>CM077002.1:175510196-176831916 GCA_039090855.1 Macrothele yani | reverse complement strand
CATGCATATTTAAAAAAAAAATGTTCAGAAGTATTGACCGGGCCCTTTCGCCGACTATGCGCAGAAGTGTCAACGTGACTGTTGTATATATATTTGCCTTCCTAAAATGTGTGTTACCCTAATAAATGAGTAATACAAAAGAAAAATACAGGAAACACAAATTAAAAATACTGCGACTGAGTGGCTACGGTGCCCTGGTGGCGCAGTGGTCTAAGTTCCCTTCTGATGATTCGTCCGAGTTGGGCTTGGGTTCGAGCCCCAGGTGCAGCATGGGTTGTGTTTGTCTTACAGCATTAGCTCTCTCCCCTCCATGGAACCATTGATTAGGGACGGCGACTGCTTATGACCATACAGTTGCTTACGGTGGTCGCTGTAACCCCCACGCCCCCAATAAAATTATGTTTCCCCCTTCTAAATTTTGATTAATTCCCTGGAAAGAAATTTTCTGGAAGAAACTTGTTGTGGGTGATATGCAGCGTGACGAGACGAGGATCGCGTTAACTAGCAGCTGGGGTGTGGAATGGCATTTGTTTGCTTAAAGTAAAACATTGCATGTTCAACCAAAAATAATCATTTATTTTAGCATAATCAAATCCATCTCAGTAAATCTGTTTTAGATGACAATTTGCAGATAAAATGATGATAATACAAAGAATTCTGAAAAACAACGGATTTACATTTTCTTCAAGATTTTTTGCTAGATATGTTTTTCGCTCTTATGTTATGTCCACGGAAAGGAAGATCCACATTGTGTAATTATTAAAACAGATGCATGTAAAAACTGTTCAAAATGAACGTTAAACCAGACAAAATCTACATCAGACACTCAAATTTATCGCTGCCTAACTTATTTATAACATTTTCAGAATATGAGAACAAACCGGTTCTTTGTCGTACTCATTCTGTTCCAAAATTTAATATGAATCTGGGCAGGACAGAGAAATCATCGTTGAATGAAAGTGGTACAGGTGAAAGCATGAATGGGTCATGTTTTTTTCAGTTTTGCCGAAAGCAGGAGGAAATACGCATCCTGGAGAATTTGGTCTCAAAAAGTCCATATGTTATATTCTTGGCATTCATATTTCTGATTCCCTATGTCGCTGCTTTAGATAGCTTATAACATGAACTCCTCGTCTTTAGCGTATTGCAAAACTGTTTATAAGCTACACCGTTAATGAACGTTCCTAGGATCATTCTAATAAATGTGCCACACAGGGTATATCGGTGCCAGAGAAATTCTCATTGAGACGTTAAGTAAAAGGATGTGACGAATGCATGGGTCGGAAGGAGAGACAAGGAGTGTCTGTCCTTCGTGCAGAAAAATGCTAGGAAAGATATTTTCTCTTCACATTTCACATACGCGTTTGTTTTTAATTAAATTTATTTTTAGTCGGTAAGACATCTGATATTTAAATGAATTTGGCGAATTTACCAAATTAACAGGAAATTTGGAGGCCACTACATGCTAATGGAATTAGTAGTTTCAAAGACCGTCGAGCAACGACACACAGTTTGTCTTATTCACCACAATAGCCACAGTTTTTAGAATATTTGTACACAATCTGTCAGTAACTAAATTTAATCGTTCAGGGCGAAAAATATGAAATACTGGAATAATGCTAATATGAAAAAATGTTTCGAGAGATTTTTCAAAGAAGCATTAATGGAATAATATTCTCACATGAAAGTGAGAACTATTCTTTTAGTTGAGTTCCTCAGAACAGAATTTACGGATTGCATTGCAACCTCTGTAGCAAGGTACTTTCTCTGTAGCCCCTGGAGCGCGGGAGTCCCGGAACGAGACATATAGAAACAGCATTGTTAGGATTTTTACACCTGCAATGCTGAGATACCTTTAACGGCCTTTTCTTCTATGCACTGATTAGCTTGGAAACCTGGTGGGCCGCATTAACCCTCCGACCGGTTGATAAATGGGAGAATATTGTATATTATTTTAACTGTACCGCTTACTATTATACTACTATAGCTATTATCGAAGCTGTAAAAGTGTTCAAAATGTAATTTTTTTTTTCCTTTTTTTGGTGTCTTGTAATATTTGCAGGCATGATAGGAAAAAAATAATTAGGGCCGCTATCCTTAGCCAGCTGGAATCCTGGTGAAAATCAGAGCCGGATTATGTCACGCTGTTGCTCGGGACTGGCATTGAATTTTGGCCTCTTTCAGAAAACTATTTGTAAAAGTTATTTTGCTGTCAATTATTTTTAATGAAGCATTGTAAGGTTCTTTTTGTTGGAGGAGGGGAATATGTTATCAGAAAGAAATCATTGTATCGCTATTATTGCTATATAATCATAGTTATTATTTATATTATTGTTAATGAACATTCTGCTTCACCTAACTTTTATGTTAATTGTATTTTTATTTGTTTCATAAATCCGAACTACCCAAATCAATCGCTTTTATTTAGCTTAGAATATTTTTGAAGACTAATTTTTAAAAATGGCAACTGTAACTTATATTCAGGAGTATTTAAATACGTTTTTTAGTTCAGAAAAAACTGTTTTCGTTAGTATGGTGTGAAAAAAGTTTTCAGCTTATAATATAATTGATATTTACTTTTAAGTGGAAGGAATGTTATCGATTTCAGAACATTTAAAGTAAGCTTTCCCCACAAAATTTATTTTTAAAGATATCAATCTAGGCTTCCACCGAGGCTGCGGGCCAAGACAAGTTTTATTTGTTTCATGTAAGTGCGATGAACAATGAGAACGCTACTGGGAATTTAAATGCATAGTTAACATCCAGATCAGTGGGTGTGATATCTGATCTGTGTATGCGAGGATTGGGAAGAATAACCGCATGAGGGTTCTGTTAAAAAGTCTGCAGGAAACCCACGATTTCTCCGTTAAGGCCCTGCCCTTACAAAATTAATTCATTTGTAGGACTTGTCAAGAAAAGTACAAAAGTAAAAAAACAAAACAAAAAAACTTCCAAAAATAATTTTAGAGTGGTAGAGGTCCGCACGGGCCTTATTTGGCATGCCCGGCTCATCCCAACAAGCTCGTGTGTTTAAGACTCAGCCAGGCCCTTCAGTTGCCGTTCTTATTAAGGCCCGGCCCGTGATGTGCCGTTTGGTGGTATTATTTTGCCTTTCTATTGTATTTTATTAAATTGTAAAAATTAAATATTCAAAATATTTAGTTGAATGTCAGCCTAAAAGTATTAACTAAAGCCCACTGCAGATATTCCCCGTCCCCCACAATACACAAACACACACACTTGCTCGAGGTCGTATCCTTTTGCTGTCAACAAACCCTAAAGTGGTTTCACTATCTTCATACCTTCAGATGGTAAACACACTGAGTGCCTCTTATGCTTTTGTGATTACTCCCTGGGTTATGTCATGGAAGTAAGTACAGCCAGCAAAACAGTTAAACAGACCAGGAAATCGGAGAACACGACTTTTTTTTTCGTCGAGTCCTTATGCAACTAAACTATGCAGAAATAATATCTTATGCAACTAAACTATGCAGAAAAGAAATGTCCCTTTAGTAAATAAAAACAAACCTTTGGATAGCTTAGCTTCTCTTTATCATTAAATAGTGCCAGGTGTCATCAATTGATCTCTTGATAAGTCTTTTTTCCTATTCGCTAAAGCATGTTGGCGAAGCTCTTCATAATTTACTATTGTTAGGTCTATAATCATAGACGCCGACTATGAAGGGGCAAGGCGAATCTTGCCTCCTCAATAATTTTACTGAAGGAGGGAGGGGGGGGGGTGTATAGTCCCGGTAGTATCCACTCAATATTTTTTGTCTTGTTCAATTAAAATACGATCTTTTGTTTTTGTGTGTGTATGTCATTTTCAAAATGCGTGTGTTGAAATGTTTCTAAAGAGAAAAAATATTTCCCAATGCTATTCAGGCTATCGTGTGATGTGCTTATTGCATCTCTTTCCTTTATAGTACAAAATTCACATCTTTTCTCCTATTTAGAGTGGACCAAACTCCACCTTATGAGGCCAAAGCGATTTATTTTCCAAAAAAATGAATAAATAACAAAATAAGTACCCCCCCCCATATTTAGCATTGCGCGTTTGATAAGAAAGTTGATTGCCAACCTCGTATTATGTTTGACATATTCTCGTGATGTATGGTAAATGTCTAAAACAATTAACTAAAATAAATAAATAAAATTACAGAAACTTATAATCTCTAGCGCCTTTATTTTTCTATTTATTTTTTGTGTTTCTCGTTCTATTTTCGAGTAACTACGCTAATTTCTCATTTTTTATATCATCATCATCATCATTGTCAACCATTATCAATCCACTGCTGTACGAAGGTTTCTCCAATCCTCTTCCACAACGGTCTGCCTTGTGTCAGTCTCCACCATGTTACTCCCGCATACTTTCGAATTTCATCCACCCATCTCCCATGTGGTCTTCTTCTGGGTCTTTTCCTGTCCCTTGGAATCCAATCTAAAATTTCGACTGTCCATCGATGGTCCGTCCTTCTGCAGTATGTCCAGCCCATTGCCATTTCAGGGATTTTAATCTGATCATGATGTCTTCCACTTGTCATTTTTCGGATCCACGAGTTCCTCTTCTTATTTCTCCTGGTTACAGCATGCACCTGTCCATGTTTCTTTGAGTTGTCTGCAGTCTTTGTATATGTCTTTTTTAGTTAAGGTCCACGTTTCTGCAATATACGTAAGCACTGGAAGGATGCATTGATCAAACACTTTTCTTTTAAGACATAATGGCATATTGCTCTTCAAAATTATGCTGTTTCTTCCAAAAGCTCTTCATCAATGTGACCCTCACTTGATATCTGCTGTTCAAGATAAACGTACGTATCTGTTATCTCCAGCTTTTCTCCATCAATCGATAAATCTTCATTTCTTGTAAAAGCATTGTGCATCACTTTTGTTTCCTGAAAGTTCATTTTTAATCCCACTTCTTTACTCTTGTCAGCAAGTTCCTAGATCATACTCTGCAGCTCTGATGGGGTAGTTGCAAAAATGACTACGTCATCAGCAAAAGGAAGGTGAATTAGATAATCTCCATCAATCTTTATCCCTTTGTTTTCCCAGTTCAGTGATTGAAAGACATTTTCTAATGTGGCATTAAAGAGCTTGGGAGATATGGTGTCATATTATCTCACTCCCTTTCCAATTTTTATGTGGGCTGTATTCTCAAATAGCCGAATCTTTGCACTTGCATTTTGATAGATGTTATTAATAATATTAATGTATGCATCTTCAATACCGCAGGATTTCAGAGCCGTGGTAACTGCTGATGGTTTCACCGAATCAAAGGCTTTTTCATAATCGATAAAAGCCATGCACAATGGAAGTTCATATTCCCTCGCTCTTTCAATTAGTTCTCTCAGTACGTGGATATGATCTATAAACGTTTGGAAATAAAATCTCTGGTTATTTTTATAAAATCACAGGCTGAGTTTTATTTTTTTAAATATTAATATTCAGCAAAGGAATATTTCCATTTCCTTGTTCATTTACTGATGTACATTTACAATTGCGTCTTAAAATATACGTCGAATTTCGTAGTTCACCTTTCTCCCGCTCTCTTTTTTCTTTAAAATGAAAGAGACGTGCCCCTCCTACGTCTGGTTTCTTCACGCTTGACCCCCCACCAATAATTTGTTCCCTATCTATAATGCCTTTTATTATTGTTAAACATTTGGAAATAGAAGTACCCTGATTCTGTCGATAGGAGTATGAACTGGAACGAATAGGAAACACCAGTGTACCAAGTGCAGGAAGTTAGCAGCATATGGTTTTCCTAAACTGTCCCCGATAAAGCCAAAACCTGTTTACTTTTGGTGATACGCTGAGGGTGCTATTGGAAAACTGTTGATAATAGCTACACTGATCTTTTTTTTTTTTTTTTTTCCTGAATGAGGAAATATTTGAAACTTTTAAATTTCAGTGTTCTGTATTTCTCCCTGCGGAAACCTGTTTCAAACAGTTTTTTAATTAAATATGATTATCGAAGAAGGACCGATTTCCAAAGCTAACCAAAAATAATAAATACAGAAGTTCGCCCCGTCTAGAGGAAATGAAAATTGCGTAAGCGGAATGAAAATACGGCACAATGACAAGTTAAATTTGGCAGATAAAGCGTAGTCTTGAGTTGCGTTTACGGGATCGCACTAAAAGCAGCGGAAATGACATCCCACTTTAATTTCATTTCCCTCAGTTATTTTCTTTATGAATATTATATGTATCATATATAAAGAAATGCTCCCATTTCAGTGAAATTGTAAATATCACGAGGTATCGTGCATATGAAATTCATATCGCACAATGAAAACTAACTAGCGTAATTTCCACCATCGCCGTTCATGATAAATGATCTCAGTGGAGCATCTAGGATTTCTTTATGGGGGAGGGGGGATACTAAAGATGCCAATCATCTCCCAAAATATTGTGAACCGATAAAAATATCTCCGCCATATTAAAGTGTTTACAATTATTCGTGAAACGTATATTCAAAAACACGCACAAATATGTTTAAAAATAAGCAGCCAATAACAAAGAAAGAAGGACCAAGGGATACTTCATGGGGAGGGCCCGGGCCCCTGGGCCACCCCTACTGAGTGCGCCACTGAATGATCTGTTGGGCATTTTATACAGTTGGAGTATGTATGGTGTTGTGAGCCACCCCAAACGTTTTAATGCTTAAAAACATGTAAATTAAGGAAAAAATATTTTTACCCCCATTTCCGGTGGCAGAGTGATATGAGGCGTTGGCTTCTAACCATTCGTTCTAGATGGGCCCGGGCTTCAGTTCCGGTGAGGCTGTGCTTATATTACGGCGCTGGCTGTGTCCACTCCCTGGAACCAAATTACTGACGGATGATTGCTTATATAGTCCTAAGAGTTGCTCATGTACGGACTTTAAACCCCGAAACAAACACTATATGTTGTATTCATATATATTCTTCACAAACACAAGAGAAGTTCAGAAGTGCATGATTTTCAGCAATCAGATTTCTGTACTGAATTGCTTTTATTTCATTGTCTCCAGGTAATATCTCAGGAAACTTGAAAATTGCATCGGCCTGGAGCGAGAATCGATCCCTCATCTCCCGATTTCTGTTTGAGCATCGGATTTCGAAGAAGCATTGGATTGCTTCTTCCATTGTAAATGTTGAAATGGTTCAGATTTCTAAGCTATAATTGCTTGACTTCAGTTACTTTAAAATTCAAACTCTTGGGTGGTGATATGTTCGAACGTAAATCGGGAGGTGCGATTCGATTTGCACTCGAGGGTGATGTAACTCCGAAGTATTTTGAAATGTTAGATGAAGAGCAGAGCAGTGAACTTGCAAGCAATTCAGTCCCGTAAGCTGATTATTGAAAATAATTTACCAGATTAAAAATATAATTCTAGAGACATTTTATGCTATTACGCAGTATCTGCCTACTTTTCCCACCATTTTTAACATTTCACGAAACATGCTTTAAGTGAACCCCAGTGCTCCCTTTGGCTTCTGGTGCTGCTGGGTCTGGGTTCGAGTTATCCTTCCAGGGGTGTTGTTCTTCCTTCCTGAAAATAAGGGGCTCTAAATAGTAATGGATGACTTCTGAGACTTTTAGATGCTTTTGTGTTCGCTAAATTCCCCCAAATGTAGTCAAACGTGTTTCCCAAATTTCCATTATAAAATTTTAAGTGAGTACATAAACAAATAACACTTCCACGGGTGTAGCAACGGATGTGACGTGACGACTTTCACTCTTTTTAACATGCTGATGAACAGTATTGGGCGTGGAAACAGTTGCAATATCTTCTTTATCGAGCATCCTGTTAAAACGAAACAACAGTGAACAAGCAGCGTGTAAGAGATATTAATTTTGTAGTTTGTGACAGAATTTGAATTTGTAATCATCCAGATGTTTTCATATTTTGGTTGCGTCGTGTTTAGTTTAACCTAAAACGTCATAATTACATAACAGTAAATATTCTGAACCAGTTAAAGAGGAAAACCGATGTTAAATATTAACAAAGCATTTCATCATATGCGTCAGAAAAAGGTTGGGAAATTCAATACTGTAGAGAAGTAGCCAAAGCAACAATGTTAATTTTCAAGGTAAAGCAACCGCAGCTGTGGCGCAGTGGTCTAGGCGATGGCTTCTGAACATTTGTCCGAGATGGGTCCGGGTTCGAAATCTGCTGAGGCATAGGTGTTGTGTTTGTCTTACGGCACTGGCTCTTCCCTGGAACCTGTGGCTCTAAACTAGGGACGGGCAAAATAACTTCAAAAATAACTTCCTACATGGGCAAAATAACTTCGTACATGAATTTGCTTGTAAGGTCAATTTAAAAAATTATGCAACATATTAAAAATTACAAATACATACGAACGATGAAGAAACGGGTTTCTGTACGCTCAATTAATGTGAAAGACGATAAAAAGTGAACGCTGACGATATTTTTTTTATTTGGAAGCATGGACAAGCCAACCTACGTGATTTTCTCGCCAGAATGAACGCTGTGCACCCGGATATTAAATTCACAGCAGATTATGAATCCGGAGGTGCATTGCCTTTTCTGGATGTACTAGTAAGAAGATTACCCTCTGGTGCTCTTAGCACAGAGGTCTACTACAAACCCACCCACGTGGACAACCCCATATTCCCTGACTTAAGAGGCCCGGCCGCAAGCAAATATACTCTTTTTAGGTACAGAGCAAAGCGAGCTTTCGAATTCTCATCGAACAAGGCCATATGCGAGGAGGCGATCCGTAGCCTTAGAAACCTAGTGGCTGCACCGGGGTACGACATGATCACAATCGACCAAATAGTCAGAAAGGCTGCAACAACTGCTCGCGCACAGCCTCGTGCCAACCCCACGGCTCAGCCTGCCCGGTTCGTAGGTTCGATTCCCTACATTCCTAGGCTTACGTACTTCCTGAAGAATGCTCTCCGAAGACTAGGTTATGATATCTGCGCGAGGGCACCTAGACCTTTGTCAGATATCCTCGCCGCAGACAAATGCATGCATCGCCTTTTACGCTCACTGAAGCCGGAGTCTATGCTATTCCTTTGGATTACCCTGACGCATCCGTTAAATCCTACATCGGGGATGACAAAAATATTGTTCCAGATCCATATTTCTGAACATCAAAGGGACGTTAAGGCCGAAAAGCTTACGACGGCCCTAGCCCGTGATGTTGCATCTGAAGGGGCAGTTCCCAGACGGAGAGATTTTAAGAAACTAGCACCTTCCGACAGCGCAAGAGCTACTGCGCTTCGCGAAACCATCGAGATCATCACGCGACGGAATGTGTTTAACAAGGATGTAACCACGAGCCTTCCTTTGATATGGCACCGGCTTCTTGAAGTTACACGTGACCACCCGGCCCTGGGATCAAACAACTCGTGACATCGTGCAAGTGTTTTGCTTATTTTGAATTTAGTTATATTCTTAGAAATATTTTTTCCAGTTGCTTCTGCGATCCTTAGCTACTAAATGCCTGATGAAGCTACCCGGAGGTAGTGAAAGCTAGCATCTCTTGATCCCTTTATTTTATACCTAATAAACGGAGTTCACTTTTTATCGTCTTTCATATAAAATTCAAATTAAAGTTTAAAAGTGAATGAATTCTAAAATCGTCAAATTATATTAATACACTGTTAACACAGTACAAAACTTCTGCAGAAATTATGCTTACAAACTTCCGCGCCAGATATTCTTATCTCAATCACTAACTTCCTGAAAGAAGATGGAATGTGAAAGTAAAAGCGAAAATAATCTCATACTTTGAAAGGACGGGTTTGTTGATGGGAATATATGAAAGAATGCCCACGGAAAAAACGTCCACGGAAATAATGCCCACAGAAAAAACGTCAACTTTTCGAAAATAGGAAAAAAAATGCCCACGAGAAAAATATGTCGACTGATAAGCATTTTATGTCTGTTATAAACGGAGTTCGGACAACTTGTCACAGACAACTGGCCACAAAAGCGTTAGGGGTCTTATAAATATTGCGATTTCTTGGCCACTTCACCTACATAACGAAAATGGGTGTAGGGAGAAGTGGCCACCGGAGAAGTGGCTGGGTAGAATTGGCCACGAAAAGTTTAAGGGGGCCGTATAGAAATAGCGTTTTTGACTGCTTCGTGACCGCGTCTACAGTGGTTGGTTATCTGAGTCACATAAAGTTGCCGTAATTTCGTATTTTCTTAATTGTGATATTTAACATAATTTTTAATAAAAAATGTTTATAATCTACAACTCAACTAACAAATTTCAGGGTTTATAAACTACAGGTCAACAAATTCTTTGCGGGCATCTGCTACCGCAGAAAACCTTCTGTGGAAGGGGGGCTTAATGCTAGAAATATTAAATATGAAAAATGTGTAGCCCAACCAGGAGCAGATTTTTCAGTGTTTGCGAGGTACACCTGAACTAATTCTGTGAGGGCACGTGCAAACGCAGGAAACCTGTAGGGGAGGGAGACTTAATACCGGAAATATAAAATACAGAGGATTTGTAGAGTTGTAGTTTGTAAAGAGTAAAAATCTCCAGATCGGGCCAGAAATACTTTATATTTTATATTTTTGGTATTAAGCCCCCCCCCCCGACAAGGTTTCTTCAGTTTGCACATTCCTGCAGAAAATTTGTTGAGCTGTATTTATAAACCCTGAAATTCTTTTGTTGAGTTGCAGATTATAAATTTTTTTTTGAAAAAGAATTGCATTAAATATCGCAATTAAAGAAATACGAAATTACGGATTCTTTACGTGACTCATATAACCAACCTCTGACAACGTCGCTACGAAGCGGTCAAAAACGAAATTTTTATACGGCCTCTTAAAATTTCTGTGGCCAGTTCTTCTACACCCCTGGTGCACCCTGACACCAGTACTTAGCCTATACCAGTGGCGTCGGAACTGTTTTTTGACAGCGGGGGCAAGATGTCGCAGAACAAAATATTTTATCATGGCATAAATTTTATCCTACTACTGTAAAAGAAGACGTGCTGACTTCGTTAGGAAAATTTGCTGAATTTTTGAATATTTTTTTATTTTTTTTTTGTCGATTTAAGATTAATCTACAAAAAAAAATAAAAATAAAGAACACTTTCATATCCATATACATCATCATCATCATCATTGTCAACCATTATCAATCCACTGCTGGACGAAGGTCTCCCCAAGTTTCCTCCACAACGGTCTGTCTTGTGCCAGTCTCCTCCATGTCACTCCCGCATATTTACGAATTTCATCCACCCATCTCCCATGTGGTCTTTTTCTGGGTCTTTTCCTGTCCCTTGGAATCCAATCTAAAATTTCGGCTGTCCATCTATGGTCTGTCCTTCTGGCAGTATGTCCAGCCCATTGCCATTTCAGGGATTTAACTCTGATCATGATGTCTTCCACTCTCGTCATTTTTCGGATCCACGAGTTCCTCTTCTTATCTCTCCTGGTTATACCAAGCATGCACCTCTCCATGCTTCTTTGAGTTGTCTGCAGCTTTTGTATGTCTCTTTTAGTTAAGGTCCACGTCTCTGCACCATACGTAAGCACTGGAAGGATGCATTGATCAAACACTTTTCTTTTAAGACATAATGGCATATTGCTCTTGAAAATTATGCTGTTTCTTCCAAATGCTCTCCAGGCAAGTTTTGTACGCCGATTAATTTCTTCATCAATGTGACCCTCACTTGATATCTGCTGTCCAAGATAAACATACGTATCTGTTATCTCCAGTTTTTCTCCATCAATCGATAAATCTTCATTTCTTGTAAAAGCATTGAACATCACTTTTGTCTTCTGAAAGTTCATTTTTAATCCCACTTCTTTACTCTTGTCAGCAAGTTCCTGGATCATACTCTGCAGCTCTGATGGGGTAGTTGCAAAAATGACTACGTCATCAGCAAAACGAAGGTGGGTTAGATAATCTCCATTAATCTTTATCCCTTTGTTTTCCCAGTTCAGTGATTGAAAGACATTTTCCAATGTAGCATTAAAGAGCTTCGGAGATATGGTGTCACCTTGTCTCACTCCCTTTCCAATTTTTATGTGTGTTGTATTTTCAAACAGCCGAATCTTTGCACTTGCATTTTCATGGATGTTATTAATAATATTAATGTATGCATCTTCAATACCGCAGGATTTCAGAGCCGTGGTAACTGCTGATGGTTTCACCGAATCAAAGGCTTTTTCATAATCGATAAAAGCCATGCACAATGGAAGTTCATATTCCCTCGCTCTTTCAATCAGTTCTCTCAGTACGTGGATATGATCTATTGTGCTGTAGCCACTCCTGAATCCAGCTTGTTCTCTCGGTTGAGCCATGTCCAGTGTTACCTTCAAGCGGTGTGAAAGAACTTTAGTGAAGATTTTATAAACCACTGATAGGAGGCTGATAGGTCTGTAGTTCCTGAGATCCTCAATGTCACCTTTTTTATGTAGCAGGATCATATACATATACTGTAGTTTCTCAGTGTAAACTAACTGCACGTACAAACTGCATTACACTATGGATTTTGATACCTCCGGATTGGTACGAATTCCACAGAAATTGTAGCCGTAGAACCTCTTATTAAATATTGAAGTAACTTATATCTCATTTCTCACCCTACTTCCACTTCCCCATTTATTTTTGCTTATTTTTTAGAGAAAGACTAATTTTTTACACTTAGTAAGACACAAAACGTTGCTGGTCTTCAAACAGGAACCAGCCCTCTAGACTGTTTAATGGGGGCATTAAAAATAATTCAGATTTCTAGATAGTTCATGAAAAAAAAAATGAAGAGCAGTGCTTATTTTTTTTCAACATGAACTTCAAAAAAAAAAAAAACACGAATGTTTGAGATTTCCAATCACGAACATATGTAATTTGAAAAGGAAGAAAACTGAGGGGGCAAATATGATGTTTTGCCCCCACATTCATCTGCGTGCGGGGGAAACTGCCCCCTCTGCCCCCGCGATTCCGACGCCGCTGTCCTATACGATGCCACGTTCGTGAGTTCATTTTATTTTATCGTGTGTTTGAGCCTCATACATGCCGCCCCGGTGGCGCAGTGGTCTAAGGCGCTGGTCTCTGATCATTCGTCCGTAAGGGGTCCGGGTTCGAATCCCGGTCAGGCATGGATGTTGTGTTTGTCTTACGGCACTGGCTCCTCCCTTCCCTGGAACCAGTGACCCCCTGGAACCAGTGACCCTAAATTAGGGACGGGCGACTGCTTATAGCCCATTGAGTTGCTCACGGTGGTCGTTAAACCTCCAATAAAAAAAAAAAAAAGAGCCTCATACAGTCCAAGGACTTCGCTAAAGTTGTTTTCCCTGTTATGCGCCGCTCCCTAATCTCGCGTGAAAAGAATGCTGGAGACTCTGCCTTATGCGTAGTTACTCTTTTGAAAAAACCAAGCACACACCACACTCACAAATGTTCATTTGTACAAAGGACGCTTTCCGCCATTTTGAAAACAAACTACGAGGACTTTATAATGTTAGATAACGTTATATAGTTGAGCGGAAGAAGCATTCCGATTACTTTTCTCTATTGCTTAATTGAAATTAAGAAAGGCCTCACTTTTTCTGTGGCATTTTTTCCTATTTTAGAGAAGTGGGCAATTTTTCCGTGGACCTTTTTTCCGTAGGCATTATTTCCTCATATCGTTGATGGGATCTCAAACTCCAAGCAAAACCCGAGAAAATCTCAATGATGAGGGGAGGGGAGGGGGGGGTAATTTGTCATCAAAAGTTGAGCACGTAATTCCTTGTACTAAGAAGTAGTTTGTCCTAGATTTAAATGAGCGTAAGATAAATGTTTGAAGTGGACTGATACCACATAAAAATTTCCAAAGTTTTCAGGTAGTATGAATGAATAAGCGGGTAAACGGATAAATGCGATATTTCATCAACTGAAGAGAAAATGAATGTTAAGTAAGGGTTCTGCTTTCTTGATGTCATCTCCCAAAACATCAGCCGCTGCAAATTCAATTCGCCCCTTCTACATCGACCTGCAATTTTTCCTCACTTGAAAAAGCGTTTAAATCTAGGTTCTGTCCTCTTTAAGTGGTGTCACAAATCACACTTCTGTAATGCTTCCGTAAATTTCTTTATTTCTTGTCGTGAAGGAATGCTGAAATAGAATGTGTTCAACAAAATTAAGGTAGGTTCATCTTTATTTAACGCACTGATGGAAAACACGTGGCACTAAAATTTTGGACCGTTTATTTCCTTTTCCAGTTAGCTTTATGCTTTCGAGGGGAGTCTAACCAGCATCTAAGCATTTCAGAAAGTACAACCGTAGTTGCAGCTGCAATCTGTTTCGACAGTAGGAGCAACTTCTTCCGAAACATGCCAGCTATCATTCCAAAGAGGAAATACGTGCTTTGGGTGGTAACATGACTAACTAGATTACGGGTTAGATTCCTAACCCCCAAAAAATATGAACATGAGCTTAGCGTGACCAAAAATTGGAGGGGGGGGGAGGGGCACAGTTTTGGAAGAGTAAACTGATGTTTTTCTTGACGGGGAGGGCGTTCTCGGAAATAGTTTCTCAGAAAATGCTCCTGTTCAATTGCCATAACTTACTTTTTTTCACATGCCTAATACATCCAAAATTGTGTGTTGTTCCAGGCTTGCGTTGATTCACCCTAATGAAGATGATGAAAACCATCATCAGATGACTGCATGCATGGAATGGAATGATTGCTGGAAAGCAGCCATAACAATGCTCGCTATTGCGTAGCGTTATTCCCTTGGCTGTAGGCCACACTTTATAACATTTAAAAAGCGAACGACTAATTATTTTTTTTCGATTTTTAAATTGGGGCATGTGCCCTCCCCGACGGTATGCCTATGGGTACGAATTTTTCAGTTTTTCAGGAGAGTTCGATATCCTGATGGTAGACGCTGACTATGCTAGAAATGCTTTTTGTACTGCTGTGCGATCTGGGAATTAAAATCTTTCTATGCTAGTATCACTAAATATTCGTGATACACAAGGATACACAAGATAATAGGGCAGTCAACACCCACAGCACTAGCTCTTGCGAATGTCAGTAGTCAGTCGCCAAGTGGCGACCAGATATTTTGTAGTGGCTAGTAAATTTTTTAATATAGTAGCAACCCAACTATGGCCAGTAGATTTTTTTTCCCAAGTGAGCAACTATTTTGTCCAACTTTTTCCCCCACTTGAATGAATATAGAGTTCAGTTTTCTCGCCTGTGTTCTTGAAGCTGCTTCGAAAATGAATGGAAGTGAAGGTGAGCTTCGAGAGAAACTTAATCTGCTGATGGATCAGCCTGGAGCCACCGAAGGGCCAAGGTTACTAAAGCAACCTTTGCCATGGTATATTTGATCTTTGCCATGGGATACCTTGCACAAAGCATAATGTCATCTACAGGTAAAAGAATTATCTTTGAATCTCTCTTTAGCTGCATATATGCTAAACAAAAGAAAAACTGTTATGACAATGTTTTTAAGATGATGCAGCTGCTAACTCTAATGCCATGTAGCATGACTTTCAGCAACGTGAGCAGTGGCGTAGGAACGGGGGTATAATGTACCCCCAAATTTTGGAGGGGGGTACATTAATATCTACTGTACCCCCCCCCCCCCATCAGATATGAGCAAACACAAACCAATCATTCATAAAGAGTGAACTGTAAAATTTATATGCTACTTATTTTTTTTATTCTCTCTTTTTTTTTTCAAAGAAATATCACGGGTCATCTGGTTTTTTTATAACCGAAGCTTGTAGTGGGAGGCTTTTCATCCACCAAAAACTGGCCAACCATCTGGGAAACTCCAGCAAATTAGTTCTGCAGGAAAACAACGAGTGCGAGGATTTTGTTAATAACTTCAAACAGCATATGATAGGGCTAAGGCTTGATAACATACTTGTGGTCAGTGTTTCTTTTCTCTTAAAATTTCATGCATCTTGATCAGGTCGTCCTTTCTGCACTTTAAAAAAAAATTAATGCACAAGTGGACATTTCGGCGCCCGCAGCCCGGCACTAAAATTGTTTTCTGTCTTAAGATCTGTAGCAATACAACAAGTGCATTACGGATTTCACATACCATTCATAGAACTCCAATTCCTCGATATCTCCACCATCATTTAGCTTTGCACCAGACCAATGTGCTTTTTACATCAATTGTCAGCCTATGTATCGTTCAGTTTTTAATATAGACTTCATAATGCTTCAATGGTTACTATCTTCGCGGGTAGAGCAGTTTTTATCTTACTGCGGTTTTACTTTATTAACGTAAACAAAAATGATAAGAAATTTAATTCTTTCTTGTAAAAAGTTATATAACATTTCCTGAGAAATCCCTCTTTTCCAAACCCTGCTGACAGAAATTCATCCTAATGTTGACTTGTCCCTGCTCAATATTTTAATGGAAAAAAAGGTACAAAAATTAACAAGAGAGAACACAAAAAAAAAAAAAAAAAAAAAAAACTTCTCCATTCATTTTCTGATAAGAAATTAATAATGTGAACTTTTTGTCAGCAATAAAAATAATAATGGTAATAATTAATAATAATACAGTATGATGATAACAATGTTCATTCGAATGAATTCCTGATCAGTATACGTATTTTATAAAAACTCTAATATACTACCCCCCAAAAATAAAATTCGAAGGGGGTCATCCATAGATGGCTTAATCCTTCAGATGTAAGGTTCATGAGCTTGTACCCCCCTAAATCAAAAGCGTTCCTACGCCACTGAATGTGAGCATGACTTTCAGCAATCTGAGCATGACTTTTCAGCAATGCACTTCATAAAAACGAGTAATTGGGCATGTCTGAATAGTGACACTTTAAATGAATTAATGATGATTAGATGCAATGCCCTTCAATTGAAGATTTTGATTCTCAAAATGCTATTCAATTGTGGTGGGCAGAAACCTCTGATAGGAAGATCAGGCACAGTACATATCAGTGGTAAACTGTATCAACATTATTACTGCCACTTTATATATATATATCCTAACTTTTGTCCCTTTGTTTTAAATATTATTAAAGAAATTAGTCATCTAACTTCAATGGCCTCTCGAAAATAAATTATGTATGTGTAAATTAAGATAGTAAGAGTAATGGCATTACAGCACTGAAAATAAATTATCAAAAAATCAATCATTTTGAAACAAAAGCATATGCAATTTTTGCAGTCAATCTAATGATCCTATGCAGTAACTGCTCTGCATCTGTTTTTATGAAGTTAATGGGGAGGGGTCTCTCATTAGAAAAAAAAAAAAAAAACATTCACCCATTTAATTTCCTAGAAACGTAAGTAGAGGAGTTTCTGAATTATTATTATTATTTAACTTTGCATGGCCAGTAAATTTTGTCATTTGGCTAGTAAAATTTTTATTCCACTAGCCACATTGTCTAGTAGAAATTTCAGCAGTTTCGCATGGGCTGCACAGCACAATGTATTAAATCAAACTGGCATAACAACACACACTTAATTAGGGCATATTTTTATTATGCCTGTATATATACAAGTTTCAAATGATGGAGGTTTAAAAGCATTCTCTATATATACAAGTTGAAATGATGAAGGTTAAAAAAGCATGAGACCTTTCGGGTCCACTATGGACCCATCCTCGGATGAATCTGAGGGTAGGTCCGTAGTGGTCCTGTTATGCCAGTTGGATTTAATACATCGTGCTGTGGGTGTTGGCTGCCCTGTTACCTTGTGCATTAAAATCTTTCTATCTTCAGTTTTCGCACTGTCTTTAGAAACCTGAAATGCATGATGATCTGCTGTCACTTTAATTTTTTTATTTACTTATTTATTTAACGTATTAGTGTTTGAACGACTGGCAATATTTTATTTTTATAGACTCAAAAGTCTCATAGCTGATGCTCATTCGACTCTTCTCTATTTGTGTGAAAAGCAGGCACTATGAAGTTGGGAAGTGAATCGTAAATTTCCCTTTGTGCATTTCATTTTATGTTGTGCTTCTTTACGTTTAGAGTAATGAAGTGGGTGGGAGTCACTTGGTGCCATGTACGCACTCAGAAGACCAGGTGTGAGAATACTGGACACTTTCAAAGGTTACAAAAGGTAGGTTGACAAAAGCTGGAAGGAAAGGGAGTTGAAGATTTCAAGGTCATGTCCAGAATGACCGGTGGTCCTGCTGGCACTGAGTGAATGTCCCAAGCAGTTCGCACAAAGGTGTCGATAATGTATGGTTGGATGAATGAGGAGGCTGGGCTTGCGTGCACTCCAAGTTACTCTATCCCCTTCCCCTTCTTTCTTTCTTTGGTCACTCAGGGATCCAAGTGGAAGATGTGGGGAGAGTCGCAAGATGGGGGGGGGGGCTGACGACGGAATTATCGGACGGTTTTTCCTTCAACAATTCATTTCTGTGGTTTGGTGAAGTAGAAGTCCTGTCAGTGATCAGGAGAGCTAAAAGGAAGAGGCAGGGAGTGATGGAGGGGGGGGCAAGGAAGACGATTTACTGTAAGGGAAGACTGGGGAAGACCACACTTGCCCTAACGAGCTGCCTGCCACATACTGCCAGTTTGACAGGAGGGAAGCAGGGTTCTGGAGCTTCGCGCTGCTTTCACCTTTTTTTTTTTTTTTTTTTTTTTTCACTGGAGTGCTATGTGGAACACCGAAACATTTGCCTCAGAACCATAAGTACGACTAGAAATTTGAGAATTGGATTTTACTGCACAACATACCAACAGGTTTGTTTGCATTTATTTGTTTATTTTATATAGAGATGAAGATTTTCCTTCCTGTTTCCACGTCGGACAACCCTTTCTGAGAAGAAATACTTTTTTGTCTTTTCTAGGTCTGAATGTTTTTTTGTTTTTTTTAACCTGCCTTTTGTGTGGCCACATTTCTTGCATAGTTAACTCTGTATTTAAAAAAAATGTGGATAAATGGTGTTCATATTTTCTTACACTACATAAATCACAAGTACATCCAACCCTGCAAATCATGGACGGCGGTAGGTAGGGGACACGGGGTCTGAATTCCTCTGCAACTTCATGGTCTCCTCATTGGAGTAGGGTCTTCGTACGAAATATCTTAAAAATTTGTGGTTCACACATAACTTTTTTCAATGAAAATTTCCTGGCGGCAGTCACCACGTACAACTTTGAAAAACGTTTTTGCCCACATAAGTTGAAAAGTTAACTCACCATTGCATTTTTTCACTTTGAAGAAGATCGTTAAGGAATTCTCAAATGGAAATCGGCTGGATATATTGCTAGAAGAACTGACAACCATTAAACAATTGATATTTTAGATTGGATTTGACCAAGGGGCAGGACAAGACTCCTAAGCAGGCACCTGGGAGATGGGTGGATGAAATTCAAAAGCATGCTGGAGTGACTTGGAAGAGATATGCTCAAGACAAAAAGGAAAAGACCTTCATCCAACAGTGGATTCATAATAGTTGAAGAAGAATTATTAGAATACTTGCATGTGTAACCTACAGTTTTCTCTCTCTCTCTCTCTCTCTCTCTCTCTCTCTCTTTTATTGTTTTAACTCTTGGAGAAGTTTGCTCTTTCCCTAAAATTATCGTGTTTTGCCGCCCATGTTGGAAATCTTACAGTGGTAACGAGCCCAAATCAACCCTAAAACTTCTTAATTGGTGCTGTGCAGAAAATTTAATTTCGCCTTACCCGTAAGTTACTGAATCTCTTCAATCCCTTCTCAACGGGTGGGATAAGCCATGAGTCATTCACTGTGACCACTATCGGTGTGGTCCGTGAGTTGTCATCTTTTATTTTCGAACTCCTTCAGTTTTCTCTCGCATTTCGTATCACTTTACTCAAGTAGAGCGCTGTTTTTCATTCCTGTTTCATCGATACTTAACTGGTTTTATCTTCTCAGAAAATCACAACCTTCAACTTGTTAAATCAAAGGCAGGAAACCAGACTTGAGCAGCTTTGCGTTTTAAAATAGGAAAACAAAATTAATCATAGCCCTAAATAGCCTGAATTTCGCATTTCTGTCAGTTCTCTATTAATATTTTTTGTGAGTTAAGCATATAGTATATTGTTCATCAAAACTCATAACCCATGTGCAGTACCTTTAAATTGTTTATTCATTCTATTGGTAAATTTGGATTATCAGTAATCGAAATTTGGATTATCAGTATATGCAAAGCAAAAAATCGTTTCACTTAAGAGAGAAAGAAAGAAAAGCTTTTATGCATTTCCAGTGCTATATTTTTGCTAAATAATTTTGACTAAGTGAGATAATTCCCTTACCGTTGTAAAAAACTCTTTTCAAATCCTTTTTTTATTCCCCTAATGTGAGAGAGACAGAGAGATATATATATATATATATATATAGAGAGAGAGAGAGAGAGAGAGAGAGAGAGAGTGTGTGTGTGTGTGTGTGTGTGTGTGTGTGCCTGTACGCAAAAAATCTTCAAGGCACATGTATGGAAAGAATCGCCCATTTCTTCCGGAGAAAATTAACTCAGGAGTTCCTAAAAAACATTGTGTTTGCTTCATTTCCTGAAAGAAATTTTTTAATATGTTAAAATTTCAGTCATATGTTACACACGGCTTTTTTTTTTTTTTTTTCCTCTTTTTTCTTTTCTTTTTTTGAGATGTCCGTGAGACTTCACGAAACTAAAGTGTATTGCTTCTTTTGAGACGTCCTACACCATACACCCAAAGTGATTTTGTAATTAATTAACAGCACTTAGCGCGACGCGACACTCTGAAACCAGTCTACCTGAATTAACGTAAAATAATTTTTTTAACCGAATTACTTATATATTTTTTTGATTTTGTGATTAATTAGATGTTTTTACGCTCCTTTCTACTTCTTTTATTTATTTATTTTTAAAGAGTGTAGTGTCCGGGAGTGCCACTTTTGCCTCCAAATAATTATATTCATACGTCAAACAGCATGAAGCGAGCCAGATGCGGTGGTGCAAGTGTGCAGGAACGGCGTTCCCCTAAATAGTGGTGAACAGAAGTACAAATGTTGGAAAACAAGAGTGTACTGCAGAACTATACCGAAGAAATTTTGGCTCGCAGTTTATATCTATGAATTATATTCGCAATTTATGTAAGATTTTTGCATGTGGGAATTTAGTCTCTGAGATTTTGCAGTTTTTAGAGCTTTTGACCCTAGTAAATTTTGTCCTTCAGACTGTTAGCAAAAGGCCCGTACGTAGCCAGAAGGGATGCTCGTACTCGACCGTTTTGCCTTCGTATCATGTAGAACGTTATCCCTCAGGGCGGAATGTTGAACTGGTAACAGTGTTGTAGGCTTGATTTAGGACAAAGTTAATGGAGTCTACTAACCTTGGCTTTAGAATACAAAACTGAAATTCATTCACAGTAACAATTCAGTACATAGCAGCTCACCAAAACCGCGTGGCTTCAGGAAGAGGCGCTTTCTGAGGTGTTCCTCTCTTAAGTTTAAATTACCGGGTGTGTAGTTGTCTTTTTGATACTGCGTAACGTTCATGAACTAAATGTGCTTGTTTATTACGATTGTTACAATTAGTGAATTCCGAATGGTTTCACCATTTTTCAGCTGCGCAATTAAGAAAAACGAAACTGCTTCAGCTGACGCGCAACCCGCTCTTTGTCATATTTTTTGCTCATAGTTTTAGCTGAATTATAAATTTATTAGAGTTTGAAGCTTAGTTTTTATTCATTATAATACTTTTTTATTTATGTACATATAAATGAACACGGACGTATGAAATATGCGTACGTGTGTGTGTGAGACAGACAGAGAGAGAGAGAATCCGTCCAGACTTCAAACACGGAACATTGCGTTCCCCCCAAACAAACTGTCTACTTTAACCACAGGCCAGATTTACAGGAAGGTGTTATGGTTTGCTAACGTCCTTCAGCCGCAAAGGGAATATTTGGAAATCCCAAAATTATTTAGGTGTTTCAGTTGGCGTTGGTTTGGGGGGGAGCAGGAGGACGGGTTTGCAAAAAATATCAAAGAAAGAAAATCACTAGGAAATGGGAGCAGCATCTGAACCTGTACCTAACGGATGCAAAATGTCCAATTAATCTGCGCATAGAGGATATACAAAAATGTAATTCATAAGAAAGCGGAAGATAACATTCCGTTTCCTTACAGTCAGTGTGATCTCGTTAGGCCTTTTATATACACCGAAGAGCTAAAACAGCTCTTACCCGGCGACGCATGGGCGATACAAGATTTTTTTTTTTTCAATTAAAATTTTAACGACCACCGTGAGCAACTCAATGGGCTATAAGCAGTCGCCCGTCCCTAATTTAGGGCCACTGGCTCCAGGGAAGGGAGAGAACCAGTGCCGTAAGACAAATAACATCCATGCCTCACGGGATTCGAACCAAGACCCATCACGGATGAATGCCCAGAAACCATCGCTTAGACCACTGCGACACAAGATTTGTAAAGGTGACTTGTGGTATCTGGTACCAACACGTTAGAAGCAGATCCTTTAACGGTTGTAAGTTACGTGCATGGCTGCCATTCTTCCGTGCTGGGGACGGATTTCCGTCTTTTGAAAACCTCTCATGATTGTTAGATTATTTTCAAACTCTGCTCCCCAATTCACTTTTCTTTACCCTCCGAAAATTATGCAAAATCGTATTTCTGTAGTCACTAAATATGACGCAATTATGCAAAATCGTATTTCTGTAATCACTAACATTGGGAAGTTGAATCAAATTTTTTAAAAGTGTCCAAAATATTTTTTTTTACTTCGAAGCAATTGCACACGTGCCAAATTTTTCGGTTTTCGTTGTTGTCTTCCGGTCGGAAAAAGCTTTTTATCGGGTTTCGTTACATTTCCGGATGTTTGCGGACCGGAATTTTTTTGGAATCGGCGGAAATGTCCGTTCTAGTGGGAAGAAAAATATTCCATGATTTTCTGGGAAAGTTATGCTTTTTTATTATTATTATTATTTCTCTTCCTGAGTGTATTTCTCGTTTTTAATTGTTCTCTGATAATGTTCTTTTCTTTTTTTTTTTTTTCGTAATGGGTCAAAAGAGCGACTTGGTATTTTTTTTTTAAGAATTTTTCTTAACGGAATGCGTGTTCCGCTATTTCGACAGTTTCTCATTTAAGATCCATCAATGAAGCTCGCGTTTTAAACCCCATCCCCATTTTTTAAGTGGAATTAAATTTCAAACTCGGTTCTTAATCTTTCCGTGACGGAACCAGTTTCGTTTCCGTATCGTAAAGTTGTTTTCACGGTACAGTGAGCTTACGGCAGTAACAATATTTGGAATCAATTTCATTTAAAATGCATGTTTTCCAATTTCTTAGTCACCTCTTGCTACAGCAAGGAAGAGAGCATGCATTTTACCATTTGCTTAACGAAACTAAAATTCAAAACCACCCACTCATTGTGCTGAGAAAACGACTTTGCTTGTCATGATAGACTGCGATGGACAGTTGAAGTTCCGATTTTAAACTTTAATTTCTCTTGAAAAAAGAAAAGGAAAACGCTCGCGCCTTTTACTTCTTGATATGGCAATGAGTGATTAATAAATGGGAAAATATTCATTTTCAACGAAATTAAAGCTTAAATCGCGAAATGCCGCTTTTCTCTCTTCCGTGAAAGCAACTGTACGGGTCACGAAAATGTGGCTATTTCTAGCACGCACAGGGTTAGTTGCGATTTTCAACTTCGGTTGTGTTCTTAAAAAAAAAAAGTGCCTTCTCATGTGGTGGTTATAGCAAGAAGGTATTATATAGGATAAGAAAAATGTTCATTCGTTAAAAGAAAATTTATTAATGAAATAGAAATCATGTTTGTCATATTTCCATCAGTGATCTGGATCAATAGAACAACCAAAAGAAAAAAGTTTTATCTTCAAGAAAGTATTTATAACTATGTTTTTAATTTTTTTGCAAATCATATATAATTCCTTTTCAACCCCCCCCCCCCCCCCCCAACCTCCATATCTAATGAGGGTCTCAATTCTGAGTAATTGTCAGTGGCCCAGGAATTAAAAGTTCTGAAAACTTAAAATTCATATCATTGTTTAAGTAATCATTAGAATACATCAATTCAAATGTATATGTCTGATATCTATCTATTTTATTTTCTGCTGGTGTGTGTGTGTGTGTGTGTGTGTGTGGGGGGGGCTGAGTTCCCTAATAGTCGGTGCTTTGTTTATGAAGCTGTAGAGTTGGGGGGGGCATAATTATATGTATATATAAAGTGTGCCCGTTAAGTATTGAGACAAAAATTATTACATCAAAACGACAAACTATATATTAAATTGTCACTTTCACAAATTCAAAATAATCTCCCTCCAACTTCACACACGAGTGAGATCTTTCGTATGGATTTTCGAAGGCACGGTAGAAGTCCTGAACCTGTTGAATTCTGTTGATCACACCTCGTTGGATGTCGTCAATATCGCTGATGCGCCCCCCCCTTTCAAAGCACACTTCATCTTTGGAAAGAGAAGAAAATCTGTGAGAGCCAAATTGGGTAAGTAGAGTGGATGTTCGATCACACAGATCGACTTCGAAGCCAGAAACTGCTTCACAGGCAGCGCACAGTGTGCGGCGCAAACCTTGAATAAATCTCCCTCCTGTGCAGATCTTTTTCTAAAATTACCCTGGCAGTTTCCTTACCAACATCAAGCTGTTCAGCGAGTAGCCTAGTGGTTGTTCCCTTGTCACGAACAACAATTTCACTAGCCTTCACAACATTTTCACTTGTCCGTGCAGTAACTGGATGTCCTGTGCGTGGTTCATCATCGAAGGACTCCCATCTTTAAACATTGAAAACCAGCGGAACACCTGTGCACGGCCCAGACAGTCGTCGCCTTATTTTAGGTCTTGGTACACTTACGTGGCAGCTTTTCTGATTGCATGAAAGAATGCCCACGGAAAAAACGCCCACGGAAAAATCGCCCACAGACAAAATGCTCACTGGAAAAATATGTGTTTGACTGATAAGTTTTTATGTCTGTTATAAACGGTGTTCGGACAACTAGTCACAGACTGCTGGCCAAAAAACCGTTAGAGGTCATATAAAAATTGCGGTTTCTAGGCCACCTCACCTACATAACGCGAATATGGGAATGACGGAATGAAAACTTTTAGAAGGGCCTGAACGTTAGTACTAATATTATTTTCTGCCTGAGTAATACCGCAATATTAATAATTTGATGTGTAAAATATTTTCTGCAAACCTTACAAATACGAGAGGAAAGTTCGGATTGCACTGATGGACTGTAGAGGTTGTATGGTGTTGGCCTGAAAGCCGTGGTAGTCTTATGCAACAGTTATTTAAAAACATACTAATGATTCACCGTTGTCTTCAAGCCAACTGCTGTACAATATTTTTCTAGAAACTACAAATAAAAAAATTGTCTGCGAGTATGTGCAAACCCAGGGCATTTGTCTGGGGAGGGGGTGCTTAAAATCTAAAATATGAAATATAAAGAATTTCTGGTCCGATCGGGAGATTTCCAGCGTTTACAAGCTACAACACGTCGAATTATCTGAGGGTATCTGCTGCCTCAGGAAACTAGTCGGGGGGAGGTAATACCAAAATCGTAAAATATCAAGAATTTCTCTTCCGATCTGGAGATCTTCAGCATTTAGAAACTGCAACTCGACAAATTTTCTTAGCGCATGTCACTCTCTGGAAACCTGTCGGCGAAGAGGGGGGGGGGGGAATACCAAAAGTGTAAAATATGAGCAATTTCTCGTCCGATCGGGAGATTCTCGGCAATTAGCAGCTACAACTCGACACATTATCTGAAGGCATGTGAATGACGAAAATCACCCGATCGGACAAGAAATTCTATATAATTCACAATTATCATATAACCCCCCCCCCCACCCCCAGGTTTACTGAGTAGGCACGTGCCCTCAAATAATCTGTCCAGCTGTGGCTTGTAAATACTGAAAATCTCCCGATGGGACGATACATTTTTCAAATCTTGCAGTTTTGATATTACCCCCCCCCCGACAAGTTTCCTGAGTCAGCACATGCGCTCAGATAATTTGCAGACTTGTAGTTTGAAAACCCTTAAATCTTTTGCTGAGATGTAGATCATAAACATTTCTTATAAAGAATTACATTAATTATCGCAATTAAGAAAAGACGAAATTACGGAAACTTTATATGACTCTGATTACCAACCTCTGGGGGTCGTGGGCACGAAGCGGTCGAAAACGTTATTTTTATAAGGCCCCTTAAAATTTTTGTGGCCAGTTCTCCGGTGGCCAGTTCTCCTACACCCGTCATGTAGAAATTAACTGTTTTAGTTGTCCTTTGGAAAACTCCCAGGAAGCTATGAGTGCGTATTTTTTTCTTTACACTGGGAAGAAAAGAAGTATGCCTGTAACTTGAGATTATACTACTCACGGGGAAGACACACCCTGACCGGTGGCCAACCGATAAATTTAAATGAAATATATCGCTTGTTATTTGGGGTGCGGTCGCTAGCAAACGTTCCAGCTGCAGCTGCAAAGCACCACTTTGACGAAAGACAGATGCCTCCCCTCCCCCTTCGGCTCGCCGTACACAAAAGAGGATTTCCAAAAGAGACAAGAGTGCAAAGAAAGCACATTACACAAAGTTATATCTGTACATTGCGCCTTTTACGAAAATCGCTTTTACAATTAAATGCTATACTGTACAAGTATTTATAAATAAAATAATCTGACTTTTAATGATTTCCCTTTTAATTGATATAGTTAAATAACAAACATGCATAGTTTTATAAAAATTAAGACCTTACTTTAAAAAATAAGAATAGTCACAAATTTTTTACAGTAAAGCCGAACTGGATTTTTTTAAGAAAGTAGCTACTCTACAGTAGGAAGTTGAAAGTTAACAATCTTATTTGGTTCTTCACTAGGCCACCCGCGGCCCTTAAGTCATAAGTCCTAGACCTTGGCCTATTTAACAGTTTTTATTCTAACGATGTTATATTCATAACGTTTACGTAACACATCAAATTATTAATATTGCGGTATTACTCAGGCAAAAAATAATATTAGGACTAACGTTTAGGCCCTTCTAAAAGTTTTCGTTCCGCCATTCCCATATTCGTAAATTTACATAACAAGTATTGTCAATAATCAAACAGAAGTCATCGCTCTTTCCACGTTTATAAGTGAGTCACGGAAAAATTCTCAGTGGCCGCCACCAGGAATCGAACTCAAGGTCTTCCAGTTACGCGCCGGATATGCTTCCACTGCACCACAGCTATTCCTATTCCACGTCAAATGTCTGTATTAATTGTCAATAATATTGCGCTTCTACTTATGCACCATACATTCAATCCATACATTAATTAATAGGCCGTAGGCCTAAGCCTATTCAACACTTTTTTCTTCGCCTGTGAATTAATTAAGTAAAAGAAAAATATTGCAAACTTGACATGTTATGTAAATATTTAGTAAATACGTAAAAGTGCAGCGTTATTAAAAAATCCCACCTTAGGGTCCTTTTCCGAACATACATGAATTATGCTGTAATTCTCGCTTGGCTTACATAGAACGTTTTCTCGAAATTTGTTTGGAGTTCCTAATTCAATTCTCAATGTAGGCCAAAAATCGATAATACTTACAACCCCCCCCCCCCCCCTTGAACTTTTGTGGCCAGTTGTCCTGTGGCCAATTCTCCTACACCCATTTTCGTTATGTAGGTGAGGTGGCCAAGAAACCGCAATTTCTATATGACCCCTAACGGTTTTTTGGCCAGCAGTGTGTGACCAGTTGTCCGAACACCGTTTATAACAGACATATAAACTTATCAGTCGATCACATATTTTTCCCGTGAGCATTTTGTCTGTGGGCGATTTTTCCGTGGGCGTTTTTTCCTATTTTCGCGAAGTGGGCGTTTTTTCCGTGGGCGATTTTTCCGTGGGCGTTTTTTCCGTGGGCATTCTTTCCTCATACCGCTTTTCTTAATTTACAGCAAACTTTTAGCACAGATCTTTGCTTCATTACGCAACTTCTGTGAGATGTATTCCACTCACACAGTCTTACTTCAACGATGGCCACAGGAAAACAGCTGCGTCACCCAACTCGAAAGTTGCTCCTGCGATTACAACCCACTCTAGCGGTCAAAACTATAAACACGTTTGTTACTTTAATTCAAAAGGCTGTCTCGTAAAAAAATCAGACTCATTACTTAACGAGCTTACTGTGTATATGTCTTGTCTCATTGACCGATGAGGCCCACTCCTCACGGCGAGTGTAACTCAATTTCCGGTCTTCTCTTGAGCATCTTAGTGCCACCCATGGTTCCGTGGTTGAGCCGCTGCAGATCAGGTTTGCTGTTCTAACACAAAACTACAGATACTCAATTGGATTGATGTCTGGGGAATTTGGAGGCCAGGGCAATTACTGCAAGCCTTCCTCATGTTCCGCGAGCCATTCTCGAACAAACCAGGCAGTATGGCATATTGCATTTCTTTCTCAATCACTTCGTCAAAAACCTGTACAGAACCCCTCCTCCTATACCCTGTACAGAACTTGCACCGCGTTAGAAAAGTTTAACCCCAATTTGTATGGATTTAGGACATCACCAGAAGCTCTAGTCTTCCTAAAGCAACCGCTGTAGTATTCACGCAAGTGTCCACGGTAAAAGGTGGACTCTAGTGATGGTTTCCTTTCAGAGGAGTTGTGATGTACATAGAGCAAACTTCTACTTTCAGAAGGTAATGACAGTCAGGGGCGGATTGGCCCACCGGGACATTTCCCGGTGGTCCCCTTTCGTATATTTTGTTTCTTTCTTTCTTACTTTCTTAAAAATGCTTTCAGTTCAGTTGTTTTAAACACACAACTGAACCACGACAATTTTTTTTATAAAAGAAATACACATAATGTAATTATAACAAGGGGGAACAAATTTTCTAGTTTGAATTAGGTAAAAAAATCCCCTCACCAGGCATCTGTAGAATCCCAACTACAATAGATGGACCATGTGTGTTTGCGAACCTCTGGGTTCACTTAGTAGCTGAGGATTTCAAGTTTTCGGATATTATCTGACTTACTATCCTTGTCACATTTACACAAAAAATTGGATTGTCATCTTCAAAATTTTCATTATATGGTGTAATCCCGTATTTATTTCATGATTTATCTGCTCCTCCGGGCAATCACGGGATATGATTCTTAACCTCCAGATTCGCTAAACATGAATGCCGGTTGCTTCGACTAGCGAATCCTGTGATGGTTATATTCAAATTAATCGGAAGCTTGAGACTTGGTCGTTCTGGGTGGTGTAGTGGTTAGCATACCCGGGCGATATCTGGGAGACGCGGGTTCGAGTCCCGCTCCAGGACGATGAAATTTTCGGATATTATCTGACTTATTATCCTTGTCACATTTACACCAAAAATCGGATTGTCATTTTCAAAATTTGCATTATATGGTGTAATCCCGTATTTATTTCATGAGAAAAATATTATTTGGCGTATGAACAACTATAAATCAAGGCTGCATCTTCAGGCGGTTGCAAAAACTGAATGCCGCCCCGGTGGCGCAGTGGTCTAAGTCGCTGGCCTCTGATCATTCGTCCATAAGGGGTCCGGGTTCGAATCCCGGTCAGGCATGGATGTTGTGTTTGTCTTACGGCACTGGCTCTCTCCCTTCCCTGGGACCAGTGACCCTAAATTAGGGACGGGCGACTGCTTATAGCCCATTGAGTTGCTCACGGTGGTCGTTAAACCTCCAATCAAAAAAAAAAAAAAAAAAACTGAATTCATTTGGCGTTTATGTGCTATTACCACCCCCTACTCGATGTGAGGGCGAACCATCTGCTGCGTCCTATTCGCTGCAGTGGGATTAATTATTAAGAAGGCCGTTAATTTTCGTAACTCTTTACTCTCTATTATCTTCCGCCTATGGGTGTCTACCGTGAAGTTGGGTTCCCTAATGGAGGGTCTCCAAGTTCAGGGTTGACGGGTGCATTGCGTTGTGTTTCATATGGGAGAACATGGGAAACCCATATTCCTCCATATGCCGCTTGAAATTTAATAAACTCATGTCAGATTTGGACCTTTTATTTTCCTGCGACTGGGTTTGCTAAATGTTAAAAGTTATTTTCTTCTTAAAATCTTGGAGTTGTTACTCTACCAAAACTTTACGATTGTTCTACTTAATTATTCAGGTTAAAATAAACAAAGATTCACTTATTTTGAATTTTCAAAGATTTGAGAAACTCGGGTAAATTTCATTATAAAATACAGAATTTATTTTCATTTGTGTTTCCTTAAAATCTATTACACTGATCGGTGGAGATTTCTATTAATTTAAACCAAAATATATTTTAAGTTCATTATGCTTTTTGATATTCGCAATCATATTTTAAAGTTCACCTTCCGCAAAATATAAGACACATTATGTTATTCAGCACTTGCAAGAGATTAAAATTATCTTTTCTACCGAGGATGTATAGGAGACAAAATCATGATCATGCTAACGAGATATTGGGAATTATGAAATTTTTCTCACCAAATTCTTTTCTTTTCATCTATTTCGTTGTCGTCCGGTATTACTTATAGGTATAAAGTCTATGGTTGGGACCTCATCCGGTCCTGCTGAATGCACACTGCCCGCATAAGATCACTCGATGCTTCACCCAAAATTTGCGTAAAAACCTCTCAGGGAAAACATCATACTTCCCTTCACCTGGAAATCATCTTGCTCAATTTTGAGCGTCCTCCCAGGAAAACTCCTAACTTAATTCTTTCTGCGATATTCTGCCCAGGATTCATCTAGAGTCCATCTTTCCTCTCTGCGTTCACCCAGAAATAGCAGTCATCATTCCATCCCGTGTTCTCTCCAAATCATCTCCGCCTAAAAAAAACTTTTTCTCTCGTCTATGTTTAAGGGGTTCGGGGTGTTCCTGTCCTACCCAAATGGTTCTCCCCTTATTGGTTGGGCCGCTTTTCCTCGCTTCGGCATTGGTTTACATCCCTGTATGGGAATCCCTCCGATTCGTTGGCAAAGGCTTGAGAACATCGAGTTTTCTTGAAGATGAATATTCCTTTATCTTGTCAACTGCTCCGCGGGATGTCCGCGCTGCCTTAGAATTTTCACGTACGCTTCCTGTATGACTCTTTCTGTTGGTGTCAACCAGTTACGCCCACTACGAGAAATATGCCCTGTTCGTTGCCCGCTAGCGTGCGTAAAACGTGACTTCGTTAATAGCGAAAGGTCCAGTAAATTGGCCCCCACCTGTGATTGCGAGCATTTCATTCTCGTAGCGTTGCTTGCTAAAACCTCCGAGTTTTCTCTTTACTAACCTAGGGGTGTGTTTCGTGCGTATTCTTACTGGAATTTCCGGAGAGCTCGGGGAACACAAAATAAAATAAAAAAAACAATTCAAAAGAATGATGAAAAAAAAATAAGGAATTTCCTCCTCAAGAAAGAAATCTGCTCAGCCAGGTCTTAGAAAAATTATGAAATAGGTATTATAATTATCCTCTTAGAACGCCTGTCCACATTATGCTTCTCGGATTTTCTTTCCCAATTCCCGCGCTCTCTAAATTGTTTACTTGGTAACTACTCTTCCTCGTTTAACTATTTCCTCGTACTATGCGATACCGTAGGAATTATTTGGTGAATATATTGCTTTCCCACACTTACTAATTTGTAGGCCCCCTTTCCGAAATTCATACCTACGAAATCATGGTCCTCCAATGTTACACGATATTCCGGAGGACATACGGGTAACATTATCTCCCTCTCCCATAGGGTTGAAGAGCTTTGTCCCCCAAAGTTAGGTGCTGTGGATTCCTTCCTCTCTTGCAAGGCTGCTCGTTTTCGCTCATTTCAACATGCGATGAATTACAATCATTTGCGAAAACTTATGCGCATATATGATACATAATGTAATTATAAGCACATACAATAAGCATAAAACTACGAGTAAGATTATTATAACAATGTTCAATAAATATTAAATTCCTCCACCGAATCTAATTCTAAGTTTGACATTGACAGATAACATATGCACTGTATATATATATATATATATGAATTCTTTCCGATAGTGACAGATTTCTTCAGCCGCCGTCTTCTCGGCGACACACAATATTTGCTCGGGTACGCGCCTCCGTTGGGCGATATGGTTTCGGTTTTGGGCGTTCCCATCTCTTAAGCACTCAGCTAGTTTCTCAGAGTTCCTTTGGAGATCAGCCTCCCAGACGGGAGTGATGTAGGCTAACACCATCTCCACGTTCAGTTCATAAGGGTGCCGTACCATTACGCCGAGGAATAGTTCCCGGTAACATTTACCGCCTGCAGCAAGTGATGACCGACGAAGCGATAAACAAAATTATTATTACCGCAGCGGCTCCGGCTGCGATTATTTTGAAAGCTCCGAACAGGGAAGTGCCGAAGGCGTTGAACAGTAGCCCACTGCTCCATTCGGGTGGGCCTGCTGGTTGCCAGTATGCGCTGGAGATATTAGGATAAGTCAGCTGAACTGAAGGTTGTTCTAAGCAAAAGTCTAAAGTGGTACAAGCGGTAACGGTTCGGGCCTTTAAGCAGAGTTTTTCGCTGTGGCACTTAGCGTCCGTCTTTAGATTTATCTTGATCGTTCGTCTTTCCGTCTGTAGTTTTACCGAACGAGAGTGCACCGTGAGTTTTTCGAAGTGAACGTCCACAATCCCGGCTGCGCACGATGAGAAAGCTTCGATCTCTACCGTAGCCAAGGGCTCGCATGCAAAACAGCCTGTTACCTTGATTTCTGCCTCCGTGAATTTTGGGCAGACAGTTCTGGTTTCGATCGAGTACTTGTACTTCTGGAATTGAAGATTTACCACTATAGGGGCTGAGTGTAACAGTTCCGAAACAAGTTGGCCATTTCCGTCAACCTTCAGTTGATGCCATGCTGATGCCATTGGTAAGGCGCTCTTTTTTGTTCTATCATACTCAGTAAATACGACTGTTGTCGGTGGCATTTCATAGAGTCCTCATAATAGCTACAAGAAAACATGCTTTCGTCGAAGATAAAATTTTTCGACATCGATTCGTTGCTCTGCGTATCGCCGATATGTCCTTTCATCGGTCGTGAAGGTAAGCTTGCCCTTTTCAATATAACTCTCTTGAGGGTTTCCCACTCGAGAGATCAGATGGGTGTTCACGATTTGTGTAGGCTGGTCCAGTGATCCGACTACTTGCACTGTGATGCCCGTAGAGGTCGTGGCTTGGTTCTTAACCGTCAGAGTCTCTACGGTGTCGTTGTTGTGCTGTTGAATTAGTAGCTGATAACTACACTGCATCGATACTATTCTGCGTACGTCGTATGCTCGCAGGAAATCTGCTTCCAGCCATATTCGAAAGAAATGGCAATGTTGCGAGTCAATGATCCAGCATGACGTGGACCCACTGTCGGACGGCTGACAGCCTGTGATGCCGGGCCAGTCTAGCGATTGTTTTGTCAGTGCGTCAAATTGTTTTGATCGCACACATCCTTTTCCCCAATTGCAAGTCTCGTGATTTGCACAAACCAATTGGCTGAGATAACGCATTGTAGTCACGTGCGTAAAATAGTCTCTCGTCGTGTGCCAGATACAGTTTGCCTGCTGGTAGGTTACTTTCAAGGAAAAAGTGTATGGTCATTTTCCTGGTCCGTAAACCATATGCATTGTTCATGCCCCAAATTCATTAGGGTTACCTGCGCATTAGTAGTTAGACGGCAGTTGTGCTCTACCTCTGAGTCCGTGCACTCCTTCACCTTTGATGCAACAATCGAATGTGCGTTACATTCCGCGGAAGTTCCGTTTACCAACAGAAATAAGCTCAAAAGTACCAGTCCGTGTAAAGGCGGTTGCGCCGCTGGACGGGCAACTTGCCTCTCCAAATATTCGTGCATCTGATTTACTCCGTTACGTAAAACATTTCCTGTTAGGGCTCCTGTCTTTACTGCCACAAACGTTGTTCCTCTGAGGAATCTATATGACTTCCAAAGAATTATTCCGACTCCACACAACAGCTTCCAGATGCTAATTACTACTTTCCTGGCATATAGAAAGGTTACCGCTGAAATTAAAACTAGCACAATATACACTACATAAGTGACTGCGTGGGGTAAACACTTTAGCTGTCGTAGCATCTCACGACACAGTATGCACTGTAGGGGTCTACACGTTGTTCTACCTACGATTTGCAAAGCACCCTTAGGGTTTTTCCATCCGTGGTAACGAAAATCAAAGTTAGTTCCGCAGAAAGCTCTAGTAGTTCCGGTGGCAATGATGTCTGATACGGAGCGTTCCTTAAAGTGATAACCCGCTCCATACCTCGAACTCGAATCACCAGGGTTCCTGGAAGTGAGCTGGTGATGATTGGGTCGTTGTATGATACTTTGATATTTTCCCTTTGAAATACTGCCTCTTCGTCAGACAGCAAATGTCTCTGGTGACGGCGCCGAGGTAAAATATTAGTGCGCGGTTTTCCAACGCACTCTGTGAAAGAGATCAGCGCTGGGTTCGAATCCGTAGTCCTTCCGCTTCATGTATCAGTGTAGATACTGCTGGCGTCAGGCGGCAGTTGCTCGTAGTGACGGATTTATTCACACAGCTCGCCAGGGCACAATATTCGCTCGTTCCACTGCACGGTGCATCGGCTGTGCAGGCACAGTGTAAACCGTCTCTTGTGCACTCCATTAATGAAAGGGCTCCTTGTGGGTTCGGTTCCCCTGCCGAACGAAGAAATTTCTCGGTTCGATAAGCTCATGGTTGTGCGTAATGAATGTCCTCCAGGCTTTCACGCACTCGTCGCATGAATGTGCATGACAAGCACTCCGCGGCATTCCTAGTTTCAAAAGTTCGGCACGAGATGCTACAGTGCACTGATATTTATCTCCCTTGAAATGACAAAGTTCGTGATTAGCAGCTACTCCGCTAACTGTCCAGATTACTAAGGAGAACGCAATCACGTTCATCTTGTCCATTTTATTGACGAAATGTCACTCTCTTCAAATATCTTAAAAGTGGTAATGGTTCTGTCGACACTTGTCGGCCATAATTATCTCAAAACAAGCATACACATGAAATCACTCCTTATCACCTCGGTATTTCTCTTGCACATGCATTATATACGCTTTACATTAAGAACTAGTAATATTTCCTTCGAAAAGCTCGTTTCACTCTGACCTACGAGAAGTGAGGGGTTTTTATGTGCATATTTATTTATATATACATATATATTTTTCGAAATTCCGAAGCGCATTCCATCCCAGGCTTCCCTTTTTCTCTAATTGTATTTTTTTTCTTCCTACTTGTAGGTTTTCCAACAAAACAACAAAAATAAAAATCTCATCACTCGTGTTTCTTAAGCTTACTAAATTATAATTAAATAACGGTTGTTTACTTCCCATTTATCTCTTCTGCAGCTATTATTTCCATTCGCTGGTGCGTCTACTACTTCTAAAAGAAAAATTATTAATTTCCCTTTTCGTGTTTGTCGTATTGTCTACCAGATATTACCCGCGTATAGTCGCTTATTTCCCTTTTACGTTGTTTAACTTAATCGTTAGTTCTTTGCTGAACTATTTCTTGCCATTTTATCTTTAGTGCTTTACTCTTTTTTTTTTTTTCTTCTCTCTCTTTTTTTTTCTCGCGTATTACCATTGTATTCTCATTCCTGGCTATTTCTGATTTCACGACCAGATGCTTTTCTCGTGTATTCGCAGGTGTGCGGCGACCATTTAAGTAACGCCGATGATTTCGGAAAATAGGGGATTTCCTCGAAAATGCTTGCGAGGGTCCCCTTTGGGCGATGTCACCCCTGCAAATTCGTCGCTCCAAAAATTTTGGGTCGTTCCTGTGTTGACCGTCTCTCACGGCTCGAAATCTGAAACACCTGCGCTGATGCCTGTGGGTGTAAGTGAGCGCACAATAGCGTAGCCTCTTGCATGTTTTGCTTACATCGGAGGCTTCTTGTTTAGCCTATGTAGATGCATTCTGTGTATTCTATTACCTGGGGCTAATACCACTCCTCTAATTTCTGCAGGTCAGTGCTCAGTTCGCTGACGGATTTCATTGAAACAACACGCTTCTTTTGGTCTGGTGAACTTGTCATTCAAATTTCCTCTTCTGCTTTATCTCTTTTTTTTTTTTTTTTTTTTTTTTTTTTGGTATCGTTGCACCATGTCTGCACGTATTAATCCTCATCTCACCTCGTCGCATTTTTCGCATGCTCGACGCCAGTTGTGGTTTGGGAGAATCTGCAACTGCTCCTCGTGTGCTGCGGTGGTAGAGGATGGGGAGCTGGGCCTGGTGAATTTGTCATTCACATTTCCTCTTCTGCTTTACTCAACCTCTAACCTCACGATGTACCTAGTGCATTTCTACCTCGATTTCATTTCTATACTTTTCCTTCCGTTATACTTGCCTTCCTTATCAATTAAAACTGAATTTTCCTACTATCCACAAAACAAAACAAAAAAATATAGTACCTTTGGATATTTCACTTCAAGGTAAGTGCTTTTACTGTCATTTCGATAGGTTATGGTTAGGCTATGTTAGGTGACGTTTAGGCTACGCGTCGATCATGTTTGTTGCTACTTTCTTATACCATGTTTTGTTTCAGGTTCGCGTATTTTAATTGCTTTGAATACCTGCCATGGATACTAATTTTGAACCACTGCATTATCCGATACGCTGTTAATCTCATTGCATTCCGTCGGTGTTTCCGCACGGCCATTTCTCCGCAGAAGGTGCTTACGTTTTTTTTTCTCTAGTGATATATTACTCCGGCCTATGCTTCAGAAAGTTTTGAGAGAAAAAATTAATTTTTTTTTTTCTTCGTCGTGCTGTGCTCCCGTTTATAGTTTCCATCCTTTGAAATGCTCGGCCGTTGCTGTACAAAATATCTTACCGAGCGTTCCCGTTCTTTTAACGATAAATTTTCCTTCTTTGCATTCTTGCTTCAAGATGGCGGCCCAAGATGGCGCCTTCCCATTCTTCCTTTTGCTCCTTGCCAGCCAGTTTGTGTACGGGGTTTCTCAAACTGGAAACACGGTCCGTCCGTTCCTCTACTCTTGCAAGCCCCGTGCATGAGCGACGTCATTCTGCCTACGATTACCTTCGCTTATGCTCCTACTGCCTATCATTAATAAAATTCGAGCGGAAAATATTTTTTTTTTTTTCTTCCAACAAAAAAAATATTTTTTTGTGAAAGGAATGATTGCTACCAGTACCGTTCAGTCTTTCCATGAAATAAAAACATTGCTTCCTCCGCAGGTTCTTTGCTGGGTGCTTAATCCCTGACCCATTCTTTCTCTTTTTACTTACGTAATGTATTTTCCTTACTTAATATTAATTTTCCCCTTATCGTAGCAATTTTTTTTTTTTTTTCGTGTTTCGTGAACTCAAAACTGGAAAGATTGCGATGCACGTACTAGGCTGCGGTCCTGCTATGAATATTATTAATTACTTCCTGCATATTCTTCCATGTTTATACACCATTTTCTAGCTAGACTCTTTTACGAATTATTTTCGATTACTGATCAGATCGCAAAATTGTTTTTTTTTTTTTCTTCTTTTTTTTCACCTATCAAATTTATTTTCTGCTAAACGTTTACCGTGAAAATTCAGGGATCTTCCCTCTTATTGCGCATCGCTGTTTCCTTTTTTTTTTTCTTTTTTTTTTTTTTCACAACACACACAAATTTTTTTTTTCTTCGCCCAGCGTTCTTCCTACTTCCTCGGCTTAAACCAATGATTCCTGAGGTTTCGCCACGATTTTCCTCCACTGTGGATAAAGATTATTGACGGGTGCTCCTTCTGGTGTTCCTGCGCTTAGGTTTTCTTGAATACGCTGCGACAAATAGCGGTCGGCTAAATCGAACCAAGAGGTTCCCTCTGGATTACTGGGTTGACTGAGCCTTTTCAACATTCTATTTACTAAGCTAGTATCTTCTGGCTGCTCAAGTCTTTCGGTCGAGTCGCTGACCACAATTTCCTTTGGGTACGTGCGATTCAGGCCTATTTCCAAAGTGTTGGGCCCTTGTGAATTTGCTGTGGGGTGTATTGCTGCTGTCAGCTGAATTCTGTCCTGCGAACGTAGTAGATATGGATCTCTAATAACCCTTTGGCGCGTTGCTTCTTGTGTTTGTCGGCTGCTACTTTCCTGATAGGAATCCTGTGACGGCATGGTCTCCTCCGTTGGTTCCGCGATTGCCTGTGTGCGCCTCGGCTCTTCAACATGTTGCGAGGGCAGCGGTACTTCCCTGCTTGTCTCCCTTCGCGCTGAACTCGACGTAGCGGGCGGCGAATTTATCGGTACTCCGATGTTGGGCGGTTGACTTACGGGCGGCATTGCTCTACTGCTTGTCGGTTGCGGCATGACTACTCTGGGAAAATCGACCCAATCCAGATAGTCGTAGTCCTGTGTGCTCTCCGATCCGTCGTCAGAGAAATCCTGCGATTGTCTGGGTACTTGTACCTCTATATTGTCCTGTACCGGTGACTCTGCTATAAGCTGGGGTAGGCGTTCAGTCCGCTTGAAGACTCGATTTTTATGCACGGTCTGATATTTGTTCGGATTTTCGACTGACCTCAACTGAACATTTACTGGGGTGGGGAACGAAACTATCTCCCAATCTCCGCAGTTAGTTCGAGCTAGCTTACGCGATAAATGTGGCTGTGAAAAAGGGGTGTGCAAAAATACTCTGTCACCTAAATGTAGATTCTTTTCAGCAGCGTGCCTGTCTGCATACTTCTCTTGTTTCGCCGCAGCTTCTTGCAAATTTCCGTATACAATTTGGTATGTCTTTCTCATCCGTTCCACAAATGACTCCAGGTAATCATCTGGGTCGTAATAAGTGATCCTTCGAGGCGGAATCAAAATATCAGAGGGTACATTAAACTCTCTTCCAAACATCAAGTAGCTGGGAGCGAACTTCGTAGCTGAATGCACTGCAGTGTTAAATGCAAGGTTGAGCATAGGTAGGTAATTATCCCAATTGTCTTGTCTATCGTTTACCAATGTGTTGAGGGCTTTATTTAGCTCGGCATGCTGTCTTTCGTTGATCCCATTACTAGCCGGATGATGAAAGCTGGTATTTAATCTCCGAATTCCCAGTCTAGCCAATAATTCGGTGAATAATTGTGAGGTGAAACAGGGCCCATTATCCGTGAGATTGCTTTCCGGTACACCGAAAAAAGCTACCAATCTTTGGATGTAAGCGTCAGCTATCGTTGAAGCAGTTTGGTTTGGAATGGGTACCAAAATTGCATACCGCGTGAAAGTATCCATTATGACTAATATATACTTATTTCCTTGCTCTGTTACCGGGTAAGGACTCCGAAACATCCAGAGATACCCTCTGAAATGGGTAAGTGCAGTTTGCTGCCCTCTGCAATTTTTCTTTCCTTCGAAGGGGGTGAGTAGTCCTTTCGTTGCAAATCTTGCACGATTCCACATAGTTGCGGACATCAGAAAACATGTTTAGCCAAAAATACCTGGGTCTAATGGTCGCCAAAGTTCGTTCAAATGCAAAATGGGGTGACGAAGGAATATCGTGACATAACGCCAAAATCTCTGGCTTTAATGTTGTAGGAATCACCAGCTGTTCCCAATAATCTTCCTGTGAAGTGCCCCGATCTGGCTTTGAAAGTGGTACAGCAAACCCTTGTCGTTTAAGTAAAAACTATCCTTCACTTTCTCTTTTGCATTAGTGATTCGGCGGGCCTCCAACGATTCTATAAGGCTCTTGAGGTCCGGGTCTGACCGTTGCAGTGCCCTGATACGCTCCGTTTCGGGGTCGTGAGTGAGACGATCGGTGGCGCTAACCCTCGCCGGGGTGATATCTACGTCTCCCTCTTCTTCCGGATCTCCGTACTGCCTACTTAACCAATCTGCTACTACATTTTGCTTCCTTTCTCATAACCAATCTTGTAAGAAAATTCGCTTAATGATATGCGCCAGCGATTCAAACGACTATTTACATCCTTTAAGTTGTGGAGGTAGGTGAGGGGGCGATGATCGCTGATGACGTGGAATTCTTTTCCCAATAAGTAATGTCGCCAGTGGCGTACTGCCGATACGATAGCCAGAAGTTCCTTCTCAATCGTTGGATAATTTCTTTCTGCAGCGATGAGTTTCCTAGACATGAATGTTACTGGGTGAAGGTTTCCTCTTCGTCCATCTGTTCTAGCACTGCTCCTATCCCAGTTCCGCTAGCATCTGAATGTAGGTAAAATGGTTTCTGGTAGTCCGGATGAATTAATACCGGGTTATCTAACAGGCATGATTTGATCCTGAGAAAAGCTTCGTCTGCCTCTGAGTTCCATTTAAATTTTCCTTTCTTAGTGAGTTCGGTTAAGGGGGTCACTATGTCCGAAAAAGTAGGGATAAACCTCCTGTAATAATTGCAAAGCCCCAAGAATCCCCTCAGCCTCTTGAGAGTGTTGGGTGTGGCGAAATCATTTACTTTGCATAAATTCGACGGGTCGGGACGAATGGTTTCTCCATCTACTATATGCCCTAAGTACTTCACCGCTGACTGCATAAACGTGCACTTCTGGGGAGCTAGCTTTAAATCGTGCTTTCTGAGGCGTCTGAAAACTTCCTCCAATTTTATCAGGTGTGTCTCCTCGTTCGTGGATGCGATTATGATGTCGTCGATAAAGCACATGATATTATGCTCAGCTAATCCGAAAAGTAAGGCGTCGCTTAATCGTTGAAAGCTACTGGGGGAGTTTTTGGAACCAAAGGGTAAACGCTCGAATTGAAAAGATCCCCACGGTGATGAGAAAGCTGTCTTATGCTTGTCCCTATCTGCTATAGCCATCTGATGAAAACCGCTCTTTAAATCTAGGTGGTAAAGACCCTATTACCTTTTGCTGTCTCAAGCAAGTCCTCGATTCTGGGTAGCGGATAGGGATCGGGAATTACTACCTCATTTAGTCCACGATAGTCTATAACTAATCTAAAAGAATTGTCTTTTCTTTTTTACGAGAAGAAGGGGGGCGGAATAGGGGGATGCACTTTCTGTGATGATGCCCGCCTTCAACAATTCGTCCAGTTGCTGCTGCGCTTCCTTTCTCAGATGATGTGGAACTCGGTAAAATTTTCCTCTGATGGGGGTATCCGTAGTTAAATTTATTTCGTGGTAAATTAAATTACATTTACCCAATTCTGCTAACGAGCGAGCAAACACATCCTTGTACTTCATGAGAAGCGTCACTAACGGTTTTCTCCAATTTGGGTTGACGCCCTCCAAATTTAAGTCCCTTGGGGTGAGAGGTGGCAATTTCTCCGACTCTTGACACTGTGTCGTGTTAACCTGAACGATTGGCTGCACGGTCACTAATTTAGTCCTTTTATTAAAATGAAAGGGTTGATCTGTAAGGTTAGCTACCAATACGGGCATGATGCCTGATCTGTCCAGCGTGTTTACTGAACGACCCACACGTACATTTCCTTGGGCGTACCTCCCTAACGGTTGTACGAGTACTTGGTTAACGTGAAAACCGGAAAAATTCTCGCAACGGATTTGGATAACCCTTTTCCGAATACGGTGGGATGAGTTCCTTATGGACGGTCCTTCCTATCTTGGTTACGTCGGAGTTAATGGGATTGGTCCTTTCCGCTGAAGGCACGGACAAGACCTGGGTTCGAATTTTCGACTGACGTGCTTTTCCTTTAAAATTTCTTTTCCGGTTATTCCTTCCTCTACCGTACTCTGCCGTAGCTAAATTTGCTCTGCTTTCCCGTTTCAAAATTCCTTTTCCTGCGTCGAATACGTATCCGTGCTCCTTCAATAGATCCCAGCCTAAGATTAGAGAATAATCTTGATGCAACTTCCGCTGAGTAACGTGATAGGGATGTAAAATGGTTTCTCCTCCGATTTCTACCGGTATCTCATAGCACTGAGATGTAGGTAAAGTGTTTCCAGTAATGCCTTTCACTAAAACTGCTGATCCTAAGTCACGTATACGAATCTTTCCTTTATCTCCTCTAATAGTGAAGCACAAAAGATTGAGATACAAGCTCCGCTGTCGATGAGTGCAAACGCGTGAGTATCTCCTATCCTAACTTTCACTAACGGGAGTGCTCCATTACCTCGGACGTAACAATTTGTTAAAGTAACTCCACGGACCTTATTATAATTCCGGCCAAGGGCGGTCCCCTTATCTTGACCCGAAATTAGTTTAAAGGACGCGAATTTTGCCTGGAATACCTATTGCAATCTCTTCCTGGTGCATCCTCTTCAAAACGAACGCGGTTTTCTCTTCTGTTCCCCAAATTCCTTGGATTCTGTGGGACGTGAGCGTCCTGTCGGTAAGTGGCGCTGTAGTTCCTGTAGGAGCGATACTGATTACCGCGGCGGTCGCCAGGGGAGAAGTTATTCTGCTGTCGCGGGTACGAAGGGTTGGGTGCCCTGTCCCACGAACCTCTTTGAGCTTGCTGCGATGGTTGCGTATAAACTGCTCCTTCCCGATTGTTCCGATAACAAAATCGCTTGATATGGCCAAAATCGCCGCAGTTATAGCAGATGGCCGAAGTAATGTCTACGTCGGGTAAATTTCCCCTAGATTCATAATTAGCGCTCTGGAAATTTCTAATGCGATTTACGTGCGTCCGGTGCGAATTCTCTGCTTTCCTTAGCCTTTCCCTCAAATTTTCTGCCTCACTTTTCAGAGCGTTCACCTGCATCTCATGAGTTGCTAGCTGCTTCGCCATCATAGAACACAAATCGGCTATCTGGTCCGTTGAATTGCTCTGTTGCCCTTGTGAAGTCCCTGGGATCGAACTCGATTCCTGCTGTGCATCGTAAGCGTTAACGTCCCGGTCTAATAAGAGATTGTGAGACTCTTCGGCCAGCGCTCTCTGAACTGCTGCCTGAAAATTTTCCGGGGCGAAGGATAAAACCGTGCGCCTCAATTTGGGGTTTAATCCATTCAAAAACTGCGACATTTTAGTGCTGTCTACCAGTCCTCGCACTTGCTCATTTTCTAAATCCATCGTCTCCATGTAGGAATAAGCTAAGCCGTTAAGACGAGCTACATACTCGGCCACCCGTTCTCCTGGTTTTTGTCGGCAAGTCGTAAATTTCTGCATTCTCACGGTAACCGGTTGCAATGCGTCGAATCTTTGTACTATCGCCTGCTTAAATCGTTCGTACTCGGTCTCCCTCCTAATATCGACGGCCTCCGAAAGAAAGTGACTGGCGGCTCCTTTGAATTTTGCTTTAGCTGATAAAATTTTAACGGCGTCGTTCCATCCTGACAGTTCGGCGGTGCTCTCCAACGTTTCGAAAAATTGACGTGCGGTCAGATTTTCATCCGATCCGCTGAATGTGGGGATATACGCCAACATTCCCGCCATTATTGGTACGTTCTGCGGGGCTACTACACAATTTTCTGACACGGCTTCCCCTTCTAGAGTGCCCTGAAGGTCGTTCTCCTGGTTCTGTTGATCAACTATGCAATTTTCCGAAACAAAATTCTGTTCACCGTTGCTCTGTTCTCCGTTCTGTTGGTTAGCCATATATTTATTCTTTAACCTTACTAACTTAAATTCCCACGGCTTCTACTATATGCTTCGTAATCTCGTAAAGTCGCATAAAATTAGAAAATTCCGGTGAAGCTACCACGTAAAAATAAAAATTCACTCTAACGTAACTCGCTGCTTCGTCTGCTAACCCACTTGACTTATGATCAGAAAACAATTGTCTACGAATAAGATGATTAACGTTCCTAGCTTACTCCTAAATTGCATTCGGCTTTCAACTTAACTCTACCTAACTCGCGACACACTAAACAAAATTCCCTCAAAATATGCACATATACAACCAGCACTTCACACTAAGATATGTAATAAATTTGAACGTCTTAAATATATATATAAATACACTAGAAACATTTGAGATCAAATTATGCACTTGTAACAAAATTAATACGATAACCACTTTTTCAAGAAATTAGAACCACACCTCAAATACTTATGCTGACTTCCTAAATTCATTAAATTTTAGTATACTAGCAATAACCTCTGTCTACTTCCCTTGGTGGATGCAATCCCACATTTAAAGCACAATAAATCACACTTCCATAAACACTATTTTCATTTCAAAAATTTGTTCCAGCATTATCCAATTATTACTCCTACCAATTCTTCTTGCACTAGTCCTTTTTATTACTCTTTCCCAAATATTAATCCACTTAACTACTCTCTGTCTACACTCCCAAGTACCTCTACACATTTAAATGCACAATAAAACACACACTTAGATATTACATTCCCTTTTAGTCTTCCAAAACAAATCAAGATTACTGCTTAACCTTCTATTAGCTCCTATATCTTGCAGAAAAAAAAATTAATTCCTCTTATCAATAATTAACCTGCCTATTCCTTCTTAAATTATCAGTTTCTTATCAATGCATCAACACACATAATAAAATCACACTTCAATAATAATGCACTTTTGATTTTAAAATATATATCACCACAACTTCTCATCACTACTCTTCTATCAGTGCCTCACCGTTAAATTATACATTCCCCAAGTTATCAATGAACCTATTATTCCTCCTAGTTACCGATTTAAAATCACAACACTCAAATGCACAAATAAACAACACATCAAAAATAATTTCACTTTGATTTGCAAGGAATTTTCCCTTGATTTTCAACGATAAATCAAAATTATTCATGAATTACACTTGTATAAATTTATTTTCTCCGTACTATTAATTTTCATGTATTTTCTGTAAGATTTCATCTATTCATTTGCTAAATTAGCAGTATCACTCTTATTTGTTTTTCTGCCTATTTCCTTAGAAATTTAAATTTATTTCAGCATAATCTGATTTCCTGCAACTTATTTACTTGCATTTCACCTTCACTATTTTTTTTTGAAGTTAAAATCTTGCTACAATTTCCTTAATTTTTCTATAAAACCTGCATCTTGTTACTCAGAATTGAAGGGGAGATAATAGAAACACATCGCATTATTCTGCTAATTCTGTATACTTGATTAATTATCCTGACCACCGAAAACAAATATTCTTTTTTTTTTTAAACCACAGGATCAAAGAAATCCTGGTCCTAGCACAAATTTTATATTAATTAACCAAAGAACTGAAAAATCCTGGTCACACGGCACCAGTTTTATATTACCACCCCCTACTCGATGTGAGGGCGAACCATCTGCTGCGTCCTATTCGCTGCAGTGGGATTAATTATTAAGAAGGCCGTTAATTTTCGTAACTCTTTACTCTCTATTATCTTCCGCCTATGGGTGTCTACCGTGAAGTTGGGTTCCCTAATGGAGGGTCTCCAAGTTCAGGGTTGACGGGTGCATTATGTTGTGTTTCATATGGGAGAACATGGGAAACCCATATTCCTCCATATGCCGCTTGAAATTTAATAAACTCATGTCAGATTTGGACCTTTTATTTTCCTGCGACTGGGTTTGCTAAATGTTAAAAGTTATTTTCTTCTTAAAATCTTGGAGTTGTTACTCTACCAAAACTTTACGATTGTTCTACTTAATTATTCAGGTTAAAAATAAACAAAGATTCACTTATTTTGAATTTTCAAAGATTTGAGAAACTCGGGTAAATTTCATTATAAAATACAGAATTTATTTTCATTTGTGTTTCCTTAAAATCTATTACACTGATCGGTGGAGATTTCTATTAATTTAAACCAAAATATATTTTAAGTTCATTATGCTTTTTGATATTCGCAATCATATTTTAAAGTTCACCTTCCGCAAAATATAAGACACATTATGTTATTCAGCACTTGCAAGAGATTAAAATTATCTTTTCTACCGAGGATGTATAGGAGACAAAATCATGATCATGCTAACGAGATATTGGGAATTATGAAATTTTTCTCACCAAATTCTTTCTTTTCATCTATTTCGTTGTCGTCCGGTATTACTTATAGGTATAAAGTCTATGGTTGGGACCTCATCCGGTCCTGCTGAATGCACACTGCCCGCATAAGATCACTCGATGCTTCACCCAAAATTTGCGTAAAAACCTCTCAGGGAAAAACATCATACTTCCCTTCACCTGGAAATCATCTTGCTCAATTTTGAGCGTCCTCCCAGGAAAACTCCTAACTTAATTCTTTCTGCGATATTCTGCCCAGGATTCATCTAGAGTCCATCTTTCCTCTCTGCGTTCACCCAGAAATAGCAGTCATCATTCCATCCCGTGTTCTCTCCAAATCATCTCCGCCTAAAAAAAAACTTTTTCTCTCGTCTATGTTTAAGGGGTTCGGGGGTGTTCCTGTCCTACCCAAATGGTTCTCCCCTTATTGGTTGGGCCGCTTTTCCTCGCTTCGGCATTGGTTTACATCCCTGTATGGGAATCCCTCCGATTCGTTGGCAAAGGCTTGAGAACATCGAGTTTTCTTGAAGATGAATATTCCTTTATCTTGTCAACTGCTCCGCGGGATGTCCGCGCTGCCTTAGAATTTTCACGTACGCTTCCTGTATGACTCTTTCTGTTGGTGTCAACCAGTTACGCCCACTACGAGAAATATGCCCTGTTCGTTGCCCGCTAGCGTGCGTAAAACGTGACTTCGTTAATAGCGAAAGGTCCAGTAAATTGGCCCCCACCTGTGATTGCGAGCATTTCATTCTCGTAGCGTTGCTTGCTAAAACCTCCGAGTTTTCTCTTTACTAACCTAGGGGTGTGTTTCGTGCGTATTCTTACTGGAATTTCCGGAGAGCTCGGGGAACACAAAATAAAATAAAAAAACAATTCAAAAGAATGATAAAAAAAAAATAAGGAATTTCCTCCTCAAGAAAGAAATCTGCTCAGCCAGGTCTTAGAAAAATTATGAAATAGGTATTATAATTATCCTCTTAGAACGCCTGTCCACATTATGCTTCTCGGATTTTCTTTCCCAATTCCCGCGCTCTCTAAATTGTTTACTTGGTAACTACTCTTCCTCGTTTAACTATTTCCTCGTACTATGCGATACCGTAGGAATTATTTGGTGAATATATTGCTTTCCCACACTTACTAATTTGTAGGCCCCCTTTCCGAAATTCATACCTACGAAATCATGGTCCTCCAATGTTACACGATATTCCGGAGGACATACGGGTAACAGTGCATGAGTGTTAAAAATGCTGAAGAGATGTGCTTACGATTTCAGTCTCAATACTTTTCTGTTAATTTTCCCATTTTAAATTACTGTTGAAAAAAGCATATTATTTAAATTAAGAAACTTCTGTAATTATAATTAGAGATTTCTATTCAACAGATTTCAAGCAGGATGGATCCGCAAATAAATGCGCGGATAAGGGTTGTTTTGATATGTGTTATTGCTTTAATGACGGCATTGCTACACGGAGTTCATGCGGCAGGTACGTGTGCTTCCCCTCATATTTTTTATAAACAGATTTCAAGGGGTTTTTTTATGTTTTTTGAATGATTCGTTTGACTTCAACCATAAGTTACGCATTGTATTTCCAGTGCTATGTTTCTCTGACTAAAAAACAACTTAATTGCCGCAATGTTTTTCCAGTCTTCGAATTAACTTGAACTATAGTTTTATTCTTTTCAGCATTCCAGTTAATTTAAATCTCCAGTTATGTATTATATTTCCGATACAATATTTTTATAATTAAAATGTTCAGTTACTATTCATTCTGCGATCAAAATAGAAACTTCACAAAAGATAAAGCGCTGAGATGCACTTTACGGCTTACACGGATCTTAAAGGCAAACGTGAGAAGGCGAAATAAATATTTCATAGACATCACTGTTACTTGGAAAAAAATTGCCCACTACAAAACGCATGTGTGAGGGTGAAGAACAAATATTTTATAAGTTAAATACATTCCAAATGTATTTTTCAGATATTTCCCTGAAAGAAAATTTTATAAGCACATCACTTTTACCACACATGAGCGGATGTAGGTAAAAACACCCCCAGGAAAAAATACCCCCGGAGAAAATACCCCCGAAAATTGAAAAGCGGAAAAAATGCCCCCGGAAGAAATACCCCCAGAACAAACGGTTCACTGTAAACTGCCACACAGGAACACTGATGTGTGGCAGTGTTCCGGTGTGGCAATTTACCGGCAACCCTGCCACACATCTTTCAGCAACTTGACCACAAAATTTCAAAGGGGGCTATAAAGATTGCCGTTTCTGGGCCTACATTGATATGATAACTGAGTTGGGAAACGAATTTCGCGAAAACTTTCCATGTAAGCCAAGCGGGAATTGTACTTTTATTTGAAGAAATAAATTGTCGAGGATCCGAGGTACACGGGAGGGGGGGCCTCAACACCCAACTTCCGTAATATTAGATTCTGGGCCGTTGGAGTTTGTCAGTGTATCCAGGCTGTTCCCCTTGAAGTGTCCGCGAGGTGCATGAGCTTGGGGGGGGGTCTTTCCCCCAAAATGTTAAAATGCACGTAGAGCTGTAAACATTAGTACCATGTTTTATATAATGATTCTGTACACGACCACGAATTTTCAGGAGGGTGGGGTAATCCCCTGTTTCTAAGAGCTATTCAGGTATAACATCGAGGATACACTGACCGACTCTAGAGGTCCAGAATATAAAATTACGGAAGTTGGGGGTAGAGCCCTCCAAACCAAGCACCTCGTATATCCCTCTCACAGGCTTCACCAAATTTCTAACGACAGGAACAGCTGTCCGAGAGTTTAGCAGTGGTCGTCCACGAGCAACCACGGCGGCGGACGACCGGTATATTGTCCTACAGGCGAGAAGAGGCAGACAGCGGGAGAAATTGCACGGCACATGCAACAGACAACTGGACGTCCGTTATCGCGTTTTACCGTGGCCAGGAGGCTGCACAAAAATGGTCTATTTGCACGACGACCAGTACGGTGTGTGCCATTAACGCCTGCTCATCGGAGACGGCGGTTTCTGTGGTGCCAGGAACACAAGAACTGGACACATCAGCAATGGGGTCGAGTTCTCTTTACGGATGAGAGCCGATTTAGTCTGACGAGCGATTCTGGACGTATACACATCTGGAGAGAGCAGGGAACACGCAATCACACCTCCAACATCACCGAAAGGGACCGGTTTGGAGGTGGCGGAGTTCTCGTTTTTGGGCGGTATCATGCTTGGTAGCCGTACTGACCTCCACATCTTCCAAGGAGGTTCAGTCACTGGTGTCCGCTATTGTACCGAGGTTCTCCTGCCTCACGTGCGTCTGTTTAGAGGTGCTGTGGGTCCTGAGTTCCTCTTCATGGACGACAACGCTACACCTCATCGTACAGTGGTTGTCACAGAGCTGTTAGAGAGCGAAGATATTCAACGCATGGATTGGCCCGCAAGGTCCCCGGACCTAAATCCAATCGAACACGTGGACTTTCTCGGGAGACACTTGGCAGCACGTCACCAGCCGCCAGCAACGATTCCGCAGCTGCGATTGGCGGTACAAGAGGATGGGCCGCGATGCCTCAACTGCTCCTTGACAACCTCGTCCTCAGCATGGACAGACGTTGTAAATTCTGCAACGCAGTCAAGGGTGATCATATCCCCTACTAAAGACTGGATTTTTCTTGGCAACCGCCTGTCACATGGACGTTTCTGTCTTCTGTCCAGTTGTGCTCGAAGCTACCTTTTCAATAAAGTGCCTTTATATCCTTTGTATTCCTTGTTTGGACGGCTTTGCTCACTTGTCCCATATTCTTACATCTTGGGGATCTTATGGTATGATTTGAGTCGATGTGGAGCACTTCTGCACGACGTTACATTAAAAAAACCCGTCTCGTCCTTAATTATTGCACGCCAGTGTAGTTTTGGTTCCAGTTGTAATTGTTCACAGCAATAACAAAAGTTTGACATTGATAATAATTACTGGATGAAAAACATGGTATGAAGAGTATCATGGCGCAACTGGTGAAAGGTGATTTTACAATTTGAATATTAAATGTTGAATGAATCTCGAAAAATATGCTGCTAAAAACCAACCAAACAACAAACAGTAATTACATATTATTTATTCTTCCTAAGTGTATATTCATTCATAAGCGTTCAGTAACAATAGCAATAGTTCTTGGACGCGGCAGCATCCTATTTACAGCAAAACAAATGTATTCAGAAGAAAAATCCCTGATATTAATATGTTATGCTTAAAATATTGCAGGTCATGTAGTTTTCAATAAATCGTGGATAGTACGTATAATTGCTTTCCCATTTATCTCACTGTAGGAACGACAGAAATGGTAACTAACAGTCATAAGAGAAGCAGTAAAATGTCAACAAACCTGAAATATAACATTTTTTCATAGTTCATAAAATAATGGTAATTCAGCATAACTTAAAGCACAGCATGGACTTAAAACAATTAAAAATACTATCATTAACTACTCCAAAACCTGAGTTCTGCTTCAAAATGCAAATTTTCTTGCTCCAAAACCCAACGTTTGTGCACCAAATTGCATATTTTCCCGCTCCAAGACTTGCTCCGAAACATGGTAGGGGCACTAATACCCCTGATCATGATATTTGGATCATATTTTGCCCACTACTTCGAAATAAATGTCAACAAGCTAACCGGGGGGGGGGGGGTTAAAGCAGAACTGAACTGGTATCCATTTTTCAACCATGCATTTTTACATTTTGTTGCTACCACTGATTCGTTCATGAATCATGGCATACACACTTCAATATGGTGGGATATTTTTATGGCTTTCCTCATCATATTTTGGGAATGTTTTCTCCTGTTTTTTTTTTGTTTTAATATTATTTATTCACCCCTAGTGAAATCCTAGATGTGTCATTAATATTGGGGCCCCAAAATACTGCCCAGTACCTGTGCCCCCTGTCTCCTTAAATGTGCTCTGCCCCTGGTAGACAAACCATTCTTTACCAAAAATTAGAAATTATATGCAAAAGATTTCCCATCAGAAGCTGTATTCGCTTAAGGAATTTTTTTTCAAATTGGAGTTTTAGAAGTGGAGATATCGGGGAAAAAACAATTTACTTTTGCGCTCCTTAGCGAAAAATCTATGCGTAACTTGAAAAGTAATAATACCTAAAGTACTCTTTGACAAGAATGGAATTAAAAGGTAAAATAATTTTTTCAATGGAATGTTTAGAAGCAAATATATGGAATAAATGTATTTTGAATTCGATATCATCTGCATTTACTCCCTCTAGCGGCGAAATTGTACATCGTAAAAAAAAAAAAAAAAACGAAATGAAGGATCATCATTCACATATTTCAAGCCTTCTAACGCAAAAAGAATTCTTCAAATCGGACAAATAATTGCAGAGATATGGTGTCCACAGACGGACGGACGAACCGATAACATAAATACGATCTTTTTTTACAGAAGACGTGGATTTTGTGCAAAGTTTCCGGAATGTCTGTCCTTCCAAGGTTTCCAAAATTCCTGCTAAAATTTGCTCACGACTGAATTAGTTTTACAATGCATATTTCAACAGTTCTCTTTCATTCAGGAGTTAACAGAATGTTTTTCATGAGGGTGTTTAGGAGGTGTTCCCTTGTGGGTACGTACGTTTCTATAGTGGACCACAAGACTAAAATTCCCGGAGTGATTTCGTCGACTCAATCCGCCCCTGAGTTCCAGTTTGATAAGAGTAAATGGTATGTTCGACCAGGGCGAATTTTAAAGAGTACATACAGCTCGTGAGAATACTTCGAATGAAATGGTGGCAATGGCAATGTTCGGTAAATAGGATAAAGAGGGTGTGATAAAATATTGAACGAGGGCTGCAGCAGAAGCAATTAAAATATGTGTGTCACATCCCATGTATTCCACAGTAGGTATAGTTTGGCGAAGTACGGAGTTGGAAACCATATACAGCGGTAGGAACAGACACTGTCAGAAAAGAGCAATCTGCCTGATTAAAATTCCTGTAATAGCTGATCATCCTCAGTTTCTTTCCCACAAATGAACCCTCTTATATGGATTGTTAAGGACGTAACCCTCAACAACTGCCAGCAATTGATATGCTGTCTTCTGCACTTCTTATTGCTCTACAAGAAATTCCGAAATTGGACTCGCGAATGAGCACTTTTGGCAATATTTTACATCACTTAGCTACTCATGCCTTTCTGTTACACCATACCTTTGTGTGGTCACATGATCCTTGAATTACAACTATCAGCTATTTAAAAGTGCAAGAAACTACTTTTGAGCAATTCCATGTTTTAATCAAGGAGACGAATACGGCCAATTTGCAGGCTTTCATGATTGTCCTCCACGATGCTCACTCATCCGCTAAAACTCATTCAAAAGCTGTGTAAACCCATTGCACTTCAGTGAATGTCCAATGTCTATGTGTCTAAAACAAATATGGTTTCGTTGTCTCCAAGATTGCAAGGAAAGCTTGGAGTTTCAAAACGACTGGAATAAAGCGAAAAGGCAAAAGAATTAAAATGTGCTATAAAGCTCTGAAATTCTCCGTACAACTAGGATGCTTCTAAGAAACTTAAGAAGTCTTGCTAGTTTCTCATCATGATATATGAATAAGCATGTGTAAGATCAATTTCTGCGACGTAGTACGTATCGTATTGGCGGGAAAGCTTTGCTTCACTTCTTAATATAAGAAGACTTAGGAAAAGCAAGTCTTTCCTTGTTTATTATTTCGTATAAATAAAGTCGCAATGAATTGCACGAACTATCTTCCCACTAAGGTTCCCTAGAATGTCCAACCAGTCATTTATCGAGAATGTAACTTATGTAAAAGTATTGTTTTTGATTGGTTGGTTAAGACGCATTCGTGAGTAGGTTTAATCAGCCAGCAATGCGATGTGCTGTGACAAATCGATGCAGATGGGATCCAGCTAGAACTGCTGCGCTGGACGTAATATACTGTATGTATGATTTAGTGACCCTGGTCTTTTCAAGCCGCACACCAGGAGCAAGCAGGAAACTGCTTCAATTTAGGGTCTGGGAACCATGGACGGGGAGTGGATTATGACTCATCAGCGGTCTGCCTATAGGGATTCATGAGCGAAACAAAGCGTGTTCTTGAATATTTGTAGTGACAAAATGTTCATAAAAATGATTTGATATATGTTTAAAAACATATATTTTGAATATATGTTTTTAAACATATATTTTACGAATAATTGGAAACGCACTTTAATACGGCGGAGATATGTTTAACAAACAAGACAAATATAAAAATGAATAACAACGTTTCGGTGCATAATATGAACTAATCAAAAAGTGAATCATTACAAATTTCCTTCTTTGCACAGATGGTTTAGATGGCGCTCTGCTTCAGAGACTCACTTTGATCCCTTCATTTATTTTTTGTAAAGAAGCAATTAGAAATTACCATAAATTAGTTTACGTAGTTTCTTTTTCTATTTGTTTTTAACATGAAATATGTTTGTTTAGCAACAAAATTGTAAAAATCTCGAGTGCTTTCAATGAATTTTACGAATAGCCAGACCTTTTCTTTTTGTTTACGGATGTATATTAACTAAACGGCAATATCTGTGTCATCTTTGTAGCCAACGCGAGTCCTGGCAATACATGATGCACATTCACTCACACAGGAAAATCGTTAGGCAGCTGTATAGGGCAGAAAATTTCCAGAAAATCTTAGCCTGGTACAGGACTCGACGACACTGGCCCATCGAATGGAGACATGTCTTGTTACCGATGAGTCCTGCTTTTGCCTGTGGTATAACGGTGGCCAGAGAATGGTCTGAAGGCGTCGCCACCAACGCTGTGATGGTCTTTATAACCGAGTTTTTAGATACTGATGTCATATTTCCACTCTTTTGATCACGCATCATGGTATGGGGTGGCATTATGTTTGGTCACCGCATACCTTTCGTTCACATTCCAGGGCATTCGACAGCATGGCGGTTCGTTGATTTGATTGTGAACCCCGTGATACGGCCGCTTGTTTATAAGGCACCCGGTACGATATTTCAGCAGGACAACGCCCGTACACACGTCACTCGTATTACAATGAACAGCCTGGATTGGATCGACATTATGCCAAGGCCCGCCGCCTCTCCAGACTTGTCCCCTCCCTATGGGACCTTGTTGGATGAGGATTTCACCAGAGACAGAGATCTGCATCTAACGTTGATGTTTTGCGTGCCAAGATGGATGCCGCATGGCATCGGATACCCCAAGCAACAATAAATCTCTTAATTGATGGTGCTCTATAGGTGACACCATTAATTAAGAGATTTATCCGGCGTCTAGGGCCCTGTATGTCTGCTCGTGGCAGGTACACCCATGACTGAAAAACACTTCTGTTTTGCATGTCTTGATTCTATATTTTAATCATTTGCATATCTCAGGCTCTTGGCTCCTGTGATTTTCATGATTCTACGCTGTTTTCTTCTCGGGGTTGCGATTTCACATTTGCGGCGTGTATAGTGCAATGGCGCACTCAGTGGGAGTGGCCCAGGCCCTCTCTGTGAGATATCACTTGCTCCTTTATTATTGGCAGATAATTTTTGAATATATGTTTTTAAACATATATTTTACGAATAATTGGAAACGCACTTTAATACGGCGGAGATATGTTTATCGCTTCCAAATACTGCGGGGGAATAAACAAAGACATCGAAACGTGGCAAGAGCGATGTCTTTTTTTATTCACTGACGCCACGTACAGTATTTGGAGAATTTTCACTTTGGATTTAACTACTATAATTAATATATAGCCAGTGCGGTTAATGGAGACGTCTCACTTGCTGAGCCCATCTTACGGATTTATGTCAGAAGCTGACAGAAAAACACACATAGCGCCGTGGATTGTTGGCCATCGTGGTGTAAGGCTAACGTGCTCGGCTAGATATCGAGAGATCTGGGTTTCGATTCCCCAGCGGTGACCGAATAACAATTTTTCGGTTGCTGTGTGTTGCTAAAACGTGGAAAAAGCGATGTCTTTGTTTATTCACTGACGCCAGGTATTTGGAGGATTTTCATTTTGGAAGACGTTTTCTCCGGGGTATTTTTATGTGCAAGGTCAATAGTTTTGGCCACCCCTATAAATAAAACCTGGGTGCGCCACTGGTATAATGCATCATAGGTTGCATTGAAATTGTACCTCAGTACCTTTACAGCGTCGATCGTACTTTTCAGATACATGTACTTGGAGTGCCACTTTTCCAAAATAAAAAATCAACGCTGCCAACGTTTTGTACTAGTTTTGTACACCCAAAAGAAAATTTTGTACACCACCGGAAGTGGTACTTTTCGGCTCTTTAAAAGTGGCACTCCAAGTACATGCTGGAGTGCCACTTTTTCAAAATCGAAAATAAATACTGCCAAAGTTTTGTACTAGTTTTGTACACCCAAAAGAAAATTTTGTACACCACCGGAAGTGGTACTTTTTGACTCTCCTTTGTGGCCATCGAGCATGTACTTGGAGTGCCACTTTTCCAAAAACGAAAATAAACACTGCCAGAGTGTTGTCCTAGTTTTGTACACCCAAAAGAAAATTTTGTACACCACCGGAAGTGGTACTTTTTGACTCCTCTTTGTGGCCCTCGAGCATGTACTTGGAGTGCCACTTTTCCAAAATCGAAAATAAACACTGCCAGAATGTTGTCCTAGTTTTGTACACCGAAAAGAAGATTTTGTACACCACCGGAAGTGGTACTTTTTGGCTCTCCTTTGTGGCTCTCGACCATGTACTTGGAGTGCCACTTTTCCAAAATTGAAAAAAAAAAACCCTGCCAGAGTGTTGTCCTGGTTTTGTAGAGTTTTGTACACCCAAAAGAACATTTTGTACACCACCGGAAGTGGTGCTTTTTGGCTCTCCTTTGTGGCTCTCGACCATGTACTTGGAGTGCCACTTTTCCAAAATTGAAAAAAAAACACTGCCAGAGTGTTGTCCTAGTTTTGTACACCCAAAAGAAAATTTTGTACACCACCGGAAGTGGTACTTTTTGACTCTCCTTTTGTGGCACTCGAGCATGTAGTTGGAGTGCCATATTTCCAAAATCGAAAATAAACTCTGCCAGAATGGTGTACTAGTTTTGTACAGACAAAAGAGAGTTATGTACCCCTCCGGCGATGGTTCTCTTTGGTTGTCCAGCATGCTCTTAGAGTGTCATCTTTCGAAATCCAGAAGTAAACACTACTATCTCTTTCCAGTTTATTACATACTTTTACTCCTGTTCATTATACACAACCAGCTGGTTTTGTGTTCAATATACGCAACTTTTATTTGTTCAAGGTCGCAAATTTTCGTGCGGTTGTCTTGTATAAACTAAGAAATTGTCGGAGCCTTCATTTTTATAGTAAAGGAAGAAAAGAAACAGTTTTTTGTTGCTTTGTTAAGCAATGCTTTCAGCAAAAGCATTTCGAAAGCGCGAGGAAAAGGAATTCAAATCAGCGCATATCATCGCTTCCAGTCTAGCAGCCATGCCGAGCAAGGTTGGGGGAGAGGGAAGTTGCAAAACACCTCGGCGCATTCGCAGTGGCGTAACTAGCACCACTTGTGCAACCCCGGAAAGTTCATTTCAGCACCCCTAAGCATAATAATTTTTCCAGGATTTCGGACACTAGGGAGGATGTGTTTTTCACGGTGTTTGTTTTGGGAAAATGGGAATGTCAGGAAGTTAGGGAGACTGTCTGGTAAAGTAAAGGAAGTACCTATAGAGCCCTGTAGTTTTAACTTTTAAAATAAATTTTGGAACAGAAGTACATAATGCAAGGTTATCAATCAGCCAGTCAGATTTAACACGGTGAGCTGTCAGATGCATAATCATGAATATACGTTTTATCGCATTGAAACGAATTCGGTAAAATATATTTAAATGTTTAAGGTTAACAACTATGAGACTTTAGTGATCGTTATTGGATATGATTGTATACAAACAGGGAATTCAGTATTCTACACTGCAAGAATGCAATATGGATTTCGTAGCTGCAGATATTAATTTGCATGTACAACAAAACTTCAATGCAGGCCAGGAAAAAGAGAGTGCGTGTGGAAATGCAATGTGCAGGTATGTGATGTTTACAAATATACGAGTACTGGGTATACCCAGTGTTCGAAATGGCCCGGTATGGCATACCGATAGTTAACAAAAATGGAAGTGAGCATACCGGCAGTTAAAAAAAAAAACGTTATTTACCCTCCCGGTATGTAATAAATTATAAACCGTTCACAAACTACGTAAAGATATTAGGATGAAAGCACAAATTTTAACGCAAAAAACGGCAAATGGCATTTTCAACGGTTAAATTGATAATTAGCAGCTCAGACTAAAAGAGACCGACCACAAACCCTTCAATGAAGTTTTTTTAATTTTTACATTAATTTTATAAAATTATATACATTAATTTTTCAATACCAAAAAAAAAAAAAAAAAAACAATTATACGGAATGGAATGTATTTCTTTCGAAACCTCCTATTTATACTATGTGGATCTATGGTCTACATCATACCGGCAGTAGCTCTGTGCCTCTTCGACCACTGAGTGTACCATATAACTACATAATATAGATATAATATAAATTATAATTATATGATTAAAATACAAGTGGAAAAAAAATTATGCGATAAGTGGAAATTTTCATGTTTTTAGACCTAAGTCTTTATTTCTAGCCTTCATTTTTTGGCGAAATTATTAAGCGTTGCGGTCCATTCTTTTGGCAAATTGCCTTTCTATGCAGTGACAATTCCTGCAGCCTATCTTGTGACATGATGCTTCTCAAATAGTTTTTACAAATTTTAATTTGGAAAACGATCTCCTTACAGATAGATGCTACTGTGACGGGTAGCCGTGAGTGTTAAGAAAAACATCAAGGCTATAATTACATAGTTTAGTACAATCACCGACAATTGTAGGATCCGCATCATCCACGAGGAATCTCCATGTGGCCTCGCATTTTCCTTCAGCAGTGCACCAATAAGGCGATTGCAGAGCGATCGTATTACAACCCGGAGCCAAAGGGTCGAATAGCTTCAATGTGTAGGACATCCAGCAACCGAAAAATTGTTATGCTGTGTGTTGGTAAAACGTGGAAAGTGCGATGTATTTGTTTATTCAACTGACGCCACGTATTTGGGGGATTTTCACTTAGGGTATCAGTGCTTCCAAAGTGTACCATCCATTTTTTAGTGTTCACAAATTTGGTACACATGTAAACAATAATTACTTATTTTACACTTGCAGGTGTCACAGCTCATCGTAAATTCAAATAACGCAAACTTTCAATAATAACTTTTGGAATGTCCTAATAACTTTTGGAATGTCCTAATTCCATTGCATTTTATTTTCATTTAAAATGGCCTTAATTGATTGAATTTACTTTTTGTTTCGAAATGCATCCACCGTCTCCCAAATTTTAATTTTCACCTAAAGTCAATATTTACCTTAATTTTAACATTTGCTAAATTTAACTATTAATTACACACATGAGCAAAACCTATCCATAACAGTTTGAAATGTGGTCAGGAAGGAAGAAACAAGATGATGGATGTGAAGACGAACTTTAGGCGTGCTCAAGCACACTGATCTGTTTCCTTCTGTTTGACAGGCTATTCTTATTGCTCAAACATTAGCAGTAACAACCTGCCCAGTGGAGAGGTCCTTCAGCACTATGAGAACGGTTAAAAACCTGGTTAAGGTCAAAAATGGCAGATGGACGTTTATCTGGACTGTGCATGATGAGTATTCATCGAGAAAAGGTTTTTGAGAATAAACATGAACTCATTCAAAATGTGATTGATAGATTTGGACAAAACCAAGACGTTTGCAGTTTTTATTTCATGGTATCTCTTCTAAAGTGCTAGAAACAGAAAATTGAAGGGGGTATAAAAATAAACAGATAAATGTCTATAAAAAAAGGGGGGTTTATACTCATACTCAATAAAGGACGATGGAGCAGTGCAATTGTTTTATGTAACCCCAAGTTAATGTTTCCACACAAAAAGACTGTAGTAAGTTGATTATTAAATTTAGCAAGAAGCCTACAGTAAGATAAAATAACAGTAAGGTTAAACTTTTGACTCAGATATGAATAATCAGTGGCCAGTAATTGGTAAATGACATAATTATTATTATTATTGTCCGTTATTTAAATACTAAATATTGACTATAGAAAGAAAGATGTGTCCAAGTTCCCAAACTTGGGGGGGGGGCTAACAGTGCTCCGAACCCACTCCCTAGCTTTAGGGGCTCGATGCACTCGCCTGACCCAACCCCCACTATGCCATATAAAGACGTAGGGGTACTATAAATTTAAGCAATAATTATGATAGTGTGAGTACACCCGTTTTCCCCCTTCCCCGGAAAAGTTGCAGCGGACGCCCATGCTCATGGGGGATAACGCTGCGGGAAAAAGTTTCCGGCCCTTTATATGATTTTTTTATCACCAAAATGGCGGTAAAACAAGTTCCCAAAGTTTGGCCAAATATTTTAAAAACTACATGACAAAATGATTATGTACAATTTCGCATTTTCAATACATGAAAAAAAAAATCTTTACTTTTTAAAAACTTTGTAGTAAATCCGAATGTTATTTTGTTTTATATTCATACCCCTATTACTCCTTCTTTATTAGCATCGCTCTTTTCAAAGCAAATTGTTTACAAGTTGATTTCTCAACGGTATTTGAGTAAAATATTCTCTAATCTTTGCTTGTTTAAAATTTGTCAAAGTTAGAGAAAAAACATAACTATGAACGTTATTAAGTTTTGCACCATCTATTTCATGGCTGAACTACAACAACAAAAAAAACGTCCGCACCATGCCAAAAGTTGTAGCTTGCCTTGCACGTTTTATTCAGAGCAAAGATTGCGAAATAAATTTTTCATCCAAACCGAAACTAAACATATCCTTCTCTGATGAGATCAAGGTTCAACTTTGCACGAAGAAGGAACACAAGAACGCTAACCGAAAGTAAACAGCATATACCCTTCTCTGATGGGATGAAAGTTCAACTTTGGCTGCACCAAGAACTCAGTAACGCTGTCTCGATTCTCTCAAACTTGTGATATACCGGTTACGTATACGTAAACGAATCAAAGAACTGTGAGTTTGTGATAATCAGAAATTACAAAATTTATGTACATCGAAAAAAGCGTATAAATGAATTAATTAGCTATTGAAGTCGTTGACGAAATTCGTGCCAATAACATCAGTTGCTAGAATGCCGTCGTTGCACGATATAAGATGAAATTCAAATTTAACGATGAAAAATTGACTTTTATTTACACTGAATTAAACGTAAAACCACTAGATTGAAAAAACATTGCGCAGAAATTCAAATTGCTTGAATTTCAGTGTGTGACGCATACGTGTAACTTAACCCTCCTTTCGAGTTGCTTCTAAACTAAACATTTTCCCACTGAAGAGTTCGTTACTTCTCTAAACAGCTTGTACATTTTAGCGACACTGACAGTGAGTCACAGCAAAATTTATAGACACAACCTTGATTGTAAATAATGGGGGGGGGAGATAGAGAGAGAAAAATTGCAAGTAATTGTGGGGAACTGATATAAAGAAAGAGATTTAAACGAATACGTATTGTTGCTATATGTTGATCTAAGAGCTATTTTGTGTCAAATGATGAATCACAATGTGACGATTTTTTATATAGATGACCTTCGAACTTTCATTGAGTGGAAAATTAAGGGATAGCAGATTTTAAACATAAATTGTTTTGGTGATTCTTCCAACTTGGCCGTTCGGCTTCTGGGTTACTACAAAAGTGCGTTTTATATGCAACAAACTAGGAATATTAATCAAATTAGTTAACCATTTAAGCTACTGCTTCGAAAATCAAGAGTCAAAAAGTACCACTTCCGGTGGTGTACAAAATCATCTTCTGGGTGTACAAAACTATGACATCACTCTGGCAGTGGTTTTTTTCAATTTTGGAAAAGTGGCACTCCAAGTTCATGCTCGAGGGCCACAAAGGCGAGTCAAAAAGTACCACTTCCGGTGGTGTACAAAATTTTCTTTTGGGTGTACAAAACTAGGACAACACTCTGACAGTGTTTTTTTTTCAATTTTGGAAAATTGGCTCTCCAAGTACATGCTCGAGGGACACAAAGAAAAATAAAAAAGTACTACTTCCGGTGGTGTACACAATTTTCTTTTGAGTGTACAAAACTGTACAAAACTAGGACTATACTCAGGCAGTGTTTATTTTCGTTTTCGGAAAAGTGGCACACCAAGTACATGCTCGAGGGCCACAAAGGAGAGTCAAAAAGAACTATTTCCGGTGGTGTACAAAATTTTCTTTTGGGTGTACAAAACTGTACAAAACTAAGACAACACTCTGGCAGTGTTTATTTTCGATTTGGAAAAGTGGCACTCCAAGTACATGCTCGAGGGCCACAAAGGGGAGTCAAAAAGTACCCCTTCCTGTGGTGTACAACATTTTCTTTTGGGTGTACAAAACTGTACAAAACCAGGACAACACTCTGGCAGTGTTTATTTTCGTTTTTGGAAAAGTGGCACTCCAAGTACATGCTCGAGGGTCACAAAAGGGAGTCAAAAAGTACCACTTCCGGTGGTGTACAAAATTTTCTTTTGGATGTACAAGTAACTGTACAAAACTAGGACAACACTCTGGCAGTGTTTATTTTCATTTTTGGAGATGTGGCACTCCAAGTACATGCTCGATGGCCACAAAGGAGAGTAAAAAAGTACCACTTCCGGTGGTGTACAAAACTAGTACAAAACTTTGGCAGTAGTTGTTTTCGATTTTGAAAAAGTGGAACTCAGCATGTACGTGGAGTGCCACTTTTAGAGAGCCGAAAAGTACTACTTCCGGTGGTGTACAAAATTTTCTTTTGAGTGTACAAAACTGTACAAAACTAGTGCAAAACGTTGGCAGCGTTGATTTCTTATTTTGGAAAAGTGGCACTCCAAGTACATGTATCTCTACTTTTCCATCTTCTTTCAGAGAACGGTTTTAAGTCAACGTTCGGATTGCGAACCCGGTTGGCGCGTCCTCTTGTATTGGCGGTCGGCGCGTTCCCGATCGTGGTGGGGGGATCTACCAGTGTTCGCAAATTGTACCGCTCGCCTTTTGGTCCGCAAATTTGACAATTTTGCAACTAGCCACAAAATCTACTTCCGTAGTATCCACGCCATCGAAATTATTAGGTTCTGTCTGTCCCACCTCTAAGAAGCACCACGTTTTAACGCAGAACAAAATTGACCATGATGATTGACCTTCACGATAGTAAAAATCTGAATAGTTTTTGCTTTCGTTAACATTTTTTTTGGTTAGGGAACGGAAATAACTCGATGTATTTCAGAAAGCATGAGAAATTTTACTTTCAGACGAATTGCACGTATTACTAACGGAATGTTTTTGCTTTTCCGCCACCAAACTCTTAATGTTAAAGTCAAAGTTCGAATCACGATTCGTGGACATTTGCGTGTAAAAAAGTTGTTCATGCATAACGAGTAAGCTTCATAGATGAAACGAACAGTATCGGACACATTTACGTAGCTAGCAGGATTTTTTTTCTTTTTTTTTTTTAGCCATGGTGTCTGTCGTCGGTTTGAAATCTCACTTTAAGAGAAAATACCGTGAATAGAGAGTCCCTTGGAAACATTGCGAGAAAACTACGGGTACTTGAAAAAATAAAAATAAAAAAACAATAACAACTGGGAAGTCATGGATAATATTACTTCTTAGAGATCCGCACGGGTAGTCTCTTTTTTTTTTTTTTTTTTTAGTAGCTTATTAAAACTTAAAGGCCTTTATTCTCTTAAACCGATTAGGAAACAAGTCGGGGCATGGTTCTTTATCTGTTTTCGGTAAAGTGCACCCAAGACAGAGTAGGTGACAGTGGTGCTGCTCAAAAATGCTGAAGTCAAACTTTCTGAGTGTTAGTGGGCCGTGGATGGCCTAGTGGTCAACGTTCGTGATTGCCACGGAAAAGTCTCAGGATCGATCCCAGGCAGGTACGAACGCTCGAACCACTAAATATCCGCCGTGCGTTGGATGGGGACGTTAAGCCGTGGAACCCAGGGTACTGGCCTTAAGGTTATAAATAAGGGCGTCCTCTAAGGTACTCTTTCTATCTCGCTTCATTGTGACTCTCCTGTCGGGCACTATAGCCAGAAATTTTGTTATATAAAACTAATTTTTTTTTTGTTGAATTTGGTGTTTGTGCTTCTGGAAAATGGAGGGAGTTCTCTGAGCGAATGTCTAAGGGAGTTGTAGAAAGACACCATTTTTGTAATTATACTTTAAAACGATGGAGAGATAGAGAAAGAGAGAGAGATTCCTTGTCAGGTTACGAACTAAAACTCATAAGCAGCCTTATGACAACAACAACAACAAATTAATAAATATATAAAAACAACGACGTAAGTAAGCTAAACTTAGGAAGAAATAGCAACTTGCCATGGAGCAGAGGCAGAACTAGAACGGGGCAGACGGGGCAGCTGCCATAGGCGCAGCTCAAGAGAGAGCGCAAAAAACACTGCTTGCAGTCTGATTAAAATTAAAACTAAAATTTTGGTACACTTAAAATTCAAATTTCTTCCTTAAAATAATCAAAGAATTCTAGCTGTTCACATTCAGGAATGAAGGGGTGGTTATATGGTCCGTGGAACTAGAAAAGAACCACGGCCTTCGTCAGCAACATGTGACGCACTACGGAGGTAAAGCACGTATCAAGACATCAAATTTGCAGCGATACATTCCGTCGGTGTAGTTTAGTTGGTTAGAACGACTCACTCTGGAGCGAGGAGACGCGATTTCCGATCGTCGTCACCGGCATATGTGTGAATTTCACATTGGAATGTATGGATTTTATGGCCGTTGAATTCTTCGAAAAATGTGTGACGCTCGTTCCACACACCGTCTGGAATTTATGAAAAATTCTTTCTTTGCTTCAAGAAATTTAGAGGAGATGGTGTGACTTAATCCGGTGAGAGAAGACGCGGTTTCGATTTCGTCACCAGCAAATTCGCGAATTTCACAAAAAATGGGGCCCGCTGTTTTTCTTTAGTTGGATGGCAAAGATGTTGTTCACATTGTTGAAAATTCTCTGGGGGCTATTTGATCATTTCTGTGGCTGTGAGCCACTACTACGAACTGAATTCGGTCCATTTGATGTGGCACAGTAGGTTCGGACTCCCAAGCAGTTGCGAAAAACTAAACAAACAGTCGCTGTTAGACTGTACCTACCGCGTAGAGATAACTTTGGGGTATGATGTTAATTTTGTTTTGTCGAGAAGTGTATTACACTGCTCGGCATTATTACTAATATAATGTACATATTGAATATTTTAATTACTTAAGTGCAAAACTGAAGACTAAGGAAAAAATTTTAGAATTTAGAACGAAGGGTGCAAAATAACCTGAAAATCAAAACGCGCAACGCAGCAGTTTTGAAAATTCAGAATTCATATTCTATAAAGATACCCAAGCAAAAAAAATATACAAATAAAATTTTGACTCACACCTAGTACAACATAGAAAAGGTTATGTATCTACCTGTGTGAGTAAAAGGAGAAAAGAAAAAAATAAATAAAATAAAACAACTGAATGTAGAAGGTGTCGAGAATACTGAGCCTTGGCTTTATCAAGGACCAGCAAAAACTCTGCATTTTCTCACTTCCACAAAGACCTAGTTGGAAATGGGTTTCTGCAAGGCCATAGATGCAAGTAACATTCCCACCTAAAATAGTTTAAAATATATATATATAAGTCATGTCCTCCGTAGAGTAGCATGACCTAGCACTAGTTAACAATTTCGCTTGCATCCATTAACCTTCATGGCCCGACCCATGCTCTTCATCTGTTACTATTAAACAGAGAGAAGAAGATTAAAGAGAACTCAAGCTGTGAGAGTGACATAATAAATAGAAATGATTTTCAGCTATAACGAAATTCCAAGTTCGTTTGAGAGAGAATTTAAACCTGAAAAACAAATTTTACATTGCAATTAAAAAAGGAAATGTTAATTTATAACGAACAGATTTTTGAAAGAAAACTTGAGTCTAAAACCCCCTACTCTACAACTTATGACAGCACGAAAACGAGAATAAGTTAAAGATAATAATTAACTAAAGAAAACTTTGTGAAAGTTATATACCTTAAACAGTTAGTTGCAATATGTACAAAGTATTTCAGCAGTGCTTTAAGTGCATAATTAATTAGTTATTAAGAACTTAACTACTTTGAAAAAACAGCGCATAGACAGCGCATAGAAAAGGAACAAGCTTAGCCATCTTCTGTTCCTAGGTACCACAAAAGACGCTCAAAGTTACAAAGAAAAGTAAGAGTTAAAACCCGCATAAATGTTAACAGACAAACCAATGCTTAAAAGCTGAAAAGCTAAAAAAATACAGAGAAAAGGTACATGAAGTACTAACATTGAACTTATAAAACCTAGAGTTTTCTTTAGTTAATTATTATCTTTAACTTATTCTCGTTTTCGTGCTGTCATAAGTTGTAGAGTAGGGGGTTTTAGACTCAAGTTTTCTTTCAAAAATCTGTTCGTTATAAATTAACATTTCCTTTTTTAATTGCAATGTAAAATTTGTTTTTCAGGTTTAAATTCTCTCTCAAACGAACTTGGAATTTCGTTATAGCTGAAAATCATTTCTATTTATTATGTCACTCTCACAGCTTGAGTTCTCTTTAATCTTCTTCTCTCTGTTTAATAGTAACAGATGAAGAGCATGGGTCGGGCCATGAAGGTTAATGGATGCAAGCGAAATTGTTAACTAGTGCTAGGTCATGCTACTCTACGGAGGACATGACTTATATATATATATTTTAAACTATTTTAGGTGGGAATGTTACTTGCATCTATGGCCTTGCAGAAACCCATTTCCAACTAGGTCTTTGTGGAAGTGAGAAAATGCAGAGTTTTTACTGGTCCTTGATAAAGCCAAGGCTCAGTATTCTCGACACCTTCTACATTCAGTTGTTTTATTTTATTTTTTTTTTTTTCTTTTCTCCTTTTACTCACACAGGTAGATACATAACCTTTTCTATGTTGTACTAGGTGTGAGTCAAAATTTTATTTGTATATTTTTTTTTTGCTTGGGTATCTTTATAGAATATTTTAATAGTTATATATGTATACAACTATTAAATTAGTAATGCCTTGAAAGACAGAGGGGGGCGCAGTATTTTGCGGTTTGCCCCCCGGGTGCAGAAATACCTAGTTACGCCTCTGTCATGGAGATTCACTTCCATAGTTCCCAGTGTTACATACACTGAATAAATACATACGTACAGTACTCACCTGAAACTTTTTTTTTTCTTTTATTGGGGATAACATCATTAGTATCGGGTAAAATCTACATGAACGTAATGTTTTGACAAAATTTCTGCCAAGCCCATCGAAATTTGCTCCCTCCCCTATCGTGCTTAGCCCCCTTAATAGCCCACCCAGTTGTGAGCGGCTGGCATCGCCACTGGTCAGAGTGAACAGAATATTTCGATTATTGTTACAGCAACCAAATGCAAAAAAAAACAAAAAAACTTTTCAAATCGAAATTTTAGACGCCAACATATAGCGCCGAATTCAGATATTCTATTAGCCTACCCTACTAGAGGAAATGGAGTAGAAAATTTCTAAAACCAAAGAAAAGTCAAGAAATGCATGGAGGTTTTTCAGTTGCAATTACAGCTATCGAATACAAAAATATTTTTTCAAGCCGAACTTGTAGAGCTACTTTTATGCTGCGAAATGTAAATATACACTTACCCAACCTAGTGACAAAATTGTGTTCCATTTAGAGCATAAAAGTATGGAAAGTTTTGCTCATAGTTCCAAATGGAGATATAATGTAGAAAAATATAATTTTTCCACGACTAGCCAGAAAACTGTGCATCAGAGAAAGGAAAAAATGCCAGTAATCATTCGGTTGATCCTGGCTATCGAACGCAGAAAGAATTCTCCGTATAAACGAGGTTCTAATGTTTTTTGGTTTTTTTCAAAAGAAGTGCTAAGGAGAAAAAAATACAGAACAGTCTTCATTTGCTTTCTGAAATAGTCTGAAATCACAATATGCTAAATGACGAAACACAATAACAAACTTTTTTTAGTTAACAGTCCTTTTGTGAAAAAATATTTCTAGCATGTCTTTGAATTTAATAGTACAACTTCTTGCGATTAGTAAAAGTGTGTTCTACTCTTGAGCAAGAGCTGTCATAGTGTATATTATGTTGATTTACTTCTTTTACTAACGGAATGATGGTGGCTTTATCATTTGCTCCCGCAAACTGACAGGAATTTTAAGCATTCGCTTACTGCTATCTTTGCTGCTATGATCCTTTCGACAGAAGCTTCCCCCTTCCTATGTCCCCCAGATTGCTCATCTTTCTTTAACACCCCAGACACTGACACGCACCTTAAATTTGCCTTGGGGTTCAAGAATTCACACTTCCTTTTGGGAGTGCGAGGGCGCCTTTCCCTAGAGAGGAAGTTTCCTATTGACACCGTGACCCTACATGCCGACCATCAGACACCACTGTCTTCTTTGCAGCTGATCTGCTGCTGACTTGGATTTGGGCCACTGTCATTCTTCCAGAGAGAGAGAGAGACGGGGGAAGCTCTGCGTGAGAGCCCAAAACACATTTATTTCTGTTTTCGAGACATAGGCATGCAATGTTCGCCTGTCATGTTGCTTCCTGACTTGTTAGACGTTTTCTGCACTTCAAGACCCACATGCTGATTCCATTTACTCAATTATGAAACTCCCGTGGAGATTATACCATGCGAGAAATTAAAAAAATATATATATCAAGACATATTTACATTTTCGCTAAAGGGCATCAGAATGTATACATTTGTATTCCTCTGAGGAAAAAGATACGAAAGACTCCTTATCTCGGACATTTCTATTTTATTTCACAGGGGTCCAGGGGTCACTTGACCCCCCTAGAATTATTTTTCCCTTTTTATTTTATGTTATTTATTACTTTTTTTTTTTTTTTTCATTCACAGAACTGGACCACAAGGAAAGATGGAGTTTGGGGCGTTTAATTTAATATCTCAATTTTGTTGGAAATTTGGAATTTGAAAACGATAACGTGAAAGCGGAAAATTTAGCAAACCGTAAGGTAGTACGCCCAAACAAGTTCCGCTCAGAGTGGTGTGTGCTGAACTTAAGAGGCTTGGCGTGGCCCTGCTCAACACTGTTCATTATTTTGAAAACAGTTACCAATATACATGATAATACATGACTATTACTAACAAGCACTTTCTTCAAGAGCAGCATCAATTAATAATAATAGTAGTAGTAGTAGTGTTCTAGTGTAGTAAGTAAGTAATAGTATTAATCTTTCATTTTCACGAATTACAGTTTTCTACATATTAGCCAAATCTTAATTACTCTTGACCCCCTTGAAAAATTTCCTGCAGGCGCCCATGGATGTATTAATACCTACGCGAAGCGTGAACTGCAAAATGTGACCCCCCCCCCCATAGGTGCTACACAAAGAAAAAGTGAAGGACAAAAGCTAGGCAGGTCAAAACATAAACGCATTTCTTCACTCTCACTTCTGAGGACCATTTTTGTGAGCAATTTTGAAAACCTCTGTACTCTGTTGTACCTACTTTTTAGAACGCGTATCCAAGCTGGCATATTCCCATTCTGTTCGTTTGAGGATGGGGCATCTGATCTCCATGCCAAGTTACGTTGTAAAAATTCTTTTAACGAATAGCCAGAAAAGGGGCAGCCGCCCCGGGCGCAGCTCAAGACAGGACGCAAAAACCACTGCTTGCAATCTGACTAAAATTGGGATTGAAACTTTTGCACCAGTTTCTGGTACACTTAATATTCGAATTTCTTCCCCAAAATGTTGAGGAGGTGCTAACTGCTCACATTCAGAAATGGAGGTTTCAATAGTTCGATCAACTAAAGAAAGAAGAACAGTGGCTTTTTTTCGACAACAATGGGACCCGCGATTTTTCTTTAATTGGATGGATAAAGATGTCGATTTTCTTTAACTGGATGGATAAGGATGTTGTCACCGTTCCGTTGGCGTAGTGGCCTAAGCGATGGCTTCTGATCATTCGTCCGACATGGGTTCGGGTTCGAATCCCGGTGAGGCATGGATGGTATGTTTATCTTACGGCACTGGTTAACTGATAGTTCCATGTCTGGCGCTCTTTGGCCAAACCTGGCCCTTGCGCCACTAAAATCAATTAACTAACTAACTAATCTCTCCCTTCCCTGGTGTCAGTGGCCCTAAATTAGGGACAGGCGACTACTTATAACCCATTGAGTTACTCACGGTATTTGTTAAACCTCCAATCGACAAAAAAGAAGAAGAAGAAAAAGGATATCGTTTTTTTTTTTTCAGGTGGATGTATAAGGTGAAAATGTCGTTTACATTGTTGAAGATTATGTGAGGGCCATTCTGCGAACCACGACTACCAGCTGCATTAGGTCTGTTTGATGTGGGACCAAAGTTGATCGGAACTCCGAAGCAGTTGCGAAAGGCTGTACAATCCTTCAGTCACAGTTTGATTATGTCTCCGACATAAACAACTCCGAAGCAGTTTGCTTTCGCAACTCCGAAGCAGTTGCGAAAGGCTGTACAACAATTCAGTCACAGTTTGATTATGTCTCCGACATAAAGATAGCATGTGTATATATTGGAATCTCTCTCTCTCTCTCTCTTCTTTTCTCGGTTCGAGCGTCGTGACCCAATTCACATCCTGTCGGTAGTCAAGGTTCATGTATATAAAAGATTGAAAGACAGATGGAGGCGCAATATTTTATGGTTTGCCCCTGGCGCAGAAATGTCTAGTTACGCCTCTGCGGATAGCTAGCGTTCAGAAACAAAAATTCACACATTTTGAGTTTTCCTATACGTCTGAATTTCTCCCGCTAATTAGTGTGTGTCAGTGGTGTTACGGTACTTTTTTTCTCCATACTTCCAAGTCAATTGTAAGGTGTACCTACTATTTGAAGACACGCTTTCCTGGAACATCGAGAACGCAGAGGCGTCTCTGGGAGAACGTAAGAACGGTATCAATCCGCGTCGAACTCTCGCACCCGTTTACGGATTTATCACCTAATCGAAGCTCATTGCATAACCTTTTTTAGCACGTCTTTTGTAAAAAAAGATCGTGCTTCTGTTATCGGTTTGTCCGTCCGTCCGTCCGTCCGTCCGTCCGTCCGTCCGTCTGTACCCACGGTATCTCTGCAACTATTAGTCCGATTTGAAAAATTCTTTTTGCATTCGGAAGATTGAAATATGCGAATGATGATCCTTTATTTCGTTTTTTTTTTACGATGTACAATTTTGCCGCTAGGGGGCGTAAATGCAGATGATGTCGAATTCAAAATTACATTTTAATCCACATATTTGCTTCTAAACATCCAATTGAAAAAATTCTTTTATCTTTCGATTCCATTTATGCCGAAGAGTATTTTAGATATAGTTTCCTTTTCAAATTACGCATAGATTTTCCGCTACGGGGCGTAAAAGTAAATTACATTTTTTCCGATAATTCTTCTCCTAAAACTCCGATTTGAAAAATGTTTTTTTCAGCGGATACATCTCCTAACGGAAAATCTTTTGCATATAATTTCGAATTTTTAGTAAAGAATACTTTGGCCACCAGGGGGCGTAAGGGTTAATTTTTGCTTCTGATGTATTTGCCATAAAATCTGAGCTTCTAAAATATCGATTGAAAAAATTCTTTCGTGGACTGATGCCACTCACATCGATAAACCTTTTCGGAATATTTTCTTCCTAAAATATCCCACAGTTTCTCCGCCAGGGGGCGTAGATATATATCTTATTTTTGTCAATATCTCTACTTCTAAGAGTCTGATTTGAAAAATTCCTTCTTTGCTGGATAGTGTTTTCAATGTGACATGTTTTTCATATAATTTCGAAATGTTCAAGTAATTCATAGACTTTCCGCTAGGGGGCGTAAAGGTAAATTGCGTTTCCCAATATATCTCTGCTTCTAAATCTCCGATTTGAAAAACTCTTTCTGCACCGGATACAGCTCCTGATGGTAAATCGTTTGCACATAATTTCTAATTTTTGTAAAAAAATGGTTTGGCCACCAGGGGGCGTAAATCTTAATTTCCGCTTCTGATGTATTTGCAGCAAAATATGAGCTCCTAAATTTTCGATTAAAAAAAACGTCGTTTGTAAACCTATACTACTCATGTCGACAAACCTTTTAGGAACATTTTCTTCTTAAAATAGTGCATGGTTTCTACGCCACGGGGCGTAAATGTATATCTTATTTTTGTCAATATCTCTACTTCTAGGGGTTCGATTTGAAAAATTCCTTTTTTGTTGGATAGTGTTTCCAGTATGACATGTGCTTCATATAATTTCAAAATTTTCAAATAATTCATAGACTTTCCGCTAGGTGGCGTAAAGGTAAACTGCGTTTCTCCCTATATCTCTGCTTCCAAATTTCCGATTTGAAAAATTCTTTCTGCAACGGATACAGCTCCTGATGGGAAATCGTTTGCACATAAAATCTAATTTTTGTAAAAAAAAAAAAATGGTTTGGCCACCAGGGGGCGTAAACCTTAATTTCCGCTTCTGATGTATTTGCAGCAAAATGTGAGCTTCTAAATTCTCGATTGAAAAAAACGTCGTTTGTAGACCGATACTACTCGTGTCGATAAACCTTTTAGAAACATTTTCTTCTTAAAATAGTGCATGGGTACTGCGCCAGGGGGCGTAGACGTATATCTTGACTTCTAGGAGTCAGATTAAAAAAAATCCTTCTTTGTTAGATAGTGTTTCTAGTGTGACATGTTTTTCCTATAAATTCAAAATTTTCAAGTAATTCATAGACTTTCCGCTAGGGGGCGCAAAGGTAAATTGCGTTTCCCACTATTTCTCTGTTTCTAAACCTCCGATTTGAAAAATTCCTTCTGCACCGGATACAGCTCCTGATGGGAAATCCTTTGCACATAATTTCTAATTTTTGTAAAAAATGGTATGGCGACCAGGTGGCGTAAGTCTTAATTTCTACTTCTGATGTATTTGCAGCAAAATATGAGCTTCTAAAATCTCGATTGAAAAAAAAGTATTTTGTTAACTGATGCTACTCATGTCGAAACCTTTTAGGAACACTTTCTTCTTGAAGTAATGCATGGTTTCTACGCCAGGGGCGTAGATGTATATCTTATTTTTGTCAATATCTCTACTTCTAAAAGTCCAATTTGAAAAAATCCTTCGTTGTTGGATAGTGTTTCCGATGCGAAATGTTTTTTCTATAAATTTAGAACTTTCAGGTAAATCATTTAAGACTTTCCGCTAGGGCGCATAAAGGTAAATTGCGTTTTCTGCTCCTAAAACTCCGATTTGAAAAAATTTTCCTGTATCGCATACAAGACCTGATGGAAAACATTTTTCACATAATTTCTAATGTTTTGTAAAGAATGGTTTTGCCACCAGGGCTCATAAGTGTTAATTTCTGCTTCTGATGTATTTGTAGCAAAATCTGGGCTCCTGAAAACTCGACTAAATTTTTCTTTCATGGACCAATACCGCTCATATGGATAAACCTTTTGAGAATACTTTCTTCCTAAAATAATGCATGGTTTTCCCACCAGGGGACGTAAAGTCGCATCTTATTTTTGTCGATAACTCTGTTTCTAAGAGTTCGTAAGCTCAAGATTCCGTTTACACCAATATCTGAGGGATTAAAGACCCGATTGAGAAACTTCTTTCTTCCGTCCGATACTATTGTTTTCCATACCGGTTCCACTGCCTTTGAATAGCTTTGATAAATTTAATTTGCGTTAGAACGGATTCAAAAGACGTGCTTATTACACCCGAAAATTCGGTGTCATCTTTCTTCTTTTTTTCTTGTCTCTGCTTAAAGTACACTCTGTCACATTTTCCCGATTGTAAATTAATGGCCTCTATGGTGCGAAAGTTGGGACAAATCTTCTATCACTTCTACCCTCCAATTACAGACAGGAGTTGGACAGAATAATGTGAACACCTAGAAAAAGAAGGTTTTACGTACTAACACGGTGTGGGACCACCTTTGGCATTCAAAACTGCCTGAATTCTCCTTGGAATGGACGCGTACAAATCCTGGATGGTGGTTAGTGGGATGTTACACCATTCTTCATGCAGAAACTGCTACAGGTCCTTGAGAGATTCAGGAGGAGGATAACGGGATCTTACTCTGTTTTCCAACACAGACCTCAGTGGCTCGACGATGTTTAAGTCTGGTGATTGCGGAGGTCAAGGAAGGTCTGAAAGTTCGTCCTCATATTCCTCAAACCATGATTGGACATTCCGAACTCTGTGCATTGGGGCATTATCATCTCGATAAATGATCTCCTGCAGGAAACAATGCCTGAGCCATTGGATGGACTAGGTCGGTCAAAATGTTTTCATACGCCCTGCCAGTCATCCGTTCTTTTTAGGTGATCAGGGGACCGGCTGAAAACAACGATATGACAGCCCAGAGCATGGCAGAACCACCACCATGCTACACTGCTGGGAGCGGACAGTCTGAGTTGTATGCTTCTGTGTTCTTCACACGTAAACACTTTCTGCAGTGGGGAATAGTGTGAATGTTGATTCATCCGACCACATCACATGCTTTCATGCATCGGCAGTCCACGTTGTATGTTCCTGGTACCACTGCCGTCACCGTTGTGCATTCATCCGGGTCACCAGATGTTTTGTAATAGCAGCTCTGCCATGAATATCTTGTTTATGCAGTTCCTTGCGCAATGTTTTCATTGATACTGGGGCCTGGAGATGCAGATTGAGCTCCGCACTAATTTTCAGAGCCATGGTCTTCTTCTTGCGGGTAACAATTCTCTTTAATGCTCTCCTGTCTTAACAAGTCAGTGTTGTTTCCCGGCCGTTCTTGTGTTTCGCAGAAGAGGTTTTGCCACGAACACGGTATGCTGTCATGACGCTAGACACGGTAGCTCTCGATACCCCCATTATCTTGGTGACTGTTGTCACCAACTAGCTGACCGCCAAGAATTAGTCCTTCGAAGTTCGTTAGATCGCTCATTTCGTCGTCACCCTGAAAGAAATTTTGCAACATGACACTTAAAATGCACTTAGATTAGATCATATGTAGAGGATTTTAGGAAGTTAGTTAGTGTCTGACCCTAGGTCTTGAACAACCCTTAGAAATAGGAAGCTAGGAGATGTGGGCTAGAGTGCCCGATAAGAAAGTGACACGGAAGCGAAGTAGAAAGGGGGAGGAAGACGCCCTTATTTATTACAGGGGGTGGGGGGCAGTATCCGGGGTCCGATGGCTTAACGTGCCCATCCGACGCACGGCGATATTTAGCGGATCGGTTCGTACCTGCCTGGGATCGAACCTGAGGTCCTTCCCGAGGTAGTCACGAACGTTGCCCGCTAGGCCACCCGCGGCCCATTAAATGCACTTAAACAGGTCTTTGAGGTTCTAAACAAAACTATTACAACAAAAAAGTGGTGGATACCTTTGCGCATTGCAATGTACTCAGCTGCATTAAAAGCCACGTCTCTCAGCATGGTGTTTACATTATTCTGTCCAAACCCTGTACATTTCCCTGCTGGACAGTTAGCGGCCGAAAGTGCGAGGCGCTCTTGATTGAGTAACTTTTCACATATCAAATCTTTTTTTAAAAAGCTCTCTCTTTTCCATATCGAAAATTTGTCTTAAATAGAAGTTTTGCCCGATGAACTGCTGAGCAAACAAGAATGAATTTTGAGCAATAATTCCGTTGCTTTTCGCTCTAAACGCTACGCACTATCGTAGCGAAGGTGCTGTTCCGCATCTTCCACCGTAGTACACTCTTAGATTGACTCGGAGTATAAATAAGCCTAGCAAGCAACACTAAGATACTTTTCATAATTAGCTGGAAATAAAAACAGTGTAAAGGAATGTTTTTAAACGATCATGCCGTATATAAATTTAATATGGAATGCTGTGTTTTATAAGAGGACGTACTAACCAAATTTCTGTATTGTGGAGATGAAACTGAGCAGCCATGTACTGATTTAAAGACAATGCGAAGTCCTTTGCCAAGGCGGCAGTTCTCGAAATTAAATTATAGGAGGTGGCTTCTCCTTTACTACATCGCCAGAGTGGAAAAGGGGCTCCCATTCTCTTTGCACTAGAACTCTTACGCATTCGCCATTGGCTCCAACAAATCCCTTAACCAATTTCTCATTCTTTATAGGTAACACAAAAGGACGCTCCGTTTGTCGAATTGTCAGAGGCGCTGGCTTTTGGCTAATCTCCTGAGCTGAGGCCGTATGGAATCGTTAACTGTTTCATGTTCTGTTTCTTTCTTTCTTTCTTTTTCGTAGAATTTAAAAACAGGCAGGGGGAGAGTGGAGTAGAAAAAAACTTCAGGTAAAGATTTTATTGCCAGCAGCGCATCTGAGAAGCTCTGAAAACTACAAGCACATCATACATAGTGCATAAAATTCTAGTAACTAACTGAAATTGGAGACTAAGCACTTCTGCGGCAAGGTGCTGAACTGAAAATTAGCGAAATTGTGGAGTACAACAGTCAACAGCAAATTAAAGAATACTACTTTTTTTTTTTTTTTTTTAATTTTCGAAGTATTTTGTGCCTCATGCAAAAAGTAAATATATTGGTCTACTTCCTATGTGTAACAGTTTTGAGAGAGAGAGAGAGAGAGAGAGAGAGAGAGAGAGAGAGAGAAGGGGGGGGGAATCAGTCTGTTGTGCTTGGTTTAAGGAAGTTTCGATCTTGAAAAACTAGTCTTGAGCAGGATTTCAGGAAAAGAGAATACCACGGTGGTCCAATCAGTTGATATGGGAAAATTAAGAACAGTTCCCCACCTGCGCTCGGAGAATGGCCGTTTCAAGTATTTTCGGTGCAACTCAGCTGATAAGAGTGGGAGGGTCTACTGACTGTCTCCAACAACCGTGCTGAGGAACGAGACGACAAAATCTGTCTTTCTATCTCTGAAGTGGTTGTCCTTGAGTTTGAAGCAGAGAGAAAAGAGTGAAAAGACGATGCTCCTCTTGTGTCCTGTTTTTTTTTTTTTTTTTTGTTATTTTATGATATTCACACCTTTATTTCCCTCCAATGAATCGCTTCGAGACCGAAAACAATGAGGGTAAATTTTCTTTCAACGAGATTCTTTATGGCAGCTACAGTAGTAAAAGAAAAGGGGGAGGGGGACACACTAGAATTACGGTATATAAAATTCAGAGTTACGCCGGTGTTCATGCAAGCGCTGGCTTCTAACCATTAGTCTGAGTTGGGTCCGGGTTCGAATCCCGGTCAGGCATGGATGTTGTGTTCGAATCCTGGCGAGGCATGGATGCTGAGTTTGTCTTACGGTTCTCTCTCTTCCCTGGAACCAGTGACCCTAAATAGGAACGGGCGACTGCTCATAGCCCATTCAGTTGATGGCTGTTAAACTTCCAATAAAAAAAAACGAAGTAAGAAATAGCATATTATTCATTCTCAGTGTGATAGAACAAATGCAATCGAACATACACTCGATGGAGAGATACCTAATAGTGTGTTGGTCCTTCCTCTAGCGCGAATAACAGCCTGTGCATGGCGAGGCATCAACCCCACCAGATGCCATAGAGTTTCCGGAAGCGATGCCAGCCATGTCTGTTGCAGCATTGTCCACAACTCCGTCCGGACGTCGATCTGGGATCCATGGATCTGACGTTCTGCTCCACGACCTCCCAAAGATATGGTAGACACAGCGGTTAAGGACCTCTCTACACAGCCTAAGGGACCTAATGTGAACTATAACAGTGCTGTAGTCGTAAAATCAGCACATGGTATATACTATGTGCAAATCCTAAAAATTTACATGGATAAAAAAAAAAAAAGGCACGGTTTTAATAATTATTACTATGAGCTCACTTACCGATATGAACAAAGTATCTTCTCCTCTCTCCTGTCAATTATGACATGTTGAAGAGCATGCACAAGATCATTTTAATTTTTATTGAAATATATCCCATAAAGCCTGAGCTTGAGCTGCCCCGGTGGCGCAGTGGTCTACGCGATGGCCTCTGATCATTCGTCCGAAAGGGGTCCGGGTTCGAATCCCAGTGAGGCATGGATGATGTGTTTGTCTGACGGCACTGGCTCTCTCCCTTCCCTGGAACCAGTGACCCTAAATTAGGGACGGGAGATTGGTTATAGCCCATTAAGTTGCTCACGGTGGTCGTCAAACCTCCAATATAAAAAAAAAAAAAAAAGCCTTACGAGATAAGTCCTTACAGCACTGTTCTTCTCTAGAAGACACTCTTGATCTACTATCAGTTGCTGAAAGATGATTCTTCAACCAAGATCTTACATATGTTTTTGGATTAAATCGTTCAATGGGCGGTTCATTTGAATTTATGAACATCAGGTTAGATACGTTGGAGATTAACAAAGATGCTGTGAGATCGGTTATAATGTTCATTAAACTGAATCCTCGTTCGCATTCAGCTGTCGAACAAGGCAGAGTTGAAATCGTTCTTAAGAGAGGTTTTAAATTTTCTGGTACAACTTAGACGTTTTCAGTATATTCTCTGTCTCTGAATTTCATCAACATTAAAACGTCTATAGATTTGCCTTGTTTCTAGTTCTCCATAGCGCACGTAGTCTGTTTTAATATTTATTCGCTCTAATGAAAAATATCTTTAAGAAGTTGTAACATTTTCACTGTTTAAATCTGAACACAGTCTTCATTTCATCCTGTCAACCGTGCTTTGAATAAACTGGTTTGATTAATAGGTACAATTTTGTTGTTAGGAATCACTGGGATATTTTTAAATAATAATTCCTCGTTCGCTGGTAATGGTAAATGAGTTTCCCCCCAAGGATTTTCTCCGAAGCTCTCTAAAATTCTTATGATTCTTTCTGTATTAGATGTTCAGCTCTTGGCAGCGATGTTGTTCGAGATTGAAGTTCTGTTGATAATATGGACCTGACTATGAGAAGGTTCCCCAAACCATCACAGAGCCACCCCCGCCTTAAACAGAGCCGACCTGGCACGACGGGTCAATGGCCTCCTGCTGTCAACTCTTTCCCGTCAGCTCGGTACAGCGGGAAAACAGGATTCATCTGACCACATGACGCGGCGCCACTCTGCAGAGTTCCAGTTTTGATGTTCCCTACACCAGGCGAGGCGTAATGTCCAATGACGAGCATTCAACGGTGGTACACGTGTAGGGGGTCGGCCCCCGTAGTCCATGGTTAAGCAGCGTGCGTCATACGCTACTTGGGCCTCCGACATTGAGCCTGGAAGTAATTTGCGTCGTCGTTTCCAAGTAGTTGGAGATTAACAAAGATGCTCTGAGATCGGTTGAAACCATGGCGCCGCCAAACAAAGATGCTCTGAGATCGGTTGAAACCATGGCGCCGCCAAACAAAGATGCTCTGAGATCGGTTGAAACCATGGCGCCGCCATACAAAGATGCTCTGAGATCGGTGAAGAACCATGGCGCCGCGTCGTGTGGTCAGATGAATCCTGTTTTCCCGCTGTACCGAGCCCCTGGATAATCTACATTGACTCCGGTCATCAGTGGCGTGTGGTCGGCCACCGCTTGCTCTCTGGGCGTTGGTACGTCCGTCGATGGTATACTGAAGGTACACCCTTGATACGGTTCTTACCACTTGGGCTGTAGTATGACTCATCTGTCTTGCGCCGACAATGCGTGCACGATCGAAGTCGCTCAGATCACCACATTTATTCATGTTTGTCGATTGCGATAAACTGTTGGGAAGCCCTGCTGTCCGCGTATCCTATTTATCACCTGTGTTCGGTTTGGGTCTGTTCTATAAGGGCCGCGGAAGGCCTAGTGGTCAACGTTCGTGACTGCCACGGGGGGAACTCAGGTTCGATCCCGGGAAGGTACGAACGCTCGAACCACTAAATATCCGCCGTGCGTCGGATGGGCACTTAAGCCGTCGGACCCCGGGTACTGGCCCCCGGTAATAAATAAGGGCGTCTTCCTCGCTTCCGTGTCACTTTCCTATCGGGCACTCTAGCCCAAATCTCCTACTTCCTATTTCTAAGGGTTGTTTAAGACCTAGGGTCAGACACTAACTTCCTTCCTAAAATCCTCTGCATTTGATCTGGGTCTGTTCCACTCTGCGCGGGGGATGCCCATGTCAACTGTTCATCACTCCTATCTCTAATGTTCTGTCTACTGAGTGTATATATCTCTCTGCAGTGAACCAGTTCATAACGATCCGCTGACAGTTACAATTTCTTTCACTGGTCTATAACAAACATCTAGTTATTCCGATCCTATTCTCAATGAGCGCAAAGTAATTTTTAAATCATTTGTAACGATCTGGATTGTGTTTTTCGTCGAGTGTTTACAATAAAACTTTAGGTTTCTGCCAAAATGCTGTTTCACGGGATGCCTCATTTACGGACATGTGGGGAAGATTGTATTGGACAACGAAGCAGTTCCAGATTAAAGATAGGAGGCCGGTAAAGCTCAGGGCTAGAGATCTTCTAGCCCTGGGTAAAGCTCATACTGCAGAAACCAGGATAAAAAAAAAAATATACAGGTTTTGAACAGCTTACCCTGCACTAACTCTAACACAAATGAATATGATCTGTCTTGAGTTCAATCTTGCTCCTGTCAGAAGTCAGTCAGGACGGAATGCCGTTCTTACCCGAAAATGATGTATTATAGGTAAAACTGCTATAGACTGTGCTGTCATTGGATAAGCACAAAAATCGAATACTGTTCCTTTAAAAAATTTCGAGCCAAAAAAAGAAAGAAAAAAACCTAATTTTTTCATGATCAGCATCTACAGAATCAAAAATTTACCCAGGTGTATCAGTACGGTACAGTATTTCTCATTGGGGGGGGGGGGGTTAACGACTACCATGAACAATTCTAAGCAGTCTCCATTTCTAATTCAGGGCCACTATTTCTAGGTAGCGGGCAGAGACAGCGCCATTAGAAGGATACATCCGCAGCTCGAACCACAGGGACGTCCTCAAAGAGATGCGAGGGTGGGTTCTGGCCCACCCAGTTCAAGATGTGCCATATTTAAGTTTTTTTAACTTTATAATCTGGAATTTGCCAAGGAATAATGACACCCTTGTTTTTCGTCGTGCATACCTACATATTTTCCCCTAGGAAGCACGGTTTTCCTTCTCCATAGAAAGGTTATCAAAATAGCCTCCGTAAGACCATGAAAATTCAATTGTTCTGCTCTTGTCCAAATCCTCAATTTCAGCTTTTTTTCAAGTTAGTATGATCAGGGGCGAATGAAGAGGGTGAATAGGAATTCACTGAGGTCATTAGTACCATAAGTGTTCTGCTGTTTGTTTGTGCTACTAAGTAGAGGATTCCAACATGGAATGTGGCCTAAAGTTATACCAGCGGTCTTAAGACTGACTGCCTTAGGGCAGTAAAGGAGCAGGTCGTGGCTGACGACTGCTTTGGAAAAGATGAGTGCAAGACAAGGTCGCTGGGTTGAAGGAAAGGAGTTAAAGAGAGGGAAAGGTATGATCTGTGTGAACTTATTTCCGCTGAACCCTAATTCATGAAAAGATTTGTTTTGAGACCTTTCTCCTACGAATGAAATTTTCTTTTAATCACGGCAATTTGCGGATGTTGATGACAGTGTATCATGTTTATTAAATGGGTATGTACGTCTCCTTAGGTTTTGCTAATTTTATTAAAACAGATGGACGGAACATCAGCAAAAAATGACAAAATGACTCTAAACTTTTGATTCTTTTGTATTCCAAATAGTGCAAAATCTTCATGACAGTTCCAAAATGAATGAGTATGTATCCAGGAAGGGCAGAGGATATTGCACAAATGCCTTTTATACACGCTCCTGTGAACCGTATGCTTCACTTGCACTTTTCTCTAAATTAAACAAGAATAACAAACAGTGCTGCAAACGAACGTTATCGACCGCCATGCGTAGCTTGATGTACGAACTGACAGCACAGGTCGCCGGCCGGTTAGACCCCTACAGCGCCCGCTAGCGGGGCAGCGGAACACACCTAATAGAAAGGCCTTGATTTTCTTGCACGAACTCCTCGGAGAACGCATAACTATTCGCCTTACGGTATTGTCATCACGTGGGGTTGTTTTCCTTGGACGTCACTTCTCATTCGGTCACTAAATTTACCTGTTTCTCGCTATTTCATGATTGTATTATGAATAGCAGTCTTGCTTACATTCACCTTTCTGCTTATGTCACGCTCGGAGAATCATTCATAATATAAAGTCACAATTTGTGCCCTCTGAGTAACACTTAACGACACTTTTTTTTTTTTTACCCATTTTACGCTTTATAGAAAATACGTACAAAACCTTTCAGCATGAAAACCAGAAGCAAACTGATGCTTGCACACTTCCCCAACTCTATCAACAGCTGCCACTGTAGGATGATGCAACACCGACAGGAAGTTGAGCAATACAGATAGTAGCTGACGCAATCGACAGAAATCTAATACCAACAGGTGGTCTTAAACTTTTGCAAATGACTGTATACATGAAGGGTCATAGCATGTTTACAGATGATAGTAACCAAGAGCAGTCATAAGATTCTTAAACGAGTGAATTTCTTGTGTAACAAAAAGAGAGGTTAATATATATAAAATACATGGAGATAATGTAAATGGACGATGTCATAGCTCTTTCCACGTTATTTTTAAACAACGCATAACGACTGAAAAATACAATTTTTCAGTCGCTATGCGTTGTTTAAAAATAACGTGGAAAGAGCGATGACATCGTCCATTTAAAAAGAGAGGTATGTAGATATGGTGCTACTATTGCCAACTTATAAACCTCACTTTAACCCCCACCAAAGCAAGTTAAGCCTGACATTAACTTGCTTGGAAGTAAAGGACGAGAAATTTGCAACACATTTACTTTAGAGTAACTGTTATTCAAAGCCCAAACTCATTTTCTGAGAAACAAATTTTGATGACAATTTCTCTAGTTATTTTAATATGTATACACAAAAATTCTAAATTTGGAGGATGTTCATCTAATAGTTGATTTTTTTTCCAGGCCCACCTAGAGCAACTGATCCTCTTAACAGTCCTAGAGTTGTTCAAGAAGGAAGTGTGGTAGTATTGTCCTGCACAGTACAGAGTGATCTTGAAAATCTTTACTATGAGTGGTACAAAGAAAAAGAATCTCTTTCCGTCTTTGAGAGTCAAAGATTTAGAACTTTGTCTAATGGAGCTTTGCGCATTAAAGACACCTGTGTGGATGACACAGGGCACTATACTTGCCGTGTCATAAACGGATTTGGAAGTGCAGAAATAAATGTGACTCTCATTGTGCTAGGTATGTCTAAGATCCTGCTAATTATTATTTTTACAAGTTCTATAACAGCTGTTGTTATTCTGGTTAAAAAATTGAAAGCTGTCATCAGCAGAACACTAACAGCATATTTAAGAAAATATAGTATTTTAACTGTGTTTTTAAAACTGCATAACTCGCTAATAGAATTGATCCACTTGAATTTACAAATTTGTCTTGCACTGTTTTGAATAAACATAGTTAGAGAGATAAAATCTGAGATGCAGCAAGATATCTCAATGCTCATGATCACTTAGAAGTAGTCTAAAACCAAACTTGAACAAAATATTTCATAACTGTATTGTTCAGGTATGATATGGTTGCTACCAACTATATTGCATAACAGTGCACAATGGCTGGTTAATAAGTCATTTTGGATACCAAGTTGCAAAGATTGTATCCTAGCCAGATACAATAGAGTTAGGGCAATGCATATAGAATCTCCGTCTTTGAGAATCAAAGACATAGAACTTAATGATCAATGATGTAAGTTCGTGCTAAATGAGATGTACACATATAATAACTTCAAACTGTCCAATGTACGATATTTATCGTGCATTCAACAGTTTGAAGTTATTATATACACTGAAGAGCAACTGAATTAGAGAACCTGGCGTTATGCAAATGTGGCGCTGTGTGCGGCCCTGTAAATGGAAACGACATGACGCATGCAGCGATCCAGCAATATAAGGAGTGATGCGACAGGAATCAGTAAGAGTCGGACGCAGTATGGGTAAGACGAAGGATCTAAGCGCATTTGATCATGGGCAAATTGTCGGGGCCCGATGAATGGATCACTCCATCTCGGAAGTCGTGCAGGCACTGGGATTTTCACGAGCCACTGTGTCACGGGTGCACCGTGAGTACATCGAATCCGGTAAAACCATCCCTGCAAGGGCCGACTGTCGTGGACAACAGCGTGTGGATGAGCAGAGTCATCGTCGGCTAGCTCGCATTGTAACAGCAGATAAACGGGCCACAGTGCAAGAAATCACTCGCCAATTTAACGCTGGTGCACAAAAACGTGTAAGCAGCCACACCATCCAGAACCATCTCCTCGCTATGGGGTACAGAAGCCATCATCCCACGAGGGTACCGCTGCTGACCACACATCACAGGGTGCAAAGATTAGCATGGGCGCGGAAACATCGCCACTGGACCCTAGACATGTGGGAAAATGTTGCCTGGACTGATGAGTCGAGATTCATGTTAGTACATGCGGATGGCAGGATATGAGTACGGTGCAAACCACATGAAGCGATGGATTCTTCTTGCCAGCAGGGTACTCTTCAAGCTGGTGGGGGTGGCATTCTCGTCTGGGGACTCTTTACGTGGACTGAAATGGGACCCCTGGTACGTGTGACACCGTCCCTCACAGGTCAACGCTACCAAGATATCCTGGACGACCATTTGCTCTCGTTTGTGCGTCTTCAACATCCCACTGGGGACCTCATCCTGCAACAAGACAATGCACCGTGCCATCTCTCCCGAATTGTATCCAAATGGTTGGATGAACACTCCACTGATGTGACCTTGCTTCCTTGGCCAGCTAGGTCACCTGACCTCAATCCCATCGAGCACATCTGGGATGCCATCGAGAGAGATGTTCGAGGCTCTGACCCCCTCCATCAAATCTTCGTGAACTGTGGGAGCTTGTTCAGGGGTCGTGGATCCGTGTGGCTTCCCAACGCTTCCGGTGTCTTGTCGAGTCCATGCCGAGACGAATTGTCGTCGTCGTCAGGGTGAACGTTACTAGACAGGTATCTCTAATTCAATTGCTCTTCAGTGTATGTTTGACTTAGAACTTATATAACACAAATCTTACTTTTCCATATAATCACCAAAATGGTTAAGACACTTATCTTACTGATACCACCAGAAACTTCATGCAAAGAATTCTGCATCAAGTGCTTGTATTCCAACTCTTCATCTCAGCTACCACTTTGGAATCATTGCAAAAATGTTTTCCTTCAAAGTAGTTTTTTGAGAGGGTTAAACATTTGCAACAATATGATGCAAAGTCACCCATCTGTCTGTCTTCTTACACGAGAGCCTCTTTACACATGCCTCGTTGCTGTCTGTTGCCGATATTCAAAGCCTGCTACTCTGTTTCTCATCTGTCAATGCATTGCACTATGTGCAAAATTGTAACACTGTTCTGACATGCTCTGAATGATGATGATGATTAGACCATAGACTTCTTTCAGTTTGCAATGGATCTCTGCTGCCAGCATATTTTATGCCTAAATAAACCTAATCACCACATGTACTTCAGAGCAAGACTTTGTTTCCAGGAGGGTCATAATTTTAACTTGAATCTGTTTTCTTCATTACAGCCATTTTATTCAAACCCCTGTCCCCTCTAGTCAGGAAAATGTAATGACTTTGGGACACATAGATTTAGATATCCCTAATCTGCTGCCAAAGGTCATGGGAAACATAGGTCTTGACTTTGGGGGTTCAATGCACTTTTCAGACTGCCAATAATGTTGTTGGGTTCCTAGAACCCCCAATGTTTCATAATGCGTGCATCATACATGTGGATGTGTGAATGCTTTGTTTTTTGCATTTAGTTCCTATTTACCAGTTTTATCAAAGCATGTATAAGAATTTCAGACTCAGATTGTTTATTGTCCCCAGATTTCTCTCAAAACACAGAAACAAAAACAAACAAACAAAAAAACTGTTGTTACATAAATCGATGTTCTTTGACATTTCGTGTGTGCAAAATCTGGCTGATTTTGATGGTGTGCATTTCTTCAAAAAGGAAGTATTTGTAGCAAATTTATCTGTATAATTTTAACTATACCAGTGTCAACTTGTACAGCCGAGAGATTGTTTTCAAGCCTTTGTCGTGTTAAATCATACACCAGATTGACCATGGCACAAACCCACCTTAGTAACATGGCCATTCTGCTCATACATCGGGAGCCCACCTTAAGTATTGTAGATGACAAAGTTGCAAATGAATTCATCCAACAAAATGATCAATGAAGTAAAACATTTGCCTTGGTTTTAAAAGAATGAAGTAAGCATTTAAGTTACATGGATACATATATTCAGGAGGTGAAAACTGCGTTGAATTTAGATATAAAAAATTTTTAAATGTTGTAGTGCTTATGAAACTAAAATAAATTAAATAAAGTACTGTATTTTAAAGGAATTAACAGTATCTTTTTAAAGCATTTTTGACAGTCTGAGTGCTATAATACCAGATAACCTGCCTGAATAAAATTGAAATTAAACTTAAATTCCTGAAAAATATGCATAGGTGGTTTGTTTTTAATAAATTTTATTGATAACACATTTCTACAGTTTTTCAAACACTTTGGCAAGCTTCAGGAGTTCATTCCTTGGGCCATAAAAACTTTGTTAATGCATAACAGAAATTCAATTACTGCATTGGCTTCAAGATTATAAAAATGCTCACATAATTCCATGGCCAAAACAGTGAAATCCTAATTTATTGTATAAAATAAAATGTTTTAAAAAGCGTGGATGAACTGAGGCCTAATAAATCACTTAAGAGTCACTCAGGTTTGACAGAACGTCCCAGTTTTATATGTGAAGTAATTACAATAGTAGTAAAGAAGTAAACTGCCATCAGCAGGAGTAGGGGTGAACTAGGACTATCAATTGGGCCCAGTTGTTTTGAATTTTGATCTGTGTGCCCTGATATTTCTATTATGTACTGCAGTGATGAGGCAGAAATAAAAAACATATCTTAATATTTTATTATACAAAATATTAATAAAAATTAAAACTTATGTAAAATATTCAATTCATAAAATATTAAAAAGCTTTCTTTGAATGTGATTAACAATACTGTCACAAAGGCCAGTTTTAGAAAGCAAAATGGCTGAATTTATTATTTAAAAGAATAAGGAGTTAGCATGGTAACGTTAATTGTCCTTTGGTAAAAAATAAAGAGGTCATTTTTCGGTGCTGTTGGTAAAAAAGAAAGAGGCATTTTCTAAAACCAACTTTTTTTTTTTTTTAAGCAGTCGCCCATCCCTAATTTAGTGCCACTGGTTCCAGGGAAGGGAGAGAGCCAGTGCCGTAAGACAAACACAACATGCATGCCTCACCGGGATTTGAACCCGGACCCCTTTCGGATTAATGATCAGAAGCCATCGCTTAGACCACTGTGCCACCGGGGCGACTAAAATCTACTTTTATGAGTGATTTTGTTAGACATAATATACAATATTATTGTTTAATTTTATTTAAATAAATTGAGGAATTGACCTTAAACCTGTTTTCAGTCAGCCCTGTCCAGTGATTGCATTGGAAGGTTATGTCGCCAGTCCACACCTTTGAGCAGAGAATGAATTAGTGGCATTATATCTTTTGGGGAGGGGAGTAGAAGGTTAGAGAACAAGGCTGTTGTGATTATTGAACAATTATTGATAGAAAAAAATACAGATATGAATTAGTAGGCATAGAACCTCTGGTTCCATGTATTACAATTATAAGTGACTGAAAAATCCCCTTGAACATTCGTCCATGAAACAGTAAACTCGACAGAAAAATATTCTATGGGGAGCAATCTGAACATGAATTACTGCATGTAAAAATTTCAATGAAAATTAGAAATTGTTAAACTTCATAATACAAAATATAGAGTTCACAGATTAAAAAAAATACAAAAAATTTTGACTATGCATTTTTTAAACTCACAAACAAATTGCTTTCATTGCTTTTGCCATCTGAATGGGATTATAGGAGGTAAAGTTCATTCCATTCTATACCAACACTTTGCTAGTAAAAAAATTGCACAAGAAATCCTGAATTTTTTAAATTTACATTGAACGTTTGCCTCTAATTTTCATGAAAGTGTGTACCTCAGTTTAAGTGGTTTCAATATAAACTACATTCTTTGGTCAATAATCGTCTGTGCGAATGATATTTCACAAAAGTGGTTTGGTTGACTGTGCCCTATAACAGGAAGTTTTTTTGTTTTTTTTTTCTGATTCAGTTACTTTTCTCTTTTAGGTCAAGCAGAATATCAAGCATGGGTGGAACATGAGAGTAAGCATAGAAGTTTAGATAGCTTTTTAGGTACTTATAATTTACTTAAAATTTCTATTCCAAGTTCAAAGCCTTTCTATAAGCTATCATGTGCTTTTCAAAAATCATGTATTGTATGTTGGCACATTATTGTTACATCTATATGGGGAAAAAGTTTTCAGTATTTTTGTTTTCAGCCCCATTTGTATTAAAACAATTATGGAAATAAAAAAAAGTAGACCCTAAATCAGAGTAGAGGGTAGGTGGTAATTAGATTATAGGTTTGTAAAAGCATACCATGGCCACATAATGTTGACACTGAACACTTAACTGGAACACTGGAACACCCATCATGCTATAAATACTGTAGCTGAATACCAGAGCATGATATACATGAATGCCAATGAATAAATAATCCCTCCCCCTTGGGTTCAGTTTGATGAGGTGTTAAGGGAAAAGTAGAACTCCTCCCATCAACTTTCACTGTACTGAAAACACATTGAACCCTTCAGTAAGGTGATGTATGCAATATATCACTGTCCATGCTAGATGTGAGGCTGAAATCTTTTGCTGCAAGTTCAAATACTTTGAGAGGTTTTACGCTTTTGCTTCTGCTACTAACATCCAAAGGGATTGCTCTTTTCTAACATATGTCAATGATTAAATTATTAATATTTTTGGTTCACTATGCATTATTCGTGATTTTTAATTTCTGATCTGACAGATCAACATGAACTGGGGGAACGAAGAAATTTCTATCATTGTCACACTGCTTTGCACGAAGCACAACACACTTCGAATGGATTCCAAATACACTGAAAATACCAGTTAGCTCTTTGTCAGCTTGTTTGTGCAGTATGTCACTTCAAGCATGGCAATCAGTATATACTTTTATTATTATGCTGATGTTATATAATGCATTTCTGTTGTAGTGCCCCCCCCCCCCAAGCACCTATCATAGCACCATAAACAGTATATACAGTAGATGTAGGCATAGAATCCTCTATTGGAATCAAAAATCAAAGTACAGAAGCTTATTGCAAAAGCCTTCACTGCATTGTGGGTGTGTTAACCAGCAGGAAAAAAACCTTATGTAAAGCAATTTTGCATATGCCATGCGCCATGACTAATTACAAAAAGTACTTTATAAGCATCTTATTTAAATATTGTTAGTTCGGTTTATTAGAAAAAATGATCATTTTGTTTATTCAAGTACTGCTGCTATTCATTTATTTGCAGCTGCTGTAAGAAATCTATACAGCAGCCTAAATTTCCTTAACTTCTATTGGAGGCAAGCAAACAAACTGTCAGAGACTATATATTTCCTACTGACATTCTCCAAATATGATCTGGCAGCATTATAGGTCTGCTCTAAAGTTCCTAAAAGAGAAGGAAAAACTTCCAATTTCTCGTTGTGTTTCTTTCAAATTGATTCAGATTTTCAAGAACTGTGGCATCAAATATTTTTTTAAAAGTCACTTCTCAATTATAATTACTGTTGAACACTATCAAACTGTCATCACTGCATAGAATTCTTACTATATAGCATATGAGGATGGAAAAATGGCTGAAGTGAATGGAACTAAGTATGTGAGATAGTGAATAGTTGATATCCTCAGAAAATTTGAATATTGGCTTCTAAAAAAGGTAAGAAGTTAAATGAAAAGCATATTTGTTTATTTACCAACAGGATTAAACAAAATGCTTTTCCCTTGGTAGACAATAATGAGAATGCATTAATTTAACAAACAGTTAAAGTACATAAAAAAAAAAAAAAAAAAAAAAACAGCTCGCACAATAAATTTGTGTATGAGGTGTGCTGCTGTATATACATTTGAAATACATAAAAACCGAAAACAAAAATTTCCAGATGGCAATACTAAAGAAATTCAATATTGGTCACATGAAATTTATGACATTAAAGAACAACTTTTGTTGCACGTACAGTTTGTGCTTAATTTTCTTCATTTGCCACCGATCTATGCTTGGGGGCGCAAACTCAGAACAACATGGTTTTGAATGGACATGGTTCATACGCTTTTTCTATAACAAAATTTCAGGACTTTTTCAGAACATTTAATTAATTCTTCAAACACACTTCGGTGTTGAACTTCATTACGTGGTCATAAGATTTATTGTATATATCTTTCAACTGTGCAGTTGCGATATTTTGTACTGTTTCTTACATTGTATTAATATCGAAGTGCTTGGGAAACTTAATCATCTTTGTCTGACCTTGAATTATCACGGTTGAATGTCACTGAATATTAAAAAATTTAAGGTAAAATATTATATAGATAAAGCTGTAACTCACATTTTCATTTTCCTGGAATACTTCAGGGTATTGCACTTTTACTTGTCGGAAGCACAAATCTGCTCTGAAGTCTTCTGTTAGCATTTCCAGTTGTCACTTTGTGAAGATATTCCATGTGGTAAGTTGAGAAAGGTGGGTAACCACTCTTCTTAGTGAATCGTGATTCAAATCAATAAAATACTTCCATATAAAATGGAATCAAAATAATACAATAGCAAATGGTCAAGCCTTCAAGTCGAAGGGAAATCGATCTGATAAAATATTCAGTTTTGATAAGATTGAATATGCAGTTTATCGAAAACCAACATTTATACCGGCATTTATTCCAATAAATTCTAGCCACCCATGGAAATACAAATGGTCAGCACTGCAATTTTATGTAAGAAGAGCTTTAACTCACTCAAGCAATAGAACAAATGAGATTAAAGAAATTAATTGGACAACCGAAACCTCAAAGAAATTTGATAAAAAGAAATCTAATTGAAGAAATACTTAAAAATACTAAAATGTCTCTAAATAATAACAATGTAAAACCAAAAACGGAAATACAATTTGGAGGTAAATTTCCATTCATTCCTCCACTTGCAAATATTTAAAAAAGAATGCGCAAAAGAAAACTTATTATTAGCGGAGACTGTTATAGATAATGAGACCGTTTTGACAACAGGCAAAGAAAAAGATCGATTTTGGAAAAAGCAGGTGTATACTGCATTCCAACAAGAAAAATTTCAAGTGTACAAAGAATAGATAAAACGAATAAAATATACATAGGAAGTACCAAAAGAAGATTTAAGACAAAACTGCAAGAACACATATCCAACTGGAATAAAAAAGAAAATAAAACGTTGTTAATTCAACATTGTATTGATAATGAAACAATCCCAGATTGGCCAAAAGCGAAATTAATAACATTGCATAAAATGAAAAACCAAATTTCAACATCAGAGGCAGTTATGATTGAAAAAACAAGAGATAAGAACTGTAATTACAAAGACCCAGTCAATCTACCATACGCATGAAGATACCTCATTGCGCAAGAAAAGAAAAAAAAAAAAAAAAAAAAAACAGCCAAAATAAATGATTAAAAATCAAGACAAATACTGAGTCGACTGATATATAGAAGATGGCGACACCAGACAGTTTAAAAGCGGGAATGAATTTGGACGTATCCAATCAAGAAGTAACATGTACATGACGTAAAAATGTGCAGTAAAAACCAAGATTTGAATGCACAAAAGGTTCTGCCGACGTGGAACTGTTGAATCATATTGCAGATTGTGAGATACTAGGCCGCTGAACAACTTGCACAATGAGAAACATGTTATATAACCCACAGATGAAGAATGCGAAAATGATAGTTTAAACTAGTATGGGAATTTTAGTGCAGCGGGAAACGAAGTCTAAGCTGTTATCAAGACTGAATTGAATATTATATCAGATCGATTTCCCTTCGATTTGAAGGCTTAACCGTTTGCTATTTTATTGTTTTGATTCCATTTTATATTGAAGTATTTTATTGATTTGAATCACGATTCACTAAGAAGAGTGGTTACCCACCTTTCTCAACTTATCAAGTGGAATACCTTTGCAAAGTGACAACTGGAAATGCTAACAGAAGAGTTCAGAGCATGATTTATACTTCCGACAAGTAAAAGTGCAATATCCCGAAGTATTCCAGGAAAATGAAAATGTGAGTTACAGCTTTTGTCTATATAATATTTTACCTTAAATTTTTCAATATTCAGTGACATTCAACCGTGATAATTCAAGGTCAGACAAAGATGATTAAGTTTCTCGCAAGCACTTCGTTATTAATACAACATGAAAACCAGTACAAAATATCACAACTGTATAGTTGAAAGATATATACAATAAAACATTTCCAGGACATACAATCCAAACAACACTCTTACTTAAAATATAATGAAACCATAGGTTGTTTAACCTGTAAACTACAACAAATAACTTCCTACATGCTTGGATACAGAATGTTAAAAATGATGTCCGTTGCAGCTAATCAGAAACTTAGAATCACAGATAAATACTGAAATACCAAAACTGTCACTGAAAATGTGACCAGGTTTAATATCTACTAAACTTTTATATAAAGTACATTACATTGATTTTGAGAAAAATTTATTTTTCTTTGACTTTAGTCCAATTATTGAAGTAAATTATAGAATAAAAAAACAACATAAAACTCAAAAATACATAGGTATTCGGCATTATTCTTGAAATGCTTTCATATACTACAATCAGTACATAAAATACTATTTATATTTAATTATTTTGAAATAATGCTTACATTGGAAATTTAAGGGCCTTTCCTTACCCTTAAATTTCTTTTTCAAAGGACCAAAGGGATTATTGTTATTTCTTAAACACATAATCATGGGAGCAAGTATTAGTGTTACATTTTATTTAAGGAAGGAATTTTCAACATAAAAGTGAAGCTGTAGCTATGTTTTAAATTTGTACTCACCAGCAAACAAAGTATGCACAAAATTTTCCAACGTGAAATGAAAGAGAGTAACGGGAAAACCTTAAGTCCAAGGGCTGTGTACAACTGCATTCATTAGTGATCAAGGCAATTTAACTGGGCATGATTAGAAAACTAATTATAGAAGATGCAAAGTGATTACTTAGCTCAGAAAATACTAAGAAACAACTAGATTTGAGTTTCTGATCATACACTGCTGGCCACCCAAAATGCAACACCAAGAAGGAAGCATCGGATTGGCCTGAAATTCGCAGCATGCGTTGCCCACGAGAGGACATGCAAACGATTAGCATTGCAGGGCATATGCAAATCATGTGCGCCCGGCACGCCACCGAGAAGCACTATAAGAAGGGTGCACAGAAGGAGGGGTGTAAGTAGTGGAAGTGTGTTGTGCTGCCTGACCTGTGCGTGGGAAGCTTCCTGATGCCTCGTCACAGAATACAGCAGTCATTCCAGCATGTTTCGGAGTTCGACAGAGGACGAATAGTGGCTTATCGCAAAAGCGGTTTATCGTACCGAGACATCGGCGCCCGTGTGGGACGACATCTAGCCACAGTGAGGCGAGTATGGATTTGGTGGGTGCAGGAGGGACGGATGGACCGACGTGAGCGATTGCCGCAGCCGCGGCACACCACCGAACGAGAGGACCGGCATGTTGTGCGGCTGGCACTGACGGCTCCCACCGCCACATCATGAACGTTAGCGCAGGAATTAGGGTGTGTTGTGCAACAACCTATGTCAGCACGTACCGTTCGACGTCATCTGCAGGAGCGGGGACTTGTCACACAGCGCCCATTGCTCTAATTACCACTGACGTTACACCACCGGCAAGTGCGGCGGCAGTGGGCCGTTGAGCGCCGCACCTGGACTACGGAATGGCACGACTTTGTCTTCTCCGACAAATCCCGCTTCTGCCTGCAACACTACGATGGTCGGATCCACGTGTGGCGGTACAGCGGCGAGATACTGTATGACGCCTGCATTATGCATCGCCATACTGGTCCGTCGCCTGGCGTTATGGTTTGGAGTGCAATTGGATATGACACCCGCACTTCTCTGGTACGCATTGCCGGTACACCCAACAGCCACCGCTACAACTCCGACGTTTTGGAACCAGCGGCCACGTTTCAACAGGACAATGCGCGCTCGCACGTGGCACACATTGTGCAACAAGTCTTCACGGCCCACCAGGTGTCACTGCTGCTGTGGCTCGCCTGTTCTCCCGATATGTCGCCCATCGAACACGTCTGGCCGCTGATCGGCAACCGAGTGGCCTGGCAAGCACCACCCGCGGCTACGCCAGATGAACTGTGGCAACGTGCGGAAGCAGCCTGGACCGACATACCCCAAGCCCACATCCAAAGCCTCTTTCGTTCAATGCAGCGGCGTGTAGCGGCTGTTATTGCCAGCCATGGGGGCCACACAAACTATTGATGTCTGCGTGTTCGGCAAGTCGCACGGGCCTGTAAGCTCAATCGTTTCATCTTTGTATCTGTTGTTATGTGTCCAGTAAATCTGGCTTTGCTATCTCGTGTCCTTCTTGGTGTTGCATTTTGGGTGGCCAGCAGTGTAGAAAGCAATATGATTTTATGGCAAATTTTTATATAAAGTATTCTTTAGAAAATTTCAGTAAAAGTCAAAATTAACCACACAAAAAAAAAAAAAAAAAAAAAAAAATCAGCTTCTTATTTTCAAATCAGTTTCTTACTTTCACCAGTGGTTAAAAAGTACGTTACGAAAATTAACAAATGGTACAAAAATCGTTTCTCATGGCAGAAGGAAGGTATTAGAGACAAAAAAATTGTTCAAATCAAACAGTTAAAAAAAGGAAGAGATATAGAAGGAAACGTGATATAATTCTATGCCTTTTAGCGGAAGAATTTTACACAGTGGAAAAGTTGAAAACAAGTGAAAAGTATCCGTCATTGCAAAAGCTATGCTAAGGAAAAATAACTTTTCAAATTCGTCTCCCAGAAGCGAAGATAGCAGGAAAAAAACCTTTTGACCTTTACAACCCCTAGGAAGAAAGTTGTACATTATTTGAAGAGGATCTTATTGTAGCAAAAATCTTATTCACTCTCCATCTTTATTATAGCAAATGGCATACAGTAAAAAAAAAATTCTCAATAGGGTTTTTAGAGGCAGAGATAGGCTGCAAGTGGAAGCACACAAACACCACCTAGCGGTAGAGTTGTGAACCACAAACCTTCTCAAATGTAAACCTAAAGTGTTCCATAAGGTAAATGGTATTTGGTGTTAAAAGAATTTTTTAAATTGAACATGTACAGATATTGAGAAAAATAGATTAAATATTTGCGCCCCTAGCGGCGATATTGTGCATTATTTTGGGAAGGAAATACACATAAGGAGTTTTCATAGTAGTATCTGATTGAGAGAATATTTTTCAATCAGGTTTTTAGTCCCACAGATATTGCTGTAAACGGAAACACGAACTTACACTTTCCAGTGGCACACTAGTGCATTAAGAAATATTTGAAATTATATGAGAAACATTTCACACCAAAAATGTTCTCCAACAAAGAAAGAATTTTTCAAATTGGACTCCTAAAAACAGCGATATGGACAAAAATAAAATATACATGTACGCCACCTGGTGGAAAAATTATGCACTATTTTAAGCAGGAGGTATCTCAAAAAGTTTTCCAAGGTGAGTAGTATCAGTTCAAGTAAGAATTTTTTCAATTGAGTTTCCAGCTCAGATTTTGTTGCAAATATATCAGAACCAAAAATAAACTCTTATGCCCCTGGTGGGCAAACCATTCTTTACAAAAAGTGAGAATTTATATGCAAAACATTTCCCCTCAAGAGCTGTATCTAACGCAGGAAGAATTTTTCAAATCGGACTTTTAGAAGGGGAGATATTAGAAAAATCGCGATTTATCTTTACGCCCCCTAGCAGAAAATTTATGCATTATTTGGGAAATGGACTGCAACTAAAATAGCCTTCGATATAAATGTTATTGAAAGGAAAAAAATAATTTTTTCAATTGGATATTTAGAAGCAATTATATGAAATTCGATATGATCACCATTATATGATTTAAATTCGATATGATCACCATTATATGATTTAAATTCGATATGATCACCATTTGCGCCCTCTAGCGGCGAAGTTGTGCATCGGAAAAAAACCCCAGAACAAATGGATCATCATTCTCACATTTTAAGCTTCCCAATACAAAATGAATTAATAATTGCAGAGATACGGTCTCCCCGGCCGGACAGATAATGTGATATCATAAGCACGACGCAAAAGATGCTAACGCAGCTTCAGTCCTCCTAACAGACAAGAAAACCAAAAGTTTCCCACCCCCTGCAAAATGCGGGGGGGGGGGGATTTGTCAGACATAGGTTATGTCAGTAGAAAAATCCTCAACTAGAAAACATCGCACAGGGACAAAAAGGCAGGAATGGATAAAATTCCAGGACATGTAACAGAATTTTAGGACATTTCCAGGACAAAATGGAATTCCAGAACTCTTCCAGGATGCGTACAAACCATGATAGAAACACATGAATATATCCAGAGCATTGGTAATTGATGCATTTGACTTGTGGTACTAGACAGCTACTGTTTCATCTACAAAAAAATTTCCCATAGTTTGGATGACATATTGATTTCCCTTTCCAAGGAACAGTACAACAAATTAAAATAATGTACGTAGTGATGAATGGATACCAACAAGTAGAGGAAAATTCTAAGCAATAAAACATGAAAATAACAACCTGTTTTAAGTTAGGTAGAAGTGCTTAGGGGTCGTCTATAAAGTACGTCCATGATTTTTTACGATTTTTAGACTCGTCCCCTCCCCACGTCACATTTTGTCCGATTGTTGACCCCCCACCTAAAAGTATGTCCTAATTCCCACCCCCCTTTATTTTAAGCGACTGCATTTAAAAGTCCGTTGTGAAACAGAAAGAAAACATGTAATTATTTAAAGGAATCTTCCATATATTTACATGTTTGCTTCTGAAAATATTTATTATTTAGGCATTAATTTATTCCCAAAAGCTACCCGAACTTTATCATTCTGAAAAAAGATCTACAAATGAATGCATACATTCAAAGCTGCAACACTCCCAATTACACCATCTACAAAACACGATAGATTTGCTAGCACAAATACGAAAACTTAATATTAATATTCTGATTTAGCGAAATATCATCAGAAATCTAAAATATTTCATACCTTTTTTTTAACTATTAAAAGAAAAAAAGAAAAAAAAAAACCGAAGAAATACCATGAAGTACATTTTTTCATTACCTCAAATTCTAATAAAAATCAGCCGCATTTTACATAAAATACGATCGTCATTGTTTGGTTATTACAAGTTGAGTTGCAATAATTACTAAAGTGTTACTTAAATGTTCCAATAACTATAAAATTTGCAGTAATTATTTAAATGTTTAATTTTTTATGTTGTGTATTTAAAGTATTCTTGGCAAATTTCATAGAATGATACAAAACACAATTTTTCACATTCAACAAACACTCCTTTTTTATTGCACTGGGTGCATTTTTGCCACAAATGAGGCTAATTTAAAACTGTTTTGATTGCATTATAATTTTCAGTGCGGTTATACATGTAGGTCCCTGTTCCCAGTTCTCAATTCACTCAAATAAACTCCCAAAGGTGTTAAAAATCTGAAAATGAAAGCCACCTATCATTTATTATGTTTACATGAAACTTTCATGTGGCAAATTGGCTCAACAATGCAGTACAATACACTGCAATTTACTTTTATAGGGCTCTTCTTTAAAAACATAATGTTTTATATTAATAAAGTAATACTTTAAAATATTTAGTAAACAAATGCCTTTTTGAGGAATTGCAAATTTATCTTCGCTTGCCACTTTTCTAATTTAAATATACGAGATTGTTTTTTTCAGTTGAATAGATACATTACCTTCCACCTGTCCCTAGTTATTTCGTCTTCCACGACTACGACTATGGTATAAATAGTGATGCATTTGTGTTCTTGGAATTTGAAAAGCAACCTAACTATCTGAATTATATTTAAACTGTCTATTTAACGTCCTCCCAAATGGGATCTAGATGCTGGCTAACGCCTGTTATGTGCAATCCACCAGAAATTAAACCTCCTACTTTAGGAACGTTAACATCAGTTAGATCCACGTCATCTTCATCGATCCGTTCAGCATCAGCTATATTCATGTCGTATGGCGAAATTGCCATAAGCTCACTCTGTCCGAGTGCAACAACTCAAACAGGGTGTTCTTCTAGTTCTACTTTGGCTTGACCACACTGAGCGGTATGCAATTTTGCATGAACCTTTATGTTGCTGATTGAAGCAAAATACTTCCCGCAAACCTTACAAATACCGGAGGTAAGTTTGGATTGCGTTGATGGACAGTAGAGGTCATATAGTGTGGGCCTGAAAGCTCAGCAGGAGCGTGGCAGCATTTCTGAAATATCCAGAGAAAGATTTATGAAGAGTGATCCATATTGATGTCGACCTGTTTCTCCTAGATCTGCAACCTTTAGGCTATCCAGTGTTTGAGACGGAAGAACAGGTGGTGGCAAAATGCGATACTGAAGGATGAGGAAGAGTGAACTTCAACACAACAGAAAACATTTTGTGTCCTGACATTTTACTTTTTGCAAAACATACTGGCTTCCAGCAACTTACTTGTTTCTCCATGAAGTATCTTTTTCAAGAAGGGGTTCAACTAGCTCAGATTCTGCAGGATCTACATACTCTGTGATTATTAGATGCTGATCGATTACAGTGTTGGACCAAACTTCTGTAAGTGTTTTTCCAGCGAATGCAAAGTTCATTTTCTCTTTTTCAATATCAACTGTTCGACCTAGCACATCAAAGTGGCTTGAAGACGCATCTTGAGAAGCATCAGAAGATGCAGTTTTTATAGCAACTTGTTGGGATTGTTTTCCCTGGAATGACAGCAGTAAAGCTTTTCTCTGCAATTTTTTTGATTTCCACACAGTTAAGTACTTTTTTACTAATTTAGGTAAATTTAAATCTGCCTTGATGGAGTTCCAAATTGATATGTCATCCTGTTGTTTCCCTGCTTTATTTGGATGTTCTGTATTATATCCTGCATGCAGCTGCTGAAATAACTTCTGCTTATCCATTTGGAATTAAGAAGCCACAGATGTATACAACCGTACTAATCCAGCACTGAATTCTCTCTGACTGCGTTCTTTATTGAACATACTCTGCTGAGGTAAAATGACAGGTAAATCGCCTCGAGTGAATGGTTCTGTCATAGGCACCACTCGTTGTCTGCTTTCGTTCCACCATAGCAGCGATCAAGCTTCATTGACGTTTAAACTATCCCACGCAATCCAAAACTTTTTTGTGACTTATTTACCTCCATGTGGTGCTGTTTCTACACTGCAACCCTAAGGTGCACAGCCCTTCTCAAAACAGCTCGGTCGACAACACATTAGCCATTTGCTTTGTTTTTTTGTAACTCGAAGCAACTGAGATTTTAGACATAGAATACAGAGTGGGGCCCGGGGACACCTCCCACCTTGAAAACAAATACACATTGCAGACCTATATTTCAGGTAAAATATAATTAAGCAATGAACATTGCATTTTCTCAGTAAATTAAGTTGAAAGAGCTTACTTCTAAGAAGCATAAAAGATACTGCAAACTCTGTTGCAAAGGACTGCGATAAAAAGAAAAAAAAAAAAGACACTATCCCCCACGATGATATAAAGACATCTGCAAACATATTTAAATTTTTAATATTATGATTCCACTATATTTTTGCCGCTGGACGTCCGAATTACTAAACCTTTCCCTTTCCCCATGTCACATTTGGTTCGGTTATCAGGAACCCCCTCCCCCTCCTTCTGCAACCTCGGACATACTTTATGGACGGCTGTATGAGCAGTTGAAATTATGGACTCAAATCAGCCACACTGCAGTTTGCTGTATGGATATCCATAGTGATGGTAGATTTTCCCCTTAACAGCTGCCAGCTTTCATGCTCCTTGTCATGAAAGTTCTTGTCAATATCAAGGAAGCCACTGGCACCTGGATTCTTACACTCCAAGTAAATTCAACTTAAATCCTTATATACTCATTTCTATTAGTAACAGCATTTGAATTACAAATATGAGTAAAAAGAGTGGCACTATTTCTATTGATTGGTAGCATTACCGTATATACTCGCGTATAAGTCGAGAAATTTGGGACAAAATGAGAGCTTCAAAGTAATGGGGTCGACTTATACGCGGGGTCTAAAAAAATCGTAAGTCCAAAAGTTCTTCCCGTGAGGCAAAAGGCAAACCCCCCCCCCCCCCAATGCCGATGCGGTATTAATTACGAAATCGCTACCCTCCGAAAGAAAAAAAAAGAAAGAAAGAAAGAAAAAATGCCGATGTGGTAGAATTACGAAATTGCAAACCTAAGAATTTCTCTGCGCTTTGAGAAGTCTCTCTCCTGGCTTTGCGTATCCACAGCACAGTCACAGCCGCGCATAGAAAGCTCCGCCCTTCCGACTACCAGTTGATTGCACTGATCTTCGACGTAATGGCAAAGAATATCGCGCGAAGCATTTTTCTTTGGTAACGGAGCCATGCGACAACCAGTGTTAGGTGTTGCTTGTTCTTAATTGCACGTGTCTCGCTTCTCCTATTATGGGTGACACGGATTGTGTAAAGAAACGGATGTCCTATAACACAGGATTCAAGTTGAAAGTGGTTTCTTTTGCAGAAAATACTAACAATTTTGCTGCTTCACGTCAATTTGGCATTAACGAAAAACTGATTCGAGATTGGCGTAAAAAACCGGACTTGGTGAAAATCACAAAATCGCAAAAGGCACTGCGCCGTGGAACGACATCTTTCCCAGAGCTGGAAAGTGTCTTGAATGATTGGATTGTGGGCTGCAGACAAAATGGTTACATTGTAACGCGAACGGGTATACGTTTGCGAGCAATGAATCTCGCAAAAGATGAAAAGTTTGCAGCCGCAAATAACACTTTTCGTGCCTTACCAGGTTGGTGCACAAGGTTCATGAACTGCTATGGGTTGTGTCTATGCCAGCACACCAAAATTGCACAAAAGTTACCTCATGACCTCAAAGCAAAGATAATGAAATTTCAAAAGTACGTAATTTAAAAGAGAAAAGAGACTGCTTTTAAACTTTCCCAAATAGGGAACATGGATGAAACCGCCATGTGTTTCGACCTTCCTGGAAATAAGACGGTGAACCAAAAGGGCGAAAAAAATATCTTGATCAAAACGACTGGCCACGAAAAATCCAGTTTCACGGTTGTTCTTTCCTGTTTGGCCGACAGCAGTAAGCTACCTCCGGTAATTATTTTCAAACGCAAAACTCTGCCGAAAAGCATTGTCTTTCCGTCTGGTGTGCTCGTTCGTGCCCATGAAAAAGGATGGATGAACGAATCCGGAACAATTGACTGCTTACAGAATGTGTGGAACAAAAGGCCAGGTGCACTTTTGAGGAAACCTTCTCTTTTGGTGTGGGATATGTTTGTTGCACACCATTGTGCAGAAGTGAAAAAAACTGCAGAAAATCCAAAAACAACTCTTGCTGTCATCCCAGGTGGGTTGACATCTGTTCTTCAACCACTAGATGTCTGCCTTAATAAGCCCTTCAAGGACAATGTGCGGAGGTATTGGGAAGATTGGATAAGTTCCGATTTGCCGACTGAAACCAAGGGCGGAAATCTAAAGAAGCCGGATATCGTTTTGATTGCGCGATGGGTCAAGGATGCTTGGGATGCAATACCTGCGGAAATGGTCGTGAAATCATTCAAGAAATGTTGCATTAGTAACAACTTGATGGCACAGAGGATGATGAGATTTTTATGAGTGATGATGACAGTGATTCTGATGACACAGGCATAGATGGGAATACTGATGTTTATGATGACGCGCCGATGACGGAGAAAGACTTTTTTGAACTGTTTGGCGAGTCTGACTCGGAATCGGATTTTGAAGGGTTCCGAAGAAGTTTTTGGGTATGCAAATTAAATTTAGTATTATATGTATAATTGTTTTCGTTTTCAAATGTTTTTGAATAAATTCATTGAAATTTTTTTTTTCTCATTCCGGGATCGACTTATACGCGAGTTTCCAATTTCTTACGATTTTTTCCTCTGAAAGTGGGGGATCGACTTATACACGAGTTTCCGATTTCTTACGATTTTTTCCTCTGAAAGGGGGGGGGGTGACTTATACGCGAGTGTGTGTATACAGTACTTAAAACATGTACAACTTGTCAAGATATCTGCTCCTGTTTCATTTTCTTTGAGGAGGGAGGATTTCTATAACATTATCTTTGAATTTAAGAAATGATAAGCTGCAACCTCTGTGATTATTGGAAATATTTAAAAAAATTAATTTTCTGAGGAATGACTAAAGTAATATTGAGGATGTGGAGGCACAGCTTCTGCTCCTTTGATTAAATTTGTAAGAGCAATGCTAAATACAGAATCATATAGGTGATATAGCATCATCAAACATTAAAAATACAGTAATTCTTCAAAAGAAATAATAAACCAAATATTCAATAAGTTCTGGGCTGTTTATTTATACATTCTGTAACAACATTGACAACGAACCCTGATAGTCATCCAGGGGCTCAAAACATCTGTCAATATAAATAAACAGCCCAGAACTTATCTGATACTTAGCTTATTATTTCTTTTTTATAAATTTCTTACGGATTACTCTGGGTAAACCAACTTTATAGGTTTTAGATATTTCAAAAACACCCTTATACATAAACTAAGAAAATACATTTAAATAAGTAAGCTTTCAACTGATAACTCCAGTCTTTTTCCACCTATGAATGGACGGACGATGGTAAGTGATCCATTCTTTCTTGGTTGGAACAGCTCTCAGTTGAAAGCTTCCTTATTTAAACATCTTTTTTATGTAACTTAGGCATGATTTTAAAGTTTTAGTGCTCGTTGATTTATGGTTTCATGCTAATGTCCAAATTTATCATGATATAGCATCATAATTAAACTTCTATAAACATTACGCTGCATGACACCAAGTACTGGTATTAATGATTACGCAGGAATTTAAAAACTATTCATTGAAATAATTCCTTTCTTCTGACATGCTTTCAAAAGGAATCTAATTATTTCCCAAGATTTCAAGAATTTATCAAAGAACAGAATTAGTAATAATGTTTTACAGTGGAGCCAAATTTCACACATTGCTTTATTTTAATATTGCACTTCCTCCTGAAGATACCATGATTGCTTGCAATATTTCAGCAATACATAGTGACAAAACAACCCCTAATAATGAGCAAAATATTTTTTTTTTTTTTTTTTGCAGGTTTTTCCTGCACCATTTAAAGTGTGTATGAGCTATAAGTAAAATTTTCCTCACACGAAATATATATTTCTTGTTTTGCAATGACACATCTGTTAATATCATCACTTTGAAAAACTGAAATATAATATTTTACTCTTTGAATAAAATTAAATTGCTCCAATGTTTAATATTGTAGAAAAGCCAGAGTTAAATGGTTCAGAAATTCCTGAAGTTATGGAACGACAAGTAGGAGAGATGATGAAACTCAAGTGTTTTTTCTCTGGCCGCCCATTACCAATTATCACATGGTACAAAGATGGTGTTCCATTGCCAAAGCTAATGTACACTCCACAGAAAGAAAGGTGGTCGCTCAGCTTTTCCAACTTGCAGGTGTCAGACAGTGGCAATTACACCTGTCATGGACGAAATGCACTTGGCACAGCCACTTTCACTTTCCAAGTTATTGTAGCAGGTAAAATCAATCAGAGCATATAATTTTTGTTTTTGTATGCAACATGTCTTTAGTATACAGTTTTTAAAAATAAAAACTACTGAATTCTAAAAAAAATTTGTGATCTTTTGAGCTACAAGAAATATAGGTGTGTAGGGTCCCTCAATGTGTGTATGGTTTAACATGAAACAGTAATATTAATAATACAAATTTCAAGCACTTTATGATCCAATAAGCATACAGATAACTTTATGATTAAGCAGAACCAGAAAATCCAGAGAAGACATCTGAAACTGTCTGTATGACAGACTTGGGCACTTACGTTTATTAAATGCAGGGTGTCCGAGAATTATTGGACACATTACAAAATTATATACAACAAAACATTAAACAGATAGAAAAAAACTGACTGCACTAAATGTAACTACACAAGTTAATAAATTTCGATGTGAGATCCCTTGGTTGCTCGTAGTACGTCCAAGCGATACTCGATTTCATGCCATGTATTGGCAAGCATCTGAGGAGTTATGGAATTAATAGCAGCTATGATACGCTGCTTCAGTTCCTGCAAATCAGTACAAGGTGTCTGATAGACACAATCCTTCACATAACCCTACTTGAAATAATCCAATGGAGTTAGATCTGGAGAGCGAGGAGGCCACGGAATGGGACCACCACGCCCAATCCATCTGTTGGGGAAATGCTCATTTAGGCACTTGCGTACACACATTGATCAATGCGGAGGTGCACCGTCTTGTTGGAAAACGACGTTGTCACATCTTTTGATCTGGAGTATAGCGAAATTTTCTGGCATATCCAAGTAAATGTCACCATTTATGGGTTTTTTGCAGAAGAAGAAAGGGCCAATCACATCTCTTTTTGATAGGGCGCACCACACATTAACTTTTGGAGAATCACGTACCAGTTCAATAGCAGCATGGGGCGGTTCACTGCCCATATCCAACAGTTATGATGATTCACAATACCTGATACATGAAATGTGGATTCATCATTCAAAATTACAGTACTAAGAAAGTTTTCGTCGTTTTCCACTCGATTCACAGCGAAATCGTATCACAGAGTGTGATCATTTACATGCATCTTTAGCACTATTTGAATTTTATAAGCATGAAACTTTAATTTCTTGTGCAAGATATCGTGAACTGTTGATTTCGGAATGCACAGTTCTCTGCTTGCTTTACGAACGGATTTCCTGGGGCTTCGTCGGAAACTTTCATTAACATGGTCAACCGTCTCACCGCCAACGCTAGGCCTACTGGCTCCTCCACGATGTTCCACTTTGCCAGTTTCTTTAAACTGTTTCATTCACCGCTTAACTGAATTCGTTGACGGAGGATTACAACCATACTCTAAACGGTACTGTCTTTTAACTTTAATGTCAGACTTTAATTCCGCAAGCCATAACACACACATTGCCTTCTGCTGTACGGATGACATGACAACCGATTGCGCATTTCTCATACATTCCTCATCAGGCCACACCTAGCACCATCTATCGGATTCTGGGAATAACAATTTGCAAAACAAAAATATAGAAACCGTGTTAGTAATACGTGACATAGAAAAACAGACAATGCTCATAGTTTATTTTTTTTTTTTTTACATAATTTTGTAATGTGTCCAATAATTCTCGGACACCCTGTATATCAGGGCGAGTGCAAAGTTCATCCCATTTGCAGCTAAAAAGTTTAATGATGCAAGAAAGCCGTACATACTCACCTCATTCTGCAAAACGCAGGCCATTGTTTTCTATAGTCCTTTGCTAATGTTCCATCAGAACTGCAATCCCACAGTGATACTGTTTGGCAGGTTTCAAGGACAGAAACTCTAATGCCAGAATCCTCATCCACAACTGAAATGGAGTAAAACAGGAATGTTCGGAGGAAGGAGTAGGACCTCAACTGCCCTTCCAATTCCTGTAGTCTTTGGTAGACCACTCTGGAAGTGTGACTTGGCATTATCCACTTGTAGCAACACCCACTTCTTATTGATGAGCACTAGGTAGCATTGGCAGACAGCATCATGAACATTTTGCAACTGTTCAGAATAGAGGTTCCTGTTCACAGCCTGACCAGCTGGCATGAATTCTTAGTCTACAGGACCTTCAGAATTTCCCCAAATGCACAGCATGACTTTCCTCTTGAACTTCTCTCTTTGCCCCACTGGCTGTGCTTCTTCATAGTGGTAGGATCATGCAGGAATATCCATTTTTCATCATCTGCAATGCCAAAACTTTTTATCCTGTGGATTTGACAGCAATCTACAACTGAGAGCGACATGCTGTTCTGCTTGCTGGTGTGTCAGTTCATGGGAGACTATTTTATGCTACCTGGAGGAGAAGCCAAGCTGGTACAGATGGAAAACAATGGTGGATTAGGAAGACCCTACTTCAGCTGATGATTGTCATATACTGGCACCAGAGTTCTCTATCACAACTTTGACCAGGGTGACAGTGTTGATGGTCATTAGACATCCTGACCTCAGCTTTTCTTTGAGGCTAGTGTCCTCAGCACTAAAACCATTTTCGTGCAGTGCACAGTTCCCTTACCTTCAACTGCACATATTTCTTTTGTTGCTGCTGCAGTGTTTAACCCTTTTTTCCAATAATGGCGTAAGAGCACCCGAACAGCACATTTATCGACCTCTATGCTCTGCTCACCTGATAATGCAATGTGACTCTGTGCCAAATGCACATTAGCCTTGTGCGTTCCATGGCATGCATTTCCCACAGGGATGGAGGTCCAACATTATGTGTAGCTCAAAATGGGATGAACTTTTGACTCATCCTGGTATATGGCAGATTTGAGTATAAACATATGCAAAAGGTTTTATGCTATTATTTTACCACTTGCAATGGATAACATTTTGCTGTAAAACAGTAATTGCAAAGAAAATTTAATTTGGGAAAATTTTCATCAAATGTGATCTGTGGCAAACTCCTCTGAAAACTATAAAATTCCAACATGCTGAGATGGAACTGGACTACCTCCTAATTCCTATCTGAGTATATTAAAAACTACATATTTCCCTCTCCAGAGCAATGCAATTTCAAATTTTTCTGAAGATTATGTCACATGGATGCTGGCTAAGAATGGCATTCCTATGATGAAAATGATCACCTTATACTAGTATAATTGTGATGCACTGTGAAAATTATCTATATATTAATTTTATGTGAGTCCTATTTTGAGAGAACGACTGAACATGAAGATAAGTTGAGGTATCAAAATAAAGGTCTTACTATGTAGATGTGCCAGTCGAAGAGAAAAATGAGATTGGGGCAATGGTTGGGTGGCAAATTTCCCATGTAAAGTCTATGGGAGAAGCGTGCGATTGACATTCGATCGCCTGCGGTTGACTCGCGTGCTGTTGAAGGCGGAAGCATGGAGGGACTGAGATAGTCCAAAGTCTTTTTTCTGAGCCAACCATTGTGCAAAACAACACTAGCATGGATTGGTATCAAAGTTCTTCTCATCGGAATAGCGAACCACTCTCGAAGACTTGACTGCGTTATGCCGTTGGACTGTGTGATGTATATATACAATTTAATATTCATTCGATCCAGTTTATTCACGTAGGTAAGACATTTCCCATTATGTAAAGATGTAAATAAACATTCCGTTGACCATTGTTAGTGAAAATATTACGGGCGACCGCTAGTCCATTAAGTTGCTCACGGTGGTCGGTTTAGTCAAAAAAAAAAAAAAATCATGCAGCTGGACTATTTGTCTTTACTGAAGTGGTTGAATGAATTTGCCAATCAAATGAAGTTTACATTTGTTGTTTCATATGAATTTATTCGTAAAAAAAAACAAAAAAAAAACTGACCGTTGATTCCGACGGGTGAAGAGTATTTGCAACGCGAATCTCATTCCAACAACATTTACAAACACAGTTGTGACTGAAGATGAGAGTGAGAGTGCGCTATCCAGTTGAATTTTTGCACACAATCAAGATAAGTGGACTTCCGCCTTACATTTTACGACTGAAAAAGGGTGCAGTCGTGATGCTCATCACGAACCTTGCCACCCCTGTGGCACAGTCGTCTAAGTGCTGGCTTATGATGATTCATTCGTGAAGGGTCCGGGTTCGAATCCTGCGAGGCATGGATATTGTGTTTGTCTTACGGCACTGGTTCTCTCCCTTCCCTGGAACCAGTGACCCTAAATTAGGGACGGGTGACTGCTTATAGCCCATTGAGTTGCTCATGGCGGTAGTTAAACCCTCAGTCAAAAGAAAAAAAAATCACGAACCTGGACAGTTGTCTTTACTGAAGTGGTTGAATGAATTTGTCAATCTAATAAAGTTTACATTTGTTTTTTCATATGAGTTAATTCTTAAAAAAAAAAAAAAAACCTAACCGTCAATTCTGACAGGTTTTGTCTAGTATGTTATTTAATTTCCCATGATGTTTTTTTTAATCTTGCTGTTTTTTATTTGGCAAACATACTGCTTTTCCCTCCAGCATGTTATCTCCATTTTTTTTATCAACATATACACCCTATTTCTTCTACATTATACTTCTTAAAAATGTTCAGTACCGCTGTAAGGGCGGAATATATTATTAAGGTTATGTCGGACATTGGACATTATTTTATGTGTTACAATAAAAGGAGTAGAATTAGAAGTCAAGTGACAAAAGAAAGAAGCAGCATGTGTTTTCCCATTTCCAGGAAAAGAACTCTTCTATTTTTTTTTTCATTTCCAGAAAAGGAACATTTCTGCAAGTTGAATTTGTCGGATTACAAAAAGCCCTTGAGGCTAATGGCGCCCAACCGTCTAAAGCCCTTGAGGCTAATGGTGCTCCAACATGGCGCCCGACCGTCTGAGAAAATGTACATGTTTATTGTAACCAAGGCAGTTTGGAATGTATGAACGCAATAGTGTATAAAATGCTGTCGAACTATGCTGTCCATTGGAGATTAGTTCATGGAAAAGGTCGCAATAGGGGCCATTAGGTGACCTTCCTAATCTGCAGCGAAGGCTGGGGGGGGGATAAGGGAGCAAGCGGGTCAGAAAAGAGGGGGGGCGACAGCGGAGGCTCAGAGTTTGCCTCCCTCTAGATAGTTCAGCGCCCCAATGTAATAGGGCAGAGGTTAGTACGTGACCAGAGGTGGGAAAAGAGTGGCCCACAAAGCTTTATATTCAGGGAGTTGAAGGTCGGAGCTTAGTGGTGGAAGGAGCACGTGTATGTTGCTTGGTAGGAATTGAGAGCTGGTTTTTGGTAATGAAAGGAGCACATGTATTATGTTGCTCGGTAGGAAGCCAGGAAACTTTGTATGTCCTCGTGGATGGACGGGAATTTAGTGTTCTTGTGATACAGGCCGTTTCGGGCTCTCACAAGCGCGTGGAGATTCTGTACCGAAGTGCGGACAGACTCTGGCAGGTATTATTAGGAAGAACAATAAAGTGTTAGCAAGGAGAGCTCTACAACGATTAAAATGCACGTGTGAAAAAATGTGCGAGTGATTTCTGGCCACGAACAAAGTCTCCGATACACAGCCTAGGCTTGGACAGCATTTTTGACCAATTATTATAAATTATTGGTTATCTAAGTAGCATGAACCTTGACCTATTGTCTGTGGGGTGCGTGCTCCGGTGAACGAACTTTCATTGTAGAGTCTTGCAGGACTTTGGATTACGTAAGGCAGGTGGAGCATTTACGCCCCTACAACCACATTAACTGAGAAATCTTCATGGAAAGAAGTCCAAAAATACAGTTAGTAAAACATATGCAGTTGTTTTTGCCAAGGGCAAGAATTTAACTAATTTTAATCAGTTTATTGATGTCCTTCACAATTTTTTTTATACTTAATGCACATTTTAAACTACATATCACAAGTTCCTGAGGCAATTTTTGTAGTATTGTCATCAATTTCACATGCCACCCCTCTGAGGGAGAAGTTGGCAGCCCATGTACAAGTGCATATAATTTTATTTGTATTTACTTTTCAATGTGTATTATCAGTATACAGCAAGACATACATGTTACTACTTGATGATATGATATGCTTACACAATGTCACACATCTATCCAATTTCAGACTTATATCTGTTTCCAGACTGGAAAAAAAGTCAAAATAATACTATGAGGTAGCAATGATGTGTTGACTAGCTCAAATCTGAAGTATGTTCAGATTCCTAAGCTAAGGTTGCTTAGTCTCAGTTGCTTAAACTTCTCTGTCCTGGGTGGTGTGATGGATAGCATACTCAAACAGAAATTGGGAGATGCAGGTTCGATTCCCGCTCAAGGGTAATGAAATTTTCAAGTTTTATGAGGGATGTTACGTGGATGACCAATAAGAACTATAAGTAAATTCAGAGTTTATAATCCTAATGATATGGATATTGAATATTCATTAATTTGCTTTCTCTGTAACTCTGACCTGATCCAAACACATGTCAGTACCTTGTAAGAAATCGCGATGAATGACCATTCTTTGGATAGCCTTTTTCTTCTATCACTGTCAACATGAGTCAGATCAGTCTCTAGCATTTATTATGGGGTTCAATAAATTCTGATTTGAACTCTGAAAAAGGAGTGAAGACTCATTTGTGAAAGACTGGCTTCAAAATCCCACCATTTCTTATTTAGTCACATATATGAACTAGAAATGTAATATTAGAGAAAACACAATGTAACAGGGGGGGGGGAGAATGATTTTGTTAAAATAGTGTGCAAAAGTCTCTTACAAACTTAAGTTTTGCAGTTGATACTGAGGACAGATTTCAGTACATGAATTAGACTTCAAGGAAAATAATGCATCATAATATAAACTGCTTCAAAAGATGTGTGCATTTCTTATGACAATAGATTGTTCACTGCCCTGTTTGGCCAAGATCTGGCACCACAATTAGAATAGCTATTCAGAACAGTGCATGCTTTGAAAACAGAATGCATGGTGCAGTTTGACTTAATTTTTGAAATGAGTAGAAACAGAGCAGTAGTTTTTGCCTTTAAACTCATCTGCATACTAAAAGAGTAATTAACTGAAACAATATTTGCATGTTAATTCAGAACATTTTCTTTTTCAGATCCAATGCAAAGTAAGCCAATACTCAGCCCTATACAGCCACACAATGCAACAGTGCAAGAGGGAAATTCTTTAACATTAGTCTGTGTTGTGAAGAGTCATCTTCCCCCACACATTCAGGTAATATGAATGTTTTTTCAAATGATCATATTGTCATATTGAGATTAAAAAAAAAAAACTCTTTCACAGTATAGTAGTAACATTTTCTATATTCTTGCAGTGCTATATTATAGGGTTCCATTTCATTATGATGTCAATGGGTTTTCTATGTAGATATTAAAAATTAAGAAATGCTACTGTCTCTCCATCATTTGCATTATCTTCTCTTATCTCTCTTTCCAGTATCTGGATGGAGTATCAAAACTTGAATTATGTCCCTTATGATTTCACGTGCTAGACCTAAACAGCAATTCCTATCTTTTGTGTTAATTAATAGCAAATCAAGTGTTCTCCCCCAGAACATTTTGATTTTCTTTGCTTCCTGATTGCTCAGTTCATGTAAATATTATGGCCTTTCTTAATTAGGTTCATGTGAACTCTGCCCCCTCCTCTTATTTCTGTGATTCAGTTTTAATAATTTGCAACATAAATGTATGATTTTAACCGATGCATACCTGCCAACATTTCATGAAGCTCATCAAGAGCACATGATGATCTTCGTGTGGCAGCCCACTTCTTATTTTGCGTCAGCAAAAGTTCCCCCTTATAGTATAGCACCATATTGGTCTGGAAAAGCTGATATGGTGCTATACTACTGGTCTTACCAAATTTAAAATATGACATTCTCAGCATAGCTACTACAATAAACAACCACTGAAAACACCTTAAATTACAAAGTTTATATATATACTAAAGAGCAAAGCCGAAAACATAAGAAAAACTTTAGAATTTAAAACAAAAGTTGCAAAATAACCTGAAGATCAAAACGCGCAACGCAGCAGTTATGAAAATTCAGAATTCACATTCTATTAAAAAGAGACTGAAGCAAAAACAATGTTTTGACTCATACCAAGTACAACATAGAAAAGGTTATGTATTGACTGGTGTGAGTAAAAAGAGAAAACAAGAACAACTGAATGTAGAAAGTGTCGAGAATACTGAGCCTTGGCTTTATCAAGGACCAGCAAAAACTCTGCATTTTCTCACTTCCACAAAGACCTATTTGGAAATGGGTTTCTGCAAAGTCATAGATGCAAGTAATAAGCCCACCAAAAAAAAAAAAAAAAAAAAAAAAAAAAAAACATTTCCAAATAGGTCTTTGTGGAAGTGAGAAAATGCAGAGTTTTTGCTGGTCCTTGATAAAGCCAAGGCTCAGTATTCTCGACACTTTCTACATTCAGTTGTTCTTTTTCTCTTTTTACTCACACCGGTCAATACATAACCTTTTCTATGTTGTACTTGGTATGAGTCAAAAAATTGTTTTTGCTTCAGTCTCTTCTTAATAGAAAAAATAAATAAATATATATATATATATATATCATCATCGGGATGTAAGGTCAGGTGATGCGTAACATCACAGCCTCTCCTTGACAAATGTCAACCCCGCCTTCTCGTGGTGCATCCTGTTCCCACTAAAGGGGCTCTGACGACCGCCCATAGCGGTATAACTATACCATCGGGATCAGAGGAAATGCTATCCCACACTCACCAACCCGCTTGGCCAGCGTGGTGAGTTATGGCCAAACCCCTCCAAAATGATTCCACAACTTAAATCTTGGCCCTCAGTCTCCGGCAGCTGGAATGTACCTGGCCAAGGCAGCGGCCAGTGCGACATGAAGGCAGAGGGTGCTAAGAATCCCCGGAGGACCGGACTAGGCTGCCATCTGATGCTGACCTTGGCTACTTACAATGGACGCTCCCTATCTTCTGATTCAAGGCTTCTTGAATTGGAAGAGGAACTACAAAGGATCAAGTGGGACATCGTGGGGCTAAGTGAGGTAAGGAGAAAAGGAGAAGATCTCATCGAACTGAAAAGTGGACATCTCTTCTACTATCGTGGGACAGATACTGGCAGAACTAGTGGTGTTGGATTTATAATAAACAAGAAACTGAAGGATAAAGTTGTAGAAGTTGAAAGTTCCTCTGACAGAGCTGCACGACTTGTTATCCAACTCTCGAGAAGATACCAGGCTCAGATTATTCAAACTTATGCACCCACCACAAGTCATCCTGAAGAAGAAATTGAAGAATTTTATGAGGAAATTTGTCATCTAAATAATAAAGGTAAGCAGCACTTGAAAATAATTATGGGAGATTTCAATGCAAAAATAGGGCAACGGCAACAGAATGAAACTTCAGTAGGTAAATTCGGTCATGGCAACAGAAACCAGCGTGGAAATACTCTCGTTGAGTTTGCAGAGGCAGAAGGGTTTTTCATCTTGAACTCCTTCTTCAAGAAAAAGCCACACAGGAAATGGACATGGAGACATCCAAATGGGACGACAAGTGAAATTGATTTTATTATGTGTAACAAAAAATTCGTCATAGAAGACTACAGTGTGCTAAACAAGTTCAACACAGGTAGTGACCATAGATTGGTGAGATGTAAGATGCACCTCAACACTAAACTTGAACGTGGCAAGCTCATAGGACAAACAAAATCTATTGACATAACCAACCTTAAAAAACACCATAATACCTTCAAGTTAGAACTGAAGAACAGGTTCTCTGCTTTAGAAGGCCTAACATCGGAAGAAGTGAACATCTGTGAAGTTAACAGAAAAGTAACCAAAGCTCTTATGGAAACAGCAACAAAATTAGCTGGGTCTAAGAACAAGTTGCATGTGAACAAATTATCAGGAAAAACCAAAATGTTGATGCAAAAAAGAAGAGAGATGAGGACAACTAAAAAAGATGTGACTTCCAAAGTGGAATATATAGAGCTATGCAAGACAGTAAGAAAAAGTATCACTGAAGACGTAAGGAAATTCAACTGTGAACTAGTGAGGAAAGCAATTGAAAACAACCAAAGCCTAAAGATAGCAAAGGGACATCTCAGTAAGGGAAGAAAACAGATTATGGCACTGAGAAAAGAAGATGGTTCTGTAACAAGAAATAGAGGCGAAATTTTGACAAGAGTGAAAGATTTCTACTCCAAATTATATGAAAGGGATGATACATGCACTCCAGACATCATGAAAGATACCAGTACCAGAGTTCCTCCAGTCCTTCCAGCAGAAGTTGCACATGCAATCAAGAACATGAAGCGAGGAAAAGCTCCAGGAGAAGATGGAATTACTGTAGACATCATACAAGAAGCAAGTGGAGAAATCGAAACGGTACTCGCCCAAATTTTCACTCGATGCCTTAATGAAGGAAAGATTCCTGAGGATTGGAACACCGCTACAATGATCCTGCTACATAAGAAAGGTGACATTGAGGATCTCGGAAACTACAGACCTATCAGCCTCCTATCAGTAGTTTATAAAATCTTCACTAAAGTTCTTTCACACCGCTTGAAGGTAACACTGGACATGGCTCAACCGAGAGAACAAGCTGGATTCAGGAGTGGCTACAGCACAATAGATCATATCCACGTGCTGAGAGAACTAATTGAAAGAACGAGGGAATATGAACTTCCATTGTGCATGGCTTTTATCGATTATGAAAAAGCCTTTGATTCGGTGAAACCATCAGCAGTTACAATGGCTCTGAAAACCTGCGGTATTGAAGATGCATACATTAATATTATTAATAACATCTATGAAAATGCAAGTGCAAAGATTAGGCTGTTTGAAAATACAACACACGTAAAAATTGGAAAGGGAGTGAGACAAGGTGACACCATATCTCCGAAGCTCTTTAATGCCACATTGGAGGGTGTTTTTCAGTCTCTGAGCTGGGAAAACAAGGGGATAAAGATTAATGGAGATTATCTAACCCACCTTCGTTTTGCTGATGACGTAGTCATTTTTGCAACTACCCCATCAGAGCTGCAGAGTATGATCCAGGAACTTGCTGACAAGAGTAAAGAAGTGGGATTAAAAATGAACTTTCAGAAGACAAAAGTGATGTTCAATGCTTTTACAAGAAATGAAGATTTATCGATTGATGGAGAAAAGCTGGAGATAACAGACACGTACGTTTATCTTGGACAGCAGATATCAAGTGAGGGTCACATTGATGAAGAAATTAATCGGCGTACAAAACTTGCCTGGAGAGCTTTTGGAAGAAACAGCATAATTTTCAAGAGCAATATGCCATTATGTCTTAAAAGAAAAGTGTTTGATCAATGCATCCTTCCAGTGCTTACGTATGGTGCGGAGACGTGGACCTTAACTAAAAGAGACATACAAAGGCTGCAGACAACTCAAAGAAGTATGGAGAGGTGCATGCTTGGTGTAACCAGGAGAGATAAGAAGAGGAACTCGTGGATCCGAAAAATGACAAGAGTGGAAGACATCATGATCAGAGTTAAATCCCTGAAATGGCAATGGGCTGGACATACTGCCAGAAGGACAGATCATCGATGGACAGCCGAAATTTTAGATTGGATTACAAGGGACAGGAAAAGACCCAGAAGAAGACCACATGGGAGATGGGTGGATGAAATTCGAAAGTATGCAGGGGTGACATGGAGGAGACTGGCACAAGACAGACCGTTGTGGAGGAAACTTGGGGAGACCTTCGTCCAGCAGTGGATTGATAATGGTTGACAATGATGATGATGATGATGATATCATCATCATTGTCAACCATTATCAATCCACTGCTGGACGAAGGTCTCCCCAAGTTTCCTCCACAACGGTCTGTCTTGTGCCAGTCTCCTCCATGTCATTCCCGCATACTTTCGAATTTCATCCACCCATCTCCCATGTGGTCTTCTTCTGGGTCTTTTCCTGTCCCTTGGAATCCAATCTAAAATTTCGGCTGTCCATCGATGGTCTGTCCTTCTGGCAGTATGTCCAGCCCATTGCCATTTCAGGGATTTAACTCTGATCATGATGTCTTCCACTCTTGTCATTTTTGGATCCACGAGTTCCTCTTCTTATCTCTCCTGGTTACACCAAGCATGCACCTCTCCATGCTATTTTGAGTTGTCTGCAGCCTTTGTATGTCTCTTTTAGTTAAGGTCCACGTCTCTGCACCATACGTAAGCACTGGAAGGATGCATTGATCAAACACTTTTCTTTTGAGACATAATGGCATATTGCTCTTGAAAATTATGCTGTTTCTTCCAAAAGCTCTCCAGGCAAGTTTTGTACGCCGATTAATTTCTTCATCAATGTGACCCTCACTTGATATCTGCTGTCCAAGATAAACGTACATGTCTGTTATCTCCAGCTTTTCTCCATCAATCGATAAATCTTCATTTCTTGTAAAAGCATTGGACATCACTTTTGTCTTCTGAAAGTTCATTTTTAATCCCACTTCTTTACTCTTGTCAGCAAGTTCCTGGATCATACTCTGCAGCTCTGATGGGGTAATTGCAAAAATGACTATGTCATCGGCAAAACAAAGGTGGGTTAGATAATCTCCATTAATCTTTATCCCTTTGTTTTCCCAGCTCAGTGATTGAAAGACATTTTCCAATGTGGCATTAAAGAGCTTCGGAGATATGGTGTCACCTTGTCTCACTCCTTTTCCAATTTTTATGTGTGTTGTATTTTCAAACAGCTGAATCTTTGCACTTGCATTTTGATAGACGTTATTAATAATAATAATGTACGCATCTTCAATACCGCACGATTTCAGAGCCATTGTAACTGCTGATGGTTTCACTGAATCAAAGGCTTTTTCATAATCGATAAAAGCCATGCACAATGGAAATTCATATTCCCTTGCTCTTTCAATTAGTTCTCTCAGTACGTGGATATGATCTATTGTGCTGTAGGAATCTTCCCTTCATTAAGGCATCGAGTGAAAATTTGGGCGAGTACTGTTTCGATTTCTCCACTTGCTTCTTGTATGATGTCTACAGTAATTCCATCTTCTCCTGGAGCTTTTCCCCGCTTCATGTTCTTGATTGCATGTGCAACTTCTGCTGGGAGGACTGGAAGAACTCTGGTACTGGTACCTTTCATGATGTCTGGAGTACATGTATCATCCCTTTCATATAATTTGGAGTAGAAATCTTTCACTCTTTTCAAAATTTTGCCTCTATTTCTTGTTACAGAACCATCTTCTTTTCTCAGTGCCATAATCTGTTTTCTTCCCTTTGCTATCTTTAGGCTTTGGTTGTTTTCAATTGCTTTCCTTACTAGTTCACAGTTGAATTTCCTTACGTCTTCAGTGATACTTTTTCCTACTGTCTTGCATAGCTCTATGTATTCCACTTTGGAAGTCCCATCTTTAGTTGTCCTCATCTCTCTTGTTTTTTGCATCAACACTTTGGTTTTTCCTGATAATTTGTTCACACGCAACTTGTTCTTAGACCCAGCTAATTTTGTTGCTGTTTCCATAAGAGCTTTGGTTACTTTTCTGTTAACTTCAGAAATATCCACTTCTTCCGATGTTAGGCCTTCTAAAGCAGAGAATCTGTTCTTCAGTTCCAACTTGAAGGTATTATGGTGTTTTTTAAGGTTGGTTATGTCAATACATTTTGTTTGTCGCATGAGCTTGCCACGTTCGAGTTTAGTGTTGAGGTGCATCTTACATCTCACCAATCTATGGTCACTACCTGTGTTGAACTTGTTTAGCACACTGCAGTCTTCTATGACGAATTTTTTGTTACACATAATAAAATCAATTTCACTAGTCGTCCCATTTGGATGTCTCCATGTCCATTTCCTGTGTGGCTTTTTCTTGAAAAAGGAGTTCAAGATGAAAAACCCTTCTGCCTCTGCAAACTCTACGAGAGTATTTCCACGCTGGTTTCTGTTGCCGTGACCGAATTTACCTACTGAAGTTTCATTCTGTTGCCGCTGCCCTATTTTTGCATTGAAATCTCCCATAATTATTTTCAAGTGCTGCTTACCTTTATTATTTAGATGACGAATTTCCTCATAAAATTCTTCAATTTCTTCTTCAGGATGACTTGTGGTGGGTACATAAGTTTGAATAATCTGAGCCTGGTATCTTCTCGAGAGTTGGATAACGAGTCGTGCAGCTCTGTCAGAGGAACTTTCAACTTCTACAACTTTATCCTTCAGTTTCTTGTTTATTATAAATCCAACACCACTAGTTCTGCCAGTATCAGTCTCACGATAGTAGAAGAGATGTCCACTTTTCAGTTCAATGAGATCTTCTCCTTTTCTCCTTACCTCACTTAGCCCAACGATGTCCCACTTGATTCTTTGTAGTTCCTCTTCCAATTCAAGAAGTCTTGAATCAGAAGATGGGGAGCGTCCATTATACTTAGCCAAGGTCAGCATCCGATGGCAGCCTAGTCCGGTCCTCCGGGGATTCTTAGCACCCTCTGCCTTCATGTCGCACTGGCCGCTGCCTTGGCCAGGTACATTCCAGCTGCCGGAGACTGAGGGCCAAGATTTAAGTTGTGGAGTCATTTTGGAGGGGTTTGGTCATAACTCACCACGCTGGCCAAGCGGGTTGGCGAGTGTGGGATAGCATTTCCTCTAATCCCGATAGTATAGTTATACCGCTATTGGCGGTCGTCAGAGCCCCTTTAGTGGGAACAGGATGTACCACGAGAAGGTGGGGTTGACATTTGTCAAGGAGAGGCTGTGATGTTACGCATCACCTGACCTTACATCCCATATATATATATATATATAATGCATAGTTTTCCTTATTATCTTAGTAATATACATTCATCATATCTGAGAATATGTGGTTGCAAATAAATATATGTTCAAGTGTTTAGACAAAAAATATGATACATTTAGAAACAAACTTACTTTACTTCAAAAATAAATATGTGGATTGTTTTGCTTTGCGTAAGTCAACATCAGAAAGATCTTAAAGCAAGCCTGATCAGAATGAACTTTGCATTTTTCAATTATTAAAGATTCCAAAGTTGAAATACATAAACTGGATTGAAAATGAGATTCTTCTTAACCATGCAAAACACTCATTCACATGTGGCATTGCTGTGAGGTGTAAAGATAATTGTGGCCATTAAGTTTGGTGAAATAGTGTATTTAAATGATCCATTATGATCTTTAAAGCGTAATATTAAATTCCAAGCTACGTCAACTCTGTCGGCAGTTAAGATTTCTTCTGTCAGAGGTTCACTTTGGAATTTGGCAAAGTGTTCTTCAACGAAATCTTTTTCGGTAACGGAAAAAGAAAACAAGTTTAAAATCAACAGATGCGAATTCAGTTTCCTGGCACAAAGCAATGTCAGCAACCTCACAATGATACAGCTCATTTTGCAAAGGAACCTTCTTCATGTGCATACTTGCCTTACTACAGTACTGTCTAACAGAGGAATAAAAATTGCACAACTCTATTTGTCACAAATTTAAAATTTTGATATATTGTCGTATTTTTCCTCCAATAACAAAGTCATCATTTTCTTTCTGGATCTTCCCACGTGAAAAGTCTATGTCAAATACAAAAGCTGCAGCACTTACAGCAGAAGGCTTAACAAATCTTGACATTAATTCATTAAATAATGATGTCAGCTCTCTTTGAATCGTGGGTGCATCTTGCTGCATCATGGTGTTTACTTTGGTGAACAGTGGCATGATTGATTATAAAAATAGCAGATAGTTTCATTTTTAGAGCTTCAAAAATTTCTTTTAATTTCAAAAATACTGAAGATTCACCCTTTTCTTCCTCACAAAAAAAACAACAAAAAAAAAAAACTACTAATACATCCCACTGCTCCCAATATTTTTCAACAACCCTGCCCATTGACAGCCACCTTGTTGAGCCACACTTAGTAATTTTATGTGCTTCTAATTCATAAACCTGTTGGAAATTTTTTAAAAGTGCAAACCTTTTAGTACTTTTTCACATAGAAGTAAACATCAACAAAGAAATCTTCCATATTAAACCCCATTAATCTTTTGAAGCATGTTTTTCCACTAAGTGGATTAAAGATGGCGTACACCTTCCATGTGCCTCTTGCAATCATTTTTACCTCCTTGAGCAATGGAAAAGTCTGAGCAGCATATAGAACAAAAACATGATTGACTGATTTTTTCAGCACCGGCCACACTGCACACTGTTTCGTATTCTTTCCCAAAACCTTGGGAATGCTCCTCGTTTTGACATTGGGAAAAACACTTCGTTAACACACTTCCACAATTAAATCACAAAGCATTGTGCATTAGCATAGCTCTCTCTGACCAGACCTCTGTGTGGAGAATTCCCGGCGGCCAACCTGAACGTTGGGTGACAATCCTATGTACTTCATTGGTCAACATGATTCAGTTACCCCACTATAGTTCCTTCATTCCTCCCTTAAGTACGGCAGAGATCTCCACCCTTCCCTCTGTGTTTGCAGGCATAACAGCCACAAAGATAGTAAAAAAATACTACCATATAAGAGACAATATTTTTTTACTATACCCTTGACTATCTTCGCTTGAATTTGTTATGTGTACTTTTAGTACAGTACATTTCTGGCCGCAATCGTTGTTTGAGGAAAAATGGGTAATGAAATAAAAATTTAGATTTTTCCGGAGAAATTACGCCGAGTGGTTACATACATCTGGGATAATCCAGATATTCCAGAGCAGTTGGCAGGTGTGTAGATGTATTCCCTGATACACAAATTGGCTTTGCATCCATGTCCAGCTAAATGTAGCTTTGCTCTATCTAAAACGGAGATTCAACAGCAGTCAGAATTAAGGATTTTAACCACTTATGTTATACAGGGAAAAGAGCTGATGGGGGGGGGGGGGGGGTCACAGTGTTATATTTTTCTTGCAAAAGTTTTATGCAACCAACACCGCTGCTGTTACTTGCAAATACTTCTTCTGTTTACATGAAAAATTAAACCACTGAAAATAAAAGCTAAGTATCCATTTTATGCTCTTGTTTTTGTACCATTCATTAATGCTTTTATTCTTTCTTCTGAGCTTAGGATGGACATCTCAAATATTTTCAGAAAAGATGTCCAATATTTTTTGAAAAGATGTCCAATAACCTGGGTTCTGCATGGGAAGGGTAGGAGGAAGAAGATGCAAAGATATTGCCCAGATCCAGCTTACATTTCTGATCACCTGACAAAGTTTTCTGGGGAGTACATTAAAATCATATGGATATAATACGGGAATATCCCACATCAGCTGCCTAAAAATATTTTCACTAGGAAAGGTGCTGATCAGAAAACCAGAGAATAAAAAGGTAGTGGACAAATGACAAAACTAGATTCAATGCAGTATTTACATCTTTTATGGCAGTGAGAGCTGGAAGCAAAAAAAAAAAAAAAAAAAAAAAAAAAATGATATGAGTCTGATTTGAGAAATATCAGGTGGATTCATCAGTGGCAGTAAATGAGTTGGGTATTTCTTTAATAGAAAAAAACAGTTAATACAAATCTATAGAGGCTATTTAGATGTTTTGGACACTTGTATTGCATGGGAGATAGAAAATTACACAGATAGATGCTACATTTTAAGTACTGGGCAATATGCCAAGGGATAGACTTTGAATGAAGACATAAAATAAGTCATTAGTGATTAAGGCAACTTTAGATAGGTGTAGAAAATCTTGTAGTGGATAGAAAGAGATAGACAAAGTTCACTACCAACCTGCAATAGTTTATTATTATTATTATTTTAAATGGAGTGTGCCAAACACCATACTAATCTAGAGGTATGAGATGGAGGTGATGGTATCTCACTTACACCCATGTCACTGTAGATGTTACAAAATTTTAAAAATACTATTCTGTTTTAGGAATTTTTAACTGTTATGCTGACAGATTTTCCATGATAAATATCATTGATATCTGTGAAGAAATAATCTTCATAATTTTACCTCTCTTTCATTTCCATAAAATATTACAGGTTAAACAAAGCATTATATACTGTATGACAAGATTTGTTCTTTATTCAACACCTAAATATTACAGGTTAAACAAAGCATTATATACTGTATGACAAGATTTGTTCTTTATTCAAAACCTAAATATTTGACACCTAATTTAGTGCTCTGTAACTGTAACTTTATATATATTTTTAAAAATATAAGCTACATTTCAAATACATTACTACACCTATATCACCATCAACCATTCTCAATCTACTGGTGGATGAAAGTCTCCTCACATCTCTTCCACAACTCTCTGATTTGAGCAGTGATCTTCCATGCCATTCTGACATATCTTTAAATTTCATCCACCCATCTCCCATGTGGTCTTCTAGGTCTACTCCTATCCCTTGGAATCCAGTCTAGTATTTCAGTTGTCCAAGAAAGGCCAATTTTAGCAATATGTCCAGCCCATTGCCACTTGAGGGTCTTTACTTTGATCATAATTAACCAAAATCCAACTGTAAAATATTTAGTGCTAAAAGGTTTGATCTATTGCATAACATTTAAATGAGGTACCTGATCTCCCAGAAGAATAAAGGTAGGCAGGGACTCCAACTTTACAACTGGTTTTATATGTCAGACCAGTCTTTTTGGTCTTGTTTCTGTTTTAGCATACTAAGCTGTGTGTGTATGTTTGTTTGTTGGGGATGGAACATCCTATGCCTTTTGTGCTTAAGCTACATATAAATTATTTGCTCATTCACTCAAGAGGATTTAACAATATTTTTAGAAAAATAACATATATATAATATATATATATATATTTTTATAGTGGCTGCACCACGTACGAGATACTGGAGAGCCAGATGCTATTCTGATGATGGGAGAGGCATATAAGGTCATAAAAAACTCAAACATCATAGAGAGATCAGATGAGACATTTGTCAGCAAGCTTTCTATTCAAAATACACAAAGCACAGACTCTGGGAAGTACATTTGCCTTGGAGCCAACAGCATGGGATACAACTATAAAAGTACCTACATAACAGTAAGATCAGGTAAGAATAAACAGTTTTATGATTAATGAATAATCTTATGATCAAAAGTGCAATAAAAAATCCAGTGCAGTGACTACAGTTATGTCTTGCATTAGAGGGGTACTATTAACAATGCAACTCTTAATTTTAAATGTTAAGTAGCCTGAGCAGGAAAGCAATATTTCTGGGGTTCCTATTGCCTTATTTCATTTTACAGCTGGAAAAAAACGAGAAGTGGTTTTTAAATTAAAAAAAAAAAAAGTATTGACCAAGTTCTCCAGGGAGCTTGTTGACTTAAGCGACCTCCCATCTGTGCATTTTTATTTATACATAAATAAAAACATATGCCATTTTTGGTGAGTGTATGGTTTACTTGTTAATTGACCAGTTGGTTCCACTGCTTGGCATTTAGTAACCTTCTCTATTGGTCTTTCTGTACAAGACATGGAGCTTGCATTTCATACCACAGGGAGGCAAGAAAGAGACACCAGGAAAAATTCCCAGTTAGTTCCACACATGCCCAGAGGTAGGAGCAACAACAACAAAAATCAGGACACAATTTTTCTTAAATTTCAAGGCATATTTTGGCAAAGCAGGCAGGTAAATCAAATATTGGTACTAATGCAGAATCTTTTATTCTTTTACATCCGTAAAAGCTATTTAAATTATGGCCCAATTGTTAGCAGGAAGTTTTTTTATCACAAGCATGGCTTTTCCCTATCTTAACATGGGAAACAGCTGCTGTCGTCATTGAAACTTCGTCCAAACAATCAGCCTTATTTCTTTAAAATCATAGTAAGAGTGCTTCACTTAAATAACTTTTTTTTTTTTTTTGGTACTTACAACTTAGAAAACTTTATTAACATTTGGAAATTTGCCTTCAAATTCTACTGTTGATTTATGTATTTTTTTCAATTTGTTGGTTGTTTTTCCCAGTTCCACATTTCCTGTTGATAACATCATTTGGGCAACTTTTATGTCACTCATGCTGCTTTCTTTTATTGCACTGCCCAATTTTTTTAAGCTTCGGCAAAGAGATTGTGAGCAATTTTCTGGTTGTTCATTAAGGAATTTTCTTGTCTTAAGTTTGGACAGCTGTTTACCAAGCCTCACATGCTTTTGCTTTTCCAAAGTCTGCATTATTTGTTCTTCTGTTTTTCTTTTGGCATCCTTTTGCATCCTTTCCTCTTCTGTTGTTCCCGGTATAAGGCAATTGTGCATAAGCCTACTTTACACTACTTATGGGGTCTTTAGTTATGGGTATTGAACGAATGGAGTTATAGTGCAATCGATTGCTTCTTTGCAGGTACGTAATGATCTGATAGATAAATCTGAAGGTGACAATGCTGGTGTTCTAAGAAAAGCCCCTTTCAGGAGGTGCATTTCTATGTGACAATGTCCAAACATGTCTTCACTAGGGCTGATAATGAACTGTATTTTGGTAAACCTACAGAAACTTTAATGCTAGCACTAATGACCAATACTTACAAATATCATTATTTTCCTTGTAACTTTTATGATGAGCGACCACCTCCTCATAAATGTACAGCAATCACTCTGTATTTATCTTGTCATACACACTGCTAGTTTAGGTGATTTTAACATGACTCAGGCATTTCATAGCATCTCTTGAGCTTTTCTCCTTCTGAAACAAATGATGAATGGATTGGATGTCTCATAGAAGGAAGTTATTCAGTGGTAGTTTTTTTTAGCAAATACTCTGTTGCAGCAATGAGACAGGTTCTTATCCCCAGTAACACTTTCTTCTCATTTATGTCTTTGTTCTGTGCTAGAATATGGCTGGCACTGGTACCAACATCAATTTTATTCAAAGGTAACCAATAATCACATAATAATATGGGGAATGTCTCAACTGGGAAATTACCTCATCGTATTTAGTGCCAAGTTTCACATTTTTCTGCTTGGGAAGGTATGTATAAAAATATTCAATTAGTGCAGAGTGCTGTTCAATAATTCTCTCACAAACAGGTCCTGGATTAACCACCTGCTCTTAATGTGATGAAGAAAAATGTTTTTAGCTGCACAATCCATGAGGTTTTCTAATTGTATATTGTGATAATCTTCCCTTCGACAAGCAGACATTTTGAACCACTGAAAAATGTCAGTAGCAAGAGTATCAGTATCATTGTGAAGTTTATCTAGTCCTTTTTTCAGAGTACTAGGCATCACATGCAAACAGCAGGTCCCAAAATCAATCAAGCCAGGAACAGACTTGACTCATTAGCGAATAATAGTGAATATTCAATAACTGCATTTTTTTCATTAATTTTTGATCTGCAAGGCTTTTGAAATCTGCAGGTTTCTTCTGTACCAAAACTTGTGTTACCTATATTTTATATATAGATTCTGGTTCCACACACTCAAACTTCAAAAAAGGGTTCCATTGTGAAGGAAAGAAATCTGCGGTCCACCTCATTCACAAAAGATGAAATAAACCTTGACATTGTTATGTGCAAATTTTATGGGGAAATAACATTTAACAATAATACAAGACAGTGAAAATGAAAACATTGCGAAAAAAAAATAAATAAATGATTACGGAATTTTTTTCACTCTGCCCGATTTCCGTTTTTGGAAATTTTCCCTCCATTTCAAGCTGAAACATGATCATTTATCAAAGAAAATCACATTTTACATTAATACTTAACAGAGGGAACATCATGAGAAAAAATTCAATTACAGGAGAAATCTTTACTCCATCTAACTTCCATTTTTATAAGTTTTTTTTTAAGGAGAGAATTCCATTTTCAGCCAGATGACGGCCACATGCCACCACTATCAACTATCATCACGCACAAACCAATTCTCACCAAAATTCTCTTCACTTTTGCATTGCTCTTGAGAACGACGCAAATGATGGCAACAAAGGCAAAATTCGCCGAATCCGCAGAAGCTCATGCCTAAAGATTACAGGAAATTTTTTGCTCAGCCAAAGTTACGTTTTCAGACATTGTTGTCAACAGTTTCAATCTGAAATACAAACATTTATGCAATAAAATTATATTTAACAAAAATACTGGCCAGGGACAACTTTGCGAGAAAAAGACATTACGATTACTGGACAATTTTTCACTCTGTTTAACTTCCGATTTCAAAAGTCTTGGGAAACGGAATATTGTCCCCAGACAGGAAAGATCCCCCCCCCCAAAGAAAAATTCCCTACAGTTTTGCTTTGATCCCAAATGATAAAAAAAAAAAAAAGTGGAATTCCACGAATCCGAGGAACAACCATGTGCTTGATTTGCAACAGTCGGCAATATGCAAAATGAACGACTCTCATGCCACTACTTATGAAATCTGATTCATGTGTCCATAAACCGATTCTTTATTTTTCCGATATGAACGATGTATTCGACAGCTATTTTCGGAACTCTGTGATCCGTTTCTCATGCACGTAATTTTACGAAGGATAAGTTTTTAAAACTCGCATTTTGTGAGTGGTCAAAAGACGGACCCAGATTATATAAACATATTTACAAAGGTATGCCCCCCTACCTTAAAATTTTGTAAGGTGGGAGACCACCTTCTAGTAACTTTATCTTTGTTGGAATTTAAAATTTAGGTCGGGAAGCCCGCCAGAAATCCTTGTTGCACAGAACACATGTGGCCAGAAAGATGTCGTCATTAGCATGGCACCAATTTTTCACTAAGTCCTCATTTTGGTCTTTCTTGTAATTTTAAAACAAGTTGATGAAATTTTCATTTTCTGCAGTATTTAAATAAGAACATGGGCTGACGTAATCCTGAGCCATGGCAAAAGAAGCACGCCGGGCCGACACAATACCGGCCCAGTGCCGTGCTTTCTTTCCACTTAGCTTTGAAACAAGCAAAACAAATTCCTCCTCTTTGGAAAAAAAGAAAGAGACAAAGAGCTGGGTCACAAACTTTGTTCACAGCCTTTCACATTAATTAACTACAAAATCAGTAAAACATTCTTAATAACAGCGAAAATCTGAATATCTGTGATTTTTCGTTTGTCATCCATAATCCCTGCGGAAATCCGTAATGGTTGGCATCTCTGTGCATTCACTGTAGAAAGAGGCTTCATGGCAGCTTTGATTCTCGCGCGATCTCACAAAAGCGGAAACGCATTTATGTGTACATCGCACCTACAGGAGTGAGAGCTCCGGTAGGTAGGTATAGATAGATGTATTACACTCACACTGTCAGGATATAGGACAAAAATAAGGGCATTTCAGGATTAAAAAAAAAAAAAAATCACAAACTTCTGGACAACTCCAAGCCTTGCATGCTCCATCTGTGTAATGAAAATTTAATTTTACACATTACCAAACTTTATTTGAACATTCCTTTAGCTTTGATTTGATTTCAAATTGGATTTTCTTCTGTTAATTTACTGCTTACCAAATTATATGATTGTTCCTTTACTTTTATCTAAATGGTAATTTTAATGGATTCATTAACGGAATAGAGAGGCATATTTCTATTGCCATGTGATTTTAAACAAGACCAGCACAGTAAACATTATAAAACACATTTCAAACTATGTGAGAAACATTACTCAGGGTTCGCACAGCCCATCAAAAAGTCCTGGAAGTTTTTCTTGCAATGAAAAACAAAATTGGTTGAAATGTTTGGATTGATTGCATCACTTTGTTCTAGCTCCCTGTGGTGTCTGCTTGCAATGACTCACTTCCTTCTGGGAGGTGTGGAGACTTAATGTCATCTTTTTCATCTCATGTGGCACTGCAGTGCAAGATGTTTGTGCGTCACATTTCCTGCGACCTTGATTTGTGGCACACCAGTTATGTGCAGTTGGAGACCTTCCCACAAGTCAAAGATAGACGTTTCCTCCAGTGCGTACTTTCTATCTGAAGGAGATTCGTATCTGGCCTCGCTACCACCAATGTGCATAGGAATAGATGACTATGGAATAGTGGATCTTCAATCAGTGGCGCACCCAGGATTTTGACAAGGGGGCGAGGGATCCAGAAAACAACTCATAGAAAAATATATGTGTGTGTTTGTGTGTGTGTGTCGGCCTCGTATAGGTAAATACTGACACTAGAAATAATATCATGGATTGGACACTTACCTAAAACTTTGTTGAACCTTCTTCGTCAGAGACTTGAAATTTACAGGATGACTTTAAGGTGAGAAAGCAACTCTTACACCTAACATCATGTTAGCACTTTTTTTGTCCGTCTGTCTGTACATTTGCCTGTTTTTGATAAATATCTTGCTAACTGTTGGAGATAGATTTGAAATTTTGTAGATGGTTTTTACAGACTGCACATAACTGTCACACCATGTTTGCAATTTATGTCTGTTCGTCCGTCCACCTATCCTATGTTTTCGATGAATATCTAGGGAGCAGTTGGATATAAAAACAAGAAAATTTCTGGTTAGCCATTAGGAACCTGAAGTAACTCTGTCCGAAGGATCAGAGGTTACCGCAGCCTTCAGCAAGGTCGCAGGCTCTTTTACCAAGCAGATGTATCATGTATCAACAATGTTACATCCCCCCCCGACCGATTAAAGCAACAGCATAACTAAGATACCGACAAAGTCACTGGCCCACACTCACACCTCCCAATAGACGTAGAACACACTCGCATCCTAGCTGAAGCTTATGTTTTCACAGGAGGAACTCCTCTCAAGAAGAACTGAAAGAATACACATGCCTTAATTATTTATTTCTTAAAGAATATGCATTGCATTAGCATGCAAGAGAGTATGCATGAATTAACTATGCATTATTTTTGTAATAGCACCATATTTTACGGTCATTGCTATGGGTGTGTGTGTGTTCGGGCTCGTTGGACTCCCACCGTCTGTGCGCCACTGTCTTCAGTGTCATGACAGAAGTATTTTATATTATAGTCATTGTGCTAATAAGTTCCAAATTGCTTCATATAAGCTTTATACAGAGCAATTTTTACACAGAAAAATTTTGCCACTTCACTAAAGATGTAACACACACTCAAGAGCATTCTGCAACTGCAGAATCGCCGCCCCAGTGGTGCAGTGGTCTAAGCGATGGCCTCTGATTGTCCGTCTGAAAGGGGTCCGGGTTCGAATCCCAGTGAGGCATGGATGTTGTGTTTGTCTTACGGCACTGGCTCCCTCCCTTCCCTGGAAACAGTGGCCCTAAATTAGGGACGGGTGACTGCTTATAGCCCACTGGGTTGCTCACTGTGGTCGTTAAACCTCCAATTAAAAAAAAATCCAACAGCAGAATCCATAGGACTTCGTAAGAATTCTAAATGCATTGTAAATTTCACCCCAATCTGCAAAATATAAAACAAAGCCCTGTGATTATGGACTTATATTTTCATGTGAAGAATAGGAAATAATTGTTTAGAGGGAAACAATACTGCTTTCTTACATAAAATATCAGGTGAAAATGTTCAAATAAATTGAAAAAAAAAAAAATCCATACACATGGAGAAACTGCAGCCTAATTTTCTTGGCTATAAAGTGATGTCAGGAATCTTCAAATATTTCACTCATCAAAATACATTGATAAGCCATTCCATTATGACCATTCCCAGCCTAGAGACCAAATGGTGGTGCAGGGTAAGTTTGCATCAACCCAAGGACCAGCTTCCAGTTAGCAGAGTGTTTGGAGTCAGATTGGAAAAAGCTGTCGATTTATCGGAGTTTGATAAAGGACAAATTGTGATGGCATGGAGACTTCTATGATCTCGGAAAAGGCGCAGCTTGTGAATTGTTCACGTACTGCTGTAGTGAGTATGTATCAAAAGTGGTGCACAGATGGCCAAACGACGAACCGTTATCCAGCCGTGTGTCGTTCACAGCTCATTGATGCCAGAGGGGAGCAGAGACTGTCACGCATTGTTCACAGTGACCACAGGGTGACTGTTAAGCATGTTTCATGTAGTAAAGTAAAGTAAAAAAAAAAAATATATATATATATATATATATTTATGTTTCCATGATTTCTGGTAAGTGTATAATTTGTTAAAGGTATTTGTTTGTTATTATTCTTGCATGAAAAAAGAAAATCATGTGTGCATAAAATGTGTACGCTCAAACATGCAAATGAGCATTTTCTTCTGATAGTGATGTATTAACAGCAGCAAGGGTATTTCTTTTTTGTAGAATGGCAACATTCCTGTTGTCTTGTATTATCAGTAGGTGTGGTTGTCTGTGATGTTTGGTTGTTCTGCTGGGTGGATTGTTTTTATCTCACTGCCATGAGATGTGTTGTGTGGTGGAAATTGTCTTGTTTTCTGCTGAGTTAAACATTAACCATGTTAACCTTTGGAGCAACATATAGTATTAAAAGCCTTATATACCTATTTTGTTGCAAGTTTCATGAACTGAGTGAAGTGTGATTTTTGCCCTAAATAAGGATATAACATTTCTGTCTGGGGTCCATGGATGGAACCTCCTACAGTGACAAATCACCCGCAGCTACAACAGTGGTGATCAGGGCAATGTGTCACAGCACACAGTTCATTGCAGCTCTCTGCGCATGGGCCTACGTAGCTGAAAACCCAGTCGGGTCACCCATGCTCACTGCATGTCATCACCAACAACACGTGAAATGGGCCCAAGATCATTGAGACTGGACTATGGATGATCGGAAGAAAGTGGCCTGGTCTGACGAATAAAGATTCCTGGTGCATCACGTAGACAGCTGAGCATGGATATGCTGATTACCAATAGAGGCTATGGCACCTAAATGCACTGTTGGGCGGAAACGGGCACAGGCGGCGGTGTTATGCTGGGGGCGATGTTTTCTTGGGACACTTTAGGCCCCATTATCCCAATAGCACAATCCATGACAGCTGTCAGGCATCTGAACATCATTGCAGATCAAGTTTACCCATTCATAGCAACTGTGTTCCTTGCTGGTGATGCCCATTACCAACAAGGAAATGTGCCATGGCACACTGCCAGAATTGTCAAGAAGTTGTTCGAGGAACATGCTGGTGACTTTCTGTTAATGCCCTGGCCTTCAAATTCACTCGACATGAACCCAATCGAACATTTGTGGTTCGATTTGGAAAAGCGGGTTCGCGCTAAATCACCATCACCCCGAAATGTACGGGAACTGGAGGATCTGCTGTTGATATTATGGTACCAGATACCCCAGGATACCTATCGCACCTCATTGAATCGATGCCTTGCCGAGTGGCTGCTGTTTTGCGGGCTAAAGAGGGTCCTACAGCTTATTAGGTAGGAGGTCATAATGTGATGACTCATCAGTGTACCTCGTATGTGCTATATAAATATATTATTGTTTTTCTACAATGAAGTTTGGAATCAATGCCCTTTCTAATGTATTTTCTTTATTTCTCTAACAGCATCTAATGAAGAACATACAGATGGTACTTTCATGTCATACTCTAAAGACCTTATCATTGTAACAGCTATGATTTTGGTGGCAATGTTAATGACCTGTGTTCTGTATTTCACACTCCAATCAGGGAAGAAAACATCGCCAGCAGGAAACAGAGCTTCAGTTCAAGTGACACATTCAAAGGAAGAAAAGCAAACCATCCCAAGTGAAACAAATCTGGTGGCAGATGCTCTGGCAAGGCAAAATGTGTGGCCACATTTTAAATCTTCTACTGCAACAGAACAACAATCCGTGTCATCAGATCATAATTCAAACTGCTCATGCCATATCTACAGCAGTATTATACATTCACCAAATAGGCCTGATATCTTTGAAGATGGTGGCTCATTTGCAAGAGGGAATTCATGCCTGCCTAATTACAGAAAAAATTTCAGTGTCAATATTGTGTAAAGAATGCCTTTCTTTTAAGCTAGTAAATTATTTATAACTGCTAATGTTATACTACAATATTTTGCCCCTGAAAATTCAATTTTGTGGTATTATGGAAAATATTTTCGTTAATAATACATAGTACTTTGGACTCTTCAAAGAGATGTCTCAGAGACAGCATGTTATTTCTTATGGCTTGCCAACTGGTGAAGTACAACATAGACTTGTTTGTTTATTATTGGCAGTTATTTAATGCAAAGTGTTTAAAAAACAATTATCTCTCATGATACTGATGCAGCAAATGAACATCAGTTACTGAAATAATAAAACAATGCATGCCTTATTTATTTATGTATTTTTTTATTTGAGCCACATGATGCAAATGTTTTTGTAGTTGTAATTCACAACAAGAATTTTTATAACTGTTCTTAGTGTATATGTTAAATTTTCCTGTAAGTACCATATTCTGCTTCAGAATCGTTTATAGAGCTCATATAATTTTCAACAATTACCTCTCTTTAGCAAAAAAATAAAAAATAAAATAAAATAAAAAAATTACTGAAGTATCCTGGAAATAGAAAAAAAAAAAAAAAAAAAAAAAAAGATCAAAATGCAACTCAATGGCATGCCATCAAATGCCCCTTGATTAAAATAACCCTGATATCAAGTATTTCTATGCTAATCTGAAATACTTGATATCAGGGTTATTTGAATCAAGACAGTTTCTCAGGATTTTCTACATCATGATAAAATTTGACCAAAACTTCTCTGAAGTCTGTAAATACCCGATTTTAACTATGTTTGAAAATTTTAGGATTTTAATTGTAGAATATCATTAATCCCCCATCTGTAAAATAAAGGATAAAACATGCTTTCGGCAATGCATTCATCAATACAGGAAGATGACACAAAGAAAATAAGGTATTATTCTGAAAATAATTTGCACTTTATTGCATTTATTCATGGTGACATTCGATAATACATGACTCGTATAGCGATATTCTATTGCCTTAACGTGTATGTTAACAAAATTATATGGGGGGGAATTTTAATGAAGGTTTTATCTATTATAAATTAATTTCATTATTTATAAATGTGGTTAGTAAAATGAATGAAACATGGGATTGCACCATTGCAAAATACAAATTTGGAAGATGTGAATACGTTTATTGGTGTAAATATGACATGGATGTTAAGTCAGATAATATCCGAAAACTTGAAAATTTCGTCGTCCTGGAGCGGGAATTGAACCCATGTATCCCGGATAGCGCCCAAGTATGCTAACCACAGGGGTGAAAGAGTTCTGCCTTTTTGGAAGTCATCTGGGAAGTTTCTGAGATTGAAAAAAAAAAATAGCTGTTTATAAAAAAAAATAGCTCATATGTTGTATATATGTCCATAGGTATCAGGCATCCAGAACTTGTACCTGCATCATGTAAATTTTTGTGTCTGTAAACTATATAATTACTCAAATCTGGAAAGGAAAACAAATTAGATCAATATAAATATGGGATTGACAATATTGGTTTGCTGTAAGCATTAACATAAAATTCCTATTCATTCCTAAAGAAATGTTAGACAATATTATGGCTTTTATGCATGCATATATGGTGCTTAGGGTAGTTAATAAATGCTGAAAGGTTAATTATTTTTGCATATTCCTAATGTGGGAAAAGTTCAGCTTTTTTCTGCCATGATCACTTTCATGCCTGTAACCACTACACTATCCAGAACGACAAATTTCAAGTTTCTGATTAATTTGAATATAACCATCACACGATTCGCTAGTTGAAGCAACGAGCATTAATATATTTACACCAATAAACGGATTCATGTCTTCCAAATTTCTATTGTGGTGAGTAAAAGTATAGTGTATAAAATAATTCCAGTTATGATATTTGCTGTGTTACCATTCATATGAACTCTTTTAAAGACTGTAGTCACTTATCATACAGAATTATTTGAATATGAAGTTCAGTTTTTCAAACGGTTGTCTACATGCTTCCAGGGAATACTGGCGTAGGAAGTTGGTCTCCCGGTTGTTTGATGGTCACCCCCTTCCTCTCTCCACACACGTACATGACTAGCCATGAGTTTTCGTTCCCTTTCCTACTCCTACGTTGATAATATTTTACCTCTATCTCTTCTGTTTTAACTCTGACGAAATATAGGATCAGTAATAGATTTTAGGTACACTTGAAAGATTTAATTAACTACATTTGTGCTATAGTTAATTAAGTCTTTCAAATACATTAAACTTGATGGCCATGTGAGGATGACTGCTGTTTAATTTCACAACACGCATGAAGCAAAAACAGCACCAATCCTCCCAAAGCAGTGCTCATTTGGAGGGGGAAGGGGAACGATTCTAGGAAATGGTATTTCCTGTTTACCCTCTGGAAACATCTCCATATCTCTCACTGCAAATGTTACCCAGAAATCTGCCTAAGCCCCAATCAACCTCTTTTTGCCTAGGAGTAAGTGGCCTTTTTTCAGCTCTGCTGACATGACACTAGGAGTGGGTGGTGGAGGAAACCTCTTGCACAACTTCTTTGTTCAGCATTTGATAAACTCCCTGCCCATTGCTTTTCTATCAACATTCTTTCACTAGCACACACAGATTCCCCTGTGCTGTTGTCCTCCATGCTACTATTTCTATTCATCCATTCTAGGAGAATGTGCAGCAGATTTTCTCTGCCTTGTTAAATATGGAATGTCATTAAATTTTGTTACTTCACTAATGAGTGATCATCTCAGATTTTCTCTCCTCGTTAAATCTGGGGACTTCATCAAAAATGGTCAAATTAGCTTTGAATTAACATCATGTCATACAAAAGTTCCTGTTTTGCTTGTTGGATCCAAGATCTCACTAAATATAGGCTTGCTATATGCAAACTCTACTTTATATGTATCATACAAAAAAATTGGGGGAAAAAACCCCAACTTAGTGCTTTCTGGTTACTACATGTATCATTTCCTGAAAACCTAACATAAATGTTCTATGACTAGGGTATTAATTAAAACTGATCAAATGTATAGAGGGCAATTTAGAAATTTTGTGTTCCAGACATGATTGCCTCTTTTTCTTCTTCTTTTTAACTTCCTGGGCTCACCATTTCTTGATACCAAGAGTATTTTGTATAAAATGTATAATTAGTTTTTGGTGATGTAAATAAATATATTCATAGTTTTTTCATGGTTTCATGTAAATATTTCTGTACTTTGTTTTTGCATGGCAAAGTTAAAAAAGAAAGGAAAAATTGTGTTTATTGTGACTGAAAAATATTTATGCATCTCATAAAAATATCATTTATGTAAGAGTATCACATGTATGCTATGTAAATAAAGAACTATATAAGTGTATAATTTTTCTTTTAATCAAAAAGCACTGCTAGATTCTAATCACAAGTAGTTTGATTAACAGTTTCAAATGGGGGTGGGGGTTTGGGGTACATGGGTAAACAGTTTTTTAAGAATAATTGAATGATGTACATTTCACATGAATGTACATTTGTGTAGCAAAAAAATATTTGAAAAAGTAACAATAAAGAAGTTCCATCACAGACAAAATTGAATTTATTAATCCACGACCTCATGAAACAGAAAAATCTTGTAAATCAAGAAGTATGTTATTTCCAAAGTACTAAGCAATTACACAGTCATTATTTTTTGGCACAGAAATATTACCAGCAAATGCCACTAATGAGCTAAACATGAGCTTTTGGGCTTGAAAATGGGGCCATGCTAGCCCCGAAAGTACTAGCTATTGTAAATAGGTTTTTAAAATTGTGAATAAATTGAGTTTTATCGGCAGTTTTAGGGATTTGTTTTAACTTATCGTACTACAGACAGCAAACTTGTGTTCCTCATTTTCATGGTTCATACATTTTTTCAATCACAGAATTCTGGGACTTTTTCAATCACAGAATTCCGAGACTTTTCCAGGACATATGATCCAAACACTTTTACTTAAAATGTAGTGAAACCATAGGTCTGTTTGACTCATAACCTACAACAAACAACTCCCTACATGATTGAGTAAACTTAGTACAGAATGCAGGATGTAAAAATGTCTGCTGCAGCTAACAAAAAGCTTAGAATCACATAAAAATACTAAAATACCAAAACTGTCACTACAAATGTAACCACATTTAATTTTTACAAAACTTTAACATACATTATACTATACTGATTTTGAGAAAAAAAAATGTTTTTTTATTTTGGCTTCAGTTCAATTATATTTTATTCAAGCAGTTTATAGAATAAAAAAAAACTCAAAAATATATAGGTATAAATTTATAGTTAGAACATAAATGTGGCATTACTCTTAAGATGCTTTCATGTACCACACAATATATAAAACACTATTAAATTATTTTGAAATAATGCTTACATTGGAAATTTAAGTATAAGGTAAGTTGAAATATTTGAAACTTTTTCAAAGGAACAAAGGGATTATCATATCTTAAACAAATATTCATGGGAGCAAGGATTTGTGTTACATTTTATTTAGGGAAGGAATTTTCAAAATAATATTAATACTCCAGCTTCTAATTGTGGCGATGTGAGAAGCACACCCACGTCCCAAATCAGATTTAAGTATAAAATGAGTTGGAAAGTAGGAAATGGACGGGAGGAAGCCATTTTGAGTTATTCGGCAGAGAGGTCGTGGTAGCAAAGCTACAGCATCGAAGAAGGGCGGGACCTCAGCGGAGAGAGATGACAGTTTCATAAGAATTATGGGGTCAGAGGCAAGTGTCCCACCGGAAAGCACCACTCTGATTGGCCCAAAGCTGTATAGATGTTCCCGAGGTGAGGGAGAGTTGCAGAAAAAGCGGGAATTCGGGGCATTCTCTGGTAACTTTCGTGTAGGAAGAATGTATAATATAGTGCTCTGATGGCCGAGGTCATCAGAATTTGGGTCAATAGTGGCGAGGGTCACTACGTTTTAAATAGTAACTGCGGTTACGTAATTAGAGGACCTGAAGTGCGGTTCAGTAGCAGCAAAGTCACCCTGGCAACTGTGTCTCTCAAGGAAGCACCAGGATATATACATCGAGAGAGGTAAACTATTGCTTCTGATATTGTTTCATATATAAGCTGTACGAACTTGACTCTCTGGACTGACCAAGAAGTGCTGAGGCATTGTCTCAGTCATGAAAACCGAACTCTGACGGCTTGATTCAGATAAGAACTGTGGTCTAAATCAACCTAGAAAAGTGATTACTTTTCGTTCTAAAACTTGTACGCAGTATTACGGTGAACTGTATTATTCAAGAGATGCAAAACAGTGTGCACCCCTGATGCACTTATGTAAATAAAACTCTGTGTACATAGGTACTCCATTGTCATGTGTTGAATCATGTAAAATGAGTAATTCTTCACTTAGTTTGTCGAAAACCAAGTTTCGACTGGTGGCAGCACTACCAGTCCCAACTGATCCGAACTTTACATTCCAGTTCGTCTTCCATCGGAAGCACTTACTATTCCATCATTAAACATTACATGTGGCGTAGCGGTGCGGGATGCAACGCACAGCCTCCTGCTACTTTTCGTTCATAAATTTAAAAAAATACTACATCACCTGACTCACCATCACACTAATATTGATGCTCTAGCTATATTTTAAATTTGTACTCACCAGCGTATGCCCCAAAATTTCCAAAATGAAATGAAAGGGAATAACGAGAAAACCATAAATTCAAGGGCTATGTGTACAGCTGCGTTCATCAGTGATCAAGGCAATTTAAGTGGGCATACTTAGAAAACAAATTATAGCAGATGGAAAGTGATTAGTTTGCTGAAAAAATACTAAGAAATAACTAGGTTTAAGTTTCTGATATTAGGAAGCAATCTGATTTTGCGGAGAATTTTTACATGAAGCATTCATTAGCAAATTTCAGTAAACGTCAAAATAAGCTACAAAAAATATCAGTTGCTTATTTCCACTAATGGCTAAAAGTATGTTACCAAAATTAACAAATGGTGCACAAAAAGTTTCTCAGCAGAAGGAAAGTATCAGACAGATTTTAATCGAAAAGTTAAAAGAAGAGATATAGAAGGAAACATGATATAACTTTATGCCTTCTAGCGGAAGAATTTTGTATAATGGAAAAGTTGAAAATAGGCGAAAAGTATTTTTCCTGGCAAAAGCTATGCTACGGAAGAAGAACTTTTTAAATACATCTCCCAGAAGCAGAGATGGCAAGAAAAAGGTTTTGAACTTTACACCCTCTAGGGAAAAAGTTGTGCATTATTTAAAGAGTTGTGATCTTCTTATTGTAACAAAAATCTTATTTGTTCTGCATCTTTATTATAGCAAATGGCATACAGTAAATATAGAAAATTCTCAACAGGGTTTTTAGAAGCAGAGATACAGCTACAAACGAAACACACAAACATCACCTAGTGACAGAACTATGAACTACAGACCTCCACAAATACAACCCTAAAATGTTACATAAGGTAAATGGTATCCGGTGTTAAAATAATTTTTTTAAATCGGAAATTTGGAAATACAGATATTGAGAAAAATAGATTTAATATTTGCACACCCTAGTGGCAAAATTGTGCATTATTTTGGGAAGAAAATATACATAAAGAGTTTTCATAGTTATAGTATCTGATTGAAAAATAATTTTTTCAATTGGGTTTTTAGTCCAGCAGATGTGTGTTAAGGAAATTTTGAAATTATATGAGAAACATTTCGCACCAAAAATACTCTCCAACAAAGAAACAATTTTACAAATTGAACTATTAACAGTTGCAGAGATATGGTGTCCCTGGCCAGACAGACAATTAGATAACATACGCATGATCTCTATCTTTTTTTTTTTTTTTTTTTTTTTGTTTGAACAAAAGACATGCTAATAATGCAACTTCAGTACTGCTAACAGACAAGTAAATCAACAGCCACCTGCATTTTGCAGGGAGTGAGAGGGAAATTTGTCAGAAATAAGTTATATCAGTAGAAAAATCTTCAACTACAAAACATAGTGCAGGGACAAAAAGGCAGGGATGGATAAAATACCAAGAAATGTAACAGAATTTTAGGACATTTCCAGGACAACATGGAATTCCAGGACATGTACAAACCATGGCAAAAACATCAGAAAAATTAAAAATTGCATTATCTTGCAGTGGGAAATAAATATCTAACCAAGTTACCATTGGAGTATATTAAAAAATACAGTTTCCAATTTACCTGTGGGTGATTCCATGCCAAATCAACCAGTCACTCAACCTCACCATTTCAGATTTCAATGAAACCTTCAGGGATCATTCTCCCTAGTGATATAAATGAGAATATATTTAAAAATTTTTTTTTATCTCATTGCATTTTCATGTAATTAATTTTTAAAATTTTTAAAAATTATTGTTTTTTGGCTTGCATAAACTTTTTCAATCTTGAATTTATCAAGTTATATAAGGCCTAGAGAGTTGTTTGACCCCTCATTTTAAAAAGAATTTCATAAGTTTTAATTTGATATGCAACTTGACTATGCTTGGTGAAAAAACATTTTTTTTTAATTTATTTTTTTTTAAGATAGTGTTTTTTTTTTATTTTGAAAAAAAAAAAACACTATGTTTTTTGTAATATTATAAGCTTTAAATCCTGAAACTTTTAGAGTGGGATCTCAATTGGATCAGGAGTTATGGTACCAATGGTATTGTTTTAAATACCAGTTAGGGCTACATTGCTACCTTTAAGTTTTATAAGGTTAAAATAAAAAAAATTAAAAAAATACATTGGCTATAAGGTAACCAATTTACATTAGGGTCTATTACAGATAATGATTTACTAAACCTACAGACAAATTAGGGATAGCATATGAGTAAATAGTCTGCTAATCACAGGTGTTCTGGCACAAGCCTGTACAGACTTGTCTGATTCATGTTCTTGCAGGACTCTATTATTAGGACTCCGTGACAATATGGGTGAACCCAGTACATCAAAGCATTTTTTGGTATATTGTTGTAACCCATTTAAGAAATCTAGTCGTAATTATTATAAGGAACAATTGAGATCTGTAAATGAAAATATTTTGAGACATAATGCCAATTTACATGAAGGTGACAAGATATGTGATGGGTGTTGTAAAGCTTTACTAAAGCTTCCAGAGATTTTAACTGAGCAAGAAAGCTTGCATTCAGACAGCTCAGAACCACAAGACCATTTGAATGTTCCTGAAGTACCAGTTCAAAATACATTGTCAATTCCAGAGAAAAAAAGAGGCAATTGAAACTTTGAACAAAAGTCTGACTGCTATCAAAGAAACACCTAATAAAAGAAAATGTTTGATTGAAAAAAATACCCAGAAGCAAAGATTAAAAAAGTGACGACAGCTTTTCGAACGAAAGTACTTAATTTAAATCCAGGTACTACTGAATCTGACGCTGCAAAAAAAATTATGATAATGAAATTATTAATCAATTGAAAGAAAAGTTCAATGCTACTACAGACAAAAGTGTTAGAATGCAGGTTCTAACTACACTTCCCAAAAGCTGGACTCTAAAAAAATTTAAACTGAATTTGGAGTGTCTAATTTTACTGCTAGAAAGGCTAAAATAGTGTTAAATGAAAAAGGTATAATGTTATCCCCTGACCCAAACCCTGGAAGAACATTGAACCCTGTAACAGTAGCTCTAGTCAAAGAATTCTATCAAAATGACGAGGTTAGTCGTCAAATGCCTAGTAAAAAAGACTTTCAGTAAAAAAAGATGGCAAACATGTACATGTTCAAAAGTACTTAATTCTAAGTACATTAAAATGATCATATGTACTATTTAAGGAGCATTACCCTGATCAGAGTGGAATTTCTAAATTTTGTGAGCTTCGTCCCAAGCATTGTGTTCTTCCTGGGTCCAGTGGGATACATTCCGTGTGCGTTTGCACAATACATCAGAATGCCAAATTAATGATGGCTCAGTGTAAAATACCTAAATTGATAAATGATGAACTCCCGATTAAAACATACAAAGATGTAACAAGCAATATAATTTGCAAAACGCCAACATCTAAATGTTACTTCGCAAATTGTGTTAATTGCCCAGGAAGTGATGATTTGAAGGCTCGATTTGAAGAAGCTTTTGAGCTTAATAGCATTGAAAATGTGAGTTTCAAACAATGGATGCAGATTGATAACAAGTGTGTCCTGGAAACTACTATTATAAAACTGACAGAAGAGTTTTTGGATTATTTGTTTCAGAGTTTGCCAAAACTTTTAAGACACTCTTTTATTGCTACTCAACAGTCTTCCTGTTTGCGACACTTGAAAGAAAATCTACTTCAAAACCAATGCATTGTACTTTGTGATTTTACTGAAAATTATGCATTTGTGCTTCAAGATTCTGCACAAGGCTTTCATTGGAACAATGCTCAAGCAACAATACATCCATTTGTTATATACTACATTGATGAGGAAACCAAAAAAGTTGGCACACCTGAGCTTAGTTATTCTTTCTGATTGTATGGTGCATGATACAGTTGCTGTTCATTTGTCTCAATGCCTCATGATTGACTTTCTTAAACAGAATTTGCCCCATAAACCCAAAAAGCTGAATTACTTTTCAGATGAAGCATCATCACAGTACAAAAACAAATCAAACTTTCTCAATCTCTGCCATCATAAGAAAGATTTTGGCATCAAGGCGGAATGGAACTTCTTTGCATCGTCACATGGAAAAATGCATGTGATGGTGTCGGAGAAACTGTTAAACGATTAGCGGTATTGGCCAGTCTACGAATGGTCTACAATGATCAAATTATGACCCCTCGTCAACTTTATGATTGGGCTGAAGACAGTATTGTTAACATCAGTTTTTTGTATTCCACTACAGACGAATATGAGGCAGAGAAAAAGACCTTGAAGAGTAGGTTTGGAGCAGCAACAATAAAGGGTACTCAACAATTTCACAGTTACAGTCCTGTGAATGAGACTAGAGTTTTAGTGAAAAGCTACTCATTTTCAGAGGAATCAAGTGTAGAAGGTTTCAGCTGATGACACTGATGAATGATGATCTGGACATTAATGACATTGTTGGCTTTGTTACATGCCAATACTCAGTCAAGTGGTGGTTAGGTTGTGTGTTAGGAATAGAAGGAGATGAAGTAAAAATAAGTTTTTTGTAACCACATGGCCCTTCTCCATCTTTCAAATACCCACAATTTACTGACATACAAGTGTGCATAAAAGCGAGGTTTTAACAAAAGTTGATCCTACAACATCTACAGAAAGAGTTTATCGACTTACAGACTCAGAAACCAAAAAGGCAAACAAGAAATTATTTTATATATTCATACAGCATTGTAAATGTCATCCAGCTGCTTAATTATTCACATGCTATTTAGACATAATCTATATTTTGAAGTTACTCACCTTTATTCCCAAAATCTTTTAGGAGGTTTTCGTCCACACATTTCCAACACTTATTTTTCAGAAATTATTTGTTAAATTAAAGAACTAAGAGGTCGCTATTTTGGCGTAACTACAACTCTGAGTGCTAACTAAAAAAAACTTTTATTAATTTTACCAGGTAAAACTTTTAGCCTGTTGGGACTATCCTTCCCTTGTTTTATGTTTGACTATGTATTAGTATGATGTATTATGTAGATTTTAAAACTCAGTGTCTGTTATCATGTAAACACACTAAAACGAGAATTATAATCCATTATTACTTGTACAGTAACTTTAATTTTTTTGCCATAGCTCCCGATCCCATTGAGATCCCACTTTAAAAGTTTCAGGATTTAAAGCTTATATTACAAAAAACATATATCTTTTTCAAAATTTTTAAAAAACACTATTTTAAAAAATTAAAAAAAAAAAAATAGCTTTTTTTACCAAGCCTAGTCAAGTTGCATATCAAATTAAAACTTATGAAATTCTCTTTAAAATGAGGGGTCAAACAACTCTCTAGGCCTTATAGAACTTGAGAAATTCAAGATTGAAAAAGTTTATGCAAGCCAAAAAACGACGATTTTTCAAAATTTTAAAAATTAATTACATGAAAACCCAATGAGATAAAAAAAAATGTAAAAATATATTCTCATATCATTAGGTAGAATGATCTCTGAAGGTTTCGTTGAAATCTGAGATGGTCAGGTTGAATATTGAAATTTTTTGGTTGATTTGGCATGGAATGAATGACCCCTGTGAAGAGTTTACTATGTGGGTAACAACTGATGAATATATTTGCTCTTAATTATTATATTCACTTTACTGATAGCTTGCCGTTACATCCAGTGCCTTATCATAATGTCCTATATTGAGAAAATGATAGTTTCATATCACAGGAAGTGAATTTCGCATAATTTAAGAGAAGGATGCCACTAACACTTAAACAACCAATTTCACACACATACAAGTTGGCTTTTAAAACTTAAGCAACTCTACACATACTTTAAAATATACTGTTCTTCTGGGTTTTTTTCTAACACACACATGTGAATTTGTTTCTTAGAGCTCCTATTTTTGAACCCGAAAGTGTGGTAAGTTTTTTTTCCAACATTCTACAGTTCTTTATCCGTTTCAGACAGTGGATTTGTTGTTTCTATTTTACTCATCGAATGACACAAGAATCTTAAATTAGCAGATATGTATGCCAAGTCTCTTTTTTTAAATTAGTATCATTCATTAAATGCTGAACAATCTCAATTGAAGGAGCATTATCTTTGTCAATTTCATTGACAATAGATCTAAAGCCTTCAATTGATCTGTATAGAGTACACCATGGCATTGAGCCAGGTACCCCTGCATTTGGTTACTGGTGTAAGAGGCAGTGGGAGATGAGGATTCTTCTTTTTGAAAAGACTGATCCTTGTTGGGGATTTAACAAACACTTTTTTCCCCGTTTGATACTAACTTCTCCATATTAGGATAAAGGGTTCAGATATTTTCACACAACCTGTACAAAGCATGAGCGACATACCTTATGTGTATAATTTTTGGAAAGCTCACAGAAAGAATACAGTGGCTTTCTTCATGTATGCCGCTTCATCCATAAGCAAGAGGACCACATTGCTGTACTTCACGCTATGTGGCCACAATAATTGCATGGATTCATTAAATAAAGTAGTAACTGTGCCATGATTTGCTGTAGAAATGTTTTTGCATACTAGGAAAAGAAAAAAATAAGTTTGGAAAGGATTTTGCCATTTTTCAACAGACAGCCTATAACATTTCCTGCTTTTCTTCCACTGGAATCAGTTTCATCAATGCTCACCAAGGTTTTTTCATTTTCACACATAAACCTAAACATATCCTAATGTTTCATCAAAACAATTTCAAAAATTTATCGAGACTGATGAACGAATCAACCCTAAGGGGAACTACAGGAAAGTAATTTTTCCTTAGGGTTGATTCTTCATGGGAATACATAATCTCTGTGTTGGATTTTGAAACCTACCCATGTGCTGCCTAAACCTTCATGGGTATAAGAGAATTACCAGTTTCGCCTCTCCAAGCAGGAAGAGAAAACGTCCTTTGCCAATGCGGATGAAACTGGTCCTCCTGGAGGGGCAAAAATTCCACCCATTCATTACAACACTGTTCAGCGCCCCCCCCTGCCGAATTTTCACTTCAAGTTAATTTACACTAAAAACATGCAAAAGTATAGAGAAAACATACAAATTTATGTATTTATTATAGAATTTTGGAAAATGTGTTTTTAGTTGAAAATATTTTTTAATCTAAAATTCCATTCTCTGGTAATTACTTGCAAGCCATTCAAATGGATATTCAGTACCTGGCTTCTCCCCAGCTATACATGTGTATTTTAAAATTTACAAAAAGTATTAAACAATAAGGCAGTAATTTGCAAAGTACTATTTCTCCTCCTATCAAAAGAAATTTTGCAGTTAATGATTCTAATACTTAATATAAAGTATAACCTTCAAGATCAATGTATAAACTATCACTTCATCTTGGGATGAGATATACAGGGTATCCAAAAAGAAAAAAAGAAAGATCTACAGTACTTCAAAATTCTATAAAGGAATAAACTTACCAATATATTAACCAATAGCATGGGCAAGGGGTGCGAGTCCACCCTGCTGCCCACTCAGTTCAAAATGTGCCATATTTTAAATTTTTTTAACTTTAAAATATAATCTGAAATTTGTCAAAGAATAAGGATTCCTGTGTTTTTCGTCGTGTAGTCGTACTTATATCCCCCTAGAAAATGCGTTGTTCTCTCTCCGTAGAAATGTTATCAACATAGCATCTGCAGGGCCATGGAAACTCAGTTGTTCTCCACTCATCCAAATTCTCAATTTAAGCCTTTTTTTTGAAGATAGTATGATTAGGAGTGAATGGAGTGGATGAATAGGAATTCACTGAGGTCATCAGCAATTGCTCTGCTGTTTGTTTGTGCTACTAAGCAAGGGATTCCAACACGGAAAGTGGAGACTAAAACTATACCAGTGCTCTTAAGGCTGCCCTAGGGCGATGAGGGAGCAGGGTGAGGCTGAAGACTGCTTTGGAAAAAAATGAGTGCAAGACAAGGTTGCTGGGTTGAAGGAAAGGAGTTACAGAGGGGAAAGTATTGTCTGCCTGCTGGAATCATACTAACGTGAACTGTTGAGGGGAAATGTGCACGTTAATCACATTAAGTTGAATATTTCCCCTCAACCCTAATCCATGAAAACATTTGCTTTAAGATCTTTCTCCTAGGCATGAAATTTTCTTTTAATCAGAGCGTGTTACTAGTGCTGGTAGCAGTGCGTCATGTTTAATATATGGGTATGTAACTGTTTAGGTTTTACTAATTTCATTAAAAGTAGATGGACAGAACATTAGCAAAAAATGACTCCAAACTTTAGATTCTTTTGTATTCCAAAAAGTGCAAAAACTTCAAGACAGTTCCAAAATTAATGGGTATGTATCCAGGATGGGTAGAGGATATTGAACAAATACCTTTGCAACCTGTAGAAAAAGGAAAACAAATTCTTTCTTTCAGTGTTTTGTAAATAAAGTTGCTAGCAGACTTGTCCCAGCAAAAATAATACTTGTCCACCCATCGCCCATCCTAACTTCAAAGTCTAGCGATGTCCCTGAGCATGGGTGCTACTAATCTGCTCAAGCCAAGAGTAAAAATTAAATCACCATAGTCACCATGAAGAGTTGGGCCTTATTCAGTCAGTGCAGCTATTTTCTTTACATATACATACAAATTAAGCCCCCCTCCCCCCATAAATACATACACACCAGCAGAAAATAAATCTGCAATTAAAAAACAACAACTGCTAAATAAGAAAAGAGACACCAGTAATATACAGTACAATTGATGCATTCTAATAATTACTTAAACAATGATATCAATTGTGGAAGTTTTCAAAACTTCCAATTCTTGGGCCATTGACAATTACTCAGAATTGAAATTCCCACAAAGGGGCTAGGGGCTGAAAATGAATTAAATATTTATAAAAATATTAAAAACGTGCAAATTAGAAATACTGTCTTGAAGATGAAACTTTTTTATTGTTCAATTAATCCAGATATAACTAGAAATGATAAATGTGACCATATTTTTAAATACATTTTCTTAACAAATCACCACTTCTCTAATTCCTTATAGTTCCTTCTTGCTATACCCATCACAGAAGAATTTTTTTTTCTTCTTCTTTTAGAGTACAATTTTCAAATTGAAAATTGTTACCTAGTGCATGCTAAAAAATACCATTTTCGTAACCCATATTTTTTTTGCAGTAGAGTGAGAAGTAGCAATATCGTGCTTTAAACTTTAATTTTGCTGAAAATGAATGTTTTTCCCAATTAATTAGTCACTGTTTGCTGTATCAAGGAGAAAATTTGCAAGCATTTTTCTTTTTATTTGAAGAGAAATTAAAGTTTAAAATTGGAACTTCAACTACCCATCATCATCAATTGTGACATGCAAAGTTGTTTCCTCTGTTCAATGAGTAGGAAGTTGCATTTTGGAACTTTAATTTCCTTAAGAAAATGGTAAAATTCCTGCTCTGTTCCTTGATATAACAAGGGGTGACTAAAGAATGACAAAACATGCATTTTAAGTGGAAGTATTTAGAAAAATCAGTCATGTCATAACTCACTCTGCTGTGAAAACAATTTTATGGGTCATGGAAATAGCGCTGATTATATCGCAAACAAATTAAGAATTGAGTTTGAAATTTAATTTCACTTGGGGTGGGGTTGGGGTTGGTGGGGGCTAAAATGCAAGGTTCATTGATTCTTCAGACTGTCAAAATAGGAAAATATACATTTTGCTCAGAAAAATTCTTTAAAAAATTCCAAGTCGCTTAAAGGTTTCTACTATGGCAGCGATACTTTATTCTTTTGAAAAAATAATAGAAGGTGACAACTGATATGAAGTAACCAATGCCTTATAGAAATGTAGACTGTGATGAGCTTATTTGCAGAGCCCCAAATTGCAAATTAGGAAGTTAGCACCTATAATTTTTGTGTTACAAATCTAGAAAGAGTCAGAAAAGTCCAAGTTTTGTGGCAAAGCAGAACTTGCATGAACAAGTACTCAATGTGTATGAAACTGTGACAACAAAGTAGTATAGATAAATAGTTTTATGAATGAGATAATAGTGTGACTCTGAGGTAAAAGAAACAAGCAGTGCACATTAAAAATTGCCTTATCTATATAAATAATACACTGAAATTATTTACTTTCTTAGTTTTGTAAGTGTCACGCTATATTATCCAAGAGAAAATATTTTTATTTTTATTCTACTTGTGTAATTATTTAAACATAGAAATTAAGGGAAAAACATGTAGAGTTATGTATATAGTAATAAAGTTTGTTAAGTGGAAGCTTTTGACCATTCTACAGTCTTGATTACTCGTGATCAACTGTAATCAGTTCTGGTTGCCAAAACTGATTACAGTTCTGGCAACCAGTCCTCGGATTCAGTTGACCGCATGTCATCGAGGCTGTAGAACGATCAAAAGCTTCTGCTTAACAAATTTTATTATTCAAAAACAACTATTATGGGAATTTTACTAGGAATTTTTTTTTTATTTAAATTGCAAATTTTCGGAGGAAGCTTTTCTCCTTCTTCAGGCTGTCTTTTTGTTGTCACTTATTCCCGTCACTATCGCAGTTATGGTTATTTTTCATCAAATCCTGCCAGATGTTAGGCAGGGAAAATCCTTTGCAGTCATTGATGATGGAATTTTGATTTTCTCAATCTCTATTCCTTCTTTTAGCTTTCTTTTTGAAAATTGCTTTGGAAACTGATGGCTTTAAGAGAATTCCAATCCATGCTGTGACTAATTTCTCTAACATGCCTATCTAAACCAGTCTTGTTGGAGCAATATTTTATAGCACTTCTTTATGCTATGCTATACGAGTTTCTAGTTTGCGACCTGTTTCACCTATGTAAGATAGTCCACAACTACATTTTACTTCGTAGACTACACCTTGCATTTTTAAAATATCTTCTCTTTGAACTATTTTAGGGAATTTTTTTTTAACTTTGTTCTCTAAACTTGGAGCTAACCTAATATTGTACTTCTTACTAATTCTCTTTAAAGACTCAAATAAACCATTGTGATAAGAATTTTTTTTAGTGAATTTTACTTGTTGCTTTTGCTGGTTCTTCGTATCTTTAAAATTCAGAAGCTTCTCAATTTCTTCTTTAGGATAGTTATTTTCTGCAAGTATGACTTTAAGTTCTTCTTTATGGGCTTCTTTCTTATCTGATGTAGAAACTATTTTATTATTTTTTTCTAAAAACTGACTTACTACATTTTTCTTAATAGAAACTGGATGCTAGGAATTGAAATCCAATAGTCTGTTAGTATTCATTGGTTTTTTATACCAACTAGTGAGGAATTTTTCATCTTCATAATAGATAGTAATATCTAAGAAGTTAATTCTTCTTTCTTTTTGAAGTTCAATAGTGAACTTAAGGGAATCGTCTAATTCATTGAATGAGTCTAGAATTCTTTCTGGAACATTAGATGTCATCCATGTATCTACTATATAGGCAGAAGTATGTGTGGGTTGTACTAGTATCTTTTCTTCTAGTTTTTGCACATAATAGTAAAATTCCCACAATAGTTGTTTTTGATTAGTAATTGAATTAAGAAACTAGGAAGCCAATTCTCATTAACTGCTTAGATATTACTATCTATTATGAAGATGAAAAATTCCTCACTAGTTGGTATGAAAACCAATAAATACTAACAGACTATTGGATTTCAATTCCTATCATCCAGTTTCTACACTGCTGGCCACCCAAAATGCAACACCAAAAAGGAAGCATCCGATTGGCCTGAAATTCGTAGCATGCGTCCCCCGCAATGGGACATGCAAACGATTAGCATTGCAGGGCATATGCAAATTATGTGCGCCCGGCATGCCACTGAGAAGCACTATAAGAAGGGTGCACAGAACGCGGAGTGTAAGTAGTGGAAGTGTGTTGCACTGCCGGACCTGTGCGTGGGAAGCTTCTTGATGCCTCATCGCAGAATACGGCAGTCATTCCAGCACGTTTCGGAGTTCGACAGAGGACGAATAGTGACTTATCGCGAGAGCGGGTTATCGTACAGAGGCATCGCCACCCGTGTGGGATGACATCCATCCACAGTGAGGCGAGTATGGATTCGGTGGGTGCAGGAGGGAGGGAGGGACGGACGGACCGACATGAGCGATTGCTGCAGCCGTGGCACACTACTGAACAAGAGGACCGGCATGTTGTGTGGCGGGCATTGACGGCTCGCACAGCCACATCACGAACATAAGCGCAGGAATTAGGGTGTGTTGCGCAACAACCTGTGTCAACACGTACCTTTCGAGGTCGTCTGCAGGAGCGGGACTTGTCGCACGGTGCTAATTGCTCCGATTACCATTGATGTTACACCACCGGCGAGTGCGGCGGCAGTGGGCTGTGGAACGTCGCACCTGGACTATGGAATGGCACGACATTGTCAACTCCGATGAATCCCGCTTCTGCCTGCAACACCACAATGGTCAGATCGGCGTGTGGCGGCACCGTGGCGAGAGACTGTATGATGCCTGCATTATGCATCGCCATACTGGTCCGTCGCCTGCCGTTATGGCTTGGGGCGCAATTGGAAATGACACCCGCACTCCTCTGGTACACATCACCGGTACACTCAACAGCCACCACTACATCTCCGACATTTTGGAGCCTGTAGTCCTCCCTTACCTGCAGGACCTGCCAGCGGCCATGTTTCAAAGGACAATGCGCGCCCGAATGTGGCACGCATCATGCAACAATTCTTCACGGCCCACCAGGTGTCACTGCTGCCATGGCCCGCCTGTTCTCCCGATATGTCGCCCATCAGACACGTATGGTCACTGATCGGCAACCAAGCGGCCTGGCAAGCACCACACGCGGCTACGCCTGATGAACTGTGGCAACGTGTGGAAGCAGCCTGGACCAACATACCCCAAGCCCACATTCAAAGCCTCTTTCATTCGATGCCGTGGCGTGTAGCGGCCGTTATTGCCAGTCATGGGGGCCACACGAACTATTGATGTCTGCGTGTTCCGCAAGTTGCACGGGCCTGTAAGCTCAATCGTTTCATCTTTGTATCTGTAGTTATGTGTCCAGTAAATCTGGCTTTGCTATCTCATGTCCTTCTTGGTGTTGCATTTTGGGTGGCCAGCAGTGTATTAAGAAAAATGTAGCAAGTCAGTTTTTAGAAAAAATTAATAAACTAGTTTCTACAACAAATAAGAAAGAAGCCCATAAAGAAGAACTTAAAGTCATACTTGCAGAAAATAACTATCCTAAAGAAGAAATTGAGAAGCTTCTGAATTTTAAAGGTACGAAGAACCAGCAAAAGCAACAAGTAAAATTCACTAAAAAAAATTCTTATCACAAAGGTTTATTTGGTCTTTAAAGAGAATTAGTAAGAAGTACAATATTAGGCTAGCTCCGAGTTTAGAGAACAAAGTTAAAAATTGTTTACCTAAAATAGTTCAAAGAGAAGAAGATATTTTTAAAATGCAAGGTGTAGTCTACGAAGTAAAATGTAGTTGTGGACTATCTTACATAGGTGAAACAGGTCGCAAACTAGAAACTCGTATAGCATAGCATAAAGAAGTGCTATAAAAAATTGCTCCAACAAGACTGGTTTAGATAGGCATGTTAGAGAAATTAGTCACAGCATGGATTGGAATTCTCTTAAAGTCATCAGTTTCCAAAGCAATTTTCAAAAAAGAAAGCTAAAAGAAGGAATAGAGATTGAGAAAATCAAAATTCCATCATCAATGACTGCAAAGGATTTTCCTTGCCTAACATCTGGCAGGATTTGATGAAAAATAACCGTAACCGTCAAGGTTAACCTTAACCGCGATAGTGACAGGAATAAAGGACAACAAAAAGACAGCCTGAAGAAGGAGAAGAGTTTTCTTCAAAAATTTGGAATTTAAATAAAAAAAATTCCTAGTAAAATTCCCATAATAGCTGTTTTTGATTAGTAATTGAATTAAGAAACTAGGAAGCCAATTCTCAACATGAGCTTTATTCAAAAAACTTTATTATATACATAACACTGGGGATCTTGGAGAGGTGCCAGCCAGTTCTGCGTGACATTGGCAAAAAGACCCCAATTCACTGGGTTTTGTTCCAGAATCCTTAGGTTGAATGACCTACTGGAACTGTCAGCTGTGGGCTAATCCCCCACACTGATATACTTACCTGATTAAAAAGACAAAAAGAAATGCAAAAACGGACTTAAGTGTGGAATATGGTGGACCTACCACACTCGAGAAGGATGGTCCACCACGGTATCGACCTCGAACTGAAACAAGGAAAATCAGAGAGATCTCAGCTGAGTGAGTGTAAGATTGGTGTATTGAATACTAGAGGTATAAATGGCAAGATGAATGAGGTGATTGAGGAGATGAATAAGTATAGATTGGATGTGCTGTGTGCAAGTGAAGAAAAAAAAAAAAAAGGAAATTGGGGTAGAAAATGTGAATGGAATGGTGAGTGTGTGGTCTGGAGTATTGGATAATGTGAGAGGACAGGCTGGTGTAGGTGTGATTTTAAGTGAAATGATGAACAACTTGATTCACTATAGTTGCATTAGTGGAAGAATTATTTGGATTTGTTTGAAAGTGAAACTTCAGAGAATAGTAACTGATGTAGTGTATGCACCCTGTGACTCGGAACCTTCTGATAGGAAGGAAGATTTCTGGAATGAGCTAAAAACGGTTTTGAGCCAGTTTGGTGCTAAAGAAAAAGTTATAATAGCAGGGGTTTCAATGCTAGGGTAGGTGTGCAGAATGCAATTTCTGACAATGTTCTGGGTAAATTTAATGATCCTTGTGTGAATGATAATAGTGAAAGATTAATTGAACTCTGCATTGAGAATGGTTTGTGTGTATCTAATACATTTTTCAACCACAAGTATATCCACACATATACTTGGGAAAATCGTACTCTTGGTTAAAAGAGTGCGATATATTTTGTTGTCTACGATCAGCGTCTGAAACACTTAGTTGTTGACACTCGTGTGATGAGACGTGTGGATGTTGGTTCTGATCATTACTTGGTAGTGTCACGAGTGAAACAATGTTGGTTGGAGAACAAAAAATATAGGAAGAGGCCTAGAATGGAAAGAATAAAGGTCGAAAGGCCCCCTGAAAATCATCAGCGTTATTCTGACGTACTCAGAGAATGACTGAAGTCTTGTGAGAGAGATGTAGAAAAGAAGTGGGAATGTTTTAAGAACTGTGTTGTCACTGTTGCTGTAGAGGTCTGTGGCACCACAAAAGTTGATAACAATAGAGGTGATGCTTGGTGGAATAGTGAGATTGAAGAGGCAGTAAAGAGAAAGAAGGTAGCCTATTTGGGGATGTTGCAAGGTAGAGTTTCTGTGGATGAATATCGCTGTAAGAAGCGTGAAGCTGCTAAACTGGTTCGCCAGAGTAAGGCAAAAGATAGGAAGGAGAAGGTGGAAAGGCATGAATTGGCTTTTAGGAAAGCTAGGAAGTCTTTCTAGAAGTACCTGAAACTCAGGAAAAATAGGGGAAACAAAGTTGTGTGAAGAATAAGGTCGGAGAAATGATATGGAAGCCCAATGAGTTAAGTGAAAGATGGGGTGAATACTTCTGTGAGTTATTAGATCAGGAAAGCAAAGATGATTCTGAGACAGACGCAGATGATGTCACAATGAGGGATGAAAGCACAGGAGGGATCTCAAGAGAAGTGTGTAAAGCTCTAAAATCTCTTCAGAATGGTAAGGCTCCTGGAGTTGATGGCATAACTGCAGAGATGTTGAAATTTGTTGGTGACTCTATAATTGACTGGTTAACTGAAATTTGCCAGTTGTGCTGGGAGTTAGGAATGGTCCCTTGGGATTGGAAGGATGCTATCATTGTTCCCTTGTATAAGGGAAAAGGGTGATCAGACTGAATGCAAGAACTATCGTGGTATTAGCCTACTGAGTGTGCCAGGGAAAGTATTTGGTAAGGTTGTTATTGAAAAAGTACGGGGTCTTACATCATTGAAAGTGTGGGATGTTCAGAGTGGTTTTATGCCTGGTAAAGGCTGCACTAACCAAATTTTTGCATTACGCATGATGATTGAAAAGTATCTGGCTGTTGGTAAGAAAGTTTTTGCTGCCTTCATAGATTTAGAGAAAGCTTATGACCGAGTAAATAGGACACTTTTGTGGAAGGTATTGGATGAATATGGTGTTACTGGGAATCTACTTAATAGTATAAAAACCAGGTATGCTGGCAGTAGAGCTTGTGTAAGAGTGAATGGTGTTTTATCAAAACGGTTTCCTATTGGTGCAGGAGTCAGACAAGGTTGTGTAATGTCACCATAGCTGTTTAATATATTTATGGATGCATGCATGCATGATGCCAAAATAGATTATACTGGTTTATGTCTTGGTGATATCCGTGTGTGCAGATTGCTGTATGCTGAGTATGCTGCCCTGGATGTACGAAGCTTGCATAAATTTCAAACTGAGTATAAATAAGGGAAAAACTAAAGTTATGGTTTTTGAGAGAAGAACTGGTTGCACTGAATGTAATGTAAGTCTAAATGGCACAGTTATTGACCAGGTGAGTGAGTTTGTTTATTTAGGAAGCATGTTTGACAGAGAGAACAAATTGGATGGTGAAATCAGTAGGCGAGTGAATTCTTCATTGAAAGTCATGGCTGCTGTGGTAGGTTTTCACAGGAATGATAGGTTCTCTAGAGAGTCCTGCATGGCTGTGTATGAAAGTGTAACTGTTCCTACTCTGATGTATGGCAGTGAAACCTGGGTACTACAGAAAAAACATAGGAGTCGTTTGTGTGCTGGAGAAATGTATTACTTTAGGGGGTTTGTGGTAAGACATGTTCTGATTGTGTGAGGAATGAAGATGTGTTGCAGTTGTGTGATGTGAAGCAAAATGTTATTAGCAGGGTGGAGACTAATATGCTTCAGTGGTTTAGCCATGTTGAAAAATGAGTGATGAGATGCTTACTAAGAAAATCTTTTTAGCCCAAGTGGCAGGAAGGAAAGGCAGAGGAAGGCCAAGGAAGTCATGGGAGGATCAGATTCAGGAGTGTCTGCATGAGAAAAAGATTATTTGTATGAAGTATAGAAGATCTTTTGTACGGCATGTGATATGTCAAGATAACTGTAAATGGAGTTTGATACGACAATAGTAAGTAAAAATTATCTGGTAGTTTGTATTTCTTTTTGGAGCTAACCTCTGAATCTCAGAGAACAGCTTAGTGATATGTATGTATGTACAGAAATTAAGTGTGCTTTTCACTTAATTTATGTGCTCAATGTGGCATTGTTGTGTGAAGCCTACTGTTTTCAACTGTAATTATTTTAGCCATTTGAGATTTAATTTTTTTAAGTTTTAAAGTTCAGCAACCACTGTGACCAACTCTAGAGACTATAACAGTTGACTGTTTCTAATTTAGACCACTGTTTGGTTGGTTTGAGGGGGGTTACCATAGGACAAGCATACCTCCCATAACTTATCCAGTACTCAAACAAGGTTCCAATTTGGACGAATGGTCTGAAGCCAGCATTAAAGTCATTAAAAACCAACAGTATAATTACAGTTTTACTATCCTCCTCCCTTGTCATATTCTTCATTTTAATTTAAAAATCTTTAAAACAATTTTGTGCGAGTGTTTGTCTAGTCCATATTCAGTCATTTGGGGTTTTGTAATGAAGTTTTCTGTATAAATTACTATATCATATACTTTATTCCTTTAGTCATTTTCCCTCCTTTTTGTCATCATTAGAAGCCAACAGATTTTAATCTTCACTAGCTTTGACCTTTTTGTGTGCTTTGAAAGTTTGTGTTTTTGTTGATAGCAGCCACGTAGATAATCTAAAACCGAAATAGAGCGATATTACATATCTTAATTATAAATAAGATGCTTTTTTGCATCCTTCCAGACTGCTTTGGTGACAACTATGTGCCACTCTAATTTTTGCAAACATTAATTTTATGATAATTCTTTTTGTTCTGCAGTCTTGAGCCGTTATTTTATAGTGAACATTGTATTCTTAGGTTTAATCTTGTTTTGGTAAAAAAACCAAAAAAAAAAAAAAAAAAAAACCTAACTCCAATGCCACAACTATATATACTCTACAAAATATAATCAACTTCGCTTATAGTGAACCTCTGCATACTCGCATATTCCATTCACTATGCCGAAGTTCACTAAAGCCGAAGTGTCTTCCCTTAACCTGAATTGAGTGGAATGGTGAGCAAGAAAATAAAATATAAACTTCTGTATCTAAAAAATAATATTTTTATGTACGTAGTGTATATTCATTAAATTAAGTAAACAAAATTAATTTTACATTACTTCAATTAACATGAAAATAGTCTTATGTGCTGCTGCTTGCTGTAAACAGTTTTAATAAATATTTTCTTTATGTCCTTTTCTAGAGTCTGTGCTTTTGCTACAGTCAATTCTACATTTTCCATACATTCTAAGAACCTTAGCACAGTCCTGATACCCTCCAATGCCTTTGTCACTGTTGGAACACAGTCCTGATACCCTCGCTTATAGTGAACCTCTGCGTATTCTCATATTCCATTCACTATGCCGAGGTTCACTAAAGCCGAAGTGTCTTCCCTTAACCTGAATTGAGTGGAATGGTGAGCAAGAAAATAAAATATACACTTCTGTATCTAAAAAATAATATTTTTATGTACATAGTGTATATTTATTAAATTAAGTAAACAAAATTAATTTTACATTACTTCAATTAACATGAAAATAGTCTTATGTGCTGCTGCTTGCTGTAAACAGTTTTAATAAATATTTTCTTTATGTCCTTTTCTAGAGTCTGTGCTTTTGCTACAGTCAATTCTACATTTTCCATACATTCTAAGATCCTTAGCACAGTCCTGATACCCTCAAATGCCTTTGTCACTGTTGGAACACGTTCTTCATTATCGTCCTTGTCATTTTCAGCCTCGTTTTCTTCTATGTTGGAACTGCCTTTCACAGCCTCGACAATAGCTTCATCTGACAGGATTTCATTCGTTATAACTTCACAGTCAGCATCGATAAAATCTTCAGCTTCAGTGTAATTTGCACTGATGTCCTGAAGCAGGTCCTTGGAGGCACACCATCCTCTTCTTCGAATGCCACACATCCAATAGCTAAACCAGCCCTCTGGAAACAGTTCTGTATAGTGACTGTTGACACATTCCTCCAATCTTTGTTTCCAAAATGTACAGCATTCAGAACATTTATTGATGTGTTCTGCTTTGATTCCAAGGTTTGGATTAAATGAAGTGTTACTTCCCTTCTGTAATAGGTTTTAAAGCTGTGAATCACACGTTGATCCATGGATAGGAGGACGGATGTAGTGTTGGCAGGCAGGAACACCAGCTTGATGTTGCTGAGGTTTTCAACATGAGGATAAGCTGCTGGGCAGTTGTCTACCAGAAGTAGAATTTTTCTTCCTTTAATTCTCAGATCTCGATACCACTGTCGAAGTTCTTGAAAAATGGATGATGTCATTCAGGCTTTATTATTGAACTGATAATTAACCAGGAGTCGCTTGACGTTTCTAAAACATCTTGGGTTCTTCAATTTCCCAATTAGCAGCAGTTATCTCTTTTCAAACCCTGCAAATTAGCACATATCCATAGCATTACTCTGTTTTTCGACATTTTACCACCAACACATTTTCAGCCTTTAAACTTCAATGTTTTGTCTGGCGTTAATTGATATAATAGTCCGGTCTCGTCACCATTGAAAATATTGTCAGGCGAATAGCCAGTACAAATTCTTGTCCACTCCAAACTCAACCACTCTGACATCATTTCTTGGTCCACAGACTTCGCTTCCCTACTAATCTTCCCAACTGTAATGTTATGCCTTTTCTTCCACCTGTCCGGCCACCCTCCAAACTCTTGCCCAGTAATTTGGCTAGCTGCTCAGCTTTGGTCTTCAGCACAGGCCCATTGAGAGCGACTCCTAAAGACCTCTGAATAATAAACCATTGAAGTAATGCTTGGTCAACATCATCTCGATCAGACAACCAAAGTTTTTTTTGTATCAGGATTGTTTGTATTCAAAGCACTCAGAATTTTGTCCTTGTTTTTCAAGACGTTATTCACGGCTGATTTACTTAAACTGTACTTCCAACCCACGTCTGCTTGCGAAAGACCACATTCAATGTCACCGATAATGTTCGCTTTATCTTCCAAAGAAAACACACATGCTTAGACATCCTGTACGTATTCACTGTTCAAAACTTGGAACAAACTGATCAGTGTCCACCTGCTGAGTGATCAGGGAGTTGTGACTCAGCCTTGGAATTTCCACAGGTACATTTTACAAACTTGAAGGGGGTTGAAAGCCATTAGAATTTTGCCAGCATTTACCCTCTGGGCATCACCTCTGTTCCCTTCCCATTCTGTTTTGATGCTTAAATGGACAAGACTTAATGGCATCCGTTCCAAGAAATGACACTCACCCCTCTTCATCTATACTGGACACAATAACCTCTTTTAAAAGAATCAGAACTAATCCTACCTTTGTCCTTCAATGCACTTAAGGAATAGTAGGCCAAGTATATTGTTCTCAACACATTCTTTCAAGTTTTTACAAGGTTCATTTTGAAATAAGTTACAATTTCATGTTACAAGTACATTCTTTTCTTTAAAGTTTTACTTTTTAGGTTCACTATAAACAAAAATTTTAATATACATTTCTGATGTTGCAGGTCGGGACCAATGATTTAGGTTCACTACAGCCGGATTTTCACTATAACAGAGTTGATAACACCAGAATCAGCCAGACACCTTGCAAACATTAACTATTTTATGAAAGAACTTACATTATAACCATAAAGTATTAATCAGAAACTACTTAAAATTTAAGCATGAAAAATTTAAAACAAAGTTTACTATTACACATTTTTATTGGGTCAGAGTAACAAAAATAATAACAAAATTGGCAAGATTTATGCAAAACTTTTAATTAAAAATATCAAAAATTGCAAATTGAAAGAATAAGTAGTACAATGAAAAACTAGAAAAGTGGACACTTGAACAAACTTGAAAAGCTCATAAAACTGTGAGCATATGTATACATATAAAACAGAACTTTCCATATAATTCACATCATATCACTGGAATCAAAGCGGTACAGCTAACGTCTACGTTTCCTATGAATGTAATCAGTTGATGTTGCTATGAGAGAAAAGAAAACCAAAATAAACTGTAACAGCAAGATATATCTGAAATAATAATTTCACACTTAAAATCAATGTATTTACAAAAATTAGCAATAAAGATATACAAATACAAAATAACTACAGACATGCTAACCTTCAAAATCTGAAAATCGGGAGATTTTACAGCATATAAAACCACACGAGCACTATTTTTATCGATATTTTTAGATGCAGGAACAATTTTCCAGAAGCGGTATTATCGGTCCACTAAAAATTCTGGGGGAAAAAAACAACGCAAAAATCAACATCCCTTCCCCCTACTGAAATTCGTTTTTACATATGTAGATTCCGCAAGATAATGAAAACGTAAAATGGCCCACATGTTGCTGTTTTTTATGAATAAAATATCCGCCAACTGTTTTTCGTTTCTTTTCTAGGTCGTGCGCGAAGGCGACAAAAAAACATTGTACTAACATTGGCTTTCGTTACAAGGCGAGGCCAACTGTAACTATTCCCATTTGTCGTTAAGTGAATTCGCCGCAACTCAACTGTTTCTCATCACTCAGAACGCACAATGCTTTGTTGCGGCAAGGGGCTGAAAGAAATAACTGCAAGGAGAAGGCAGGGCAATTCCCATCTCTCAATCAATTACTGATCCTCCCCGGCATTCTTGTGCCAGAGCTCTTTGCTGTAGACATTGTTTGACAATCGACTGGGAGAAATTTTTTTAAAGCAAATTTTTTCCGATTTTTAATATAAGTCAGTGAAATTTTTGCAGTGAGATGTTACAGTAAAAACTACAGTTTTAATTTTTGCTACAATCCACTGAAAACTTTAGAAGTTACACATTATTATTTTTTTTATTTTTATTATTACGCATCCATCAACTAACTTTTTTTTTTTTTTTTTTTTAAACATAACTCTGCAGTGTTTTCCTTTAAAGCTTTTTTCTTTTTTTCCAAACCACAGTTTGATGAAGCATTTATTTACTATTTTGAAGAAACATTGAGTTTATTATTATTTTTTTAACTTCTGAAAAAGATTTATATATATCATCATCATCATTGTCAACCATTATTTATCAATCCACTGCTGGATGAAGGTCTCCCCAAGTTTCTTCCACAACGGCCAGTCTTGTGCCAGTCTCCTCCATGTTACTTCTGCATACCTTCGAATTTCATCCACCCATCTCCTGTATGGTCTTCTCCTGGGTCTTTTCCTGTCCCTTCAAATCCAGTCTAAAATTTTGGTTGTCCATCGATGGTCCTTCTGGCAATATGTCCAACCCATTGCCATTTCAGGGATTTTACTCTGATCATGATGTCTTCCACTCTTGTCATTTTTCTGATCCACGAGTTCCTCTTCTTATCTCTCCTGGTTACACCAAGCATGCATCTCTCCATACTTCTTTCAGTTGTCTGCAGTCATTTTATGTGTTTTTTAGTTAAGGTCCATGTCTCTGCACCATATGTAAGCATTGATCAAACACTTTTCTTTTAAGACATAATGGCATATTGCTCTTGAAAATTATACTGTTTCTTTCAAAAGTTCTCCAGGCAAGTTTTATATGCTGATTAATTTCTTCATCAATGTGACCCTCACTTGATGTCTGCTGTCCAAGGTAAATGTAGGTATCAGTTATCTCCAGTTTTCCCCCATCAATTGATAAATCTTCATTTCTTGTAAAAGCATTGAACATCACTTTTGTCTTCTGAAAGTTCATTTTTAATCCCACTTCTTTACTCTTGTCAGCAAGTTCCTGGATCATACTCTGCAGCTCTGATGGGGCAGTTGCAAAAATGACTACGTCATCAGCAAAACGAAGGTGAATTAGATAATCTCCATTAATCTTTATCCCTTTCCTTTCCCAGTTCAGTGATTGAAAGACTTTTTGCAGTGTGGCATTAAAGAGTTTGGAAGATATGGCATCACCTTGCCTCACTCCCTTTCCAATTTTTATGTGTGTTGTGTTTTCAAACAGCCGAATCTTTGCAGTTGCATTTTCAGAGATGTTATTAATAATATTAATGTATGCATCTTCAATACCGCAGGATTTCAGAGCCATTGTAACTGCTGATGGTTTCACCGAATCAAAGGCTTTTTCATAATCGATAAAAGCCATGCACAATGGAAGTTCATATTCCCTCGCTCTTTCAATTAGTTCTCTCAGTACGTGGATATGATCTATTGTGCTGTAGCCACTCCTGAATCCAGCTTGTTCTCTCGGTTGAGCCATGTCCAGTGTTACCTTCAAGCGGTGTGAAAGAACTTTAGTGAAGATTTTATAAACCACTGATAGGAGGCTAATAGGTCTGTAGTTCCTGAGATCCTCAATGTCGCCTTTTTTATGTAGCAAGATCATTGTAGTGTTGTTCCAATCCTCAGGAATCTTCCCTTCATTAAGGCATGAAGTGAAAATTTGGGCGAGTACTGTTTTGATTTCTCCACTTGCTTCTTGCATGATGTCTACAGTAATTCCATCTTCTTCTGGAGCTTTTTCCCGCTTCATGTTCTTGATTGCATGTGCAACTTCTGCTGGGAGGACTGGAAGAATTTTGATACTGGTACCTTTTATGATGTCTGGAGTACATGTATCATCCCTTTCATATAATTTGGAGTAGAAAACTTTCACTCTTGTCAAAATTTCGCCTCTATTTCTTGTTACAGAACCATCTTCTTTTCTCAGTGCCATAATCTGTTTTCTTCCCTTACTGAGATGTCCCTTTGCTATCTTTAGGCTTTGGTTGTTTTCAATTGTTTTCCTTACTAGCTCACAGTTGAATTTCCTTACGTCTTCAGTGATACTTTTTCGTACTGTCTTGCATAGCTCTATATATTCCACTTTGGGAGTCGCACCTCCTTTAGTTGTTCTCACTTCTCTTTTTTTTTTTTTTTTTGCATCAGAATTTTGGTTTTCCCTGATAATTTGTTCATATGCAACTTGTTCTTAGAACCAGTTAATTCTGTTGCTCAGGGATCATAGCATACTTCTGGAAAATTTTAGGTAAGAATTTTAGGAATTTTAGGAATTTTTAGAAAAATTTTAGGAAAATTTTAGGAGTGTATTTCAATAAAAACTAGATGTATATTTGTATACATCTAGTAAAAACAACTTTGTATACATTGTAAAGAGTTTGCTTCACACCCTTCAACCATATATATACTGATAGACTGCGCATGACATCAAAATTTCTGGCTCCAACATAAAATCACATGACAACAGTCAAAAAGATGGGTTACACCTGCTGTGCTTATGGCTGCTCTGACCGATATAGTAAAGAAAGTTCTATGATTTTTCATGGGTAAGAAACGAATTAAATACCTAAGTCAATAAAGTTCAATTACTTAACCAGAAACTTGCAGCTATTGATATAAAAATATAGTAACTTAAGAAAAAAATGGAATGCAAGTTCCAAATTCTTCGCAAATGTTCATCACATTATAAATCACAAAATGTAAACAACACGATCATGCATGTATATAGCTCATAAGTAAACTTACCTAAAGAGTTTTCATTATATATGAGGTGCATTCACATAATACACAGAAAACACTGGAGTTCTGCAGCGTAAATTAGTAATCATTACAGCATTTGTACACGAAATTTGGAGTCTGATGATGGCGTGCCCAATGTTTGAGCCATGGCGGCTTAGATGCAGCTATTGCCAATGCGCAGTCCATTAGTATATATGGTCGAAGTTCACACCCAAATTTTTTGCATAACGTCTAATGTCTAAAGTTTAAGTATGATTTACTTCTAATGTTCAGTTCTTATCTTTTCACGTGTCATTATCATATTCAAGTATATTTACCACATTCAAGTTTCACTTTGAACATTAATATGCTTGTGGAATAGCTTTTTTACGGGTCTTATAGAGGTTATTTTTCATCAAAGTTGGTTGTCAAATTTTCGAACTAAAGCCTAGTTCGTCATCAGGACGAAAATTTGACAACCAACTTGGATGAAAAATAACCTCTATAAGACCCGTAAAAGCTATTCCACAATCACTATGAATAGAGGTGCCATAAATGCATTTACAACTAGGATTAATATGCTGTTGAACCAGAAGCAATTCACGATTTTCACAGTAAAGTTTTCAGGTTTCACATTAAACTATAATATCCTAAAAAGGTAATTGAAAACCAAGAACTATGTACAATTGTTCACTGAATTACTTTTTTCATATTATTGTTTTAACCTTTTCCTGATTAGCCTATCTTTTTCTGCTTCCACCACAACTAATTTACTTTCAGTTTTCTTTATTTCAGCTGAACCTTGTATGATCAAGTTAGAGGCAACTGCTATTTCAACAGTATTTTGTTTTTCTACAGCTTTTCTCATTCTTTCTGTTCCCTCTTGAATTACTGCTAGGGAGGCTTCTTTATCTTTTTTAAGTCTATTTATTTCTACATCATTTTCTTTTATTTTGTCATCAAACTCAGCTTTTCTTTTTTCTCTAGCTGCTTTTCCTTATTTTCTCTCTCTTTCTGCTTCCTTTCTTTTACCTTTTTTGATTCTTCTTCCTTCAGCTTATCAACATACTCTTTATAAAATTTATGTGAATCACGAACACTATTTAACAAATTTCTTGTTATGGGAACTTTACTTACACATCCATAGTGTTTAATGGCCCCTTTAACTATTCTTAATGATGTTATAGTTGAGTCTTTTAAGTTAGCCTTGTCCTTCCTTAACAGAGCAGTGTTAACCGAAAATCCCCTTTCTGCATCAGCATTACCATGAGGTAAAACTAAAATTGACTTTATGAGTTTAGCAAGATTTGAGTATTTTTCTTTTCCGCTAGAGTCTTTAATACTAAATATATTACGCCAGTAATGATCCATCCGCACTGGAATATGCCCTTCCTCTGAAAATTTCACTAGTTCATCTAGAGTTGGCTTATCGCAACTTAAAAGTTTCCACTCTTCTCTTACTCTATCAATTTGTTCCTCAGAAAGATGCAAAACACTTGAAATTCTGGTTATTTCCGAAAGTCCTTCAGTGACTGAAAGTTGAGTTGACTCTTTCTTTGGTTCTTTTACCTTTAAAACTTCTATGTCTCTTAGCTTTTGATTGCAGAATGGCAAATTTGACTTTAAATATTTTGTGGTTGCAATTAGTGATGATCTTACATCTAAGAGAAATAATTTCTGCCTGGTCTCCTGAACATTCCTGAGGAGATTTTTTGTCTTCATACCAACTTCTAACTCCCCTAGTTTTTTCCATGAATTTTTGTTTTCAAAATCTACATTCTTTAGGTCTTCTCCAAATTTCCCTGCAATAACATCATCTTGGATAAACTGAGCCATAACATTCCTCATTAAAGTATTTAAATCAGAATATAACTGGTGTATTTTTGGTTCTTCACTCTGATAACATAATGAAAACTTTTCAAAATTTTGGTGTGAAAATGAAATTAATGCTAAATAGCAAGGAGTTAGCTCATTTTTCAGGAAACAGTGAATTCTTTTATACCTTGCCGAATTGCGTAGTTGTTTTTCAAATATTTTTTGAGATGGCAAGAAGTTTAAAAAATATTCTGTAATATTTAGATATTGATCCAAGAGCCTCTGGGCTACAGAACCAACGGTTAACCATCTGTTGCTGACATGACGCAAAAGAAATTTGGCAGTGACCAATGTTATATCCTCGACAGATTTATAATCCTCTCGTCTTGCAGCACTACTCTTTAAAAAGTAATGCATATCAGTAGCAAATTCGTCAAAATCTATATTTAAGCTTGTCAAAAAAATTTTAAATGCATTACTAACAACATGCAGGTTGCAAAAACCTAGTTCCAAAGATTTCTGGCCTGTTTCTTGTTTTACAACTTCATTGAATTTGCGCAAAAAGCACTTATTTACATTTGGGCTGTCCATGGATACACAAATAATTCTGTTCAACGAAATATTGAAGGATGATAACACATCAAGAATTTCTTTTAGCAAAATATCTGCTGTTGCATGACCCAGAAAAATGCTTGTTAGGTATCGGCAAGAAACTGAATTTATTTCTGAAGACCAGTACCTGAGATACACATCCAACTGCCGTTTCACTTGTGTATTTGTAGTTTCATCAAATGCTATAGTAACCTTTCCTGGGCTACTAGATGCAATGTTTTTTTCAAATCCTCTTCAAAATATTTTGACAATCCATGTGATATCACATAAGCAACTTTTTTTCTTTAAGTTGCATTTTGGCTGCAATAGCAGAATCAGGAAACATTTCTTTGAAAAGTTCAACTGTTTCAGTGCATGAAACAAAAGACATATTGTCCTTAGCAACTTTCATGGCCCATAATGCTTCGGCTTTAGCCAACTGTAAATCATGACTCAGTACTTCACTAATATTTGTTTTGGGCTGAAGATCCCGTCCTCTAAAGGCTTTCAGGATGGACTTATTTTGAAATTTACTTTGAAATTTCTGCAAATGTTTTTTTCCTTTATAATGCGCTTTTACTTGTGAAAAGCCACTATTAGAAATGTTGAAAATTTCTGAACACAATATACACTTAGCAGAAAATATTGTTTCAGTTGCAGAACACCATTCTTTCAACTTCACTCCGTCCAATTCTTTGGCGAGCCACGCATCTTGAAATTTCGTTTTGGATTTAGGCATCTTAAACACTTGTATTACTAAACAGAAAATGAAAGGGAAGTACAAAAACACATTCCAATATTGCAAAACCAGACAACTTCCCGAAATTTGGCTGCGAGGATGTCAGAAGATAGAAAAAAAAAAAAAAAAAAAAAAAGCAGGTCACCACTAGAGAACTGAACCTGCACACAGCACAGAGAACACCATAAAAGACACAAAACCAGAAACTATCATACGCATCTCACGCAAGTTCAGTCAAAGCGAGTCGGAGCCGAGATATATTGCGCATCGAAGGTCGCTGTCGCCGACGCACGATCGAAGGTCAATGATCACGTGCTCTACTGCCTGTCATGATAACACTCAGCTACCATCCCATCGTCATTACCGGAGGTTACGGAAGGAGATCACATGTTTCCTCTTTGCTTCCACATACCTGCGGTTTACAATAACAAAACATCAGCAGAAAGAGGAGGTTCCACAAGGCATGTACAAAAATAAAGTACGATCTTCTGGCCACGGAGTTCGTCTGCAAAGCGCAAACCAGGGGTGAAAATGACCCCTCCCCTTTTCCCTTAGATCTCTTGTTACTCTCGAAAACTGTCTGAAGGCAAAAAAGTGGAGCGCCCGCCCCGAAGCAAGTGCACCTCGATGGCGTCATTTTCCCTCCCTTCAGCAGCACAGCATATAGGCTGTGTTTCTACAATAACAGGTCTTTTTACCTTACCGTAATGGTAAATTTATTGGCGTTAATAACGGTTGTGTTTTTAATAAATAAGCTTACGAAAATTTTAGGATGAATAGCAAATTTTAGGTATAATTTTAGGAATTTAAGGAGGGTCACAAAATATTAGGAATTTTAGGAGGAATGCGATCCCTGGTTGCTATTTCCATAAGACAGGCATAAAAGACTTCCGCGAATACACGGAAATCCGTTTTTTTCTGTTCCGTTTTTGGTGTTACCGATATTATTCCAAAAATGCAATAAAAATTTTATTGGGAGGGGGGTAATCGTAATGATTTCGAATGACAGGATGGTGACGGTGGGGAATTATGTCACCTCTTCCAGGGATGGGAATTCTGCGCCAAAGTGTGCCAAAACAAAAATCTTGCGCCGTCTTGCTACAAAAGGCAGATTTTGCGCCACTGTGTGCCAGAACTGCTGTGCCTCGTCGTCACTGTTTGGACTTCGGTACAGTAAATTCTCGGTGCGCACTTTTCCGCTTGACGCTGAGTAAGACCATGTGGCGGGAAGAAAGATCCAGCGACTCCAAGTCCTACAAGTTTTACGTAGTTACTATGGAAATCGTTGACGGAAAACATCGAATATGCTATGGAAATCGTCAGTCCGCTACGGACGATGGAAAACATTGAGTATGCTATGGAAATCGTCGGTCCGCTACGAACGACGGAAAACGTTGAGTACGCAACAGAAATAAAAATTTCAGTGAAATAACGTTATTAAACATCTGTGGGAAGTTTATTTTCGTGTTTTCAAGATTCTAACACTTGTTAAGCCAGTGTTTTCAAGATTCTAACACTTGTGCAGCCATTTGCAATCTTTGCTGGCTCTGAAGATGGGCACGTGTGCCCGAAACACATGTAAGTTCCACCCTAGTGGGAGTGTCCTTTGCGACACAGCACGAGGAGCAAGGAGGACGGCCGGAAATGTTTGAAAGGTTGAAAGACAGAGGTCCCAAGGTTTTAAGATTTTTAAACTTTTTATCTGTTTCTTTGGGTTTTCTAACCTGAATTTTTCTTTGTTTCTTAAGTCTTGAATGCTCACCTAAGTAATTTTTCGTCTGATAATTAGGGTTAACAAAAATTTTGTCAGTTCCATTGATTTTTAGCCAAGACTTCGTTTTGTAAATCATAATCACCTTTTAGGCATGAACCAAGATATTTTAACGTCAAAAATTCAAAACAATAGAGTGAAGAGGACCACCAAGAAAAAATCATTGTGAGTAGAGCCTTTTTATTCTTTTCTTTTTATAGTAATATCATGTCTAAATACGAAAAAAAAAAAAAAAATTCAACTTTCCGACGTCCAGAATATAACGTGGCAAAAGCGAACTGCTAAGAATTTTTCAAATAATTGAAGATACTCAATATATTTACAAGCACACGTTGTTAATTCAAATTTCTTTCCCATCATGGGAAATAAATTATATGGTTCGAAAAAAAGCTGCTTTTTTTGGTATTTCATCTTTCAAAACTTTCGAAAACAGAAGTTAAATGGAGTGAAGATTTCCCCCCATAATCCAAATTTCTTTTTCTTGTGATGTTTCTTCTGCTCAGTATTGTTATGAAATATCATTTTAATGCATAAATATTTGTATTTTAGCTTGAAAAATGGAGGGAAAATGTCTGAAAACGGAAGTCGGACAGAGCTAAGATTTCGCTGGCAATCATAATCCCGGCTCGCGCGGCTTTCCCTGTACCCTGTGTTGTTGTTAAATGTCAGTAATTTTATACTTTGGATGCAGTGATGTGTGCTCCAGTTTAATATTTTACATAAATAAATTTCAATGAATCCCAAAACATGTACTTTTTTTAAGTTGAACAAATTCAGTGCCCTCTCAAAAATGGCGAAGGCATTCTTATTGAGTTGTTTTCCTGGCTCTCAAGTGGAAAGTTCCTTTAGTATGATGGGGGATGTACTTGATAAAGAATTCAGCAACATGAAAATTGAAACATTTTCATCTGTTCAAACCATGAAATATAAGCTACTGAATCCGGATAAGTCAGCCTGGGAATTTTTTAAGGAAAACAATTATTTGCATGACACTGTAAATAGAGATTTATGCCAGAATATGAAATCATCATATTCAGAATATAAGAAAGAATTATAAGATAAGGAAGAAGAAATGAAAAGAATTAGCTAAATATCTCTAAAAACTTATGCAGCAAATTAAAATCAAATGAATTGGTTCAAGAGAAAGAAAACTGTAGCCAGCTAATTCATAAAAGAAAGTTAGAACAAATTGTTAGACAGAAAACACTCAAGAAAATGAAATTTCATTAGTTGTGAATGACTTTTATTATTTATCTACAAAATGTCTAATGTTTTTGCAAGCATTTATCACATTTCTTCATTAATAATTTTGTGTCAAATCAAGAATGAGCATTTATTCTTCATCAAACTTTTATTATTTATCAACAAACATGTCTGAATTTTTTCAAACCTTCAAGATTTCATTTCCATACAACATTGTTATCCGACATTGATTAATTTCCTTATTTGATTAAAGACATCGTTCTGTACTAATTAGGTGAGGGATTTTCTATGCATATGACCTTGTCAGCAATTTTTTCCCCTTACATTATATTGTACTATATATTTAATTTTCTTGAAACAAAATACATACATTAAATCTATTTAGTTGGCAGGCATGTGACCAATACATAAATGTCATGGTTGTATACATTAGAGAGTGAAATGCAAGATTCTAAACTTTGTTCCCCCCCATCTCCGCGCATGTGGAAGTTCAACTTTTCCTATCACTGCCTACTTTCATGCCTTATAAGAGCTTTGGTTAGTTTTCCGTTAACTTCAGAGACATCCACTTCTTCCGACGTTAGACCTTCTAGTGCAGAGAAAAGAAACGAAAAAAGAAATTCCAACACTAGATTTTGACTAAATCAAAGAACAGATGGCGTCACAGGTAAATGTCAAGAGATACAGTGAGAGAGCAGAGGGTGGGAGACGATGGCATTACTTACTCTGCGGCTGCAGAGGGGAATGGTTGTTCCGACAAGCCTGCTGAAAACGGCCAGGGTCTGGCGGAAAGTGCTTGAGGCAGACAAAGTCATGGTGGTGAGGCTTACAGTATTGGTGGTTAAGCATATCTGATCTCCTGTTGGAAGACTAAGTGGGGTTAGAGGAGGAAGGTTGAGTCATTGTATAAATGAACTGAGTTGATGGAATAAGACTTGTAAATGTGTACATAGATATCATTTTTAATATGAATGCATGTATAAATGTTATGAATATAAGGACGTGGGAAGCAATGTGACCAAGAGGATTAGGGTTAAAGTCTTCGATGAGTGGAGTGTAGGTTGTGTATAGTGTTCTTAGCCTTTTAAATATATGTTGGAGATAAGGAAATTTGGTGTGTATGTGATGAATATGTGTAAGTAATTGTAATATGTTGGCTCAAAAAACAATGCAATAATGGAAATGACTCCAAAACACTTGCAATGCGAAGACACATGGAACAGATATGATGACCACGAAATGTCCTTCACGTATTATGACAAGTCAGCCGGAAATATATGTGCGGTAAATGTAGCAAGAGGAACAATAAATAACCTTTAAGGTAAGTTTCCATTACTGAAGTTAAATTTTGAAATATGTTGACAAATTGCTTATCAACACATTATTATCGGGTCAAACCTTAGCAGTAGTAGGCCTAAAATTATCAACATTCATGATAAAAATCTAATGAAATAGCAACTTAAACCTCTAAACACAAGTGAAGACAGAAATTTAAAACTTACATTATATCAAGTGTAGGCTACTGCAGAAGGTTCAGCTGGACAAAAAACATCTTTAAGTTGACTTGTTGATTCATAATCTGCAAAATCTCTAGGGCGAAACGTGTCTGCAATAATTTCAATCCATATGTTAAATACATATTAATGGAATGGTCTGCAATAATTTCAATCCATATGTTAAATACATATTAATGGAATGGTACTTATAAAATGTTGAAGACCTGAATACCATAACAGACTAAAAGACCATATTTACCCACAATAGATATTTCAGTCAATAGGATACTTGCTGAACATGGAAATGAAATGGAATGGAATGTCCAACACTAAAAAACGAAATGATCCTCAAATGAATGCAGTGACGTGCATTCCACCCAAGCAACCCAAGCAGTGCTTGGGAAATGGGGCAAAGGAAATGATGGATAAATAAAAAATCTCCAATTCTTTAAATTTCTGTTTTCGACACAGATAATAATCACCACAAAGTTATAAATTCGTTCTTACACCTCTGAAGTTTTCATAAGTGTATAATCCACGCACACCGGAAAAAACAATGACGAGACAGGAGAAAAAAATGCTGCTGCACTACGATTGGTCGCAGCTGCCGAGCGCAAGCAACACCTGCTTCCGTCACCCAAGTGTCACCGCCGCTGAAGGGGTGTTACTATGACAACCTGACAGCACTAGTCTGTTAACCAATGAGGAATGCTCCCTCGAAACGACCGTCTTACCGTGTAGCTGCTCTTAGCCAAGCAGTCAGTGGACTGCTTGGGTTATGGGAGCTTAACTGTGGATGCATTGTTCGAAGTTCTTTTTACATCGTGTGCTGTGAATTACTGAATATATCATGCATGTGTTTTAAAAGATTCTAAACAGCAATGTCTAATTCCATAAACGAAGACATTAGAGCCGATTTGTTGCAAACTCCGTTTTCTCGTCGAACTTTTGAAGAAAAGAAAAATGTGATTTCAAAAGGTAGACCGATGCTTGCATTGCCAAGTTTAACGCAGCAACAAAATAATATTATTCAACATTTTCAAAATGCCAATTATGAAAGATGCAAATGGCTTGCCGGAAGTGTTAAGACCAACAAACTGTTTTGTTGGAACTGTTTGCTGTTTAGCTGTGACAGAAGTTCCACTTTGACAACAGGATACAACAAGCTAAGCAATTAAACTAAAGCAATACGGGATCATGATGTTGCTGTTAAGCACATTCGTGCGTCCATTGCACTCGCAACTTTTGGAACTGTTCGTATTGAAACTGAGGTCAGTGACCAGATACGACAAAACATAAGCCAACACAATGAAAAGGTAAAACACAATGGAAATATTTTGAAACGGCTTATAAATGCTGTTTGATTCCTTGCAAAGCTAGAAATTTCATTTCGAGGAGATGAGTCAAAAACTTCCAACAACCGCAGAAATTATTTGGAAGTTTTGGACTACACTGCTCAGTATGATCCTGTACTAAAAAACCATTTGGAGTCTTCGACAGTATTCAATGGAGTATCAAATCGTATTCAAAATGATTTAATTGATTCTGTCGCCAATGCACTGTGTAATTAAATTAAATGCCAGTTAAAGCAGTCCGATTTTTGTTGCCATATTAGCAGATGAAACTACCGACGTCTCGAATAGGTCTCAATTTTCTCTTGTTTATCGGTATGCAAATGAAGGCAGGGTGGTAGAAAGATTTGTGTACTTCCAAGAAGTTAGTGAGGACAAAACAGTGGCAGCACTTTCTGGTCTTAGTTTGTCCCATATTAAGGATTTTTCAGACTGTGGTGGAAAACTCGTCGCGCAGAGCTACGACGGAACTGCAGTAATGGCCTCTTCCTTGCATGGTGTACAGTCGATCCTTTCCATAAGCCCTCTTTATTCACTGCTATGCGCACTGTTTGAATTTAGTACTTTTCCAAAGTGCTTCAAGTATTGTTGTATCTTTTTTGCTACTCTTAGTGGGCTTGCAGCGTTTTTCTCGAGATCAGCAAAGCGCTCAAAATTTCTTGATGCCTTTTTGGGATGCCGACTACCCAATGTTTGCCCAACAAGATGGCATTACTCATCATGACTCGTCAATACTGTCCACGAAAAAAAGAACTTCGCCAGACTTTTGCTGCCATGTTGGAACATCACAAGTAAAAAGGGTTATTCTTGCTGGTGTTCAGGGACATTTGTCCAATTTAGAAAACTTTGAATTTTGCTTTCTTCTTGCAACCTTTCATAGTATTTTTTCTCTTACTGATGTTTTGTTCAGAGTGCTTCATTAGACATTGTTTACACAGAAGTAAGATAAATGAAACACAAAATGCTCTGAAATCTCTGAGAAGTAGTTTTCAGGAAGTGTACGAAGGAACCATTGCTGATGTTGGACTCCCAAGAAAATGAAACTGAAACCTTTCCGAAGACATTATGATTACCACTAAATACAGAAGATTATATTTTGAAATTTTCGATAATGTCAAACAACACATTAATACAAGATTTCAGGATTATGAAAAGCTTATATTTTTGTGCTTACTGGATTCTTCGAAGTACAGCTGTTGCGCTTACACTTTCCCAACTGATGGTTTGAAAAGCTTACTTGAAAGTTATGGTCACTACTTCGATGAAGTACGTTTGAAAACGACTTAATCGTAGCATACAGTTCACACGAATTTTCTGACAAGTCACCTATACAGCTAATGAAGATGTTAGCGACTTCAGCACTTGGAAAATCCATGCCACAACTTTACCTATTGGCTTCACTTATAACTGTGTCCACTTCAACAGTTGAAAGATCGTTTTCTGCATTAAAGCGAATTAAGACATACGCACGAAACAGAACAGGACATAAACGACTCTCGCATCTTGGACTGATATCAATTGAAAGTGATCTGTTAAATACTCTGAAAGAAAGATATACTTTTTTTTTATTCTGTAATAGAACATTTTGCTGCAAGTGATCAAAGAATGGAGCTTACTTTTAAATCGAAAGGTATGTTAACTGATTTCAGTCTATTCGGAAAACAGAAGTCTTTTGTTTTAGATTTTGCTGTGTTGTGTAAAAGAATAGATATAAAAAAGTAGCTATGGTATCTATATCGTACACCATGTTTTTCCACTTTTATTATTTCAAAAATCTGAATCTAATGTCAATTGTAAAAAAGTGAAAAGTATTTGCCTTTGTGACTGCTTGGGTAGTCTGTTGGGTCACCGCACGTCACTGAATGAATGCAACAACCAAAACTTTATAAATGATAACGAGAATTAAAAGTTATTTAAACTGAAGCAAGTTGACCACGAGAATACATTCACCGAGCAATTTCGACTGTCCTTTGCAGTCATTTTCAAAGGTTTGATGTTCTAGTGCAACTGCACTTAATCTCTAAGACTTGATTAGCTTCCACTCCATTTTGTTCATCGGAAACTGCGCATACACACACATGGCAGGATGTGCATGTAGTCATGATCTCCTTGTACCATCTATCGGTTATTCGGGGTTTTCTTTTAGTTCTGCTTTTGTATTATTCCTGCAGGGTATTTTTCTTCTTTTGCTTTTCTGTCTTAAGTTCTTTTCAATAAGGTATTTCTATGCATAAGCCAAATCAGATGGTCCATTTAAGTTACAATTTACATTCCTGGTCTTTTCTATGATAACTGCCTCTGAGGTTAAGATTTGCTGGTGGGTCTTTAATGTTGTTAGTAATTCAATATTCTCCCAGTCAGTATTAGCTTGGTTATGTATACAATGTTGCTTTAATGCACTTCTCTTCAAGCTTGTTCCAATTTGATATATGTTCTTTAAGTCTTGTACCTATTCGTCTCTTGGTGCTATCGATATAAATTTTATCGGGCTGATTGTTTATCATCGTTGGAATAGCATAAGCACCAGCTGCGTTTAGTATAGACTTCATTTCATGATCTTTAGTCATTTGTTTAGAAATATCAGTCACAGTTTCTACAAGAACTATGTTCTGTTTCTGGCATTCCATTTTAAGAATATCAGAAATAGGTGGTATAAATGGAAATTTTCCTATATGTTTCTTATTTTCCTATATGTTTCTTATTTTCTTTTGGTGCGTTATTTTTATAATAATTCTGATTTTTAAGTTTTCTGTAGATTGAAGTAACAAGGGAATTTTTGTAGCCAAAATCTGTAGCTAAATTTATTATCCAGTTTAGTTCTTTTTTTCAAATTTATTTGTAGAAGAGTGAGTAATAGCTCTTTGAATATAAAAATAAAAGGCAGAGGTTTTATATCTCCATGGGTGATTGGAGTTATATGGAATGATGGCCGGTACATAAGAAGATTTCCGGTAAATGGAGTATTGCATTTTAAGGTACTTGTTGAACAATGAAAAAATCAGAATGATTATAAAAATAATACACCAAAAGAAAATAAGAAACACATAGGAAAATTTCTATTTATACCACCTATTTCCGATATTCTTAAAAAGGAATGCCGGAAACAGAACATGGTTCTTGCAGAAACTGTGACTGATATATCTAAGCAAATATTAAAGATCATGAAATGAAGTCTCTACTAAACACAGCAGGTGTTTATGCTATTCCAATGACAAAAAGAAGACTGCATTAATACAACATTGTATACATAACCAAGCTAATCCAGACTGGGAGAATATTAAATTACTAACAACATTCAAGACTCACCAGCAAATCTTAACTTCAGAGGCAGTTAATATAGAAAAGATCAGGAATATAAATTGTAACTTGAATGCCTTGTCTGACTTGGCTTATGCATGGAAATACCTTATTGAAAAAAACTTAAGACCGAAAAGAAAACTGAAGAACAATACCCTGCAGGAATAACACAAATGCAGAACTAAAAGAAAATCTCCGAATGACCGATAGATGGTACAAGGAGATCATGACTATGTGCACATCCTGCCATGTGCATGCACAGTTTCTGAAGAACAAAAAAAAAAAAAAAAAAAAAAAAAAATTGGATTGGAAGCTAATCAAGCCTTAGAGATCAAGTGCAGTTGCACTAGAACATTGAACCTTTGAAAATGACTGCAAAGGACTGGCGAAACTGGTCGGTGAATGTATTGTCGTAGTCAACCTGCTTCAATTTAAATATCTTTTAATTCTTGCTATCATTTATAAAGTTTTGGTTGTTGCATTCATGTGAGGATCATTTCGTTTTTTAGCATTGGATATCACATTCCATTTTATTTCCGTGCTCAGTAAGTATTCTTTGACTGAAATATCTATTGTGGGTAAATATGGTCTTTTAGTCTGTTATGGTATTTAGGTCTTCAACACTGTATAAGTACCATTCCATTAATACATATTTCACGAATAGATTGAAGTTATTGCAGACATGTTTCACCCTAGAGATTTTGCAGATTATGAATCAACAAGTCAACTTAAAGATGTTTTTTGCCCAGCTGAACCTTCTGCAGCAGCTACACTTGATATAATGTAAGTTTTAAATTTCTGTCTTCACTTGTGTTTAGAGGTTTAAGTTGCTATTTCATTAGATTTTTATCATGAATGTTGATAATTTTAGGCCTACTACTGCTAAGGGTTGACCTGATAATACACTGACAGAAAAAAATCCCAACACCACGAAAAAATAGTTGTAGAGGAATGAAATGGCGGCAATACATTTGTATAGGTAACATATTTAATCGATTAAGGTTTCAAGATCACAGCTTAATGTAAGCGCGAGAAGAGCCATTTTAAATGTGAAATGCTGGTACATTAATAACCGGTGTAACCGCCAGAATGTTGAATGCAAGCACGCAAACGTTCATGCATTGTGTCGTACAGGTGCTGGATGTCAGTTTGTGGGATGGAGTTCCATGCCTGTTGCATTTGGTCGGTCAATACAGGGACGGTTAATGCTGGTGGGGGTGACGCTGGAGTGTGGTCCAATGATGTCTCATACGTGCTCGATTGGTGAAAGATCTGGTGATCTAGCAGGCCACGGCAACATGTCGACACTCTGTAGAGCATGTTGGGTTACAACAGCGGTATGCGGGCGAGCATTATCCTGTTGGAAAATACCCTCTGGAATGCTGTTCATGAATGGCAGCACAACAGGTTGAATCACCAGACCGACGTACAACTGTGCCGTCAGGGTGCGTGGGATAACCACGAGAGTGCTCCTGCTGTCATAGGAAATTGCTCCCCAGACCATAACTCCAGGTGTAGGTCCAGTGTGTCTCGGCCGCAGACAGGTTGGTTGCAGGCGGTCACCTGGCCTCCTTCTAACCAACACACAACCATCACTGGCACCCAGGCTGAACCGGCTTTCATCAGAAAACACAACAGATCTCCACTTCGTCCTCCAATGAGATCTAGCTTGACACCACTGTCATCGCAAATGGCAGTGGTTTGGAGTAAGTGGAATGCACGCTACAGGGCGTCTGGCTCGGAGCTGTCCTTCAAGTAACCGATTTGTAACAGTTCGTTGTGTCACTGTGGTGGCAACTGCAGCTTGAATTGCTGCCGCAGACGCGGTACGATGCGCCACGGCCATACGCCGTACACGGCGGTCTTCGCTCTCAGTAGTGTCACGTGGCTGGCCGGAACCCGGTCTTCTTGAGGCAGTACCATCCCTTGACCACCGCTGCCAACAATCATGCACAGTGGCTACATTCCTGCCAAGTCATTCTGCAATATTGCGAAACGAAAATCCACCTTCTCGTAGCCCTATTACACGACCTCGTTCAAACTCCATCAGCTGTTGATAATGGCTTCTTCGTATTCTTAAAGGCATTCTTGACTAACATCAACACACTATGTCGAATCTCAAAGATAACTAACGCTCACGAACGTTACAGCGCATATTTACAGCAAACCTGCTTTGCATGTTCCGAGGGCGCTACCAGCGCCACACGTATGCGCCGAGCGCGAAATTCGCATAGACGTCATCTTACAGATGTACTCTCACCGCCTACCAACTGTCGTTTATCTAACACAATCCCTTCTTGGTGTTGGGATTTTTTTTCCCCGTCAGTGTATGAAAAAGTTATAACGTGTGAAACAGTATGAGTTCCAGCTATTACTTGTTACTAATAGCAAATTATATTAATATTTATGTCACATACTAATAATGTTCATAGTCTTATCTTGATCAAATATCTTAATTGTTAAAAATTGTCTTCATCACATCAGTGTGTGCTCTCAAGTCTTTGTTTCAGCAGATGAGATAGTGTGTGACCTTCATACATTTTAACAATGTTCCCTCACTTCAAAAAGACTTGCAACAAGGAATATTGATTAAAAAATTATCTTACCTCAGGAATTTAATTCACCACTTTCACAAGAACAAGGTGGAGTCTACAATTGCAGCAGTGCACATACAGTACTTTCCTTCTGCAACTGCTGTTGAAGAAACACCTGTGCCCCTTTACTCTCTCTGCAAATAACACACACTCTGTCATAACATTGGCTGAAAATTCTTGAGTGGTCTAGACCACAGTTGTTTAAAACTTTTTGTCAACTTGCTAAAAGCTTTACCATTTAAGTCATTGCAATGTTTTACCACCAAAATGGATTCTTTTGCTTTTCCACTGAAGACATATCTGACTCCTATGGCAATGTTTTCATCATGTGTCTTATCTTCCAGAATTGTAAATCAAGGAACATTACAATTTTGAATATCATGCAGAATATTTTCAGTGACCATTTCTGCTATGATTTATATCAAATCATTTTGCATTCTGGGAGACTGACAAGTGCAATAAGATTGTATACGTTTTATGAATTCAGAAAGCTTTCATCTTTTTGCACTGTATAATTTAAAAGATCTAGAAATAAACTCCTTTCTATTCTTTTTTAAATGTCACATGTATCATATTTCAAAGAGCTATTTCATTAATGGCAAGAAACTGGATAACTTTGGCTAATGCTTTCACATTTCCAAAACATCAGAATTCAACACAGCTGATAGTCCCATTTATATTCACACTTTTCTTTCTCTTGCCAAGCGAGGATTGTGTGCACATGCACTTCTGATATGTGTTTTACTTAAAGTGAATTTCCAATTTTTAAGGCCAGAAGACATGAATGCATTTCCTTCAGACCCAGAAAATTTTAACTGTCTCGGCAAGCCTAACATAATGTTGCATCAACGGCTCTGAAATATTCAAGTCACTTGAATTTCTGAAACCACACTACTTGGAAACTTCTGTTTTCCTTATTTTGGGGATAAACAGAGCTTGTGTTGTTTTATTATTTCTTGATATATCAGAAGGGTAATGAAGTGTATGCAGCTTGGTCCACTGCTTTTAAAGTCGTGTGATAAAAATTATTCCTTGGTGAAGAACTTGTTGCAGGTGTTGTCGTACCATTAGCACGATAACCATCCCTGGTCCATGCAGCAGTGAATGGTTTCGCCTTGTCACCAACAAATGAACACCAATGAGAATGGTCGAGAGTTAACATTCATGATTCTTTGAAAACATTCAGGATGCACCTGACCTTTCTAGTTGGATGTGAGCCCTCGCTGCTTGTACTTTTACTTCAACTCATATATCCACTAACACGAAACATCAGCTTTTCAACTTCAGGCGCATGCTACAAAGGTGGTAGGGGACTAAAATTTTGTTGGAGGTGGCTTAGCTACCCCTAGCACTACAGCCCTGAATAGTAATCAGTATATTTTGCAGTGAAAAAAGTTACACAACACCATTTTTACATCATTTTCCACATCACATGGCCTACTAATGGACAAGTTTAAAACATGTGCATACTCAAAGAGTTTATGTATCAAGCCAAAAGTTTCTCATGGCTACAATGTTATGCTGACACTGTTTCTTGGGCCACGATGTGTTATACTTATCCTGCCACTGTTTCTTGGGCTACGATGATATACTTATCCTGCCACCAACAACTCATATTAAAACTATCAAGTGCATGATGGTTTTAAAGACGACGTCAATAAAAGATAATGATTTTAATCACACTGTATATAGTCTTTTATTTCATTGATTCTTTAAATTTCATCTTCATTTTTTATTTGAATCTCGACTCTGGTTGTAAGTTTTTATATAAACCTGCGAGTGTTTTTAGTTCTATGAACTTAGACTGCACGAAACTGTCAACTCCCGAACGTCCGAGATAGGTACCTGTGAGTAAAAACAGCCAACAATAACCTTCCCAATTGTGCCATATTGGGTAAGTGCAGTCATTTTGAACAAGTTATAATAGTTGAAATATTTTTATAACCCGCATCCTTAAATAATTATGTTATAGCAGAAATTACGAGGCATATGTGCACTCGACTTGAAGACTTTTATAGCATGTGCAACAGTAATAATAATAGTTATACAACTATTAACATACATCAAGTGCATACTAAAAGCATATATGTATCAAGGAAAAAGTTTCTTATGGCTACAATGTTATGCTGACACTGTTTCTTGTTCTATGATGTTATAACTTATCCTGCCACCAACAACTCATATTAAAACCATCAAACAAGTCTGTCATTCAATTTGCAATATCAGCATTATTGGTACAAAGAATGATTAGAACAGATAAAAGCATAACTAAAAAATATCTCCCTGAGTTTTTCATATCGTGCTAATGAACCAGCCATTGTGCTGAAAAGCTTGTTTTTCTTTGAATTATGATACAGGAGTTCTTCGACAATAGAGGAATGTTAAATTCATAAAGTTAAACTCTTTTACAATCTAGTCTTTTGCTGTAGACAGATAAAGAGATTTTTTTTATTACTTACTATCCAGGCCATCTAATCATTAATAATTACTTTTCTGTCTGCTTTACATATGAATATTTCCTCCACTTCATTTTGACACAGCCACATCTGTTACACAGCTACGCCTGTGTAACAAAAAAAAAAGACCTCCACTGGTACGGTGCACTTACATCATCATTCAAAGAGAAAAATTCAACCTATATATATGATAAACAATCTGGCAGTTGCTATTTCTCTTAACTATTTTTTCCATAGATGGGCAGTGTAAGCAGTGTCTTTTATTGGTATTCTTTAAGGCACTGCTTTAAAGATGTCAGTTCGAGTCCTGCCTCTTGCATTTTCCTATCAGGCTACAAGAAATAGTATCACTCAGCACCTATTTTGCATATACCTGATGGAATATTTCCTATCAGGCTACAAGAAATATGCTAACTGCTTTGCCAACAAATTCATTCCTGCTGTACCAGATGAAAACTTTGGAATTCCTAAGCTGTTTACATTTTCCTTGGGCATCAAAGCTTTCAATATGTCAAGGGCAAATAAAATACCTTTAGCTGTCTCATATACATGGTTATGTCTTCATTATAGAAAAAGAAAAGTATATTCGAAGCTATAAACAAAAAGCAGGGTTCAAAAAGGTGAAAAATATTATACCTTTGACAGAACTAAAATTTCTAACTAATTACAACCTATCTAACATATCATGTACAATTTCTTAGCTGCTTATATTTTACTTACAGAAAATAATCTATTTTACCTACCAGTGGCTGCTTTTGATTTCTTGGCCAATCCTGAAGAATCCTTTTGATGATATGGTACTGCTGAGAGGCTCTGAGTCCTTTTCTGAATAGGAGTATGCAACTGAGGGTTTGATGACTCAGTCGGGACTTCAAGTTTTTCAGTACCTAACTAAAAATGGTGGCACATAACCATTAAAATGTAGCACATATAATGGAAAACAAAATTAATCTAATACACTCTAGTTTTGGAAAATAAAATAACTTTATGAGAAAGAATATTCAGAGAACAATTTCTAGAGCGTAACCTTAATTCATTTTGAAAAGGTATATTTGTATATGCAAGGGGAAGGAATAGGTCTTTGACCTATTCCTTCCAACTTGCATATAGAAATGAAGTCCTTTTCATTTTTTTATCTAATTCATATATTTTCTGATGACAGCAACATTATATGATGTCCTGAAGTCATTTATAAAGTTATATCAAACTTCAACAACTGCAAAGTAAAGATGTACCCAACTTGGTGTGTGTGGCTTGTTGTCGCCATAACTTAAAAACTATTACACCTATCAAGATGAAATTTAATACTGAGGGCTTTTGTGATACTCTGATGGGGAGGAAATGGCTGAAGTTAAAGCCTTTTGTTAAGGAAGAAAAGTTGGAACTTTCATAAAGACAGTACTTTAACATGTTATGTAAGGTTAGTTTATGGCACTGCTTTCCCATTTATGCTACATGCAGTGTCATTTGTAACATGGTACACCTCCTGCTGCATGTTATGAATGGTTAGTTTATGGCACTGTTTTAATTGACATTTATACTATATCTCCTATTGCATATAATCAGATTCCACCCCATTGACAGTACCCCTAAATAGTTTGAACATGAAAGAAATTTATTCCTGCGTCTCATAACATCAGCTTTTCCAATGCCATTTTACTCGTAAGGTAACCAGTCTTGTGATTGCCTCTTGAACTAAACTTAATGGGGGGAAAAAGGAATTTTAAGTGAAAGATGGGGAGTCATATAAGACACCAAACAAAAGAGCTATATGTTCATTACATTCTAAGAAAATCAGCCAGAAATAACACCCCAGTTTGTAAGCTCAGTTGTAGTGCAGCGTTAAGTAACATTACTCTCAAAACGATATTTAGTAATCCTGCATTTACGCTAGCAAATTTGCACTTGCAGATGACATACATTGAGTTTGGGAGGAATTATACCTTAAATCTTTTGAAACCCTGAACAACAAATTTATCCATCACTCTATGACTTTTCTCCTTTTTTAGAAACATAATATTAAAAAAAAAAAAAAAAAAACTGAGGCCATATCGCATCGCGGGGTTCTACGCCTGGGCTTTTCGTTGGTTACCTTGTAAATCCACCAGAGTATTGAAATCCCCAGTTATAATGAACTTCTCTTTAGCACTAAACTAGATCAAAACAGCTTTCAGTTCATTCCAGAAATTGTTCTTCCTACCAGAAGGTTCCAAGTCACAAGGAGCATATACTACAATTACTATTATCTGAAGTTGCACTTTCAAATGAATTAAAAGAATTCTCTCACTTATGCAGCTATAGTGAATCAAAGTGTTCATCTTTTCACTTAAAATCACACCTACATCACTTTGTCCTTTTACATTATCCAACAATTAAACACACACCCACAGTGTTCCATTCACTTTTCTATCCCAATTTCCTTCTTTTTGGTTTCACTTACATACAGCACATCCAATCTATACTTATTAATTTCTTCAATCACCTCATTCATCTTGCCACTTATACCTCTAGTATTCCATACACCAATCTTACACTCACTCAGTCAAGATCTCTCTCATTCGCATTTTTCCATTTCCATATTGTTTCTGTGGTGGACCATCCTTCTCAAGTGCGGTAGGCCCACCATATCCCACACTAGAGTCCAGAGCATTGTATTTGTGTCTTTTTTAATCAGGTGAGTACACTAGAGTGGGGGATTAGCACACAGCTGACAGTTCCAGTTCGTCATTCCACCTAAGGATTCTGGAACATAATCCAGTGATTTGAGGTCTTTTTGCCAATGTCACACAGAACTTGCTGGTACCTCTCCAAGATTCACAGAGGCCCTTGTTGCCCATGGAGTGCCCCGAGGAGGCAAACCCATCTCTAATTAAGATCGCCCATACTGAGTACTTCCCCAAAAAAGTGTACGTGACTTCAGTGAAGAGCAAAGAGAACTTTAGAATCCATCAAAGCATTAAGTTAATGGAAAAGAGATATCACGGATGATGGAATGTGAATATGATGGCAGCTTACTGCTAGATGCTGAAGATGAAGGCCCTCAGTGACAGAAATAGCTGTGCAAGGAAATCAAGCAAATGAAAATTTCAACTCTCATAATGCATGTGTGTAAATTCATATTATTTTAACAAACTTTAATAAGAAGATACTTTTTTACAGTAAGCATACAGTATTGTATTTCGAATTTTATTTGCTCACAAGAGATTAAGTTACTGGAAAATGTGCTAAAATGCAAATATCTTCTCTTGCAGTCTGTGAAAAATTCTGATGACACACACAAAATATGGATTACATTTTTAAACCATTGGACAAAAATGATTAGGAATCACCTACTACTTTAAAAACATTAGAAAATTGATTTGAAAATGTAGACTACTGAAAGCATTCAAAATTTTACAATAAGGCACAGCAATAGGAAAATTGCAAAAGGTAGTAATAAAAAAGTACAAAGTAAATGCACAGGAAGCAGACCACAAAAATGTGAGAAATGTTAATTTAACTTATATTCAGTTTCCAAATTATGCAGAAATTCTGCAAATACTACATTCAGAGCAGCAATGCCTCCAGCAATTACAATAAATTTTGAGAATCTTTCAGGTAGAATGTCACAATTAAAACCAAAATATATAAAAACAAGTCCTTACTGTGATAATAAGTTGCGTGTTTACTCCATTATTTTTCACACCAATTAGTTATTAAATTTAAATTCTTAATATGTAGTACTTAGAAAATCACATTAAAAAAGAAGTACAGTACACCATATTAGTAAAGTTGAATGATGCAGATGAAAACTGAAGGCAAATGTGTCACTAACCTACAGAAGCTTACATTAAAATGTGTGAAAATCCACAATTGGAGAAATTAAGATTCACATCACATTATGTTACAGCCTCATACCAACATATTCCAATGGTAATTTAAAGCAGAGTGCCTTTTAAAACAAGCAAATGAAAAATAAATAAAAAAAGAAAAAAACATTACCACTAATTCAGTAAAAACTTCTTCCATTCTGTGCTGTTCTTTTCAAGACTTTGACTCTTCAAAACTTCCACATGCATCACTAAGGACTGGTTTCTTACTATCAATCCACCAAATTCTAGGTCTTCCACTTGATCTACGTGGCCCAGCAACTTAGTAAATATATACTGAGAGAATCTCATCTTTTGTCTGATTCACATAATCAGATCACTCTATGGTTCCCTCAACTGTGTTATCTAAAGAAGTACTCAGTTCAAATCTAATACCTGCATACCTACCTCTCTCTTTTGTTGCTGAATACATTTATTTCCCACTAGATATTCCTTTTATCAGCCTTATGCCAATCATTTAAAATGCACAATGAAAAACACACTTCAACACCCGACTTATACTATTATAAAAGAGAATAAGTATAAATATTGCATTACACAAATAACTTTGTTCTTTGTCCATCCTATTTATTAATGAGACAGTGGCTATAAGATAGCTTACAATTTTATATGTTCATTATCTGATTCTACATCAAACTATCCTATCTCATTAATCACAAAATCTGATATCAAATTATCACCACTTCTTATATCTTTGCTTAAACCCCATATTCCGTACCCCTTAATTATCAATTTAAATTTTTTTAATTTGAATTTTTGAATAATTGAAACCAAAAATTCGTGCTGGATGATAACAAAAATGAGAAAACAGGCTGTCAAAGCACGATGAATATCACGATCAGGAACACCAAGGTGTCAGTTACTAAAAGATGATATTTATTTACAACTAGCTGATTACCCGGCGTTGCCCGGGTATTAATTTATTCCAATCTTCTATTAGACATGAAAAGGAATGAATTCTATCTATAGTGTAAAATGAAAGTAATTTTATTTACAGGTTTTTAAAAGTATAAGTACAGTATACGAATTATAAAGTAAAATCTTTTACAAATTCACTATAATATTAATTTAACACAAAACTTTATTATAAACAACATTTTTAGTTTCACCTCCAGAAGCAAAAATAAATAAATTCTTGGGTGACCCCACCCTTGAGCAAGCAACATAAAGTTGTCCATGGGAGAAACATGGCGATCTCAAATCCACTCTGCAGTACTTAATAGACTGCCCCTGTGACTTGTTGATCGTGATCGAGAACGCAAGTCTCACTGGAAATTACAATCTCTTAAAGTTAAAAGGGAGATCAGTCGGAATGAGTGGTATCCGTGGGATAAAAACTGTTTCACCCTCTCCCTTTCCTGTTAAAATAGTCGCTTGAATTACATTGCCCAGCATCATCGTTACACACAGCCTTGTGCCGTTGCAAAAGTTTTGGCGGGTCGAGGTTCCGCAGTAAAATAATTGGAGATCCCACTTTAAGTAAAAGACGATGTGGTGGCAATCCAGCCGGATCAAGTGAGTTTAGGAACTCTGGTGGGAAATTGACGACCTCATTGGCATCTACTACGGTATCAATAGACTTGTATTCAGTGACTACGCCTGGTAACATGGCAAGTATTTGATTGTTTATTTAGTGGAAGTCTTCATTTTTAGCAGAAAGAATGGTCCTCTCTCGCAACCAGTTCAAATTGTGATAGTTTTGGAAAACAGCCAAATAGACTGCATCTATTTGCTCTGCGACGGATGACACCAGATTACAAAATCGGATGGCAATTTTATCTTGCCAGAAGATTCGACTGCTAATCTGCCATCTCCGATCTCCAGTAGTTTAATAGTTCGAATTCTCCTAACTCCAGTAGTTTGTTTGAGAAAATTTGAGCACTGTCATCCCCCAGATGTACTCTCATGTTTTGCTTTAAAGTTATCTTTCGCACATGTCTCCACAAAAATGAATTTTAAACATGCGTGGATCTCATCGGTCGGTGTTCACTTTGGGATGACGGGCAGAGTTTGATGAAAGTCTCCACAGAGGAGTACCAGAGCTCCTCCTATCAGGTTGTCGTTTCCTCTCAGATCTCTCAGAGTGACGTCAAGGGCCTCGAGACTTTCTTGTGAGCCATGTTGCATTCATCCCATACGATTAATTTACATGTCTTGAGCACCTGCGCCCGACCACTTGCCTTGCTTATATGTTGCAGGTAGGATTTTCCTGCCTGGCAATGTCAAGTGGCAACTTAAGTGCGGAATGGGCTGTCCTCCCTCCTTCCATTAACGTCGCCGCAATTCCTGAAGAGGCGATGGCAAGAGCAACTTCTCCCTGAGCCCTGATTTCGGCCAGAATTAAATTAGTTAAAAATGTTTTCCCTGTGCCCCCAGATGCATCAAGAAAAATGATACCACCTTGTTGTTTCGCTACCTGATCCATGATAATTTGGTATGCTTTTTTCTGATCTTGATTTAGAAGTGGCTTCTTGTCCACGACATATGCACTCAGCTCTTCGACGTTGTAGTTCTTCTCTCGTATGTAATCTGCGTGAAGTACGTCTTGTCAGTCTCGTACTGGTGTAGGCAGGCAGGCCGAGTTGCAGTAATATTGTATTGATCATGGCCACACATTTGTCCCCAAGAATAATCAAAGCCTTGTTGAAAATGTCTGGACCAAACGTAATTTCTAATGTCGGATTTTCTCTCCGGACTTTGGCGAGTATATCCTCACTTAGGGCCTCCTTATATTTTTCCCATAAAGTGTTTGGATTTGATGGACTGCATGTAGTGAATATTATAGCAAACAGGTTTCTGATTTGCTCTGGGAGGGAGATCAATTCAGCTTCTCGCAATGTGTCATCCCAGTGCTGATCTCCTTCCAGTAAGCCCAACTTCTGACAGGCCTCTCTAAATGTCATGCATACTTTGCCATTTACTGTTCTTAGCTCAGCGAAAGATGTTGGTCCTCGAACTGAGTGAAGAAGCATCCTAAGGAAATAGCATTCGGCGTTATTGGGGTGAACTGTGCACACTCGACCCAAGGCGTCACTCATGACTGCATCATGTCCAGGGACGGGCTGGCCAACTTTTCTTCTACAGAAAACTTTCCTCGATGCATTCCATGTGTAATATCGAGGTATCTCAGGATACAACAAAGTCCTTGCAAAAAGGATCCTGCTGATACAGTTGAAAGAATGCTGTTAAAGTCGTGTTTGGTGGCTGATCAACCACTGTAGGGGTGCCCTCTGTTGTGAAATAAACTCTCTGACCATTTTCTAAATGGACGCTGAGGTGAACAACAGTAGGGTGTCTTTCGTGAATCGGAAATCCTAGGATTCGACAAACTGCCTCGTTGCTGCTAATGTACCTTCCCAACTGATGCCGCATCACTTTATCATTTTTCTCTCATTGCTTATGCCGAAAACAGCCATATCACTACCTTTGTTACTTGCACACATATTTGATCGATTTCACACTGTCACAGTACTCCACGTTGATGTGGCCTGAAACATTTTTGACAGCAGCGGTGAAAATGGCACAACCCAGCTATTGTCAATTTCTATTTCTGTGTTGCTGCGTATCTTTAGTTTTGCCGTGAACCCTCCATCTTCTGGAGCTCGCCGTCTATACAGAGGATAACCGTCATTTCCGGTTTGTGTCTCTAATCAATTTTCTTGGGTATTTCTTGGTACACTTTCCACCCTTCATACACGGAGAGTTGGGATTGAGATTTCCACATGGTCCGTGGATCATGTTTTTTGTTACCACTGCGAAAAGTTCAGGATCTTGTGTTGGCTCAGGCAACTCAGCAGATATAACGTCATCGATTTGTGTGGGCTGAATTTTGTCGGTCAACTAGATTAAATTCTGTGAGTGTGGCAGTCCTCGCTTTTGCCATTCAATCATGTACATCCAGCATCTTGGCACTCCAAAGACATGGCCCTTCGTTATAACGTCAATTATTTTTAACTGCTTCTGTTTAAATACTCTTGCAAACAAGTCGCGGCACTTACTGGGTAATTGACCATTGGTAAGCATCTCCTTGATATCTGTCCAAGTCAGATTGCAGGTGAAGGTGATAAATAAGTCTGGTCTCCTGTACGTCCTCACGTATGTCATAGCATCTTGCGTGTATTCGTGCATGTGCCTGGGACTGCCTGTAAATGTAGCTGGTAGTATGACTAAGGCACCGAGGTTTTCAACGTTCCCGTCATTTGCCACAGCATCTCTCAGGTGAATATATTCTTCAACTCTCAGTTTACGTTGATTTAGACGAATGTAAAGAAGACGCTCACTCTCGATTTTTGCATACATAGCAACGATGAATTGATGAAACAATTGTCTGCAGTTTAAGATGTGGTTCTGTTCAGTTTCTCGAACCATTAGTCTGTATGCATAGAAATCCATCACTGAAACTTTCTTGCTGGTTGTTTCACCTGTTGTTGGGTTGACCTGCCTCAGATTAAAATGATATCCATCTTCACCACAGGGGAATATCACTGGGTACTGTAGACCATCATAAGATCGATGTTTCTGAAATGCGCTGCAATGATGCGCCTCGTCGTTGAATTATGATATCTCGTTGATCAAACTCATCGCCTGATATAACCACCGTGACTTCATCTACCTGAGGAGCATTGAAGCGCCGCTCGTGTTTGCCTGCTGGTCTTCGGTCTGCTCTTATGACTACTTTATATTCATCCGTTGGCATACGTTCCAATGCTGTTAACGTTTTAATAAGATCATTGTGCTCATGAAACATCCTTTGTAAGTGTAACACAATGGGACTTCTTGTTCCTGAGATGCAGGCGCACCTCTGGTCAGTTTCCATTTCTTCGTTTCCAATAAAATATAGTTGTAGAAATTTTGGTGGTTGATCTGGCAGCAGAAGCAACGATTCCGCCTTATGGTAAATCTGCCTTTGCACCATGAATATCGATGGAAATCTGGGCTGTTTAACAACTGATGTTGCGCTGAACGATGTCATTTGGAAACATGAGTTGTATTTTCTCATGTTACTACGAAAATGCTTTGACCCTGACATATCTGCTGATGTGTAAGTCAAAAGTTCTTGTGGTGGTTCCAGTTTTCAGAGTTTCACTTTCCCATTTTTGCAGCAAATACCAGGAGACTCTAATTTAAACTTTTTGGCTTGACAGTAACTACAAACCATTTCCATTTTTCCGATGGTAACACTTGCATGCTGCGAGTAGTCTTTATGTGGATCATAGTGGAATCCTTCCAATGCTAAGCTAAAATGTTGTGCAATCCGTGATCGTCTGGCTCTATCTCTATTATCCTGTAGTCTGGCCTCACGCTGTTCTACTGTCTCTGAAGCTCTAGATGTAGTAGCTCTATCTCTCTTATCCTGTAGTCAGGCCTCAAGCTGTTGTACTGTCTCTGAAGCTCTAGATGTAGTAGCTCTCTCTTTCATATCCAGTAGTCGGGCCTCACGCTGCTGTACTGTCTCTGAAGCTCTAGATGTAGCAGCTCTCTCGTGCAGCGTCGCAAGTCTTCTATTCCTCTCCTTGGGAGTTTCTTGTCTACGCTGTTGTTTCATTTTTTTAGCCTTTGATTGCATTTGGCCAATTGCCTTACGTTTCCTTGGAGGCATTGTTACGGCAATGGAATATATTATATAATACAATAAAAAGCTAATATAAACATAAGGAAAAAACAAATTTAAAATTATGAAGTACTTGTGTGTAGAAATATAAAACTCTTCACAGAACTTGAATCCAAAATGCACACCATCACTGTCAAATAAAGTAGGAAACACTTATACGATCAACTAAAAGAGCAAAATGAAACTGTCACATTCACTGAAAGATGATAAACTGGAAGACTTGCCGAGTTAGCTTCCCTTAAATACGACCATCTAAGATTAGAGTGGGTGCTGGAATTTTCTCGAACATCATGAGTCCAAGACCGGGGCATAATGATGATTTCTAAAAATTTCCAGAAGGTTCTACAAAGTTATATTCATTTCCACAACCTTCTAGAAGGTTCTACAGAGTTCTATTCATTTCCACAACCTTCTAGAAGGTTCTACAGAGTTCTTTTCATTTCTACAAATTTCCAGAAGGTTCTAACGACACCGAGTTCTATTCATTTCCACAATCTTCTAGAAGGTTCTACAGAGTTCTATTTGTTTCTAAAAATTTCCAGAAGGTTCTACAGAGCCCTATTCGACTAAATTTGGGCTTAAAAGTCATGGGGACTGTCACCAATCAGCTTAGCAACCCCGAAAACTATGGATTCGACACTAATCTCAGTCATTTTGGGGTCATTCCACATCAGTTCAACGAGGCCATAACACCCATGGTCTCCGATTTTGATGAAACTTGGTATAACCAATCCCTCCAAGGGGATAAGTAACCCCATAAATTCCCCCCCTCTAGCACTTCTGGTTTTAATTTTACAGCCCTTGAAACTTTTGGGGAATTCTCGTTTTTTACCATTTCCGAGGCCTTCTACTCAAGCTACACTTGCTAACCAAAAAAATTTCATCTCACTCAGAAATCGTTCAATCTCTTTGAAATTTTATAGCCTTGTCAATGAAAGCATTAAGATTTCAGAAAAAAATATGTTAACACTCTAAATATCTGATATACTCCACTAAAAAATTAATAAACTATTTTTAGCCTATTTTTTTCTGTGGAAAACATGGTTTACCAAAAATGGAATTATCAACATGAGGGATAGGTATAACCCTAACATATGATTTTTTTAATGAACCTAAAGACATGTTCTACCATACCCAGCAATAAAACTGATGGCTTTTTTTATTCCTTCGGCACTTTTTTCGGCCATTTTGAAAAAAAAACAATAGTTTAATTTATAAACATAATTAAACTATTGAATATTGGTAACTTGTACATAATAAGTTATTTACCTGTAAAAAATAAGTTAGGTACAATTTCTGAACTTCTAGTCCATAACGCTCATTTTCTTTTGCGTAGCATAACATCTAAATGTGCAGATTTTCCCTCCATCGACCTCATGCAGTCCTTTGAGAAGTGATAGGTTCTTCCAGATGTTGTCTGTGGGATATCAACAACAGCAAGCACACGAAGAACAGGTACTGTGCAGGAATCTTCATGGCTTGGCCAGCAGAATGATGGTGAAGGCCCATTAGGATGAAGAAACTTTACAACAACATTGTCTTCATCTTTATCCACTGTAGACACCATTCCAAAATACCACAAGTGGTCATATTAACATGCAATGTAACACCCAGGGAACAACTCATTTGCAGTTACAACTGATGGGTGACAGCTTTTCAGGTTAAATGTGAAAGATGGATCCTCATCGGTGCTGATTCTTCTAGCAGCAATATTTCCTATGGAATCCAGAGGCTTAAAGTTGTGAAAACTTCTAGTACCAGGAAGTGTGTGCACATCTTTGAACCTGTTTTCAAGAGCAGAACGAGTTGTATCTACTGTGTCTTTGTCAATAAAGTGGAAACTGACCTTGGTGATGTTTGTTTCACAAAAATTGAAAAATGTAGCTGCTGTCGTGATGTGCCTCTCAAATGGTCTCTGGAGACTTTGCCTTCGAGCTAAGCGTTTTGCTGTGCCGCCAATCCCATCACATTCTGATTTTCCATGGCTTGTAGCAAAAAATGACCACTGTGCCTTCAACTGGAAGTCTTCTTCATGCAGACACAGGTTAAGGAAATTGTACTTGTTTTTATACTGTGCAGCACTCCCGTCACTGTAGTAATGTATTGCCGTAATGTGTGAACAAATTTTCTAAGAGAAAATTAACAACTGTTTCCTGGATTTTGTAAACCATATTCACATCATGCTTGAGGTCATCAGATATGACACAGTGTGATGAAACAATCTTTTCTCCTTCAGGGTTCCTACAATGTACTACAACAGGATGAACTGTACATGAATCAGAAGTCCAGTGGTACCCCTGGGCCTCATCCTGGATTGTAAAAGAGTAGTTCTCACTGAAGTCCATCAAAATTATTGCTGTGTCTGATGGTACATTTTCTTTGAGATTTTTTAGGAACGAAGACTGTGACTTGGCTATGAAAGAGAGTGGAATCAGTTTTTCAATCTTGTTGGCTAAATCATCAATGAAATCATCAAGTGCTGTTGAACTTTTTATCATCTGTGTCCTGTCAGTTGACACCCATTGAGAAAATTCAATAGTGTCACTTTCTTCATAATCTTTAAATTTGGATACTAAGTAGCTCAGTAGATGTGGTTTGGAGGGGCATTTACAGCAGTGCCTGAGCATACATTCACTCTTTGCTTCTTCACACACTAAGAACTTCATAACATCCTTATAGCTCTCTTCAATTTGTGCAGTATGACATTTTGGTGAAGTGTGCATACGCATACTGAGTGGGTTCCACTGGCACCAGCTAAAATGCACCACTTTGGTCGCAAAGTGCAAAATTTTGAGAATCCCACCTTAACATCAGGATACTCACACTTTAAACTTGAATATAATTCATGAAGATTACCCAAAATCAGTCGTTTTCTGTTGTAATTATTTTTACCCATGCTCACTACATCTTTCATTCCAGGCATAACTCTAGACTGCTCATCACTTTCATAAAAGTTACTCACTAAATTAATAATTTCAGGTTTCAGTTTTTTCCCACATCTGGGATCAGGTTAAGCTAAAAATCCCTTTTCCTGAACAAGTCTCTGAGCTTTACGAACAGCAAAGTCGGAAACACCAAATGTTTCTCGTATTTTTTTCTGTGTCCACGTCAGTGAAGCAGGAATGGTTAATAGTTGAATTTGTTTTTTCCTTGAAATGGATTTCAATTGCTCTTTCATGATTTCTACAAGCTTGCCCATATCAGCTGCTTTCTGTTCCACAAGCTCATTTGTTGGAATGTCAACATCTAGTATTTTATGAAATTTGCTTCGTACATTTGCCTGGAATTTTTTGAACTTTTCCCTTCCATAAGATGCCTTGCTATGTTCACCAAGGGAATGTAATTTTAAAGGACAGCAACCTATCCCAGTGAAAGATGAATTGAGTTTTTCTATCGTTTCTTTCTTCTCCAAACCGGTTACTTCTTCTGGAGTTAAACCAATGTCCTCAGGTTCAGTACGGGTATCAGTACTTTTGTCAGCACTCTGTATATCACTTTTAAATAAAGTACCTCTACATTGAGAACACAGTTTTTGCCCTGGCTTCACTTTAATTTCCTTCATTAATAAGTATTTACATTGCTGTACAGTCACCATATGTGGTGATTTTCTCACACATCTCTTATGCTTTCTTAGGGGATCACAACACACTTTTTGAAGAAATGCAAACTTTTTCAAAAATAAACTTTTATGATGCAGACAAATGGTCTGTAAATCTTCAGCAGCTTCTGTTCTTAACTTCAAAATAATTCTATTTTCTTTAGTTAGATCTGCTACATTTTCAATACCTTTCTTTGAGACATAGGTATATTTTTGACACTCTGTCAAAGTTAATTGCCCCACACTGCACTTAGAATCTTCCATTTTCTCTGTAACAAAGAAATACACTAATATTAGGACACTACTATACTTTGCCCATGCACACTTATAACATCAATAAAGTACTAAATTATACACTGGAAGAAGGTTTGAGTTTAGGAACTGAAGCAGACTGACTGACAGCTGTGCTAACAAGCTGCTGCATGTTGTGAACAAAGAGGTCACACTCACAGGTTTTGACTTGGCTTCTTATCGGAAGTGATAAAGGAAGTCAAAATCAGCTTCTTAGAAGTGATGTTTTTCAAGGGGGAAAAAACAAAGGAGATGTTATCATTTTTTTTTAAGATAGGAATCTTAGAGTTTGGGTGAAATTGAAAAAATAGTTATCCAGCAGCCATTTTTTTCAAAATGGCCGAAAAAAGTGCCGAAGGAATGAAAAAGTCATCAGTTTTATTGCTGGGTATGATGGAACATGTCTCTAGGTTCAATAAAAAAAATTTATATGTTAGAGTTATACTTATCCCTCATGTTGATAATTCTGTTTTTAGTAAACCATGTTTTCCACAGAAAAAATTAGGCTAAAAATAGTTTATTAATTTTTTAGTGGAGTACAGCAGATATTTAGAGTGTTAACATATTTTTTTCTGAAATCTTCATGCTTTCATTGACAAGGCTGTAAAATTTCAAAGAGATTGAATGATTTCTGAGTGAGATGGAATTTTTTGGTAAGCAAGTGTAGCTTGAGTAGAAGGCCTCGGAAATGGTAAAAAACGAGAATTCCCCAAAAGTTTCAAGGGCTGTAAAATTAAAACCAGAAGTGCTAGAGGAAATTTTTTTTTATGGGGTTACTTATCCCCTTGGAGGGATTGGTTATAATAAGTTTCATCAAAATTGGAGACCATGGGTGTCAAAACCCCTTTTTTTTGCGTTGATTTGACGTGGAATGACCCTTTGGACATTTTATTTTTCACCCCTTCTCACCCCCCATGCTGATGGGGGCTGAACTTGGGCTTAAACGGCATCAGGAGTGTCACTATTCATTTCAGCGCCCCAAAAACTATGGATTCGACACTAATCACTATGAAATTGACACTAATGTCGGCTGTTTTCGATTATTTTTACATGTCCAGGGATCATAGCATACTTCTGGAAAATTTTAGGTAGGAATTTTTAGAAAAATTTTAGGAAAATTTTAGGAGTGTATTTCAATAAAAACTAGATGTATATTTGTATACATCTAGTAAAACAACTTTGTATACATTGTAAAGAGTTTGCTTCACACCCTTCAACCATATATACTGATAGACTGCGCAGGACATCAAAATTTCTGGCTCCAACATAAAATCACATGACATCAGTCAAAAAGATGGGTTACACCTGCTGTGCTTATGGTTGCTCTGAGCGATATAGTAAAGGAAGTTCTATGATTTTTCATGGGTAAGAAACGAATTAAATACCTAAGTCAATAAAGTTCAATTACTTAACCAGAAACTTGCAGCTATTGATATAAAAATATAGTAACTTAAGAAAAAAATGGAATGCATGTCCCAAATTCTTCGCAAATGTTCATCACATTATAAATCACGAAATGTAAACAACCCGATCATGCATGATCATGCATGTATATAGCTCATAAGTAAACTTACCTGAAGAGTTTTCATTATATATGAGGCGCATTCACATAATACACCGAAAACACTGAAGTTCTGCAATGTAAATTAGTAATTTTTACACGAAATTTGGAGTCTGATGATGACGTGCCCAATGTGGGAGCCATGGCGGCTTTGATGCAGCTATTGCCAATGCGCAGTCCATTAGTATATATGTTCGAAGTTCAGACCCAAATTTTTTGCATAACGTCTAATGTCTAAAGTTTAAGTATGATTTACTTCTAATGTTCAGTTCTTATCTTTTCATGTGTTATTATCATATTCAGGTATATTTACCACATTCAAGTTTCACTTTGAACATTAATATGCTGTTGAACCAGAAGCAATTCACGATTTTCACAGTAAAGTTTTCAGGTTTCACATTAAATTATAATATCCTAAAAAGGTAATTGAAAACCAAGAACTATGTACAATTGTTCACTGAATTACTTTTTTCATATTATTGTTTTAACCTTTTCCTGATAAGCCTATCTTTTTCTGCTTCCACCACAACTAATTTACTTTCAGATTTCTTTATTTCAGCCGAACCTTGTATGATCAAGTTAGAGGCAACTGCTAATTTCAACAGTATTTTGTTTTTCTACAGCTTTTCTCATTCTTTCTGTTTCCTCTTGAATTACTGCTAGGGAGGCTTCTTTATCTTTTTTAAGCCTATTTATTTCTGCATCATTTTCTTTTATTTTGTCATCAAACTCAGCTTTTCTTTTTTTCTCTAGCTGCTTTTCCTTATTTTCCCTCTCTTTCTGCTTCCCTTCTTTTACCTTTTTTATTCTTCTTCCTTCAGCTTATCAACATACTCTTTATAAAATTTATGTGAATCACAAACACTATTTAACAAATTTCTTGTTATGGGAACTTTACTTACACATCCATAGTGTTTAATGGCCCCTTTAACTATTCTTAATGATGTTATAGTTGAGTCTTTTAAGTTAGCCTTGTCCTTCCTTAACAGAGCAGTGTTAACTGAAAATCCCCTTTCTGCATCAGCATTACCATGAGGTAAAACTAAAATTGACTTGATGAGTTTAGCAAGATTTGAGTATTTTTCTTTTCCGCTAGAGTCTTTAATACTAAATATATTACGCCAGTAATGATCAATCCGCACTGGAATATGCCCTTCCTCTGAAAATTTCACTAGTTCATCTAGAGTTGGCTTATCGCAATTTAAAAGTTTCCACTCTTCTCTTACTCTATCAATTTGTTCCTCAGAAAGATGCAAAACACTTGAAATTCTGGTTATTTCCGAAAGTCCTTCAGTGACTGAAAGTTGAGTTGACTCTTTCTTTGGTTCTTTTACCTTTAAAACTTCTATGTCTCTTAGCTTTTGATTGCAGAATGGCAAATTTGACTTTAAATATTTTGTGGTTGCAATTAGTGATGATCTTACATCTAAGAGAAATAATTTCTGCCTGGTCTCCTGAACATTGATGAGGAGATTTTTAGTCTTCATACAAACTTCTAACTCCCCTAGTTTTTTCCATGAATTTTTGTTTTCAAAATATACATTCTTTAGGTCTTCTCCAAATTTCCCTGCAATAACATCATCTTGGATAAACTGAGCCATAACATTCCTCATTAAAGTATTTAAATCAGAATATAACTGGTGTATTTTTGGTTCTTCACTCTGATAACATAATGAAAACTTTTCAAAATTTTGGTGTGAAAATGAAATTAATGCTAAATAGCAAGGTGTTAGCTCATTTTTCAGGAAACAGTGAATTCTTTTATACCTTGCCGAATTGCGTAGTTGTTTTTCAAATATTTTTTGAGATGGCAAGAAGTTTAAAAATATTCTGTAATATTTAGCCATTGATCCAAGAGCCTCTGGGCTACAGAACCAATGGTTAACTATCTGTTGCTGACATGATGCAAAAGAAATTTGGCTGTGACCAATGTTATATCCTCGACAGATTTATAATCCTCTCGTCTTGCAGCACTACTCTTTAAAAAGTAATGCATATCAGTAGCAAATTCGTCAAAATCTATATTTAAGCTTGAAAAATTTTTTTTAAATGCATTACCAACAACATGCAGGTTGCAAAAACCTAGTTCCAAAGATTTCTGGCCTGTTTCTTGTTTTACAACTTCATTGAATTTGCGTAAAAAGCACTTATTTACATTTGGGCTGTCCATGGATACACAAATAATTCTGTTCAACGAAATATTGAAGGATGATAATACATCAAGAATTTCTTTTAGCAAAATATCTGCTGTTGCATGACCCAGAAAAACGCTTGTTAGGTATCGGCAAGAAACTGAATTTATTTCTGAAGACCAATACCTGAGATACACATCCAACTGCTGTTTCACTTGTGTATTTGTAGTTTCATCAAATGCTATAGTAACCTTTCCTGGGCTACTAGATGCAATGTCTTTTTTCAAATCCTCTTCAAAATATTTTGACAATCCATGTGATATCACATAAGCAACTTTTTTCTTTAAGTTGCATTTTGGCTGCAATAGCAGAATCAGGAAACATTTCTTTGAAAAGTTCAACTGTTTCAGTGTATGAAACAAAAGACATATTGTCCTTAGCAACTTTCATGGCCCATAATGCTTCGGCTTTAGCCAACTGTAAATCATGACTCAGTACTTCACTAATATTTGTTTTGGGCTGAAGATCCCGTCCTCCAAAGGCTTTCAAGGATGGACTTATTTTGAAATTTATTTTGGAATTTCTGCAAATGTTTTTTTCCCTTTATGATGTACTTTTACTTGTGAAAAGCCACTATTAGAAATATTGAAAATTTCTGAACACAATATACACTTAGCAGAAAATATTGTTTCAGTTGCAGAACACCATTCTTTCAACTTCACTCTGTCCAATTCTTTGGCGAGCCACGCATCTTGAAATTTCGTTTTGGATTTAGGCATCTTAAACACTTGTATTACTAACCAGAAAATGAAAGGGAAGTACAAAAACACGTTCCAATATTGCAAAACCAGACAACTTCCCAAAGTTTGGCTGCGAGGATGTCAAAAGATAGAAAAAAAAAAAAAAAAAGCAAGTCACCATTAGAGAACTGAACCTGCACACAGCACAGAGAACACTATAAAAGACGCAAAACCAGAAACTATCATATGCATCTCACGCAAGTTCAGTCAAAGCGAGTTGGAGCCGAGATATATTGCGCATCGAAGGTCGCTGTCGCCGACACACGATCAAAGGTCAATGATCCCGTGCTCTACTGCCTGCCACGATAACACTCAGCTACCACCCCATCGTCATTACCGGAGGTTACGGAAGGAGACCACATGTTTCCTCTTTGCTTCCACCCACCTGCGGTTTACAATAACAAAACATCAGCAGAAAGAGGAGGTTCCACGAGGCATGTCCAAAAATAAAGTACGATCTTCTGTGTGCCACGGAGTTCGTCTGCAAAGCGCAAACCAGGGGTGAAAATGACCCCTCCCCTTTTCCCTTAGATCTCTTGTTACTCTCGAAAACTGTCCGAAGGCACAAAAGTGGAGCGCCCGCCCCGAAGCAAGTGCATCTCAATGGCGTCATTTTCCCTCCCTTCAGCAGCACAGCATATGGGCTGTGTTTCTACAATAACAGGTCTTGTTACCTTACCGTAATGGTAAATTTATTGGCGTTAATAACGGTTGTATTTTTAATAAATAAGCCTACGAAAATTTTAGGAAGAATAGCAAATTTTAGGTATAATTTTAGGAATTTAAGGAGGGTCACAAAATATTAGGAATTTTAGGAGGAATGCGATCCCTGCATGTCGCACACTTCCCACCCCACCCCTAGGGGTGCTAGGGGCGTCTTACTCTCACAGTATTTTTTTTTTTTCAGGTAGTAAGTCATATATGTACCAAGTTTGGTTGAAATTGCTCCAGGCGTTCCAGAGTTAGGCTGGAAAACACACACACACACACACACACACACACACACATATATATATAGATTTAAAAGATGTACACCACGCCAAGAGGTTAAAAATCAGTGACAAGATCTTTCGGGGCTTCTAAAGCACCCATCTTCAGGTCGAGTGACACAGAATGAAACGCGCACATGAACATTTATATACAAGTTAAAAGTAGACCATCATGCCCTGCGAGAGAGGTAGTAATGTGTTGCTAACGGATAATCTGTAATCATGTATAAAAAATAATAATTGCACAATGTGAAACTTTAACGTTTTATACAACATTAGTGATGTGGTCGAACTCGTTCATTAAGTTCAGCCAGGGTTGGGGGACAAGCACAGGGGGCTCATCATTACAGCAGATTGAGGCAAATTTGTAGATACATAAGTTTTCTGCCAATAATAAGGCATATTTATTTGGAGCTGTCGCAATAATTGTTGTTTGTGCCCAATTAGGGTTATATTCACCTTCAGGAACAGTCCTACTTAAAGCAGTTGACAGTAATCCTCGCCGTACAGTGTATTGGTGTTCTGCCATTCTCACCCATAAATTGCGGAGGGTAGAACCGATATAACAAGAATCTGTAAGATCTGGTACATTTGAGGAAAGCGGTACATTGTACACACCACATTTCTTATGCAGAGGTATTTGATCACGATCTCTGCGCACAAGCTTAAAGTTATTGACTGAATGAACACCAAAATCAAAGTCGTACTTTCTACATAGATTCTTAAGTATGTTTACAAGAGGAGGAAGAAAATCAATAGCACCAATAAACTTAGGGGTGGAAATAAAACCCTGCAAAGTAGTGAAAGTCAAACAATTATAATCTTTTACCAGCTTAAACACGGTCTTAGCTGAATAGCCAAACATTTGTGCAATCTCAACAATTTTATTAAGTCCTTTGTGCCGTAGTTGATTGGAGGAAGAGTGTGAAAATGAGCGTCTTACCAAGAAGCGTAAAGCAGCAAGCTTATGAGACCAAGGTGTGCTGAATCAAATGGAATAAGTGCGGGACAAAAAGTAGGTTTCCGATAAACTGAATAACTTAACCCACAGGGACTAGATGTGTGGGTAAGTAAGAAGTCAAGAAAAGGAAGCGATCCCTGTACCTCCAGTTCCACCGTAAAGTTAATAGTAGGATATTGTGAAGACATAAGATCTGCAAAATTTGTAAGTTGTTCGAAGGTAAAAGACCAGAACAATAAAATATCATAGACATAACGAATATAAAATGCAGGTTTCAACAGAGAAATGGAAATGGCATATTCTTCCAAAGACTGCAACAAAAATTCGGCAAGAACGAGGGAGAGTGGGGAAACCATGAGGGAAGAATAGACTCATCTTGCTTTCCTACTTAACTGCAAGGCGTTACATGTCATTCCAAAATATCTTGGAATTCGATGTATATCTCTCTCACGAAAAGATAATGACATTCTTTCTACTGCCGAAGTAAAGCGTCTTACTGCCGAGATTCGAGGAAAACGTGGCTACTTGGACTATCAAAATAGGAAATCATACCTAGCATACTGCCATTTTGCCTGCAGAGCTGAACCTCTCCTATTTGGTAAGCTATTAACAATTTTTTACAGTACGATTTGTTCAACCACTGAACGGTTTCAATTAACTCGCATTCATAAACTAAGTTGTGTAGTTTCTGAGTCTGAACGTTATGGAACTGGTTACCATGCACCTCGTCAAGACATTCCTCTTCAGCCAACATACATTAATATCAGCTCCACTGTTCTAAATTCAACTCAAGAAACTGCATTGTCTCGCAGCTGTAAATACTCGTATCCTCTGTCACACCCATCCATTATAAAAACTGTTGTACAAGCAGAAACTGTGATTCATGCATTTCCGGAGAATTACCGAGATTCTGCAAAACATTCTGTAGCTCATGCCGTCTCTCGAATGTACACTACTTAAGCTGGAGTTCAACAAAAGAAGTTAAAGTCTGAAAGAACACAATTACTAGCACTTGCAAAGAATCCTTTAATTGCAATAATCTCAGCTGGCAAATCACCACAAATTGTCATTTTGGATAAAACAGTGTATCATACTAAAATGTATGACGCCATAGCTCAAATACCTCATAAGGTCATTCAGTCAGATCCTACTCCAGCCACAATTTCATCTTTAAGTAAATTGCATAATCAATGTTTTTACCCTCCAGCATTTCTCAGTGTATGCATCCACCCCTGGCCCACGAGTTCCTGAACTATTTGGGAAAATCACACTTCATAAAACCAGTCATCCACTTCACCCTCTGGTCTCTAGTTCCTATAATCCTACCAGACCTTTAGAGGAAGCTTTGGCTTTATTTCTAGCTCCTCTTATTCAGTCATCTAATCTTTTCGTTCGCAGTTCTACTGATGCTTTGAACAAAATTAAATCTTTCTGTCCTACCGGACCCTTCATTTTAGCCTCCTTGGACGTTGTATCCCTGTTCCCCAGTGTCCTCATTTCATGTGTTCATAATATTATACAGTCTAAACTTTTGCTAGTTCCAAACTTAAACCCCTCTTGAATCTCAGGCTATTATGTCAGCTTTAAAGCTTGTAGCCTCACACACTTATTTTGTGTTTGACGAAGTCATTTACCAACAAAAAGCGGGGACCCCCATGGGTTCCCCACTTTCCCCGTTCTTGCTGAATTTTTGTTGCAGTCTTTGGAAGAATATGTCATTTTCATTTCTCTGTTGAAACCTGCATTTTATATTCGTTATGTCTATGATATTTTATTGTTCTGGTCTTTTACCTTCAAACAACTCACAAATTTTGCAGATCTTATGTCTTCACAATATCCTACTATTAACTTTACGGTGGAACTGGAGGTACAGGGATCGCTTCCTTTTCTTGACTTCTTACTTACCCACACATCTAGTCCCTGTGGGTTAAGTTATTCTTTTTATCGGAAACCTACTTTTTGTCCCGCACTTATTCCATTTGATTCAGCACACCTTGGTCTCATAAGCTTGCTGCTTTACGCTTCTTGGTAAGACGCTCATTTTCACACTCTTCCTCCAATTAACTACGGCACAAAGAACTTAATAAAATTTTTGAGATTGCACAAATGTTCGGCTATTCAGCTAAGACCGTGTTTAAGCTGGTAAAAGATTATAATCGTTTGACTTTCACTACTTTGCAAGGTTTTATTTCCACCGCTAAGTTTATTGGTGCTATTGATTTTCTTCCTCCTCTTGTAAACATACTTAAGAATCTATGTAGAAAGTACGACTTTGATTTTGGTGTTCATTCAGTCAATAACTTTAAGCTTGTGCGCAGAGATCGTGATCAAATACCTCTGCATAAGAAATGTGGTGTGTACAATGTACCGCTTTCCTCAAATGTACCAGATCTTACAGATTCTTGTTATATCGGTTCTACCCTCTGCAATTTAGGGGTGAGAATGGCAGAACACCAATACACTGTATGGCGAGGATTACTGTCAACTGCTTTAAGTAGGACTGTTCTTGAAGGTGAATATAACCCTAATTGAGCACAAACAACAATTATTGTGACAGCTCCAAATAAATATGCCTTATTATTTGCAGAAAGCTTATGTATCTACAAATTTGCCTCAATCTGCTGTAATGATGAGCCCCCTGTGCTCGTCCCCCAACCCTGGCTGAACTTAATGAACGAGTTCGACCACATCACTAATGTTGTACAAAACGTTAAAGTTTCACATTGTGCAATTATTATTTTTTATACATGATTACAGATTATCTGTTGGCAACATGTTACTACCTCCCTGGCAGGGCATGATGGTCCACTTTTAACTTGTATATAAATGTTCATGTGCACGTTTCATTCTGTGTCACTCAACCTGAAGATGGGTGCTTTAGAAGCCCCGAAAGATTTTGTCACTGATTTTTAACCTCTTGGTGTGGTGTACATCTTTTAAATTGTAAATAAATGTCATCTTTTAGTAACCAACACTTTGGTGTTCCTGTTCATGATATTCATCGCGCTTTGACAGCCTGTTTTCTCATTTTTGTTTTTGAATAATTATTCTAAAACCGAATTCCACAGAATTCATGCTTAACTGTTTTTTTTTTTTTTTTTTTTCAGATTAAATGGTGAGTTTAACACTTAAAATTTAATACAAAATCGTTTGCATAAAGTAAACTGTTGGCACTGCAATATTTGCTTTCTTCAACTAACTGATCCATGTAAATCAAAAGTAAAAGCAAATACAACCTGCATCAATTCTGTCACCCATACCTAATATTTAGTGCCTTACCTCAATTTCCATTAGTCCTGACTGTTACAACACTGACTTAACAACAATGTTCTGTTGGCCATTACAGTTTGACACGATACATTATGTTTAACACAGTGAAACTTGCTCCCAAAATAATTCGTCAATATTTTTTAAGTAAACACACTGCACAAAACTCCTAACAAGTATATGACATAATTTTGACAATTGTTATTTTTTAAAGTTTGTTTTGCTTTTAATGAATTTTTTTAATAATTCTAGACTTCTGACTTATTTTACCTGTGTAAACTTTGTCAGGAACAGTAGTTAAAAAAAAAAAACCATCAATCCTGTACATTCGTTTTTTTTTTTTTTTTTTTTTTTTTTTTTTTTGTGAACCTGTGCATGCAATGGAGATTTGATGATTTCCACAAAGATGTTATTAAAGATATAATAACACTGCACTGCAAACAGTAGTAGATGAATGAGAAAACTGGGCTACATGTGCAAATACTGAAAAGGAGATGACAGTGCAGCAAATCCATGAATAAAGATCCAACTCTTAAAATTTATAAATTTCACTAAATTATGGGATTTACTCAGGAATAAAAGGATATCACTTACAGTCAAATTTTCAGGTAGCACCCCTACCCTTCCTCAGGACTACACTATAGTAGGTGTTGCCATTAGTGAGCTAAATTCCAACCTTTCAAATCATTTAATATTGAACCTCTTCTTCTCTCTATTTCCAGTCCTTCTGAAAATTTTCACTTGAAAAAGTGCTGTTGATGTGTCAGAACTTCTACAGTGTCCCAAAGCACCTTATGTTCAGTATTTTAAATATGTCTGTCCAAACCTGTTTTACTTGTCATATTTCTAATTGCAGCTTTATATTCTGCCAATCTGGTCTTAAACTGTCTGCCTGTTTTTCCAACATAGCTGAGGCAACATTCATATTTTATATTGTAGACCACACCTTCCTGTAAAAGGATGTTTTCTTCTTTTTGTTTTAATTTTGGAAGGTAGTTACTGATTTTATTTTGTAATCCTGGAGCCAGTCTGATTAGAAATTTCTCACTGCTACTCAAGGTTTTACTCAGATTAATGTACATAGTTCTATTTTAACTTAAAGATCTTTCAATTTACTGTTACATCTTCTGAGTTCTTTTGTTTTTTCAGACATTTCTGACCTCTAGATGTTTACCAAGGCCTGTTGCCAAGAATATAATTTTTGTTTTTTTAACTTGAAGGCCTGTTTTGAAAAAAACAAAAGAACCCAGAAGATGTGAAGGTAAATTGAAAGATCTTTAAGTTAAAATAGAACTAAGCCAATAGAATTACCCATCTCTTCACATAAACACTCATCTTGGAATAATAGCTTTTAAAGTCATCTCTTCATATAACACTCATCTTGGAATAATATTTTTAAAAGTTATGTTTATCTTATTAAAAAAGTTTATTTTTCATTAAATTTGTTATGCAAACTTTGCATTCCCAAAGATAAACAATAGACTATGTTTTACTCTTTCACTGAAGTCAAAAGGAATCACATGAAAATTCACGGAGTTTCTATCTCTGTAGATGAATTTCCATCTAACACATTTTTTAGTTCACAAACTGTTTTCATAAATTTGACATTTTATTGTTCAATCAAATAGAGTCAATACTTACAAGAGATGACAGCGAATTCAGAGTCTGAATGTCAGGCATAGTGCTGGGAAAACATTTCTCAATGGTGTTGCATACTTCTGAATCAGGTGCACTTTCAGCTTGAATTATTGCCTCATGTTGATGTCCAGTGTTTGGAGAACCATCAAAACATCCTTCGGATTGTGGAATTGCAGCAACTGTATCTGAAGCTGGTGTAAAGACCACAGATGGCACACCTTTAGTCAGGGAATGCTGTTGTGTGAAAGAACATTTAGAAATTTCATGCACCTCAGCTGAAGAATTTCCTTCCGTTGCGGGGGCACAATTAGACATAGCAGAAATGGTCCTTTGCACTACAGCAGCAAATTTCTCTAAATATTTAATGTTTCTTACATCTTTAACTTCCTGAAAGAATCAAAACATTTATGACTGCATCTTTTGTAAAAAATGAAAGTTCTTTAAAAAACATTAAGTCCATTACATAGTGAAAATAATTTATGAAAACATAATTATCTAATAACACACATAGATAAATACAGGGTGTGTCTAAAGTCTTTCCCTGATTACGATAAATCGTATAAAATGAACCATGCTCGTTAGACACATACAGTTTTACAATATAGTTAACCTGAAATCCAGTATTTTTCCGGGTCATCAGTATACCTCAACGTGGGCTCCTTTTGTTACACGGAGGACATCCAGTCGGTACTCTATCTCTTTCCATGTCTGCTGCAACATGTCATATGATGGTCACAAATGCTTCAGCTATTCTTCCCTTCAAAGTGTTAATATCTGCAACTGGTGTTGCATAAACTTGATCCTTAATGTAGTCCCATAAAAAGAAGTCAAGTGGTTTAATGTCTGGGATCTTGGTGGCCAGGGTATGGGACCATCTCTGACTATCCATCTGTTAGGGAATTTTTCATCTAAGAATTGACTGACAGGTACACCCTAGCGTGGGGACAATCCGCCCTGCTTGAACATTACCCATGGTTGGAGCTCTTCCAATTGAGGTGCAACATACAGCTGCATCATGTCAAGGTAAATACTCGATGTAATGGTGGGCTCAATAAAAAAGAACGGTCCAATTACTTTGTTGTGCATTAGTCCGCACCAAACATTGATTTTAGGGCTATCCCTCAGTTTTTCCAAAACCACATGTGGGTTCTCTGAACCCCAGATACGGACATTATGCGTGTTCACTTTACCTGACCTGAGCTATGAAAAGTTGATTCGTCTGAAAAACAAACCTGCTTCAGGTAATCATTATCTTCGTCTATACATTCAAGAATATCCATAGTAAATGTCACATGTCTGGGCCCACCATTAGGGTCCAAGGCTTGAACAATTTGCGATTTGTATGTAAAAAAACAAAGCCGCTTTCTTAAAATGTGGTGCACTGCCTTAATAGGTACTCCCAGTTCATTAGAGGCATGATGAATTGATTTTCTCGGGCTTCGTACGAATGCATCACGCACGGCATCAATAGTTCCCTCACCAATGAAAGGTCTTCCATTTCTTGCAGGGTCACCGACACTGCCCGTTTGTTTAAACTTTTGATACCAGTTCCTAATACTCTTCACATAATAAGGCAGAGCTCTATTATACTCACGACTAAACTTCCACTGCACTAAAATTGCAGATTTGGTTTCATGAAACCATAGAACACAATTAGCCTTCTCCTGCATAGACGCCATTTTGTCGACTGACACTTTCGACAACAAACTATGCTGAAGACATGCAGCACCACCTATTGTTCCAAAAGTACAACGAGACAAAACCTGAGAATATGACCCAATTAATGCAACAAACCGCGTATGTCTAAACGTCTAACTAGCTCGGTTCATTTTATATGATTTATCATAATCAGGGAAAGACTTTAGACACACCCTGTATATCAGTGAAACAAAGCATATTGCTACTTTTTAGCATGACTTTTGTAAAAAAAAGATTGTGCTTATGTTATTGGTTTGTCCGTCCGTCAGTCCGTCTGTACCCACAATATCTCTGCAACTATTAGTCCGATTTGAAAAATTCTTTTTGCATTGGGAAGCTTGAAATATGCGAATGATGATCCTTTACTTCGTTTTTTTTTACGACGTACAATTTCTCCGCTAGAGGGCGTAAATGCAGATAATGTTGAATTCAAAATACGTTTTATTCCACATATTTGCTTCTAAATATCCGATTGAAAATATTCTTTTATCTTTCGATTCCATTTATGTCGAAGAGTATTTTAGATATAGTTACTTTTTCAAATTACGCATAGATTTTCCGCTAGGGCGTAAAAGTAAATTACATTTTCCCTGATAACTCTTCTTTTAAAACTCCGATTTGAAATTTTTTTCTTCAGCGGATGCATCTCCTGATGGAAAATCTTTTGCATATAATTTCAAATATTTGGTAAAGAATACTTTGGCCACCAGGGGCGTAAGAGTTAATTTTTGCTTCTGATGTATTTGCCATAAAATCTGAGCTTCTAAAATATCCATTGAAATTTTTTTTCGTGGACTGATGCCACTCACATCGATAAACATTTTTGGAATATTTTCTTCTTAAAATATTCCACAGTTTCTCCGCCACGGGGCGTAGATGTACATCTTATTTTTGTCAATATCTCTACTTGTAGGAGTCCGATTTGAAAAATTCCTTCTTTGTTGGGTAGTGTTTTTCGTGCAACATGTTTTTCATATAATTTCAAAATTTTCAAGTAATTCATAGACTTTCCGCTAGGGGGCGTAGCAGTAAATTGCGTTTCCCCCTATATATCTGCTTCTAAATCTCCGATTTGAAAAAAATCTTTCTGCACCGGATACAGCTCCTGATGGGAAATCGTTTGCACATAATTTCTACTTTTTGTAAAAACATGGTTTGGTCACCAAGTGGCGTAAGTCTTAATTTCCACTTCTGATGTATTTGCAGCAAAATATGAGCTTCTAAAACCTTGATTGCAAAAAAGTTGTTTGTTGACCAATACTAGTCATGTCGACAAACCTTTTAGGAACATTTTCTTCTTGAAATAATGCATGGTTTATACGCCAGGGGGCGTAAATGTATATCTTATTTTTGTCAATATCTCTACTTCTAGGAGTCCGATTTGAAAAATTCCTTCTTTGTTGGATAGTGTTTCTAGTGTGACATGCAATTCATGTCACACTGATAACTTTGAACTTTCTAGTTGACATTAAGGCTGCATATTTTTTAGGGATAAAATTCAAGAAATATTTCTCCAGAGCAGGACTTTGTTCAAGCAGGCATTCACAAGAATCTCTCAAGGTCAGCCACATTGATGGCACATGCTTCAATAATTTCTTCCTTGGCACCTTTATTTCTTGCTGTACTTTGGTGTAATCTTCCCATCTACTTGGAAAACCATTAAAGAAATGGAAAACTGTAATAGCAATGTCTGAATATTTCTCTCCTAATTCATTAAGACCCTTCAGGGAAGCATTATGAACCACATGTATGTTGCATGTTCCAATGTTAGTGAGGCCACTACCTCTAACATTAACTAGTCTGTGCACTTTTATATTGACGTTGGGTCCATCGCTTCCTAACAACAACATGTGATTTAAGGACAAATCTGAATTTTCTAAGGACAGCAATATATGCTTTCATAGTTCTTTTGCAGTCGCATGACCTAAGAAGAAAAAAATCAAGGTGCATAACCTGTATTTTTTTACCAATATCTTATTACTATTTGAAGCTCTTTTTCATTTTCTGCATTTGTTTTATCATCAAACTGAATACTGTAATATGAACCCTGAGCATCTTTGATCATTTGGTTATGAAAATAAGGACCTAATGCTTCCGTAATAAGATAACTCACTTTAGTTTTTGACAAGGAAACCCATCAGGTACACACTGTGGAAACATGGACTGAAACATATCACTTATTCCATCACATGAAGCAGCAGAATAATTGCTAACAACTGTTTTCAGCACCCAAATTAATTCTCCTCCTCTAATTGCACTGTCTTTTGAACTGTATAAAAGCACTGCACCCGTAGTACTGATTGGCTCTGATACAGATAAGGATGATCCAGATTGATGGTTATCATGTATTGGAGCTGTGGGTGGTCCAATTCTTGCTGACAAATGCAGTTGAAAAGGAGACATCTTTGTTGAAACATTATTTTTATGTTTCACAGACTGCAACCCTTTAGTCACTGTAAAGTTGCTCTAACAAACAACACAATATACTTGATCTTCAGAGTTTCCCTTTTTTAACCACTCAGATATTTTAACACTGAGGCAATCTGTTTTTGATAGCCATGAAGTCTGAAACTAGCACTTTCCCATGTTATTTTCTGTATTCAGAATCAATCTAAAAAAAAAAAAAAGCCTCAGTATAGAGTTCTACACAAGAGAAAGAACAGAAAAACACTTATAGTTGAATTCAGCATGTAATTAACTTTTACATCTTTCTGTTTAATTGGCAAGTTTAACTCTTCAGATAAAATAAAATGATATAACTCTTCAGATAATATATCTTTAAGGATAGATATATTTGTTTATTCTCATCATCAGAGTTCAATCAGTGAAATTTAAATAAGGCCTATAATTTATTTCAATTAGAATAAAAATGACCTTAGGTAAACAGGTGATTGCTCTAGGTACCCGTACATTACATTGTAGTTGATGTTTCTTGCTGTTTATTCCTAAAAAAGTAACTTAAAGTAACTTTGAATTAAAAAGGTTACCAAATAGTGACTAAAAAAGTAACTTTCAGTTGAAAAAGTAACCAAGTGGCAGCCCTGCATATGTGACTTTACAAACGTATTCACTTGATTTTTTTTCTCAGAACTACTTAAGGAACATCCTTGAGCACCCTGCAAAAAATTACGGAACTTGGCAAATGCCTGGAATGTGGAGCAGATTCTCATTTTGATATACTAGTGCACAGTGGAGTGCAACACTAGAGGGAGTCGCTAGAAAATTTAATGAAAATAAATGTTGATTCATTTTCCATATGCATTGAAAAAAATGTAGCATTCAAGATGTAAAAATATGAATTCCTGTATGTATTAAGTTAGAGGTGAAATGAGTATGTTCTGATACAATAACTCATACACTACCATGTAATCATCAGCTCACACTGGTGCACATATAGAAAACACCAAATCACAAATATATTGCAAAAAACCACAACAAAATGCACCAATCACATTGTGAAGGTAAAGCCAATAATAAAGCAAAATTAGAAAACTAACATAAAGTTTTCACAAAAGGCATAAAAACTGCACATTACTGGGTAATGTTAAAATGGTTTTTTTTTTTTTTAAGTAGACATTGAATAGAATGAACAAGCAATTTTCCCTTTTTCGGAATGGAGAACTTGTTAAGAAAAGAAATTTCACAGGTATTAGTTACCTATATCTTACAGCTAAGCATTGCTAGTCTGTTATAAGACACACAAGGAAAGTTCATTATTTCACTATTAGCTGTTAGTGTTATATTCAACCCAGGTATTTAAAAATTAGCCAATCTGATACCCGAAATTATAATTTTTTACTTTCAGACTCTAAAACTTTTTCGTTAGCTCTAGATCCACAGAACATATGCAACAACTTTTCTCGGACAGTATTGAGCAAAATCCCATGCAGATATGTTACTTATTGTTTACAGATGTATGCGCTATGAATTATTGTTTTGTTCATCAGTCAAATCTTCAAGAAACTTTTCAGAAAACTGCACAAACACAAATATATTTTGTAAAACTCAAATTGCAAGACCCAGAAGCAACAGGAAACTTCAACCGATGTTCACGAATGGAGCCATATGAAAGACACAAGAAAAATATAATTAAGTTTTCAAACTAATGGAGAGTTTCATTACTTAAAAAATAAGGCAGAGGTACACACTCAGCAATGTGTCATGGAATTGAGTTGAAGAGATATCTGATGGCCTCCTGCAACATTGTCCACTATGCTTCCTGCACTTTGTCCTGCAGGGCATACATTGTCTGCACTGGTTGCCAGTCAGTCTTGAGATACTGTTCAATCATGTCTATGGCATTCAAACTTCTACTGGTGACACATCCAGGGATCTTGCTGAAACATACTGTTACATGCTTCCTTTATGAAAGGGATAGCAACAGCATCCAGGATATTTTCCATGTACCACCAAGCAGTCAAACTGCTTGTGAAGAATATTAGAGATATTCAGCTGTTATAGCTGATGAGTTCGTGTATTTTGGAAGCATGTTTAACAGAGAAAACAGATTAGACGGTGAAATTAGTAGGTGAGAGAATGAAGCTTTGAAAGTCAAAGATGCTTTAGGAGAATTTCACAGCACTGGAGGGTTCTCAAAAAGTCCCAAGTGGTTGTGCGTGAAAGTGCTATTGTTCTTACTCTGATGTACGCTGACAGTGAAACCTGGGCACTGCAGAAGAGACATGCGAATTGTTTGTGCGCAGGAGAGATATTTACTCATGGCGAGTTTGTGGCAAGACACATTTTGGTCATGTGAGGAATGAAGATTTATTGCAGACATGTAATGTGAAACAAAACATTGTTGAAAGGGCAGAAATAATTATTCTGAGGTGGTTTAGCTATATGTTGAGAGAATGAGGGATCACATGCTAACCAAGAGAAATAATTCAATCCAAGTGGCAGGAAAGAAAGGTAGAAGAAGGACAAGGAAATCATGGAAGGACCAAATTCAGGAATGTCTGCATGTGCAAAAGATAATGAGTATGAAGTACAAACATGTGATGGATGTCATTGAAGCACGAGTTACATGCCAAGATTGACGTAAACGAAGATGTTTGATATATCGACAGTAAGTTAATCGGGCTGATGAGCTTTCTTTGTGGAGCCAACCTCAGAATCTCAGAGGACAGATTAGTGATATACACCAAAAAGGTAAAATAGTTTGACCTCGGTCTTTATGCAAATTGAAGCACTGCAGGTAAACGTCAGCACACGTGAAGATCATGAAATGGTATAAATAACACCTTATACAAAGCTCTGTTATTCTTGTTCTTCAGATAAGAAAGGCAACAGAAACAAGCAAGTTTGACGAAGGCCAAATTGTAATGGCCAGACGACTGGGTCAGAGCATTTTTGAGACCGCAAGACCTGCGGGTACACACAGTTAGCAGTGGTTAGTGCCTTCAAAAACTGTCTGAGGAGGAGAAACCATGAACTGCCAGCAAGGCGTGGGCCTATTGGGTTGTCGGAAAAATCATGACTTATTTTGGCACCCGATGGCGGTTGGACGGTTTTGGAAGTACTAGAGGCATGCGCAGCTCTGTTATCGCTATGGCATTCGACAGGTGCCAGTTCTAGCTGCAGTCTAAAAGGAATAGTGAGCGATTTGGTTGATTCGCGGAGATTTGACCTCAAGTTGAAGATGGAAGACCAAACTGTGCATTTTCGCCATATTTTACTGTTTTACTTCCACAAAGGGAAGAATGCGCGTCAAGCTTGTGAAAAGTTGCATAAAGTGTACGGTGATAATGCTCTACAAGAACGTCAGTGCCAGGGGTGGTTTGCAACATTTCGTCCTGGTGATTTTGACCTCAACGATGCTCCTTGGTCGAGGAGGCCCACCGAGGTTGATGACGACCAAATCAAGGCATTGATCGAGTCAAACCCACGTTACATGACACAAGAGATTGCAGACACATTGCACATCCATCATTCAAGCATTCACGACCACCTGAAGAAGCTGGGGTACGTAAGCAAACTCGACGGGTGGGTTCCTCATGAACTCAAAGAAGCTCAACTGACGGCGTGTATAAACATCTGCGATATGCTCATTAAACATGAGGAAAACCATCCTTTTTTGAAGCGACTGATAACTGGTGAAGAAACGTGGATTGTGTACAACAATGTGCTGCGCAAACGGTCTTGGTCCCGACGTGCTGCTTCGCCTCAAATGACATCCAAAGCAGACATTCATCAGCGGAAGGTTCTGGTCTCAGTGTGGTGGGATTTTAAAGGTGTCTTGTTTTTCAAGCTCCTACCACGGAACCAGACAATCAATTCGAATGTGTATTGTCTGCAATTGGACAGTTTGAACGAATCCATCATCCAGAAACGTCCAGAGCTCATTTGTCGTAAAGGTGTTGTGTTCCATCACAACAACGCAAGACCACACACAAGTTTGATCACTCGCCAAAAATTATTGGAGCTTGGGTGGGATGTGTTGCCACACCCAGCATACTCGCCTGACCTTGCGTCGTCAGACTTCCACTTGTTTCGCTCTCTTCAACAGTCCTTGCATGGTATAACGTTCAATTCAGATGAGGCTCTAAATCAGCACCTTGTACAGTTTTTCGCCACGAAAGACAGGTCCTTCTATGAACGAGGCATTCTGCAGCTCACTGAAAGATGGCAAAAGGTTATAGAACAAAATGGGCATTATATCATTGATTGATCTTTGTTCTTTCTATCAATAAATGACCTTTGCAAAACATGGCTAAAATATGTCATGACTTTTCTGACAACCCAATACAATGGCTCATCGACGCCAGAGGTAAGCGAAGGATATCTCATACGGTGCGAGCCAACAGAAAGGATACTGTGGTGCAACTCGCCAGTAATTTGAATGTTGGTGATGGGAATAATGTGTCACAACACACAGTACATAAAATTCTGCTAAAAATGGGGCTACGTAGCAACAGGCTGCTCTGAGTGCTCATTCTAACCTCTGTTCACTGTCGAAAGTGCCTACAATGGGCATGCGAGCATCAAAACTGGACCTTGACTGATTGGAAGAAGGTCGTTTGGTCTGATGAATCTCATTTACTGTTGTCCCATGTGGAAGGCTGTGTATGTGCGAGTCATTTATCTTGGAAAGTGTTGGCATCAGGATGCACCATGGGACAAAAACAAGCCAGTGGAGGAAGTGCAATGCTTTGAGCAATGTTTTATCTGGGAAACCTTGGGTCCAACCATTCATGGGCAGGAAATTATGACATCTATCACCTACTTAAACATCATTGCAAATGAGGTTTCATGGCAACTGTATTCCTCTCTAGTAGTGCTTTCTTTCAGCAGAATAATGTGACATGCTACCAGCCGTTGCGAATGTTGGCAGCCAGTTGCCAAATGGCAACCAGATATTTTGTAGTGGTTAGTAATTTTTTTAATATAGTAACCAATGATGGGCAGTAGGTTTTTTCCCCCAAGAGAGCAACTATTTTGCCCAACTTTTCCCCCACTTGTGAATGAATATTGAGTTCAGTTTCCTTGATTGTGTTCCCGAAGCTGCTCCGAAAATGAATGAAAGTGAAGGTGGGCTTTGAGAGAAACTTAATCTGCTGACGGATCAGCTTGGAGTGACCAAAGGATCAAGGTTACTAAAGCAACCTTTGCCATGGCATATTTGATCTTTGCCATGGTATACCTTGCACAAAGTATAATGTCATCAACAGGTATACAGGTAAAAGAATTATATTTGAATCTCTGTTAAGCCGCATATATGCTGAATAATAAGAAACAAACGTTCAAGTGGTTAGACATAACGATTTAAACCGATATTAGTAAGAAACAAACTGTTATGGCAATGTTTTTAAGATGATGCAGCTGCTACATCTAATGCCATGTAGTACTGCTCCTTGTGAGTACGGCTTTTTAGCAATGAACCTCATAAAAATAAGTAATCGGGCATGTCTGAAAAGTGACACTTTAAATGACTTAATGATGATTAGATGCAATGGCCCTTCAATTGAAGATTTTGATCCTAAAAATGCTATTCGATTGTGGTGGGCAGATACTTCTGATGGGAAGCTGAGGCACAGTACATCTCAGCGGTAAACTGTATCAACATTATTAGTGCCACTTTATATATATATATCGTAACTTTTGTCCCTTTGTTTTAAATATTATTAAAGAAATTAGACATTTAACTTCAATGGCCTCTCAAAAATAAATTATGTATGTGTAAATTAAGATAGTAAGATTAATGATATTACAGCACTGAAAATAAATTGTCAAAAAATCAATCAGTTTGGAACAAAAGCATATGAAATATTTGCAGTCAATCTAATGATCCTATGCAGTAACTGCTCTGCATCTGTTTTTATGAAGTTAATGGGGGAAGTGTCTCTCATTAGAAAAAACAACATCACCCATTTAATTTCATAGAACCGTAAGTAGAGAAGTTACTGAATTATCATTATGTTTTTAATTTCGTATGGCCAGTAGATTTTGTCATTTGGCCAGTAAAACTTTTATTCCACTAGACACACTGGCTAGTAGAAATTTTAGCAGTTCTGAAAGGGCTGCATGCTATACTGCCTGGATAAATGGTTTGTGAAATGCCAGAAAGATTTCCAGGTATTGCCCTGGGCTCCAAATTCTCCAGAAATCAATCAGATCGAGCAACTGTGTTGGAACAGCAAATCCTAACTGCAGTGACTCACCCACGTAACTTACAAGAGTAAAAGGATCTGCTGGTAACATGCTGGTTCAAAATATTGCAAGACACCTTTAGAAATCTTGTAGCATCCATCACTCACCAGGTAAGAGCTTGTTTGGCAGTACATGGGGGACCAACATCATATCAGGGAGGTGATCGTAATGTTTTGGCTCTTCTGTGTGTATGCCTGTAATTCTGGACAATGATGAAAAAAGCATATTTACCCTGACAAAGCAGCTTTCTCTGAGAAGAAAAAAACATATGGCAACTTAAAAAAAAGAAAAGTACAGTCAGTCCCTCTCTTTCTTTCACAACATGCAACACACCCTAGAAGTAGTTTTCCAAAATTTAGAGATTAGCTCCCTAGAAATAATTTGCCAAATATTAAGTACTGCTGATGTACCATATGCTACCAAAATACTAAACAAATACTGTCACACCAACCCTTTTGCACTTTTTATTCATATCCTAATATACAATTTGCTAAAGCCCTCCTCTTCCTCCATGCCACTTTTTAAGTCGTCATAGCAACAACCAAGAAACGAATGTTTGTGACGTCACGCTTAGCTTTCCATGTAGGTAACGTCATCACCTACAGGCACACAGTCCACACGTATACTACTTTGTTTTGTTGTCATAGCAACAAAGAACACAGCTGCTGGTGTGACGTCATCTAATTCTAATCATTCTTACATGACGTCAGAGATGCGTTACGCCACACGGTCAACTCTAGAGATACAAAAACTTTTTTTTTTGGTTGAAGGTTTAACAGTAACTGGTTCCAGGGAAGGGAGAGAGCCAGTGCCATAAGACAAACACAACATCTATGCTTCACTGGGATTCGAACCCAGACCCCTTTTGGACGAATGATCAGAGGCCATCGCTTAGATCAGGGTGACTACGAAAAACTTTACATCAGGAATTTTGGTTCACTACCTGAACTGGTGTTTAGCCATCTGTATATGGCAACATCAAGAGTATGACGATATGACGACGTCAAGATAAAAATAGTTCACAGAAAAGAACGTGAAATCGATACAGGGTTCACAATCAGTGTACACGAAAAATGTTGTGTACAAGGAAGTGTTGATGAAATAGGGACTAAAGGTTTTGCAAAACACATAACAAACAGACAGCCCGTTGTATCAAATTCCATAACCAACTGCTCAGGAAATTTTCAGAAAGCTGTGAGCTAACGTCGCCATGTATTGACATGGAACTCAAACTCAATAAATAAATGTCAATAATTTCTGTATCACAAATTTTATTTTTCCCCCGTCATTATTGACGGCCTTTCATCTAGTATTCAATATATTTATTCACATCCTATATTCACTTTTTATTCATATCCTCTACCAATATCCTAGATTTACTTTGAAGTTAATGTTAAAAAAAGGTGTACTATTTTTTTTGAAAGTGTATTGAATAATTCTTAAAGAATGTTTGCTGATAAATAACAAGGAAATTTGTGTTTTATATATACACAAGCAAATTAGGAAGACTCAAAACTTTACAGGAAATAGTATCTAGTCATACTTCACAAGATGAATAATTGTATAAGTAATACGACTGCAATGCTTTTGAAAAAAAAAGGGGGGGGGGATTGTTTTAACAACAGGGAGAAGAATAAAAAACCTTTAAACCTGGAAGAGAGAGAGCAAAAACTGTTTGCTATATTTTTATTTGTGCCATATACTTGCAATAATTAGGTATGATAACTAACTGAATTTTGCTCCTTATCATTCTATAATTGTACTATTATCTAAGGGGAGAATATTAAGTTGATACTTTGGAAATTAAGATGCCATTTTTTTTTTCAGTGGGGTATATTTAGTGCTAGTTAGGTTTAACAATTTCATGGGGAGGGAGAGAAGAGGATGTATGTTGCAAGACCAACTAGAACAATGTTTTCACAAGGAAGAAAAGGCATGTTTTCTCTCTATCTTATATAGTGTGTGTGTGTTTGTGTGTGTGTGTTTTTGCTTTCATATCTGAACACTTTTTGGTTACATTTCACATTCCCTTTCTTTATTTTTCTGCTTTGCTTTACTTGGTTCTTTTACAGAAGTCCAACTCTCTCTCTTGATATATGCATATATATGTGTATTTATATATTTTATCTTCTTTTTTCCTCCCCCTCTCGCTCACATTTTTTACCAAGATTTAAGTATAAAATAAATAAGATGACATAAATGTACATTTGTGACACAATAAATAATGCTGCAACATATAATAGTATGAGTTAATACCTTCATTATTTCAGAAGCTAAAACATTCAAGTCCTTCAATGCATTATGCTGAGACAATTCAAGAGAACAAAGGATTCTTGCCAAGAGCCGCACAGTAGGAGATTTTGGATCCTTCAGAATTTCGTTACATACATTTGCTGCTATTCGGTCATGTACAGTGGTTTCCTACAATAAAAATGATAGAAAAAAAAGTTAATACAGTTGAACCCGTATATAATGAAGTCAAAGGGAAAGTTAAAAACATTTGAAATATGTGAATTTCGTTATAATTAGACAAATAAAAAACAGTTGATTTTGAGTAAGTAAATTCTAGTTCTACCAGTTTAAACATTTATATGGTGGATTATCTTTGTGGAGCTAACCTCTGAATCTGAGACCAGCTTGGTGATATGATGAACATTGTTTGGTTTAAACTAGTCAATCATCAACTGTTTACCAATTAATTGAAGGTAACTTATAAGCAGTTAATTAAAAACATATAGCTAGCAAAATATATGAGCGAGATGTCTATAAAGGGAACCACGGAGAGTTGTCAACAGCAGGTAGTTACTAATTTTCCAGTGAATGAGAAAGTGGTAAAAACAATGTGAATGCCACTTAATTTGTTTGCTGATCAGTCAGTATGAACTTCAATATATGTGGTTTTTTACATTTTCCAAATGTAGGTTGAAGAAGCGCATATGCTCCAGCTTTGTCCGTCAGTCTGTCCGCATGGTAACTTGCATGAAAATGGTTCGATATCGATGAAATTTTAGTATGTGGTAGGGGACAACCTGGAGACAACCCCTATCGAAAATGGACGAAATGGGGTCAAAGGTCATGACATAGGAGCGGGATCCATTCCATCTTCTTTTTTATGCGTCATAACTTACGTAAAAATGCTTTGATTGTGACAAAACTTTATCATGTTGTTCCGGAGGTATACGGACCCAATTCTGTTGAATATCATCGAAATGGGGTCAAAGGTCAGGGCACAGGAGCGAGATTTATTCTACAGCCATTATCTTCATAACTTGAGTAATGATTTCTGGTATGTTGGAAAGCGTATCATAATTAATGCATTGCATGATTTTACTAACTTGTTCCAAATACTACTGCTCATAATATGTGGTTAAAATAACAAGGGAGAATGTTACAAAGTTCAAGGGAACTATAAAAACTGGTTCATGCAGAACTTCATGTTATATGTAAGCACGTGATATGTGGGTTCAACTGTATCATCATGGAAAAACAAGTAAATATGTATATTGTAAATAAGTATTCCATTAATATGAAAAATCAAATGTGAACAACACTTAAATTTCTCTCAAACACAGAAAAATGCACGAATTTTAATCAAATTTCAAGATATACTACAGTATAATCCCACTTATCATGGAGAAAAGTTCCATTATGACACGTTGTATGCTCTTTCAACTTTAGTTTCAGTTCTGCCATTCAGTTGGGAAACATTTAAAAAATTATTTTATTTTGCATTTGCTTTTAAAATTTATGGCTAGTATCACCCCATAGACTATTGCTCATTGTTGGGAACAATTTTATCATGAGGTACTCCACAATACAAACAATTTTTTGTGTTGTGGGTCTTTGTATTGTGACAGCATGATTAGATGTTGAAAATTTATATATCAGAACAAATTCAAAGTCTTAAAAATGACATAAAAATAATAATGGCAAACATTAACCACTGATACATAAAGTTGTCTTGATTACAAGAGGAAAATCTGTCATCCTCCAACATCCATACACACAAAGATGTTTTCACCGCCTCAATAATTCCTTCTTGTACCAATTTCTCTATTTTAGCATTGACTTTGGTTTGTAAGGCACAAGACACTGGATGGGCCTTATAAAATTTGAGCACTGCTGTTTGGAGCAAAGAGAGATGTACTTGGATTCCCTTAATTAGTCCTAGCCCAAGACAGAAAAGTTGTTTGTGCTTCTCCAGAAAGAAAAACATAGTCATTTCTGATGTCACACTCATGGGAATGGTGTGTATCTCAGCAATGGAAGGAGTTATTACTCTCCATGGAATCAAACATGTTGATGCAATCAGCAACTCAGAAATCCAATTCTCTCTCACAATGTTGACATTACCTTGCATAACCACTAACAAGGAAAGACTTTTTCATATCATTTAATTACACATTTACTTGTAAACAAACCTAAAACATCGATTGGATGTTTTGTAAATGACTGGAGTTTAATATCTATCTTCTGCAAAGGTGGGAGCACATACTTCTCATAAGTTCCGTAAGGTATTATGGAAAATGGAGCTCCAGTATAGTCTTCCATTCAAGATCTATTTTTTCAGCAAGCCTGATGGACGTAGGACACATCGGAAGAAGTTAATGAGGCGGACTTAAGATCTGCTGAATTTCAAATGGCTGCTTCCAAAGATAGTGCAATATAAGTAGTACTTGCGAGCGTTAAACCTGGTTTTGACAGAAGCTTCTTTAAAATGGCTTCGTCAGAAATGCCACAAACCTTTCTGTCACATAACATATCTAACATTGCTTCAAAAGCAGAAAATTTTGACATTCGACACAATTTAGCAATAAACACAGCAGTCGCCTCACCTTGTCCCCACACCCTACTATTAAACTTGGAGCATTCCACTATTTCCAATGGAACAAGATGAAAGTGTGACTTCAAAGTTGACACTAGTTCATTCAAAGTCTTCAATGCAGGGGTGGTGTCAGGACATGTTAAATCTTTCAATAGGATAAATATGGACGGTCCAACCAACAACTGTAAGAACAAGAAAGATGACACTGAATTTTCGCTTGTAATGAGCAAGTCTTTTTAATCTATTCTGAAGTGAATTAAATTTGTTGAAGCTATTCAAAGTCAATGGAACCAGTTAAGAAAACAGTCAACCAGTTTCTACAATCGATAAAACATTAAAAAATAGAAACAGCTACTTACTTCCACCAGTGGCTAAAAAGCAGGTTATGAAAATTAACAAATGGTGCACAAAAAGTTTCTCATAGCACAAGAAAGGTATCAGAGACAAAGAGATTTTAAAAATCAAACAATTAAAATTTGCATTTTTGAACTTCACTTTTAGTTGGTAAAGTTCGATGAACACTTACTGCACGTGGGGCTTGGCTTTCAATTCATATTTCCGTTATGTGGATGCGGCATGGGGTTTTTTCATTTGGCCACGGGTCCACTTCTTTTTTTTTTTTTTTTTTCCGTTGGAATTTATTTTGCCTCATCACCAAATGAGTTTTTTTCCTTTGCTGCACATCCTCATTTACTTCAATACTTATTCATAACCCTAGTACTTTCGGTAATACTCCATTACCGTCTTCGAGGGACGTTTTGCTCCGACTAGCACGGACCGTGTCAGCTGGGCATTTCGGTGGTTCTCGCTGGCTGCTTCTGTCATCGGCTATCACTTCTTCTTGGGCGTTGTGGCGCCATCTCTTGTTGGTCAGTGATCTCATTTTTCGAAATTTTTCTAAAACGGCTATTGCATTATTTTTTTCTATTTCAACAGTGAGTTCTATAGTTGGATATAAAGAGCTGTAACATTTTGTTAATTTTTTTAATTCTTCTTCGTTCAGTTTTGATAGAATGAAAATATCATCCACGTATCGACAGTACACTTCTGGTTTTTCTTCCATACGATGCAGGACATTTTCTTCTATTTTAGACGTACATGTTATCAAATCCACAGATAAGTTACTATACAGGGTTTATCGGAAAAGTTAATTTGTTCCGGTCCTAATCCCGTACAATTCAGCACATCCTTATCCTCAAAAATGCAATAGTATAAAAACCTTAATTAAAAGAGCATATACGCATTCTGAAAATAGTCAGTTCATCAATGAAGAAATCAAATTCATAAAAAAAATTGCAGGCAGCTTTGGTTATCCTAACCATTTAATAAAAAAATGGGACACAGAAGTAATAAAGAAAATAAAAAATAATGCGGTAGTAAATAAAAAAGAAGTCAAATATTTAAATGGTTTTCCGTACATTAAAGGTACTACCAATGAAATTAATAATATTTGTAAAAAGCATAACATTCAAATTGGAGGAAAAGTAAATACCATCAAAAATATAGTAATAAAAAATAATGAAAATATAAAAATGTTAGAAAAAGCAGGTATTTACTCAATTCCTATTACTGAAAATCCTCCAATGGCTTATATAGGAAGTACCAAAAATAAGCTTAAACACAGATTAAAACAACACGTAAAAAACTGGCAGAAAAAAGAAGAAAAAACAGCACTTATTCAATACTGTCTGGATAACCAAAAATATCCTAAATTCGAAAATATAAAAATCATTAAAAGCTGTAAATCCGAAAAACAACTCAGAATAGCAGAGTCGGTAATGATTGAAAAAAATAGGACAAAAGTTTGCAACCATAATGACCCTAATATTTTGCGAAACAGCTGGAGAAATTTATTCAAAATTGAGCAAAAAAATGAAAAAGTTCGAAAAATGAGATCACTGACCAACAAGAGATGGCGCCACAACGCCCAAGAAGAAGCGATAGCCGATGACAGAAGCAGCCCGCAAGAACCACCGAAATGCCCAGCTGACACGGTCCGTGCTAGTCGGAGCAAAACGTCCCTCGAAGACGGTAATGTAGTATTACCGAAAGTACTAGGGTTATGAATAAGTATTGAAGTAAATGAGGATGCAGCAAAGGAAAAAAACTCATTTGGTGATGAGGCAAAATAAATTCCAACGGAAAAACAAAAAGAAGTGGACCCGTGGCCAAATGAAAAACCCCCATGCCGCATCCACATAACGGAAATATGAATTGAAAGCCAAGCCCCACGTGCGGTAAGTGTTCATCGAACTTTACCAACTAAAAGTGAAGTTAAAAAATGCAAATGCATTAATGCACGTTAAAAATATAACCTCCAATATCGGAAGTAAATTGAAACAATTAAAAGATTTTTATAGAAGGAAGTATGATATAAGTCTATGTCTGCTAAAGTAGAAAAGTTGAAAATAGACAAAAAAATATTCATGAAAAACGCTATGCAAAGGAAAAAGAACTTTTCAAATAAATCTCCCGGAAGCAGAGATGGCGAAATTTTTTTTTTTTTTTTTTTCCGACCTTCATGCACATAGCGGCAAATCTTTGCATTATTTAAAGTGGATAATGCTCCACATCTCTATTATAGCAAATGTCATACAGTAAAGAAGAAATTTCTGAACAGTGTTTTTAGAAGTGGCGATACAGCTGCAAACTGAAGTAACCAAACACCACCTACCGGTAAAACTGTGAAGTACAAAATTCTTCATATACTAGCTAAAGTGTTCTACAAGGTAAATGGCATTCGGTGTTGAAATTTGTTTTCTAAATCAGACATGTAGAAGCACAGATATTTAGAAAAACAGACTCAGCATTTGTGCCCCCTAGCGACAAAATAGTGCATTATTTTGGGAAGAAATACACACATGGAGTGACCGAAGGAAGAAGTTTTTTGATCAGGTTTTTAGTCCTGCAGATTTTCTGTAAATGGAAACGTGAACTTATGCCCTCTGGTGGCAGACTTGTACATTAAGAAAAAATTGGAATTATATGAGAAACATTTTGCAGCAGAAACATTCTCTAACAAAGAAAGAATTTTTCAAATCGGACTCTTAGAAGCAGAGATATCGACAAAAATAAGATAGGTGACTATAACCGCTGGAGGAAAAACCATGCATTATTTTAAAAGAAAGTATTTTCACAAGGTTTTTGATTTGAGTGGTATTGGTCCACAAAATAATTTTTTTCAATTGAGTTTTCAAAAGCATACAGTTTGCTGCAAATACACCAGAAGCAGAAATGAACACTTACGCCTCCTGGTGGCCAAACCATTCTTTACCAAATATTAGAAATTATATGCAAGGCAATTCCCATCAGGAGCTGTATCCGGTGCAGAAAGCATTTTTTAAATGGGAATTTTAGAAGCAGAGATATCGGGGAAAACACAATTTACCTTTATTCTCCTTAGTGGAACGTCTGTGAATTACTCAAATCCAGAGATGCCAACCTGTTTCAGATATTTTCAGTAGTACTCATACAAATTTTCAGTAGTTTTAGCCATTTTTCAGTAGTCATACCAAAAAGAATAATGTTAACCAAGGAAAACATCTCATTTAATTTAATTAGCATTTTTTTACTTACTTATTCATTTATATACATGAAAATCTGTATCAAAATATTCCAAATTTTTCGCATGGAAAATAATATACACCATGACTGATACATTTTTTTTTACACAACAAAAAAATTGATTAAACAGCTTTCTTTAGTGATTTTGCTGTACAGTGTTTTGCAGATTTGAGTTCCTCAGCAGAAAATCTTTTTTCATAACACACTTGCCCAGAGGAGAACATATTCATTTTTGCAAAAAGAAGTGCTTCTACAGTTTCTAAACCTAAATTAGATTAGAAACAGGCTTGATTTTTTTGCACTAAACTAAAATCTCTCTTACTCACAGCATCAGAGTGTGGAACTACAAGCACTGAAAACATTACTTTAGAGAGAATAGTATACTTAACCGCTCCATTACAGCCTCTTAATTTTGAGATTTCTGACCAAGTGACATCTATTCTATCTGTTACTGCTATGGTCTATACTTTGTCGGCTTGATAACACGGAATTTCGCTTCCAGTATATCAAATTCATTTTCAGTTATTATAAATGGAAGGCATTTGACTAGTAATACAGAAGTAAATGATGTTATGGCTCTAAGTGAAGGATCTACTACTTCTGCATGTTTTAAGAATTCATCATAGATCAGTATCTTTTCTTGAAAATAAGAACATTCTTCAATGTGAAATTTTCCGACAGATGTATAGAACTTAGAAAGTTCATTTTCGTTTAAAATGATTTTGCTTTAATACATTCTTGTTTTTCACTCCAATTACCAGTTGTGTCCTTTCTGATTTTTCTTTTTTGAAAAACTGTTATTTGAAAAATTAAGCTCAACATCACCATTAGCTATGGCAGTAGGCTTCACAAACCCCTTGGATGCCATGACAATTTTATCCATCATGCTGAAAGAACTTTCAGTTTGAGGACCATGAATATGCTTATGATAGCTTTAACTATTTTAGATAAAAGGTAGTGTAACTTGGAGAATATGAATGCTTTTGAATATCATGCATCAATTCTTACAAATTTTTCAGCTTCGTCACTTTCGTTTTCGGACTCTCCCCCTTTATCAAGCTGAAATGCAAACCTTTTTGGGGGGAATATGTAAGAACACAGGATACACATTCGGAACATCGTTGGGGGAAAATTACAGTTACGGGAGAAACCTCTGCTATATCCGATTTCCGTTTTCGGACATTTCCCTTCCATATTCAAGGTGAAATACAAATATTTACGAAATAAAATGAAATTTAACTACAATACTAGGAAGAGGAAACATCGCGTGAAAAATAAAATTACGATTACGGGAGAAATCTTCACTGTTTCCTAAAGTTTTGAAAGATGAAATTTCCGTTTTCGAAAGTTGCAGGCGGAAAGCATCCTTCATCACTACCAATTGCCCCAAAGTTTCTGTTCAGTAATGCATCGATCTCGAGGATAACCCAAATTATGACGAAAAAGCAGAAATTCCTCGAAGCTGAAGATTACACGGGAATTTTTGGGTCGTCGAATTTCCGTTTTCGGAAATTTTCCCTCTATTTTCAAAGTGAAATACAAAGATTTATGGAATAAAATTATGTATAACAACAATACTGGACAGAGGCAACATCGCAAAAAACGAAATTACGATTACGGAAGAAATCTTTATTTCGTTCACTTCCGTTTTTGAAAGGCGTAATGCTGTCCCGATGCGTATTTTTACGAGTTGGTAAAATTCTTCGATGCATAGTTTTTGCGCGTTTCTCGATGTGTATTTTTACGTGTTGATGCGTACTTTATGCGCTTCGCGACGTGTATTTCTACGTGTCGCGAAAAATTCCTGATGCATATTTTTATACGTTGGTAAAATTTCGATGCGTACTAGACGCATAATTATGCATTTTGGCGAACTCTGCAACGAAATCCAAGCATACTTTTCTGCAACGCAAGAAATAAACTTCAAAATATTAATTACTTACATGAATGGTCGACGCACAATTAAAAACAAAACAAACTCCAATGCCAGGCAATGACACTCACGTTCTGCACCAAATGATTTTCAACAGCTTGTCGCTGCGCTGCGAAAGAGCTTCAGGCCGAACTCTGCCCACGTCTACCAAAGCGAGCTATGCTCAACGTCCCCAGAATGTTGCATGCTGGGGAGGGAGGGTTTTCACTTAGAATGACTCAACACTAGGCCACACTCATAGTGCCGGCCACTAGCGCAAAGATCCGAGCAGCTTCGAGAGGCAGAACTGGAGGCAGCATCGCAAGCAAGACGAATGACGGATCGTCAAGTGGCTGCCGTTGCGTTGGGAAGAAGCAAAATAAAAATTAATAACTCCTGTTAATTTTCCGTAGGAAAAAAAAACGGTTTTCCGTAGTACAAGAGCTTTTTTGTAGGAACTACGGAGATTTCGTAGTTGTTGGCATCTCTGCAAATCGGACCATTAGAAGCAGAAATATTAACAAAAATAAGATATATATCTACATTCCTCTTGCGGAGAAACCATGCATTATTTTAAGAAGAAAATATTCCGAAAAGGTTTATCGACGTGAGTGGTATCGGTTCATGAACGAATTTTTGCAATTGAGATTTTTAGAAGCTAAGATTTTGCTGCAAATACATAAGAAGCAGAAATGAACATTTACACCATCTGGTGGCCAAACCATTCTTTACCAAAAACTTAGAAATTATATGCAAAACATCTCCCATCAGGAGCTGTATCCACTGCAGAAAAATTTTTCAAATCAGAATTTTAGAAGCCGAGATATTGGGGAAAACTCAATTTACTTTTACACCCTCTAGCAGAATATCTACGCATAATTGAAAAATGACTATACCTAAAATAGTCTTTGATATAAATGGAATTGAAAGGTAAAAGAATTTTTTCAATTGGATGTTTAGAAGAAAATATATATGAAATAAGATGCATTTTGAATTTAATATGATCTGCATTTATGCTCTCTAGCTGCAAAAGTGTGCATTGTAAAAATAAATAAATAAATAAAGAATCACTATTTGCACATTTCAGGCTTCCCAACGCAAAAAGAATTTTCAAATCAGACTAATATTTGCAGAGATATGGTGTCCACGGACAGACAGAAACCGATAACATAAGCACAGTCCTTTTTACAAAAGACATGCTAAAAATGGCTTGCCTTTTAAATTCCATCCGAAGTGTCATTTGCAAAGAAAAATTGTTTCAGTCACTCTACGTACCGTCCAAATGATTCCACTTCGGAATAAAATTCTTCTAAAGACCCAAAAGCAGACATCGATTGCAGGGTAAGAACATAATTCTCTTAATTCTTTTAAGGCAAATAATCAAAATGGATGGATACTATTTCAATACTTGTAGCTATATTTCATCAATGGAAGAATCCCATCCTCATCACCAAAAACTTCATGTGAGCTGACTTTTCACTCTAAAGTTTGGACAACAGTTTATTATCATGTAAGAACTATAAGAACTTAATAGGATAAGCAAATGAAGCTCATAAGCCTAAATTCTGAAGAGCAGATAGCAAATATACCCTAACTTGCTAATGCATCCCTTTCATCCAGGCTTGAGAACCTGTCCATTTTTTCAAATCAGTCTGTCGTCATTGTAAAGCATGCCAACAATGCAGTTGCCATCACATGACATTATATAATCAAATACGTTTAAAGCTATATAACATACACAGTTAAGTCTGAATGTCATTCATTCATATCAGATCACACTTGTATATCCAATGGTACATGTTCAAGCTCGTGAGGCAGCACACAAAAATACAGACAATAAAAACAATATAAAATGAATGCTAACTACCCACAAATTTTCTTAATCATTTTTATCCCAATATAAGATTTTCTACCTCTAATAAAGCATGACCTCTAACCCAATGGCCACTTTTATGCCATTAATCCATCTGGTGCTAGGTCTTTGCCTTGGTCTGCAACCATCTGCTTTAGACTGCAACAACTGTTGTGAAAATCTTTCCTCCCTATATGACACTCCAAACACCTCAATATGTTTTCATTAATTTTGCTTAAATATGTACAGAAGAAATACTCAACTCAGATCCAATATCTGTATTACAAATCCTGTCACACAGCTGAATCTATTTATTTTTATCTAAAATTCCTCTTACAACTCTCATGTCAGCCACACCTAATTTCCTAATGAGACCATTGCTTCACTCACTGAGCTCTGAAGAGGGTACGTCTGAATACTGCATTGTAAAGAGCCAGTTTTGTTCTTTGGCCCAACTACTTAGTAAAGCAAATTCTTAGTTTTGGTATTCTCATAACTAATTCTGTTTTCATATTGAATCTATTTTTGCCAGATATTCCTCTTGCCACTCATGTCTGCAGCTTTTAACTTCCAACAGAGCCTTTTACTTTGCACCCAGCTTGTACTGCCGTGAAAGAGAGAGGGTAGATTTAAATATTCCATTTTTATACAAGTTTAGTTATCTGGTTGACTTCTTCCTTGGTGAAAATATTCATCTAGAGCTGATGATAGACTTCCCCTGTGTTACCAATTCTGTTTCTTATTGCTTGTCAAGCTTTACAAATGCAGAATTACTATCAATAGTCACAGAACAATAATTAAAATCTGACCTGTCAGATTCTCCTGTACTACAAAATTACTAATTTTCAGAGTGAAAGTGAGAACCAATGATTTACAATTATTAACATTGATATGCGTCCCAAATTTTTCACACACCATGCTGAGTTGATCAAGATAAATCCTGTAACTTGTTTACACTCTCAGAAGTTAGCACTAAGTCACCAGAGCATATAGCAAACTGCTTATGTGAGGAACCACTTGAAACACGTACAACTTTAGTTTGATGTGAGTCACATCAAACTAAAGTTGTACGTGTTCCAAGTGGTTTTAGTATTTTTATGTGAATTTTATCCTATTACGTATCAGTTTTGAAATAATTACATAATCTTCCAAACACACATGCACATAGCAAATCCATGGACTTCTCGGCTTTAAAAAAAAAAAAAAAATCACTACATACTTGCCATAAAAGCCTCTTTCAAGTGATTTTTGCAGGACATTTGCCTAAAGATCACATAAATGCATCTGTTTGACCAAGGATGTGAAACAGAATTATTGCCTTATCATAAGGCTTACATACCCAAGACAGATAGATAAATATATATATTGAGAGAGATGTAAGGTCAGGTGATGCGTAACATCACAGCCTCTCCTTGACAAATGTCAACCCCGCCTTCTCGTGGTACATCCTGTTCCCACTAAAGGGGCTCTGACGACCGCTAATAGCGGTATAACTATACCATCAGGATTAGAGGAAATGCTACCCCACACTCACCAACCCGCTTCGCCAGCGTGGTGAGTTATGAACAATCCCCTCCAAAATGACTCCACAACTTAAATCTTGGCCCTCAGTCTCCGGCAGCTGGAATGTACCTGGCCAAGGCAGCGGCCAGTGCGACATGAAGGCAGAGGGTGCAAAGAATCCCCGGAGGACCGGACTAGGCTGCCATCTGATGCTGACCTTGGCTACGTATAATGGACGCTCCCTATCTTTTGATACAAGGCTTCTTGAATTGGAAGAGGAACTACAAAAGATCAAGTGGGACATCGTCGGGCTAAGTGAGGTAAGGAGAAGAGGAGAAGATCTCATTGAACTGAAAAGTGGACATCTCTTCTACTATCATGGGACTGATACTAGCAGAACTAGTGGTGTTGGATTTATAATAAACAAGAAACTGAAGGATAAAGTTGTAGAAGTTGAAAGTTCCTCTGACAGAGCTGCACGACTCGTTATCCAACTCTCGAGAAGATACCAGGCTCAGATTATTCAAATTTATGCACCCATCACAAGTCATCCTGAAGAAGAAATTGAAGAATTTTATGAGGAAATTCGTCATCTAAATAATAAAGGTAAGCAGCACCTAAAGATAATAATTATTGGAGATTTCAATGCAAAAATAGGGCAAAGGCAACAGAACGAAACTTCAGTAGGTAAATTCGGTCACGGCAACAGAAACCAGCGTGGAAATACTCTCTTAGAGTTTGCAGAGGCAGAAGGGTTTTTCATCTTGAACTCCTTTTTCAAGAAAAAGCCACACAGGAAATGGACATGGAGACATCCAAATGGGATGACAAGTGAAATTGATTTTATTATGTGTAACAAAAAATTCGTGATAGAAGACTGCAGTGTGCTAAACAAGTTCAACACAGGTAGTGACCATAGATTGGTGAGATGTAAGATGCGCCTCAACACTAAACTCGAACGTAGCAAGCTCATAAGACAAACAAAATGTATTGACATAACCAACCTTAAAAAACACCATAATACCTTCAAGTTGGAACTGAAGAACAGATTCTCTGCTTTAGAAGGCCTAACATCGGAAGAAGTGGATATTTCTGAAGTTAACAGAAAAGTAACCAAAGCTCTTATGGAAACAGCAACAAAATTAGCTGGGTCTAAGAACAAGTTGCATGTGAATAAATTATCAGGAAAAACCAAAGTGTTGATGCAAAAAACAAGAGAGATAAGGACAACTAAAGAAGATGGGACTTCCAAAGTGGAATACATAGAGCTATGCAAGACAGTACGAAAAAGTATCACTGAAGACGTAAGGAAATTCAACTGTGAACTAGTAAGGAAAGCAATTGAAAACAACCAAAGCCTAAAGATAGCAAAGGGAAGAAAACAGATTATGGCACTGAGAAAAGAAGATGGTTCTGTAACAAGAAATAGAGGCAAAATTTTGACAAGAGTGAAAGATTTCTACTCCAAATTATATGAAAGGGATGATACATATACTCCAGACATCATGAAAGGTACCAGTACCAGAGTTCTTCCAGTCCTCCCAGCAGAAGTTGCACATGCAATCAAGAACATGAAGCGGGGAAAAGCTCCAGGAGAAGATGGAATTACTGTAGACATCATACAAGAAGCAAGTGGAGAAATCGAAACAGTACTCGCCCAAATTTTCACTCGATGCCTTAATGAAGGAAAGACTCCTGAGGATTGGAACACCGCTACAATGATCCTGCTACATAAGAAAGGTGACATTGAGGATCTCGGAAACTACAGACCTATCAGCCTCCTATCAGTAGTTTATAAAATCTTCACTAAAGTTCTTTCACACCGCTTGAAGGTAACACTGGACATGGCTCAACCGAGAGAACAAGCTGGATTCAGGAGTGGCTACAGCACAATAGATCATATCCACGTACTGTGAAAAAGCCTTTGATTCAGTGAAACCATCAGCAGTTACAATGGCCCTGAAATGCTGCGGTATTGAAGATGCGTATATTAATATGCATTATTAATAACATCTGTGAAAATGCAAGTGCAAAGATTTGGCTGTTTGAAAATACAACACACATAAAAATTGGAAAAGGAGTGAGACAAGGTGACACCATATCTCCGAAGCTCTTTAACGCCACATTGGAAAATGTCTTTCAATCACTGAACTGGGAAAACAAAGGGATAAAGATTAATGAAGATTATCTAACCCACCTTCGTTTTGCTGATGACATAGTCATATTTGCAACTACCCCATCAGAGCTGCAGAGTATGATCCAGGAACTTGCTGACAAGAGTAAAGAAGTGGGATTAAAAATGAACTTTCAGAAGACCAAAGTGATGTTCAATGCTTTTACAAGAAATGAAGATTTATCGATTGATGGAGAAAAGCTGGAGATAACAGACACGTACGTTTATCTTGGACAGCAGATATCAAGTGAGGGCCACATTGGTGAAGAAATTAATCGGCGTACAAAACTTGCCTGGAGAGCTTTTGGAAGAAACAGCATAATTTTCAAGAGCAATATGCCATTATGTCTTAAAAGAAAAGTGTTTGATCAATGCATCCTTCCAGTGCTTACGTATGGTGCAGAGACGTGGACCTTAAATAAAAGAGACATACAAAGGCTGCAGACAACTCAAAGTAGCATGGAGAGGTGCATGCTTGGTGTAACCAGGAGAGATAAGAAGAGGAACTCGTGGATCCGAAAAATGACAAGAGTGGAAGACATCATGATCAGAGTTAAATCCCTGAAATGGCAATGGGCTGGACATACTGCCAGAAGGACAGACCATCGATGGACAGCCGAAATTTTAGATTGGATTCCAAGGGACAGGAAAAGACCCAGAAGAAGACCACATGGAAGATGGGTGGATGAAATTCGAAAGTATGCGGGAGTGACATGGAGGAGACTGGCACAAGACAGACCATTGTGGAGGAAACTTGGGGACCCCTTTGTGCAGCAGTGGATTGATAATGGTTGACAATGAATGAATGAATATATTGAGAAAGGGTAGGTCTACTTGGTAGAAAGCATTTGGCATGACTTACACAGCAGGTTTTGGTGACCTTTTCTTTCTGCTTGTTAAGAGTTATTTTCATGTGAATCTTTTGGCTCAATTATTTGACACAGAATGGCTTTGAATTTTGCTAGAGTTGAAAAAAAATTGCTGCTCTTTATTAGCACGTGATATCAATTCTGGGAAAAGTTTGGCTCTTTTGGAGTGATTGATGCTTCACATCTTACTCAAGGAATTTCCTCCTTCCAGAGAGAGAAAGGGAAAGATGGAAGTAAAGACAAAGGCAATTGCATAGGATTTAATAATAATAATAATAATAATAATAATAATAATAATAGTGGATAAACACTAGCCTGATCTGAAGAAAACACACGAAACGGCATATAACAAAAACTGCACTGAACATTTCAGTAATATAAATATATTTGAATGGTTTTGAGAGAGAAATTTTCACCTGTCAGACCATCCCAAAGCGAAAAGACCCACAACAGGCAACATTACATATGGACATGTTAAAGACCTTAGTGGAGATCGAACCATGTGTGACTATGCAGGAGTTGGCAGAATAGCTGGGGACTACCCACATGAGCATTATCATGCACCTCTGTCAACTTGGGAAGGTGCACAAGAGGGGAGCTTGGGTACCCCATCAACTCACAGTTGAGCAGGAAGCAAATTGCACGAGTGCATTGCATTTCTTTGCTTACACGTGACCAAGTTGAACCATTCTTCAACCGCATTGTGACAGGTGATGAGAAATGGATCCTGCATGACAATGTCAGCACCCAGAAACAGTGGTTGGACCCAAAACAGAAGCCCATGGCAACCCCCAAAGCCGGTTTACACCGAAGTTCTGCTGTCTGTTTGGTGGGATATGTGGATGTCATGTTTTCGAACTGCTTCCGGACACCACTATTAGCACCACCGATGTGTACTGCCATTAGCTTGACGATCTACACACATCACTCACGTTGAAATGACCAGCACTTCTGAACAGCAAGGGTGTCCTCCTACAGCAAGATGGAGCAAGACCTCACACAGCATGGGCGGCCTGTTATAAGATCAGGGACCACGGGCTTCTGCTGCTGCACCCAGCCTATTCCCCGGACATTGCACCAAGCAACTACCACCTTTCCCGGTTGTTGCAGCATTTCCTGGAGGGACAGTGGATCCCCAACCGGGACGATGTTGAACATGCACTTACTAACTTCTCTTCATCCAAGTTGCCACAATTCTACAGGGATGGTATCCAACAGCTGCCCAGACAATGGGAGTAGGTTGTGGCAAATGATGGTGACTACATTTTGTACTGATTTGTACTTGTATATTTATATGGTAATTAGCACTTTTTTGTTGCCTTGCATTTGCAGACATTACTTTCTTTCCACCCCAACATATAGATTCACCATGTTTTTGCCCCCCCTCCCACCAGAGGCTATTTCAAGGCAATAGGTAGATATAACAGCATTTTATGTCTACCCATTACCTTGAAAAAGCCACCCAGAAGAGAGAAAAAGCTAGGGAAATCTATATACATCTTATGTCAGTCAGTAAATAAACGGATTTTACTATGCTATATGCACTTCTTGATTGTGCACAATCTGCTGTACTTTTAACTAATATGTTGCAGATATTTTGACAGATTTTTAATGTTTTAATCACAAAAAATGAGAGACTATGTTTTTCACTAGCAAATGGAAATACAACCCAACATAATTTTGCTTGTACAGTAACTATTGAAAATATATCTTCAGAACTTTTACCAAAAGTTAGGATTTTCAAGCAGGCAAATGATAATTGAAACAATTCTGAGAATCCAACTTGGATTTAAATCAGTAATTATTAAAAACAGTTTGAAAACCTCCAAAATTTAGCCATTTTTTTTTATTTGTAAAATGAACTACTCATAAATATTAGAATAACTAAAATATTGAATAAGCTGTACTAAACTGAAATACAGGGTTTAAAACTCAGGCTTCATGTGACAATAACACGTATCTCTTTTCCCTTCAGTCCCTCTTTTCCACTCTCATATGCTGCTAGTACAATTGCTAAAAGAAAACCAATCACTCACTGGCCGACTAACAAAAGACCTGTATGGCTGCCTTCGAACTCTGAGAGATCTTAATTGCTTCAAGTTCAATAACAAATACTACTGTCAACAAGAAGGACTTCCGATGGGTTCACCTCTCTCTCCACTTCTGGCTGAAGTTTTCATGCAACATATTGAAAAAAACACAGTCCTGGAACACAATCTACAACCTTCCATTTGGCTTTGATATGTTGATGATATTTTTGTAATTTGGCCACATAATAGAACTGACCTTGAATCTCTTCTTGAAAAGATTTTCCTAAAGTTCCCATCAATGAAGAATCCCAGCAAGGCATTGACTTTTTGGATGTCCACCTGGCAAGGCAAGGGGATCATCTCAACAGATCTGTCTACAGAAAACCCTCTACAATAGCAAACATAATCCCATTTCCATCCCACTCCTCAACAGCTCACAAATTTGCAGCCTTTAAAACTTATGTCAATTGTGCCAGGATTGTCTGCAACACCGAATCTTCCTTCAATTGAAGAAATTGACACCATAAAGAAAATTGCCAAAGCCCATCAGTTCCCACCTTCTACAATTCAAAAATTCCTCCAAAATCCTCACTTGAAAAATCTGTCTGCTCTCTCACCAATAATAATGGAAAAACTACCATTCATTGGTTCCATCCCTTTTCATGGATCTTTCTCTTATAAGATGTGTAAACTTTTCAAAACTATGGGTTACACTCACAGTGAAACCAAACCCTTCTGCAATAATGTGCCTGCTTAAAGACAGGGATCCTGTCTCACCTTTGGACACCCCTGGAGTTCATGCTATTCCCATTTCAACTTCCTCTGGTCTCTCAATGTATATTGGAAGCACATACCAAAGCATTGAAACAAGACTTGGTGAACACAAAAAAGTTGTTTTCAATGGTCTTCCAAAGACAGCTTTATCTACACTAACCCCTGAAGACACCTCTGCAGTTCCCATTTGGAAAGAAACCAAAAAAGTTGCCCCATTCATCAACAAGGCATCTCTGCATTTCCAAGACAGCATTGAGATTTTGCTCACCAAAAACTTCAATTCAGAGACCCCTCACCAAATCCCATTTATTTGGATCTTACTTCTAAAATCTGGCAACATTTCCAACACCCCAACTTCAAATTGTAGTTCTGGCAACCAGCTCATCCAGTCGATTGCGGGTGATCAAGGTCGTAGGATGACCGAAAGCTACCACTAAACGAACCTTTTACCGTATGTGACTCTGTGTTTCGCTCATTTTGTATGTTTATCTGAAATAGAGTTCAAGCTCTTTATAACTATCCTCCTTTTAACACCCTGAAACATTATAACAACCTATGACTTGGACCTCAGTTGAATTCACGTTCACTTAAATGCTATTTTATATTAATCCAGTAAAATCTCCTTAACAAACACTCCTGAATAGCAGACAGTTTTGCCATCCTCAGTCCTGAAGTATACATGGTTCTACAGAGGGCAAGTCGAAAGTTTTGCAATATTTGAATCACTTTATGTCTTCATGTGTGCCTTTACGATGAAAGCTGACTAGCAACCTTTAAAAGTATAGGCATCATGTTGCACCATCTTTCAGCCAGTACTTCGATTCCACGGTGAAGAACTCCTTCACCCCAGCTTCCACCTCCTCCTGGATGTTGCTTTTTTTATTGGAGGTTTAACGACCATCGTGAGCTATGAGCAGTCGCCTGTCCCTAATTTAGGACCACTGAGAGAGAGAGAGAGAGAGAGAGAGAGAGAGAGAGAGAGAGAGAGAGAGAGAGAGAGAGAGAGAGAGAGAGAGACAGTGCCGTAAGACAAACACAACATCCATGCCTCACCAGGATTCGAACCCGGACCCATCTCGGACGACCTCCTAGCTGTTGAAGTGCCGCCTGAAAAGGAAGTGGGCCATGGAGTGGAATAAGTAGTAATCCGACAGGGTAAGGTCCGGACTATACGCTGGTTGTGGCATCAGTTTGATGCGCTCAAGTTCCTGGAGTTTTGCCCAGGCCATTTGCACGGTATGAGGCTGAGCATTGTCTTACTGTAGGAGAGCGCACTTTCTGTTCACCAGTGGCGGATACTTTTCCTCCAAAACGGCATACATCCGCCCCAGGTGTTCAGAGTAGAGGTTGGCTTTGATAGTCTGACCGTCTGGAACAAATTTGTAATGGATTATCCCCTCGAAATTCCACTACCAGATGCAGAGCATCACCTTGTGCTTGAAGCACCCACGTTTGACAACAGGTTCAAGAAGTTGGTCCGGGCTCAACCACTGCCACTGTGTGTTAGGATTACGGAAATAGACCCACTTTTCATCGCATGTAACAATTCTCTTAATGAAATGTACATTGCGCAGGTTTTCTAGGAGTTTCATGCACACTTCCACTCAGCAGGTTGCTTCAGCTGGTGTCAGTTCGTGAGGGGCAATGCGGCAGCTCCTGTAGACCTTGCCGAGATCGTGAAGGTGACGAACCACAGAGGTCTATGATATGTCCAGCTCGCCTGATAATCTCCGAGTGCTGATTGTCAGATTTGCCTCTACGGCCTTACGCACGGCCCCCAAATCTACGGTTCTCGGCCTACCTGTTCTTGGATGATCCTCAAGGTTTCTGTCACTAGAGCGAAATTTCTTGAATCATTTAGCTGCAGTGCTGTGGTCCACGGAACCTTCCCCTTTCGTATAACAAATGTTTTGTGTTGCTTGAGCAGAGTTATGGGCGAGTTCAAACTCATAAAGCAAAAGTTCCTTAATTAGATGGTTAAAGCTGTTCACAGCAATGACTGCCACTTTACATCCCTTTCGACTGACTGCAGTGTGCAACTTGAACTAGTTTAAACATGTGACCTATTCGCTGTAGCACATGCATTTATGCCAATATTGCAAACCTTTCGATTCACCCTCTGTATATATTTACCTCCAAATAGTGGACCTTCCAAATGACAGGCAGTGATGTTAGTCATAAGAGGTAAAAACAGGAATGTTCAGGGGGAAAGGGAATTGGCGGGTTTTTGTAGCAAAGATTTTGTTTAGTTTTTTTAGATGCAAACAGGGTACTTTTTGTCCTTCAAATCCGCCATTACAAAAACCTGCTGGTCTGCAGTTTCAATATGGCTGATCTTTTTTAATAAGTGGACAAAGCAATTTATTTCAAACAAAATGGGGTATTCATTGTCAATCAAAAAAAAAAAAAAAAAAAAAGGATTTATACATCATTTTCGAACTAATTAAGTGTCTGAACAGTGAAGGAAATTCAAAAGATTTCATTATGGTTGATGAAGATCTGTGTATCCAAGAGTCAACAAACAATGTGCTGGAGTTCACTACGTTGAAAACATTGGAAAACGATGACTTGAATGAGAAAGCATCTGATGCAGTTGTAAAAGAGAGAAGTGCATGTTTTTTAATTATTTTTTTATAAATACACTGTTAAAGTGTAGTGAAGAGTTACAGAAACTTTTTTTTGTAAACAATGGGGACACGGGAGATTAGCAGAATTAAAGAATTTAAGAAGACAACAAATCTGTAGCTACTAATATAGTAGCAAAAATACTGTTCATCACATGTTCATGCAAATAGCACTTTAAGCAGAAATCAACAGGTTTCAGGTAATATCAACAAAGAGCAAACTACAAGTAGCAAAACAAAAAGGACTTACCCTAACTTCGAAAAGTAGGCTTACATCTATTGCTGTCGGGTATCTTCTGCACAAGAATTATTACAGGCAGTTGATAAGATATATAATATAGTGAAAGGTAAAAATGATGAATTGAAGTGAAAGATGAATTAAAAGGTGTGAAATAAATATAAAAGGGTGAAATTCAAGTGAAATGAGAACTTAAAATCTACTGAGTAGTAAAATCCAACTAAGATAAAAACACAGGATCTATCTCAATTCTACTCTTGCTACGAGTATCCAGACATGTTTCAGCACATATTATGCCTTCATCAGTGGATAGAAGAGTTCAGAGGTGCTGAGTCCCCTGCAATTATGATATGGCGTCTCCAACCATTTTTGTGCATTTCATAACTGCACAAAAATGGTTTTTCATTTTGCAAGGTATTATTTGTGTTTATCATCTAATTTTAAGTTCTTTATGCATACTTCAAATGTTAGTTGTAATATGAACACAATAAATATTACAGTACATATTTCTTATTTTGCAAATAAACTGGATATTAAATTACCTGCAATGACTCTTCCTGTCCAGCTACATGAACGCTGGTGAGCTGTATTAGAAGAGATGCCACATTCCAATGGTCAATCTGTGATAATGGACTAGAGGGTGGAGCACTGAATAAGGTACGCAAAGTCATCATGAAAGCCTCTTCCAAACAATCATTGTTCCTTGCCCTGAAAGTGCAAAACTGAGGATCATTCATTCATTCATTCATTCATACATACATACATACATACATACATACATACATACATACATACATACATACATACATACATACATACATACATACATACATACATACATACATACATACATACATACATACATACATACATACATACATACATACATACATACATACATACATACATACATACATACATACATACATACATACATACATACATACATACATACATACATACATACATACATACATACATACATACATACATACATACATACATACATACATACATACATACATACATACATACATACATACATACATATCACTAAGCTGTTCTCTGAGATTCAGAGGTTAGCTCCAAAAAGAAATACAAACTACCAGATATTTTTACTTACTGTTGTCGTATCAAACTTCTCCATTTACAGCGATCTTGACATACAGCTCGGGCTTCACTGATATCCATTACACGCCGTACACAAGATCTTTTATATTTCATGCTCATAATCTTTTTCTCACGCAGACACTCCTGAATCTGATCCAACCATGTCTTCCTTGGCCTTCCACTGCCTTTCTTTCCTGCCACTTGGGCTAAAAAAAATTTCTTAGTAAGCATCTCATCATTCATTCTTTCAACATGGCCAAGTCACCAAAGCATATTAGTCTCCACCTTGCTAACAACATTTTGCTTCACATCACACAACTGCAACACATCTTCATTCCTCACACAATCAGACCACGTCTTGCCACAAACGCCCCATAAGTAATGCATTTCTCCAGCACACGAACGACTTCTATGTTTCTTCTGCAGTGCCCAGGTTTCACTGCCATACATTAGAGTAGGAACAATTACACTTTCATACACAGCAATGCGGGACTCTCTAGAGAACCCACCATTCCTGTGAAAACCTCCCAGAGCAGCTATGACTTTCAATGAAGAATTCACTCGCCTACTAATTTCAACATCCAATTTGTTCTCTCTGTCAAACATGCTTCCTAGATACAGAAACTCACTCACCTGGTCAATCACAGTGACATTCATACTTACATTACATTCAGTGCTACCAGTTCCTCTCTCAGACACCATAACTTTGGTTTTTCCCTTATTTATACCCAGTTTGAATTTCATGCAAACTTTGTACATCCGAGACAACATTACTCTGCAACTCACTTTAGCTCTCTGTCAACAGGACAGTGTCATCAGCATACAGCAATCTGCACACACGGATATCACCAAGACATAAGCCACTATCATCTATTTTGGCATCACGCACGGACGCGTCCATAAATATATTAAACAGCCATGGTGACATTACACAACCTTGTCTAACTCCTGCACCAACAGAAAACCATTTTCAATAAACACCATTCACTCGTACACAAGCTCTACTGCCAGCATACATGGCTTTTACACTATTAAGTAGATTCCTAGTAACACCATATTCATTCAATACCTTCCACAAAAGTGTCCAATTTACTTCTTCGTAAGCTTTCTCTAAATTTATGAAGGCAGCAAAAACTTTCTTACCAAATGCCAGATGCTTTTCAATCATCGTGCGTAATGCAAAAATCTGGTTAGTGTAGCCTTTACCAGGCATAAAACCACTCTGAACATCCCACACTTTCTTTGATGTAAGACCCTGTACTTTTTCAATAACAACCTTACCAAACACTTTCCCTGGCACACTTAGTAGGCTAATACCACGGTAGTTCTTGCATTCAGTCTGATCACCTTTTCCCTTATACAAAGGAACTTTCCATCCCTCACTGTGACATCATCTACATCTGTCTCAGAATCATCTTTGCTTTCCTGATCAAATAACTCACAGAAATATTCACCCCATTTTTCACTTAACTCATTGGGCTCCCAAATCATTTCCCCGATCTCATTCTTCACACAACTTACAACTTTTTTCCCCTATTTTTCCTGAGTCTCGTGTACTTCCAGAAAGACTTCCTATCTTTCCAAAAAGCCAGTTCATGACTTTCCACCTTCTCCTTCCTATCTTTAGCCTTACTGTGGCGAACCAGCTTAGCAGCTTCACGCTTCTTTTAGCGATATTCATCCACAGAGACTCTTCCTTGCAACATCCCCAAATAGGCTTCCTTCTTTGTCTTTACTGCCTCTTCAATCTCACTATTCCACCAAGCATCACCTCTATTGTTACCCACTATTGTGGTGCCACAGACCTCTTTAGCAGCAGTGACAACACAGTTTTCTTAAAACATTCCCACTTCTTTTCTACATCCCTCTCACCAGACTTCAGCTCCTTCAGTCATTCTCTGAGTAAGTCAGAGTAACGCTGATGATCTTCAAGGAGCCTATCAACCTTTATTCTTTCTATCCTAGGTCTCTTCCTATTCCTTTTCCTCCAACCAAAATTAAGTTTCACTTGTGACACTACCAAGTAATGATCAGAACCAACATCTGCACCTCTCATCACACGGGTATCAACAACTAAGTGTTTCAGACGCTGATCATAGACAACAAAATCTATCACACTCTTTTGACCAAGAGTACGATTTTCCCAAGTATATGTGTGGATATACTTGTGGTTGAAAAATGTATTAGACAAACCATTCTCAATGCAGAGTTCAATTAATCTTTCACCATTATCATTTACACATGGATCATTAAACTTACCCAGAACATTGTCAGAAATTGCATTCTGCACACCTATTCTAGCATTGAAATCCCCTGCTATTATAACTTTTTCTTTAGCACCAAACTGGCTCAAAACAGCTTTTAGCTCATTCCAGAAATCTTCCTTCGTATCAGAAGGTTCAGAGTCACAAGGAGCATTCACTACAACAATTACGATTCTCCGAAACTTCACTTTCAAACGAATCCAGAGAATTCTCTCACTTATGCAACTATAGTGAATCAAGTTGTTCTTCATCTTTTCACTTAAAATCACACCTACACTAGCCTGTCCTCCCACATTATCCAATACTCCAGACAACACACTCACCATGCCATTCATTTCTTCTACCCCAATTTCCTTCTTTTGGTTTCACTTACACACAGCACATCCAGTCTATATTTATTCATCTCCTCAATCACCTCATTCATCTTGCCATTTATACCTCTAGTATTCCATACACCAATCTTACATTCACTCAGCCGAGATCTCTTTCTCATACGCTGTTTAGAAAGTCCAGGTCGATTCTGTGGTGGACCGTCCTTCTCAAGCATGGTAGGTCCACCATATCCCACACTTGAGTCCGGATATTGCTTTCTTTTTGTCTTTTTAATCAGGTAAGTACATCAGTGTGGGGGATTAGCCCACGGCTGAGGGTTCCAGTTGGTCATTCAACCTAAGGGTTCTGGAACAAAACCCAGTGAATTGGGGTCTTTTTGCTAATGTCACACAGAACTAGCTGGCACCTCTCCAAGATTCACAGAGGCCCTAGTTGCTGTTGTGTGTGCCACTGTTACCACGATCTTGCTGTTGTGTATGCCATTGTTACCATATTATTTTAGCAATTTACTTTGAAGATAAACTATGTAGAAAATGAATTACTTTTATGCTTCTTAATGAAAAAAATTACATACCCAATTATTGCAAAGAGCAACTGTGGTCTTTTTTGCTTGGGATAAAAAAAGTCTGAAAATTCCACTTGATGGCTTGGTTTTCTCTCATGACACTTGGTGAGCAAAATGTCTGCAAGGGTATTTAGTTGACATGGATGAGCAAAACTTAAGTTTTATTCTTTTTAACTAAGCTGAAAATACGTTCACATTCAGAATTGCTGTGAGGTATTGTCAACACTGCTAATAAAACTTTCACAACCTTATCATACTTTAAATCTCCCAACACACTGGACATGGTACCTAATAAACTTATCTGACTATCAATAGTTTCTTCTTTATTTAATGGTAAATCTGAAACTTGAAAAGCTAAGAATTGAGCTTCAAGTTCATCCAATGCATCATCAAGATTTTCATTCTCCTTTTCAGTCAGCAAAAATAGGAATTTTCAACAAAAAAACATACACTACTGAAGGACATATTTTCAATGTTTTTCACATTAGCCACTTCAGCTTTCTGAGACATTAAATAATAACACTGTACTAGTGATCCAATTTATTGGCGTAGGAAGTAGACACATCAGCGTTTCCAAGCTTTCGCACATCAGCCAGATGGCTTTTTCAAGGAAGTTAGACAGAAACTGCAACTGAAAAATAGAATGCATTAACAATCTGAACATAGAAACTTGACTTGACAACAATAGATACGACGTTATATTCATTTAAAGATATGACACATCATGTTGGTTGCACGCGCAGTATCCTGGTAGGCGAAAGGTTTTACTTGAAGAATTGGTACCAAATTCGTGGCAACTCGAGTGAGACGCAATCATTGCAAGTATCGCTGTTGGTAATGATCTCCAAGGTTTCCCGAATGGCTGTACCATTAGGAGTAGAGTAGGTAGCTAATTTCTTTATATCGTCCCACATAGGAGTAGCGGACTTGGATTTCACTTCTCTGGATAGTGCTGTGGCTACTTTACCGTATTTTGTGTCTCTTTTATGTTCGTTGACTCTGATTCCAAACGAACACTTGGTCATTCCAATGTAGTATTGTTTAGAGCCGTCTGGATACTGTAGGGGGATCGCATAAACATCTGCTTCGCAGGAAAGTGGTTTAGTTTCACTTACACACAAATACATCCAATCTATACTTATTCATTTCTTTAATCACCTCATTTATCTTTCCATTTATTCCTCTAGTATTCCATATACCAAACTTACACTCACCCAGTTAAGATCTCTTTCTCATATGTTGTTTACTATTTCCATAATGTTTCAGTGGTGGACCATCCTTCTCAAGTGTGGTACTGTAGGTCCACCATATCCCACACTAGCTTCCATGAGAGTATTGCTTTGTTTCTTTTTAATCAGGTAAGTACATTCAGTGTGGGGTTCCAGTTGGTTATTCCACCTAAGGATTCTGGGAAAAAAAACCAGTGAGTTGGAGTCTTTTGGCCAATGTCACACAGAACTAGCTTGTACCTCAACAATAATTTATACTGAAACTTAAAATGATGTCAGTTTTTAAGATTCATAGAGGCCCTTGATGCTGTTGTGTGTGTCATTATTGCTCAACGGAGCGCCCCGTGGAGACAAACCTATCTCTCACTAAGATTGCCCACCTCTAGTTTTAACAACAATACCTATGTCCACTTCCTAAGAAGCAGAACATTTGTCTGGTCCGCAGACAGCCACAACTTTCAAGTCCATGCTTTTTAGTTTAAAAACAGCCCATATAATGCACTCCTGTAAAGATTCTCACCTAACTTACCAAAATCTCCATCAAAGGCTAATGTCACACAGCTTGTGCTGGACCCTTTCTCACACCAGAATACATAAAACCAAACCTGCCACCAAGAATACATTCTCTTGTGTATGATGTCTGTCTGTCTAGTCCCAAACATCTTTCCCAAAGTTCAACAGATGTGTCACTTTCAAGAGTGAAGTCTACTCCCTTTTGTGGAATTACACTAACCAGCTTCAAAACAATACAATTTCATTCTACACATGGACAAAATGAGTCTTCCCACAGACCCAACCAATCAGTAATGCATCTCTTTGGTATGCAAACAAATCGTTTCTTCTATGTAGTATTCAGGCTTCACAAGCATCTAACAAAACAGGAAAAATATAACCCATTTTGAATGAAAACTTCTATTAGTCTTTCACCATTATCATTCACTTTAACATAATAATTAATGTTAACCAGAGCATTCACGGATGTTTCATTCTGAACAGCAATTTCAGTACTGAGACCATTTTTGCTAGAACAACTTGAGCACCAAACTGGTTCAAAACACTTTATGCTTCCATTTCAGAAAACATTATATTATCAAAAGTTTCAGAATTATGGGGAGCATATATGGCTACAGTTGCTATTTGCTGAAGCCACTTCCAAATCAACCAACAAATTATCTTGCTTACATAGCTGTAGTCTTATGCAGTTCTTTAATCAGCATATAAATCTTTTTACATTTCTTTTAAAATTCCATATACTAATCTTATACTCATTTTGCTGTGATCTCTTTTTCATTTGCCATTTATCATAAATAGATATTTATCATCTTCAGGACATTTCCATAAAGGACCAGTATCCACAAATACAGTCACCATATTCCAAAATTGTGATTTTTTTTGCTTACTAATTTGTTGATAATTAAAACCCAACATCATAGAAATATGTCATTGTGAGGGATAAGCCCTCACCTGACAGTTACAGTTGGTCATTCCACTTCTGGACTCTGGAACAACATTTAGCCAGTTTGAGGCTTTCTATTAATGCCACAATGGATTAGCTAGCACATCAACAATACATTTACTGGAGATCCTGAATTATCATTTCTTAAATTGACTGAAGACCATGGTGCTAGTTGTATGGTATTGTTGTCCAAAGAGCACCTCTTAGGAACAAGCACAGTCCTTTTCATGCAATTTGAAATGTCCCATGCAAGTACTTTTGCAAGAGTTCCCACCTAAGCAACTTAGAAGCAACTGCATTGTTAATGGAAAAGGTCACATTAGCTGACATTTGACTTTTCATCGCACCAGAATAAGTTATACTAAAGTTTCCATCAAGACCACATTTCCCTAAAATGTACTTCTTGACCATACTGATCCCAGTCATATTTAAACTGGATTTAACTAACTCCTTAATTAAAGTTATCTCTTTGTAACATTTATGCATCCATGACTGATGCCCTCAAACTTGCCTGGAAATTTTGTGAGGGATTTTTTCCTGTAAATGAAAATCTAACTGTAGAAATGCTTTGGTTCATGAATGTTGAATGAAGAGAGGAAAGGAAATGTCATTATCCATTCATACATTAAATATACTGAAGCTAGATTACAAAGGGACATTGCCAAGTTTCCCAAAGAGAAGATATGAAATATTGTTAGATCCTAGAGCCATTCAGTTCTTAGCATAGTATTACAAACCTCAGCTTGAGAATGAACTTAGTTTATCTCATGCCAGTTGATCAACTGGTTTGTTAGCCCTTCCCTTTAGCCTCTCAGCACTTAAGAGACCTTTCACTTTGCATCATGAGAAGATGGAGTAGGACAGAACCCTGAGTAATATGCTTGGATTGTTCCATTGCAGTCTAGTGTGCAAGTCTTCTTCCAGTCTGAGTAGCTACGAGTGCTTTGCAGAGATGAACTACATAAATAATTTCTAAAGTTCAACTCAGAGTTATTGATTCAGACCTACCAACATCTATGTAACTTCATCACAAATTTTTCTGACATCATACTCAGCTAATTGAAGTTCAGCTGTAACTTGTGTACACTCTTACAAATCAGCATTAATGCATCAAAGTAAAACAAATTGCTGATATGAGGACTACCATACTTCAACATTTGAAACTACATTACTCTCTCTTTAAGCAGCTTCTGCAGACAGATCACAAACAAAAATGGGGACATTATATATCTCTGTCTTACTCCACAGTTAATCTCAAATACCAACCCTCTTTTACAGCAGTTAATGCTGGATGTGAAGTACAGAGACCTTTAGGAAGACACAAGCTGCATAAACAGGAATGGTAAAATGACTATCCCAGAAAAATAGGTGAAATCAATGACCAAGAAGATTTAGTAATTCAAAAGTTAGAACAGAGCTCGGTACTTTAGTAGAATAAACAGTTAATGATAACCTACTGTGATGGTTCAGATGTGTGTGCAGAATGGGAAATGAAAAATGCCTAGGAAGGTTATTAAATTATATGGTATCATGCCACAAACCTAGAATTAATAAAAAGAGGAATGTTGTGTGAAATCAGCCATTAATGACTGAGGAAGTGAGATGGTACAAGCAAGATCTTGTAATGGGCAGAATAAAATGACAGTAATTCATTGAAAAAAAAAACAAAAACAAAAAAAAACGTGCATTTTTTGAAATGTTCAGTGTCAAAACAAGCCTATACAGAGCAAGCATGCTCTCATACAAGTGTGAGATGATGATGAGATGCCTTGTTTTACATCATCATGAGGCTTATCTCCCCACCCCCATGGGGTATTCAGTTTGAGTTGTTTATTTTTATTCTGGGCACATCTGGGTAAACATTAAAAAACAAAAATTAACAAAAAATTGCAGCACATACTTTACTCTATAAAACCTTGTTTACCCCTCTTTCTAAGGGCTCAGCTTTGCCAATATGATTACACAGTCGGTATCAAACATGATCACCGGCATATATGTAGAACAGAATTTTAGATTGGCAGGTAAGGGTATTTTTGCAAACTTATAAGTATGTACAAAAAGAGTATCTTTTTCTTTTCATACTGCTAACCCATGTTTCTGACACTTTTGTTCACAATATTTTGCATGCCCAACTGTTTGTTTTTATATAGTCATCCATCTATGGGGTTTTCTTACTCATTCTTTTCACCTAATGGCTCAGTTGATCAAGAGATCCTTGTGCGAGAAAAAAAAAAAAAAATAGTCCAACTATGTACAAACAGGAAGAAAAATCATGAACAATTGAATACACTTTAGATGGATAAAAATGTGAGCACATAAGCAAAAATTAGAATAAGTATTCTAAAGCAATTACCTTCGGGCGCAAGCAAATTCAAGGATGAAGACTCCAATGAAATGCCTTAAATATGTCTCAGTTTCAGTCATAGGACTATACCACAGTAGTATCAACCTTGAAAGCAACTGAGGTGCGAAAATGCGACCCACGAAAATCAGTTTTCCTATTCCCTCAGCAATGACTGCACGTATTTCAGGTATCTAGATGAGGAAACTTTAGGTAAAGAACAAAGAACCACATGCACACATCAAGTCATTCTATAAATCAAACAGTTTAAATTTTCACTACAGAGTATAATTAGACTGCTGTTCTAAAGTTACATAAAGTAAATTCGGTGTTTAGCTAAATCAGTAATCTCATAGTTGAGTTAAATTCTTGTTAAAATTTATACGAAATCTTCAGAACAAATATATATATATATATATATTCGATTTATGGCATCTGATGTCACCTTGTGATCATCAAGAGTTTTTCCCATCTTTCTCTATCTAAGCACCATTCTTCCATCAGGTCATTTTGATTAAGTGCTCTCTTTATTCCATCAGACCATGTTCTTCTGGGTCGGCCTCTATTTTTTTCGTTTGTTTGATTTAGATTCCATTGCAATTTTGGGGCAGTCTTTCATTGGTCATTCTTTTAACATGACCAAATCAACATAATTGTCTCTTCTGTATATGTTCCAAAATTGTCTCTTTCACTTCCATCAATTTTTAATCCTTTCATTCATTGTTTTCTGTCTTATAGACACTCTACATGATCTTCTTAAAGCATTCATCTCTACAGCTGTTATTTTCTTTCTATCTACTTCTGTTAATTGCCAGATCTCAGCCCCATATAGTAAGATGCTCTTAACAATAGTACTATAGATGCCCTATTTCCTTTTTCTAGTAATTTCATCACTCCCTAAGATTCCATTCAGGCATTTAACAGCTTTTCTTCCCTTAAAAATTCTGTTTCTTAATACCATTGTATCTCTACCTTGTGTAATTTTAGCCACTAGGAAAATCGTACTCTTGGTCAACAGAGTGTGATAGATTTTGTTGGGTATGATCAGCGCCTGAAACACTTTTAATTGTTGACACTCTTGTGACGAGAGGTGCGGATGTTGGTTCTGATCATTAGTTCGCAGTGTCACGAGTGAAACTGAATGTTGGTTGGAGGAAAAGGAATAGGAAGAGGACCAGGATGGAAAGAATAAAGGTTGAAAGGCTACCTGAATATCATCAGCATTACTCTGATGTACTCAGAGAACGACTGAAGGAGCTGAAGGCTTGTGAGAGGGAAGTAGAAAAGAAGTGGGAATGTTTTAAGAACAGTGTTGTCACTGCTGCTGAAGAGGTCTGTAGCACCACAATAATGGGTTACAATAGAGGTGATGCTTGGTGGAATAGTGAGATCGAAGAGGCAGTAAAGAGAAAGAAGGAAGCCTATTTGTGGATGTTGCAAGGTAGAGTTTCTGTGGATGAATATCGCTGTAAAAAGCATGAAGCCACTAAGCTGGTTCACCAGAGTAAGGCAAAAGATAGGGAAGAGAAGGTGGAAAGGCATGAACTGGATTTTTGGAAAGATAGGAAGTCTTTCTGGAAGTACACGAGACTCAGGAAAAATAGGGGAAACAAAGTTGTAAGTTGTGTGAAAAATGAGATCGGGGAAATGATATGGGAGCCCAATGAGTTAAGTAAAAGACGGGGGTGAATACTTCTGTGAGTTATTAGATTAGGAAAGCAAAAGTGATTCAGAGGCAGAAGCAGATGATGTCACAGTGAAGGATGGAAGCACAGGAGGGATCTCAAGAGAAGAGGTGTCTAAAGCTCTAAAATCTCTTCAGAATGGTAAGGCTCCAGGATTTGATGGCATAACTGCCGAGATGTTGAAATATGGTGGTGACCCTGTAATTGATTGGTTAACTGAAATTTGCTCGCTGTGCTGGGAGTTAGGAATGGTCCCTCGGGATTAGAAGGATGCTATCATTGTTCCCTTGTATATTGAAAAAGGTGATCAGACTGACTGCAAGAACTATTGTGGTATTAGCCTACTGAGTGTGCCAGGGAAGTGTTTGGTAAGGTCGTTATTAAAAAATTACGGGGTCTTACATCAGAGAAAGTGTGGGATGTTCAGAGTGGTTTTATTCCTGGTTAAGGCTGCACTAACCACATTTTTTCATTACGCATACTGATTGAAAAGTATCTGGCTGTTGGTAAGAAAGTTTTTGCTGCCTTCATAGATTTAGAGAAAGCTTATGACCGAGTAAATAGGACACTTTTGTGGAAGGTATTTTTTTTTTATTTTTTTTTATTGGAGGTTTAACGACCACCGTGAGCAACTCAATGGGCTATAAGCAGTCGCCCGTCCCTAATTTAGGGTCACTGGTTCCAGGGAAGGGATAGAGCCAGTGCCGTAAGACAAACACAACATCCATGCCTCACCAGGATTCGAACCCGGACCCCTTCTGGACGAATGATCAGAGGCTATCGCTTAGACCACTGCGCCACCGGGGCGGCGTGGAAGGTATTGAATGAATATGGTGTTACTGGGAATCTACTTAACAGTGTAAAAGCCATGTATGCTGGCAGTAGAACTTGTGTACGAGTAAATGGGGTTTTATCAAAATGGTTTTCTATTGGTGCAGGAGTCAGACAAGGTTGTGTAATGCCACCATGGCTGTTTAATATATTTATGCATGCGTGATGCCAAAATAGATAATACTAGTTTATGTCTTGGTGATATCCCTGTGTGCAGATTGCTGTATGCTGATGACACTGTACTGTTGGCAGAGAGCAAAAGTGAGTTGCAGAGTATGTTATCTCAGATGTATGAAGTTTGCATGAAACTCAAACAGAGTATAAATAAGGGAAAAACCAAAGTTATTGTTTTTGAGAGAGGAACTGGTAGTACTGAATGTAATATATGTCTAAATGGCACAGTGATTGACCAGGTGAGTGAGTTTGTGTATTTAGGAAGCATGTTTGACAGAGAGAACAAGTTGGATGGTGAAATCAGTAGGCGAGTGAATTCTTCTTTGAAAGTCATAGCTGCTCTGGGAGGTTTTCACAGGAATGATGGGTTCTCTAGAGAGTCCCGCATGGCTGTGTATGAAACAGTAATTGTTCCTACTCTGATGTATGGCAGTGAAACCTGGGTACTACAGAAGAAACATAGAAGTCGTTTGTGTGCTGGATAAATGCGTTACTTACGAGGGGTTTGTGACAAGACACATTCTGATTGTGTGAGAAGTGAAGATGTGTTGCAGTTGTGTAATGTGAAGCAAAATGTTGTTAACAAGGTGGAGACTAATATGCTTCGGTGGTTTGGCCATGTTGAAAGAATGAGTGATGAAATGCTTACTAAGAAAATATTTTTAACCCCAGTGGCAGGAAGGAAAGGAAGGAAGGCCAAGAAAGTCATGGGAGGATCAGATTCAGGGGTGTCTGCATGAGAAAAAGACTATGAGTATGAAGTATAAAAGATCTTGTGTACGACACGTGATGGATATGAGTGAAGCCCGAGTTGTATGTCAAGATCGCTGTAAATGGAGAAATTTGATACAGCAACAGTCAGTAAATATTATCTGGTTGTTTGTATTTCTTTGTGGAGCTAACCTCTGAATATCAGAGAACAGCTTAGTGATATGTATGTATGTAGGTAATTATAATGATCACATTTTTCACTTACTTTGTTATCTTCTAGCTGCAGGTTTGTTTCATTCCTTCCAATGCCTAAATATTTTGTTTTATTTAAATTCATAGTTAATCTCCATTTTTTTCAGACTTTTATTTTTCTAGTCATATACTCCAAATGATATTTATCTTCTGCAAGAAGTACCTGATCATCAGCAAATTGTAAAGTAAATACCATCATTCCATTTAAATTAATCCCCATTGCTCAACACTTCCTTTTCCATTCTTTTAACGCCTGTTCCACATAAATTTTAAATAATGTTGGAGATATGCAACACCCTGTCTTATTCCTTTAGTCACTTGGAATCCTTTCGAAGCTTTCTGGCCCACTTTTATCTTTGTTATTGATCCTTGATACAGTTTTTTGACTGCTTTGATAATCATAGTATTAATATTAGTACCTTTTAATATTATAGTTTTGTAGTAGGTATATAATCATATGTTTTTTTTAGGTCTATGAATAATAAATGTTCTCTTTTTCCAGGTACAATTCTTTTCTCCAGAATTTGTTTAAGACAGAATATATTATCCATGCAGGATCTGCCTGCTCTAAATTCACATTGTTCTTGTACTTCATTTAGCTGATATTTCTCCTCAATTATATCTCTAATAATTCAATCATACAGTCTACTAAAAGTCAGTCACTGTAATCCCTTGATAGTTTTCACATCTTTGCCTCTCCCCTTTTTTAAAAATAGATGTTAAGAAGCCAAATTTTCATTCATCTGGGATTTTTTCACCATTGAAAGATCTTTCAATCAATTGTGTTAACATTCTAAACAACTTTTTTGTTCCATTTTTTATCAGTTTTGCTTGTATTCGACCAGGACCACTTGCTCTATAATTTTTTAAATTTTAATTGCCCATTTGATTTTATTAATATTAACAATAATTTGCATTCCTTCCTCCTTTTGAAACTCAATTCTGTTTTTGGTTAAAATAGTTTTATAGTATTCTTCCCACCGATTGTTATACCATGCCAAATTTTGTTATTGTTAACATTTGTTGTTTCTTAGGAACTTCCATGCTTCTGTGCATCTTCTACTTCCTACGTGTGTTTCAATTTTGCTACATTTCTTATCCCAGCAAATTCTTTTTTTTCCAATATGTTTTTTCATGTTTCTTCTTAGTATTTGATACTCTAATTTATCTGTCTCACTCTTAGTATTAAACCATTTTAGATATGCATCTTTCTTATGTTGTACCACTTGTTCAATATCATCACTATACCAAATATTTCTTTTATGGTTCTTTTCTCTTCTTTGTCCGAGTGCCTCATTAGCTGCTTGATGCAATGCTAATTTAATATGTTCATATAATTCCCTCACACTATTGAAGTTTTTTTCTATTAATTTTTTATCTAATCTAATTTAAAATAATAATCTGATACTTTCTTCCTTTAAACCTTCTATATGATAGCAATGATCTTTAATATCTTTTATTTCTGTATCTTTACTTTATTCTTGTTTCTATATAGAGGAATAAAATTTTTGCTTACATCAAATAGTGATCAGTACCAAATTCAGCACCTCTTTGCACTCTAACATCCAGTATCTTTAAATGTGATTTTTGTTTTATAATTACACAATCAATAATTGATTTCAGTTGTTTAGTATGTTGAATCCATGTATATTTATGAATTTCTTTAAGTTTATAAAAACCATTTGTAATTTTCAAATCATTGTTTTCGCAGAAATCTATAAAGCTTTTGCCCATTTTTATTTATTACATTCTCACCAAATCTTCCTATAATCTTATCCTTAATCTTAGTAGAGATCCCGTTCGTCCATTAAAATCTCCCAATAAAATAGTTTCCTCAGTTTGATCTATTAATTCTAGTAATTTTTCATAAAATTTGCCCCAAACTGGTTGTGCTTCATCCTCATTTGGGGCATATATACCAAAGATTGTTAATCGTTTTTCCAGGATGTTAAGATTAACTTTAATTATTCTTTCATTCACAGCTTCAAAATTTGTGTAACATTTCTTTAAATTTTTTCTTCAATAAGATGGGGAACAAATAAGTATTAAATATGTCAATATTCTTTAACCTGTTTGGAGCAAAACATACCCATTGCACATGGGTTTGTAGCACACCACAGCCTGTTTTTCGAATTTTACATAACACTTCTGTGTGGGAATGTACAGCATAAGAAAATTTTACATCAGAAACATAAACAATATAGATCCCATATATGGAATAAAATGTTTTTTTAATTCAATATCATCTGCATTTACGCTCTCTAGCGGCAAAATTGTGACTCGTGAAAAAAAAAAAAAAAAAAAAAAAAAGAAGAAGAAATAAAGGATCACCTCATTCGCCTATTTCATTTCAAGCTTCCCAATGCAAAAAGAATTTTTCAAATCAGAGTATTAGTTGCAGAGATATGGTGTCCACAAACGGATAACATAAGCACTATCTTTCTTATAAAAGACATGCTTTTTTTTTTTTTTTTTTTTTTGTAAAGTGCGGAAAAATTCATTTTCCGAATTTTCAATTAAAAGATCTGAATTTTACACAGATATTATAACTGGGTCATATAAAGGTTACCCTGCAAATTTCACAACAATCAAATGACATTTTTTTTATTATGATGTACTGAAAATTTTACATCAGAAACATAAACAATATAGAGCAATAGAACAATATGTACTGCCACTGCCAACAATTGCAAACGTGATTAAAAATTTTAGTGGCTAGTTTTTACAATTTTTATCCAATTCACACGAAATTTGGTGGGCTCATTCCTTTTAGCAATTTGTTAAGTGCATTAAATTTTCATCCAGTTTTGTTGAAATTCTATGAAGACAGATAATCATATTTTTTATCCCAGTAACGTGCAGAAGGTACTTTTCAGTCAACAGCAGTGCTGGGCCCCGTGCACCCGTTTAGGCAAGAAAGTTTCTGCAACCGGGTTGCAGAAACTTCCTTGCCTAAATGGAACCCCCTTCCCCCAACAATCTCACTCCAGTTCACAGCTGGAGAAGACCTAACGTTTCTGATGCAACACTGGCTGCCAAATCTTTTAAACAAACTAGTTCAGTATAAAAAAAAAAAAAAATACAGTAATTCCAGGAGTCATTAAAAATTGCATTTTTTCCAGGGCCCTGGAAAATAAACATTTAATTCCAGTAAATCCAGGAGGTGTACAAACCCTGATTCATTCTTTCAGGAACCTAAAAATGATTTGGCAGGTGAAGAGAGATAAATGAGGTTTTCCCCATTGTCACTTTATAATGAATTAAAAAAAACATTTGAACCAGAATCAACAATGGAGTCAACATAAAGAGTATTGCATTCTCCAAAGAGAAGCAAAGGAACTAAACAAATATTCTCAGCTTTGGTGCAGAAAATCCTGTCAACAACTATTATCTGCATGAACAACTTCCCACAAAACTTTCAGATTATTTCATCCTGAGATCTGAATTATACTAGCACCTTTCAAATTCTGCCTGCATATGACAGAATTGCTTAGCTTGGAATACATTATTCTGGGTAGTCTAATAGCTATCATACTTGGATAGTTAAACAGAAAAAAAAACGAGTGCGTGTTATTTTAGTTGATATGAGAATTTTGATTCTAGGTATTGAAAAAAGAAAATGATGAGTTGTAGAATTCAGTACATTATCCTTACTCAAGAAGTTTATTTTCCCATTTCCAGTCTTCAGATGATTAACAAGGTTCTTATTAAGGCTTTCACACAGCACTTAAAATTTGTCCACACACAAGGATAATTTTCCAAACTGTTAGAAAAATATTTAATCAGAATTTTACATTTACATGGCTCACTTTTTCATTAGTAAAATAGGAAAATATTCATAATATGCGAGTTTTTTACTTATTTATGTCTCACATCATCTTACAAGAAATTTTGATTAATTTGACTTGTACATCCAGCAGATTTTGAGAATACAAACACAGTGCTTCATTTTAGGAGTCCACACCGTGAAACAGGCTTTCCATTATTTGCAGTATTTCAGAATTTTTTTTATTAATTTACTGAGAAACTGAAAAGCATACCTGTGAGCATACTGCTTTAGCTTGCATTTTACATTACCGAGTCAACTGAAGTTTAACTTTCAAGAAAAAGGTCAATATTTTACTCATTCTGTTTAAAACTGCATTATTCAGGGGGAAAAAAAACATTTTTACATTAAAAAAAAAAAAAAAAAAAAAAAAGGGTTTGGGCAGGAAATTGTCCAAAGTCAAATTAATAAATGTTACACACACTTAAAACTAATTATAGATTTAAAAAGAATACTGAAGTGAGTAGGATCAAACAGAATGCACTATGTTTAGAAAATATAAGCAGCACTTACATCAGAATTCAGCATGCTAGATAGGATATACATAATGCTTGACATAGCTTGCACTTGTTGGGAATCTGATCTTTCATCAGATTCACAAAGCACATCAGTATGTGAGTTGGAATCTTGATCATTGCCACACTCAAAGGCTTCTAATCCAAAGAACATAAGGATGTCAAAAACTGCTTTTAAGGCAGTGACACGGACCATTTCTCGATCAATCTGACATATCTGAAAATAATATATATTTCATTAGAAAGAAAAAAAACAAAACATGACCTGAAAATAGCGTATAATAATTGAAAACTAATGAACCTAATGTATGCAAGCATTCATTGTTATATTTAATATGATTTTACTGTTAGTTTAAACTTTTCAGATATATTTTCAATGCATTTGTTTTATGCATCCTACAGAAACTATGAATTTGACAGTGGCAGTATTAGTGTCCTCCATTTTTGTATTGTCACAGTGTTTATTTCAATTTATTACATCTATGTGTGAAGAATGATAATATGTGTCACTCTGACATGAAAGCCAAGTAGGGCAGTTTTAATTTTTTTTTTCATTCCTTTTATGAGACTTAAGTAAATACAATGTGATGTGAAATAGTGAAAATCTTCCAAATACATGGAGACAATGTGAATAGACAAAGTCATAGGTCTTTCCACGTTTTCTTTAATTAGCACGCAGCAACCAAAAAATTATTTTCCAGACATTGCTGGGATTGTACCCCAGATCTCTTGATGACTAGCAGAGTGCATTCACCTTAGGCTACGGTGGCCAACAATCCGTGGCACTATGTGTGTTTATCTATCAGTATTTGACTTCACAAATCTGTACGGATTGGCTCAGCAACTGAGACGTATCCATTTGGTGGGGCTTTAATGGCACAAGCTATTAAATTATAGCTAATAATTCCAAAGGGAGAGAGTAATAGTGAAAATCTTCCAAATATTGGAGACAATGTGAATAGACAAAGTAATCACTCTTTCCACATTTTCTTTAATTAACACACAGTAACCGAAAAATTGTTATCCATGGGGTACGATTCCAGCAATCACAACAACCGAAAAATTGATCTGGGATATGATCCCAGCATTGTCCGGATAACAATTTTTCGGTTGCTGTATGTTAATTAAAGAAAACGTGGAAAGAGCTATGACTTTGTCTATTCTGATGTGAAATAGTTGAAGTAATGATTCTGGAAAGATTCAATTGTTGTTTTCCTGTCCATAACAATAGAGCAGTAATTTATTGTATTCTAAACTGATTCCAGTAATTTCTCAGGTACTTATTATTTTAGATTTTTAATGCATATTTTATTCTTGCCATTACAGTAATAAAATGCAAATGTTTATCATCAAAATGTGATTTTTTTGTACCTTTGAATTTAACAGAAAGTTGTATGCAACTAAACTGAGATAAGCAAATGGTGTTCAGGTATTGTAGCACATTAATAGATTGTAGTCTTCAGTGAGACATGAATCTTGTACTTGGGTGTAAAATAAATGCATTGAAAATATATCTAAAGAGTTTGGTCAATAACATCAGCAAATGAGACAAACTTTTCATAAACTCAAAACTGCTGGACAGTTTCTTACACATATTTATACAGGGTGTCCCACTCACTACTTTATCCAAGTTTTTATTAATAACATCGTGAATAATTACAGTAATTGAAAGATATTGGGTAAAAACATATCTTCATCCAAAGAAAAAAGAACCATATCATAACAGATGTTGAAAGTGTTCATCCTGTGCATCGAAACAATCTTGAACAGGAGACTCCGTATTTCAGAAAGTTTGCGCCAGTTGCTCCGGTATTATCGTTGCCATTGTCTCACAGGTGTTGTTCTTTAATGCCTCAAGAGTTGTTGGCTTGTTTTGAAACACCACTAATTTGAGATGCCCCCAGAGAAAGAAATTAGGGGTGTTAGGTCAGGAGATCAGGGTGGCCACATTCCTTTAGAAATCACGCGATCTCCAAAGAATGACTCGATTTCAGCCATACTCACATGTGATGTATGGCAAGTTGCCCCATTTTGTTGGAAATACCTAGGGGTCAGCGTTGGTTAACAAATGCATGAAAAATTTCTACGTAGATGGCTATTGTGACCGTATCCTGAAAGAAGATGGGCCCAATGATCTACCGACGTTACAGTGTGCACCACGTTCCAAGATTTTGTGCATGAGGATTTGCCACTGCCCACATGCTTCGTGCATTTATGTATTCCAATAAGTGAATCCACGCTTCGTTGGGGAAAAAAAAAATAATAATAATAAGTAAATAGGTGCAGCCCACAAGATGTTCGGTCGTGCTGCAACAAATGTCTAAAACCACTGATATACCTCATTCTTTTCTCTAGGTCTGCAGTTTTTAGTTTGTGAACAGCAGACAAATGGTATGGATAAATTGCAGCCTTCTTCACTGCTCTATGACCTACCAGTTTTCTGGGCAAGTCTATGCAAAAATTTCCACGGCGAAGCAAGAAGTCTTTGCTGGACGTCCTGCTCTACTATTTCTGACATTTCAGGATGATTCCGCCCCATCCCCCTCATACAAATCACATAACGCTCAATGGGACTCCAGCAAAAATTTTATTGCATTGGGTCTCCAGCTTCGTAACCAGTTGCAGAATACACAGTTTACTTGGTGCTGTACGACATCCGATTTTGAAATTCACACTGACACTTCTTTATCGACTTACTCTTCCAATAAATATGAACAAGAAACACACTCGGCTATGGTTAACTGGTAGGACATCATTAACGCATATGATCAGCCTGTGACAAACAAACAACTGAACACACCAGAGGTAACCACAAACCTGACAGGTATGACGTCCAAGGTCACAGTGAGCATGCCAGCAGGCATTGAAGAACATCATCTGCGAGGCAGTGCCAGTGATTTTGCCAGAGGTGGTGTGAACTTTCCAAAATATGGAGTCTTGTATTCAAGCCTGTCTCAATGCACAGGGAGGACACTTTCAACATCTCTTACAATATGGTTCTATTTTCCATAGATGAAGGTATGTTCTTACCAAACATCATTCAATTACTGTGATTATTCACAATGTTATTAATAAAAACTTGGGTAAAGTAGAGGGTGGAACACCCTACACATAATATAAACACAAGGACAGTAAGAAAGATGAAAGTGTTAGGTAACACAGGGTTCCCAATCTTCCTTTGAAACAAAATTCCCCGAGATTTCCCAGTTTTCCAGATAATACATAAGTTTTCCAGTTTAAATTATATTACCTGCTTCAAAATAGTTGTCATTTTGCATGCAAAGATGGAATATCTAACATATAATTAAAAAAGAAGCTTATTGTACACACAAGTTTAGCTACATTTACCTAAATAATTGATTTGTGCTATTTTAGTTGTTGATTTAACTTCTACCCTTTAAGGTTTTCCATGAGCATTTTCTTTTTCATAGATATTCCACTTTCTGCTGCAGTATTTCCATGAGATAATACAAGAATTATCTTCATAAGCCACCTACTTCTTCATAGCCATCTTTAGTTTTCAATATTTAAGCCTACAGACAGTCCATGTGTTCAGTACATTTCACGCAGAACTTCTAGAATCATTTTCTCACATCATTGTTCATATATCCTTATTAACAAGATCTATGAACAACTTAAACAGCTGAACTTTTAGTGCTTCAAGTATCTTGTTATACATGCTGATCTGTTGACATTTTCCCGATCTCTGAATTAATGGGCCAATATTTTTGGATCGGAAAACCCATCACCAGATCCACGCACTCTCAATGAGAGTGAGATTTTTTTTGCATGAGATGATCTCAAATCCCTTGGGCAAGGAGGGAGTTAAAAAATAAAATAAATTTAAGAGTCAAGAAAAAAAATCAAGTAAATTATTTTCTGTTCTTTCTGATTTCTCTGTGGAATGTTGATCTGTGTGTATGTAGTTAAATTTATGTGAATAGGTCTAGGTAAGTTAGCCTTGTGATGTCTGTTGCTAGTGAAGGAATATGTAACAAGCTGGGAGGTAGATTTAAGGAAGTTTGACATCATGTTATATTGTTTTTTTTTTTTTTTTGTTCTTCCTCCATGCAATGTTTTTTTCTTCCTTCCATTGCATTTTTTAGTGCACTGTTTACTTTCAGGGTAGAGATATCAGTGAAGTTTATTTTAAGCAGTATATGATGTAGTGTATATGAATTAATTTACCTTAGTTTCTTAAGTGTATCTTGCAGTTTATATATGTATAGTATTAGATGTATCAGTTTAAAATTATCGGCAATGCCGCAGTGTTCTTGATCGTTGGGATAACGTAGCGATAAATAATTAAAAAAATAATCGTAAGGTTGTAGTTCCGTATATACCGTTGTTATCGCTGTTTATTTTATTATATTATCGTGTAAGCTTTAATAATGGAAAGGTAATTTGTAAACATGTAGTGTTTGAAGTATTTTATCTTTTTGTAGTGGTATCTAATGAGAAAACACGTGTGTTTATGCCATTTGTCAGTAGCGTGCATTAAAATCGTTGTTGTGTATCAAGCGTAATTTAGTAACCTTTAGTGATTAAAATCTTGCTTAGTACTAATATTTGTTTAGTTTTAATGTGAATCTACTATTGCATGATAGAATGCCCACGGAAAAAACGTACACTTTTCGAAAATAGGAAAAAATGCCCACGGAAAATATGCCCACAGAAAAAATGCTCACGGGAAAGATATGTGGTCGACTGATAAGTTTTTATGTCTGTTATAAACGGTGTTCGGACAACTGGTCACAGACTGCTGGCCAAAAAAGTGTTAGGGGTCATATAAAAATTGCGGTTTCTTGGCCACCTCAAAAGTTCAAGGGTGTGCGGAGGGGGGGTGTAAGTATTATCGATTCTTGTCCTACATTGAGAATTGAATTGGGAACTCCAAACAAATTTTGAGAAAACGTTCTATGAAAGCCAAGCAAGAATTACAGCATAATTCATGCTATGTTCGGAAAAGGACCCTAAGGTGGGATTTTTTAATAACGCTGAACTTTTACTTAGGTACTAAATATTTACATAACATGTCAAGTTTGTAACATTTTTCTTTTACTTAATTAATTCACAGGCCCTACACCTTTGCCTTTTTAACAGCTTTTAATCCACAGACTTCATATTCATTATGTTTGCATATCAAATCAAGTCAATAGCATTGCGCTTTTACTTAAGCAATAAATATTAAGTCATAAGTCCTAGGCCTTGGCCTTTTTAACAGTTTTTATTCTAACGATGTTATATTCATAACGTTTATGCATGAACTCAAGTTAATCATATTGTGCTTTTAATCAGACAAAAATATTATTAATTCATTGGCCCTAGGCCTAAAGTCTAGTAATTAATAATGAATGCCTAAGTAAAAGCGTAAAGCTGTTTACTTGTCTTTTTTTGTAAACTTTACGATTATCATATAAGCGAAGAAAAAAGTGTTGAAAAGGCTTAGGCCTACGGCCTATTAATTAATGTATGGATTGAATGTATGGTGCATAAGTAGAAGCGCAATATTATTGACAATTAATACAGACATTTGACGTGGACTAGGAACAGCTGGGGTGCAGTGGAAGCATATCCGGCGCATAACTGGAAGACCCTGAGTTCGATTCCTGGTGGCGGCCACTGAGAATTTTTCCGTGACTCACTTATAAATGTGGAAAGAGTGATGACTTCTGTTTGATTATTAACAATACTTGTTACGTAAATTTTACGAATATAGGAATGATGAAATGAAAACTTTTAGATGGGCCTAAACGTTAGTCCTAATATTATTTTCTGTCTGAGTAATACCGCAATATTAATAATTTGATGTGTTATGTAAACGTTATGAATATGAAGTCGACAGATTAAAAACTGTCGAAAAGGCCTAGGCCTAGGGACTATGAATTATTATTCCGTGCCTAAGTGAAAGCGCAATGCTATTAACTTGAGTTAATAAGTAAACGTTATGAATATGGAGTCGACGGATTAAAAGCTGTTAAAAAGGCGAAGGTGTAGGGCCTGTGAATATTTTAAGGAAAAGAAAAATATTACGAACATTTATGTAAATATTTAGTGCCTAAGTAAAAGAGCAGCGTTATTATTAGAATACAACAGCTGGTGAACAAGCAGATACTAATCGAGCTAAATACTCTGCAGTGAGGGAAATGTATGATTATTATACCAGTGAGAATGTGTGTTAGTGCATATTTTTTTTTTTTAAATTCTGGGCACAAGAAGTGAGCCTGTAACTTGATACTGCCACAAGTTTCGAAACAGTTTTCCTCACGGGCAGGAGATGTTCTTTATAGCTAGGACCCACACTGACCGCTGGCCAACCGATAAATTTAGATGAAATATATGGCTTGTTACTTGGGGTGGGGTCGCTCGCAGGCGTTCCTTTGGATTAACTCCCAGCTGCGAAAGCACAAGTTTGACGAAAGGCAGATGTCTCGCCCCTCCCCGCTGTAGAAAGAGACGGAGGGAAGGGGACAATCCAATTGGCCACCCAAGGAGGCAGCAAGCAGAGAAATTACACAAAGTTATATCTGTACATTGCTGCTTTTACACATACATTACATATGCACCCAAGTATCTGCATAGAATGCATATTTTAAAATAGTTGCTACATTTTTAATTTGACTGATAAACAGTCACTCAAGGATACATGCGGAGTTGCGGTTCTGTGCAGTCATAAGACACAATCACAGTATAAACCATGTGTTTGATGTTTGCACATTCAAAATATTTAGCCTTCAAGTGACTATTTTCATATCTTAAAATTAAATGCATTATACTTTACAAGTATTTATAAATAAAATAATCTGACTTTTAATGATTTTCCTTTTAATTGATATAGTGAAATAATAAACATGCATAGTTTTATAAAAAACAAGACCTTAGTTTAAAAAATAAGAATAGTCAAAAATTTATTACAGTAAAGCCGAACTGGAATTTTAGGAAAGTAGCTACTCTACAGTAGGAAGTTGAAAGTTAACAATCTTATTTGGCTCTTCATTAATTTATATATATATATATAAATTAAAAGAAGATTATTTATTTATAAATACTCCGATTGGCTCTTCATTAATTTTTTATGGTTAGAATTAAATAAATGGGCCTCAATTTTGTGTTGGGGCCCTTTACATTGTAGTTACTTGTAGGCATTTTTCCCCTATTTTCGAAAAGTGGGCGTTTTTTCCATGGGCATTCTTTCCTCATACCGAATCTTACGTGGTATTAACTAGTGATAATATAATTCAGCGACTGTTAGAAAAAGCGGGTCAGCAATCGCTCCGTAACGAAGTGACTTTCGTAAATTAATCGTCAAGGACATTTAATAGTCATTTAGTAAAAGAATACAATTGTGGCTTAACGCATAAGGACAAAATATCAAATCGTTGCTTTACACTATTTTTTCGTAATTCTGATCGTCGCACCTGTAGCTAGAGAGAATTCGATTTTTATGTGTTACGAAGTTAATTGTAACGATGTTCGTTAATGCTTATTTGTTTAACGAATTTTGTAAAGGTGGTCTCCAAAAGTCTTTGTTCAGAAAGAAAGAACGAAAATGGCCACAGTTTTTGGTGTCGCTTTTCTAAAAACAATAAATTCGTAGAATGGCGTCTGTGAGAACGTTTTCCCAGATTTACCAGTGCAGAAAGTCTGATTTATTTATGCTCTTGTTTACTTCGAAAAGGCATTTTTCGCTTTGCACAGGAACACTTCAGGATTTGGACGGAATTCCGAGAAATTCACCGCAGCTGCCAAGTTGAGGTCAAGGGTCAGCCAGAGCCGAGGTCTGCGAACATCCATTGAGAAAGTTTCTGCCTCCTAAATTTTGCGCAGCCAATTGGAAAGTCAGCGCGTTCTTAGGCTCGATGCGTAAGGCAAAGAGCATCGGTTTTCTTTTACCCTCTTCAGATTCAGAGAAGGAGTTGAGCTGTAAATCACCAAGCACTAAGAAAGGGGAAGGAAAAAGAAGCTAGGCGGGAGAGACTGCGCTTCTAAATCAGAAATGCCGCCACCGTTCTGGGAGGACGAAGGCCCGTAAAAGATGTCAGCATCACGGTAGGACCTTCAATTTTTTTTTAAATGCCAAAACAGAGGAAGCTACTTTAAAGCCCTCATTCTCACAGAGAATTGTAGCTGGGCTGGATATCTTCCACCCCCATGTTCGGAAGTCCAGCGGGGCGCCGGAGAAATTGAAGCACAAGCATGGATACTTCAGTTTGCACCTTCATCTGATGAAATCTTCTAATTCCTTTCTTATTGTCCACTTGAAGGGCAGAGAACAGAACATGTCCACGCAGTTTGGCAGCAAGGAAGGAAACTTGCCTAAATTCGCGGCGACGGACAGACACTGTGACGCCGAACCGCAGCAGTTAACAAAAACCGCAATTCCTCCGCTCAGCCCAAACATCTAAATTGTAAACATTTCCGTGCTGTTTAACTGGCAAAGCTTCCTTGAGAAGAGGAGAGGAGAGGAGAGGAGAGGAGAGGAGAGGAGAGAGAGAGAGAAAAAAAAACGTCATCAACACAGTAAACTTTCGGCGACCACCTAATTGTTTTTGTTTAATGTGATTCAAATTAAAAAAAAAAATTATATGATGTTATTTCATTAATATATATATCATCATCATCATCATTGTCAACCATTATCAATCCACTGCTGGACGAAGGTCTCCCCAAGTTTCCTCCACAACGGTCTGTCTTGTGCCAGTCTCCTCCATGTCACCCCTGCATACTTTCGAATTTCATCCACCCATCTCCCATGTGGTCTTCTTCTGGGTCTTTTCCTGTCCCTTGGAATCCAATCTAAAATTTCGGCTGTCCATCGATGATCTGTCCTTCTGGCAGTATGTCCAGCCCATTGCCATTTCAGGGATTTAACTCTGATCATGATGTCTTCCACTCTTGTCATTTTTCGGATCCACGAGTTCCTCTTCTTATCTCTCCTGGTTACACCAAGTATGCACCTCTCCATGCTCTTTGAGTTGTCTACAGCCTTTGTATGTCTCTTTTAGTTAAGGTCCACGTCTCTGCACCATACGTAAGCACTGGAAGGATGCATTGATCAAACACTTTTCTTTTAAGACATAATGGCATATTGCTCTTGAAAATTATGCTGTTTCTTCCAAAAGCTCTCCAGGCAAGTTTTGTACGCCGATTAATTTCTTCATCAATGTGACCCTCACTTGATATCTGCTGTCCAAGATAAACGTTCGTGTCTGTTATCTCCAGCTTTTCTCCATCAATCGATAAATCTTCATTTCTTGTAAAAGCATTGAACATCACTTTTGTCTTCTGAAAGTTCATTTTTAATCCCACTTCTTTACTCTTGTCAGCAAGTTCCTGGATCATACTCTGCAGCTCTGATGGGGTAGTTGCAAAAATGACTACGTCATCAGCAAAACGAAGGTGGGTTAGATAATCTCCATTAATCTTTATCCCCTTGTTTTCCCAGCTCAGCGACTGAAAAACACCTTCCAATGTGGCATTAAAGAGCTTCGGAGATATGGTGTCACCTTGTCTCACTCCCTTTCCAATTTTTACGTGTGTTGTATTTTCAAACAGCGTAATCTTTGCACTTGCATTTTCATAGATGTTATTAATAATATTAATGTATGCATCTTCAATACCACAGGTTTTCAGAACCATTGTAACTGCTGATGGTTTCACCGAATCAAAGGCTTTTTCATAATCGATAAAAGCCATGCACAATGGAAGTTCATATTCCCTCGCTCTTTCAATTAGTTCTCTCAGCACGTGGATATGATCTATTGTGATAAACTACTGATAGGAGGCTGATAGGTCTGTAGTTTCCGAGATCCTTAATGTCACCTTTCTTATGTAGCAGGATCATTGTAGCGGTGTTCCAATCCTCAGGAATCTTTCCTTCATTAAGGCATCGAGTGAAAATTTGGGCGAGTACTGTTTTGATTTCTCCACTTGCTTCTTGTATGATGTCTACAGTAATTCCATCTTCTCCTGGAGCTTTTCCCCGCTTCATGTTCTTGATTGCATGCGCAACTTCTGCTGGAAGGACTGGAGGAACTCTGGTACTGGTATCTTTCATGATGTCTGGAGTGCATATATCATCCCTTTCATATAATTTGGAGTAGAAATCTTTCACTCTTGTCAAAATTTCGCCTCTATTTCTTGTTACAGAACCATCTTCTTTTCTCAGTGCCATAATCTGTTTTCTTCCCTTACTGAGATGTCCCTTTGCTATCTTTAGGCTTTGGTTGTTTTCAATTGCTTTCTTCACTAGTTCACAGTTGAATTTTCTTATGTCTTCAGTGATACCTTTTCTTACTGTCTTGCATAGCTCTATATATTCCACTTTGGAAGTCACATCTTCTTTAGTTGTCCTCATCTCTCTTCTTTTTTGCATCAACATTTTCGTTTTTCCTGATAATTTATTTACATGCAACTTGTTCTTAGACCCAGCTAATTTTGTTGCTGTTTCCATAAGAGCTTTGGTTACTTTTCTGTTAACTTCAGAGATGTCCACTTCTTCCGATGTTAGGCCTTCTAAAGCAGAGAACATGTTCTTCAGTTCCAACTTGAAGGTATTATGGTGTTTTTTAAGGTTGGTTATGTCAATAGATTTTGTTTGTCTTATGAGCTTGCCACGTTCAAGTTTAGTCTTGAGGTGCATCTTACATCTCACCAATCTATGGTCACTACCTGTGTTGAACTTGTTTAGCACACTGCAGTCTTCTATGACGAATTTTTTGTTACACATAATAAAATCAATTTCACTTGTCATCCCATTTGGATGTCTCCATGTCCATTTCCTGTGTGGCTTTTTCTTGAAGAAGGAGTTCAAGATGAAAAACCCTTCTGCCTCTGCAAACTCAACGAGAGTATTTCCCCGCTGGTTTCTGTTTCCGTGACCGAATTTACCTACTGAAGTTTCATTCTGTTGCCGTTGCCCTATTTTTGCATTGAAATCTCCCATAATTATCTTCAAGTGCTGCTTACCTTTATTATTTAGATCACGAATTTCCTCATAAAATTCTTCAATTTCTTCTTCAGCATGACTTGTGGTGGGTGCATAAGTTTGAATAATCTGAGCCTGGTATCTTCTCGAGAGTTGGATAACGAGTCGTGCAGCTCTGTCAGAGGAACTTTCAACTTCTACAATTTATCCTTCAGTTTCTTGTTTATTATAAATCCAACACCACTAGTTCTGCCAGTATCTGTCCCACGATAGTAGAAGAGATGTCCACTTTTCAGTTCGATGAGATCTTCTCCTTTTCTCCTTACCTCACTTAGCCCCACGATGTCCCACTTGATCCTTTGTAGTTCCTCTTCCAATTCAAGAAGCCTTGAATCAGAAGATAGGGAGCGTCCATTGTACGTAGCCAAGGTCAGCATCAGATGGCAGCCTAGTCCGGTCCTCCGGGGATTCTTAGAACCCTCTGCCTTCATGTCGCACTGGCCGCTGCCTTGGCCAGGTACATTCCAGCTGCCGGAGACTGAGGGCCAAGATTTAAGTTGTGGAATCATTTTGAAGGGGTTTGGTCATAACTCACCACGCTGGCCAAGCAGGTTGGTGAGTGTGGGATAGAATTTCCTCTGATCCCGATGGTATAGTTATACCGCTATTGGCGGTCGTCAGAGCCCCTTTAGTGGGAACAGGATGCACCACGAGAAGGCGGGGTTGACATTTGTCAAGGAGAGGCTGTGATGTTACGCATCACCTGACCTTACATCCCCATGGGATGGTACATTTTGTACAAAGGTATTCATTGTTTTGAAAGGGGAAAGAAGAATTATTAAACAAAGAGGGGAGTAAAGAAATTTTAATTTTTTTTTATTTTGAGTGTGTGTAAGGTCTGGCCAGAACCAACAAATGTAGTATAATGTCATTGTGTATTCTTGTATAAGTGTCTAGTTAATGCCGGTGATAGCCGTAAGAAAACAAAGACATGGATTGAAGTGTATTAATTTTGGTTTCTGTTAGAACAGGGTCTTTCATTAGCTCAAATGAGAGGAATGTGACATCAGAGTAGGGTATTGTAATGGCATGCCTTCCTTAGGATAAAATGTGGGAGAATTTGATTTTTGGCTCAGGTAGGGGAGCATACTTCTTCCAATAAATAGCCTATTCTATTCTTTTTTTTTTTTTTTTTTTTTGTCGTTTCACCAGTAGGAGTAGCAACTGAACTTATGCATAGATTTTTGTCATAATTAATGCGGGAGTCCTGGCAGTAACTTGTCAGTTTTGTTTTGTTTTGTTTTCTGTTCTTGTAAAGTAAGAAAAAGATATTTCCAGGTAACTGACCAGAATCAGTGTATAGTGAAAAAAAAAGAAAAATTTAAAATGTCACTCTTCACCATCTAAATTAAATTGTAAAGAGCATCTAGCTCAAGGTTAAACATGTAACAAATATGCACATCGAGCATTAAACTCTTAACACTCTTTCAGTGAATGGTCACATCTTTTGATGATTTTGTAAAACAGGCTGGTAACTAAATTGTGCCACTTACCTCCCTCATCCTCTAAACCACACAGGTGAAAACTACTTGGTTTGCAGACCAAGATTTCTGAGAGGGATTATTTAGGACTGTTAAAACATAATCTGAACTCTAAACATCATAGCTTAATTTTTTTTTATTTGGCCTAGCCAACAAAATATTCCATTGTATTGAGTTATTTTCCAACATGTGCCTAGAGAGCACAAAATAAACCTCTAGTTAACCTGGAATATATGTTTGAGCAAGTTATTTTGTGTCTGATGTGAATTTCTCTTGTCGGAGGTGGTGGAATCAACTTCCATTTACTGGGAGTTTTTGGGATCGTACCTTGGGTGTTACTCGTTAATAAAAAATTCTTAATTGGGGTCCCTAGATAGATCACTGGCATTTTTCTTCTTTTAAAAAATAAAATTGTGTAATATTTGCATTTTAAGAGGTAAGTAAGTTCATCATCATAATATAAAAATATCTCTTAACACAAAATCCCCATGTATCAAACTATAAATGCATTTCAGCAAACTCTTCATTCATTTCATGCACAAAGCTGGTTTGAAGATAATATTTCTTTCAGGCAACTTGTACCTCAAATGAATTCATATTTAGACTACATTCCAATAACCTTGAAACAGTCTGAATAAGGATTTCTCTACATTTAGTATGGTACTGCCCCTCAGCTAATATTGTTGCACTACTTTAAAAAAATACAACTGCAGCACCAATGCCAATATCAACTTTATAGTTAGCAAATTTTCAGATTCCTCTATGTTAGTCTATTTCAGTCTGGAAGCAGTATTTGCTTTCTCAGTGACACGCCCTTTGATAAATCTACGCATGAGATTTATCAAAGGAAGTGTCATAAGATTTATCAAAGGCTGCCGAAGTCGCAGTCTTCGTCAGTTGAAATGCGCATGGAATGACTGGGAAGGCGTGTGTAAACAACATAAAGCATATCTGAAAGTTTTTTGAAGAATTCATCATTGCCGTTTTTTGGTTCGGTTTTTTATCGTAATCTTATTCAGATTTTATTCAAATTATGTTCGAATTTTATTCTGATTTTTATTTGAATTTTAAGGGTTTTTACTTCATTCTAGTTCATACTAATTCGTTGAATAAGGAATATAGGTTCGTCTAGTTTATGCCCATATGATCTAATAGGCAATACATATTGCGGGAACATCAAGCAGCTAGCAAGAAGAACGAAGGTGAGTTACCATTTTCGTATTATTGATATGTTAGAGAAACTGGGCACAGCATGGATTGGAATTCCCTTAAAGTAATCAGTTTCCAAAGCAATTTCCAAAAAGAAAACTGAAAGAAGGAATAGAGATTGAGAAAAATCAAAATTCCATCATCAATGACTGCAAAGGATTTTCCCTGCCTAACATCTGGCAGGATTTGTTGAAAAATAACCTAAACCGTCAAGGTTAACCGTAACCGTCAAGGTAAACCGTAACCATGATAGTGACAAGCAAAAAGTGACAACAACAAGAGAGCCTGAAGAAGGAGAAGAGTTTTCTCCGAAAATTTGCTATAAATAAAAAAAATTTCCTAGTAAATTCCCATAAGTTGCTTTAGATTATTAACAAAAAATAAAGTTAAAATTAAAACTACCACCCATAACAAATGATAATCACTAAATATAATGCTAACCTCCTTCAAGACACCATTAACTCAACATGCATACCAACATGGTATTCAGGCACATTTTAACAGTACAGATTACAAAACACTCTGCTACTATTAGTTTGCAACATAAACTCTATCAAATTCGTATTCTACTGACAAAATTTCTACCTCTATCACCAGTGACCAATACAGACCTCAGCACAGACTTCATTGTAAAAAGTAGTACGAAAAGTGACTTTTTGGAGAAAAAAGTGAGAAAAGTGACAATTTTTTTTTTTTTTTTGTGACTAAATAGTGACCTCAAATAATTGAAAACCAGACTAAACCGTTTAAAATGACAGAACACACACACACACACAGTATATGGATAGAACATATAATTTGCCCTTTGAACAGATTTACTTTATTCTTTGCTCAACAGAGAACAATTCACTTTATATTTTGTGATAGAACATATGTTAATCAATGTGATTATCTGTTGTAAAAAACAACAACAATATATTGGATGGGCAGGTGATTCCTTTCAATATTTTTTTATACACTACTGTTTGTGAAAATTGCAACACCAAGAAGGAGGAACCATGCAATTCAAATGAAATTTATACTAAATATTACTGATATGACTGTACATAAGTGATTTAATTTTCAGAACAATACAACAATTTTTACCTGCAAAAATCAGTATCTTGTGAAGCCTCTGTGAACTGCAATAAGAGCTTCGAGAAGAGTTGGCATTGAATCTAAAAGGCGTTGGATGGTGTCCTGGGTAATTGCTTGCCAGGCAGCGTGTATACACGGCCACAGATAAATGGTACTGCGTGTATACATGGCCACAGATAACTGTTATATGAGAAACATTTCGCACCGGAAACGCTTTCCAACACAGAAAGAATTTTTCAAATCGGACTCTTAGAAAAAGAGTTATCGATAAAAATAAGATGTGACTTTACGCCTCCTGGTGGGAAAACCGTGCCTTATTTTAGGAAAAAAGAATTCGCAAAAAGTTTTTCAATATGAGCGGTATCAGTCCAAGAAAAAAAACATTTTTTTAGTCAAGTTTCCAGGATTTTACTGCAAATACATCAGAGGCAGATATTAACACTTATGCCGCTTGGTGGCCGAACCATTCCTTATCAAACATTAGAAATTATATGAAAAATATTTCCCATCAGGTGTATGCGATACAGAAATATTTCAAATCTTAGTTTTAGAAGCAGAAATAGCACAAAAAACGTAATTTACCTTTGCGCCCCTTAGCGGAAAGTCTACGATTTACTTGAAAATTTTGAATTTATAGGAAAAACATTTTGCATCGGAAACAGTATCCAACAAAGAAGAAATTTTTCAAATCGAACAGATATTGACAAAAATAAGACATACATCTACGCCCCCTGGCGTAGAAACCCTGCATTATTTTAAGAAGAAAATGTTCCTAAAAGGTTTGTCGACACGAGCAGTTCGGTCTACAAACGACGTTTTTTTCAATCCAGAACTTAGAAGCTCATATTTTGCTGGAAATACATCAGAGGCAGAAATTAAGACTTACGCCCCCTGGTGGCCAAACCACTTTTTACAAAAATTAGAAATTATGTGCAAAGGATTTCCCATCAGGAGCTGTATCCGCTGCAGAAAGAAATTTTCAAATCGGAGATTTAGAAGCAGAGATATAAGGGAAACACAATTTACCTTTACACCCCCTAGAGAGAAGTCTATGAATTACTTGAAAATTTTGAAATCATATGAAAAAGATGTCACACCGGAAACTATCTAATAAAGAAATAATTTTTCAAATCGGACCATTAGCAGCTGAGATATTGACAAAAATAAGATATACGTTTACGCCCCCTGGCAGAGAAACCATGGAATATTTTAAGAAGAAAATACTTCGAAAAGGTTTATCAACGTAAGTGGCATCGGTCCATGAAAGAATTTTTTCAATCGAGATTTTAGAAGCTCAGATTTTATGGCAAATACATCAGAAGCAAAAATTAACACTTATGCCCCCTGGTAGCCAAAATATTTTTTACCAAAAATTATATGCAAAAGATTTTTCATCAGGAGCTGTATCCGCTAAAGAAAACGTTTTTCAAATTGGAGTTGTAGAAGAAGAGATATCGGGAAAAACGTAATTTACTTTTAAGCCCCCTAGCGGGAAATCTATGCTTAATTTGAAAAAGCAACTATTCCTAAAATACTCTTCGACATAAATGGAATCGAAAGATGAAAGAATTTTTTCAATCGGATGTTTAGAAGCAAATATGTGGAATAAAATGTATTTTTGAATTCGACATCATCTGCATTTATGCCCTCTAGCGGTGAAATTGTGCATGATAAAAAAAAAAAAAAAAGACAAATAAAAAAAAAATGAGCGATCATTATTCCTATATTTCAAGTTTCCCAATGCAAAAGAATTTTCCAAATCGGACTAATAGTTGCAGAGATATCGTGTCTACAGACGGATGGACAAACCGATAACATAAGCACGATCTTTTTTTACAAAAGACGTGATAAAAAAATTAAGAAAACTATTTTTCCGAATTCTTCACGTAACTGGCTGAAATTTGTACATATACTATAATTGGCTAGGGGATGATGACCTTAAATATTTCAAGTGAATTGGCAAAAACGTTTTTAAATTAGCCGTGAAATGCCGATTATGAATTCTGGTCATGCCAGCCACATGATAAAGAGCAAATAAAAAAAATTATGGACCGTTTAAAGTTTTTACTTGAGTTACGCGAAATTTGGAGGGCTCATTCCTGTTAGCGATTAATGGTGTTGATCAAAATTTCAGAGATTTTCATGAAAAATCCATGGAGATAAACTTTTGTCATTTTTATCCCACTTGAAAAAATCCTTGAGAGAACCCGCTGGCTGCTGTAAGCGGGGTTACGGGAAGAGGTGCAGTGTGTGCGTCACTGCCTCTTGCCGGAGCTCTGCTCTTGTTTCGTGACGAAGCTCGCTCTTGCTGCAGCGGTGAGTCGCGTTTACAACTCGTGACCCCACCCACATGTGTGTTCGACAGGGATGGGTGTTTAACAAAACAATTTATTTTTGTTTCAGGATTTCTTTTTTCATCTGACAAAAAATCCCCTAGATATAAAAAACAACAACGCAAAACTATAGCTAAATTGAAAAAAAATATGGGCACACTTAAGAAAAAGGTGAGAATAGTGACAAAATTTTAAACAAGTTAGTAAAATCATGCAATGCATTGATTATGATATGCTTTCCAACATACCAGAAATTATTACTCAAGTTATGAGGATAATGGCTGTGGAATAAATCTCGCTCCTGTGTCCTGACCTTTGACCCCATTTTGATGATATTCAACAGAACCGGTTCAGTACACCTCAAGAATAACATACTAAAGTTTTGTCACAATAGAAGCAGTTTTACGCAAGTTATGAGAATAATGGCTGTGGAATAAATCTTGCTTTTGTGCAATGACCTTTGACCCCGTTTTGTTGATATTCAACAGAACCGGTTCACTATACCTCCGGAACAACATAATAACATTTTGTCGCAATCGAAACATTTTTGGTAAGTTATGAAGCACAAGAGCAATGGAATGGATCCCACTCCAGTGTCCTGATCTTTGACCCCATTTCCAATAGGGTTCGTCCCCAGTGGCTCCTTACCACATACTAAAATTTCATCGAAATCGAACCATTTTTACGCAAGTTATGATGCATAAGGGCAATGGAACCAATCCTGCTCTTATGTCCTGATTGACCTTTGACCCCATTCCGCCCATTTTCAATAGGGTTCGTCCCAAGGTGGTGCCCTACCATATACTAAAATGTCATCGAAATCGAACCATATTTACGCATGTTATGACGCATAAAGGCAATGGAATGGATTCCACTTTTATGCCCTGACCTTTGACCCCATTTCGCCCATTTTCAATAGGGTTCGTCTCCAGGTGGTTCCTTACCACATACCGAAATTTCATCGAAATTGAACCATTTTTACGCAAATTATGACACATAAGGGCAATGGAATAAATCCCGCTCTTATTCCCATGCCTGACCTTTGACCACAATTGCCAATTTTCAATAGGGTTGGTCCCCTGGTGGTCCCCTACCACATACTAAAATTTCATCGAAATCGAACCATATTTACGCAAGTTATGATGCATAAGGGCAATTGAATGGATCCTGCTCTTATGGCGTGACCTTTGACCCCACTTCACCCATTTTCAATAGGGTTCGTCCCCTGGTGGTCCCCTACCACATACTAAAATTTCATCGAAATCGAACCATTTTTACATGAGTTATCGTGCCGACAGACGGACGGAAAAAGCTGGAGCATATACGCTTCTTCAACCTACGGTTGGAAAGCGTAAAAAAGGTAACAAAAAGTGACAAATTTAAAAAAAGGTGACAAATAGTGAGAAAAGTGACTTGCACCAAGGTCTTCCAATATTATACATCCAGCCGATTTTTTTTTTTTTTTCTAGATCCACCTATTTGTCTGTAGACAGGTACAACAGAATATAACATCTGCCTAGGTTATCCTCCTATTCCTATGTAATGAGCATGTATACCTGCAAAATTTTCAAAACTTAAAATAGAACATTCTTGCATTAAGGTATACATCATAAAGAGTAAAATTTCGAAAGGTGGTGGAAAATCAACTGACAAATGTCACATTTTAGAGCAATCTTGGCACACAAGTCAAACTTCATTGACATCTAACTCATGCCTCAGACACGACCTTTTAAATACTTCATATCAATTATTATTTTCTCACTGGGCCATTTTTGAGTTTCACCCTCTTGAGATGTCTTTGCCCTTCCTTTATCTGAACTCAAATGAATTTTCATACTAGTTATGTTTAAACAATAGACAAATTGCATAGGAAACTTATAACTCAGCTTCCACAATATCTTGTATGTTATTGTGGTGTGTGTGTGCATGATATATGAATGCCAGTCCAAAGCTTCTGAAGATCACACAAACTCCTAAATCAATGCACAGTTGAATAAGTGGACAGTGTATTAGGTAAGTTGGCTATGCTATGCCGTGCCAAAAAAAATAATTTTTTACAGTGTCTGTAATTGTATTCTTTTATTTGCTGAAAGTACAGGCAACTGCTTTTAAAATGTGCCTTTTCTCTTAATAACTGCACTACTTTCCAATGATAATTAAAGCTCTTTGTATTTTAATGTATTTGCACTGTATCAAGCTTAATTGAATAGCAATCTGCCTCTTCCAAATTTTCATGATTCCTGAAAGGATTGATGTGCAGGATTAGGGAAAGGGCAGGTGGAGGCAAACTTCAATGTAATTTCTTCCACAGAAGTAGAAGATGCAGCAGTTTGTGAAAAAACAGCAGATTAAGGACAACCATAGTTATATAAAAATGAAATGTATCTGCATACACAACCACTGAAACAGAAAACTTGCTGCAAATCTAGGATACACGAACCATGATAACAATAGAATAATTTATAGAAAAATTAATAAAACAACAAATAATTATTGGAACATTAGATTCCAATGAGGACAAAACAAGTACATTACAACTGAATGGGCAGTAACGTGTGAAACGGACCTATATGGCAAAATATTATAATACTGGACTATGAACCTCATATAAACAAGACTAAAGAAAGTTTTTATATTTAGAAAAACAGTTCTATTAATGGAACCCTCAAAATTATAAACAGCATTTTCAACAACTTAATTAAAAAATAGTAGACTTACAAAACACATAAGGAAAATATTTTAATTTAATAAATGGCAACTGCAAGAGGAATCTGACAAAATTTTAATTATTTCTGTGTAATCGAAACTCTTGATACAGTTCTTATACATTGAGAACCAGCGTTAACAAAATCTAGAGGCCACAAGTGTCTGTAAAAACAAAAGAACTAAGATGTGAAATATAATTGAAAGTTCTTAAAGTTAAAATTGAATTAAGTATATTAATCTGAGTAAAGCCTTGAGAAAGTGTTATAATTGCTGTAAATAACATTTTTATTTTTTTTTAATCTACAAGCAAAAACTACCCGCAAAATCTGCTAATAATTTGGAAACTACGCACGTACGCTTCTACATTCTGCTACTCTGAGGACAACCAGCATTTGGTTTGGGATACAAAACAGCAGATTCCTACATTTTTCTTTTGCAGTCTTCATTTACTTGTTTTTGAACTTGAAGTTGAGGCAAGGAACTTAAAAAACCAAAGTGATTGCTTTGTCTGGAATCTCACCCTTTCAACTTTTTATTTTAACTTATATTTAAAAATCTCTGTGTTGAGATAACACAAACTTTGAAAGAATAAATGCTAGGAGTGTACAAATACAATGTCCCAAATTGTGATGGTTTTAACTCACTAACACCATTGCAATTATCAACTTCCTGTTGAAATATAGATACACGTATACATATGGGCTTCCAACCAGATGCATGTGCTTCGCTCCTCTACTTCAAACATGTGACGATCCTACGAGTATTTTAGGCTATATATGGGCTTGCAGGCAATTTGTGAAAACAAATATGCTAACTTCTCATTTTATCTGCAAATGGCAGTAGAATCTAGCACCTGTAACAAGTTCTGTTGGTTGCACACTCATCTGTATAAATGTCTTGTAATTTTGCATGCATCAATTAATTATTCTCTAAAGGATATTTCCAAAATATTTTTAATTTATCTCACAACAAGCCATTATTTGGATGCATTTTTCTCCCCTCTAGAACTTTTGCTATTTTTTAAAGTATTATTGCCAACATTTCTTTTTTCAACATTGGTGATTGACAGCATGGCCCCTGAGTATTCAAAATAAAAAGTAACATCAAACAAAGATCTTCGCTCTTTCCACGTTTACTGTTTATTGTTCACGTTAAATGTCTGTATTAATAAAAAGTAACTGTCCCTTTGCTCACCTCAGTCTTGATTTGTATTTTTATAACCCCAGTATGTTGATCTTGCTCATTCGTTTGCTGTCTTTGGTTCTATTATTCTTGATTTGCCACATAATGAACGATTTAGAAATAAAAACATTTAAAATGGTCTTTAAAAACTGATCCCAGAATCAATTTTCAAGGACCAGGAATGATATCTCCAATCAGATCTTCAAGAACCAACTTTTCTCAACACCAAAAATATTGAATAATAAAAGAATGTGAAGAACTCACAAGACCTGATTAGCAAGATACAACCTCACCTAACAAAATAAAGATAAGCCTAATCACACTACAAATGAATTATCTGGTGAGATACTACCACCAGCATTCAATTGTAAAAAGAGAATTCAAATTACAAGATACAGAATTTTTTTTATAAATAACATAGTAACTTTACTGGAATTCTAAAGTATGAGAACTTTGAAACTATATAGGTTTTTGTTCATAAATAAGCTGCTGATTAGAGAGTTTATGGTCATGTGCAGGCCAGTAGTTCTGTTGCAGCGTGAATTTCCGCGAATATCAAATATATCCGCGAATTTCAGATATTTTACCTGTTTTGGGCTAATTTCTATTATTTTTTTTTATTACTGTATTTTTCATAACTAAATAATTTTAATACTGCCTGTGGTGTTTTTTTTGTTGTTGTTTCGTCGGGTAAAGTGTCCGTCGTTTGCAGTGCAAGGTAGTATTGCACGTTACGTAATATTTCTTTAGTAGCTGCCACCAGATCAATTCCTTACCTTATATGAACCGATCACCGTATCTTACTTAGCCGCTCGTCCGAGGCATGGTGAAGGATCTGTGAGTTAGATGACATAGAGCTGCGAAACAATTACAACCTGTACACGGTTTTATTTATATCCTCTGAATTGGAAGAGGAACTACAAAGGATCAAGTGGGACATCGTGGGGCTAAGTGAGGTAAGGAGAAAAGGAGAAAATCTCATTGAACTGAAAAGTGGACATCTCTTCTACTATCGTGGGACAGATACTGGCAGAACTAGTGGTGTTGGATTTATAATAAACAAGAAACTGAAGGATAAAGTTGTAGAAGTTGAAAGTTCCTCTGACAGAACTGCACGACTCGTTATCCAACTCTCGAGAAGATACCAGGCTCAGATTATTCAAACTTATGCACCCACCACAAGTCATGCTGAAGAAGAAATTGAAGAATTTTATGAGGAAATTCGTGATCTAAATAATAAAGGTAAGCAGCACTTGAAGATAATTATGGGAGATTTCAATGCAAAAATAGGGCAACGGCAACAGAATGAAACTTCAGTAGGTAAATTCGGTCACGGCAACAGAAACCAGCGTGGAAATACTCTCGTAGAGTTTGCAGAGGCAGAAGGGTTTTTCATCTTGAACTCCTTTTTCAAGAAAAAGCCACACAGGAAATGGTCATGGAGACATCCAAACGGGACGACAAGTGAAATTGATTTTATTATGTGTAACAAAAAATTCGTCATAGAAGACTGCAGTGTGCTAAACAAGTTCAACACAGGCAGTGACCATAGATTGGTGAGATGTAAGATGCACCTCAACACTAAACTCGAACGTAGCAAGCTCATAAGACAAACATAATGTATTGACATAACCAACCTTAAAAAACACCATAATACCTTCAAATTGGAACTGAAGAACAGATTCTCTGCTTCAGAAGGTCTAACATCGGAAGAAGTGGATATTTCTGAAGTTAACAGAAAAGTAACCAAAGCTCTTATGGAAACAGCAACAAAATTAGCTGGGTCTAAGAACAAGTTGCATGTGAACAAATTATCAGGAAAAACCAAAATGTTGATGCAAAAAAGAAGAGAGATGAGGACAACTAAAGAAGATGTGACTTCCAAAGTGGAATATATAGAGCTATGCAAGACAGTAAGAAAAAGTATCACTGAAGACGTAAGGAAATTCAACTGTGAACTAGTAAGGAAAGCAATTGAAAACAACCAAAGCCTAAAGATAGCAAAGGGACATCTCAGTAAGGGGGAAAAAAACAGATTATGGCACTGAGAAAAGAAGATGGTTCTGTAACAAGAAATAGAGGCGAAATTTTGACAAGAGTGAAAGATTTCTACTCCAAATTATATGAAAGGGATGATACATGTACTCCAGGCATCATGAAAGGTACCAGAGTTCTTCCAGTCCTTCCAGCAGAACTTGCACATGCAATCAAGAACATGAAGCGGGGAAAAGCTCCAGGAGAAGATGTAATTACTGTAGACATCATACAAGAAGCAAGTGGAGAAATCGAAACAGTACTCGCCCAAATTTTCACTCGATGCCTCAATGAAGGGAAAATTCCTGAGGATTGAAACAACGCTACAATGATCTTGCTACATAAAAAAGGCGACATTGAGGATCTCAGGAACTACAGACCTATCAGCCTCCTATCAGTGGTTTATAAAATCTTCACTAAAGTTCTTTCACACCGCTTGAAGGTGACACTGGACATGGCTCAACCGAGAGAACAAGCTGGATTCAGGAGTGGCTACAGCACAATAGATCATATCCACGTACTGAGAGAACTAATTGAAAGAGCGAGGGAATATGAACTTCCATTGTGCATGGCTTTTATCGATTATGAAAAAGCCTTTGATTCGGTGAAACCATCAGCAGTTACAATGGCTCTGAAATCCTGCGGTATTGAAGATGCATACATTAATATTATTAATAACATCTATGAAAATGCAAGTGCAAAGATTCGGCTGTTTGAAAATACAACACACATAAAAATTGGAAGAGTGAGACAAGGTGACACCATATCTCCGAAGCTCTTTAATGCCACATTGGAAAATGTCTTTCAATCACTGAACTGGGAAAACAAAGGCATAAAGATTAATGGAGATTATCTAACCCACCTTCGTTTTGCTGATGACATAGTCATTTTTGCAACTACCCCATCAGAGCTACAGAGTATGATGCAGGAACTTGCTGACAAGAGTAAAGAAGTGGGATTAAAAATGAACTTTCAGAAGACAAAAGTGATGTTCAATGCTTTTACAAGAAATGAAGATTTATCGATTGATGGAGAAAAGCTGGAGATAACAGACACGTACGTTTATCTTGGACAGCAGATATCAAGTGAGGGTCACATTGGTGAAGAAATTAATCGGCGTACAAAACTTGCCTGGAGAGCTTTTGGAAGAAACAGCATAATTTTCAAGAGCAATATGCCATTATGTCTTAAAAGAAAAGTGTTTGATCAATGCATCCTTCCAGTGCTTACGTATGGTGCAGAGACGTGGACCTTAGCTAAAAGAGACATACAAAGGCTGCAGACAACTCAAAAAAGCATGGAGAGGTGCATGCTTGGTGTAACCAGGAGAGATAAGAAGAGGAACACGTGGATCCGAAAAATGACAAGAGTGGAAGACATCATGATCAGAGTTAAATCCCTGAAATGGCAATGGGCTGGACATACTGCCAGAAGAACAGACCATCGATGGACAGCCAAAATTTTAGATTGGATTCCAAGGGACAGGAAAAGACCCAGAAGAAGACCACATGGAAGATGGGTGGATGAAATTCGAAAGTATGCGGGAGTGACATGGAGGAGACTGGCACAAGACAGACCGTTGTGGAGGAAACTTGGGGAGACCTTCGTCCAGCAGTGGATTGATAATGGTTGACAATGATGATGATGATAGGGTGCATAAGTATATTCAAATATTACTACATCTTCAGTGTTGTGGGCTCCATACTTTTGAGCGGATGAGAATCAGTGTCCAGCAACACAGTTCTGGATGAGATTAGCAACACAGTTCTGGATGAGAGGATGAGATACAATGTCAAAGTTTCTGTTGGGATACACAGTCACACAACATTTAGGAAACACAGATGGAAGGTGAACTTTTAATCACGTCAGACCGCGGCCTGGATATTATGTCGCTAAATAACCCGCCTAGGTATTAGAACATCATTCGTATAACCAAACCCTCAGGTTGGTTCTTCTACAGTGCTACTCCACCTCAGTGGAACAGCATTATTAACAGCTGGATTCCATATTCCACACCGCTATCACGGAGAAAAAGAAGCATCTTCCTTGATCACGTTCAGAGACCTAAGAGAGAGAAAGCCCATTGTAACTTTTTCGCGCCTCTTCAACTTTCTCGTGCCCGGAGATTGCTCGTCCAATGGCGTGCCAGAATTCTGAGCGGCTGGGCCATGTGGCTTCTCTCACTGTCCAGCGCCCAGCAAAACTTCCTGTGACATACCAGGGTCGCGCATTTGTCGAGCCCCTCTTCCTCGCAGAATTCACTGAGGAAAGGATTTTTTTGTTTTTCTGTTTTCTTCCACTGGCACCTACAACATGGCCGACCCATCGCCATCCTCCCTCTCGCTGACCAGAAATGGCGTCCCATCTCCCAGCTTGTATTTAGTTTTCACCTTTCCAACCCTAAAATCTCCCAATTTTTCTCACGTCATCACACTGCCTTCGTTAGAATTTATGCAAAAAATATACCGCAAAGTAATCCTACTCAAAAGTCCAAACCAGAGTTTTAAATCTTGAATTACCTCTCAAGATTGTTCGTTACGAAGATACTCTTTCGGAGCAAGCTTGACGGGTAATTTAAGGTCACACGCACTCTGCTGGACAGTGCATACGTTGTCTTTCGTGATTCCCCCACCCCATCCCGCTACTGTAGAATGACCTTTGTCACTTGCCGGACTAGTAAACCGTAAATCGGATGTCGTCAGCTGTGTTAGTAATTTTAGCTGGGAAAGCAGCTCACAGAAAACAGTGTTTTGCAGATGCTTAGCTTAAAAAATTTGCGCTTTTGTGTGAGTAGTTTATGAAATTTCTAGATATTGTTTTTTTAATTTTGAGAATGAGCCACATGAATAACATGAGTGCCTCTGAAAGATACAAGCAGTACAGCAAGGGAGCGTTTCATGGGAACAAAAACCTATTGTTCCAGGAGTTGCGCTGCCAATCACCATCTTCGCAATTTGCGAAAACGAAATCATTTTGGCAATGGAAAAAAGCTTTGGCGATTACCTTTTCATAGTGTTATAACATTTTGGTGAAAACAAATTGAATTTGGTGACTAAATTGGTGAAAACTTTGGAAAAGCCAGCGCAACCCCTGTGTTCTGTTCGTGTTGCAACATACCACTGGATTTTTCAAGAAAGGACAGTTGTGAAAAGCATTTAGCAAGCAAGCTGCATAAAAAAAAAAGGAGTGTCTGAACAGTCAACCGAAAATAATGCAGAAATGTGTTGATGAATTAACTGAGAAAAGAACTGCAAAAGAACAGCATCGCTCAATGGAACTTTTGAAATTAACTGGTGCCTTTTGTGCAGCTAACATTCCACTTTCCAAACTGAAAAACCCTACATTAAAAAATTACTTGGAAAATTCATTAAAAGATATTGGTGTTATTCCAAATGCAAATTGGATGCAGAAATGTTATTTGCCGAAAAGATGTGATATTCAAAAGCAACAAGTGAAAGATTTTTTTAAATCGGTATCTGGTGTAAGCATCATAGCAGACGAAACAACTAATTCTGATGATAGATACATTTTGAATATTCTTGCTGTTCTATCAGTTGAACCGAATGTTGAAAGCTGCAATGATGAAACCTCTTTGAATGCAATCTTCCTTGAGTGCATCACTTTGGAATCCGTAAATTTTAAAGCAGTAAGCAAGGCAATACTTCACTGCATTAATAATTATGAAATACCTTTTACTAATATAACCGCTGATGCAGGTGACGTGAATGATGTTCACGTCACCTGCAATGCGCATCTTTTAAATCTTTTGGGCGAAATTTGGCAGAATGAATTTGAAAATGTTAACTCTTTAGTAGTTGCTGTTAAACGTGCCTTCACAGCTTGTCCCTCCTGAAAAGGACGTTTTCTACTATTTTTGCAAGAGAAGGACAAAATACCTTGCTTACCACCAGTACCTGTGCAGACTAGGTGGAACAGTTGGTTTGAGGCCGTGCTTTTTCAGTGCAAACATTTAGAAGACTATGCAAAGTTTTTTGAAAAATAAAAAGACAACAGTAACAATTGTATTGTGGATAAAATCATTGGGTATTGTCAAGATAGGGATTTAAAAGAAAATCTGAAGCAGGTTGAGGTTCATGCGCAGTATATTTCCAGACAGCACACTTTATTTGAAAAACAGCGAATTTCCGCACACAAAATGTATAATGAAATGTCGGACATCGCCAACAGTCTTCTTAGCAAGAGCTAAGACTGCGATCATGTCGCTGCAAAAAAAGCTCAATCCACTTGTTATGAAAACTTTTTTTTTTTTTTTAAGATAAGAAGCATCGATTTTGTCAGCCAGCCGTAAATTTCTTCAAAGCAAGTAGGGTGTTTGATCCCGATCAGTTTAAGTCCTTGGACCTTTTAGATGATGAAGAAGATTTGTTTGTTTCCAGCCACATTTCTATGTTCGAAGATGAGGACCAACTAAAATGTGACTTTCGTTCATATAAAGCAACTGTAAAAGAATTTCGTGTCAGTGAAGGTTTGCTAGACTTCTGGAATAAAAAAAAAGAAAGATTGTCAAGATAGGGATTTAAAAGAAAATCTGAAGCAGTGACTATGTATACTCACATTAATATAGATCAACTTATAGACTTTATAGCGGAAGACTTGGCAGACCTAATAGTTTTTCACAACAAGGAAAAAAACATATTAGTTGGAATTTTTGAAATGCTTACTTTCTCTTTGCAGAACAACTACTTTCAATTTGGGAAAACTTTTTCATTCAAAAATCGGGGCTAGCAATGGGCTCCCCACTCTCCCCACTCTTAGCTAACTATTATGTGGGAAAACTAGAAGAAAAGATACTAGTACAACCCACATACTTCTGCTTATATAGCAGATACATGGATGACATCTTATTTATAATAGATAGCTCAGAAATTATTCCAGAAAGAATTCTAGACTCATTCAATGAATTAGATGATTCCCTTAAGTTCACTATTGAACTTCAAAAAGAAAGAAGAATAAACTTCTTAGATATTACTATCTATTATGAAGATGAAAATTTCCTCACTAGTTGGTATAAAAAACCAATGAATACTAAAAGACTACTGGATTTCAATTCGTATCTCCCAGTTTCTATTAAGAAGAATGTAGCAAGTCAGTTTTTAGAAAAAATTAATAAAATAGTTTCTACAGCAGATAAAAAAGAAGCCCAAAAAGAAGAGCTTAAAGTCATACTTGCAGAGAATAACTATCCTAAAGAAGAAATTGAGAAGCTTCTGAATTTTAATGGTACGAAGAACCCACAAAAGCAACAAGTAAAATTCACTAGAAAAATTTCTTATCACAAAGGTTTATTTGAGGCTTTAAAGAGAATTAGTAAAAAATACAATATTAGGCTAGCTCCAAGTTTAGAGAATAAAGTTAAAAAATTTTTCCCTAAAATAGTTCAAAGAGAAGAAGATATTTTAAAAATGCAAGGAGTAGTTTATGAAGTAAATTGTAGTTGTGGACTATCTTACATAGGTGAAACAGGTCGCAGACTAGAAACTCGTATAGCTGAGCATAAAGCAGCTATAAAAAATTGCTCCAACAAGACTGGATTAGATAGGCATGTTAGAGAAACTGGGCACAGCATGGATTGGAATTCCCTTAAAGTAATCAGTTTCCAAAGCAATTTCCAAAAAAGAAAACTGAAAGAAGGAATAGAGATTGAGAAAAATCAAAATTCCATCATCAATGACTGCAAAGGATTTTCCCTGCCTAACATCTGGCAGGATTTGTTGAAAAATAACCTAAACCGTCAAGGTTAACCGTAACCGTCAAGGTAAACCGTAACCGTGATAGTGACAAGGAAAAAGTGACAACAACAAGTCAGCCTGAAGAAGGAGAAGAGTTTTCTCCAAAAATTTGCTATTAAAGAAAAAAAATTCCTAGTAAAATCCCATAAGTTACTTTAGATTATTAATTCAATTAAACTAGGAAGCCATTTCTCAACATGAACTTTATTCAAAGAAAAAGAAAGATTGTTTTCCTAAGCTACATAAGGTCGCCATCCGTTGTCTGTCAGTACCCACAAACAGTATCGATGCTGAAGGATCCTTTTCTAAATTTAAAAACGTGTTACAGGACAACAGACACAACATTATAGAAGAAAATCTGTGTATGTACAATATAATGTATCAAAATGCCGTCCACTTAAATGAAAATCTTGATCTCGTGTAACGGTGTTGATAACATTGCCAGAATTTGAATGGTTTATAAATGTAAGTATTAATTTTAAAAACTTATAAAGTTATAATGCTTATTTAGTACTAGTCATTTGTATTACCACTTCGTAACTTGGTAGACCCTTTTTTTCTTTTTTTTTTGGAAATGTTAGTGTATATCATCGGCCCCGAACTTTTCGCGAAATTTCATAATTTACCCCGCGACAGCCTTGTGAATTTTGCCTTTCCCCCGCGACTGCCCTGCGAAATAAAAATTACGGTCCTAGTGACGTGCAATGCCGAATATTTCAACTGAAAAAAAAACAAAAAAAACTGAGCATTTTTTAAGACTCTTTAATACTCATTTTAATACTTAATTTTGGATACAGATAATGTGACATAACAAAATTACACAATATTTTAGGCACTAAGAAAAGAAAAGATTTAACAAGCACACTATTCTTTACATTTTAAAATATACATTTTACCTGAATGAGGAGAAGTAAATCTTGGGCAGCTACATCCACACTTCGTAAACAGCACAATCCTAAAGCCAGCACAGCTTCATTTCTCACCAACGGATCTTCATTTTTAATACCCGGTAGTAGCTAAGTAACGGAAGTAAAACAGCAAAATAATTTTATTACATAATCCATGAATAGCTTTTCACATAATGATAATGACAAACTTTATAACCATGCTGAAACTTTTACTCTATATCAGGTTACGGAGAAGAAAATTAACACTAGAACTTTCAGAGAGGCATTCCTCTTAATACACTGAGGATGGAGCAAAAACACAAGACTTCACATGCAAAATTTTCATCAGTTGACAGAAGAGATTTTTAAGTGATGGGGTTACTATAAAATGTACCAGTATAGCAGTTCATGTGTTGAGAGTAAATTGCCTAACTATTGTCAAAGGAAGCATCATGTTTAATGTTGTTTTGCTACAGGAAAGCAGAAAGGGTAGAGAGAAAGGAAGAATTCCCTTTTTCTAACACCTCATTTATACATAATTCTGTTACTCGAGATTTAATAGCATGGGCTGTATATTGCTTTAATAACCAAAAGTTCCATGCAGCTGTCACAATGGAAACTGAGTGAACTCCAGGACATTCTACAATGCTAAGAACACAAACCTTTGTAAACAGATATATGAAGCTTGCTGTTTTTCTGGCTTTCTAATCTAAGAAATTAATAGTGATGGGCAAGGACATCTGATGTCATGCAGCCAAATTACTAAAACAGCATTGGCAAACCATGATCTAAAATAATTGTGATATTTCCTGAAAGAATGCTGCAAAAAGATTTCAGAAAGAAGGGTTACAGTGATGAAACTGAACTACGGGTACATTTTTAGTTGCTGGAAAAGTTGTTAATTAAAAGAAAACCCCACTGTCATCTTTTAAGGACTACAGACAATCAAAATATTTTTTAATAAATCCATACTTGTCAACTTTGGAAAATGTGCATCAGTAAAACTTTTGCGCGAACACCATTTACCACAAAACAAAACATATTAATAAATATGCAGTAAAAATCTCTGCATATGCCACAATAACTAAACTAGTATAATTTGTGTTTAAAATAATAATTTAAAAAACCATAAAGTAAAATCTTAATTTTGTTCAATGTTACGCCTTGCAAACCTGTGGTGTTTCAATACCAAACTAAACATTTCCTGTAAAAAGGAAATATTCACTTTAAGAGAACCTACACATTGCATTCAAAACTGTATGTTACATACCTTCTAATCTTCATCTTGTATATCAGGATTATATAATATTGTAATCACTTTCATGACTTCCATCACATGCTGCAGAAAATAGCCCTTCTTGAAAAAGTTTCATAACAGTGGAAGTTCGATCTAAAGCCATTTCATGGGCAATCGCCGTCGTTTTGGCCTTCTCACAGCCATAACGTTTGGCAGTTTCATCTTTTGGAAACGTCTGCCGAAAAAGTGGTGGACCAGCATGACTAGCAGCACTGAATGGCATGCTGTGTTGCGTCAAAAATGACGTCAACAACAATTAGGCACAAATTACATTTCCTTGACTATTATCCAATGTTTTAAAAAACATAGTCAGTCCATCAGTACACTTCACATTGCCTTTGTGTTTGGGACCATTTACATGATGAAAAATATTGTTTCTGCCTCCATGGGCAATGTTAAAATCGTTTTGGCAAATTAATTAAGAAGAAGGTGGTGTAGAACACGCTAAGTTACGTTCTTCCAACTTCCCAATGACGCGACCTCGGGTAAAGTCATCCAGATGTCGTCTACTGGATTGCCTGTTGGCCATATCACACGGTGGCGGCAACTCAACGTCGTTCAAACCGATGTACACCGTGCAATAGCTTTCACCGAATTGCTGAGCGTACACCGCCCATGTGCTTTATACCCTTCTGACACTCCCCCCATGTCATGCTGCCTATATGTGCATGCCCTACTGTACCGGACCCTAGTCTATCTCCTGAGTGGTCTTTCGGTCCGTTCTGCCTGCTCATTCTGCTGTTATGCTAATTTCTCCTCTTCGTCCTTAATTTTTGCACACCAGTGTATTTCCACGGCCCGACTTGATCGAGCGAGTGGTAATGCTGATCGAGCGGCTGTGGTATTTCAGTCCTTGTAGATGCTAGTTCATCATAGCAGTTCCTCTTGGGAGCGAAATCACAGCTAATGAAAGGTAAAATCTGCATGCACAGTGTTCAGCAATGTTGTTGTAGCAGCAAAAGAATACTTTCTTATGTATGTTGTTTTTTGCGTGTTCTACACTACCTTCTTAATTAGTTTGTTAGTTATGTGCATTGCCTACCACTCATTCATGGTTTTGGCAAATGTCACAAAATGCAAATTTTACACCTTTATTAGATTTCCTGATACACTGGAACTTTGCAGTGTATGCTTCCTTAAAAGTTTGAAAATAACTTTGAAATGGTATAATCTTAGTACTCATCTTTATAGATTTGCATAAAAGCTAAACTAACAACTCGCTCCTCCCGGTAATTCAACTCTACAGCAAAGAAACAACACCACACACTAAAAACAACATACATAACAAAGTATTCTTTTGCTGCTACAAAAACATTGCTGAACACTGTACATGCAGATTTTACCTTTCATTAGCTGTGATTTTGCTCCCAAGAGGAACTGCTATGATAAACTAGCATCTACAAGGATTGAAATACCACAGCCGATAGATCAGCATTAGCACTCGCTCCATTAAGTCAGGCTGTGGAAATACACTGGTGTGCAAAAATTAAGGACGAAGAGGAGAAATTAGCATAACAGCGGAACGAGCAGGCAGAATGGACCGAAACACCACTCAGGAGATAGACTAGGGTCCAGTACGGTAGGGCATGCGCATATATGCAGCATGATGTAGGGGGAAGGGGGAGTGTCGGAAGGGTATAAAGCACATGGGCGGTGTACGCTCAGCAATTCGGTGAAAGCTATTGCACGGTATACATCGGTTTGAGCGAGGTCAAGTTGCCACCAACGTGTGATATGGAAAACAGGCAATCCAGTAGATGACATCTGGATGACTTTACCCGAGGTCGCCGTCATTGGGAAGTTGGAAAAAGGTCGAAGTGTGACTAGTGTGGCCAAGGAGTTCGGGATCGCTCACAGCATCGTTTCACGAGCTTGGAGAGCATTTCAAATGACAGGAACAGCTGTCCGAAAGTTTAGCAGTGGTCGTCCACGAGCAACCACGACGGCGGACGACCGGTATGTTGTCCTACAGGAGAGAAGAGACAGACGGCAGACAGCGGGTGAAATCGCAAGGCACATGCAACAGACAACTGGACGCCCGTTATCGTGATTTACCGTGGCCAGGAGGCTGCACAAAGGTGGTCTATTTGCACGACGACCAGTACGCTGTGTGCCATTAATGCCTGCTCATCGGAGACTGCGGTTTTTGTGGTGCCAGGAACACAAGAACTGGACACATCAGCAATGGGGTCGAGTTCTCTTTACGGATGAAAGCCGATTTAGTCTGACGAGTGATTCTGGACGTATACACATCTGGAGAGAGAGCAGGGAACATGCAATCACACCTCCAACATCATCAAAAGGGACCGGTTTGGAGGTGGCGGAGTTCTCGTTTGGGGCGGTATCATGCTTGGTAGCCGTACTGACCTCCATATCTTCCAAGGAGGTTCAGTCACTGCTGTTCGCTATTGTACCGAGGTTGTCCTGCCTCACGTGCGTCTGTTTAGAGGTGCTGTGGGTCCTGAGTGGGTCCTGAGTTCCTCTTCATGGACGACAACGCTACACCTCATCGTACAGTGGCTGTAGCAGAGCTGTTGGAGAGTGAAGATATTCAACGCATGGATTGGCCCACAAGGTCACCAGACCTAAATCCAATCGAACACGTGTGGGACCTTTTCGGGAGACGCTTGGCAGCACGTCACCAGCCGCCAGCAACCATTCCGCAGCTGCAATTGGCGCTATAAGAGGTATGGGCTGCGATGCCTCAACAGCTCCTTGACAACCTCGTCCTCAGCATGGACAGACGTTGTAAATCGTGCAACGCAGTCAGGGGTGATCATATCCCCTACTAAAGACTGGATTTTTTTGGCAGCCGCCTGTCACATGGATGTTGCTGTCTTCTGTCCAGTTGTGCTCGAAGCTACCTTTCCAGTAAAGTGCCTTTGTATCCTTTGATTCCTTGTTTGGACGGTTTTGCTCACTTGTCTCATATTCTTACATCTTGGGGATCTTATGGTATGATTTGAGTCGATGTGGAGCACTTCTGCACGACGTTACATTTAAAAAAACGTCTCATTCTTAATTTTTGCATGCCAGTGTACAAAATGGGACGGCCACCATCGCAGACTCTGCACATGCGTCTAATGTCGGCACTCGGCACGTCACTTGAGCACTCCAGTGGAGAAACCTACCGTACGACGTCACAAAGCCAACGAGTCAAAGATGACATTATCACGTGACACAATGGACCCCGAGTGTCATGCGATGATGTCATCTGCTAGTGGGGATCACGTGATCCCCGGACTCGAGTGTGAATCCGCTACCCTGACGATATATTCTTCATATGGGAACATGGAGTAAACGAATCAAAATATTTCATGCATACGATAAACAGTCTACATAATACGATAAAGTTCACCATGGAGCTTGAAGTGAACAGAACGTTGAATTAGAATGACTCAAGTGTGGGATATGGTGGACCTACCACACTTGAGAAGGACGGTCCACCACGGAATCGACCTGGACTTTCTAAACGGCGTATGAGAAAGAGATCTCGGCTGAGTGAATGTAAGATTGGTGTATGGAATACTAGAGGTATAAATGGCAAGATGAGTGAGGTGATTGAGGAGATGAATAAGTATAGACTGGATGTGCTGTGTGTAAGTGAAACCAAAAAGAAGGAAATTGGGGTAGAAGATGTGAATGGCACGGTGAGTGTGTGGTCTGGAGTATTGGATAATATGAGAGGACAGACTGGTGTAGGTGTGATTTTAAGTGAAAAGATGAAGAACAACTTGATTCATTATAGTTGCATAAGTGAGAGAATTCTCTGGATTCGTTTGAAAGTGAAACTTCAGAGAATTGAAATTGTTGTAGTGTATGCCCCTTGTGACTCGGAACCTTCTGATAAGAAGGAAGATTTCTGGAATGAGCTAAAAGCTGTTTTGAGCCAGTTTGGTGCTAAAGAAAAAGTTATAATAGCAGGGGATTTCAATGCTAGAGTAGGTGTGCAGAATGCAATTTCTGACAATGTTCTGGGTAAGTTTAATGATCCTTGTGTGAATGATAATGGTGAAAGATTAATTGAACTCTGCATTGAGAATGGTTTATGTGTATCTAATACAATCACAAGTATTTCAACCACAAGTATATCCACACACATACTTGGGAAAATCGTACTCTTGGTCAAAAGAGTGCGATAGATTTTGTTGTTTACGATCAGCGTTTGAAACACTTAGTTGTTGATACCCGTGTGATGAGAGGTGCAGATGTTGGTTCTGATCATTACTTGGTAGTGTCACAAGTGAAACTTAATGTTGGTTGGAGGAAAAGGAATAGGAAGAGACCCATAGAAAGAATAAAGGTTGATAGGCTCCTTGAAGATCATCAGCGGTACTCTGACTTACTCAGAGAATGACTGAAGGATCTGAAATCTTGTGAGAGGGATGTAGAAAAGAAGTGGGAATGTTTTAAGAACTGTGTTGTCACTGCTGCTAAAGAGGTCTGTGGCACCACAATAGTGGGTAACAATAGAGGTGATGCTTGGTGGAATAGTAAGATTGAAGAGGCAGTAAAGACAAAGAAGGAAGCCTATTTGGGGATGTTGCAAGGTAGAGTCTCTGTGGATGAATATCGCTAAAAGAAGCGTGAAGCTGCTAAGCTGGTTCGCCACAGTAAGGCTAAAGATAGGAAGGAGAAGGTGGAAAGTCATGAACTGGCTTTTTGGAAAGATAGGAAGTCTTTCTGGAAGTACATGAGACTCAGGAAAAATAGGGGAAACAAAGTTGTAAGTTGTGTGAAGAATGAGATCGGGGAAATGATATGGGAGCCCAATGAGTTAAGTGAAAGATGGGGTGAATACTTCTGTGAGTTATTAGATCAGGAGAACAAAAATGATTCTGAGACAGATGCAGATGATGTCACAATGAGGGATGAAAGCACAGGAGGGATCTCAAGAGAAGAAGTGTGTAAAGCTCTAAAATCTCTTCAGAATGGTAAGGCTCCAGGAGTTGATGGCATAACTGCAGAGATGTTGAAGTATGGTGGTGACTCTATAATTGACTGGTTAACTGAAATTTGCCAGTTGTGCAGGGAGTTAGGAATGGTCCCTCAGGATTGGAAGGATGCTGTAAGGGTCGCCCGCAATCGAACTGTCAATTATGAATTTATGTACTTTTAATATTGTGATGAACACGTGCGGACGGACGTTTCATTCCGCCATTTTGTTGTTTCAGATAAGAACTGATATTCTTCACCACCCACGTGGTACGACTTTAATCCTATGGGGGATTAAGAGAGGGGTGCATGAACACCTGGGGCATCTGACCTTGAAGAGTCAGCTGCTCGAGTGCTTCTGTTAAGCAAGTTGTCATACTGCTTTTGTATACGTGCAAGGTTGTAATCCCCTGCGGGTATCCGACGACATTCCTGAGTACAGGTATTTCACGTGCTGACCGGGACAACCAGTTTTGCTTGCGCATGCGTGATAGAGGACAGAAAGGGCGAGGAGGATTAAGTGAGACAGTTGAGCTTCGGTCGTCAAGGAGAGAGGGTCCTGGTTTGGACACCAGTTTCTGACGGAAGGACTGCGGTTATCGCAGACGTGCAGCGTGGTGAACGGGTAGGAGGATTCCATCGGGTATCGCAGAAAGAATTGTGGAAAGGTAGCACGTGGTCAGCACGGGAACCTGAGCGGAAAATCATCGGAAACCCGTGAAGCAAATGTTATCGGAATAATAAAGTCTTGTTGTTTTTATTTCCGTGTACTGGACTGAGTTTGTCGAGGTAATTATTCTTCTACACAAGGACGCCTTCAGCCGCCTTGATAGCCAGATTGTATAGTAAAGGCGAGGCGGTAGCTCGCTTAACGGCGGGAAAGAAAAGGTATTATCTAAGCATTGATATGTCTGGCCCTACAGATGCTATTATTGTTCCTTTGTATAAAGGAAAAGGTGATCAGACTGAATGCAAGAACTATCGTGGTATTAGCCTACTGAGTGTGCCAGGGAAAGTGCTTGGTAAGGTTGTTATTGAAAAAGTACGGGGTCTTACATCATTGAAAGTGTGGGATGTTCAGAGTGGTTTTATGCCTGGTAAAGGCTGCACTAACCAGATATTTGCATTACGCACAATGATTGAAAAGTATCTGGCTGTTGGGAAGAAAGTTTTTACTGCCTTTATAGATTTAGAGAAAGCTTACGACCGAGTGAATAGGACACTTTTGTGGAAAGTATTGAATGAATATGGTGTTACCGGGAATCTACTCAATAGTGTAAAAGCCATGTATGCGGGTAGTAGAGCTTGTGTACAAGTGAATGGTGTTTTATTAAAATGGTTTTCCATTGGTGCAGGAGTTAGACTAGGTTGTGTAATGTCTCCATGGCTGTTTAATAGTGTTATGGACGCATGCATGCGTGAGGCCAAAATAGATAATAGTGGTTTATGTCTTGGTGATATCTGTGTGTGCAGATTGCTGTATGCTGATAACACTGTCCTGTTGGCAGAGAGCAAAGTGAGTTGCAGAGTATGTTGACTCGGATGCACGAAGTTTGCATGAAATTCAAACTGAGTATAAATAAGGGAAAAACAAAAGTTATGGTGTTTGAGAGAGGAATGGGTAGTACTGAATGTAATGTAAGTATAAATGGCACTGTGATTGACCAGGTGAGTGAGTTTGTGTATTTAGGAAGCATGTTTGACAGAGAGAACAAGTTGGATGGTGAAATCAGTAGGCGAGTGAATTCTTCTTTGAAAGTCATAGCTGCTCTGGGAGGTTTTCACAGGAATGGTGGGTTCTCTAGAGAGTCCCGCATGGGTGTGTATGAAATAGTAATTGTTCCTACTCTGATGTATGGCAGTGAAACCTGGGTACTGCAGAAGAAGCATAGGAGTCGTTTGTGTGCTGGAGAAATGCATTACCTACGTGGGGTTTGTGGCAAGACACGATCTGATTGTGTGAGGAATGAAGATGTATTGCAGTTGTGTGATGTAAAGCAAAATGTTGTTAGCAAGGTGGAGACCAATATGCTTCGGTGGTTTGGCCATGTTGAAAGAATGAGTGATGAAATGCTTACTAAGAAAATATTTTCAACCCAAGTGGCAGGAAGGAAAGGCAGAGGAAGGCCAAGGAAGACATGGGTGGATCAGATTCAGGAGTGTCTGCATGAGAAAAAGATTATGAGTATGAAGTATAAAAGATCTTGTGTAAGGCGTGTAATGGATATCAGTGAAGCACGAGTTGTATGTCAAGATCGCTGTAAATGGCGAAGTTTGATACGACAACAATAAGTAAAAATATCTGGAAGTTTGTATTTCTTTTTGGAGCTAACCTCTGAATCTCAGAGAACAGCTTAGTGATATGTATGTATGTATGTATGTATGTATGTATGTATGTATGTATGTATGTATGTATGTATTATCTTGACATCGCGATCAGAAGAAATAGAAGATCCTGCTTCGATTTTATCGTTTGGTATAAACTGACCGCAGTACCGAACCTTGTCCCTCCTGATTCGCACTGCCCAAAAGAGTACACACTTCTTTCTGCTTTTAGAGCGTGGTTCTATAGAGCGTATAACGTATGCCAACCCGACTACCTAAATAACAAGGAAATTGATAATATTTATAGCAAAGGTCTAAAGGCTGGATATAAAAGGGATGAAATTGACAGAATACATAGAACTGTAAGAAATCGTATAATGTCAGCAACAACAAAATCACCTAGTAAGACAATGAGGTAGGCAGGATCCATCTCATACATCCCAGGCTTTGCATATTCGTTAAAGAATTTGTTACATAGATACAAAATATTAATAGCAATGAAGTCCCCGACCCCATTATCACATATAGTATCAAGCTGCAAGGAGAGAAAGTGTGAAAAAGAAAAGGCGGGTGTGTACGCTATACTGTTGGTATATCCTGACAACACGGAAAAAATATATATCAGAATGACAAAGCAATCCTTGGACACTAGATGTAAAGAACACGTGCGAAATGTCAACCAGGACGTGCAGAATACAGCCCTCACCAGAAAAGTCATGCATTCATCAGCCACTCCAGTATGGAATAATATTAGAAGAATTGCCCCTTACACGAACTTTAAAAAAACTGCCATCAGGGAAACTGTCGAAATCCTCTCCAGCAAATTAGCAGGCAATGACATGATCTCTACTGAACTACTAATGGTTTGGCGTGCATTATTAAAAGACGGGAACATGTCGCGGTGCGCCGTGTAATTACGTGCTAAAAAAATTCCCGAAATATACTCATGATGTCACCCACGTTATTTTCAAAAATCATGTTTGTTCCTTATGTGTTCCAATTCCCTGCATTTTTATTATCGACCATTGACTTGAAAAAGCCTCCCAGTGGAGTGCAAAAGCATGGTGAATCTCTGTGATTATTACACCACAAAAATAAACAGATTTAATACGCTATATGCATTTCTTGAGTAGGTTTTACTTTAATTTAACTGAGATTTTGAACTTAAATTTTTATGCTAACATGTTAGAATGCCTTTAAAGAGAAGAATTTTAAGTCTGTGCAGTTGATATCTTTAACCTCTCTCTCTTTTCTTAGCAGTTATCCCCAATCCTAATCTTACAGCATTCCCATAGCATCTTTCCCATTAATCTACGAGCAGAGGTTTGAGGACACAAAAGTAGGTGAAAATGTGATCAAGTAAATCAAAATATACAAGTGCAGTGGTCCTTGGGTACATTTATTCTACTCTCAAATTTGCACTAACTGAAAAAAAGAAAACTGTAAAATATGCCATCTGTAAAAACCCATAAAACAAGTATAATTTCCATAAATTTTACAGGAACACCATAAAACTTGGCAGGTATGCATTTATCTTCAAACAGCACTCTTCCATTCATGCTGCTATAATCTCCTCCTAACTTCAGCATTCTGGCAGGGTGACTTTTTCCGTATATGGTAACAAGTGTCTAACATTTTCATTGATGGGATCTGCCAGTGGTATTGATTTCTTTAATTCTGGCACAGGAGATGGGGCAGTTGTATCGTGTTGAGCTAAAGTTCTCATTATTTTCAACTATGTCTGTAGTTAGCTAAATGCATCTTGCATTATCCTTAAACACCAAATAACTAATACTGATGAGTCACACAAGCTATATCTCACGAGTAAAAGCCGTCTTTGTGCGGATAGTTGAAAGTAAAATAAAACTCAGCTTAGCTTAAATGAAATTAAGTTATATTATGAGATCAATTTAATAAAACCGTATGATATTTTAAAAACAGATTAAAAGACATGAGTACTTTCGGGCCATCACATGGCCCATTTTCAGATGGAACAGCCAAATTGACAAGATCCGCATAATATATACACACACATGAACTCAGTCAAAGTCGGTTGTTGTACATATATGCAAAGAAGGAAGACCTTCCTCCTGGCACATTATCCCACGGTTACGGGTAATTCAAAGCCCCCTAGGATTAGAGTTAATTAATACCTTACAGGCATTGGGAAGCTCATAAGGCATATAGTCATTACAACAAATATTTTGTGAGTGAAAAATGAACACGCTCTCAGTAAGAAGTAGCGTACTACGATTTTTAGGGGTAACCAGAATTTTAAAATTTTTCCAGTACGGATATAAAATCCCTTCTGTTACTTTCTTAGCAAGTGCTGTGTTGGTACCTCCTGTCTGGATATAATATTTATGTTCCTTTACCCTGCAAGACAAATTCCGTCCGGTCGATCCTATATTGACAGATTGAGTAGTTCCGAAAATATCTTTTAATGGAACACAATAGACACCCCATCTTTGTAAAATATCCGTTTGGGTCCTGTCCTTTCTAACAATTGGTAGGATATTAAGGGAGCGAGTGCCGAAATCCAATCCGAATTTCCGGCAAATTTTACAAAGAGGTTGAGTAATTGAAGGGATGTAATCGATGGAAGCAATGAAACGAAGTGGTGTGGGCAAAAGAGGTTGTAATGTAGTAGCAAGTTTACTTTTAACTTGGGAATGGATCCGGTTAAAAACATAATCAGGATATCCAAATTGGGAGGCAAACGATGAGACCCATTGTAGTTCTGCAACGCGTGCAGTGCGGGTTGAGGAATGAGTGTAGGCTTTACGAATGAAAAAGTGAAGAGACGTTAACTTTTGTTTTTGCGGACAATTAGAGGAGTGTGGAATCATAGTTGGGGTATAAGACGGTTTTCTATAAAAAGCGAAGTGCAATGGTAAAACCTGGTTTGGATGTCTGGTAATCATAATATCAAGAAATGGGAGTTTTAGGTCTTGTTCGATTTTTAGGGTAAATTGTATTGACGGAAACTGTGAAGAGAAAGAATTCGTGAATGCTTGTAATTCAGGTAAGGAGTGGGGCCAGAGTAATAAGATATCGTCTATATATCTGAGAAATAACAGAGATTGGTGGGGATAAGAAGTCAAAAATGTATTTTCAAGGTACTGCATGAAAATTTCGGCTAAAATGCCAGAAAGCGGTGATCCCATTGGCCGCGCCATCGGTTTGGGGATAAATTTTATTTTGGAATTGGAAATAGGACCGTTTTTTAACAAGCCAAAGTGCATTCATTATGGCTGAAATCTCAGTAAGTGGGTGCCCTAAGGAATGAAGTTGATTTTCGATAATCTGATGTGTGAATTCAACAGGTACATTGGGGTTACATCCCTTCAATTACTCAACCTCTTCATAACATTTGCCGGAAATTTGGATTGGATTTCGGCACTCACTCCCTTAATATCCTACCACTTGTTAGAAAGGACAGGACACCGACGGATATTTTACAAAGATGGGGTGTCTATTGTGTTCCATTAAAAGATATTTTCAGAACTACTCAATCTGTCTATATAGGATCGACCGGGCGGAATTTGTCTTGCAGGGTAAAGGAACATAAATATAATATCCAGACAGGAGGTGCCAACACAGCACTTGCTAAGAAAGTCATCATCATCATCATCATCATCATTGTCAACCATTATCAATCCACTGCTGGACGAAGGTCACCCCAAGTTTCCTCCACAACGGTCTGTCTTGTGCCAGTCTCCTCCATGTCACCCCTGCATACTTTCGAATTTCATCCACCCATCTCCCATGTGGTCTTCTTCTGGGTCTTTTCCTGTCCCTTGGAATCCAATCTAAAATTTCGGCTGTCCATCGATGATCTGTCCTTCTGGCAGTATGTCCAGCCCATTGCCATTTCAGGGATTTAACTCTGATCATGATGTCTTCCACTCTTGTCATTTTTCGGATCCACGAGTTCCTCTTCTTATCTCTCCTGGTTACACCAAGCATGCACCTCTCCATGCTCTTTGAGTTGTCTGCAGCCTTTGTATGTCTCTTTTAGTTAAGGTCCACGTCTCCGCACCATACGTAAGCACTGGAAGGATGCATTGATCAAACACTTTTCTTTTAAGACATAATGGCATATTGCTCTTGAAAATTATGCTGTTTCTTCCAAAAGCTCTCCAGGCAAGTTTTGTACGCCGATTAATTTCTTCATCAATGCGACCCTCACTTGATATCTGCTGTCCAAGATAAACGTACGTGTCTGTTATCTCCAGCTTTTCTCCATCAATCGATAAATCTTCATTTCTTGTAAAAGCATTGAACATCACTTTTGTCTTCTGAAAGTTCATTTTTAATCCCACTTCTTTACTCTTGTCAGCAAGTTCCTGGATCATACTCTGCAGCTCTGATGGGGTAGTTGCAAAAATGACTACGTCATCAGCAAAACGAAGGTGGGTTAGATAATCTCCATTAATCTTTATCCCCTTGTTTTCCCAGCTCAGTGACTGAAAAACACCCTCCAATGTGGCATTAAAGAGCTTCGGAGATATGGTGTCACCTTGTCTCACTCCCTTCCCAATTTTTACGTGTGTTGTATTTTCAAACAGCCTAATCTTTGCACCTGCATTTTCATAGATGTTATTAATAATATTAATGTATGCATCTTCAATACCGCAGGTTTTCAGAGCCATTGTAACTGCTGATGGTTTCACCGAATCAAAGGCTTTTTCATAATCGATAAAAGCCATGCACAATGGAAGTTCATATTCCCTCGCTCTTTCAATTAGTTCTCTCAGCACGTGGATATGATCTATTGTGCTGTAGCCACTCCTGAATCCAGCTTGTTCTCTCGGTTGAGCCATGTCCAGTGTTACCTTCAAGCGGTGTGAAAGAACTTTAGTGAAGATTTTATAAACTACTGATAGGAGGCTGATAGGTCTGTAGTTTCCGAGATCCTCAATGTCACCTTTCTTATGTAGCAGGATCATTGTAGCGGTGTTCCAATCCTCAGGAGTCTTTCCTTCATTAAGGCATCGAGTGAAAATTTGGGCGAGTACTGTTTCGATTTCTCCACTTGCTTCTTGTATGATGTCTACAGTAATTCCATCTTCTCCTGGAGCTTTTCCTCGCTTCATGTTCTTGATTGCATATGCAACTTCTGCTGGAAGGACTGGAGGAACTCTGGTACTGGTATCTTTCATGATGTCTGGAGTGCATATATCATCCCTTTCATATAATTTGGAGTAGAAATCTTTCACTCTTGTCAAAATTTCGCCTCTATTTCTTGTTACAGAACCATCTTCTTTTCTCAGTGCCATAATCTGTTTTCTTCCCTTACTGAGATGTCCCTTTGCTATCTTTAGGCTTTGGTTGTTTTCAATTGCTTTCCTCACTAGTTCACAGTTGAATTTCCTTACGTCTTCAGTGATACTTTTTCTTACTGTCTTGCATAGCTCTATATATTCCACTTTGGAAGTCACATCTTCTTTAGTTGTCCTCATCTCTCTTCTTTTTTGCATCAACATTTTGGTTTTTCCTGATAATTTGTTCACATGCAACTTGTTCTTAGACCCAGCTAATTTTGTTGCTGTTTCCATAAGAGCTTTGGATACTTTTCTGTTAACTTCAGAGATGTCCACTTCTTCCGATGTTAGGCCTTCTAAAGCAGAGAACCTGTTCTTCAGTTCTAACTTGGAGGTATTATGGTGTTTTTTAAGGTTGGTTATGTCAATAGATTTTGTTTGTCCTATGAGCTTGCCACGTTCAAGTTTAGTGTTGAGGTGCATCTTACATCTCACCAATCTATGGTCACTACCTGTGTTGAACTTGTTTAGCACACTGCAGTCTTCTATGACGAATTTTTTGTTACACATAATAAAATCAATTTCACTTGTCGTCCCATTTGGATGTCTCCATGTCCATTTCCTGTGTGGCTTTTTCTTGAAAAAGGAGTTCAAGATGAAAAACCCTTCTGCCTCTGCAAACTCAACGAGAGTATTTCCACGCTGGTTTCTGTTGCCATGACCGAATTTACCTACTGAAGTTTCATTCTGTTGCCGTTGCCCTATTTTTGCATTGAAATCTCCCATAATTATCTTCAAATGCTGCTTACCTTTATTATTTAGATGACAAATTTCCTCATAAAATTCTTCAATTTCTTCTTCAGCATGACTTGTGGTGGGTGCATAAGTTTGAATAATCTGAGCCTGGTATCTTTTCGAGAGTTGGATAACAAGTCGTGCAGCTCTGTCAGAGGAACTTTCAACTTCTACAACTTTGTCCTTCAGTTTCTTGTTTATTATAAATCCAACACCACTAGTTCTGCCAGTATCTGTCCCACGATAGTAGAAGAGATGTCCACTTTTCAGTTCGATGAGATCTTCTCCTTTTCTCCTTACCTCACTTAGCCCCACGATGTCCCACTTGATCCTTTGTAGTTCCTCTTCCAATTCAAGAAGCCTTGAATCAGAAGATAGGGAGCGTCCATTGTAAGTAGCCAAGGTCAGCATCAGATGGCAGCCTAGTCCGGTCCTCCGGGGATTCTTAGCACCCTCTGCCTTCATGTCGCACTGGCCGCTGCCTTGGCCAGGTACATTCCAGCTGCCGGAGACTGAGGGCCAAGATTTAAGTTGTGGAATCATTTTGGAGGGGTTTGGCCATAACTCACCACGCTGGCCAAGCGGGTTGGTGAGTGTGGGAGAAAGAAAGTAAGAAAGTAACAGAAGGGATTTTATATCCGGACTAGGAAAATTTTAAAATTCTGGTTACCCCTAAAAATCATAGCACGCTGCTTCTTACCGAGAGCGTGTTCATTTTTCACTCACAAAATATTTGTTGTAATGACTATATGCCTTATGAGCTCCCCAATGCCTATAAGGTGTTAATTAATTCTAATCCTAGGGGGCTTTGAATTACCCGTAACCGTGGGATAATGTGCCGGGAGGAATGTCTTCCTTCTTTGCATATATGTACAACAACCGACTTTGACTGAGTTCATGTGTGTGTATATATTATGCGGATCTTGTCAATTTGTCTGTTCCATCTGAAGATGGGCCATGCGATGGCCTGAAAGGGCTCATGTCTTTTAATCTGTTTTTAAAATATCATACAGTTTTATTAAATTGATGTCTCATAATATGAGTTAATTTCATTTAAGCTAAGCCAAGTTTTATTTTTCTTTCAATTATCCGCACAAAGACGGTTTTTACACGTGAGACCAAATAACTAAGATGTGTTCTTATTGTTGATTTGATCTCTTATGACTTGAATGGTGAGCTGTTAGTATATGAAAATAACTTATTGTGTGTGTTAGTAACCAAACTAAAATCAACAACTGAGAATTTAATAATTAATTTGCTATTTAACACTTCTAGGATTATTCAAAGCTAGGAAGAATATGAGACACCTAATTCAGATTCATTAGCACTGACAAAAGAAGGAAACCAGAAGCAAAGAACAAACATAAAGTCACAACAGAAATTTGGATTTTTAAACTGATAAATTGGTATCCAAACTAATCAGGCACTACTAGATGATCATAATGTCTTACACTGATTTCAAAGATAATTTCAACTGAAGTCTGCACATACAAAAAGAAATATTTTATGAAACACAATACATACATACCACTGTTTCCCTTAAGGACATCACAGGTGAAGTTATTGGTCTGATATCTGTTCTCAGCATTTCAGTTGAAATAGTCAAGCATTTTAATAAAGTTTTTACATCACCCTGAAAACAAAAAAAGGGAGAAGGGACTTAGTACATATAGCAACAAATATGACAATATATATATATATATATATAATTAAACCAAACTTAAGCCTATAACAGAAAAAAAAACTACATATATATATTTTTTTTACACACAAACTTACAATTTGAAAACCAAACGCACAAAAGCAGCAGTGAAGAATTCTCAGAAACAACTTACAAAGCAGAAATTAAAACAACAAAAAACATAAAACTCCAAAGCCAACAAAGCAGGGAGGAAAAAATAAAAAAAACAAGGATGCAGAAAGTGTCGAAAATGCCGAGCCTTGGCTTTATCAAGGACCAGCAAAACTCTGCATTTATTTACTCACTTCCACAAAGACATGGTTGAAAATGGGTTTCTGCTATGTCTTAGATGCAGAAAGTATAAGTCCCCCCCCCCCCAAATACCAAAATAACAGTACTGCCCACAAAGGAACAGAAAACTTTAAAAAATAAGCAACATTTTTAAAAAATTTAGCATCATACATCTAGACATAACTGGCCCGACTTATATCTCATCATTATCCACAAAAACAGAAAAATTACTGCATGTAGCTCACAAATATTGTGAGAAAAAGCAAAGATTTTTGACCCAAGAAACATGGGAAAAATTAACTGCAAAAAAATTTTGTTTAGAGGAACAATGCAATGCAAATATTGCCCAACTTGCAAGAAAACAAAAAAACCCCGCCAAACACAAGGATTTTATTTGAAGCCAGAAGTTCCAAATATTTTTTACTGCAGTACCACGTGGCCAAAACACATGGTGAGCTACCAAAGGGGAAAACTCAACCAGGAACCATCGTAAAAAAAGACAAAAGAATGTAACAATCCCTATGTTAAGGAACAAGCAACGAAAAAAAATTAAATAAAAAGCAGAGAGAATAGAAGCAAATAAGAGAGAACTCTTTACAGACAGTTCCCACAAAACACAGAATGACTTTAGACAAAAACACGTAATATAAAAACATTGGAAAATTGGAAAGGTACTTAAAAATTTAAAGAATAAAAGTTGCAATATGTACACAGTATTATAAGAATGCTTTATACAGAGTATAACTAAGCAAAAGTACCGCCACACAACGAAAGTTGACGCACAGCCACATGGCCAAAAAACAATGTATGTTCCCCAAAAGGAGCTTTGCACAAATATATACATATATTATCTTCACCCTTCTTTCAATTTCTTTTACAAAAAGTTCATTATTGCACTGCAGTTGTAGGAATATTCTTAACAAGTAAATACTGTTGAAAAACACTTCATGAAAATGCCTGCAGCAACTAAGCAACGGATACATGACTTACACAGGAATATAAATATCCAGCTGTAGTGATTTAACATTCAAAAACCAAGTGGAAAATAATTAGTGGCATATGGTGAGAGTACGACAAGGCTAGCAGTTTCATGATTTCTGTTCTGAGCTTATCTGCTACACATCAGACAAAAATGCAAACATCTTACACTTTGGCATACAATCACTTCTTATACAAAAGATTTTATCTGACTGTTCACTAATCCATACAAGATCACCTGAATGTTTAAACAATGGGATGTGTGGGTATGTTATATATACACATGCCTGCACAACCCATAATTTATCATCAGCAACCATTACGAGGGATGGATAATGGCTGATGACATACATTATGTAGACAAAAGCATTTGAATACCTGGTTGAATGGAACCAAGAGCTTTTATAAGTTGAAATTAGTACATAGTTGGCCTGTCTTTGGACATTATAACTGCACCAATCTTTTCAGGCATGCTTTTCATAAGATGCCAGTAGGTGTGTACTAGAATCTTCCACCATTCCTTTCACAAAGCTTTGGCCAGAACTGACATAGGGGAAGGTCTTACTGGCTGTGATTGAATTCAGCATTCTGGTTCGTACTGCCACAGCATAGGCGATGTGGAATTGTGCAGAATGTCTTCGTACCTGGAGGCCACTGGGCTCGAGGACCCCACACAACTAAAGGACCAAGTTCTTTCCAGCAGAAACAGCACCACATCACAGATTTCCATCCAAATTCGAATGTAGGGAAAATGCAGTATTCCTGACAGCAATATCTAGACAAACACAACATCCAAATACCTCCATCCAAACAAAAGAGTGAGTAGCATGATTTGACTTACACTCTTCTGTTGTCCATGAACAGTGAGGCAGATACCTTTGCAGTTGTCATCTGGCATTACCTGGAGTGATGTATGGCCTGCATGCAACTGACCCAGCATAGTAACCATGGACATGTAGGTTCTGACAGACTGTTATAGTGCAAACAGCTGTTCCAGTGGCTTGTGTGATGTTGCTGGCCAGGTCTGTGGCAGATGACATGCATGCCTTCTACACATTCCACCATTCACTTTGTTTGGCCCAATCACTCAGTTCGTGTGACCTCCCAGAGTACAGCTTTGCTGTAGTGGCACAATTGCTTTCCATCAACGAAGAATGTCAGCGACAGAGGATTTAAAGAATTTCAGAAGAGCAGCAATGCTATGAACTGATTGCTTACTCAGTGACGTCCAACTAGCATGCCAATTCCAAAGTTTGTCAGTTCAGCTCTATATGGCATAATCACTTCCAATGCAGTCTAACAGGTGTGCAAACACTGCCCTTTAAATGCAATACACCGCACACGTGCATATCTGTTTCCACAAATGTACATTTATGTGTATATGTGGAGGTGTCCAAATACTTTTGTCTACACAGTAGGTATGTATCACCAACCATTATCCATCCACTGCAGCTGAAGACCTCCACAAATTTCTTTCATAACGTTCTGTCTTGAGCCAGTGCCCTTCATGTCATTGCTACATGCTTTCGAAGCTCATCCACACATCTCCCATGTGATTGTATTTTGCATCTTTTCCTGTTGTTTGGTACTCAGTCTAATATTTCAGTTGTCCAATGGTGGTCAGTTCTTCTAGCAACATGTCCAGCTCACTACCACTTGATTGTCTTTACTTTGATCATGATGTCATTCACTCTAGTCATTTTTCTGATCCATGAGTTCCTTTTCCTACCTTTCTTGATTACACCAAGTACACATCTTTTGGCATGAACTGGGACCCTCAATACATGTTTAAAAAAACTATTATATACAAGATTAGGACATTTTTTTGAGAAATATCAAATTATTAATAAAAATCAGCATGGGTTTCAAAAGGAAAAATCAACAGAAATAGCCATTTTAACATTTCAAAATATCTGATTAAATAATAGAAAAAAGGGATTAGTAGCCACTGCAATATTCTTAGACCTTAGAAAGGCATTTAACACAGTTGATCAAGGAATACTTTTGGATAAGCTCTATAACAATGGAATAAGAAATCAATATTACAATTTATTAGAGGACTAGTTACTTACATAATAGGAAACAGTACTGTGTGTACAGATTAAGAAAACAAAATCGCACAAGTTAATTTATGAAATAGGAGTACCGCAAAGTTCAATTCTGGGACCATTACTTTTTTTAATTTATATTAATGACATTTTTTACATTGAACCTAATGAGGATTTAATTTTATTTGCAGATGATACCACAGTTATGATTACAGGTACAGATATAAATGAGGCAAAAATAAAATGTAATAAATTTATTGAAAAATTGGTGGAATGGCTAGATACAAATTTCCAGTGTTTAAATATTAAAAATGCTAAAATTATGATTTTTAAAAAGGGAGATAGACAGATTGTTGAGCCACCATCTATTTTTGTGGGAAATTGTACCCTTGAAACAGGCAATAATATTAAATAATGGGAATAATAATTGAGGATAATTTTAAATAGAATATTAATACACAAAATATTGTAAATAAAATTTCAGGGATATTGGGTTTAATTACAAGAATTTCAAACAATTTAACAATTAAAACATTAAAAATGCTGTATTGCAGTCTGATTTGCCCATGTTTGACTTATTGTTTATTAATATGGGGTCAAACTACTAAGACTAGTTTCTATAAATTAAAATGATTACAAAATAGGATGGTCAAAATTTTAAATAATTTTAGGGGAATTAATTTGAATATAGAGGTATGGATTAATTAACTATGGATTTTTAGATATTGAGAAATTATGGCAATATAGATTATTAGGATGTATGTATAAAAGAATAAAGGAGAATTGGTACCAACATTTAATTCAGATAAACACTGTGGGTCATCAAACTAGAAACAGAAATACATTTTTGTTAACAATGCCTAACACTTTAACCCAACAAAGATTTATTGATTACCACAGATTGGTGTTATGGAATAATATACCTTGTCAACTAACACATATCAATAATTATAATTATTTTTGAAAGCAACTAAAAATATTTGCCAACAAACTAAAATATAAAATTCAATAGAAAATTATTAATCAGACTATATATGCATAAATTTTATATGTGCAGGATGTTTGGCTTGACTATGCGCTTTAGGGGAGTTGGGATTCACTCAGGCTATATATATAGCCTTTTGCTCAATTTCCTGTTCTGTGGTTACCTTGTACATAAGTATGTACACTGAAGTGCCAGAAAAACTGGTACACCAGTCTAATACTTGGTAGGTCCCCCACGGGAGTGCAGGACTGCAGAAATACGACGGGGCATGGACTCCACTAGCTTCTGGAAATATGCTGTAGGCAATGCACACCATACTTCCTGCAGAGCGTTCCACAATTCAGGTGTATTCCGAGGTCTCGGATTCCTGTGTTCGATAGCACGTTGCAAATGTGTTCTATCGCATTCAGATCTGCGGACTTGGGTGGGAATGGCAAAACCCCAAACTCAGATTAATGCTCCTCTAACCATAATGTGGCGTCCCAACACGTGTGTGCATTGTCCTGGAACAGGCCCAACCCATCAGCATGAATGCAGGACATGAACGGGTGTACCTCGTCAGAAAGGATGCGCATAGCGTTGGCCAGTCACAGATGTTTGTAGACGTACCAGGGGTCCCAGTGAAGTCCAGTTAAACACACCCCACACCATTACGGACCCCTTTCCCCCCACCAGCTGGTTCAGTTCCCTGTTGACAGGAGGGATCCATGGCTTAATGGGGTTTGCGTCACACACAAATCCTTCCATCTTCCCGATATAGTTGGAAACGCGACTCGTCAGACAAGGCTACTTGTTTCCAGTCATCAAGTGTCCAGCGGCGGTGTTGCTGTGCCCAAGCGAGGCGCATAGCTCTGTGTCGTGCACCCATCAAGGGGACTAGAGTTGGGCGTCGGCTCCCAAAGCCCATATCGTACAGGGTACGCTGCACAGTCCGGACGCTGATGTTTGTCGAGGCTCCAGCATTGAATTCCGATGATAGCTGCGAGAGTGTTGCACGCCTATCACGTGAAATGATTCTTGACAGCCGACGATGGTCACGTTCCCCCAATGTCTTTTTACGGTCACACTGGTATCATAGGTTGGAGGTTTTGCCGGAATTCTTGTAGTCACGGTACACCCTTACAATGGTCGTTTGGGAAAATCCGAACTTTGTTTCTACCTCTGAAATACTATGGCCCATCTCACGAGCGCCAACTATGACACTGCGTTGACAATCGCTTAAATCGTTATTACTTGTCATTCTCATGCCGAAAACAGCTCTGACAGCTGGCAAGGATGTCTATCAGTTTATATACACACTGGCGGACACAACCGAGTACGCGCATAGGTGATGTTGCTATGTATTTTGCATAAGCCCATCTGTACCAGTTTTTCTAGCACTTCAGTATATATCCTATATGTTTTCTTCTTAATGTTATATTTTATAAAATTAATATTGAAATGTAATATGGTCAAATGTAACACCATAAAAAATAAATGAAATGAAATGTGGACCAACATACAACACTGGCTATTACGAGGAACTGCTTGCAGAAAATGCACACCTTTGCATTGTATCTTTGCTCCTCTCAAAGTTTCTTGTTCTAGGTCGTGTGTGTAGTTCATTCTTTGCCCATCAACAGTTTGACCAGCATCTTTGCTGCTGATATTTTCCTTTATTGCTGTAAAAACTTTTTTTTTTTTTTGTTATTGGCAAGGTGTAATATTTTACTCCGGAACTGCATCGTGTGATTAAACTTTGTACTCTATGGATGCCACACCACTGAGTTTTATTTTCAGGAGGGAACAATATAAAAAAGTAACCTTAAAAATTGAATTTTGAAGATGACAATCTGTTTTTTGGTGTAAATATGACAAGGATGGTAAGTCAGATAATATCCCAAAACTTGAAAATTCCGTCGTCCTAGAGCGGGAATCGAACCCATGTCTCCCATATAGCGCCCGGGTATGCTAGATCCCGACGCTATCTGGGAGATGCGGGTTCAATTTCTGCTCCAGGAACGGTATAGCATACCCAGGCACCATCTGGGAGACGCAGGTTCGATTTCCGCTTCAGGACAACGAAATTTTCAAGTTTTCGGATATTATCTGACTTACCATGCTTGTCATATTTACACCAAAAAACAGATTGCCATCTTCAAAATTTGTATTGTACGGTGTAATCCCGTATTCCATTCAAGACTTAAAAAATGAATTTCTTCATTTAGTAAGATCGTTTTTTTCTTTACTGCTTGTTCATTTTTACAGTAATGATGGGTTCTCAAGAGATTATCACATGGCTGTGTATGAAAGTGTAATTGTTCCTACTCTGATGTATGACAGTGAAACCTGGGTACTACAGAGAAAACATAGAAGTCGTTTGTGTGCTGGAGAAATGCGGTAATTGCAGGGGGTTTGTGGCAAGACACGTTCTGATTGCGTGAGGAATGAAGATGTGTTGCAGTTGTGTGACGTGAAGCAAAATGTTGTCAGCAAGGTGCAGACTAATATGCTTCGGTGGTTTGGCCTTGTTAAAAGAATGAGTGATGAGATTGTCACTAAGAAAATATTTTTAGCCCAAGTGGCAGGAAGGAAAGGAAGAGGAAGACCAAGGAAGTCATGGGAGGATCAGATTCAGGAGTGTCTGCATGCTAAAAGATTATGAGCATGAAGTATAGAAGATCTTGTGTACGGCGTGTGATGGTCGGATGTCAGTGAAGCCCGAGTTATATGTCATGATCGTTGTAAATGGAGAAGTTTGATACGGCAACAGTAAGTAAAAATTATCTGGTAGTTTGTATTTCTTTTTGGAGCTAACCTCTGAATCTCAGAGAACAGCTTAGTGATATGTATGTATGTTTTTTTCTTTAGATTCCTGGGTCATTCTGTGATCAACTTTTCTGTCAAAAATTCAGTTCCGGATCAACATCTGTGATCTGCAGATTATATGGCAATTTTTCTTTTTTCTGAATGTCACAGTCTGCAGATTGTATGAAGAGAATGTGTGTGTGTGTGTGTGTGTGTGTGTGCGTGTGTGAATTTCAAGGTCTGCGGATGATACGACGAAAAATATGGTACATTGAATTCATTCTTAACATCACCTAATTCGGATCAGCCTCTGTCACTGAGGTACGACAACAATTATGGCTGAATGTTCATCCTTCCTAGCCATCACAGAAAAACAACTGGACCGAGAACTATGGCAACATAAAGAACAGACTTTCTGTAAAGATACTCCAGATAACATGCATATATTTAGTTATGTTGGCCATAATCATTTTAGCTGGTTGCAAATTACTGAAGGTACAGTGATTTTTTTTATTATGTTATGAACGTACATAGAGAAAATTGGGTAGGGCTCCTAATGATACAGTTTTGTGCTATACTCTTAGAAAGTATCTAAAAATTGCATGAAGGTAGAAAAACAGTTGAAAAACCAAGTGGCCATGAGAATCACCCACTATTTTAGAGCTGCTGGTTTGAGTACATACATACATATCACTAAGCTGTTCTCTGAGATTCAGAAATTAGCTCCAAAAAGAAATACAAACTACCAGATATTTTTACTTATTGTTGTCGTATCAAACTTCTCCATTTAGAGTGATGATATAAAATTAGTAACAATGTTTCTGGTGTTACAAGTAACCATGAGAAAGGGAGTATGAACATAAAAATTTCGGAAATATTACAAACACGGACGTCACATTCACACAAACACATAGGACGAAATGCACATTTTCAACTTCACATGCAAATAAAATCAACAGACCTCATACATCTGACAAGATCAATAAGGCCAAGAACAAATAGCTGGCACATGCATGACATTTAACACTAGAAAACTAAGCTGTCATATGCGTATATATAATTCGGGTCAATTTTATCAAAGAATTTCTACATACAAAAGATATTGCAAGCAAATATCTTTTGAATACTTCCATTAAAATTATTTGTGTGAATAGCAAAATCTGCTTTCATTAAACAGTCCACACATTTACAGTAAAATAGAATAAGTATAAAAACTTTAAACATGCTCAAGTTATGTAAGAAAATTTAATTTAAAGAGCTTTCGACTAATAAAATTCAGTCTTCATCAGTCTTGTGACAGATGGATGACTGTCACATGGCTGTCGAAGACTGAAGTTATCAGTCAAAAGCTCCCTTAAATTAAATTGTCTTATGTAACTTAATGATTTAAAATTTTTGTACTTATTATTGACGGTTATGTGCTTATGTCCAATTTTTATCAAGTTAAACAGAATTCATACCTTTAGAATATGCCATAAAAACAGCATTTCAAATAAACACAACTTTTACAGCACAAGAAGCAATACAAAGCAACATAAACAGATACACAATTTTTAATTTTTTTTTAGAATACATACAACTGCCATCTTATATGGAACTGATAATGTTGGCTATATGTAGCCTTGAGCTAATCAAATAAAAATTAGCTGACTCAACCACTTAAAAATAATGAAAAAATACATTTGCACAATTTAATAATGAATAAATCCTTACTTACAAACTCATCACAAATTTCTTGTGATTCTGGTGCTACAATCTTCTGTAGATGTGATTTTTTTTCATCTAGTTCAGCAATTTCCAATTTGGCTCTTTGGGCTTCAACAAAGTCCTGTCTTGTTATGGCATTTTCCAACTGATCCAGCAGCACATTCTTTTCAAGAATAATATGTGCCATCTATAAATATGAAGATATTCCATGACATCAGCAAATTTAATTTTTATGTTCATATAATGTGAGGAATTCAAAATCAAGAGAAAGTTTAAGGAAATAATCAAAAATGTTACCAACACTTACCCAAAAAGTGGAAATAAATAGGGGTAAGTGGATTTTTCAACATTTTGACTATCTTCTTGTATTGAAGGTAACTTGACATACACACCAGTTACATTAAGAAGAAATTGAAAAACAGACTTTCAACCCAGTTTGGATCTTGATCACCTGTGAACAGGAGTGAGACAGGTTGCCAGATTTGGATTTTCAAGTACTTCATTATGTGACGATGATGGGCAAAACACGTAACAATAATAACAAATAAAGGTAACTTGATCACGCTAGTTACGTTACATGAAAAAAACCTTTAACAAGAAAGTTCGTAAGTTGGGAGCTTTCAACCTTATCTTAGGTCTTCATCACGCCAATGGAGGACTAAGATCAATCACACAAATGATCTTAGTCCTCCATTGGCGTGATGAAGACCTAAGATAAGGTTGAAAGCTCCCAACTTACGAACTTTCTTGTAAAAGTTTTTTTCATGTAACGTAACTAGCGTGATCAAGTTACCTTTATTTGTTACTTCATTATGGTTGTTGCCAAACAATAGGTGAAATTTCCAAATGATGGTGACAGAATTAGGACTATTAGTATTGCAGTTTCAAAAGGCACAAATTTTAATGAGCTGAAAAACATACAACCCTTTTGTTGAGAAAAGGAGCAATTTTCACAGTATATCTTCCAGAGAGGAACTGCTGATGCATCTGAGACAGTCAATAATGCTAAGGAAGGTCTTCCTTCGGTAATGTTCTTATGCTTGGCCAAACGTTTGATAATACTGCAAAGTGTGCTACTGATGTAAACTGTGGGACCAACAGAAATGGGGATCTCATACACACTAGGAAAATTAAGGTAACTAGCATTTATATCCAACTACTTTCATTTATTTGCTGTTTCTATAGCACACTTCTTATTTCTTCTTGCATTTATAGAATCTAAGTAATTCGTTATTTTTTCTGTCTTATGAGAGATTTGGTAGGAAGTATACACTATATTGACAAAAAGTCACCAGACATCCCTGCAAAAGCAAATGAACAGATCCACTGCATTAAGATGCACAGCACAGTTGCAAATGGTATAAAAACAAGCCTGCAGCTGGCCGCGATCATTTCTCACTTTGAGGTTGAGTGAAAATGTCGTGGCGAGAGAGAACCGACTTTGAGAAAGGAAAGATTGTTGGGTGTTATATTAGTGGATTGTCTATAAGAGAAACCAAGAGGTGTTTAAACATACCCAAGTCAACTGTTTTGGATGTACTGAATAAGTGGAAGACACATGGCGTGTCTGAAGCAGCAAAACATACCAGCAGACCAAAGAAAATCAGTGATAGAGGACATCGAAGCCTCAGGAGAGTCGTTACAGCTAATCGACAGAGAACTGCACAAGACCTCAATCTACAGGTGAGTCAAAATTGCTGGAACCTCGGTATGTACATGTACCATTCGCAGATAACTTCATTCCATGGGCTACCGTGGTCGTGTGGCTGTCATAAGACTTTCATCTCCACTCGAAATGCTACTCATCATTTAGCATGGTGTAAAGAACATTTATTGTGGACCGTAGATCAACAGAAACGGGTCCTATGGACTGATGAATCCAGATACACGATCCATCAGTCTGATAACCGTGTGTGGGTATGGCAGCAGCCGGGGGAACGCTATATACCACAGTGTACTGTTCCTACGGTACCAACTCTGTGGCAATACTATGGAACCGAGCCTTGTTGGTACCAGCAGGATAATGCACTGAGCCATAAAGCAAGGACTGTTGCGACGTGGTTTGACGACAATTCCGTATTGTGTGTGGACTTGCCGGCACAGAGCCCTGATCTTAATCCCATAGAGCACCTATAGGATCAATTAAAGCGCTGCATAAGAAGTTTGGAACCAAGGCCTACTACTAAGCAACTTATAGCAACAGCATTATGTACTGAACGGATGCGCATACCTGTCGCTGTGTTCCAAAACCTTGTCGAAAGCATGTCTCGAAGGGTCAGTGCATGCATTAAGGCCAAAGGTGGACCAGCACCGTACTAATGTATGACAATAAATGCTATGTTGTGTTTCTCTTCAAGGTGTCCGGTAACTTTTGTCAATATAGTGTATCTTTAAAACTGTAAATAGCTCCAAATTATGTTTGCAAATTGGAATGATGGAATGGAGAGCCATAATTGCAGACATATCTAAGTACTTATTATATTTGCACTTTTAAGGTATTAAACCCCTGCAAAGTGCGCATAGTTTACGTGCAATTCATAAATGATATACCATTAAAAGTCACCAATCACTTACCCTAAAGATCATGGTAATTTCCATCTACAACACACTTCAAGCACGTCAATTATCGTAATGTTGTTGGCCTTCAAAGGTTTACAGACATCTTGCTTACGATTCCTTCTTCCGGGGATGAAACTTCGTAATTTTTTATTTTTTATTTTTTTTGTTTGCTAGACAAACAACGCTGGTTTTTTTTAGCCATATGAGATGTAACCATAGCTCGTCAATTCCATAAAAACCACACAAGCATACTACTCATTCATACATTCAATTAAAAAACTATGTACATATTTACACCACATTACATTCACAGGTGGTTAAACCTTTGTCAACTGTGAGTAACAAAATGCTCCATCTGTTTCAAAACCCGTGCTACTCCTACTGCAAGTGTCACACTCATTCAGCCCTTCACACACAATCCTCATATGTAGGGGCAATACCATATGTAGAAAATGTTTCAGCTGAAATTAATAACGTTTGTGGCAAGTATGACATACAGGTAGGAAATCAGGTACTTACTGTAAAAGATTTAGTGATTAAAAATGAAAAAATCAGCCAATTAGATAGAGCAGGAATTTATGAAATCCCTATAAACCAGCAACCACCTGTGTCATATATAGGCAGCACCAAGAATAAATTAAAGTATAGATTGAACCAGCATATAAATAATTGGAATAAAAATGAAGCTAAGACAGCATTAACCCAATACTGTATGGAAAATCAACAATGTCCAAGGTTTGAGGATATTAAAATTATTAAGAGCTGTAAAAACGAAAGGCAGTTAAGAATTGCAGAGTCAGTGTTAATTAAAAAAAACAGATCAAGATTGTGCAACATTAATGAGCCTAGCAACTTAAACAAACAATGGAAGGCATTAATAAAAATTGAACAGCTTAGAAAGAGAAAAAGAAAAAAGAGCAGCAATGACAATAGATGGCGCCAGAGACACAAAGATTCAGAGATTGCGACTGGAGCCCGTGCCTCGATGGCTCTGCTCACTTGAGCTGTGGTGGGCGGGTGAGACACACCTGCCTCCTGAGGACGACAGTAGCCTGTTGAAAGAGGATTGTGTGTGAAGGGCTGAATGAGTGTGACACTTGCAGTGGGAGTAGCACAGGTTTTGAAACAGATGGAGCATTTTGTTACTCACAGTTGACAAAGGTTTAACCACCTGTGAATGTAATGTGGTGTAAATATGTACATAGTTTTTTAATTGAATGTATGAATGAGTAGTATGCTTGTGTGGTTTTTATGGAATTGACGAGCTATGGTTACATCTCATATGGCTAAAAAAAAACCAGCGTTGTTTGTCTAGCAAATAAAAAAAATAAAAATACGAAGTTTCATCCCCGGAAGAAGGAATCGTAAGCAAGATGTCTGTAAACCTTTGAAGGCCAACAACATTACGATAATTGACGTGCTTGAAGTGTGTTGTAGATGGAAATTACCATGATCTTTAGGGTAAGTGATTGGTGACTTTTAATGGTATATCATATCTAAGTACTGTAACATAATCTGCATACAAGATTTCTAAAGCAGTTTTAAAATCTTCCTACCATGACATATACTTGAGAAACAAAGAATTTGCATTTTCCGAAAAGTTAGTGTGGTTAGTGATACTATTGAAATTTTCAAGTTTCAAACCTTGAGTAAATCTGTTATGAATAACATGGAGATGGCATGTTCCGATGTTAATTCATGGGGCCCCAAATCCAAACCCAGCATATCTTTCAGATATAAGTAGAGATTCAAACAAGATTTAATAGCTGAAGATACGTTTAACAGCTGTTGCGTGACCAATAACTTCACTTCTAATATAACACTCTTGAATACAATTACTGGTACTGCCCTATATCAAACACAAGGATCTACCTGTTTGAGGTTAGAATGATTTGTTGTCACATCAATACAAAAGAGTAAAAAGGGGTGTCCTATTTTTAAATCATTAGCAATCTGCTTTAGGAAATATAGTCCCAATCCACCAGATATAGGCTATCTTTGTAGGTGATACCTGCATTCCCTTAGTTAGTGGGCTTTCTGAAAACATCTGGGAAAATAAGTCACTAATCCCATCACAGGAGTTAAACGAGTAGTTGTTTAATGTCACCTGAATAGTCCACATAATTTCTGAACAAGTTATTGTCACCCTCTTTCAGACTCCAAATTGCTACTGCTAAAGCACCGTAAATTAAAAAAATTTCACCATTATTTCAAAGAAACCTTTTCAACTTGCATTGAGAGTTATCTTTTAATGTTGACAAAATGTTTCTGTGCTTCGCTGTATTATACTGCATAAGTTGTAGCTTGCCACTATTGGCAATAGACATTTCACTTCTATAGTAAACAGAGTACATGGAAACCATATTTGCCCCTTTTGACAAAATTTGCTGTGTTTTTGTTGTTTTTATCTACAAGTTTCAGCTATTCAAGAAATTTAGTTTGATGTACTGGCATTTTAAATGCCTGAGGCAAAAAAACATTAAACAACTAATACATTACACTAAAGCATTCACAATGTCACAAACACACACACCAGACCACAGAATCTGAGGCATGCTGCACTTCCTTCTTTGTTTCATCAATAAATCTCTTTTTCCCATTGAATTCCTTGTTGAAAAGTTGTCACCAACAACTCGTTCTCATTCCCAGCTTGCTGTCTAGGTTGGCTAATTAATTTCCTTGCTCCCCAGCAATACCAAGATAGCACTGACAGTCACAAACATAATTGGCTCATTGCCAAATCACCTGCACACTTTAGAGCCTGCTCAATTTTAAATGCACCTGGCTTTTCCTTTGCACTGATAATAGTGCAATACTACATTGTTTTAACATACCAAAACTACTGGTTGCTGAAGGCCATTCACAGAAATAATTTTAAAATGCTCTTCACATTACATTACTGAAAATTATCAGAACTTATTTTTTAAAAAGCTCTACCGAAACCATAAAATCATTCACAAAATTTGAAGATATAAGATATACATGAAATACAGCACAAAGCAGGATATTTCCAGGCAGATTTTTAAATATATATATAGGATGGCTGCGACCCCTTTATATGTGACAGAGTGCCAGTATTGAGGTTAAAGACATAGGCATACATGTGAAATAAAGAGTCAATGTCCATTCTTTATTCTACATCTTTTAATCTCAGTATTCCATATTGAAAAAGTTTGGTCAACAGCACAAATCTTCAATTCAGGGGTAAAAATAGACATGAACACGAGCGATATAACCTAATTTTTGAGTATAATGAGCACATCTTTGGAATCTAAATGATGAAAATTCACTGGGGTATGGTATCTTACACAAAAATATTCCACATAGTTGATGATATCTAATGCAAAAAAAGTATTTTTCAAATTGGACTTTTTTTAGAAATTAAGGTAGAGAGAAATTGAATACACACCTATGTCCCTTAAGTAGGAGGACTGTGTATCATTTGAAGTAAAAAATGTACACAAAATATTTGCCATGGTGAAAGGAATTACACAAAAATAATAAGTACCAAGGTTGAAAATGTACACAAAATATTTGAAACATCCAGTAGCAAGATTGTGCCACAGACAGATAACAGAAGTTGTGAATTAATTGATAATGAGGAACTGTACATCAAGGATACTGAAAATAATAAAACTGTACTAGTAATCCAAATTTATTGGTATAAAATAGATTTCAAGGTTTCCAGGCTTTTACACATCAACCAGATGGCTTTTCAAGGATGGTAGACAGCAACGGCAGTTTGCTACTACTAAAAAGGTATAACTGAAATTATTTGATTGGTGACTGGTGGACTTAAAAATCTTTGCATGGAAAACTACTGATTCTTTACCCAAAGCTAAAAGAGCCATCGAAATCAGTTGGCAGATTCTGATATCAGCACATTCATGTGGACCTGAAGATGACAATAGTATGCTTTCTAAAAAGAAAAACAAAAAATACATTTAGACAAAAGGAATCTTTACATCCACTATAGTATGTGTGAAAACATTTTTACTATCACCCTCAGAGTAATTTTTACTTTTGCAGGTATAAGCTTTGGGCTAATGAGAAGTAGACTAATCAGGGCTAGACCATTTGCCTCATTGAATGAATCATACTCTGGACAAATTGTCCCCTTTGAAACAGCACTGGATCAGATGTCTTAGGATTAATAATACCAGATACATTTTTAACACTTACAGAAACCAAGTCAATCAACATACAGAACAAATAATTTAACAGCAACACAACTCAATGCATACCAGCAGGGCTCAATGTGTGACACAGCTGTTGGTAGAAGGGGGAAGGAGTGTTAATTTTATGCATGAATGCACCTAGACCCACAGCAACATTGCATTATCATGGGGCCACAAACAGTGTTCATTGAAAAAACATCACAATGAATTGCTGCTATAGTTGCACATAAAAATACATGGACTATCACAGAAAATTTGTGAGGTGGGGAAACAGAAAATAGAATTTTCAACACATGAACTCAGCGTAGTCTAAAGCTGTTACATCAGACTGAACAGTTGAGTTACATTTTTTTTTTTTTTTTTACTTTTTCTGGATGAGTGAAAAATGTAATGGTGTGTAATGTAATGGAAACTTACTTGTATTTGAAGTTCATGAATCTCATTTGAATCCAATGATTTTTCTCCATGTGTCATTGGTTCCCTAATTTCTGCAATCATTTCAACCAATTTGTGTGCAAATTTTTGAGCTTCTGGTTCCAGCTTCTTGAAGCACGCAATGAGTGGTTTCACAAAAACTAGACTTATATTTGGAAGAAGCAAAAGCTCTTTCACAGAGAGAGCTAAGTGTTTCCTGTACAAAAAAAATTTAAAACACGTGGTTTAGTTTCACAAAACATTTTTATAGAATTTTTGTAAATTTTGCTATGCAATACTAAAGATGAGCAAATAAAAAAATAGTGAACATTTTCAGCTCACAAATTTGAGTTATTGTATGTATAATCACTGAAATATAAGATGGGCAAGCAATAAGATATGATTATGGATTCATTACATTTACACTGGATGTGACACAAACCAATGTTTCATGTTAAACTTATTTCTATGTTTAGCATCTCTCAATAGTCAATATTACTGAAAGATGCTAAGCATAATTTTAATCACCTCAAAATGAAATACATGTGAAGCAAGTGAAGTAAAACATTCTGAAGAAAAGAAAACATGTTCATTCACCTTTTAACAGGTTACACAAAAAAAAATTAATAAATGTAAATTACACTCACTGGTATTTGGTGGGTGTACCACATTACTGCAGGGAACAAACCATATTACTCAATTAGAGTTACATATATGTTCTATCTTTTATCATGACCTTTAATAACACAAAATATACACACAGACTTTTTCATTTCAGAATTGAGATATATGAAAGCTCAAAGATCACTTCTTAGTGCAAGTTTCAATTCCATATGTCACATCCTCAACTTCCTCTTCTGGAGCAAACAGCAGTTATGCATTGCCATCTGATTGTAATGACTTACACAAATCACAATTCTAAGTCTCACTGCAATTTTCTTGTAGAAATTTTCACGTTAACATCTGACCATCATTATGACAACCTTCTTGAAGTTTCATCATCACTGCATATCATAAAGGTGTTCACAGGTGATCAGAGCAACCTAAAATATGAGCATAAATAACTGGAAATAACCAGCATCAATACATGGTGAGGCAACTTCAACAAACAAGACAAGACAACACCTGATCACATCCCCTGTGCTACTTGATCTGACTCTACACTGTTGCTGGGAGCTTTGGACAAAGCATTTATTCTCGACACAGAAGTGCCATATTTTCACTGTTTTTAATGGAGCCATGTCTTAACATACATACATATCACTAAGCTGTTTTCAGATATTCAGAGGTTAGCTCCTAAATGAAAGAACTTACTGTTGCCATATCAAACGTCTCAATTTACAGCGATCTCAACACACAGCTTGAGCTTCACTGATATCCATCATACGATGCACACAAGACCTTTTGTACTTCATACTCAAAATGTTTTCCTCATGCAGACATTCCTGAATTAGGTCTTCCCATGATTTCTCTTGGCCCTCCTCTACCTTTTATTTTCTGCCACTTAAGTTGAAAAAAATCTCTCATTGAACATCACATCATTCTTTCAACATGTCCAAACCACCTAAAAATATTAGTCTCCATCTTACTACGAACATTTTGCCTCATATTACACAACTGCAGCGCATCTTCCTTCCTCACATGATCAGAGCATGTCCTGCCACAAAACCTCCATAAGCAACGCATCTCTCCAGAACACAAACGACGACAAACCAACACTGTCCATTTTGGCATCATGCATGCAGGCATCCATAAATATATTAAACAGCCATGGTGACATTACACAATCTTGTCTGCACTAATAGAGAACCATTTCAATACAACACCGAAAAACCAAAGTTATGGTGCTTGAGAGAGGAACTGGGAGCACTGAATGTAATGTAAGTATAAATAGCACTGTGATTGACCAGGTGAGTGAGTTTGTGTATTTAGGAAGCATGTTTGACAGAGAGAACAAATTGGATGGTGAAATCAGTAGGAGAGTGAATTCTTTTTGAAAGTTATAGCTGCTTTGGGAGGTTTTCACAGGAATAATGGGTTCTCTAGAGAGTCCTCCATGGCTGTGTATGAAACTGTAATTGTTCCTGCTTTAATGTATGGCAGTGAAACCTGGGTACTGCAGAAGAAACATAGGAGTCGTTTGTGTGCTGGAGAAATGCATTACTTACGTGGGGTTAGTGGCAAGACAGGGTCTGATTGTGTGAGGAATGAAGATGTGTTGCAGTTGTGTGATGTGAAGCAAAATGTAGCAAAATGTTGTTAGCAAGGTGGAGACCAATATACTTCGGTGGTTTGGCCATGTTGAAAGAATGAGTGATGAGATGTTTACTAAGAAAATCTTTTAGCCCAAGTGGCAGGAAGGAAAGGCAGAGGAAGGCCAAGGAAGACATGGGTGGATCAGATTCAGGAGTGTCTTCATGAGAAAAAGATTATGAGTATTAAGTATAAAAGATCTTGTGTACGGAGTGTAATGGATATCAGTGAAGCCTGAGTTGTATGTCAAGATCGCTGTAAATGGAGAAGTTTGATACGACAAGAGTAAGTAAAAATATCTGGTAGTTTGTATTTCTTTTTGGAGCTAACCTCTGAATCTCAGAGAACAGCTTAGTGATATGTATGTACCATTCACTCGTACACATGCTCTACTGCCAGCATACCATGGCTTTCACACTATTGAGTAGATTCCCAGTAATACCATATTTCTTCAGTACTTTCCACAGAAGAATCCTATCTGCTCGATCATAAGCTCTCTCTAAATCTATGAAGGCAGCAAAAACTTTCTTACCAACAGACAGATACTTTTTGATCATCATACATAATGCAAAAATTTGGTTAGTGCAGCCTTTACCAGACACAAAACATCCTAAGCTTTCTCTGATGTAACAGCTCGTACCGTATCAATAAGAACCTTTCCAAACACTTTCCCTAGCATACTCTGCACTGATACCAATCAGATCACATTTTCCCTTATACAAGGGAACAAGGATAGCATCTTTCCAGTTGTAAGGGACCATTCCTAACTCCCAGCACAACTGGCAAATTTCAGTTAACCAGTCAATTACAAAGTCACCACCATATTTTAACATCTCAGTAGTTATGCCATCTACTTTCAGAGCCTTACCATTCTGAAGAGATTTTAGAGCTTTAGACAACTCTTCTGTTCAAATCTCTCCTGTGCTTCCATGGCTCACTGTGACAAAATCTGTTTCTGCCTCAGAATCACCTTTGCTTACATGCTCTAATAATTCACAGTCATATTCACCCCATCTTTCACTTAACTCATTGGGATCCCATATCATTTCTCCGATCCTATTCTCCACACAACTTAGAATTTTCTTTTTCCAGTCTTATATGCTTCCAGAAAGATTTTCTATCTTTCCAAAAACCCAATTTGTGCTTTTCCACCTTTTCCTTCCTATCTTCTGCCTTACTCTGGGAAATCAACTTAGCTGCCTCAAGCTTTTTACAGTGATATTCATTCTCAGTAATTCTACCTTGCAACATCCCCAAATATACTTCCTGCTTTCTCTTCACCACTTTTTTAATCTTACTGTTCCACCAAGCATCACCTCTAATGTTACCCACCACTGCAGTATTACAGATCTCTTCAACAGCAATGACAACACAGTTCTTAAAACATGTCCACTTCTTTTCTGCATCCCCCTCACATGACTTCAACAACTCATTCAGTCATTCTCTAAGTAAATTAGAATAATGCTGATGTTCTAAGGGGAGCCTTTCAACCTTTATTCTTTTCATCATAGGCTTCTTCCTAATCCTCTTTCTCCAACCGATATTCAGTTTCACTCGTGACACTAACAAGTAATGATCACAGCCAACATCCTCACTTCTCATCACATGAGTGTCAACAACTAAGTGTTTCAGATGCTGATCATAAACAATAAAATCTATTACACTCTTTTGTCCAACAGTACAATTTTCTCTAGTGTATGCGTGGATATACCTGTGGTTGAAAACCATATTAGATACACACAATCCATTCTCAATGCAGAGCTCAATTAATCTTTCACCATTATCATTCACACAAGGATCATTAAACTTACCCAGAATGTTATCAGAAATCCCATTTTGAACACCTACTTCAGCATTGAAATCCCATACTATTATAACTTTTTCTTTAGCACCAAACTGGCTCAAAACAGCCTTAAGCTCATTCCAAAAATCTTCCTTCATATCAGCAGGTTCTGAATCACAAGGAGAATACACTACAATAATTACTATTCCCTGAAGTTTCACTTTCAGATATATCCAAAGAATTCTCTCACTTATGCAGCTGTAATGGATCAAGTTGTTCTTCATCTCTTCACTTAAAATCACACCCACACCTGCCTTTTTTTTTGTTGGAGGTTTAACGACCACCGTGAGCAACTCAATGGGCTATAAGGAGTCGCCTGTCCCTAATTTAGGGTCACTGGTTCAAGGGAAGGGAGAGAGCCAGTACCGTAAGACAAACACAACATCCATGCCTCACAGGGATTCGAACCCGGACCCCTTTCGGACGAATGATCAGAGGCCATCGCTTAGGCCACTACGCCACCAGGGCGGCGCCTGTTCTCTCACGTTATCCAACACTCCAGACCACACACTCACCATTCCATTCACTTTTTCTATCCCGATTTCCTTCTTTTTAGTTTCACTTACACACAGCACATACAATCTATACTTATTCATTTCTTCAATCACCTCATTCACATCCTTTCATTTATTCCTCTAGTATTCTATAAACTAATCCTACACTCACTCAGCCAAGATCTCTTTCTCATATGCCATTTATCAGTTCCAGGTTGTTTCTGTTGCAGATCATCCTTCTCAAGTGTGGTAGGTCCCCCATATCTCAAACTTGAGTTTAAATTTTTTCTTAGAGTCATAAAAATCATAAAGGTACATCAGTGTGGGTGATCAGTCCACAGCTGATGGCAGATTACTTCAAAAGTTTGTATGCAAAGAATGTGGTAGGGGGGGGGGAAATAGACAAAAAATCTTACTGGAATAGTTTAGTTAATATGGCTGAACTACTTCTCACGCCCAATTCTTGCACAATAAAAGCCTTAATAGGTTTACACTGAGACATATCATTTGCTGAGTGTGAATTTGAACTTGCTTCTGGTTTTGCAACATTTCAGCTAGTGAAAATTACAGTGGAAGCCCTTTGCTGAAGAGATGCAACATTGAAATTTATGATGGAGAAGCTAAATACAAAATTAGGGCATGATATGAGAGATGCTTTGTATACTCAATAATGAAGAAACAAACTGAATTATCAAGGGTACTAAAGTATCTTCATTATAGCCCACAAGCTCAAGATAAAAACCATGGGGAATTTATGCTATGAGGAAAATTCTGCAGCAAATATTTTTATAATAAATATTTGCTATTAATTAGCAAATTATTTTATATTTTCCATCAGCAGCAAATATAAAAATATTTGTTAGAGAATATTGTAGGTTTTATGGTAATACCCATGAAACAGTAGCAACAATGGATGTGGAAATGGTGCAAGAGTGCCTTGCACCATTTCCACAAGTCAGTTTACTGATGACGGCACACACTGAATTAACAACATCTTAGCTTTTGCAAACTGGTTGATCATATTCAGATAAATTAAGAAAAGGACTTGATTTGTTAATCAGTTTCAGTTTAGTTTCAACATTTATAGAGAGAGATTCTGTTTTACTCCAACCCCACTGATCCAACAGTGACAATAGCTTGTGAACTTGGTGTGTTCCACTAGAGTGGATGGAAAAGAGAAAAACTACAGTTCATTTGTGAATATCTACTTCCAATTTCCCTCACAAATGCAGAATCAGAAAGGTCATTTTCATGTGCCGTCATGTTGTGTACTAAATATAGATCCAAAACGAGCGACACAGCAATAGATGAATTCTGCTTTTTAGAAGCTTATTTCAAAAATGCTTAAACATTTTTAAAGTGTTAGAGGAGTTAAGAGTGGATCTACATTGCTGCTCTTAAACTGTGTAAGTATTTACTTGTGTATTGAATAATGGTCAAACCTTAGCTGTGAAGATCTCTTTCAATGATAATAATTTTCTTCAAAATAAAACTATTTTGGTTTACTGTAAATCAGTCTTCAATGGGCATTAGCTACCAAATTTATCACAATCCACTGATTCAAGTTGAGTAAAAATTTAAACTTTGCTCCTGTTAAATACTTTTACATATGTGCTGTTTCCCTCCTTTAATTTCAGTACAATGAACTTTTCTTGTATTTGTTTATAAGTCTCTAATATGTAGGATAAGCATATTTTTCTTAATGTGGATAATTTTTATTATATTAAGAACTTTAAATAAAAAATAAACCTAGAGCATCTTTTCTACCTGGTTGCTGAAATGTAGTGAAGGCCGATCTTGGGATCCCAGGATTACAATCCCCAGTAAACATTAACCTATATCCAGTTCTGAATGAGAAAGGGTAATTTATATTATGAGGAAGCATTGGCTAACAAAAAACTGAAATTTGTTCACATTCCCAGATAATAAACCACAATCCTCATTTATACTATGAGGAAGCATTGGACAGCAAATACCGAAATTTGTTCACACTCCTAAGCCACATTTGGATTTTTGTTGTTCAGGGTGATGTAACAGTAGCATACTCGACTGGAAATCAGAAGATGTGGGTTAAATTCCCACTCCAGGATGATGCCATTTTAAAGTTTTTTGAAAAGACTGCTACATGGGAAACAGTGAAAATATGGTGTTTCTGTGTCAGGAATAACGCCAATCAGACTAAATATTGGACAAAACAAGCTTTATCCAATGCCTGGGAACATTAAAATTTAAAAATTTCACCCTGTCATCAAAAATCTGCAGCTCTGATTCTCCATTATATAATCCACTAATTTATGAATTAGTCTTAAAATTTAATTAATAAACACAATCTTATGGATCTCACACCCACTTTAAACCCACTTCTAATTCACTTAAAAAAGATAGGAAAATATTGAAAATGTTTCCACATTTTTTTATTTTTGTGTGTAATTTCAAAGTATTACTCATTTTTTAATTTGAAATTTATTCGTTAGGCTTGGGTATATAGATATTTTCTATGTAAAAATAATATAGATTGAAAGTGCTAATTACAGCAAATAATTATGCATGCTAGCTTGCATATTTGCATGTCTTTCCTAATTATTTAACTGCCTTGTAAATGCAGCTTTACAAGTTGGGATTAACAAGTGATAAAAACCAGAAGATAATTTTCAAAAATCACCAAATGACTTTCAGCATTTACATGAGAAATTATATTATGCAACAGCAAACAGATGAATAAATCACTAGAATGGTTATGATAAAAGAACCAACTTAATGAATTTAAATCTTAGCATGGTATCCCTGTTACAAATTAATGATTTATCTGAATGCAACTGAATAAATGTTTCCAAAGCACAATCAAGGTTCACATAGTTACCCACAGAAAAGTTAAAGGACTTTTCCAGCACTTCTCAAGCAGCACCTTGTTTTCTTTCAAGACCTTGCTCAAAATATCATTTGTATCATTTCTGATTGCAGTTTAACAAAGTGTAACAAAAATTTCTTTAATGATTATCGGCTTAATATACTAATATTTCTAAAAGCATTTTTGTTTCTCAGATTTCACAATTGATTATAATAATCACTGATATCAAATTCCTTGCATATGGTTAATTTATACATAGATAGTGTTCACAAAAGCTTAGCAGTTATTATTAAAAAGCCTGTTTTCTTAAAATAAGAGAATATTTTATCTGACATTCTGAGATAGATTGTTACAGATTAGTCAATTTATATGTTTCACTAGAGCAAATGTGACAATGATTTAAAATGTTGCACATGTTGAAAACACATGGAATAAAATACAAAGTATCTCCTTGTGCTGAAAACATTTTCACATTAGTATCACTCCACACAATGTGAGTCTTGCAAAACATTTCACTACCACAATTGGGTTTGTCAAAAGATTTCAGTCAATATGGTATGTGAAAAGCATTAGTAGTTTCTTGAGAAAACTTCAAATTTCTGAAGATATCATTTGTAATACAGTTTTTGTTCATTATTGATAGGCATTTTTTATTTGGAAGTTTAAAAACATATGGTTAAAACAGTCTTTAAAAAGATAATTCTTAAAAAGGACATAAAGAGACTTATTGGTCAGCTCAATCCTCTATCAGTTAGAGACACATACCAAACATTCATGCTGTCTTAGATCATAAAGGCCAACTTATAGCTGTAGTTACTTAATGGTTTTATTGCTATAGTTCATTTTATTGTTACAAGTATTACCATAATCAAAATACAACTGAAGTGTTAAATTTTAAGCAGTTTCAGCCCTTAAAGTTTCCACTCTTATTTATAGATATTCATTTACTGTCCTCTTTTTGTTATTCAGTTCCGTTTAACAAAAATCACATTTCAAGTGCTTTCTGTTTTTATCCATTTTGTTAGCAGTTTTTTCAAAATCATGGTAACAACCAAATAGCATGTACAGGGTGTCCACAGAATCATCAAACCTGATTTCCCTGACCAAATTTATAAGAAATCCCTGACCTTACACAAATAGGTTTATTTGAGTTTTTCAATATATGTGCCATGATAATAAATAAAATTGAATTGGATAATTGAGAAACTTATATTATTTAAAAGTGTTTTCGTTTGATGTATAAAGTTTCCCGAATAACTGATTCATTCAATTTTTTTTTTAATTGGCCTCCACCTTCTCCATAGCCATCCAACTCATACCTTTTTAATTTTCAGTTTACTCTTTTTTTCATGGTTTACATTTATTGAAGAAACACTCAAACAAACCCATACACAATATTCAGAACAGTTACTACAAAAATATTACAGTAGGAACACAGTCACTGTTTTTATATTACACACCACTTTTCTTCGTTTCCCAATCTGAAATCGTTGCCTGCAATGCTGCTTCTTCCAACTCTAGTTCCTTCCATACTCTATCTTTTTTCCTTCAATTCCTTTATTTCATTATCAATTTTTCTTTTTTCCTTCAGTTTCCTTTCTTCTTCATTTTGAAGAACACTTTTTTTTTCTCAAGATAATCCTGATATCTTCGCCTGGAGGCTCTTACAGAAAGAAGCCTTCTATTGATGGCAATGTGTTCTACTCCTCCCATATTTTTAATGGCATCAAAAACTGTTTTCTGACAAATCAGGGATTCTTCCACTGGGAGATTTTCCACAAGAAGAGACACTGACAGAAAATCCACCTTCCACTGAAGCCATGAGACATAATGAGACAAATTTTGATTACATCCCAAAGTTCACCAAATTGTTTTTGGTTGTCAAGTACAGCACTGTAAAATTTGTCTAATCTAATGGAATCATCATGACTGTCTAAAAATTCATTAAACTGAGACTTTAAAGCAGATTTAGCTTCTACACACAATGAAGCGTACTGTTTATTAACTTTTTCAGCACAGTCATCTGAAATCCTGTTTGCACTAAGTAAAACTTCGAGCACAATTTCCACTCTCTTCTTGCCTAGACTAGGCTGCTGCACTATAATATTTGGGTCCAAACAAGTTACCCCACGGACAAACTTAAATTTCAGTGGGCTTTTCTCACAAAGTTTTTCAATCATACTGGTCACAAGTTTCCTAAATTCAAGCTTAAACTCTAATTTCTCCCTTTCTGAGCACTTCACTTCTTTTAATAGCTTTTTAGCACTAAATCCAATATCAACTTTCTCAACTGAGAGAAGATTTTCACTTTTTGATAAATCTAATATTAAAAGTTTTGAGACACTATCAGCTTCACTTAATTTGTCACGCTTCAAGCTTCGTGCCATCAAATTTTTCATCAGATCCAGCAAATCAGTGTGTAAGAAATATTAAAGTATTAAAGGCTTTGGGCTTTGGAACCTTCTCAAAAAGATTCACACTCTGAAGCCATAGTCCTAAATGCAGCCAATTTGCCTTTCAACAGTGGACTTTCCATGAATTCTGCAAGAAACATGTGCTGTTTGCTGGAAACCGATGATTCTTGAACACATTTCTTGATAAGATCATAGACAAGCAATGCCGTAGTCAAACAATTAACGTTTTCCAACCACCTTAACAGTGCGAAATTTCAAAGGGAAATCTTTACATCCAGTAATCATAGTATAATTTGCACAACGAGCAGAACTATCTTTTAAAAGATAGTACAAGTTACACAGAAAGTGATGTATATCCCATTTCACTGCTTCAAGTCTAGTTTTCATAGCTCCATTGACCACGTGAAGACCACATACTTCAATGTCAACTAATAATTTACCATCTGGATTTTCAGTTCTAAGTTTATCTTTCAGCTTTTGAAGAAAGCTGAGATTAACGTTAGGTCCATCCATTGACACTTGTAGCATGTTATCCAAGGGAAGAGGTGCACCTTTAATGAATTTTTCTAAAAGGTCATTAGCTGTTGCCCGTCCTAAAAACACACTACTTAAGTATCTAGTGGAAACTTTTTTGCAGATTGACGTCCCAATAACGAACAAACTGATCCATTTGCCCATGCTGAGCAATTTTGTTCAGTGATTCATCAAAACAAATTACAAAGTCTGTGCACTGCTTCAGATCGTCCATTAAACACTCTTTGAAATGTGGTGCCAATCCATGGTTTATCACATAAGATGTTTTGCTTTTGCCTAAAGTAAATTTTGAAGCTATCGCACTGTCAGGAAACATTAACTGAAATGTTTTGTTAATCTGTGTACAAGAGTTCAGAGACATTCGCTTGGACAACACTTCCAATGGCCCATATTATTTCCGACTTTGTTACATCATCTTTCACTACATAAGCATTAAGGTTACTGGACTTCACATCATCTTTCACAACATAATTATTTGAGTCATTAGACTTAATATTTTCTAGAAGTACTGATTCCACATTTCCTGAGCTTGTTGATGGCAAGAGTTCGTTATTACAAAGAGAGTTCTTTTTCACAGAGGAAGTGAAAGAAGCAAGACTGGGCTGAGACATTTTAGCACGGATGTTTTTCAAATGATTAGGGCCATTTTCGTGGCTGGAGACTGCCCGACGCCCCATGTTGCTAAGCTTGAAAATTTTAAAGCACACTTTACAAAATGCTGATTCATTGTCGCCATTCACAGCAGCTATCCAACCAGAAAATTCAGGATTTAATTGTTCGTCCAACCATTGTTCATTAAACACACAACGCTTGACATTGCTGCAGTCTTAATTGCCTTTTAACAAGGTATAACTTATACCACAAATTTTCTTCTACTCCTTTGACCTAAAACAAAAAGAGAAATGTTAACAAGTAATGTAACACAATTTACAATAATAGGTAGGAAATACAAGGTTACATTAGTAGGAAGGGGAAGTTAGTGACTGTCTGCAACACCAAGGGCAAGTGTGTTGGGCGATGAGGGCGTCACTCCCCGACGCTGGGTTAAAACTAGTTGTAGTCTAACTGTGATTGAAATTTCCCTGACTTTTTTTTTAAATATCACTGATTTCCCTGACTTTTACTAACATTTCAGGCATTTCCCTAACCAATTTTCATTTCCCTGATTTCCCTTGACTTTCCAGAATGTGGACACCCTGCAGTAGCACCAAACTAAATTTGTCTGTTTTAAATAAGAATCATCCAAAAGTTATTTCATGCTATAGAATGAAGGTAACATCACTTTTTTTGTAAGGCATTAACAACATCCCTATACAAAAGAAGCATGTCTTTTCCTCCACTAATAATGCGGTCTAAAATGCTGAAGGAAACAATGAATCATTCCAGTAGAATAAATAAAAACATCAACGTTTCTCACAATAAAATGTTTATTACACATCGACTATAGTTTCGCAGAGTGTTTGGCTTGGCATCATCGGGCCAAATGGTTAGAGTAAACATTCAAATCATTGTGACAGTATCAGAGTTCCGACGGTCACGGATTTTGATAAGTCGTTCCATGCGCTTGAAAAGATATGGTATCGACTTCATATCGTTGACAAGCCGCGAAGAGTTCCGGTATATGTGGAAAGCTTCGAATATATTAAGCTTGATAGTCAAATCAGGTTTATCAATAAGCGTAGCACTTCCAAAAAAAATGTATGGTTATTTTCGTGACAATGTTGGGCTATAGATGACTTCTTCAATTCATAGTTCCGTACGTAGGTCTTGTGTTCCTTCATACGGAAACTTAAAGCCCTGCGTGTCTTTCCTATATACAGTATGAAAATCCACATTCACAAGGTATCTGATAAATTCCCCAGGAATTTATGTCTTCAATGTAGTCTTTTGATCCATCAGAGAAACAATTGAAAGAAGTTTGGAAAATGGTAACAAGTTGTGTGACTCTTGAACATAGCTCAAAAAATCATCTAAAGCTCTCATACGCTCGTTGTCCACGTTTCTACGCACTTCCGAAGATACACAAGATTGGTGTCTCTTTCCATCCCATAGTTAGCAATATCGGATCAGCTACACATAAGTTGGCCAAGTTTCTATCTTCGAAATTATCTACCTTAACTTCTTCGAACAAAACAGCTGTAAAAAATTCCATTGAGTTTGTCAATCAGCTAAAACAACATCCACACAACGACCAGTTCATGTTATCCTTTGATGTGAAATCCATGTTCCCAAGTATCCCACTGAATGGAGCCCTTGAATCATTGAAAGCAAGTCTCACTGAAAATCATTTCAACCAGCCAGAAGTAGAAGAAATTTTGAGATTGGTGGAAATTTGTATCGGACAAAAGTTTCCTTTTTTGTGGAAGATTTTTCCAACAGACGGAAGGCCTTGCAATGGGTGGCCCACTGTCACCTATTTTATGCAAAGTCTACATGCACCACTTTGAGGACAAATTCTTTCAGCTTGTTGCATTCGACCTGTGGATTCGATATGCAGATGACGCTTTTGTTCTCTGGAATGGCATGAATTTGGAAATACCTAAATTAGTTGAGCTTATCAATTCAGTTGATCTTCATGTATAGTTCATGAGTGAGACTGAAAATAATGGCTGCTTACCATTCCTTGATGTCCTTGTGTCATACTCTGAAGGATCCTTCAGTACAACAGTTTATCAAAAACCATTTGCTATTTCCCTACTCCCACATGCAAAATCAAATCACCCATGGAAACAAAAGATCTCTGCCTTCAACACATATATATATATATCGTGCAATACATATATGCTCAACTGAGGATTCCTTAAGAAAGAGCTTGATTTTCTTAAACAAATCGCTGTACACAGCGGATATAGCCCTTCCGTCATAGACAAAGCTGTCCAAAAATTTAGGAAACCAAAGCTAGTCTGCTCGCTCACACCAATAAACCTCCCAATACAAAAGAATTGGGTGGTTATCCCCATTTGCTCCTCAAATTTGCTTCGGAATTTCAAAATTTTTTAAAAGTTTTAATTTCAGAGTTATTTTCAAACCCACAAACAAGATGAATTTTTACAGATCAAAAGACTATGTTGAAGACATAAATTTCTGGGGAATTTATGAGACACCTTGTGAATGTGGACTTTCGTATATGGGACAGACCCACACGGCCTTAAGTTTCCATGTGAAGGAACACAAGACCTATGTACGGAACTGGGAACTAAAGAATTCATCTATAGCCCAACATTGTCAAAAAAATAACCATAATTTTTGTTTTGTTTTTGAAATGCTGCGCTTATTTGATAAGCCTGATTCGAGTATCAAGCTTAAATACAGGGTGATCCATTTAAACCAATACCCTGAAAAAATCTTACATTTTTGCAAGGGATCGCGCAAGGAACTTCTTCTTTTTGCAATAGAAGCAGCAACTCCTGGAGAATGAAAACCGCCACCGTGAAGAAGATTGTTAACTGTAACTGTAACTCAGCTCGTGATTTGTTTGTTGTTGCATTGTCATTCACTGGCGTGCATTCGGAAACATGCAGTATTCTGTTCCAGAGCGTGTTTTTTAGTGAAATCGTATTGGGTAACCAATTCTGTCATCAAAATGCAATGAGCATTTCGAAGAGAGTTTGGAGTTCGAAAAGTGCCAAGCAAGTAAACAATTCTGTCGATGGCAAAAAAAACTGGAGCAAACCGGTTCTCTTCTCAGCAGTAGCGGTAGACATCACCCTCCGATGCCCCAAACGCGTGTGGACGATGTTCAGCAACATTTACTTCAATCTCCGACGAAATGGTTGCGCAGATTAAGCCAACAGACAGGATATTCATACGGAACTTGTCAAAGGGCAGCAAAAAAAAAAAAAAAAAAAAGGCGAATATTCGACCATTTAAGGTGCACGTAATCCATCAGCTGCAGGAACCGGACAAGGGAAAGAGAGTAAGTTACTGCAAATGGTTTCAATTTTTTTTTAATTTGCGATCTGATATTCTCTCCATCACATGGCTTACGAATAAAGCCTGGTTTCATCTGTCAGGCTACGTCAATTCGCAAAACAGAAGATACTGGGCTGTCAAAAACCCACACGTTATGTGTGAAACACCGATGCATTCACAAAAGGTTGGTGTATGGTGTGCGGTTTCGTCTACGAAAATTATTGGCCCCATTTTTTTCTCCGAGACTGTCAACACTAACGTTTATTGCCGCATATTCAATGAATTTGTGGAACAACTTGATGACATTGAATTGACAGAGGGCTACTTTCAGCAGGATGGTGCTACGTGTCACATATCGAAAGTCTCAATGGAACTCATAACCAGCTTCTTTGATGACAGATTAATTTCAAAAAACATATGGCCTCCCCGATCTCCGGACTTAACTTTCCCTGACTTTTTTTTATGGGGCTACTTAAAGGATAGATTTTACAAAACTCATCCAAAAACATTGGATGCATTGCGTGAAACAATCACGACTGAAATTGGCAATGTTACTGCTCGTACTCTACATGAGACATCACTGAATATGGTGCGGCGTGTTCAACTGTGTTTACAAGAAAATGGAGAACAATTCCAACATTTGCTTTGATAAAATGATTCTCCAATACCACATGTATAATTCTCAACTTACTGTATGATTTTGTTGTTATTTATAAAAAAGTTATAAGTAAATCATATGGTACTGGTTTAAATGGATCACCCTATATATTAGAAGCTTTCCACTTATACTGGAACTCTTCATGGCTTGCCAATGATATGACGTCGATATATCTTTCAAGCGTGTGGAAACAACTTACCAAAATCCGTGACCATCAGAACTCTGATGGTGTGACAATGATTTGAATGTTTACGTTCCATTTGTCCTGATGATGCCAAGCCAAATGCTCTGCAAAACTATAGTCAATGTATAATAAACATTTTATTATGAGAAACGTTGATATTTTTATTCTATCTTCATCAGTTTAGTAGTCATAAATTATATAATCATTCCAGTATTTCACAAAATTTTATGGTTATTTCTGCAAAAACACGTTTTAGAAAAAAATTTCTTCACTAAAATGGCACATAATTGCTGACTAATCTGTAACAGTATATTTCAACATACTAGTTAAGAATAAACTTTAGAAGACAAACAATAATGTACTTTGAAATATTTTTTTTTATCAGTATAGTTGCTCAATTGAAGGCTGTATACTGCTGTATTATGTCAATTGTCCTCAAAACCAAAAGATTATTCTTATGAGATTTTATTCCTGTCGTCATATGATTTTTATTTTCATTTACAAGATCATTCACCTTTTCAAGAATTAAGTCCTCAAATCTTTAAACATGAAGAATGGAACAAAATTATAATCACAATGTGTTTGTGAATATGTATTTGATAAAAATCTCAAACCTAGCATTATAAAACTATTTCTGGATAGTTTTCTTAGAACTGTGGAGAGTAATTGTCTGACAAAAAACTGAATTTTATACAACAAGCAGCAGTCTTTCATCATAAAATCCCGAAAGCTAATAGAAAATGTGGCCACAGTTAGAGAAATCGGATTCAAAAAGTTTTTCTAATACAGTGCATCTAGAAAATTAAAAGGTACATGGCAGAGCCAGATTTAGACATTCTATGGCCCTAAGTGCAGTTTGAAGGAGAGGCCCCTTTTATTAGGGATATCAAATTGGCTGGAATGCATGTCGGAGTGTGATAAAATAAACATCTTAGTAGTATGGTCGCAATTTTAAACAACTTTGAAATAAATACAGGATTACACCAAGTAATACAAATTTTGAAGATGACAACCCGATTTTTGGTGTAAATGTGACAAGGATGGTAAATCAGATAATACTTACCATCCTTGTCACATTACACCAAAAATTGGATTGTCATCTTCAAAATTTGTATTACATGGTGTAATCCCGTATTTATTTCATGATTTATCTGCTTCTCCGGGCAATCACGGGATAGGATTCTTAACCTCCAGATTCGCTAAACATGAATGCCGGTTGCTTCGACTAGCGAATCCTGTGATGGTTATATTCAAATTAATCTGAAACTTGAGACTTGGTCGTTCTGGGTGGTGTAGTGGTTAGCATACCTGTGCGCTATCTGGAAGACGCGGGTTCGAGACCTGCTCCACGACAATGAAATTTTCAAGTTTTCAGATATTATCTGACTTATCATCCTTGTCACATTTACACCAAAAATCGGATTGTCATCTTCAAAATTTGTTAAACAACTTTATTTTGTGCTTTCATTTTGGAAAAAGTGTCGATTATGTCATCATAACTGAGAGAAATTGATAAATCTGATTCTATAAGTATCATAGATAGATGAGACAACTTTTCTTGCCCTAATGAATTTCTTAATTTTTAAATTTTGTAAATTTTTACCTTCTTCAGAACTGAAAAGGGCCTTACCTTTCACTGCTGTCATTCGTTACTGGCTTTGTCAAAAAAATAATTAAATATTGTTTCAATATTTAGAAATGCTGATCGCAGTCCATCGTTAAGGCATTGATACATATTCGTGTGATTGCTCACACCTTCTTTAATGTATTTTAAAAACTGAAAATTTTCGTCTCGAAACTGGTCTATATCAATGTCCTCTTTGTATATCTTCACAAATGTGCCTGATTAGTCTTCATAGACTTCTACTCTACAGTGAATTTCAGAGGTTAACATGTCACATATAATGTAAATGGTTTCTGTGATGAAATGTTCTCTGCCTTGCAGAAGAACTTCATTTTCTGTAGTCTCACCAAAAATGATTTCCTCTTCTTCTGTCGGCATTTTTCATCTTTGAATTTATGGTTGTGCGTCCAGGTTTTGGTGTCAGCTTCTAGGAATTGAAAATTACTTCTCAAACTTGTGATGAATGCTTTTAATGATTTTAGCGAATTCACAGCTTTCAAAAGGTTCATTTTTATATTTGCTCATTGCATTTAATTTTTGTAATACCATATTCCAAAATATGGTTAGTAGAGCTGTTTCACACGCCTGTAATTGTTTTACAAGCCCTTTTGCTTCTAGTCGACATTCTGGTTTTTCCTTTTCACATCATTCAATTTCTGTCAACACATTTTGTATGATCAAAAAACTGTTCTTTAAGCCAATGTAGTATCAGCTCTAGTTGACCACCTTGTGTCACTTAACTTTTTCAATGATGAGGAGCCAGATGTCAAACAAACATCCAGAATGTTCCAATGCCTTGTTGACTTTGAAAAGAACGTACACAAGTAGAAATATCTCACTGCATTTGGGCAGGAATTGGCTGTCAAACTTCCAGTTAAGTTTAGTGAGTGACTTGCACAAGGAATGCAAAATTCAGTGGGACTACGGCTTCTTATTCTGGTATGTAGCCCTGTATATTTCCCTGACATATTTTCTGCATTGTAGTATGCTTGTCCCCCTACACTTTTTAATGTCTAGAGAAATTGTCTAATTCCTTTAGTACAATTTCTTCTAAGTATGTAAGCCTTACACTCGCTGATTGCAACAAATCCTAGAAATCTTTCTTTGATTTCTCTGTTTGCCGGCACATGCCTTAATATAAAAACAAACTGATCTATGTGTGATATGTCTGGGGTCGAATCTATAACAATCAAAACATATATGGATTCTTTCACTTCTTCAGCAATTTGATGTTTCAATTTGTCTCCCATTAAGTGAATGGAGAAACCGCTAACATTCTGAGACAGGGACTTGTGATGTGCATATTTGAGCTTCAGCCTGAGGCCTCCAGCTAATGCTTATTGCACCTAATGGGAAATCTGGCCCTGGTACATGGATAAACTAGCCATACAGCAGCATGCCAGCATGTATATAGCTAATATCACTAAACCAGCTAGTGCTTATTGCACCTAATGGGAAATCTGGCCCTGGTACATGGATAATACTAGCCATAGAGCAGCATGCCAGCATGTTTATAGCTAATATCACTAAACCAGCTAGTGCTTATTGCACCTAATGGGAAATCTGGCCCTGGTACATGGATAATACTAGCCATACAGCAGCATGCCAACATGTTTATAGCTAATATCACTAAACCAGCTAGTGCTTATTGCACCTAATGGGAAATCTGGCCCTGGTACATGGATAATACTAGCCATAGAGCAGCATGCCAGCATGTTTATAGCTAATATCACTAAACCAGCTAGTGCTTATTGCACCTAATGGGAAATCTGGCCCTGGTACATGGATAATACTAGCCATAGAGCAGCATGCCAGCATGTTTATAGCTAATATCACTAAACCAGCTAGTGCTTATTGCACCTAATGGGAAATCTGGCCCTGGTACATGGATAATACTAGCCATACAGCAGCATGCCAGCATGTATATAGCTAATATCACTAAACCAGCTAGTGCTTATTGCACCTAATGGGAAATCTGGCCCTGGTACATGGATAATACTAGCCATAGAGCAGCATGCCAGCATGTTTATAGCTAATATCACTAAACCAGCTAGTGCTTATTGCACCTAATGGGAAATCTGGCCCTGGTACATGGGTAAACTAGCCATACAGCAGCATACCAGCATGTATATAGCTAATATCACTAAACCAGCTAGTGCTTATTGCACCTAATGGGAAATCCGGCCCTGGTACATGGATAAACTAGCCATAGGCCAGCATGTATATATAGCTAATATCACTAAATTAAAAACCTAAATTTAGCAACTTAGCAGGGAGACTTTATATCAGAAAAGGTGGAAAATTATGCAAATGGCTAAAAACTGGGAAAATCCTGCCCTCGAAATGGAACTTGCAGAAGTACCTACTGAGCACAAAATATAAATATAAGGGGACACCTCTTGACATGAAAACTTTGCATTTGAAAGATTTGATATCACATGGAATATATTGATCATAGCTAAAAAGCTAGGTGATAATCAGAACAATCCACATGCTGTCAGATTTTCTGAATTTAGCATAAACTTTAAATTATTGCGAATAATTAGTAACATTTCTTTTAAAATTATAAAAAATAAAATTAAAGGAATGCTTATTTGGACTATCATATTTAATTACCAAAGTTCTTTGGTTGCAGGGGTTGAAAATGTGAGGTGGAAGATGTGGTTCACATGAAGACACTATAAATACATGACAGAATAAAAAACTTATGTATGCACATATATTTCACTACCTGCCAGCTTCATCAGCTAAATCAAACTCTGATGCTAAAATCAAAAGCTGCAAGCTCACAAATTCATGCTGTAATTTTCGGGCAATATTCCATCCTTCTTCAATATTTAACACATACCTGTAAAAAAAAAAATGTTTTTCTGTGAAAACACAGATTCATAAATTGCTTACACTAAATCTTCACACTAAGGTGCTCAAGACACTTGTACTGCATGTATAAAACCTATTTCCATATTCTGGTTATACATAATGTTGTTACAGTATAATGCTTCCATGGTACATTAGTGAATGCTTTTTTCTAAAACTTTTGATGGTGATTAATTTTTTGAAGCAATCCTTTTAATTGCTCTTATCTCTACTACAGCTAAAGTGATAATCATTAACGGTGCCCTGAAAGGCATAGCACCAGACTCAAAAAAAAAAAAAGAATGGTAGTGTCTCATGTGATTTACAAAATTGGGCTCTGGATTTAACAAGCCTAATCACTTGGGCACCAACACAACACGTTATTCACCATGATTAAATAATGGAGAAAAATGGAATGATAATGTGAAAGGGAAATTCTGTAAATGTTACAGTTAACACAGATATTACAAATTTTTCTACCAAGGCAGGAACTCCTTAGCATTCATGCTCCAAATTCAAGTGTATGGAGGTAATTCTTCTGGAATTAAATAAACAAGACTCTGAATGCAAATGAGAACATATTTTTTTCCTGCCAGGAATATACTTGTTCTACATAAATGCACAATTCCCTCCACAAAAGTGACCTTTCAAGAATAAAGTAAGTTTTGTCAATCAATCAGAAACTGATTAAAGAGATATTGTAATTTTTTTTTTACAAAAACATGAATTTCAAGAGTAATTTAACTTACAAAACTGCATTCTAGAAGACTGTCCATTCGAAAAACTGATTTTGGTTATGTACTTTTATCCATTAAAAAGAAAAAAATACTGTGTGCAAGTGTCATTTTCAGATTACAAAGTATTAACTCATTTGTGAAGATACTTATGCCTCCTACACCACAAAAATGTAAATTTAAGTAACTTAAATACACGGGATTCCACAAAATCATTAAATATTCCCCAAATCAGTTTTTTTTTTTTTCCTCCTCAAAACCCATCAGATCTGCTGCATGTATAAGGGATTAATTTTTTTGAATCCTTCAAAATTAATGGTAGTAAAAAAACTACAGGGAATACCACCATGCTTTATTTTAGAAAGTGATACCACAATGCCATGTCACGTCAGCCTGAAGAGGTTTTTCTCTTCTACATGCAACTATTTTGTTCTCCCACAGTTTTGTGATTGCATGGATCTCCATATAACTTATTACCTCCTTTCTTTTTGATTCTACCTTTCCTTCATTTGAACCTCTCTGTTGAAGATTCTTAATCATCAAAAAATTACTCACCAGTTTAATTAAAAACCTCTTTTTTATGAAGTTAGAAGTTTATATGTCTATGATAAATGAGAAATACTAATATTATCTGAGATAACCTTATCTTATTTATGATATGTTATCTTAAATAAGATAGTTCAAATTATCTCATTGAGTTTTTTTTTCATGCTGTAGTTTGTTGATAGATCCTGTTGTTTCTGTTACTATGATTACTTCTTAAGTACAACTAACATGAAAAGTCAAAGGTTTCATCAGGTAGATATACTACACTACAACAGAAAAAGAGTGATGAGTAATTCAGAATATATATATTTTGACCATTCTGGCATGTGCAACCACCTTCAGCTAAAAACTAAAATGACTTCCCTTTCTTGCTGCCCACTTCCTACCATCCAGGGCTAATTTTCAGCCTGTATGCACCAGCACAGCAGTACCAGTCAAAACCCGTAATACCTCCATACCAGTTGATAAATAGTATAACTACAGTAAGCAGCACAATTAATTAATAACATAAATTCTAATAAAAACACATAATATTGTGTTCACAACTAATCTGCAGTGTAACTTTTTACGTACTGACAGCCGTCAGAGCAACTGCTTTGCACATTTTGGGGGTAATCACCAGGTTTTTATAAACTTTGTGTTGCACAGTTGTAACTGATTTTCAATACTTTAGTTTTCACTCTGGTTTTATTGTTATTGCATTTTAATTATTGGGGTGTTCTTCCAAAGTGCTCCTGTTTGCTGTGGCACAGACACTCATGCTGCTCATTGGTCAGTGCTGTGTTCAGTTGACAAATTGGAATCATTCTGTGTCATTTCCCAGGAACTTAAGTCTTTTCAAACATCTCATTTCATAGTTTTAAACAAGTAATTTCAAAGATAACATTTTGCTCTTGGGCTGTACTAACTCCAAGCTGTTGTAACCACTTCATGTCATTCTATCATTTAAGGAGGGAGTTTTGTTGTTTGTGTTATGAAGGGTGCTTTCTTCAGTGTTTCACTGTCTTACAAATGGTATTTCTGGTTTTGTTTTGTGCCTCACTTCAACTGCCATAATTTTGTATACTCTAACATGAGAGCCCATATCGAGACAATGGAATCCAGCTGGCAGCCCATGAAAAATCTTAAAGGATAATTTTTAACTCAATTAAATGACAATTTTTAGCACTTTCAACTGTATAATTAAAAATAATTGACCATTTCAGATATGAAATATTTAATAGAACTTCAGAGGAAAAAAAGAATAACATCAATATGGGTATATCATTGCAATCTAGATTTATGGTCCTGCTTGTTGCAAAACATATCTACTGAAATGAAAAAACAACGTGAAAATCCTGCAAATATGTGGTGTCAGTGAATAAAGACAGACATCTCTCTTTCCATGTTTTATCAACACACAGCAACTGAAATTTTTATCCAGTCACTGCTGGGGATCCAAATCCCAGATCTCTCAATATCTAGCCAAGCAGCCGTATGCTACGGTGGCCAACAATTAACAGTGTTATGTGTTGTTGTTTTTTCTGTCAGCTTAAAAAGAAACTCACATATAGCGCCGTTGATTGTTGACCACCGTAGCGTAAGGCTAACGCACTCGGCTAGATATCGAGAGATCTGGGATTCAGATCCCCAGCGGTGACCAGATAACAATTTTTCGGTTGCTGTGTGTTGATAAAACGTGGAAAGAATGTCTTTAATTAATAACGAGGAACATTACACCAATTGTACTTAAATAGTATAACTGTACTAGTGATCCCAAATTTCTTGCCATAGAATAGAAATAAGTTCCAAGTTTTCGCACATTCGCACATCAACCTGATGGCTTTCTCAAGGAAGGTAGACAGCTAACTGCAAGCTGAATAATAGAATGGTTCAACAATTTGAACGTGGTGACATGACAATAACCAATAGATACGAACATAATTAGGTATTCAAAGACATGAGGCGTTATGCTCGTTTTGGTACACGGAATCCTGGAAGGAAAACCAAGAGGCAGTCACTATTTGAAGAACTGGTTCCAAACTCGTGGCAACTCCAGTGAGACGCTATCATTGCATGACTCGCTGTTGATTATGATCTCCAAAGTTTTGCGAACGGCAGTAGATTTTGGGGTGGAGTAGGAAGCTAATTTCTTTACGTCATCCCACATAGGAGCAGCGGACTTGAACTTGACTTCTCTGGATAGGGCCGTGGTTACTTTGCCGTTCTTTATGTCCCTTTTATGTTCATTAACTCTAATTCTAAGTGAACGCTTAGTCATTCCAATGTAGTAGCTCGCCGATCCGTCCGGATATAGTAGAGGAATGGCATAAATACCTGCTTCATTGGAAGGTGGGAACTTCCAAACAAGACCGAATCCTAAAAGCGTCGTTTCAGATTTTGAGAGCGTAATATCACGAGTTCCGGAAGACGCCAAAGATGAACTACACCAACTCTTGTTCTCGGTTACAATCATGGTATAATTCTAAACGAACACATAGTAAATTTTAAATTGCAAGACCGATTTCGATCCTCAGAAATGATCGCTCCATAATATTAACACTAACGGACAAATCCGGCCAGATAGCAATTATGGATGCTATAGATTACAAGCAGAAACTCCAAGACTTCATCTCCGACTCTGGATCCACCGTACTGCATAAGAGCCCTCTAAATTGTTGGATTGCTCAAGTGCAAAGAGCTGCCAGGCTGCCTGCTATCCCGGACGATCTCGAGAAAGCCATCAAATTACCTCCAGGCCCTCAGATACCGAGGCTCTTCGGAAGACTTAAACATCACAAACCTGATAATCCATTGAGACCCATTGTGTCACGGAGGTCCGCATCGATGTACTGTTTAGAGAAGGCACTATCCAAATTTCTGGCTAATCATCTCCCCGAATCGGACTTTATAATACCTTCCACAGTAGACTTTATCATGAAAGTTAAGCAAATTTCTGTCCAACAAAGCGACATTATCGGCAGTTTCGACATCATCTCTCTTTACCCTTCGGTACCTGTACCGGAAGCCATCGGAACGTTAAAAGAAGCCATAACTAATTCATCACTTTATTCCCAGGAGTCCTGCCACAACATCTCCAAATTAATGGACTTGGTCTCAAATTCCAGCTACTTCAGTTTCCAAGGACAAATTTACAAACAGATAAATGGCGCTCCAATGGGATCATCTCTTTCAGCCGTCCTCGCGGAAACAATACTTCATCCAATTGAGCAATATATATTCACCAACATCACCCCAAGACCTACCACCTGGCTAAGATATGCTGACGATATATTCTTCATATGGCCTCACGGAAAGGATACCGTCCCGGTTTTTCTAGATAAAATCAATGATATTCACCCTACTATCAATTTCACTATGGAACTTGAACGCAATGGTGCCTTGCCTTATTTGGATGTTTTACTCAGTAAATGATCAGAAAACCGCCTTCGCACACAAGTCTATTATAAATCCACATCCATAGCTAACCTGATGCTCCGAAACTCATTCTGCCCCGCTGACTACAAGACAGCTTTATTCCGTTCTCAAATCCGAAGAGCCTTTGCAGTCTCAGATGTTCCTTCTAGACAATTCAAATCCGAAGAGCCTTTGCAGTCCTCAGATGTTCCTTCTAGACAATGCAAATTGAGAAACGTTATCGAGCTGGCCACTGAGGCAGGATACATCCCGAACCTGGTACATCGCTACATAAAAAAAAAAAAAACGAACCAGTCGTTCTAATCTTTCTATGCTGCAGATACGCTACCTGGGATCAATTCCTTATATACCAAACGTTTCCTATCAGCTCAAGAACGCCCTCAAGAAGATGAACCTCGGTGTTGGCATCAGATCTCCGACATCTTTATATACCATGCTTAAAGGAAACACTGAGAAGTCCCCACCTTCCAATGAAGCAGGTGTTTCTACCATTCCCCTACTATATCCGGACGGATCGACCAGATACTACATTGGAATGACTAAGCGTTCATTTAGAATTAGAGTTAACGAACATAAAAGGGACATAAAGAACGGCAAAGTAACCCCGGCCCTATCCAGAGAAGTCAAGTTCAAGTTCTCTGCTCCTATGTGGGATGACGTAAAGAAATTAGCTTCCTACTCTACCCCAAAATCTACTGCCGTTCGCGAAACTTTGGAGATCATAACCAACAGCAAGTCGTGCAATGATAGCATCTCACTGGAGTTGCCACGAGTTTGGAACCAGTTCTTCAAATAGTGACTGCCTCTTGGTTTTAATTCCAGGATTTTGCGTGCCAAAACGAGCATAACGCCTTGTGTATTTGAATACCTGATTACGTTCGCATGTATTCGTTATTGTCATGTCACCACGTTCAAATTGTTGAACCGTTCTATTATTCAGCTTGCAGTTAGCTGTCTACCTTCCTTGAGAAAGCCATCTGGTTGATGTATGAAAGCTTGGAAATTTGTATTTCTATTCTACGCCAAGAAATTTCGGATCACTAGTATAGTTATACTATTTAAGAACGTCTTTGTTTATTTATTGAAAAAAAAAACTGTTTGGAAAACTTATAAAACAAGGAAGTAAATTTTCCTTCATTATCAACAAATCTTCAACTATTTCACATAAAATTGTTTCACTGATTCACTTAAAATGCAAAATTTAAGACTTTGAAGGTAGTTTAATGGTTTTTGTTGATTTTGTGGAGGTGGAAGGAAAAACAGCTGAAATAATTTATCAAAATTTATTGTCAGTACACGAAATAAATTCAATGCCTGATTATCACAGGTCATGTAGGGCAACTGCCCTGGGTCCAGACTTCAGGGGCACCCCAAAATTAAACTACAGTACTCAAAACATATTTACTGCTACCACCGAAAGATCAAAAATTGCCGCTCAGTAGCAATTTGTTCTATCACATTTGCCAACAATGCTTCATTTTTCACAGTATACTGGTGATGGCAAAGTATGTTGTCACCAGTCTTGTGTGGGCAAAGCTTTGATACAAAGACACCTTCCCTCCTCTTAATAAACAAAAAATATTGCACCCATTCTCAAACTGTATTTGTAAGTGTATGGTACTGTGTTTGTACTGGAAGTTAATGTCCCAGTTTGACCCGTTCCTTACTTCTTTAATACATCACAAAAATCATGGTAATAGAAGTACTGGCAACACAAATCATTTGTTGTCAGCTAGAATAAGTGAATTTATAGAAATTATTGCTAAAAAAAGTGATGAATATGATCAAAGAAATCTTAGAAGCAAAGTGTTTTGCTATTAGTTTTGGTGATTTTTTGTATTATATTTTGGGAGTTTTATTGGTGAATTTGTTTACTTTATTTGTACAATTAATTTCTGATTGTGGTACAAATTTGGTTTTTTTACTGAGCATTATATTACTTTTCTATAACATTGAACAGCAGAAATTTTATAAAATAAATAAATATAGTGGATTTGACACCTGACATAACACACCTTGACCAGCTGTGTTTTGTTTCATGTTACCTTAATTCTGAATCTAATCCAGTACAGCAGTCAGTCAGCCAGATACATGATGGTGCAAAACGCCTCATGAGTACTGAGAAAAAATTCTCTCTCTCAGTTCTGAATACTCTGCATGAACTTTCTAGCAATGATGATAAAAAATGAAGCTAGAGCACTGTTTAATATGTTTATGGATGCATGCATGCGTGATGCCAAAATAGATAATAGTGGTTTATGTCTTGGTGATATCCGTGTGTGCAGATTGCTGTATGCTGATGACACTGTCCTGTTGGCAGAGAGCAAAAGTGAGTTGCAGAGTATGTTGACTCGGATGCACGAAGTTTGCATGAAATTCAAACTGAGTATAAATAAGGGAAAACCCAAAGTTATGGTGCTTGAGAGAGGAACGGGTAGCACTGTATGTAATGTAAGTATAAATGGCACTGTGATGGACCAGGTGAGTGATTTTGTGTATTTAGGAAGCATGTTTGACAGAGAGAACAAGTTGGATGGTGAAATCAGTAGGCGAGTGAATTCTTCTTTGAAAGTCATATCTGCTCTGGGAGGTTTTCACAGGAATGATGGGTTCTCTAGAGAGTCCCGCATGGCTGTGTTTGAAAGTGTAATTGTTCCTACTCTGATGTATGGCAGTGAAACCTGGGTACTGCAGAAGAAACATAGGAGTTGTTTGTGTGCTGGAGAAATGCGTTACTTACGTGGGGTTTGTGGCAAGACACGATATGATTGTGTGAGGAATGAAGATGTATTGCAGTTGTGTGATGTGAACCAAAATGTTGTTAGCAAGGTGGAGACCAATATGCTTCGGTGGTTTGGCCATGTTGAAAGAATGAGTGATGAAATGCTTACTAAGAAAATATTTTCAACCCAAGTGGCAGGAAGGAAAGGCAGAGGAAGGCCAAGGAAGACATGGGTGGCTCAGATTCAGGAGTGTCTGCATGAGAAAAAGATTATGAGTATGAAGCATAAAAGATCTTGTGTACAGCGTGTAATGGATATTAGTGAAGCACGAGTTGTATGTCAAGATCGCTGTAAATGGAGAAGTTTGATACGACAACAATAAGTAAAAATATCTGGTAGTTTGTATTTCTTTTTGCGGCTAACCTCTGAATCTCAGAGAACAGCTTAGTGATATGTATGTATGTAGAGCACTTTTTAAGAAATTACTAAAATTTGAAACAGTTGTGAATACTGTTGTTTGGGACACAGAAATACAGTTATTAAACCAAACAAGTGAAACACTTCAGAATTCCACAATAAAATTTAGGGCAGATTTCACTTTTGTTTAATTTAGTGATACAATTTATTCATTCTGTACAAGACTATTATGACCATTATGAAGGGGAAGTTCATGAAATTTCACCAGCAACTGCTTCGTATCAAATCACAAGGAAAAAAGCAACACCAAATAGCAAATTTTTAGATGAAAGTGGTGTTTCTGAAGTTAATATCTCACTTGTCAAGTAACAAAATACCATATGACAATTTGGTAGAGAAATTTTCCTGCGCAATAAAATGTAACACTTCATTACATAATGATGCAAAAATTTACTGGAATGTTATCCAACCTGTTTACTTGCTAAAATAATTTAAAGCAACTTCAATTCATTCTTGCTCTCTTCTTTTACAAAGATCATTATTACTTTCAGTTTTTCATAACTATTAATTCTGCATTTATTTTTTGTGGCTTACTTCTTTAATACATGTGACATTGTTTAACTGACACATAAGGAAAGCACTTAAACTACAGAACTTCAACAATAATATTTTAAACTTCTGCATTCAAAGTAGAGCACATAAAAACTATTAAACAAAAACAAGAGAATAAAACAATTACTTTTTCAAAAATGTGTGCTTATTAGGATGTAAATTTCAAATTTTATTTCTGGCAATTAGCGTTTCCCCTCGTCAGGACAGACATACATGTAGCTTACACTGGCGCGCTTTAATCATAATTTGAATTTCACATGAAGAACAATATTAAAAACAACTTCAATTCAGCACAGTAAGAATACATAAATGTTAGTCTAACTTTTTTATGTATTCACAGAATGAGGTGAGATCACAGACTAATTCATCAAATCCATCTATTCCAATGGCACCATCAAATGATTTGATGTACTGGCACAAACATCTCCAGTAGAATGCATTTTCACATGTCAGCTTGTCCAAAGGAATCACACGACTGAAAAATAAAGTTATGTCAGAAATACAAAACATTTCATATAAAATAAAACACACACACATGAACATCAACAAAAGTGCATTAGTACTGACTGTTCATCAGGTACTTCAATATTTAGTCAGCAAATTCATTATCTAGGATAAAAGATAATGAATTTGCTCCAACGTGTGCATGTGCACATTAACTAAAAAAAAAAAATTGATGGATGCGTAACATTTGAAATAATATATTATTACAGATAAGTAAGTAGGCAGGTAAGTAGGTACATACGTATATATGCAGGTGGATAAGTAGGTGCACAAGTATGAATGTAAGTGGGTTAGTAACACTAAGTAGGTAAGTGTGAGTAATAGGTAAGTACATTCCCTAACATGCTTGAGAGAATGCAGAATGTTGAAAATGATGTCTGCTACAACTAATAAGAAACTCATAACCGCAGATAATTACTGAAATAGTAAAACTCACTGAAAATGTAACCAGGTTTTATTTCTACAAAACTTTTACATACATTATACTATACTGATTTTGAGAAAAAAATATTTTTCTACTTTGGCTTCAGTTCAATTATTATTGAAGCAAATTACAGAATAAAAAAATCCATAAAACTAAAAAAATACATAGGTATAAAATCTATAGTTAGAACTTAAATGTGGCATTACTCTTGAAATGCTTATATATACCACATAATCAATATATAAAAACATTATCTATATTTAATTATTTTTAAATAATGCTTACATTCAAAATTTAAGGATAAGGAAAGGTGAAATATTTTAAACTTTTTCAAAGGGGAACAAAGGGATTATTTTTTCTTAAACAAATACTCATGAGAGCAAGGATTTGTGTTATATTTTATTTAGGGAAGTTTTTTTAACATAATGTTGATGCTTGAGCTTCTAATATTGATGCTCTAGCTCCTAATATTGATACTCTAGCTATAATTTAAATTTGTACCTGCCAGCAAACAAAGTATGCACAAAAATTTCTGAAATGAAATGAAAGAGAATAATGGGGAAACCTTAAATCCAAGGGCTATGTGTACAGCTGCATTCATCAGTGATCAAGGCAATTTAACTGGGCATGATTAGAAAACTAATTACAGCAGATGGAAAATGATTAGTTAGCTCAGAAAATACTAAGAAACAACTTGATTTAAGTTTCTGATATTAGAAAGTAATCTGTTTTTATGGCAAATTTTTATATAAAGTATTCATTAGCAAATTTCAGTAAAGGTCAAAATAAACTACAAAAATAAAATCAGCTACTTACTTCAATCGGTGGCTAAAAAGTATGTTATGAAAATTAACAAATGTGCACAAAAAGTTTCTCATAGCACAAGGAAGGTAGAGACAGATATTTTCAAATCAAGCAGTTAAAAGAAGAGGTACAGAAGGAAAAAATGATATAACTCTATGTCTTCTAGGCAAAGAATTTTGCATAATGGAAAAGTTGAAAATAAGCGAAAAATATTCTTCATGGCAAAAGCTATGATAAGGAAAACGAACTTTTCAAATACGTATCCTGGAAGCAGGGATAGCAAGAAAAAGGTTTTGACCATTATGCCACCTAGGGGGAAAGTTGTACATAATTTAAAGAGGATCTTCTTATTGTAACAAAAATCTTATTCACTCTCCATCTTTATTGTAGCGACTGGCATACAGTAAAAAAATTAATTTCTCAATAGGGTTTTTAGAAGCGGAGATGCAGCTGCAAACAGAAGCACACAAACACTACCTAGCGACAGAATTGTGAACTATAAAACCTCCTCAAATACAAACCTAAAATGTTCCATATAGTAAATGGTATCCGGTGTTAAAAGATTTTTTTTTAAATCTGACATGTATAGATATTGAGAAAAATAGATTAAGTATTTGCACCCTTTAGTGGTAAAATTGTGCATTATTTGGAAAGAAAATACACACAAGGAGTTTTCATAGTTAGTCGTATCTGATCGAAAAGATTTTATAACAGGTTTTTAGTCCTGTAGATATTGCTGCAAGCGGAAACGTGAACAACGCCCCCTCTAGTAACACATTTGTGCATTTAGAAAAATTTTAAATTATATGAGAAACATTTTGAGCTGAAAATGCTCTCCAACAAAGAAATATTTTTTTAAATTGGACTCATAGAAACAGAGATATCAACAAGAGTAAGATATGCATTTATGCCCCCTGCTGGGAAAACTATGCCTTATTTTAAGAAGAAGGTATTCTCAAAAAGTTTTCTGAGGCAAGAGGGGTCGATTTGCGAAATAATTTTTTCAATCAAGTTTCCAGAAGCTCAAGCTTTTTTTGCAAATTTATCAGAAGCCAAAATAAACACTTTGTTCCCTGGTGGCCAAACTATTCATTACCAGAAATGAGAAATTATATCAAAAACATTTCCCATCAGGAGCTGTATCTGATGCAGGCAGAATTTTTCAAATCGGACATTTAGAAGCCCAGATATCTGGAAAACCAATTTACCTTTGCGCCTCTAGCAGAAAAGCTATGCATTACTTGAAAATGAGACTGTAACTAAAATAGTCTTCGATATAAATGCCATTGAAAGGGGGGGGATTCAATCGGAAATTTAGAAGCAAATATATAAAACAAAATGCATTTTGAATTCGAGGGGATCTGCATTTATGCTTTCTAGTGGCAAAGTTGTGCATGAAAAACAAAAAAAAATTAAAGGATCATCATTCTCACATTTCATGCTTCCCAATACAAAAAGAATTTTACAAATGGGACCAATAGTTGCAGAGATATGGTGACCCCGGCTAAACAGACAAGACAAAGTGATAACATACACACGATTTTTTTTTTTTTCAGACAAGACAAAGCGATACCATACGTACACACATTTTTTTTTTTTTTTTTACAAAGACATGCTAACATACTAATAACACAGCTTCAGTACTGCTGACATACGTGAAGACCAACAGCCCCCCGCATTTTGCAAGGGGTGGGGAGAGAAATTTGTCAGACATAAGTTATATCAGTAGAAAAATCCTCTACTACAAAACATCATGCAGGGACAAAAAGGCAGGAATGAATAAAATTCGAGGACATGTAACAGAATTTTAGGATATTTCCAGGAATTCCAGGATGCATACGAACCATGTATTAAAGTTCCAAAGAACAGCATTAGTAGAAATTTTTAAAGAAAACAAAGCTGAAAATTGGATACAATTCAGCATATTTATAAAGAGAATACATGCTTAAGAAGATGAACGTAACAGGACAAAAGCTGAGGAAAACTTCGCACTGAGAGAGAACTCGAAAAATTTTGGTATGTTTTCATTAATGGGACCATTCTTTGTGGTGAATTTTTTCAGATGTCTTGCTGACAGATGGCAACATGTAGACTAATAGGAAGCAAAGGAACATTCACTAGTTTGCTGAACACTTTTTCACCATTTAAAAAAAATTCCACTCCAAAGAAGTACTTCTCTTTCTTTCAATAATTTGTTTTCAACTGTACAATAATTTTCATCACATCACAAAGATCTGGAGAATACTGACAAATGAAAAATGGGATGCCACAACTCGGATAAGGGTGCATGGAGCTTTATGACCTTCTGTAGGAATATTGGGGAGATGGTCCTGATTACCCAATACTTCAAAAAAATATTGGTACAAATTGTTTCTCTATTTCTTCTAGAAAAAAAAAAAGGAAAAGTGTACCTTAAAACTTTTACATCCTTTGGTTTTCACTTTCCCCTTCTGAGAAATTTTATGCTCTAGCATCCCCTAAAAATAAGCCATTATGTTCCAATGTGATGATGACTTTGTGGAGAAGGGCACAACACATGAAATTGTATTTCAGATTAAAACTCTTTTGGAAATGTACTGTAAAACAGCTCTGTGACTTTACAACATGAGTAAAAAGGTACTCTTATTTCTATTACAACAGCACCACATTTTTACCTTTTGGTGAAAAAAACAACAACTATTGGCAGTCATCAGCAAACAAAACCAAGCCACAGCAAAAGGTAGTTCTTTCAAGGAAAAGTACCAAATTTTCCCTGTTTGATATACTTTCAGCGGCACGACATGCAATATGACGGACCAAATATTTTGTGGACCTACGAAAAAAATTTTAAATAGAAAAATATTAAGAGCATACATACTTTTCATCCAGTTGTGTAAAATTTTTGATTAGATTGGATGGCTCCTGTGATCTGAACACCACCTTAAGAATCTGCTCACCAATTTCAGATGACCCCTGAATATCTAACGAATGAAGAAATTTTTCAATGTCACCATCAAATGATTTCATCCAAACAGGCAGAAGTTTTGTCATGACAACTCTCCTCACTTTTTCTAAAAAAAAACAAAAAACAAATTAAAGTAAGGATTTCCAATTTCTGTAATTTGCAATCATTCATTTGCATTTTACATCATGATAAATATGGGTACTTGGATTTGGTTACAACTGAAATAAAATTTTACATCATTCACAGCAAATGAACTGAAAAATCTGAGCACACAGAATGGCCTTAGGTTTTTCAATGCTTTATAAAATAAATTAGATGACAGTTAATAGCATAGTGAAATGTTTTTAGCAGTTTATGCCATGTTAAGGTATAGACATTTAGAGAATATATCCATTCTACATATGAAAGGTGACAAACCAGAGGTGACTGATCAACGAAAGCATGAAAAGTTGGTTTGTTATTTCACTCTTGAAATAGATATTTATTTAGTGCCAGATATGATTAAACTGTATAAACAACAGGGCTAATCTTGTGTACAGTGTTGCAGATTTCTGGGAAACTGAGGTTGCAGGCAGTTTCTATTCCAGCCAGAAATAAACGTGTTTGTTAATGAAGCAAGTGATTTTGACAATAATAAGGACTCATAATATATATACAGAAAAAAAATAAGTATTACAGATTAAGGTAAAGAAATCAGTAGTGTTAGAGATAAATATACAGCAAAAACTCTGTGCATTAAAATTGGTTATTACTTTCACATAACCATAATGATTTCAGTTGGTGATTTATGCTGTACTGTACAAATCACCATCACAGCTTGACCACATTACAGAACATAATTTGTTTTTCTCAATACATATTCATTTTCATGGGTGTGAGTTTTTACATATTCATTTTTATTTTTTATCCAGACCATGTAAATATGAATTGAACAAAAGAATAAAGTTTCAGAACATAGGTTCCATTGCCTCTTAAAGCATACTGACAATTTCATACCTCTGCAAATAAAATATTTGATTTTGAATGGCAACAGTTAAGAAACTCGTAAAACTGTCACTGTCTGTTGTACAAGGTGATTCAAAAGTCCCCAAACTCTATTTTTAAAACGTATGTGCTGTAAAACCATAAAAGATATCCAAGTATTACTGCTTGTGGCTGTTGTGTGTGTGACCTTGGGGAATGAGCTGTGCCATGTGATAGCACCACGTGACACTATGCTTATGCGGTCGCTGGCAAGCAGTAACGTTCAGTCAGCCATGAGTCTCACACAAGAACAGAGAATCACTTTGTTAGAAGTTTATTTTGCGGAAAAATCTTACCAACGCAACGTTGCATCCAGCTTTTCCAAAGGAAGTTTCCTGATGCTCCTATACCAGGGAAAACAACTGTGTATGACCTTGTGAATCAGTTTCGCGAGACAGGCAGTGTTCAGGATAAGCCTAAAAACGTCCGTCCGTCCGCGGTGGCGACCACATTTCTGGAGAAAATTCACGTTTCCCTGGGCAGTGCTCTCCCTGGAAGTCACTTCGGTGGCTGTCTCAAGAGTTAGGGTCATTGTATTCAGCCTGCCAGAGGGCTACTAAACGTCTAAAGCTACGGCTGTATTGAATTCGAGTAGTACAAGAGCTATGTCCTTTGGACTCAGAAAAGCAAATTGCCTACTACCAATGGTTTAAGAGTTTCACGTGCAACAATGTAACTAACCAGCTTAACAACACTTTTTCCAGTGATGAGGCATGGTTTCATTGGAATGCTTATGTCAATAGCCAAAACAATCACATATGGGCTACGGAGAATCCACATGCATTGCATTAGGTTGGACTTCCCTGTCAGAAAGTTGGAGTGTGGTGCGCCATGTCTAGACAGCAAATTGTACGGCCATTTTTTTTTCGACACAACTGTAAATTCCGCTGTGTATGCAAACATCATCCATCAATTTATAGCGATGCTGGAAGAACATGAACGTTACTGTTGGTTTCAACAAGATGGAGCAATGTGCCACACATCAAACGACACAATGGAAATGCTCCGTGAGCTCTTCCATGATTGATTAATCCCGAAAAAACTTTGGCCGCCTCACTCACCAGACTTGAGTCCCCTAGACTTTTATTTGTGGGGCTATCTGAAAGACACAGTTTACCACAACAACCCTAAGACGGTACAGGGCCTGTGGAATAAAAAAATTACAGCCGTGACGGACATACCAGCCAACACGCTGAAAAGAGTGTTCGCCAACATGTGTTGTCGGGTGAATTTGTGTCTTCAACAGAATGGTGGACAATTTCAGCATCTATTGTAAAGTGGTTTTCATTACCTGTAAGTATGAGTGTTAATATAACAGTATGTAAAAATAGTTATACATCACTATATTCGCAGTAGAAATATTTGAATTCAGAGTTTGGGGACTTTTGAATCACCCTGTATATATTTTAGAGATCTTCAATATTGGAGAATTATTTTTTTCTAGGCATGGCTATTAACAGTTATTATCAAGGCTTTGATGTGATAGAGGAAGGAAATGCTGTCACTTTATGTACTTAGTCAATGGATTGAAGCAGTTAAAATCGACAAAGGGGAAAACAAAATTTGAAGGTACCAGAAATGACAACATAACAATTCCTCGGTAGCAGCCCACTAGAAGATATGTTACCAACAGGACTTTTACAGATGGCAAGGCAGTTGGCTTGAAACATGCTGCATTTGGCTTGAAAAAGAAAACCCTTGAGTGCTGCAAATGGATCAAACACATAATGGGAATTTTTTTAACTTTAAGTCTGAACTGTCAAGACACAGTATTTTAGAAGCAAAGAGCTGCCGCTTTTGTATGTTAATAAGAGAATCAAAAGACCAGTTTGGAACTTTACTGGATTAGTTTTAGTATATTCTGTGAATCCCTCATTCGTTTCAGAAATAGCTTAAGGACAAAGTTGAAGTACTTACACTTGGTGACATTGAAGTTGCAGCTTTTGTACACAAAAATTAATAAGCTTTGAACAATGACAAACACAATTAAAAGTATTGACAATTTGTTAACAGTTTTGCTTTTATATTTCTTCACCAATAATTTGATAAAAATAATCATTACAAATTGAGTAGGCTTTACATATTAGTTTTAACATATTGATGTCATTTTCATGTATCAAACATGCCTAACCCATACTTACACCTGAAGTAAGTAGCACAATTTTAAGCCAGACCTGACTTATTTTGGTAGTTTCTTAATGACATTTTAGAATGCTACTTTGTTTACAACATGTGGTTCTTAATATCATTGACCATTTAAAACAGTTGGTCAGAAAGTGAAACTTCAATCTAACTTTGTTTTTTCTTTTTAACAGTACCCTTAAACATCTGAACTTCACTATGGTATAGTTTAGTAAGCTCTGGATTGCAATCCTTCATGTGATGCAGAACTTAGAGCAAACATTTGGAATCACTATAATATTATTTGTTATTATAGAGCTAGTGTGATGTAGTGGTACATATAATCTTTTGGGGCTCAGGAGTTATAGGTAGATCTAGTAGGTAGCTTAATTAAAATAACACCTTATGTTTACTACCTACCTGTCCCCTAAAAAAGAAAACATTACAAAATAGCAAGTCAAAGTTGTATTAATTTACTGTTTATCATTTAAATTCCATTACAATAAACTCTTTAAAGCTAGTATGACACTAATGATAAGATATTTTCTGACATATTTTGCCATGCTCAGTGGTGGAAGTGCAGACTACCCATTTTGGAGCAGCCTCTGGAGCAGGAAAATCTACATTTCGGAGCAGCTAATAAAATGATACCCTGAGCGTCGTTTGGAGGAGGAAATCTATATTTTTCAGCACCAATTAATACTTGGAAAGACACAGCAAAATTTCCAAACATGATTACTCACAATCACACAATAATGGTAGTTCTAATTTCACATTATGCAAAATCACTAGATTTCAAAAGCAAAAAATCTGAACTATCACAGTCTTTTCATGAGCACATTGATAAACTAATTTCGGAAATAATTAGCATATAACGAAAATGTTAAGATAAAAAATTTATTATACATTCTAAACCTTTTTCACAAATTAAAACTATTTAATAACTAAATGCTTACCAGTTAATTACAGCTTTGCTGTTTCATTTTCCATTGAATAAGATTCGTATTTATAATCCTACATCACTGTGCTACTAAATGTGATTTAAAATTGTCAATTTTATGCTAGTAAATCAGTCAAATGATGAAGGTTGGTGTATAGGAGAACTGAACTCATTATTTAAACAGGGTTATATATACTATCCCTGAAGCAGAATCTTTTTCAGGAGTCTGCAACGCAGAAAGGAAAAGCTAAAAACTGTCTGCAAGATAAAGAGAAGCCTACATATTTTTTCTAGAAAATTTATCATTCTGCACTGCAACAAAGCAAAATTTTAAAAAACTGGCAAATTTGTGATTTTGATAACTGTACAAATTAGTATTTAGTCGCAATAATCAAACTAGCTTTTCCCTAACACGAAAAAAAGAAAGATTTTATTTTATTCAGAATTTAAGCATCATTCCTTAAATGCTTTTGAATTTTTTTTTAAATAATCAGGAAGTATAAACAATAGTAAATAATTTGAAATTTGTAAAATGAATTTTTTTTTTATTTTGCATTTAGTAATTGATTAAACTTTCAACTCCATCCTTTAAAGGATGTTCCACATGATACAATTGTGCTCTTATTATTTCCTGCAGCAATTCTGTTGTATTGGAGGCCTCATCAGCTGATGATTCAGACAGCTGTGTAAGCGTAATGATCATGTCAAGTGTGAAAATGATAGCAATCATATATGTTGTTTGAAATCTCTTTTGTGAACTGACTGCAGTTTTTGAGAAAAATTTAGTGAATTTGTAAAAATGTGGTGGGAGCTTTTTCACTGATATAATTAAACCGCAAAAATAATAAAATTAAAGTGTATTTAGAAATAAAAGAGTTCTTGTAAAGAAAAAAAAACTTCTCTTCATCAATCTGAAAGGAAATTATCTGTAAGTAAATAAAAAGAAAAAAATTGTGATCGTCAGCTATTGGAATGCTGCGTAATACGACCCTGGAAATGCAACAAGAGACATTAAATATACGATTTTAAAAGGTAGAAATACGATTTTAGTAAAAACACACACACACACACACACACACACACAAAACTTTCATCTCAAACTACCTAAGATAAAGCTATCTCGAAGAATAAAAACAAAGTAAAAAAAAAACCTGCGACTGTCAACTTCCGGAATGCCACAGAAACGGAGAACGAAATGCTGCAAACGCAAAAAAAATATGGCTCTTCAAAAAATGCACACACACACTTCTTTTATCTAACTGAAATAAAGATTTCTGGAAGCTAAAAACGGAAAATTTGTGATCATCAGCTCCCGGAATGCCGCACAATACGGCCATGAAAACGGAGGAGTGACGATAAAAAGTGCGTAAAAATATGATTTTTGAAAAAAAAAAAAAAAGAAGAAGAAGAAGAAGAAAAATTTGGATGTCAAGTTCCGGAACACCGACGGCTACGAAAACGGAGAAGAGAACGTTGAAAACGCTTTAAAAATATTGGTCTTGTAAAAATTTAAAAAATAACATAAATCTAACAAATGAGATTATACTGACGCCAAGAAAAGGAAAATTGTGGTCATCAGCTCCCGGAATGCCGCATAAGACGGACGTTGTGGAAATGGAAAAGCTGTTAAAAGTTTGTACAAAAAACTAGCGGATAATGCTTACCTTGGCATTCCTTTCTAGCGACGGGAACATTTCGCGCACGTGTTTTCCGGTCTTTGTTGATGTTATTGTCCTAAAGTCCGTTGTATGCGATGACTGGCTTTACTTCTCACACTTTTCGCTGGGTATACTCATTGGATCTTTGCCTTAGGATTCAAACATCAATTTTTACCGTTCTTTATACTCGAAATTTTCGCCCATACTCTGGGCATCTTCAGGAGCGTGGCGACTTTACCACCGATGTTCGTGGTTAACTTCGCGCTAACGGAGTCCGATACTCCTTGTTGCCATTCGTCGGAAAAACTTTCCTGGATATATTTCGTTATCAAGCCCGGCTGGCGCCATCTATGTTTCATTAAAACAACTTTTTTTTTAATTATTTTTTTTTTAATTTTCTTCTATCCTGGTTTTTTTGTCTTTTTTGCCAGTTTTTCTTTTGTTGTTGTTTTTCTTGTCTTATTAGTTCTTTCCACAGTCCTGATAATGTGCTAGGTTCTTTCTGGTTACATACCCTTGCTTTATTTTTAAAGAATAATATTGCTTCTTCCCTCCTCATTTGCCTTTTCGATGAAATTAAAATGCTAAAAAGAATAAAAATCGGAAAGGCAAATGAGGAGGGACCACCTAAGGCAAATTTTTGAAAAACAGTATGACACAGCATTAACTTGATATTTTGGTAAATGGTCCAAAAAGAAACAATCTGCCTTCAGCTTCTCCTCTCTATCATCTCACACCTGTACACTAACTTGGTCTTTAGGCATGCTAATGGATCAACCAGTCAGAAACAAAATAAAGTAATTCTGGATTACAACAAACTTGGTCCATGAATTTTTGTCCACTGTGAGATTTTAAACTTCCAACATATTGCTTCTTCTATCAATAATAGCTAACTTTAATCTTCTGTCAAAATTGTTTCAGGCCTACTCCATCTGTGATCTGACAAAACAAACTAAAACCTGTTGCATAGGACTGTGTACCCTATGCAACAGCTCAGTGGCGGATTTTCAGGTGAAGTAGGTGAAGTGCCTCTTCACCTATTTTACTTGAAATAAGGTTTTATTTAATAATTTCGTATACTATATTTTTTTTGCCTTTATTGCGTGCTAAAATACCCAACATTTTGATTAGATATCAATTCACAATGCGCGTCCAATACGGAAAACAAGTCCTTATACGCAAAACAGTTCAAGTGAAGAGCTGAAACGAGAATGCTTGGAAGTCTGCAGTTTTCGTTAGAGTTGCCATGGTAACAGTGATGTCACCCTCCCTATCTGCAGGGCAAGTGAAGTGTTTTAGCTGGAGACGCCAAGCCTCTGCACCTGAAGTCGTGACCTTCCGAAGAGATCGCAGTGGAACGGGAACTCTTGGCAATCCACTATAGGGCTTTTTCTTTGCGGTGTTTCGGGACATACTTTCCGAAAGAGATTTGTTTTTTTGTGTTTTGTGATTGTTTGTTAAAAACTTCATTAGTTACATTAGTTTCGTGTACAGTTTAACTGATAGTGATAGTTTTAGTTTTCAGTATGTATCCTGTGAATGACATTGTCTGTAATTTATTGCAAACTCCGTTCAATCGGTGGAAAGATGAAAATAAAAGAGATATTTTACTTCAAGGACGACCGACGGATTCACTGACAATTGTCACCAAGAAAGAAATCAAGAAGAGCGGCAAATCTTACAATAATAATTTCAAAAATTGTTGGTTTACTGAATATAAATGGCTTTGTAGCCCTTCTGTGTTACAAAAATTATTTCGTTGGCCCTGCTTATTTTTTAGTAATAAAATTTGGCGTGGAATGAAGACAATTTTCAGATTTCTTAAATATGAAACGGTCACTTCACAAACGTGGTGATTCTAGCGAACACCTGAAATGCGAATTAATGCTAAATAATTTTGAAAAGAATCAGAATACCATTGCCGATGCCCTGTGGGAGAATGCTAGGCTTTTGAAAATGCATTTCAGCGAAAGTGTTTGTTTAAATAGACTTTTCCTGCAGACAATGATTGATGCAGTACTGTATTTGAGTAAACAAGAACTAGCATTCCGTGACCATGACGAAGGCATTGACTCGATAAATCGTAGAAATTCAAGGAATTGCTTTCACTGTTGATATCAAGAACTCCTTTAAAAATTCTAAATCAATACGAAACGATAAAAAATGTCTTCACAGGTGACTCAAAAACTATTCAAAACGAATTAATTGAATGCATTTCTGAATATATAAACGATCACGTCAAAAATGAAATAAATGAAGTTCAATGCTTTTATATTCAAGTAGATGGGAAGACATAACCAGACTTCCGAGTGCTCTTAAATAATGAGATCTGTTGATTCGGAAGGTGTATCGGTTGAGCGATTTTTGGGTTTACATGGTGTGAGTGAAGATAGAACGTCAGAAGCTTTATACAAAATGCTAGACAAAATTTTGGATAAACTTCAATTGCCTGGCTTGCTGACACAAACAAATTCGACCAATTTAATTCATGCTTTCCCTCTCACGCGTTTGAAAATCTACAACATTTTTACGGAAAAAATTTTACTAAACACCAGCGCCTTAAAGATGAACTGAGTCTTGTATATGCTGATAAAAAATTAAGGAATATATCAACTCATGAACTTCTTCGAGTGCTTCATGGAGATTAAGGCATTTTTACAGAAGCTTATAAATTGGTTTCCCTGATTTTAACAATTGCATCTGCAAGTGTTTCAGTGGAAAGAAGTTTTTCTTGCCTTAAAAGAATACAAACTTACTCAAGAAACACTATTTCTCCAGATAAACTTGCTTCTTTGGCAAATATTTCTATTCAGAAAGACATTTTTTCTTGATGTCACGAAGAAACAGCCATTTTCTGACAACATAATCGACAAATTTCTATCTTTAAAGGGAAGAAGAATTGATCCAATATATAAAAAAAGAGGTAAGTTCTCATTAACTGATTTTCATTGAAGACAGTAGATATCTTTTCATATTGCTCTTGTAGCTCTACACCTATTTTTCCTACCACGAGCCGCCACTGCGACAGCTGTGTCCAGATCATTTTAATATCAGATCACGTATTCTTCTTCTAGTGGAATAGCACTCAGTTAATTTCTCATGTTTGCTTAACTAATTCTGTTTCTAAATCCACATATATTCATTCCTTTGATATTCCTCTTACCACTACCATGGCAGCATAAATATACATTTTAACCTCTTAAAGAAACCTTTACTTCATACACAATGCTCCCTACCATGAAGAGAAAATATTGTAAATCAAAACACTGCATTGTACATATCCAGTTTTAGCTACTCCAGTGGCCAAGTGGTTAGAGGCACATGTTATGAAGTTAATTAACTGAGTTGGGCCTGGGTTCGAGTTCCAAGTACGGCATGGGCTGTGTTTTTGTCCTATGGGTGTTATTTCTGTCCCTTCGCTGGAACCTATGGTCCCAAATTAGGGATGGGCGATTCCTTTTATTTTTCCACAGACACTACAAGGATGCAAATGTATGGATGGTTTCCTGTGAACTATGCCCAGGACATAACTTGCCCCTAGTCCTCCTTAGCTTTGGGCTAGCCATCCAAACTGGATATCCACATGCTTTGATACCTCTGTCACTGCTTGCTTTGATGGAGAGGGTAACGGATCGAAACTGATCTGAAATGCCATTGAAAACAATAATAAGGTTTCTTATTACAGTATGAGATGCTTATAACGGTTATTACAAACCTAGAAAAAAAAATAGCCAGATTGTTCTCTAACCTCTTACTGAGTGAAAATAATTGTATACAAAAAATGAGACTCTCTTGCTTTGACTCTATTGAAAAACATTGTTTCTACCAAAGTTTCTTACTGCATCAAGAACTGTATTCAAATAATTAAAATATTACTTGTCCTAAACTCTTCTCATACACCGAAAACCCAAAGCATTATGACCACCATGTCTTTATGAAAATAAAAGCAACTGCAGGTAAATGATGGCAGGTGTGAAGGTCATGAAATGATATAAATAACACCTGATACTGAACTCTGTTAATCAATGCTATTGCTGTTCTTCAAATTGGAAAGCAATGAAATTAAACAATTTTGACAAAGGCTAAATTATAACAGCCAGATGCCTGGATCAGAGCATTTACAAGATGGCAAAGCTTATGGGGTGCTCACAGTCAGCCATGGTTAGTACCTTCAAAAAGTGGTCCGAGGAGGGAATATCCACAAACCACCAGCAAGGTGTGGCCGACCACAGCTCATCGATGCTAGAGGTCAGCTCAGGCTATCCCATGTGGTACAAACCAACAGAAGGGATACTGTGGAGTAACATGCCAGTAATTTGAATGCTGGTGATGGGAGTAATGTGTCACAACACACAGTACATTTAATCCTGCTGGAAATGGGGCTGCATAGCTGCAGGTTGCTCCAAGTACCCATGCTAACATCAGTTCAACGTCTAAAGCACCTACAATGAGCATGTGAGCATCAAAACTGGACGTTGAATGATTGGAAGAAGGTTGTCTAGTCCAATGAATCTCATTCCTTGTTGCACCATGTGAATAGCCAGGCACGTTTGCATTGTTTACCTGGGGAAGTGTTGGTACCAGGATGCGCCATGTGATGAGAGCAAGCCAGTGGATGAAGTGTAATGCTCTTTGGGCAATGATCTGGGAAATCCTGGGTCCAGTCGTTCATGTGCAGAAAAGTAAGATGTCTACCACCTACCTAAATATCATTGCAGACCAGGTACATCGTACATCCTTTCACGGCAATGGCGTTCCCATCTAGTAGTGCTTTCTTACAGCAGGGTAATACCCCATACCACACTGCCCAGATTGTTCAAGAATGGTTTGCAGAACAACAGTAAGACTTCCAGGTATTACCCTGGCCTCCAAATCCCCCAGACATAAATCCAATCAAGCATCCATGTTTTCTGTTGGAACAGCAAATCCGACCTGCAGCAGCTTAACCACGTAACTTACAAGAGTTGAAGGATCTGCTGGAAACGTGTTGGTACCAGATACCATAAGGCACCTACAGAAATCTTGTAGCGTCTATGCCTCACCAGGTAAGAGCTGTTTTGGCAGCACGTGGAGGACCAACATCATATGAGGCAGGTGGTCAAAATGTTTTGGCTCTTCATTGTATATTAAACCATTAAAATTTTGGGGGTTCCACTTAGAACCACTGATTTTGACTTCTAAATATTTACTTTCATTTAAAATTTTTACGGATTCCTGCTAAATTGACTAAGGCTGTAGTGCAAAGTGTTTACATTCTTAGAGGTTAGAACTCAGTTATCAGCATACAGTAAACTCTATGCATGTACCAGAACCAATTATTTATACATCTGTTAATAACCTGGTAGCACTTACTTATACATCTGGTACTAATCTGGTACTTTCTTTAATCAGCTCACCCACAGAGAGTAAGAAGAAAGATGGAGATGGCTTATAAATCCATCTTACTCCAGAATTAATCTCAAATTACTTACCAATACTTGCCTCCCTTCTGACAGATGCAAGAATCTTGACAAAGGTTTGAGAATTCTTCCAACAGCTTACCTTTCAGTATATAGTTGTTTTTAAAGCTAAAATTACATGTTTTGTAGATTACTTATTTTTATTTTCTTCTGTAAAGGAGATAAACTTTTTTGCCAACACTTTTTTTTTACTTGAGTTCACTCATTCACAATATCATGCTGAGCATACAAATTTACATGTTTTATTGTATCTTATTCAATAGTAAAACCATCTTACTATCATATCTTCTGTTATACACGTTTTTTATACCATTAGATTCAAAGGCAAGCACCCCGGAAAAAATAATTGTTTAATATACAACGTGCCCTTATTGGGTCTTTTAACATGATATCTTAAAAGGAGCATACTAATATCAGTTCAAAAAACGTTAAATTCAACGCTAATTAATGAACGTTATTACGTGGCATATTACATTAGATTCATTAGCAGAAATTCGCAGAAGTCCTGCAATTTTCTTCTGTTCTTCACGTTTTTTCAAGTTCGTTGAAACAGGGTCTTTATGTGTTTGTTAGAGGTTTTTTAGAGGTTTTAGCTATCATAAATACTTCATTAAATATTTCATTGTTTGCCTACGGAGGGCGTGCATTTTATGGAACCTCGACTGCGTGGTTTGTTGGTGCTTGAATGTATGCCGGAATGCAACTGGTCAAAGGGAGACAGCACACCAATAAGGTAACAATGATATTATTTTAACCCTATCATTCGTCTTTTATCAAGAAATAAGTTATATGTTGTTTTATTTCGTATTTTAAATAAATGAGCCATTCACCCTCAGTACGATACCACCTGAACGTTTTAAGAGATTAAGGAATCCGGATACCATGGTTTTCAACGAACTTGAAAAAACGTGAAGAACAGAAGAAAATTACAGGACTTCTGCGAATTTCTGCTAATGAATCTAATTAAAAGGAGCAATTGGAAATGCACAGTTTAATCTATTATATAAGTACTTACTATTGTTATAGCTGGTTATTTACATCCTCTGTTTTTCATGACCACCTCCCATTCATCCCTGCCTGCGGACTTCTTGTTATTTCATGCTTTTGAATGTAAATTTTCTTTCTGTAGATTATGCATTGTCCATTATATTGTATCATCAGGTCACAGGAATTGATGTGTTCAATATACAACCACCATATAGGGAATTCCATTTACGCCGTAAATGCCGTAAATGGAAGGCCCTGATGGAAGATATTACAGTAAGATGGTTTTACAAATGGAAGATATAATAGTAAGATGGTTTCACTATTGAATAAGACTTTTTTTTACTATCCTCATCCGTGTTTAAAAAAATGACTCATCCATCTGGCAATGTGTTCATCAATTGGTTTTTTTTTTTTTCCTGGTGTAGGGTTGGACAGCAATAAATTCCTCCTCTCCTCCTTTTTAAAAGACATTCTCTTTATTTGTATGTCAAGCACTTATACCAAACTCAATTCTAACTAACGCATCGCCAACTCCAACTCTGAGAACTAATGATCCTGCAATATGAATTCTGATAAGAAATAAGCAGTTTTCAGGTATACATATCTTTACCATTTGTTTTCAAGATTTTTCATTCCTGAGATGTGCAGCACATCTGAGAATTTTCTGAGTGTTGCAACATTTTAAAATGTACCTATTACACATGCACTTTGTATGAACTCACCACTGTGATATTATACATAATATTTACTATAAGTGGCATTTTTAGAACACTGTTCTAGAAAACCAAGTTAAATGTTTTTCATTATGTCTTACATGCACACCACATTCTTTTTTTTTTTCTTTTATTGGAGGTTTGACGACGAACACCATGAGCAACTTAATGGGCTATAAATTAAAAACATATAAAACAACTAGAAGTTTTCTTCCATAATGCACAGGCTTTTGTAACTCCAAGATGAGTTCAAGGGTAGTAAAAAGTGAAAATAGACCATAGATGAAAAACAAATACACAGTGGCCAAGAAATGCAAACTTTTAGTATTGAGTAGGACCGCCATAGTTGCAAATGGCAGTGTGCTGGTATGCAGTGCAGTACAAATTCTATGGGATTCTTCAGTTTGTTTTTATCCAAAAATAGCCATTTCTGCAACAAAATATCACATAACTCTGTCAGTGTTGATGGAAGAGGATATTGATGCTGAACAGTTCTTCTTAGCAAGTCCCACACATGGAAGTTATGGATGAAATATTCTTCACAAATACATGGAACAACTACAGGATTCTTACCCCAGCAATCAGAAATGCTAGTTTTACTATTGCTGGGTTAAGAATACTGTAGTTGCTCCATGTATTTGTGAAGAATATTTCTTCCACAACTTCCATATCTTATTTATTGGTGATTTACTTAATTTTGCTAAGACAAAGCAGAATTGGCTTTGACTGGTGGAAGTCTGAAGTTCAGGTTCTTCACCCTCAGGTGCTTGGAACTTTGCTGTCCTGGGTAGTGTAACAGATAGCGCGCTTGAAAGCAAATCGGGAGATGCAAGTTCAATTCCTGCTCCAGTGTAATGTAATTTTAAAGTTTTCTGAGGTAACTGATGTGACATGTGGATCAGTAAAACTGGCATTTCTGACAGCTGGGTTAGAAATCATGACGCTCCACACATTTTCAATAGGATTGAGATCAGGAGACTGTACACGTTAGGGGAAATGGAAATCCTTCTTATACTCAAACTACTCTTGCATGACTGACACAATGTGCTGTTGCATTGTCAACCATTAAGATGCCATCACACAAGATAAAAGTAACACTGCAAGGTGCACTTGGTCCACAACAATGCTCAAGTGTCCCCTGGATGCCATCTTACCTTCCACTGGTATCAGTAGAACCAGTATGTACCAACAGAACATCCCTATAGCATGGGGTGCCACCTCCAGATGCTTGGACTGTGTCCAAAAGGCATGCCGGGTCCATCACTGCATGTGGTTCTCACCACACTCTCTTCCAACCATCAGTGTAAGACAGTGCATAGCACGATTCATCCAACCATGTCACTTTCTTCCATTGCTTTACTGTCCATTCATGGAACCACTGTAAGTAGATTTTTTCTGTTTTCGCCGAGACAAGTGGCTTCCAAAAGGACAGATCAATCCCAAGACCCAATTTCTTTTTAACTCTTTGTGCACATCAATGGGAAATGAATTCCCATGAAGAATAATTCTTCAAAATTACATGGAAGACACATGTGAGAGCATATTTTGAGAAACAGCTCATTGACACTATGAGGGGGGCAATGTACAGATTCCTAAGCTATAACTGCTTAGTTTCAGTTGCTAGAACTTCGTTGTCATGGGTGACATGCTCGAATGGAAATCGGGAGATGCGAGTTCAATTCCCACTCAAGGGCCATGCAATTTTCATGTTTCCTGAAGGGACGGCAACATGAGAAATAGTAGAAAGATGGCCCCTCTGTGCCAATAATTATACTTTTCTCTATGCATGGTTCAGACTGAAATGGGCTACTCTTGGCATTGATTAAATTCAGTAGTCAGTTACTGCACACTGAAAGACTTGTTCTTCCATACAATCCTCCTCACAGAACAATGGTTATGCTCTTAAAGTCTAGTTTGCCGGTCACATTTATGCCCTTTGGATATGGAAGATTACCTTGTCTTTTAGTTGATAAACATCTTTGAAATGATTGCTTTTAAGAAACCAGTAACTTGTTTTGTTAATCAAGCTCTTGCGATTTGACTTTTTTGAATTCCTACAGAACCTGGTGTTTTCCTATGTTTACATAAGTTACTGCAGTCGAATAATCTGTATGCTCATCATAAAGGACAAAGCAAAACATCAGCAGCTCATGTGACTTTTGCTTATATTGGTGTTCATTGTCTGTGACTATCATAAAGGCTCACAATTTCTTAGCCACTGTCTGCAACCTGTTATATCACATCTTGATAAAAGAACAGGCGGGCGGTCGTAGTGAGCGATGGGTTTGTCTCCTTGGGGCGCTCCGTGGTTACAATGGCACACACAACAGCAACTAGGGCCTCTAGGAATTTTGGAGAGCTGCAAGCTAGTTCTGTGTGACATAGGTGAAAAGACCCCAACTCACTGGGTTTTGTTCCAGAATCCTTAGGTTGAATGACCAACTGGAACCCTCAGCTGTGGGCTAATCCCCCACACTGATGTACTTACCTGATTAAAAAGACAAAAAGAAATATTAAAAATGACTCAAGTGTGGGATATGGTGGACCTACCACACTTGAGAAGGACGGTTCACCACGGAATCGACCTGAACTTTCTAAACGGCGTATGAGAAAGAGATCTCGGCTGAGTGAATGTGAGATTGGTGTATGGAATACTAGAGGTATAAATGGCAAGATGAGTGAGGTAATTGAGGAGATGAATAAGTATAGACTGCATGTGCTGTGTGTAAGTGAAACCAAAAGAAGGAAATTGGGGTAGAAGAAGCGAATGGCACGGTGAGTGTGTGGTCTGGAGAATTATATAATATGAGAGGACAGGCTGGTGTAGGTGTGATTTTAAGTGAAAAGATGAAAAACAACTTGATTCACTATAGTTGCGTAAGTGAGAGAATTCTCTGGATTCGTTTGAAAGTGAAACTTCAGAGAATTGTAATTGTTGTAGTATATGCTCCTTGTGACTCGGAACCTTCTGATAAGAAGGGAGATTTCTGGAATGAGCTAAAAGCTGTTTTGAGCCAGTTTGGTGCTAAAGAAAAAGTTATAACAGCAGGGGATTTCAATGCTAGAGTAGGTGTGCAGAATGCAATTTCTGACAATGTTCTAGGTAAGTTTATTGATCCTTGTGTGAATGATAATGGTGAAAGATTAATTGAATTCTGCATTGAGAATGGTTTGTGTGTATCTAATACATTTTTCAACCACAAGTATATCCACACATATACTTGGGAAAATCGTACTCTTGGTCAAAAGAGTGTGATAGATTTTGTTGTCTACGATCAGCGTTTGAAACACTTAGTTGTTGACACCCGCGTGATGAGAGGTGCGGATGTTGGTTCTGATCATTACTTGGTAGTGTCACGAGTGAAACTTAATGTTGGTTGGAGGAAAAGGAATAGGAAGAGACCCAGGATAGAAAGAATAAAGGTTGATAGGCTCCTTGAAGATCATCAGCAGTATTCTGACTTACCCAGAGAACTACTGAAGGATCTGAAGTCTGGTGAGAGGGACGTAGAAAAGAAGTGGGAATGTTTTAAGAACTGTGTTGTCACTGCTGCTAAAGAGGTCTGTGGCACCACAATAGTGGGTAATAATAGAGGTGATGCTTGGTGGAATAGTGGGATTGAAGAGGCAGTAAAGAGAAAGAAGGAAGCCTATTTGGAGATGTTGCAAGGTAGAGTCTCTGTGGATGAATATCGCTGTAAGAAGCGTGAAGCCGCTAAGCTGGTTCGCCACAGTAAGGCAAAAGATAGGAAGGAGAAGGAGAAAAGGCATGAACTGGCTTTTTGGAAAGATAGGAAGTCCTTCTGGAAGTACACGAGACTCAGGAGAAATAGGGGAAACAAAGTTGTAAGTTGTGTGAAGAATGAGATTGGGGAAATGATATGGGAGCCCAATGAGTTAAGTGACAGATGGGGTGAATACTTCTGTGAGTTATTAGATCAGGAAAGCAAAGATGATTCTGAGACAGATGCAGATGATGTCACAATGAGGGATGAAAGCACAGGAGGGATCTCAAGAAAAAAAGTGTGTAAAGCTCTAAAATCTCTTCAGGATGGTAAGGCTCTGGGAGTTGATGGCATAACTGCAGAGATGTTGAAGTATGGTGGTGACTCTATAATTGACTGGTTGACTAAAATTTGCCAGTTGTGCTGGGAGTTAGGAATGGTCCCTCGGGATTGGAAGGATGCTATCATTGTTCCCTTGTATAAGGGAAAAGGTCATCAGACTGAATGCAAGAACTATCGTGGTATTAGCCTACTGAGTGTGCCATGGAAAGTGTTTGGTAAGGTTGTTATTGAAAAAGTACGGGGTCTTACATCATTGAAAGTGTGGGATGTTCAGAGTGGTTTTATGCCTGGTAAAGGCTGCACTAACCAGATTTTTGCATTACGCACGATGATTGAAAAGCATCTGGCTGTTGGTTAGAAAGTTTTTGCTGCCTTCATAGATTTAGAGAAAGCTTACGACCGAGTGAATAGGACACTTTTGTGGAAGGTATTGAATGAATATGGTGTTACTGGGAATCTACTTAATAGTGTAAAAGCCATGTATGCTGGTAGTAGAGCTTGTGTACGAGTGAATGGTGTTTTATCAAAATGGTTTTCCATTGGTGCAGGAGTTAGACAAGGTTGTGTAATGTCACCATGGCTGTTTAATATATTTATGGATGCATGCATGCGTGATGCCAAAATAGATAATAGTGGTTTATGTCTTGGTGATATCCGTGTGTGCAGATTGCTGTATGCTGATGACACTGTCCTGTTGGCAGAGAGCAAAAGTGAGTTGCAGAGTATGTTGACTCGGATGCACGAAGTTTGCATGAAATTCAAACTGGGTATAAATAAGGGAAAAACCAAAGTTATGGTGTTTGAGAGAGGAAGGGGTAGTACTGAATGTAATGTAAGTATAAATGGCACTGTGATTGACCAGGTGAGTGAGTTTGTGTATTTAGGAAGCATGTTTGACAGAGAGAACAAGATGGATGGTGAAATCAGTAGGCGAGTGAATTCTTCTTTGAAAGTCATAGCTGCTCTGGGAGGTTTTCACAGGAATGACGGGTTCTCTAGAGAGTCCCGCATGGCTGTGTATGAAACTGTAATTGTTCCTACTGTGATGTATGGCAGTGAAACCTGGGTACTGCAGAAGAAACATAGGAATCGTTTGTGTGCTGGAGAAATGCATTACTTACGTGGGGTTTGTGGCAAGACACGATGATTGTGTGAGAAATGAAGATGTATTGCAGTTGTGTGATGTGAAGCAAAATGTTGTTAGCAAGGTGGAGACCAATATGCTGCGGTGGTTTGGCCATGTTGAAAGAATGAGTGATGAAATGCTTACTGAGAAAATCTTTTCAGCCCAAGTGGCAGGAAGGAAAGGCAAAGGAAGGCCAAGGAAGACATGGGTGGATCAGATTCAAGAGTGTCTGCATGAGAAAAAGATTTTGAGTATGAAGTATAAAAGATCTTGTGTACGGCGTGTAATGGATATTAGTGAAGCACGAGTTGTATGTCAAGATCGCTGTAAATGGAGAAGTTTGATACAACAACAATAAGTAAAAATATCTGGGAGTTTGTATTTCTTTTTGGAGCTAACCTCTGAATCTCAGAGAACAGCTTAGTGATGTGCATGTATGTATGCATGATAAAAGAACAGATAACCTTCATTTCCAACTGAAATGTGGCTGTTCATCTTTCCCTTTGTACAATTAATCAGTCTTGACTACTGACTCGTTGAGTTTCCTACGGAAAATAAAAGTTTTCTTTCAGAAAGATAAACTGCAGGAAGAGCTTTCCTAATGCTTTAAATTAAGGATTACTATCAGTTTTCATTTTTTCATATTTGTGGCTTATGATTTGCACTAAGATCCAATATTCATATAACACTTCTGCATCACTATGCTTATGCCTCTCATGGCTTACTATACAGCAATTCAAAATCCTGGCTTTATCAAGTCTTACCATACATACTGTCACAAAGTATTCAATGAAACAACAAAAGACATTTAAAGATATTTTAGTATACCTGTGATATGATGTAAATAGTACATTTGTGAATACATGGCACCAATCACTTTTCAAAATGGCATCCTTTAGCCTTCACGCAGTACTTCAGTCTCTGTGGCTACTTATCAATAGCTTTACGCAGGGTCTCCACAGGAAAAGCTGCTACTGCCTGCACCAAAGAGCATTTGAGGCTGTCAATACTGAGGTGTCTCTTTCTGCAGGCCATGTCCTCCAGTGTGGCCCACAACTTGTAGTCCAATGAGTTGAGGTCTGGGCTGCTTGAAGGCCAATCAGCTGGAGAAATGAAGTCTGACAAATTCACTGAAGCCACTCCTGAGTTGACTTAGCCTTGTGGGCAGGTGTAGAATCAAGCTGAAAGCTCCACTGTCAGTTTTGGAAGAGGGTGTGACTCATATTTTTAACCACTGGCTCCAAAAGTCTGTCCTGGTAGACTTTGGTGGATGTTTTCACTCCTATCTCACAGAAATGGAGCTCCGTGGTACCCTCGTAGGAGACTCCCCACCAAACCATGACAGAACCAGGATGATGGCCCCTCATGATCCTTGGAGCTTTCTCCTGAGCTTCGCATGAGGTTGACACATACACCCTGTCATTTTGGCGGTTGAAAGCCTCTTTAACAGTGAAAATCTTTTCATCAGAGAAAAGGATCTGTCTGTGGCAATTGTCTGCATAACGCTGCAGCAAACATTTTGCTTTTAGCACCCTCTGCTGTTTCAGTTGTGGGATGAGGAAGTGCCTTGTATGCTGCCAGTAAGCTCTCACCCTTAAGTCACTCTGCAGCATGCATGACATCGACATTCTTGAAATGTTCAGCTCACAAGCCCTCACTGATTGTTTTCTGACAGGATTTCATCAAATACAGGCTGTCACTACATTCACCATATGAGCAGTCCTCACTGTACGCTGCTGACCCTTTTTAGGGCGGTCAACGACGATTCCAGTCTCGAGGAACCTTTTTCTGGCACGGTAGACAAAAATTTGCCTGATTTTCAGCTTTTTCAGCATGCTGAAAATCTTGGAAGCCGATTTTCCAACTTTGTTCAGCACTATTACAGCAACATGATTCTCATAATCGCCCCACTCCATGACAAGTACTTCATGAAACATGTTACCTCCTCTGTGACTGAAAGCACAATGATCCACTAGCTGCTTCATGCCTCCTGGATGGTCAGTAACGTTGCACACTGGTTGCACGCCATCTGTTGAATGTTTGTAACAGTATTCATGCTAAGACTGGGTAGTTGGTTTTGGCACTAGGCCAATTTGTATTCATAAAGGAAAGGGGGGGGAGGTACAGTTTAAATTAAATTAAAATTTTTATTGCTCTAGTTTGTGACTATCTTAGGGAATTATGGACTTTGACTCACCAGCATGAGATAATTCAACATTGTGAAATAAGCCAGGTCTGGCTTCTGGATTATACGATAAATAAGAAGATAATCTACACTTTAAGATTTTTTTCCAGTTAAAAATTATCAATTAAATACAAAAGGCTTAAATATTATAATTAAGTAATTTGTAAATAAGTTACTTTTAAACAGGACTATTATGTTACTCTCAAGCAATTCTATAACAAATAAAATAATTTGGGCATAGGCACTTAACGAATATCAACAAGTACTGAAACTGCAAAATAACATGCTTAAGTTATACAAAGATCAATTTATTGAGGGAACATTCAACTGCTGACTTCAGTCTTTTTCAACATTAGAAAGGATGTTTTTGGCAAGTGGGTGAGCCAGTTTCTTAATGCTGCATTCACTGCTTTTGTTTTAAATGAAAATGAATGACAAGTTGAGTCATTTTCAACCTCAGGATGTTAAATGGCTACCAATTCCCTAATGCCATATTCATTGCTTTTCTTTGAGAATGATTTTAGAGATTTATGTAATGCATTCCATTAATCTTAAAATTAATTTTAAAAGGAAATCAATGAATACTTTAAATTTTAAAGAACAATGAATATATTATGGGACTGGTAATCACTTACAATCATCCATGCTTTTGAAGATTGAATATGATTGAAATTACCAGTGTTGAAAGCTATTTTATAAAGTGATTTTTATATAAGAGTGTTATACAGTTCTTCTACTTGCTTACAAGAAATAACCTTTTCAACTATGAACAATATTTAAATCAGTACTGAAATCTACAAAACATAGATCTAAACATGTTTTTTAATTGTTTTTTTTTCACGTTTAACAGTATTTTTTGGCACCAACATTTCAAAAATTCTAATTCACAAATATTAATGCAATTATTAGAATTAAAAATAATTATGACTCCTAAATTGTCCAAGATCATTTTTCCCCTCTAAAAATCAAGATTCACAAGATAAAATTAATGGACAATGCCAAAAATATGTAAATGCTTTGCTCTTCTCTCTTTAAGAAAAAAAAAGAAAGTATAATTATAATTGGAAACTCAAAGATTTTGTACTTTGACACCTGTAATAGAAATTAAGCAATGATGTGATTTTCTTTAAACCATTTGCACCATGCCATTAATCAGACACAAATTTTGGCAAACACAAAGGCATAACTGTGATAACATGACTTGGAAATATTTAGGTCAAAAATGACAAAGAATACTATACATGAAAGCATTGTATTCTACAGCTTTGTTGTTGATTCTGAAAACTTCAGGAAACTCAGAAAAGTCTTCCGGGGGACAATAAAACAGCAAACCACAACATGTGATCAAAAAGCAAAACTGTAGTCCAAACTACTTATTACCATACCAGACAGAGACAATGTGCAGTAATTGTGAATATTTCTCACACTTATAAATTAAATATTTAAGAAATTTTAAAAGCATAAATTTACCTGAGCGATCATTCAAACCTTGTGTAAAAATTTTTATTCTTTGGGATATTGTCAACATTCGCACAGATACTTTATCAGCCAGATAGACATATGCATCTTTACGTATATTTTCTTTCACATCCCTTATCCTTCCTATAACAGCGAGAATAGTTTTTTGATTTCCAGCAACAAAGGACAGAATGGCACGACGCACAGAATGTTGAGGATCATGCTCCAAGTGATAGATAAATACTGAAAAGAAAAAACAGAAAAACAGTCCATAATGAAACAAAAACACAAAATTTCTCAGTGTGTTTCAAAGCACAATTTATTACGAACATTACGCCCATCTGCAAATCTGCTCTATCCCACCACAATATTGGGGGCAGCAGAAACCGCTTGCAAACTATAAATAGCTCAGATACCTATCTGCTGTACACACATGTGGTCGTACACATATGTGTGTACAGCAGTTAGGTATCAGCATGTGTGTACAGCAGTATGGTTATAATCATAGCACCAGCAGTTGTGATTATGAACATGACCTGAGCAACTTTGATTGTGGACAGATAGTTGATGTGAGGAAGGTGGGGTGCTCCATATCTGCAACTGCAAAACATCTGGGATTTCCACAAGCAACCATTATATGTGTGTACCAGGACTACATTAAAACCACCAGCTGCCGAGGAAAAAAAGGTGGTCATAAATGGGCTGTTGACATCTCATGTATCATGACAGATGGAGCACTCAACAACAGGGAACCTACAAAGAGCATTCGAACTACGATGGCATGACTTTGACATGTCAGCTGATGTTCACATTGAGTACCCTTGTTAACAGTATGCCACTGGGCTGTGAGGCTGCAGTGGGCTAAATAATATTACCACTAGACCATGAAGATTGGAAACTAGCAGCTTGGTCTAAAGAATGAAGGTTTCAACAACATGCTGAAACGACAGTACATATGTGATGTAAACCACACAAACCCATGGACCCAACCATTGAGTCGGGCTGTTACAAGCCTATGGAGGCAGTGTAATTTTCTGGAACAAGTCTGTTCATGCTTGACACCTGTTTCCAGTATGACAGATAATCTCCCCCTTTTTGAATAATGACATGCATCAAAATTTAAATGCCACATTGCCAGACTAATGAATAGTCTGGTCCCTGATCTAAAGGACCAGACTATTAATCACTTATATATTTAGTAAAACAAAGGTGTGGCTATTATTACACAATGGAACTTTTACTACAGAAGACATTACCATTTGACACAGAATAAAGGCCACTCTTCTTCAGTGATGTGGTACTGCTTAATCTACCATTCAAGGTACTCAGTTTGGGTGTTTATTAATGAAAGCTATTGCTATAAGCATAATGTATACTCATAGCATCACTATGACCCATATTTCTTGCACATAAGTATTATTTAAATTTCAAAAAAAAAGCATTACCATTATTTATAATGTCATTTATACACAGTCGAGTCACATTATTGTGACCACCAGCTAATATCCAGAGTAACCACCGTATGCAGCATGGACAGCAGCTAGACGGGCTAGGAGCGAGTCAATAAGGTGCTGGAAGGTGTTCACAGTTATGTGGAGCCATCCTGACTGCAGTGCATCTGACAGCTGCTGGAGGGTGCGTGGTGGAAGATCCATAGAGCGAACAACACAATCAAGGTGGTCCCACAGATGCTCAATTGGGTTTAAGTCTGGGGAATTAGGGGGCAAGGGAAGTACATTGAAGTCTTCATCATGCTTTTCCAATCACTCTCAGACATTTCTAGCTGTGTGACACATCGCATCATTGTGCTGGAAGATCTCGTGCGCCCCAGGGAAGACAATTAGCATGTATGGGTGTACATGGTCTGCAAGGATGGATTAATAATGAATTCGGTGCATAGTGCCTTCCACAAGTATGAGTGGACCCAAAGAATTACACGAAAACATTCCCCAGACCATAATGCTGCCCCCACCAGCTTGTGTTCTTCCAGCAATGGTTGAAGAGCGTTTGTTCTCCGATGTTTCTCGCCTTATACGCTAATGTCCATCCATTCGATGAAGCAGAAAATGTGATTCATTGGAGAAGGCAATCCTTTGTCAATCAGGAGGTCCAATTCCAATACTGCCATGCAAATGTAAGCCTTTTCCGCCGATGCATCTTCGTTAGCATAGGTGCAGTGATCATCTGTCTGCATAGGAGCCCCATACGCCGCACGGTACACCGAACTGTCGTTTTAGACACACTCCCGGTAGCCCCCTGGTTCATTCAGCCAGTGAGTTGTTCCACTGTAGCATGTTGATCGGCCCTCACGCACCTTCACGGCTGACGTTCACCTCTCACAGCAATGGCACGTGGTGCTCCACAGTTTCCATATCGCTTATTCGCAATGGTGCCATTTCTCCAATCATGATACGCTTTAACCACAGCAGCACTCGAACAGTTTACAAACTACGCTGTTTCAGAAATGCTGCTACCCTTGGCCCAAAAGCCGATAATTATCCCTTTTTGCAAATCTGATAAATCGCTCCTTTTATCCAAGACTATGTTTTCAGAATGCCTACAGCACACTTTACATACCCTCCAAGCCAACTTATGACACATGCCTTCTTTCATTGGCTATGCGCTGTTGACATCAAAAGTAGGAGGTGCTCACAATAATGTGACTTGACTGTGTATATCAGCGTTTTTTAAATACATATAGTATTGTTTTTAGTTTGGAAAATACGTATCATTACTGCTGTAACATGTACAAGTAGGAACACATTTTTATAAATAACATTTTGATCAAAGACTGTTTACAAGAAACTTCTTTGTTTATCTAGAATTCTTGACACAAGGGCCACATATTTCGCAAAAGAACACAGAAAACTAACAAGAAATATCTACCAAGTCAGTTCAGACCAAGGGGCTACTATGGTCTGAACTGACTTGGTAGAACATCCTCAACCTGGACGCGTAAATCGGGGATGGTCGTGGCTGGCCGTGGAGACCGGATAAGTCGTTGTCCCATAAAATCCCACACGTGCTCAATGGGGGACAAATCCGGTGAACGTGCAGGCCATGGAAGTTGTCTCACACCCTGAAGTGCATGTTGCGTTGCACGTGCCTTGTGTGGGCGTGCGTTTTCTTGCTGGAAAACACCGCGATGGACCGACCTTACAAATGGCACAACAACGGGCTGAATGATGTTGTTGATGTAGGAGGTGCTGTTTAACGTACCCGGTACAAACACTAGTTGTGTACGGGAGCGATAGCTGATCGCTCCCCACACCAGGAGACCAGGTGTAGGCCCCGTGTGTCACTGGCGGAAGCAAGAAGGGTGGAGATGTTCCCCTGTGCGTCTGCGAACACGCATAGGCCATCGGAGGCTCCCAAGCAGAATCTGTTTTCATCGCTGAACACGACAGATCACCATTGCGTCCTCCAGTGCAGACATTGGCGACACCACTGCAGCCGTTCCTGACGGTGGGCTGGAGTCAGAGGTACACATGCCGGAGGTACACATGGAGGAGTCCTGCATCTAGTAGACGGTTCCGGATTGTTCGCACAGTCACCTCAGGTGCAACGGCAACTCGGATTTGCGTCGCAGTGGATGTTTTGTGTCAATCGGTCCGCTCATCAGTCCGTCTGTGACTCCCGGTTCCACGTCTTCTCGTGTGGGAATGTTCCTCGGACCATCTACGCCACCATCGTACCACCACCGATACTTCCCGTCCAATTCGCTCCGTAATATGACGATACGACCACCCTGCCTAGCGGAGTCCGACTAGACGACCTTGCTCAAAGTCCGATAACTGCTGAAATCGTACACGTCTTCCATGTCCAGGCATTGCAGCTTCTTCAGGGTCTTCACACGTGCCCGTACGCCGACGACCGATTACATTCACTTCGCCGTACTCCTTAAATACCACCGACGATAATTTGCATATTATGCCATGCTGTGGCGTAAGCGCTCACCGGTTGGTCCCGAAATTAACATCACACCTACGTAACTCGACCCCATTAACAAATGTAAATTTCATGATCATCCGACAATTCCTTCTTGGTGTTCTTTTTCACTTTCCGCCAGTGTATGTGCGTGTGCAGATTGCTCTATGTTGGTGAAACAGTCCTGTTGGCAGAGAGCAAAAGTGAGTTACAGAGTATGTTGTCTCAGATTAGATGTTGAAATTAGTAGGCGAGTGAATTTTCATTGAAAGTTGTAACTGCTTTAGAAGGTTTTCACAGGAATGATGGATTCTCGAGAGGCTCGCATGGCTGTGTATGAAAGTGTAACTGTTCCTACTCTGATGTGTGGCAGTGAAACCTCGGTACTACAGAAGAAACATAGGAGTCGTTTGTGTGAAATGTGTTAACTTACGGGGGTTTGTGGCAAGATGCATTCTGATCATGTGAAAAATGAAGATGTGTTGCAGTGGTGTAATGTGAAGCAAAATGTTGTTAGCAAGGTGGAAACTAATATGCTTCGGTGGTTTGAACATGTTGAAAGAATGAGTGATGAGATGCTTACTAAGAATTTTTTTTTTAGCCCAAGTGGCAGGAAAGAAAAGCAGAGGAAGGACAAGGAAGTCATCTGGGAGGATCAGATTCAGGAGCGTCTGCTTGAGGAAAAGATTGAATATGAAAAATAGAAGGTCTTGTGTACATTGTGTGATGGATATCAGTGAAGCCTGAATTGCATGTCAAGATCACTGTAAATAAAGAAGTTTGATACAGCAACAGTAAGTAAAAATTATCTGGTAGCTTGTATTTCTTTGAGAAGCTAACCTCTGAATCTCAGAGAACAGCTTAATGATATGTATGCATACATATCATTAAGCATACATACAAGCATGCATGCATGTATGTATGTATGTATGTACACTGAAGAGCAATTGAATTAGAGATACCTGTCTAGTAACGTGTAGCACCACCTTTCGCCCTGATGACGGCGGCGATTCGTCTCGGCATGGACTCGACAAGACACCGGAAGTGTTGGGAAGCCACATGGATCTTCGACCCCTGAACAAGCTCCCACAGTTCACCAAGATTTGATGGAGGGGGGTCAGAGCCTCGGACATCTCTCTAGATGGCATCCCAGATGTGCTCGATGGGATTGAGGTCAGGTGACCTAGCTGGCCAAGAAAGCGAGGTCACGTCGGTGGAGTGTTCATCTAACCATTTGGATAAAATTCAGGAGCGATGACACGGTGCATTGTCTTGTTGCAGGATGAGGTCCCCAGTGGGATGTTGAAGACGCACAAACGGGAGCAAATGGTCGCCCAGAATATCCCGGTAACGTTGACCTGTCAGGGACGATGTCACATGTACCAGGGGTCCCATTTCAGTCCATGTAAACAGTCCCCAGACGAGAATGCCACCCCCACCAGCTTGAAGAGTACCCTGCTGGCAAGAAGGATCCATCGCTTCATGTGGTTTACGCCGTATTCGTATCCTGCCATCCGCATGTGCCAACGTGAGTCTCGACTCATCCGTCCAGGCAACATTTTTCCACATGTCTAGGGTCCAGTGGCGATGTTCCCACGCCCATGGTAATCTTTGCACCCTGTGATGTGCGGTCAGCAGCGGTACTCTTGTGGGACGATGGCTTCTGTACCCTATAGCGAGGAGATAGTTCTAGAAATGGTGTGGCTGCTTACGTGTTTTTGTGCACCAGCGTTAAATTGCCGAGTGATTTCTTGCACTGTGGCCCGTCTATCTGCTGTTACAATGCGAGCTAGCCGACGATGACTCCGCTCATCCACACGCTGTTGTCCACCGCAGTTGGCCCTTGCAGGGATGGTTTTACCGGATTTGATGTACTCACGGTGCACCCATGACACATTCATCGGGCCTAGACAATTTGCCCACGATCAAATGCGCTTAGATCCTTCGTCTTACCCATACTGCGACTCTTACCGATTCTCGTCGCATCACTCCTTATATTGTCGGATCGCTGCATACTTCATGTCGTTTCCGTTAACAGGGCCACATACAGCGCCACATTTGCATAACGCCAGCTGTCTCTAATTCAATTGTGCTTCAGTGTATGTATGTATGTATGTATGTATGTATGTATGTATGTATGACTTAACAATCAGAAAAGCCAAACACGGTTGAAATTTTCATCTTATCCGCTTATAGGGTGTTGCTGTTATTATAATTCTTCAGGTCATGAAACATCGTATTTTCATTCATAGGACAGTACAAATACGCTGACTTCTGACTGCTTTCTGACATGCACGGCAGCTTATGGCTATTTTTATTCATTGATGAAGGTAAAATCCATTTATGAATTGTGTGTATCAATCAGCCTCACCCAATGTTTTGTGTGCATGTGTGTGTTTTGTTGATTTCAGCATTTGAAGATAGTAGCACTAAAGCAATGAATCCCACACTTTTTTTGGTTACAACCCTAAATGCAGTCTTTTAGCCTGTTTTTGAACCATGGAATTGCTACATGTTAAAAAAATCTGATGTTGACAGCATATGGCTTTAGCGTGAAATTATCATGTTTTTAGAATGGTTTGTGTGTATCTAATACATTTTCCAACCACAAGTATATCCACACATATACTTGGGAAAATTGTACTCTTGGTCAAAAGAGTGTGATAGATTTTGTTGTCTACGATCAGTGTTTGAAACACTTAGTTGTTGACAGCCGTGTGATGAGAGGTGCGGATGTTGGTTCTGATCATTACTTGGTAGTGTCACGACTGAAACTTAATGTTGGTTGGAGGAAAAGGAATAGGAAGAGACCCAGGATAGAAAGAATAAAGGTTGATAGGCTCCTTGAAGATCATCAGCAGTATTCTGACTTACTCAGAGAACAACTGAAGGATCTGAAGTCTGGTGAGAGGGATGTAGAAAAGAAGTGGGGATGTTTTAAGAACTGTGTTGTCACTGCTGCTAAAGAGATCTGTGGCACCACAATAGTGGGTAATAATAGAGGTGATGCTTGGTGGAATAGTGGGATTGAAGAGGCAGTAAAGAGAAAGAAGGAAGCCTATTTGGGGATGTTGCAAGGTAGAGTCTCTGTGGATGAATATCGCTGTAAGAAGCGTGAAGCTGCTGAGCTGGTTCACCACAGTAAGGCAAAAGATAGGAAGGAGAAGGAGAAAAGGCATGAACTGGCTTTTTGGAAAGATAAGAAGTCCTTTTGGAAGTACACGAGACTCAGGAAAAATAGGGGAAACAAAGTTGTAAGTTGTGTGAAGAATGAGATTGGGGAAATGATATGGGAGCCCAATGAGTTAAGTGACAGATGGGGTGAATACCTCTGTGAGCTATTAGATCAGGAAAGCAAAGATGATTCTGAGACATCAGATGATGTCACAACGAAGGATGAAAGCACAGGAGAGATCTCAAGAGAAGAAGTGTGTAAAGCTCTAAAATCTCTTCAGAATGGTAAGGCTCCAGGAGTTGATGGCATAACTGCAGAGATGTTTAAATATGGTGGTGACTCTATAATTGACTGGTTAACTGAAATTTGCCAGTTGTGCTGGGAGTTAGGAATGGTCCCTCAGGATTGGAAGGATGCTATTATTGTTCCCTTGTATAAGGGAAAAGGTGATCAGACTGAATGCAAGAACTATCGTGGTATTAGCCTACTGAGTGTACCAGGGAAAGTGTTTGGTAAGGTTGTTATTGAAAAAGTACGGGGTTTCACATCATTGAAAGTGTGGGATGTTCAGAGTGGTTTTATGCCTGGTAAAGGCTGCACTAACCAGATTTTTGCATTACGCACAATGATTGAAAAGTATCTGGCTGTTGGGAAGAAAGTTTTTACTGCCTTCATAGATTTAGAGAAAGCTTACGACCGAGTGAATAGGACACTTTTGTGGAAGGTATTGAATGAATATGGTGTTACTGGGAATCTACTTAATAGTGCAAAAGCCATGTATGGTAGTAGAGCTTGTGTACGAGCGAATGGTGTTTTATCAAAATGGTTTTCCATTGGTGCAGGAGTTAGACAAGGTTGGGTAATGTCACCATGGCTGTTTAATATATTTATGGATGCATGAGGCCAAAATAGATAATAGTGGTTTATGTCTTGGTGATATCAGTGTGTGTAGATTGCTGTATGCTGATGACACTGTCCTGTTGGCAGAGAGCAAAAGTGAGTTGCAGAGTATGTTGACTTGGATGCACGAAGAAATTCAAACTGAGTATAAATAACGGAAAAACCAAAGTTATGGTGTTTGAGAGAGGAATGGGTAGCACTGAATGTAATGTAAGTATAAATGGCACTGTGATTGACCAGGTGAGTGAGTTTGTGTATTTAGGAAGCATGTTTGACAGAGAGAACAAGTTGGATGGTGAAATCAGTAGGCGAGTGAATTCTTCTTTGAAAGTCATAGCTGCTCTGGGAGGTTTTCACAGGAATGATGGGTTCTCTAGAGAGTCCCGCATGGCTGTGTATGAAACAGTAATTGTTCCTACTCTGATGTATGGCAGTGAAACCTGGGTACTGCAGAAGAAACATAGCAGTCATTTGTGTGCTGGAGAAATGTGTTACTTACGTGGGGTTTGTAGCAAGACACGATCTGATTGTGTGAGGAATGAAGATGTATTGCAGTTGTGTGATGTAAAGCAAAATGTTGTTAGCAAGGTGGAGATCAATATGCTTTGGTGGTTTGGCCATGTTGAAAGAATGAATGATGAAATGCTTACTAAGAAAATCTTTTCAGCCCAAGTGGCAGGAAGGAAAGGCAAAGGAAGGCCAAGGAAGACACGGGTGGATCAGACTCAAGAGTGTCTGCATGAGAAAAAGATTATGAGTATGAAGTATAAAAGATCTTGTGTACGGCGTGTAATGGATATTAGTGAAACACGAGTTGTATGTCAAGATCGCTGTAAATGGAGAAGTTTGATACGACAACAATAAGTAAAAATATCTGGAAGTTTGTATTTCTTTTTGGAGCTAACCTCTGAATCTCAGAGAACAGCTTAGTGATATGTATGTATGCAGTATGAAGCCATTCAAATGCTAGCATTATTAAAATGTCTGATGTGGATGTGTAATACTTATGTAAAATGGGATAAATTTCAGTAAATAGGGTTTTGAAAATTACAGCCTTTTTTCAGTGGCTACCATGATGCTACTTCATTTCGTGGGCAAGCTCTGCAAGTCTCTGTTTTATGTTGATGGATGAAGCACAATACAAGTCACACTGAGGATTCATGTCATTCTGGTTCAGTTCTGAATGTAGCAAGAGCTGAAAAAGAATTATGATGTGGGAAACATAATCACAGCTTTCAGTTTATCAGGTAAGAATGGGCTTATCCAAGAGTATCGACCTTTGTTTTACTTTTTTTTTAATCTAGCCAAAAACTTTGTATTTTGTCAACAAACTTTAAATGAACCACTCAAATGATCAGGGGCAGGTTTACCACTGGGCCAACCTGGGTCATGGCTTACATATTGAGAGGCACCAAAATTTTGGAAATACGTGTGACAAAAGCTGTTTTACATTATGAAAACAACAGCATTATTATGAAAACATTTGCATTTCTATATATAAACCTGAGTCTAATATAACACAGTTAATACTTAATATTAGAATAGTATTATTACTCTTTCAATTCATTTAATTATTAAAAATATCAATTCATTTTGAAATGAAGATGGCAGGCAGGGAGACAAGAATCCTGGGTTAAGGTGAGCTCAGTAAGCTAGCGTACTTCTTCCTGGAAAGGTCACACTCAGAACTCAAAAGAGAGAGGAGGGTGAAGAGGTATTTCTTTAACAGAGCTTGCTAACAGGAGAGGTTGTGAATGTATGAGAGGCTGGAGTAGATAGTTTCCAAAAGGTATTTTAACAAATTTCAGGGTGACAGTAGGAAGCCTGAAATCTTGGAATGGTTACTCCATGAAGCAGATTTCTGCAAGATCAAGACCCCCGGGATAGTGTGAATGACAGGGAAGGAGAGCAAATAGACGCACCTTACATTCTGCAGCATGCAGTCCCTGTTGGATTATTTATCTGAATTTGAACAAGAATGTCTGCATTTGTGGAAATTTTGGCATAATTTAGATAGGCCAGTGACATAGTCAAGCGTTCCTATTGCAGATATGTTGCTATATTAAGGGGGGGGATTGATTAAACTTTTCCAAAAATTGATATCCTAAGGATATAACTATCTATACAGACTCCAACCCTGATTGAAAATTTTCAGTAGTAAACACTAAAAAATTCTGTAGTTTTCAGTTTTTTTTCAGTAGTGAAAACCGTAAAAGCCCATATTTTACAGCTCTTTCCAGTAGGAATAAATAAAACAGTATTACACACTCAATATATACAAATTGCCAGAAGCAGCAAAATGACAGTGTAAATTCATAAAAAAGAGAATTTTTGCATAAAAAACTATCCATAAATTGAAGGCATTTTGTGAGAAGCATTAAGTGGTTCCAATATCATAAACTGAAGACATTTTGTGAGAAACACTAAATACTTTTAATATTTTTTGTAGTTTACCTCAAAAGTCACCCTCCCTCATACACACAGACATGCGCACACACAAACAAATGTATGTTCCAATGGGAACGTTACAGTAAACATAGTAAATGCCCACACAGTGTAAAAGTTGTGCATGGCCATCTTCAAACCCTAAAAAGTATGAAAAAAAAAAGAAGTTTTGTTCAGTACAGGGAAGAATTTTAAAACTACTCCAGAACTTTACGCAAAAATATGAAAAATTCAAGACTTTCCAAGATTCCATGGGCCATGATAACTCTGCATGTGGTCAGAGACTCTTAGACATCCAAAACATATTGAAAAAGCATGGAAGAAATGCAACATTATTTAAAACATTCAATAAACCCTCTCCAAAATGTTTAATAAATGTTAGAATATTAAAAACACGAAAATAAACTTTAGACACATCGTTAAAAAGGTCATTTCACTCAGATTTTTAATTTCCATAGTATATTCGATGCTTTCTATAATCCATAACAGACCAACGATTTCTGTGGTGACTCATCAATAATGCCTCTGGAGAACAAAGTTTTTCTCTTATAAAAACCATCCATAATTTCTTGAGAACATCTAGTTCTCAGGAAAGAGTAAGTGTATTTGCAGCTTTGTCACTTAATTCAAGCATTGTAGAAACATTGACATTTTATGACATAGCAGATTTTGTCACAAATAAAGAAAAATATTTCATCAATAATTTTACTAATTTGTTTTTATTCATTTCATTTTTCTCTCAGTCATTTAAACGATTTACAATGCACATGGTGGCAGCATTATAGTTTTTCAAAAATCCTAAAAAATAGTAATGCTTATGTTGAAAAATTATATGCAGAATTTGCAGACAAATATTTCAGAAGTATGTTAAAGTCAAACAATTTCACTTATAAATACAAAAATTGACGGTGAAAAATTTCAAAATTGTGCAACTTAAACTTGTTAAAAAGCGATATTTTTTTTTTTAATTTAAATGCTTGCTGTTAAATGATGCATGTGCTAAAAATTCCACAGAATTGTTCTTCCATAATATGCTGATATTTTGTGATAAAAAACTAAATATATAATTTAAATATGAGATTCAAATTGGAAGCAATTTTTTTGCATTAGAATATATTTACTTGGGGGTGTCTGTGTTTTCTTGGCCCAGAAAACGTATCTCTATAAATGATGCTTCAGTTTATTTTTCTTTCTTCGATTCATTGTTGAAGGAAAGTTCAGTCTCACTGAACACACTGGGATTAGACTTCCCTATCATTCAGTCTGCTCAGTGAAACAATATTTCAAAATTTCTCCCTTATCTGTAACCTGTACTGCATCATTTTTCCAATTAAATTCCAGGAGTGGGAAGAGAAGTTTAAAATTTCTTACAAAAACAGCAGGAAATTAATTGAGAATTTGGATTATAACAATTGTATACTTATAGATTCCTTAGAATCTGTACTCATTGGACCAAGATACTTTTTTAGTTATCCAATTTTCCAGTCACAGTGCATGATGGTAACTCTTCAGGAAAGGCCTAAATCCTTGCGCCTTTCCTCAAGAGTGACTGCTTGATTGCATGCTCAGAAACATTTCTCTGTGAACCCTAGTTGTAGTCTGTCATTATTGAGGGGCATGAGCTGGTTCCTTGCCTTCCTCATGTTGATAATTATTTTCTGCTCAAACTTCAAGAAGTTTTTTCCTTGGCTCATTATGAGTATGGACTTTGTACAGGTGAACTGAGATGTGCTGCCCATGGCATTCATGTATGTTTCACTCCAGTCAGAGATGTTACTGTCAATGTTGTGGGAAGGGTCCACTTCTGGAGACAGGGCTGGTCATATTGATCTGGCCCATGAGTGTATATAATTTCATGGGTACTGATTTTGGTAAAAATCAGATTGAAAGAAAACTTGTTGCTATAAAAAAAATTACACAAAATCAAAAGTGAAAATCCTCCAAATACGTGGCGTCAGTGAATAAACAAAGACATCACTCTTTCCACGTTTTTAACACGCAGCAACCGAAAAATTGTTATTCTGTCACTGCTGGGAAATTGAAGCCCGGATCTCTCGATATCTAGCCGAGCGCTAGATATTGAGAGATCCGGGTGTAAGGCTAACACGCTTGGCTAGATATTGAGTGATTCGGTATTCAATTCCCCAGTGGTGACCGAATAACAATTTTTCGGTTGCTGTGTGTTAAAAATGTGGAAAGAGCGATGCCTTTGTTTATTTACACAAAATCAGCTCAGGACAAAATACAAGTGAAAAAAAAAAAAAAAAAAAAAAAAAAAAAAAGAGAATTAGACTTTTCCTATAAATATAATCATACCTTCAGTTACAGGACAGTTTAAATTTGCAGGCTCCTGGAGCCACGATAGTGTGTGAGCAGCATAAACTCTGACTGGTGGGTATGTATCTGACATACGGTTTAGCATTTTCTCTTGTATGCTGTTAAACAATTCTGCATTTATTGAGGCCTCACTCCCAAGGTCTTCCATCATTTTGTGAAGAAGGTAGCAAGCTCGATAGCGCACAACTTTGGATTTAATTTCACTTCCCTGAAAATAATAATAATTTAGCAAATATACCAAGATTCTACAGAGATAAACTTCAACATCATATTCTGAAAATCTTGTACATAAATTCTATGGCACTATTGACATTTGAAGAATGTGTACAGATCAGAAAAAATGTTATAATTTCACTTACTATACAATATAATTAATTTAAATCCTGGAAAATACTTTTGAACATAACATCCAACATGTTAAATGCATGAGACTAAACCAAAATTAAAATTCTCCCACATTTTTCTTCTGATTTGCACTCCTGTAATGCTTTATATGAATGAGATTTATAAATTATTTTGTTTGATTAAACTGACATTCTGGAAATATATTATAAGATTCTTTTAGAAAAGAAACTTTTACTTGTGATTTTAGTTCTGGCAACCAGCCCATCCAGTCAATCGTGGGTGATCAAGGTTGTAGGACTACTGAAAGCTACTGCTAAACGAATCTGTTACCATACGCGACTCTCAGCGTTTTCGCTCGTTTTCTATGTTTATTTACTTGTGGTTGTCTGCATTTGATTTTATCTCCATTAACAAGTGATACAGCATTTATCTTGATGACTTTTTTGGTAAAAATTACTCATGCTATTATTCTCTTTAATCATCCGATAGTTATACTGCAGTTTCATTGAAGGTTTTTCATACACATTTACATACGCAATAAAAAAAACTTTTACAAAAGTTCAAATCAATATTAGGACAATAATCAATATTAGGACAATAATAATAGTGTGAACTACAGGTTCAAGTTTTTCATTTGATTTACTGTAAAAGGTGCTATAAGTGCTACATCACTCTTTCTAACCTTCATGGAGTGTTTACTTCATACCTACACATAAGGCATTTGAGTCTAAAATGGACCTTTTGCTCTAAAAGTAAGTTATTCACCATATGCAAAAAGTTAACCTATTTATCTTTACCTACATTGTTGCTGTTGCACTATAAGTGGTTTGAGAATAAAAAAATTTACTGATGTTCCTTCACAATTTGTAGGCATTTTTTCTTGCCATTGCACAACAATATCGGATGACGTGCTTACTACTCATGTGAGCATGTCATCTGATACTGACATGCTTACATGAGTAAGCTTCATTGCAAATGTCTGTAAATGGTTCTTGCAAGTATAAATTTGTCACATTTTACACACTTGACTGAACTTTTATTGTCAGTCTTCCCACATTTCTTGCTCATTGATTTTGAGTCACATGAGAACAATGACCCATCAGGTGCTTGAATTGCTTCCACAATTTTTGTTGCAGCAGTTACTTTTAGCAGGTGGTCTTGTCTTTAAATATGCTGTTTGTTTATCCCATTGCTCAAATTTTGCAAAGAGAGCCCTCACTTATAAAAACAAATGTTTCCAGAGGTTGTTTTAAATAAAGAAAGCATAGGCATTGTTAGCTGATATATCAAGAATTTTGAAGAGTACAACAATTGGACCGTTGTTTGCCTTTCTTTTGGAAGGGTAGGAATCAACCATTTTATCTTATGTGCAAACAGCTCCTTTTGCACTATTATAGTTCGACACTGGAGCTTTTTGCTGTCAGTATCACTTACTTTAGCATCATTGTGGTGAGTATTCTGTAGAATTGCAGTGTTGAGCTAGAGATGATTTTTTCTGTTTCCTTTCCAGTTCTTCACACATGCTTTCAGTCTTAAACACATGGCTCTACAAGCCTGGTCTGTAAATAGCAAACCACACTCACAAAAGATTTCATAAATTCCCTATGAATTAAAATGGCATGAAAGTGGGCAGTGATAGGAAAAGCTGAACTTCCACACACGGAGGAGGGGGGGGACAAAGTGTTGAATCTTGCATTTCACTTTCTAATGTATACACTATACAACCATGGCATTTAGGTATCGGTTACATGCCTGCCAACTAAATAGATTTAATGTATATATCTAGTTCTGCGTAACATTGGCAAAAAGACCTCAACTCACTGGGTTTTGTTCCAGAATCCTTAGGTTGAATGACCAACTGGAACCCTCAGCTGTGGGCTAATCCTCCACACTGATGTACTTACCTGATTAAAAAGACAAAAAGGAATATTAAGAATGACTCAAGTGTGCGATATGGTGGACCTACCACACTTCAGAAGGACAGTCCACCATGGAATCGACGTGGACTTTCTAAACTGCGTATGAGAAAGAGATCTCTGCTGAGTGAATGTAAGATTGGTGTATGGAATACTAGAGGTATAAATGGTAAGATGAGTGAGGTGATTGCGGAGATGAATAAGTATAGACTGGATGTGCTGTGTGTAAGTGAAACCAAAGAGAAGGAAATTGGGGTAGAAGAAATGAATGGCATGGTGAGTGTGTTGTCTGGAGTATTGGATAATGTGGGAGGACAGGCTGGTGTAGGTGTGATTTTAAGTGAAAAGATGAAGAACAACTTGATTCACTATAGTTGCATAAGTGAGAGAATTCTCTGGATTTGTTTGAAAGTGAAACTTCAGAGAATTGAAATTGTTGTAGTGTATGCCCCTTGTGACTCGGAACCTTCTGATAAGAAGGAAGATTTCTGGAATGAGCTAAAAGCTGTTTTGAGCCAGTTTGGTGCTAAAGAGAAAGTTATAATAGCAGGGGATTTCAATGCTAAAGTAGGTGTGCAGAATGCAATTTCTGGCAATGTTCTAGGTAAGTTTAATGATCCTTGTGTGAATGATAGTGGTGAAAGATTAATTGAACTCTGCATTGAGAATGGTTTGTGTGTATCTAATACTTTTTTCAACCACAAGTATATCCATACATATACTTGGGAAAATCGTACTCTTGGTCAAAAGAGTGTGATAGATTTTGTTGTCTTCGACCAGCGTCTGAAACACTTAGTTGTTGATACCCGTGTGATGAGAGGTGCAGATGTTGGTTCTGATCATTACTTGGTAGTGTCATGAGTGAAACTTAATGTTGGTTGGAGGAAAAGGAATAGACCCAGGATAGAAAGAATAAAAGGTTGATAGACTCCTTGAAGAACATCAGTGTTATTCTGACTTGCTCTCAGAACGACTGAAGGATCTGAAGTCTGGTGAGAGGGATGTAGAAAAGAAGTGCGAATGTTTTAAGAACTGTGTTGTCACTGCTGTTAAAGAGGTCTGTGGCACCACAATAATGGGTAACAATAGAGGTGATGCTTGGTGGAATAGTGAGATTGAAAAGGCAATAAAGAGAAAGAAGGAAGCCTATTTGGGGATGTTGCAAGGTAGAGTCTCTGTACATGAATATCGCTGTAAGAAGAGTGAAGCTGCTAAGCTGGTTCGCTAGAGTAAGGCAAAAGATAGGAAGGAGAAGGTGAAAAGGCATGAACTGGCTTTTTGGAAAGATAGGAAGTCCTTCTGGAAGTACATGAAACTCAGGAAAAATAGGGGGAACAAAGTTGTAAGTTGTGGGAAGAATGAGATTGGTGAAATGATATGGGAGCCCAATGAGTTAAGTGAGAGATGGGGTGAATACTTCTGTGAGTTATTAGATCAGGAAAGCAAAGATGATTCTGAGACAGATGCAGATGATGTCACAATGAGGGATGAAAGCACAGGAGCTATCTCAAGAAAAGAAGTGTGTAAAGCTCTAAATTCTCTTCAGAATGGTAAGGCTCCGGGAGTTGATGGCATAACTGCAGAGATGTTGAAATATGGTGGTGACTCTATAATTGACTGGTTAACTGAAATTTGCCAGTTGTGCTGGGAGTTAGGAATGGTCTCTCGAGATTGGAAGGATGTTATTATTGTTCCCTTGTATAAGGGAAAAGGTGATCAGACTGAATGCAAGAACTATCGTGGTATTAGCCTGCTAAGTGTGCCAGGGAAAGTGTTTGGTAAGGTTGTTATTGAAAAATTATGGGGTCTTACGTCAGAGAAAGTGTGGGATGTTCAGAGTGGTTTTATGCCTGGTAAAGGCTGCACTAACCAGATTTTTGCATTACGCATGATGATTGAAAAGCATCTGGCTGTTGGTTAGAAAGTTTTTGCTGCCTTCATAGATTTAGAGAAAGCTTACGACCGAGTGAATAGGACACTTTTGTGGAAGGTATTGAATGAATATGGTGTTACTGGGAATCTACTTAATAGTGTAAAAGCCATGTTTGCTGATAGTAGAGTTTGTGTACGAGTGAATGGTGTTTTATCAAAATGGTTTTCCATTGGTGCAGGAGTTAGACAAGGTTGTGTAATGTCACCATGGCTGTTTAATATATTTATGGACGCATGCATGCGTGAGGCCAAAATAGATAATAGTGGTTTATGTCTTGGTGATATCCGTGTGTGCAGATTGCTGTATGCTAATGACACTGCAGAGAGCAAACGTTATTTGCAGAGTATGTTGTCTCGGATGCACGAAGTTTGCATGAAATTCAAACTGAGTATAAATAAGGGAAAAACCAGAGCTATGGTGTTTGAGACAAGAACTGGTAGCACTGAATGTAATGTAAGTCTAAATGGCACTGTGATTAACCAGGTGAGTGAGTTTGTGTATTTAGGAAGCATGTTTGACAGAGAGAACAAATTGGGTGGTGAAATTAGTAGGCAAGTGAATTTTTCTTTGAAAGTCATAGCTGCTCTGGGAGGTTTTCACAGGAATGATGGGTTCTCTAGAGAGTCCCGCATGGCTGTGTATGAAAGTGCAATTGTTCCTATGCTAATGTACGGCAGTGAAACCTGGGTACTGCAGAAGAAACATAGGAATCGTTTGTGTGCTGGAGAAATGCGTTACTTACGAGGGGTATGTGGCAAGGCACGGTCTGATTGTGTGAGGAATGAAGATGAGTTGCAGTTGTGTGATGTGAAGCAAAATGTTTTTAGCAAAGTGGAGACCAATATGCTTCGGTGGTTTGGCCATGTTGAAAGAATGAGTGATGAGATGCTTACTAAGAAAATCTTTTTAGCCCAATTGGCAGGAAGGAAAGGCAGAGGAAGGCCAAGGAAGACATGGGTGGATCAGATTCAGGAGTGTCTGCATGAGAAAAAGATTATGAGTATGAAGTATAAAAGATCTTGTGTACGGCGTGTAAAGAATATCAGTGAAGCCCGAGTTGTATGTCAAAATCGCTGTAAATGGAGAAGTTTGATTTGACAACAGTAAGTAAAAATATGTGGTAGTTTGTATTTCTTTTTGGAGCTAACCTCTGAATCTCAGAGAACAGCTCAGTGATATGTATGTATGTAGTACAATACAATGTGAGGTGAAAAATTGCTGATGTGGTCATATGCATAGAAAATCACTCACCTTAAGTACAGAACGATATCTTTAATCAAATGAGGAAATTAATCAAATGTATTTATAAGATAACAATGTTGTATGGAAATGAAATCTTGACGGTTTGAAAAACTTCCGACATGTTTGTTGATAAGTAATAAAATTTTGATGAAGGATAAATGTTCTTTCTTGATTTGACAAAATTATTAATGAAGAAATATGATAAATGCTTGCAAAAATGTTAGACATTTTGTAGATAAATAATAAAAGTCATTCACAACTACCGTATATACTCGCGTATAAGTCGAGAAATTTGGGGTAAAATGAGAACTTCAAAGTAATGGGGTCGACTTATATGCGGGGTCTAAAAAAATCGTAAGTCCAAAAGTTCTTCCCGTGAGGCAAAAGGCAATCCATCCCAAAAGAAATAAAAATGCTGATGCGGTATTAATTATGAAATCGCAACCCTCCGAAAGAAAAAAAAAAGAAAGAAAGAGAAAACACCGATGTGGTAGAATTACGAAATCGTGAACCTCCAAATTTCTCTGCGCTTTGAGAAGTCTCCTCTCTCCTGGCTTTGCGTATCCACAGCGCAGTCACAGCCGCGCATAGAAAGCTCCTCCCTTCCGACTACCAGTTGACTGCATGGATCTTCGACGTAACGGAGCCATGCGACAGCCGGTGTTAGGTGTTGCTTGTTCTTAATCGCACGTGTTTTTCTTGCTCTTAACTGCACGTGTCTCGCTTCTCCTATTAAGGGTGACACGGGTTGTGTAAAGAAACGGATGTCCTATAACGCAGGATTCAAGTTGAAAGTGGTTTCTTTTGCAGAAAATACTAACAACTGTGCTGCTTCACGTCAGTTTGGCATTAACGAAAAACTTTTTCTAGATTGGCGTAAAAAAAACGGACTTGGTAAAAATCCCAAAATTGCAAAAGGTGCTGCGTCGTGGAACGACATCTTTTCCAGAGCTGGAAAGTGTCTTGAATGATTGGATTGTGGGCTGCAGACAAAATGGTTACATTGTAACGCGAACTGGTATACGTTTGCGAGCAATGAAGCTCGCAAAAGATGAAAAGTTTGCAGCCGCAAATAACACTTTTCGTGCCTCACCAGGTTGGTGCACAAGGTTCATTAACCGCTATGGGTTGTGTCTACGCCAGCGCACCAAAATTGCACAAAAGTTGCCTCGTGACCTTGAAGCAAAGATAATGAAATTTCAAAAGTATGTAATTCAAAAGAGAAAAGAGACTGCTTTTGAACTTTCCCAAATAGGGAACATGGATGAAACCGCCATGTGTTTCGACCTTCCTGGAAATAAGACGGAGAACCAAAAGGGCGAAAAAAATATCTTGATCAAAACGACTGGCCACGAAAAATCCAGTATCACGGTTTTTCTTTCCTGTTTGGCCGATGGCAATAAGCTACCTCCGGTAATTATTTTCAAACGCAAAACTCTGCCGAAAAGCGTTGTCTTTTCGTCTGGTGTGCTCGTTCGTGCTCATGAAAAAGGATAGACGAACAAATCCGGAACAATTGACAGGTTAAAGAATGTGTGAAACAAAAGGCCAGGTGCACTTTTGAGGAAATCTTCTCTTTTGGTGTGGGATATGTTTGTTGCACACCGTTGTGCAGAAGTGAAAAAAACTGCAGAAAATTCAAAAACAACTCTTGCTGCCATCCCAGGTGGGTTGACATCTGTTCTTCAACCACTAGATGTCTGCCTTAATAAGCCCTTCAAGAACAATGTGCGGAGGTATTGAGAAGATTGGATAAGTTCCGATTTGCCGACTGAAACCAAGGGCGGAAATCTAAAGAGGCCGGATATCGTTTTGATTACGCGATGGGTCAAGGATGCTTGGGATGCGATACCTGCAGAAATGGTCATGAAATCATTCAAGAAATGTTGCATTAGTAACAAACTTGATGGCACAGAGGATGGTGAGATTTTTATGAGTGATGATGACAGTGATTCTGATGACACAGGCATAGATGGGAATACTGATGTTTATGATGACGCGCCAATGACGGAGAAAGACTTTATTTAACTGTTTGGCGAGTCTGACTCGGAATCGGATTTTGAAGGGCTCCGATGAAGTTTTTGGGTATGCAAATTAAATTTAGTATTATATATATAATTTTTTTCGTTTTCAAATGTTTTTGAATAAATTCATTGACATTTTTTTTTCTCATTCCGGGATCGACTTGTACGCGAGTTTCCGATTTCTTACGATTTTTACCTCTGAAAGTGGGGGGTCGACTTATACGCGAGTTTCCGATTTCTTACGATTTTTTCCTCTGAAAGTGGGGGTCGACTTATACGCGAGTATATACGGTAATTTCATTTCATTTTCTTAAGTTGTTTCTGTTTAACATTTTGTTCTAACCTTCTTTTAGGAATTAGCCGGCTAGTTTTCTTTCTCTTGAACCAATTCATTTGATTTTAATTTGCTGCATAAGTTATTAGAGATATTTAGCTCCTTTCACCTTCTTTTCATTTCTTTTTCCTTATCTTGTAATTCTTTCTTATATTCTGAATATGATGATTTCATACTTTGGCATAAATCTCTATTTACAGTGTCATGCAAATAATCGTTTTTCTTAGAAAAAATTCCAAGGCTGACTTATCCTGATTCAATTGCTTATATTTCATGGTTTGAACAGATGAAAATGTTTCAATTTTCATGTTGCTGGATTCTTTATCAAGTACATCCCCCATCATACTAAAGGAATTTTCCACTTGAGAGCCAGGAAAACAACTCCTTCACTATTTTTGAGAGGGCACTGAATTTATTTAATTTAAAAAGTGCATGTTTTGGGATTCACTGAAATTTATTTATGTAAATATTAAACTGGAGCACATCACTGCATCCAAAGTATAGAATTACTGACATTTAACAACAACACAGGGTACAGGGAATGTCGCACAAGCGGGGATAACGATTACCGGAGAAATCATCGCTCCGTCCGACTTCCGTTTTCGGACATTTCCCCTCCGTTTTTCAAGCTAAAATACAAATATTTATGCATAAAATGAAATTTAATAACAATACTGTGCAGAAGAAACATCGCGAGAAAAATAAATTAGGATTATGGGGGGAAATCTTCAGTCCGTTTAACTTCCGTTTTCGAAAGTTTTGAAAGATGAAATATCGTCCCTACTCCCCCAGATGGACCCTCCCTTCCCCCCAAAAAAAGCTTCTTTTCAGTCTTACAGCAATCTCGAGAATGACCCAAATGCTGACAGAAAAAGCGGAATTCCGCGAATTCACGAAATGTCATCATGTATGAGTAAGATTAAGAAGTAACTAAGAAATGGAAAAACACGAATTTTTTGGGATATGAAAGTGAAAAATCGATACTGCGTTGCTCACTCTGCCGTGAAACAATTTTACGGGACACGGAAACGACGCGGGCTCCACCACGGACGGATTAAATACCAATCTAGAAATTTACTTTCATTTAATAAAAGGGAAAGGGGCGAAAACGATTGCTCTCTATTGATTAGTTTTGAAGAATTATGTATTAGAAATAGGGTAACATGCATTTCATTAGAAAAAATTCTTAAAAAACAACAAACGAAGTCGCTCCTTTTCACTGTTACCGAAGATATTAAAAACGAGGAATATGGCAAGAAAACATCAAAAATAAAAATATAATCAGGCAGAGAGAGAGGGGGGGGGGAGAAGGAGAGAGTAAGAAAAAGAAAGGGGGGGGACTGGGTCGCAAATTTTTTAATATGAGGAAACGGAAAACAACGTGACATTCTCAACACCCAAGAAACATTCCCGAAAATATTTAACAAGTGTTAGAATCTTGAAAACACAAAAATAAACTGTACGCAAATGTTTAATAGCGTTATTTCACTGAAAGTTTTTATTTCCGTTACATACTCGACGTTTTCCGTCATTCGTAGCAGACCGAAGATTTCCATAGCATACTCGATGCTTTCCGTTCTCCGTAGCGGACCGACGATTTTAATGGATACTCTATGTTTTCCGTCGATGATTTCCATATGAATCATTCTTCCCACCACATGGACTTACTCAGTGTCAAGTGGAAGAGTGCACACGGAGAATTTACTGTACCGAAGTCCCGACGATGACAATAGGGCACAGAGGTTCTAGCGCCCAATGGCGCAAAACCTGCCTTTTGTAGCAAGATGGAGCAAGACTTTTGTTTTGGCACACTTTGGCACAGAATTTCCATCTCTGGAAGAGGTGACGTCATTCCCAGCCTTAACCATCCTGTCGTTTGAAGTCATTACGATTTTGCTTTCCGCAAGAGGGAGACATACCCCCCCCCCCCAATAAAAATTTTATTGCATTTTTGGAATAATATCGGTAACACCAAAAACAAAACAGAAAAAAGCGGATTTCCGCGTAAGTCTTTCATGCCTGTTAAAATCTTCAACTGAATCTAAGTGTCTATAGAAACTTATTTTATTAAAATGTTTACTTGAAAGTTGAAATTTTTAAGAACTTTGGAAATTTTGCAACAAACATCAGGGCGAAATGGGATGATGGTAAATTTTTCTTTTAGAGAGAGAGCTAAGGAAGTCATTATGCTGACTGGCCTCGGTTTTCTGAATTTTTGAGGCCAGTATTGATAAAATATAATCGAAGGGCTGTAAATTCTGTATGTGGCAATAGTCTTGCAAAATTCAAGTTCTTCCTTTAGACAGCATTCTGTTGAGGAAATGCGTTATTACATGATAACATAGGTAAAAAAAAATTTTATTTTTTTTATTTATTTTTCTTTTGTGCCACATGAACATACAAATCCCACCAATTTGCTAACAAAGCTGAGCCATAGCTTGGTAAAACTGCAGCACACAATCCATTGGATCTTTTAACTGTGTAAAAAATCATTGTTCTAGAATCACAAAAAATTGAGTAATGTCAACTAAATTCATCATTGATTCATACCAATGGACATGCTGACTAATCTTTGCTGTGCGAGAACTTCTTTGCTTACTGTCTAACCCTCCTGGAGTTTAAAAGCTTTGTTGTCGCTTTTAATCTCTGACAGTCTTATGCCTAAATATGCCTATCTCTTCAGTCCCCTTGAAAGCTTTCCAGAGAACTTTGTCAAATCTTTTATCTTCAGTCGGCAATTGCTTTTTGAAGCTAAGACAAAAAAGTTCTCGTTCTTAAACCTTTTAATTTTTTTTACTTCAATACAAAAGAAATCTTACCAAATTTAATTATGTTCAAGTACAATTTCAGACCTTCTCAACACATACATTGCTGTCTGTTGAAAATGCACCACCAAAAAAAAAAAAAAAAAAACAACAACCTTAGACTTTACAATATATGTAGAAAATAACATATCATTTTAGTGAAATTATCTCCAGTATTTGTTTTTAAAACATATAATTTGAAAGTGTAACTCACAGAAGAAAGAATGTTTCCAGAATAAGATTCCAATAGATTGGTGATATAGCAGAGTAACCATTCCCAATATGTTTTTAATTAAGAAGGGAATGAGGAGACATCAAGGGTACAAAAATGCACATACATTGGCAACTTTTTTTTTATATATTTTATTGTTTAACTACTTTTTCATTATTTTAGTCTTATTATAGTTGTTGTCATATTGTTGAGTGGAGCCTGCTGTTTTCAACCAAGTTTTCAGTGTCCTGAAATTGCCTCCAGAGGCGAAAGACAATAGATCAATCCACATTGAACCATCTAGCCACTTCAGCTTGAGAATGACTTGCTTCTAATCTTCCTATACAGCTCTCTACCACAACAAATCATCTAAATGAACACAGACATAATGATGTCTTATCACTGCACCTGACAGTGCAAGCCCCAAGATTGCCCAGATATTCAACACCAATCGCTTATATACAGAATCCACTTCTGTGCGACATACACAAATTTTAGCTGTCTTATGGCTTTTTAGAGCCATCGTTCATTTATTTGCACAGCATTTGCTACTTTACATAACAGGCTTCTTGTGTACCATTTACATGTGGATTTCAGGGCAGGGCTCCTCTCTTAACTAGTTTTTGCCGTTGTTGCTTTAATTTTGGGCACCAGTGTATTTCGCTATTTTTAACTCTTAAAATATAACAACTACTGGGAAAGAAAACAAGAAATTCACATTCACTCAATTTCAAGAAATAAAACAATCAGTTAAAATAACTAAAAAAAGGACTATTGCTAATTTAAAACAAACCTTCAATAAAAAATCAAAAACTGAAAGGACAAAAGTATGCATATCCTCTTCTTCACCCAGTTCATCATGTACCTCACTTTTTTCAAATGAAATCACAAACTTGGATGCAAAAGTAAAGATATTCTCAACAGTTGGATGACTTTCTCCAATTCTCATAGGATACCTGAGCAAATCTGTAAATCCGTTATAGAAATCTTCATAAGGAACCTAAAAAATTGTTTTATCACTATTATTATACATGCCAGCTAACACTTACTACACATGATTGCATTTTTAAATATTTTCTCAAAAATATAACAAATTTAAATACCAATGTTATCTTGATTAATTTCTTTAACATTCAAACATAATTATATTTGCTGCTCTTTTCATTTTCCATCAACATATATTCTGGTTGAGATAATGTGTGATGAAACAATAACGCCCAAGGCAAAACCTGCTCACAATTCTTACACAATTGCATGATGGCAAACTAAATACACTTTCTATGATTACATAGACAATTTCTTTTAACTAAAATATTTTCATCATCACTACATACATATGTATCAGTATAGTGCTCAGGAATATATTCAGCACAGAGCATCATTTTCTTAAAAAAAAAAAATTTAGACCTTTCTGCATTAAACTTTCTCTACCTCTCTGTCCACTGTAACACATTCTGTACAGTCCAATATATACTGTATATCGCTTCCTCAGTCACTGTCAGACTTCATGCTTTCAATCCACCTTGTTCCAGATCTCCTGCTTCATCTTCACCATGGAATAAGATAATTAAAAATCTGCGTTTGGTTGGGCACATAATCATTCATCTTCCATTCAAATGACTGCATTACTAATTCTGCTTTGCCATTGGATCCACCTATTTTTTCCAGATACTCCTCTTACCATCCTCATGTCAGCAGTTTTAAATTTCCAGAAAAGCCTTAAATTACTTTGTACTCAGTTTTCACTGTCATAAACCAGGATAAATGTAAATACTGCATTATGACACAACATGCTTAGTTATCTGGTTAACATCTTTCTTGATGAAGAGACAATTCCCTGCTTTACCATTTCTATTTTCCAGTTCCTTTTAGCCTTCTGTAGACTAATAATCACACCCAGATAATTGTTTGACTCCAGCTTTACACTACAAAATTAATTTTTGGAGTGTGACTATGCATCAGTGGGCGAGAATAGTCAACATTAACCTTCCTGAATATTTCACATGTAGTGCTCAGCTGACAGATTATACTACAACTTGTTACTCTTAGAAATTATGCTCATCATCATCATACAGCAAACTACTATATAGTACCACCTACTTAAACATCTGAAACCAAGTTACTTTCTTTAAGCAGTTTATCTATATAAAGCATAAACAATATAGGAACAGTCTGCATCCTGACCTTACTCCTTTGTTCATTTTAAACTATCTTTTAGTATATTTCCTTTCATCCTGCATGTTGCAAGGCTCTTGATGCACTGGCTTGCGATTGATTTCCATAGCCTGCCTTTCAATCCATAACTTTTCAGCACACTGCACAATTTGTTTCCAAGCACTTAGTCAAAAAACCTTTTCTAAATCAACCAACTACATATATAAATCCCTTGAAGTTCATGAAACTTCTCAAGAAGCTAAGTACAAGGCATCAGGTTCTCGTGCAGAATGAGTCAATCATAAAATTTAAGGTAGCAGTTTTAAAAGCACGATGATTAAAGCATTATGCAATCTTCTTACAAAGTGAACAACACATTTAATGTAGAAGTTAAAAGGTTAAAAATAAAGCCACAAGAACTTTCGGTCTTCCTAAAGACCATTTTCAGGTGGAAGCACAGAAAAAGTTCAGTGGGGAGACATAAGTGACCATACAGACAGAACGTGACATATCTAAACAGGTGATCATGTCGTCATATTCAGATATGATAGTGTTAAATCGATATATAAATACAACAATCACAAAGTGGTCAAAATATTGAAAGTAATGTCAAAAACCATGCATCACAAACCAATATAAACACAGAAAAATGAAGAAATAAAGAAATACAAACAATTAAAGAGAAAACACATTACCTAACTTACCTGTAATGACTAGATGGTGTAGTTAATTAAGACCAACGTAAAATATGACAGACATTAAGGAAGAGTATTAAATATTTGAATTCTCCACAAGTGGAGGAGAAAGTTTTAATAGTTGTGTCCAAGGTGTCAGTATGTAAACACAGGAGTATTGTCATTACAACACGAGGCTTCTTTTTCTGCAATAATTAAGCTTTTTGTGAATAATAAGGAGGAAGTGGTATGAGGTGTTATAATGATTTTAGCCTCTTTCCAGTTAGGATAATGTTGTCCATCGTTCACTAGTCTTGCAAGAGCAGTATTTGCTATACCATTCTTAATGGCATATTTATGTTTGTTAAGCCTAATTCCCAATGATCTTTTGGTTGAACCAATATATCAGCTGCAAGGGTGAACTTGATTCAAACTATCAAGTGGAATACTGTGTACACCAAATTTATTGGCATTCGGAACTTTGTCACGATCTTTCTTGATCAAAGTGAAAATATTGGTAGTACATATCCCAAAGTCCAGGTTAAAAGTTTTACAAATATTTTTAAGGATTGGGAAAATAGTTGGAAAGTAGTCATTGAGCCCATAAAATTATGGCAGAGATGATAGGCTTGAAGAGTAGTTAGACTTTGATGACATAGTTTCGCGAGTACAGCTTGAACAGTAAATTCTCTGAATCCATTGGCACAAGCAAGGCTAGAAACCTTAGCAATTTTACAATGCTGCCTTGAGCTCTCAGAAGAGTGAGTAAACGTTCTTCTTAGCATGAAGTAAATTGATGAGAGTTCATAATTATTTGGGTGAGCAGACGAGGCAGGTATCATAGTGGGTGTGGTCGTAGGTTTCCTATACACTGAATAGTGTAAAGTGCAGGTGTCAGAGTCACATTCTAGGAGAAAATCTAGGAATGGCAAAGTACCATTATTTTCAAGTTCGATGGTGAATTTAATTAAGGGATATATAGAGGACAGATGTTCTGAGAAGAGCTGTAACTCATCCAGGCTGTGGTCCCAAAATAATAGCACATCATCAACATAACATAGATAAAGGTGTGTACGATGACAAGATTCCTATAGTACTTTATTTTCGAAATCTTGAAGTAAGATCTCCACCAAAATTGGAGACAAGGGTGACCCTATAGGGGCATTGCCTGTTTGGTGATAAAGGATGTTGTCAAACCAGAAGAATGATCGTTTTTGCACTAGCCTTAAAGCAGCAAGAATGGAAACCACAGTTTTGTGGAAATGGCCAAGTTTAATTAGAGAAGACCGGATAATATTGTATACGTCAGGAATAGGTACATTTGAAAATAATGCAATCACGTCTAGTGAAGCTAGAATAAATGGTGGGCTTTTCATATCAAAGTTCTTGATCCTAATTAGGGTTTGAGTGGTACCAGTAATTGAGTAAATAGAAGAATTATCAAGTGGCTTAAGAAAAGCAGCAAGTGTTCTCAAGTGTTCCGAGAACACCAGAGGATGTATCGGGTGTCCAATTTTATGGACTTTAAGTTTACTGAAGAGTTCTGGTACATGAGCCCCTGGAACTGGTTTCAAACTCTGAAGAATGGAGACGGGAAGATTGAACTGTTTCTTAAGTTTGCTTAATGCAGTCAAGGTAGCATTCGTTGGGTCAAAATGGATGATGACATGTTGAATGTCCTCAATAGTGTTGAGCATTTTTTTTTATTTTAATCAGCTTTATTCACAAGTATAATTTGTGACATCTTGTCAGCTGCTAAAATATACAAGTTGTGGTTTTTTCGCAGTTCTAGGAAGTTGTTTCTTTTTTCCCCGTAAGATACTGAGTTACTGGGTTGGTTTTTTTGGAGATTAAATATTTTAATGGCAGTTGCCATTTGGTATCAAGTTAAATCCCGTTGATCAAGAGGTAAGCGGGAGATTATTGATTCAACTTGAAGGATAAGAGTGAAATTTCTGACCTTACTGTTCGGGAAAGCAAATTTTGGGCCCTTAGATAGAGCTGAGTGTTGTAATTCATCAAGCTAAATGTCACTAAAGTTTACGAATCCTTCAGAAGTGAACTGTTGTTGATCTGCGGCATGTAGAACTTCGGTTTTTGATAGCTACATCTTCAGCAACAAGGTTAAGTAGTTTATGGATATGTCTGTCGTGTGTGTGTAGTTAACCTCTGAATCAATTATATCCAGGATGACAATAATGGAATGGTTGAACACAATATCATGGACTTCACTCGCTAGTCGATTGTAAGCTGTATAAAATTTTCTATGTAGGTGGTGGAGCAGACCTCGTTTAGCGAAAATTCCAGCACAAAGTCTTCTTTCTTCAGTATTCCTCATGATTTGGTAATCTCTCCAAGATCTGGGTTTAATTCTCAAGGTGAGAAACTTTGGAGTGATTTTTAAGTCACAACAAAAGTCAGATGTCTCTCTTCCAAGTCAATTCTTAGGAGGATAGTTTTAATGCATGGTTTATGATGCATGTTTATTCTTTCGATATTTTGACCACTTTTGATTGTTGTATTTATATATCGATTTAACACTATCATATCTGAATGTGACAACATGATCATCTGTTTAGATACACCACGTTCTGTCTGTATGGTCACTTATATGTCTCCACACCCAACTTTTTCTGTGCTTCCATCTGAAGATGGTCTTTAGGAAGACAAAGTTCTTGTGGCTTTATTTTTAACCTTTTAACTTTTACATTAAAAATGTTGTTCACATCGTAAGAAGACTGCATAATGTTTTAATTATCTGCTACCTTAAATTTTATTATTCAGCTTACAAATTCATTATCCTGGTGTCAACTGCCCCTCTTGAACTCAGCAAATTTTCCACCACTTTTCTAAGTTTGTCACTCAAAATATTTGAGTAAAACTTGCAGAGAAACACTTTAAGGAGATGCCTGACTAATTATTTTGGTCTTTCCTGTTCCTTTTCTTATATATAAGAACAATAACTGACTTTTGCCAATCTTCAGGAATCAAACCAATTTAGCATGCCAACTTAATAATTCTACTATGCTTAATCAATTTTGGATTAATTTCATCATCTGCTGCAACTTTACTACATTTTAAAGGCAGAATTGCACCTCTTACTTCATGATAATGAGTGGATCTCATCTTCCTGTTCATCACTAACATAATTGTCATCAGTATTTACCTGCCTCCACTGTGTCTGAATCTCCATTTAACAGAATTTACCCGTAATTTTTTCTACATATCCTCCTCTGATACACAAAGCTGCCCCATCTTTGTAAAGAAACACTTCCCACAATTTCCACACCATTTTATAGGTTTACATATCTGAAAAGAAGTGTCATATTTTGGCACAAAATTCTCACTAATAATTTAGAACCCTAAAACTACAGGATTACTGTAAATTTCATCCCGATGAAATTTCATTAAAAATAATAGAAAATTTTCCTCACATTATTTTGTTCAGACTGGTTCAAGAAATCATCAGCTTGGTTGTGGTAAGCTGTGCAGACACTACTACCTGCTATATCACAATTTTTGGGATCTAATTCTGCAAATTTAGGAAGTCAGTTCTTTTGAAAGAATACTTCTACTGGCATAGGAATTATGTGAGGGGAGTTTCAAAAATTTGTAGTATTCTAACCTACTTCTAGTGAATATTTATATGCAGTATTATTTTTGCAGGTTGTACATATTCTTGTACGTCATTTTGCCTATTTTGAACATTAAGATTGGTCCCCCTTCCTATTTTTTTTATCAGGTGATTTTGTGAACTAAAATGTAGAGATTTTGCAAAATGGAGAAAAAAGGAACTGTAGGCAATGATAAAATACTTGCTTCTGAAAGGCATGTCCCCACAGAAGGTTCATAAAGGCATGTTTCCAACATTGGGGGATAAGGCTCCTGTATATTCCACAGTTGTCAAGCAATACAGAAAATTCCATTGTGATAGGAAATCTTGCAGTGATGCATATTGCACTGGAGGACCCTCCACATCTACCTCTGAGAAAAAACATCAGCAGCATTCAAGATCTCTTAAAGTGAAACATACAAATGACTATTCATTATGTAGCTGAGCTAGCAGGCATTTTAACAGCCAATGTTGATTCAATCTTGATGATTTCCTTAAAAACGAAAAAGGTCAGGGTGTGATGGGTCCCATGAATGTTGACAGACTTTTTTGTGTGTGTGTGTGTGTTTCAGGGGTTTAACGACCACCATGAGTAACTCTAAGGACTATAAGCAATTCCCTTCCCTAATTTGGGGCCACTAATTCTAGGGAGGATACAGTCACAGCCTTCAGACAAACACACCACCCACGCCCATCTTGGGTTAACAGTCGGAAGCCAGCACCTCAGACACTCAGCCACTAGGATGGCTTGATATATGAGCAAAAGGAATGCCACAGATGAATGTGAAGAAGAAAATTTTGGCCCAAATAAAGTAGCTGTCTCAACGATGAAAAATTCCATATAGAGTTAAAAATCTATAAAAGTATAAAACAAAAGACAAATTACTATTTACTGGGTAACATAATTGTAAATTAATTCTGGAACAAGCAGTACAGATCAGAGAAAAATATTTACTCTAAAAGTAATTTCAGTTCAATGTATTAAACATGCCTGTAGTTCTTAACAGTTAATGATGTCAAGGAATTTATTCGGTATACCCTGACACGCTCTCTTGATTGAATGCAGCTCAACAAAACCAGCACAGGTATCTAGAGCAGATATGGAACTGCCTTCATTGGCATCCTGCATGAAGTAGTATAATACAAAAATGAATATACTAGCATCCCGGTTAGTCACTTACTCAAGCTAGTGACTAACCGAGATGCCAGTATATTCATTATTCAACAATTGTATCCTCACAACTTTCATTTTCATAACATTAAAGACTGCAGTCAATGCACACAAACTCTCTGTAGTTTCAAACATGTTGCACTCCCCAAATGGTGTCATTTTCATTATTGGTTGTATCTGGCATGTCTGGAATTTCTGAGCCTGAATGATTAAAACCACAGTGCATAAAGCAGTTCTGAATGGTCTTGCTGCATATTTCTCACCAACTGTACTGACTGCTCGTAAAAGTTTAACACTTGCAGTGACTTCCTCGGCTGTTAAAAATGTCAGAAAATTTTCTTCAGTTGCTTCAAGGATATAGTTTACCAACTTTCTGCAATACATCGCATTCAAATTTTTTTATGATTTCCATGTTTATTCACTGCACCAAGAATGTGGTGTTGGGAAGCAGAAATTCCAGATGCATGTTTTTTGAGCAACCTAAATGGGAGGGGGGGGGGCACATAGTTGTCAAGAAGCAACAAGACCTTTCTTGGCTTTTATTGTAGTGTAGTTCCATGTCTTAGCTCATTAATCATTTCTTAAAATTTGCAGAAGTCATTTCATGCATTTCTGTTAGCATGCTACAGAACTAGTAAACCATCCGTTCTAGGTGCCTTAAAGCAACAAGGCTTAGCACTTTTCCCAATAACCAAGAGCTTCCATTCAAATTATGAATTTTGAAAAGCATAACACAGTTAAGTGACCTATTACTTCCTTTGAACCCAATGGTGTTGGATGTTTTAGCACAGGGAATCCTCCGGTAAAACACAATAAAACAGACCTGTTTCATTAGCATTGTAGAGGTCATCAGTACAAAAATTCTGAAGCAAGTTGGACAGTTTCACGGATTTCCATTGCTCAGCACTTATAGCATCACCACTTTCCTTTTCACGTTGTGCTTTCTTGAATTTAATGTCATGCCTAGTTTTCTATCAAGACAATCAACCATCTGTTGCTTTAAAATCCCTGTGATCTGTCTCTTTAACTCCTCTCATTTAGTTTTCAGCATTGGACCACATGCACACCTCGCCCAGTTACAATAGAGAGTATTCAGAGAGTCATTCATTGAGGGTGTTTGTATATACAATGTCTATTCCTTTTCCTGATTATCTTGCTGCTGTATCATGCATGCAATTCCAGACTTTGGGACTCCAGTAACCTCTGCCAGCTAAAGATGGCCAGTGGCTTTGATTTTGTGGAGCAAGACAATTCTGTCAGCTGGTGTCAAATCTCTGAAGCATCTTGTTTGGTTGATTTAAGTTTAATGGCACAAGAGCCTCAATGGGCCAAAGAGTGCCAAGTCAGACAATTTAACATTTAAAATGTGAATCATCTTGGCAAGAGTCTGAAGTTTTACAAGAAAAATCAACTGTACTTGTAGTTGTTTAGTAGTAGGATCGACTAAATTAATTAGAATCAAATGATTCACTGTACACCATTTATTACTGAGCGAGTAATAAATGGTGCACAGAGGATTATTGAAGCCTCTTTTATTAGAGCTTTACACCACAAGCAGAATCGCTGTACCATCTGAATACATGTGTTTGTTACTGAGTGAATCAGCAATGATTTGCTCAGTGCATCTTTTAGCAGCCGCTTTCCTAGTTAAGTGCTACGTTGCCCCAAGTAAGCAAGGCAAATTCCTGCTGTTTCCTTCGCTTATTTTTGTTCTTTAAGATTTATTAACTGCCCGAGTTAACTGGAATCTACTGTATTTTTATTTATTGATTTGACATAGAAATGTTTAAATACTGAAAATACAAAGGAAAAAATTACATTGAAGCCCATTATTCAAATAAGATAACACACATTTTTCTTCAAAAATACTATTCAGTGAAATAACACACATCACTCAAGGATCACATCCATGATTTTTTATTATAACTTCATAATTCACTTTTTTCCCCACAAGATAGTAATTACCTGAGATAGTTTTTTCAGAAACTTCTGACCAAAGCCTCTTTTATTAGAGCTTTAACTGTACAGGATCAAATGAAAATTGTCAGACAAGCCTTACCATAGATCCCCCATGCAGGTATATTGCATAGAGAGCTCCCTAGTGGTAGGAACCAGTTTACTTAATTGTACGAAGGCTTTCTTGGTTCGTTTCAAAACTACTGAGGCAAAAGCCATATTTGGCCAAAGAGTGCCAAAACACATTACAGACATGAACAAAGGTCATGTCCAACTGTTGGGATAGAAACCCAGGATTAATACTCTTTTAAGTGGAGGGGAGGGGGGATTCCAAGACTTTTCCATTACTCCAGGAATAAATTACTCAGTAAGCCAAAGTAATAGCTAAAAAAACATTTCCAAATTAAATAAAAGGTCAAACAAAACTGCTACAGCTATAATTTATAGATGGGTTGAATTTATATATTTGTATTGTAACTTATTATTTGTATTTCAACCAACATCTATTGTGTTTATTTTGTTTGAACACTTTGGCTTTATACAGCAAGGCAAAAAATACTTGTCTTTATCTGAAATAAATATTAGTCTACTTTAACAGAGCTTATAAAAAGTCACAAATTATTTTAAGAAATACCTTTGGTAGAAACCAACGGAAGAATAATTCTTCACAAATGTATGAAAGTCATATGCATATTGTTATAGGTATGTAGATGCCATACTTTTTCACTATTTGCCATGCAGCAGTCATTCAGCAAACTTTAAATTGTGTCACCCTGGAATGGAAATCAATCTACCAATTTATGTTTAAGCATGCTGTCAATACACCACCCAGGACAATAAAAGTTTTCTGAAAGATGGCTACACAAGGAACAGCACAAAAAGTATGGCATCTATATGCCAACAATATGCATATGCCTTTCATGTATTAGTGAAGAATTATTTCTGTGCAAGAATTTTCTTTCCCTTTGGTTGGTCTCTTTGATCTGAAACAGTGGTCTCAAACTCAGACCCTTGGAAGGGCCATTTTCCAGTTTTGAAAAACTTAGGGGGCCACATAAATATTAATAAATTTCTTGTGAATAAATATCAACTTCAAAAAACTACATCAATGGCTTGGCACTAGAGTGGAATATTATTTCTAATTATCAGTAAATAGTAAAAACAAATGCTTCATCAATCACTGAAAACAATCACTTTTATGTAACAATTATTTTCACTTAAATCTTAAAACAATTACATTTTACCAACTGAACACGGTACATGGTACAGAAAATATTACATGTTCTGACCAGAAACTTGGGCTTGCTTTTCTGACACTAACTTATCGATACTGGGAATGTCTTTTGGATATGCTATTTTTAAAAGTGAGCATAAGTGACTGTCACTTTACCTATTCCTTTCAAGATATTTTACTTGGTTCATTCTTGAAAACAACTGTTCACATGAGTATGTTGTTTCGAGCATAGACAGAACCTGTGCAGCTAGTTATGAATGTTTACGTACTTGTCTTTTGAATTTAACTGGTAAAACTCTGTTAGATTGCAGCTGTTGAATTTTTCTTTTAGGAAAGAATCACACTGAAAGTCTGTTAATTCAAACTGAAGTTCTTCAGGTGTGTTGTCAGCATTATAGGAAAATGGAGACTTGAATATATTGAAAATATTTTCCATATCTTTGAAACATTCAAACCGCCTGTTTAAATCCTCTTTAAACATAGCTTCATAGAAAATTCACCAAAGTTGATTTCTTCTTCAGCTGAAGCTTATTTTAAAGTGGGAAAGTGAGCAACATTTCCTGCTCTGAGCTGAGCTTTCCAAAGCTGAAGTTTCCTCTGAAATTTCGTTAACATTATCAATAATATCAGTGACTAGCTTATTTTGGCCTAGTAGTTTGATATTCATATTGTTTAAATATCCAGTAATATCTGTGCTGAATGCCAGATCATGAAATAACTTTTGATCATCAAAAAAGCTAGACGTCTTGACCTTTACTTTCAAGAAACATCTTTATTTCATCTCTCAAATTTCAAAATCGTTTTAACACTCATCCACAGCTAATCCATCTTACATGAGAGTGATACAAAATATCCCTGTGCTCACAGCCAGTATCTTTGAAAAAAGCAATAAACTGTCTGTGATTTAAACTTCTGGAGTGAATGTAGTTTATGATTTTTACCACATGCTTCAAAATATTTTCAACTTTTAAAACATGGCCACACAATGCACCTTCATGTATAATGCAATGAAAATGTTCAAATGGAGTAAATGAACCTCTATCGATAAAAAAAAAATTATTTTCCCAACAACACCGGGTTTTTTAATTAGCCATTGCAGGTGCACCATCGGCAACTAAACATGCCAGTTTAGGCCAAGACAATTTTCTCTCTTCACACATTGTTTTCATTTTGTCAAAAATGTCATCAGCTTTCATAGTATCATGCATTGGTATTATTTTTGACAAAAAATATGAGTCCTTTATAAAAAAGTTCTCTGTTTATGATAAAACTTTCTGCACTTTGTCTCCAGGTTTCTGTGCATGGCATAAGGAGGAAACTCATTGATAACTTTAAAATCTCAAGAGATTTTAAAAATCTCTTGGAGAATTTTTTTTCTATAGATTTAAAATCTCTTGGAGAATTTTTTTCTATAGATTTTAAAAATCTCTTGAGATTTTAAAGTTATCAATGAGTTTCCTCCTTATGCCATGCACAGAGACCTGGAGACAACGTGCAGAAAGTTTTATCACAAACAGATAACTTTTTTATAAAGGACTCATGTTTTTTTGTCAAAAATGACATTTCAGCATGTTATTGGAAACTTAGAATATCATATAAGTGAAGCTCACATACTTGGGTTATCACTAAGGATATCTAAAAAGTTTTTCTGTGCATTGGTACTAGTTGAAGTATTTTTTTTTTTTTTTTATTGGAGGTTTAACGACCACCATGAGCAACTCAATGGGCTATAAGCAGTCGCCCGTCCTTAATTTAGGGTCACTGGTTCTAGGGAAGGGAGAGAGCCAGTGCCGTAAGACAAACACAACATCCATGCCTCACCGGGATTCGAACCCGAACCCCTTTCGGACGAATGATTAGAGGCCATCACTTAGACCACTGGGGTGGAGTTGAAGTAGTTCTTCAGTTACTATAAGATTTGCATCTACCGCACAAATAAAAACAGCTAACTAAGCAACATCTGTTATGTTAGTACCTTCGTCAGTTGCAAGGGAAAATTAAAGGAACTGTGATATCATCTGAATTAAGTGATCATTCATATCTGAAGATAACTTATTGTTTATATCTTTAAATTCAATCACCTTGTAAGGGCAAATATACTCTGCTAAGCACTCTTTTATGAAACAACCATCTGTAAAAGGCTTAGAGTTTTCTGCTATCATTTTTCGTAAGATATAGCTTACTTTCTTATTATTTGTTTTCTGTTTAACAATTCTCTGAAACACATTTTTTTGCAAACTTAAACCCGTTTTCAGTTTCTTCAGTTTGTCCTCTCGAAGGTGCCCTTGCAGTGAATCATACTTCTCCCCAGGCACAGTTTGAAAATGGCATCGTAAGTTGTACTCATTTGGAACTGCTAACACTTGCTTACAAATAAGGCATAATACATAATTATTGCTTTCACAACAAAAGTACCGTAACCCCACTTCCTGTGAAACACTCTATGTTCACTTTCAATAGATCATTTTCTACTGTAACTTGATTTAGAAACAGACATGGTAAAAATAAAATCACACAAATCAACTTCAGTAGAAAAATAGTCAGTGCAGCAACCGATGCAGCCGACGAAACTAGCCGCCAGCTGACCGGAAGAGAGCTTTTCAAGGCTGATCAGTGTTGTCAGCGCTTGATTTCAATTCTGCGTAAATAATATTTTCTTTTTAGACGACATCCCTTCCGTACGACAACACGGCGGCCAGCACTCTTGCATTCATAGACAGAATGTCGGGGGAAGATACCTGTACCGTTTTTGCATTCCTTTCAATGTAACAATATGCATGCTTAATACAGTTATATTCTTCATAAATAAACTCGTTACTTATAAAGAGGATGGTTTTGTTAAGCATTACTATGTTTATATTATATTTAATTTATTATAATATACTTGAAAAAAGGATGATTTATTTTTATTTTGTAATCATTCATGTGGGCCACGAGTTTGAGACCACTGATCTGAAACAGTGGAGATAAGTTGATCTACTGTATATTCGTACATGGATGAGAGAAATAGTTGTTGATGAAGGCTATGATGAAGTGGGAAAAGCACACATATGGAATGCCGTTCAGATTCCTAAGTTATATCTACTTTGCTTCAGTTGCCTGGAACTTTGTTGTCCTGGGTGGTGTAATGGTAGCATGCTCAAATGTAAGTCAGGATATTAGGGTTGGATTTCCATTCCAGTTCCTTAAAGGATGGCTACATGGGAAGCAGTAGAAAAGTATGGCATCTATGTATATGCCGACACAATGATATCTTTGATAGCTTGATCAAATTATGAGTAATTACTGCAACCTGTAAAAACATTACTCCTCATTTTTAATTAGCATTGGAAGTCCAAAAACATCAGAACACACCAAAATCAGAGGAATTTGCGGGGGGGGGGGTCCAAAAGGATGGGCAGTGAGCATATTCAGACTTTTTAAGCCAAACAGGATTAAAACAGCATTTGCCTGTCATTGCTAAAAACAGATTGCAAAATTATAGTCACAGTGAGAGGTGGGTTTGCCTCCTCGGGGAGATCCGTGGGCAACAATGTCACACAGAACAGCAACATGGGTCTCTGTGAATCTTGGAGAAATACCAGATAGTTCTGGTGCCTCTCCAGAACTAGCGGTACCTTACCAAGACATGGGCGAAAAATCCCAACTCACTGGATTATGTTCCAGAGTCCTTAGCTGGAACGACCAATTGGAACTGTTAGCTGTGGGCTGATCACGCGCGCTGGTGTACGTTTATGATTTTTATGACAGTAAGAAAGAACAAAAATGACAAGTGAGAGATATGGTGGACCTACCACACTTGAGAAAGATGGTCCATGACAGAAATGCCATGGAAATGAAAAATGACATACGAGAAAGAGATCTCGGCTGAGTGAGTGTAAGATTGGTGTATGGAATACTAAAGCTATAGATGAAAAGCTAAATAAGGTGATTCAAGAAATGAATAAGTATGGATTGGATGTGCTGTGTGTAAGTGAAACTAAAAAGAAAGTAATTGGGAGAGAAGAAATGAATGGAACAGTGAGTGTGTGGTCTGGAGTGTTGGGTAATGTGAGAGGACAGGCTGGTGTAGATGTGATTTTAAGTGAAAAGATGAAGAACAACTTGATTCATTACAGCTGCATAAGTGAGAGAATTCTTTCGATATGTCTGAAAGTGAAACTTCAGAGAATAGTAACTGTTGTAGTGTATGCTTCTTGTAACTCAGATCCCTCTGATAAGAAGGAAAATTTTTGGAATGAGATAAAAGCTCTTTTGAGCCAGTTTGGTGCTAAAGAGAAAGTTATTACAGCAGGGGATTTCCATGCTAGAGTCAGTGGTGCAAAGACCACCCCAGCAGCTGGGGGGGGGCGCAGGTAACCAAGGGATGTACTGCAGCTTCCAGTTATAGTTTGTTTTTTTTTATTTGAACACGCACAAAGACAAACAAACACATAATTAACCCAAAGGTTCATATTTTCTTTTAAGGTGTATTTAGCTTTGCTTAAATAAATGTCAAGTTTCACTTTTAAAGCACTGGATGTCCTACAGATTGAAGTTATTCGGCCATTTGGCTCCGGGTTGTCGTACGATTGTTCTCCAATCGCCCTCTCTCTGCGCTGCTGAGGAAAAGCTCCGAGGCCACATGGGGATTCCCCATGGAGGATGTGAGGAAACAGTCTGTCAGTCACCTAGGATTACATACACGACAGGCACCAACATTTATTCACAGCAGCTGCGGATCTGCCATGTACAAGAGGGTGATTTCTCCAAGTGATTGATTTTAGTTTTGCACAAAACAATTACATGCATTGTTAAATCTATTACTTAAAAAGTTAAAACTACAGAGCTCGAGGTAAGCATTACTTTTCCAGACACTCTCCCTGACCCCCCCTCCACCACACACACCTGCGAAAAACACATCGTTCATCGTGCTTGAAATCATGGGAAAATTGATGCGCTTAGGGGCGCTGAAGTAAATCTTGCGGGGTTGGGGGGGCATCTTGTGCTAGTTATGTCACTGGCTAGAGTAGGTGTTCAGAATGGGATTTCTGATAACATTCTGGGTAAGTTTAATGATCCTTGTGTGAATGATAATGGTGAAAGATTAATTGAACTCTGCATTGAAAATGGATTGTGGTTATCTAATACTTTTTCAACCACAAGTATATCCACACAAACACTTGGAAAAATCTGGGATTGAAGAGTGTAATAGATTTTGTTGTTTACAATCAGCATCTGAAACACTTAGTTGTTGACACTCGTGTGGTGAGGTGAAGATGTTGGCTCTGATCATTACTTGATAGTGTCACGAGTGAAACTAAATATCGATTGGAGAAAGAGGATTGGGAAGAAGCCTATGATGAAAAGAATAAAGGTTGAAAGGCTCCCCTTAGAACATCAGCATTATTCTAATTTACTTAGAGAATGACTGAATGAGTTGAAGTCATGTGAGGGGGATGTAGAAAAGAAGTGGACATGTTTTAAGAACTGTGTTGTCATTGCTGTTGAAGAGATCTGTAATACTGCAGTGGTGGGTAACAGAGGTGATGCTTGGTGGAACAGTGAGATTACGAAAGCAGTTAAGGGAAAAAGGAAGCATATTTGGTAATGTTGCAAGGTAGAGTTTCTGAGGATGAATATCACTGTATGAAGAGTGAGGTAACTAAGCTGGTTCATCAGAATAAAGCAAAAGATAGGAAGAAAAAGGAGAAAGGCACGATTTGGCTTTTTGAAAAGATACACCTTTCTAGAGGTACATAAGACATAAGAAAAACAGTGGAAATAAAATTCTAAGTTGTGTGAAGAATAGGATCGGAGAAATGATATGGGATCCCAATGAGTTAAGCGAAAGATGGAGTGTTTACTTCTGTGAGTTATTAGAGCATGAAAGCAAAGGTGATTCTGAGACAGAAGCAGATGATGTCACAGTGAGAGATGGAAGAACAGGAGGGATCTCAAAAGAAGAGGAGTGCAAAGCTCTAAAATCTCTTCAGAATGGTAAGGCTCTGGAAGTGGATAGCATAACTGCTGAGATGCTAAAATATGGTGGTGACTCTGTAATTGACTGGTTAACTGAAATTTGCCAGTTGTGCTGGGAGTTAGGAATGGTCCTCTGGATTTGAGGGATGCCATCATTGTTGCCTTGCATAAGGAAAAAAGTGATCAGACTGAATGGGTCATTCCATGTGAAATCAACCAGCAAAAATAGCATTTTCAACCTGACCATTTTTGATTTTTATGAAACTTGGTATATTTGTGGAATTCACCAATATAAACATATATGGATTTTTTTAGAATTTTTAATGCATGCGTTTTTGAGTTACTGATTTTTGAAGTTTCAAAAAGCCCTGAAATTTCATCATCTGAGCAAACTTTAACTGCCAATTACTCGGGTTCTAGTAGAGCTAGGGTAATGAATTATGAAATATCCTTTGGACTCTTTATTCAAGATCTCTTTTTAAAGATCTTGAATTGGGCTTTCATTTGATATGCCACATGACACTATTAAAAGAAAGTTAATGTCAATTTTAAAATTTTGAAATTGAAATATTAAAAAACATGTTTGTTTTTTTAAATCTGAAAAAAAAAATGTGTTTAACAAACATTATTTTTCTACATATCCTGAAAGTTTCATAATGGGATCGCTATGGGATCACTATAAACAAATAAATAAAATTGAAGGACGTTACCAAACGCACCATCAGTGACTGAGGAATTGTTTATTTTGTCTGTCTAAAATGTTATCCCTGGTCTTACAAACACTGCAAATGTTAATGAATTAATTATAATTAGTTAAAAAGTTAATACACAGTATATCCATAAGGGTAACAAATTGTGTTTCTTTCCTAGGTTTTAAAGTAAAAGCAAAGTAAAAGATGGATGCCAGCAGACCATCCACATCAAAAGTTTCAAGTGTGGTTTACTGTTGCAACCCCCTTGGGAAACCAAACCATAAATATAACAAACAAACAAAAAATCTGCGACCAGTTTCCAAGAATCTATTGCTACAGAACAAGTTGCTCAAAACTGGAGACAAGATCTGCGACAGTTGTCGTAAAGCAATCCAGAAATTTCACTCTGAAGCTGCTGAACATTCCTCTTCACCTTCTGACAGCTATAATGAACAAGAAGCCGAAGGCCATGCTGTTCCATCTGAAACATTGAAGTATCAACTCCTGAAAAAGAGCATGCTATAGAAGCATTTAACAGAAGTTTACAATGTCTGGAAGAAACACCAATCAAGAAAAAAAAAATACCCTCAAGAGAAATATAAAAAAGCCCAAGAAGCATTTCGAGCAAAATTATTAAAGTTAAGTCCTGCGTCAGAACCAAAGGATATTTCATCTCCTGAACCAGAAATTATAAGACAGTTGAAAGAAAAATTTCATTCCACAGAAAATAAAAGCATAAGAATGTAGATATTGAGTACACTGCTTAAATCTTGGTTACTGGAACGAATTGAAACAGAATTTAGAGTTTCAAATTTTATGGCCAGAAAGGCTAAAAAGCTAGTAAAAGAAAAAGGTGTCATGTCTTCTTCTGATCCAAAGCCAGGAAAGACTTTAGACAAAGCCACAGCAAATTGTATACAAGAATTTTATGAGAGTGACGATGTAAGCCGCCAAATGCCAGGAAAAAAAAACTTTGTTTCCGTTAAAATAGATAATAAGCGTCAACAGGTAAAAAAAATTGCTTCCGAGTAATTTGCGTGCATTGTATACTCTTTTTAAAGAGAGATTTCAAGAGAAAAAGGTGGGGTTCTCCAAGTTCTGTGAACTTCGCCCTAAGCACTGTGTTCTTGCAAGTGCAAGTGGCACACATTCTGTTTGTGTTTGTACAATGCATCAGAATGTTACACTGATGATGATGCAATGCAAGTTACCTGAATTAACAGGAGACACTGTTCAGCCAATAAACTCCTATAAAGATGTCCTTGCAAACATAATTTGTGGAAACCCTACACCTGCATGTTACTTCAGTCAGTGCAACAACTGTCCAGGATTCGAACGGCTCAAGCAACGACTTGAAGATTGTTTTGATCTAAATAGTATAGAAAATGTGACATTCAAGCAATGGATGCAATTAGAGAAGATGACAGTACTTGAAACATTATCAAAATCCACACAGGAGTTTTTGGACCTGTAGTTTGGAAAACTTCCAGCCCTGCTTCACCATTCTTTTATGGCAACTCAACAGTCAAGTTACTTAAGACATCTTAAAGACACATTTAACAGAAAATCATTACATAGTAATTTGTGACTTTGCTGAAAATTATTCTTTTGTATTGCAAGATGCAGCTCAGGGTTTTCACTGGAACAATGCCCAAGCAACCCGGCATCCTATAGTCATATACTATCGAGATGAGAAAACTCAGAACCTAGGACATGTAAGTTTTGTGATTATATCCTGCCCAATTCACGACAGTATAGCTGTCCATCTGTTTCAGCGTTATCTAATTAATTTCATGCAGTCACATTTTTCTCAAAAACCTGAAAAGATATTTTATTTTTTGGATGGAGCAGCTTCACAATACAAAAACAAGTCAAACTTCCTCAGCTTGTGCTACCACGAGACTGACTTTAATATAAAAGCAGAATGGAATTTTTTGCAACAGCACATGGCAAAAATGCATGTGATGGGATAGGGGGTACTGTGAAGCGATTAGCTGCAAAGGCAAGTTTACAACTTGTTTATAATAATCAAATTATGACCCCACGCCTACTCTTTGAATGGGCCACTGCTAATATTGCCTCCATTCACTTTTGGTTTGCAACAACAGAAAATTACAAAGAGGAGGAAATTATCCTTAAAAGTAGAATAGCTTCTGCTAAGACAATAAGTGGTACTCAGAAACTCCATTGTTTCATTCCTGCAGGAAAACACAAATTACTAGTCAAAACTTACTCACTTTCTGAGCATTTTAAAGAAGAGATATGTGCAACAGATGAAGGGGAAGAGAACATTAGTTTTGAAAATATGGTAGGTTTTGTTATTAGTAAGTACTCAGAGCACTGGTGGTTGCGATGTGTACTTGGTGTGAATGAGGACACAGAAGAGGTAAAAGTTAGCTTTCTGGAGCCGCATGGTCCATCTCCATCATACAAGTATCCTCGATCACCGGATATACTGTTGGTTCATAAATCTGATGTTTTGTAAAAAGTTGACCCGACAACAGCTTCTGGAAGAGTATATAATTTAACAATGACTGAGACAAAGAAGGCAAATCAAGCACTGGCATACAAGTGCTGCAAAATTTAAAAGAAAGAAAAAAAGCAGGATACATATAGAAGAAGATAAAATAATTTTGTAAGTGTAAATATGCACACAGAACCTTATACTGAATTATGAAATGAATTACTTTGGGACACAGTTTCAAATTACTTAGATGTTTATTTTCATTCTTTAACATTCACAATGTTTAAAAAAACAAGTATGACATTTTACACAAACCACATAAAGAATAATACCCTTCCAGTCATGGGTGGAACCGGCAAGTACATCTGGCACATTTCAGTTACATTGTTCTACGTTATTATTTTTTTATATAGTGATCCCATAGCAATCCCATTATGAAACTTTCAGGATATGTAGAGAAAAAAGTTTGTTAAACATATATATAAAAAACACATGTTTTTTAACGTTTCAATTTTAAAATTGACATTAATTTGTTTTAATAGTGCCATGTGGCATATCAAATGAAAGCCCAATTCAAGATACTTAAAATGAGCCACAATTCATGACCCTAGCTTTACTAGAACCCGAGTAATTGGCAGTTAAAGTTTGCTCAGATGATGAAATTTCAGGGGTTTTTTGAAATTTCAAAAATCAATAACTCAAAAACGGATGCATTAAAAATTCTGAAAAAAAATCATGTTTGCTTATATTGATGAATACTACAATTATACCAAATTTCATAAAAATAAAAAAATGTCGGGTTGTGGGCCTTGTTGATTTGACATGGAATGACCTGAATACAAAAACTTTTGTGGCATCAATTTATAGAGTGTGCCAGGGAAAGTATTTGGGAAGGTTGTTATTGATAAGGTATGAGGTCTTACATCAGAGAAAGTGTGGGATGAACAGAGTGGTTTTATGCCTGGTGAGGGCTGCACTAACCAAACTAACCAAATTTTTACTGTATGTTTGATGACTGAAAAGTATCTGTATGCTGGTAAGAAAGTTTTTGCTGCCTTCATAGATTTAGAGAAAGCTTATGATCGAGTAAATAGGATTTCTGTGGAAGGTACAGATTAAATCTGGTATCACTGGGAATCTACTCAACAGTGTGAAAGCCATGTATGCTGGCAGTAGAGCATGTACGAGTAAATGATGTTTGTATCGAAATGGTTTTCCGTTGGAGCAGGAGTTAGACAGAAGGTCGTGTAATGTCACCATGGCTGTTATATATATTTATTAATGCATGCAAGTGTGATGCCAAAATGGACAATACTGATTTATGTCTTGGTGATGTCCGTGTGTGTAGATTGCTATATGCTGATGACACAGTCCTGTTGGTAGAGAGTGAAAGTGAGTTGAACAGTATGCTGGCCTGGATGTATGAAGTTTGTATGAATTTCAAACTGAGTATATATAAGGAAAAAAAAACAAATTTATGGTTTTTGTGCGAGGAACTGTTAGTACTGAATGCACAGTAATTCTAAATGGCACAGTTATTGAGCAGGTAAACGAGCTTTGTATTTGGGAAGCATGTTCGAACAAATAACAAATGGTGAAATTAGTAGGCGAGTTAACTCTTTATTGAAAATCATAGCTGCTTTAGGAGGATTTCACAGGAATGATGGGTTCTCAAGAAAGTTCCAAATGGCTGTGTATGAAAGTGTTATTGTTCATCATAGGAGTCGTTTGTGTGCTGGAGAGATGTGTTACTTACGGGGGTTCGTGGTAAGACACGCTTTGATTATGTGAGGAATGAATATGTGTTGCAGATGCAGAGATACCAACATCTGAAGGAAGTCATCAGTAGTCCATATGCGCAGCACCCATAGTTCTTCCGTAGTGAAGTCAAGTCAAGTTCCCACTTTAAAATTTACAGGGTAGCATGCGTATTTCTCAGAATACACTGCTACATTTTTAACAACCTGTTAATCTCGATCGGGGACAATACTTGGATAAATTTTGCAACATATTTAAGTCCCTTTAAAATGGGGGAAAACAAAACTTGAGTAAATGCACAAAAAATACATACCATTTCAACTCTGCCTTTTAATAAATATGTTACACCATAAGTGTGTGATGCCACACACTTATGGTTATTCCTCCTGTTTTTAGAGTAAAAATGCCGACCACAATCGTCTTTTCCGCCGTGTACGATTGAAAAATCAACAACGCAAGGGGAACAAAACCCATGGTTTTCGGATACCTAAGACGATTTTAGACACGGAAATTCTTGTGAACAACTCTCCTTGAATTTTTGACAACTTTTTCTGCTTTTTAGATCCAAGAATGTTAGTAGAGGCAGGTGGCCATTTACCCGATGCTATTGCAAGTAAATTCGTACACGACAAACACAATGGGAGCAAAGACAGAACCATTAACTTTGAAAGGTTTCATAGCTTTATTATGCGGATAAATAGAAAATTAGCATTAAATGCTTATGATACGAAAAAACTAATCAAAAAGGTATTTTAAATTGCATAAATAAATCAATTCTGGAAAAAAAAAAGGATAAAATAAAAAGGCAATGCAAATAAAATAAATTACAATAAAAATCCATGCAATGTTTCATTAACACAATAGAAGTTTTCTGCTAAGATGTGGGGAAGTAAAAGTCACAACTTAAAATGCAAGTGAGTTATGAAAAAAAAAAAAAAAAAAAAAAGAATTAAAACTGAAATTAAAAGATTCCCAACGAAGAATGATCTGGAGAAAACAATATTTAAAACGAGCTATTAAGGAAGAAAGAAAGTTCTTGTGAACCTGAAAAGATAAAATAAAACATCTCTTTGTTTAGCGGAACATTTTTATAAGAGAGAAAAAAAACAACAACTGCACTTCGCAAATTTGTCAAAGTGACATAAACAATTAAGCTCTCTGCCGACAGCAAGGAGCGTGGGAAAATAGGTCACAACTGGCGCACACACCCAGCAGCTAAAAAACGTCTCACCGCAGCAGCTGCTGCTGCTGCTAGACGTTTTCTTTGGCTGGTTGCCAAAGACACATGGAGAGATTTTCTCTTGCTCTGGGCAAAGAAAAAAACACATGGCAAAGAATATACTGCGCGCAAAGAACAAACTCCCATGGAGGTAACATAAAACAGGCAATAATAGCGTCCACACATCCTGGTAGCTTAGTTATGTGCTCTGCCAGAAAAAAAAAAAAACATTCAGGATTTCTTTGATCCACAATTGTTTCTTTCGATCTGATGACTATTTGCTCAGAGCAGTTTTTTTTTTTTTCTGGTATCCCACCCGCCCTTATTTTGGTGAAACAAATATGCAATAGCAATCAATATTACTATTTAAATTACATTTTAGCAAAAAAACACGATTCACGGAAATACGCGACCGCTGCAAACATGGAAATTCCAACGAATAACATTCCTCGTACTGCTGCAAATTTTTATTTTTTTTCACACCACTGGAACTGGAAGCCACTGAAGCACGCTTCATAACTACAGCAATTCACGTCAGACCACAACTAATCAACTTAACAACAAGAACAGAAAACGTGGAATCAACTCTAGTCTACCTCCATCCTCCGACAACTTATGTTAGTTCAGGACGCGGTTAAGGTTTTCCCGAAGTTAACAGACGTCGTGCATGACGAACGCCTTTCCACGGCAACCCAGGTATAAAGTCACATGATCATACAGAACGATCTCTGCTGCAACATTTCCGCTTGCTTGTCGGCCAGCCAAACATGCTTGCTGTGCAACGGCTTTGTGACGTTACCGCAAAAAACACCACATTTGACTAGCCTTGACTTTTTTTTTTCCAAATAATTAAAAAAAGTTTTCCAGAAATATCCAAGATTTCTGGAAAAATCCGTAGTTTTTCACACCTTCTCCATAGTCCGTACATGATATCCGTAGAAACTACAGACAATCCGTAGTACTTGGCATCTCTGCATAATGTGAGGCAAAGTGTTGTTAGTAAGGTGGAGACTAATGTTCTTAGGTTGTTTCACCATGTTGAAAGAATGAGTGATGAGATGCTTACTAAGAGAATTTATTCAGCTCAAGTGGCAGGAAAGAAAGGTAGAGGAAGACCAAGGAAATCATGGAAGAACCAGATTCAGGAGTGTCTGCATAAGAAAAAGATAATGAGTATGAACTACAAAAAGTCTTGTGTACGTTGTGTGATTGATGTAACTGAAGCCTGTGCTGTGTCGAGATCGCTGTAAATGGAGACATTTGATACAGCAACAGTGAGTTCTTTCTGTGAGGAGCTAACCTCTGAATATCAGAAAACAGCTTAGTGATATGTATGTATGTATGTATGTATGTATGTATGTATGTATGTATGTATGTATGTATGTATGTATGTATGACACCAAAATAATTATCACAACACAACAGATCACCCAATTTACAAACTCCTACAAGCAGGCACACTTCTTTCAGTTACAGGTTATGGGGGCCCCACCCTTGGCAAAAACAGCTTTGTTCTGGCCTCCCAGCTTAGCATTCATAGTTTCTCACTGTAGGAAAATGCACTTTTAATAAGAAGTAAACACCTTGCCCATTTCAGTTCTTCACAAAAAAAAAAAAAAAAAAAAGAAAAGAAAAGAAAGAAAGCATTACAGTACATCATTTTCCATTACTTTTACCTATTTTTCTGACTTTTTCACTATTTGCATGACCTGTGCAAAATTCCATAACTTTCCAGGTGTTCTATGACCTGTGCAAACCCTGTAACACCCAATTAACTAGAAGGACCAGCTGACTTTGAGCAATTTGTTCTAGAATGGCAATGAGAATCAACACCACGGTGCTGTCAAGTATATGTAAGCACCGATCTTGAATACTACTTAATAAATTAATGTGAACCTTAAGGTGTTGACTCAGGCACTCGTCGTCATCCATTAATCACATTTCTCATTCAAATGTGCACTTATTAAATTTAATAATTACTATCCATGATCATTATTAGCTTTCTGCAAGTCTTTCAGCACAACATTGCTGAAAAAGTAATAGGCCTACATTTTCTGTTAGCCCAAGTTCTCTGGTGTCTTTTATGAGAACAGTTCAGTTGAGCCTCTTAATCACAATTAATGAAGAATGCACCCTTGCTATTTTCTAACATCAACATTTTTTTACAAAAAGTAAAAATTCTGTTTTGTAATTAATGCCAATTCCCTTTTTTTATGCCATTCATTATTTCATAAAATATGATCAAAAGATGTGGATGTGTGCTTCTGAGGTTAATGGATTCTCTCTATAATTGTCATTGAAAATTTTCTGGCATAAATTTTTGCAACAGCAAATAATACATCATGTAAGACTAGATGAAAGCCCATCAATAATGATGGGGAAAATAAAATTTATGGTACGGAAATTACTGACATTTATTTAGAGTTTTTGAGTTCAACGTCAATAGATGGCGATGTTGGCTCACAGCTTTCTGAAAATTTCACAAGCAGACAGTTACGGAATTTTATATGACAGGCTGTCTGTTATGTGTTTTGTAAAACCTTAAAGTCCCTATTTCGTCAACACTTCCTGGAACACAACATTTTTCGTATACACTGACTGTGAACCCTGTATCAATTTCCCCTGTTCTTTTCCGTGAACTATTTTTGCCGGCTCAACACCATGCAGAGCGGCATCATTAATGCTTTCTAGTTCAACTTCATAAAGCATTTTGCATGCGTCAGCAAAATGGTTATTGTGAGACATGAAAGTGCTTAACTCTTGCATCAGACTTGGATTGCACTGGGCGTTTTCCCTAATCATCATTCTTTGATTACCAGCCTCTTCAAGGTCCAATATATACAGTTGAGTAAACTTTCTCTGGTCCCCATTTGCTGGGTGCAAAGCTCCTGCTCGATGGTAAATTTGTCCATTAATTCGGAAACAACAGGGACCGTATCCAGAAGGCGGAGCAATGTTAGCTCCCATGGACACAAACTCCAAAGCGCTATTTATTGATCTTATGTTGTCCATGAAATTTTTCGAATGTTGATGCTGTTCTTTCGTCAACTGCTGAATAACAGGGGCTGATCTTATAGCATCTAATTTTACTTTGCCCTTTTTTTTTTTTTTTTTTTTGGAGGTTTAACCACCACCGTGAGCAACTCAATGGGCTATAAGCAGTCGCCTGTCCCTAATTTAGGGTCACTGGTTTCAGGGAAGGGAGAGAGCCAGTGCCGTAAGACAAACACAACATCCATGCCTCACCGGGATTCGAACCCGGACCCCGTTCGGACGAATGATCAGAGGCCATCGCTTAGACCACTGCGCCCCGGGGCGGCTTACTTTGCCTTTATGACAGCTTTGTGTAAAAAGTTTGTCAGATGGCTGTTCTGCCGCAAAATGTTTTACATGACAAAATTCGCAAATACTGTCCATGGAACCACAGTTATGAGCATCTACATTTGGTTCTACAATGTTAACTGGGTCAAGAACAGCTTGGTTTCCAGTTTGTGGATTTTGTCGGCGGATTGTAACACCACGTCTGTGGCGTAATATTTGTGATTGTAACATGTCTGCAATCTGATGTCGTTCGCGACCTTGTGCTATTTGTTCTGACGTCATGTTTGCAATTCGGTGTTGTTCCCGACTTTGTTCAATTTGCTGAGTAGTTATATTTGCTACGCAATGACGAATCCGATCACATTCTCTTTGCACAACAGACATACTTTCCCAACGGGCCCTGTTTTGCTCCGCCTTTCGTCTTTTTGCTGCTTCCTTCTGGAAAGCTACTTCCTCAGCAGATTTTTTCTGTTTAGGAGGCATATTTGCAGTGTTGTTGTTAAAACTCATGCAAAACAAAGTCAATGTTTTGAGACAAATGAACCACAATATGAATTAAATGACTACTTCGAATCGCACACACCTGGGGAAAAAAAAAAAAAAAAAAAACTAGTTCGAACGAAAGAAAAAAATATGTAAACAAAACATTAAACAGGAACGGTTCCTGATAACACAGTTTGAACACCAGAATATAAATGTTCGTCTTTTTCTGTTAAACAGCGTAATAAAGCATATCAAGGGTATACACAGTAAATAATAATGATTTTTATTTTTTGCTGTTACATTGTAGGCTGCAAAAAATAAAATTTATTATTATTATTCTACATCAAACAAAGATCTTTGCTCTTTCCACGTTTATAAGTGAGTCACGGAAAAATTCTCATTGGCCGCCACCGAGAGTCGAACCCAGGGTCTTCCAGTTACGCGCCGGATATGCTTCCGCTACACCACAGTGGCCTCGAATTCCTCCAGACTCACACATGCTAACTGCCAAGCCAAGTTGGCAGGTTGCTTCTTGGAGCCCCGCTCAATGCTGGGGATTCACCAAAGAATGGTTAGCAGCAACTGAAGAAATAATTAGAAGGCGAATGAATAATTAATACAGACATTTAACGTGGACCAGGAACATCAAACAAAGATCTTCGCTCAGGTCCACGTTAAATGTCTGTATTAATTATTCATTCGCCTTCTAATTATTTCTTCAGTTGCTGCTTACCATCTTTGGTGAATCCCCAGCATTGTGCGGGACTCCAAGAAGCAACCTGCCAACTTGGCTTGGCAGTTAGCGTGTGCGAGTCTGGAAGAATTTGAGGCCGCTGTGGTGTAGCGGAAGCATATCCGGCGCGTAACTGGAAGACCCTGGGTTCGACTCTCGGTGGCGGCCAATGAGAATTTTCCCGTGACTCACTTACAAACGTGGAAAGAGCAAAGACCTTTGTTTGATGTTCCTGGCCCACGTTAAATGTCTGTATTAATTATTATTCTAATAACTTCATGGCTTCCTCTTATTACTTTCAGTAAATAAATATTTAATGGGAATTATCGAGGATAAATTTATTAAGGTACATTACCTCTTAAATTTTCGATCTATACACTAGATCATCGTCAGGAGTTCTTACGTCTTACTACTTCTACAGGTCTGGCGACTAAGCCTGATGGATTTTCCATCCAGCATGGTCATTGAGGTTGCCACCTTGTGTCTTGTAACTTTCCAGGGATTCCTCTAATTTCCAGATAATTGCGTGGGATTGATGTTTGATCACTTTTAAGGAGTCCCAGTCCATTTTGTGGCCAGTTTGTTGTATGTGCCTGTCTAATCCTGTTTTATTTCAGATAAAATCCTGTTTTATTTCAAAACAGGATTTTATCTGAAATAAAACAGGATCGAAAATTTGAGAGGTAATGTACCTTAATAAATTTATTCTCGATAATTCCCGTTAAATATTTATTATTTATATACCCTATATGAAATAGAACCAAAATTCCTGACGTAAAGTTTTCGAATCTGTAAAGAGTTGATCGTGTGACGTAACGCATCTCTGAAGTCATGTGAGAATGATTTGGATTAGATGACGTCACAGCAGCAGCTGTGTTCTTTGTTGCTCTGACAACAAAACAAAGTCATATACGTGTAGACTGTGCGCGTATATGTGATGACGTCACCTACACGAAAACACAAAAAGCAAAGTGTGACGTCACAAACATTTGTTTCTCGGTTGTTGCTCTGACGACTTAAAAAGTGGAACGGAGGAGGACTCTAGCAAATTATACACTGCTGGCCACCCAAAATGCAACACCAAGAAGGACATGAGATAGCAAAGTCAGATTTACTAGACACATAACAACAGATACAAAAGATGAAACGACTGAGCTTACAGACCCGTGCGACTTGCGGAACACGCAAACATCAATAGTTCGTGTGGCCCCCATTGTTGGCAATAACGGCAGCTACACGCCGCAGCATCAAACGAAAGAGGCTTTGGATGCGGGCTTGGGGTATGTCGGTCCAGGCTGCTTCCACATGTTGCCAAAGTTCATCAGGCGTAGCCGCGGGTGGTGCTTGCCGGGCCACTCGGTTGCCGATCAGCGACCAGACGTATTCGATGGGCGACATATCGGGAGAACAGGCGGGCCACAGCAGCAGTGACACCTGGTGGGCCATGAAGAATTGTTGCACGATGCATGCCACGTGCGGATGCGCATTGTCCTGTTGAAACGTGGCCGCTGGCAGGTCCTGCAGGTAAGGGAGGACTACAGGCTCCAAAACGTCGGAGATGAAGCGGTGGATGTTGAGTGTACCTGCGATGCGTACCAGAGGGGTGCAGGTGTCATATCCAATTGTGCCCCAAATCATAACACCAGGCGACGGACCGGTATGGTGATGCATAATGCAGGCGTCATAGTCTCTCGCCGCGGTGCCGCCACACGTGGACCCAACCATCGTGGTGTTGCAGGCAGAAGCAGGATTCGTCGGAGAAGACAATGTAGTGCCATTCCGTAGTCCAGGTGCGGCGTTCAATGGCACACTGCCGCCGCACTCGCCGGTGGTGTAACGTCAATGGTAATCGGAGCAATGGCCGCCGTGCGACAAGTCCCCGCTCTTGCAGAAGACGTCGAACGGTACGTTGACACAGGTTGTTGCGCAACACACCCTAATTCCTGCACTAACATTCATGATGTGGCGGTGCGAGCCGTCAATGCCCGCCCCACAACATGCCGGTCCTCTTGTTCGGTGGTGTGCCGCGGCAATCGCTCACGTCATTCCATCCGTTCCATCTGCACCCACCGAATCCATACTCACCTCACTGTGGCTGGATGTCGTCCCACACGGGCACCGATGTCTAGGTACGGAAAACCGCTGTCACGATAAGCCACTATTCGTCCTCTGTCGAACTCCGAAACGTGCTGGAATGACTGCCGTATTCTGCAACGAGGCATCAGGAAGCTTCCCACGCACAGGTCCGGCAGCACAGCACACTTCCACTACTAACACCCAGCCTTCTGTGCACCCTTCTTACAGTGCTTTTCGGTGGCGTGCCGTGCACACATGATTTGCATATGCCCTGCAATGCTAATCGTTTGCACGTCCTCTCGCAGGAGACGCATGCTGCGAGTTTCAGGTCAGTCGGATGCTTCGTTTTTGGTGTTACATTTTGGGTGGTCAGCAGTGTATATTAGGATAAAGCTAACACTTTACAGCATACACACCTTAATTTTCAAAACATGAAACTGTTTGGAGGCAAAGCATGAAAATTTAGAACAACTCAAAGGAAGAGAAGTAACAATTGCCACAAATAAAGGTTTATTACACCTAAACATTAAAAATACTCAGCCACATAAATGCTACTAAAATGGTCTTCAAAAGTGTGGGTGCTACTGTGACTGATGAGAGCGATCAACTTTTGCAACCAGAATGCATGAACTAAAACCTTAAGTAGAACCCATTTCCATGTTTAGAAACTTAGCACAATTGTAAGAATTATGTAAAAGCACGAAACTTACTGTTACTCAATTAGTCACAGAAATAAACAAAACAATTATTGAAGCAGCAAACTCCGACACAGCATTTGTTGAAACAATCATACTTTTCCTATCAAATTGAGGTTTGCCAATCATTAATAAAAGAAAATTTCCCAAGCAACTTGGTTTTTCAATGACAATGCATCACAAGGTCAAACTTTCAATAAAATTTGGCTTTATTTACCTAAACCTGGTCATCTTCTTTAATTCAGGGTTTAACGACTGCTATAAGCAACTCTATGGGCTATGAGCAGTTTCCCATCGCTAATTTAGGGCCAATGGTTCCAGGGAAAGAAAAAAGCCAGTGCCATAAGACAAACACACCACCCATGCTTCACCTGGGACTTGAACCCAAGCCCCTTTTGGATGAATGGTAGACCACTGAGTCACCAGGGCTGCAACTGGCAAGAGCATATTCACAGAGATATTTAAAAAATAAATCTCAGTTCTAAAACACAACATGTTAGTGTTGAAGAAACTCTTAGCCTGGCTAAATAACAGATTTTGAACTATTATTTGAAAACCATAATAACTTACATTGTTGTAGACCTTTCTCAAATCCTTTAACAACTTTTCATGGAATTGTACTCCCTCCTGACTCTTATGTAAGATGCTTCTTATTTTTGCTACACAGTCCATCTGTAAAAATGAATGCAAGTGAACAGAAAATATACATATATATTATGATGCAATTGTAGAGAAACAAATGAAATGAAGTTTAGACCAATTTACAATCAACTGCATCACTTTTTTTATGATAAAAATTTGCAATTTTGTTAACTCATAGGTCATAGAAAATAATATATTTAAACAGATATCCCCCAGTAGCAGAATCTTTTTCAAAAGTCTGTAAGATGCACAGGAAAACAAAAACTACCTGCAATGCAAAAAACAAAAAACAAAACACTAAATGCAAAATTAACCATAAAATTTGCCACATAATGAAAAAGCAGTTTTTACAAGTGGAAGGGAAAAAATAATGATTTTACTTCATTAAGGATTAAAAATTCATTATCTGTAGATTTTTCTTGACTTTTAAAACTGAAGCCAGGAAGGCATGAGAAATAGTAAAGACGTTCAAATCCGTAACATGAAACAAGAGCTTTATTTCATTTTACTTTTCACACTCAGTTAACGGTGAAAACTTTTGAGAATTCCCTCTAAAAATGTTTTACTTAATATAGATATTCTGTAGATACCATTTCCTGAAGTAATTTCTTTGCTGATGGAAAAGACAGCATCAGGCGAGAACTTAGAGGATGGTGCTACACTACTGACCATGTGAACTTTAGAGATGGCATTAATTTCACTTTCTGCATCTTCAAAATACAGTCTGCCCATTTATTTCATTCAAAGAATGCTCATCCTTGCATACTGTTACTTAAACTTTTCCAGCTTGTTTTTTCTAGGTTATGTAAATAATTGTTTTAAGTTTCTGCACCATAAATGCTTCCCTAAAATAAAAATAGGAGACACAATGCCATGTTTACTTGATTTCTAAGGCACAAATCCATTTTTGTTATTGTTATTCTCAGTTGTTGTTTTTTTTTTTTTTTTTTTTTTGCTTTTTTTTTTTTTGAACTCATTTTATTAATGTACCAAACTGTTAAATTGTTAATTTAAATAACTTTGTGGAAAAACTAAATTTATGGAAATGAAGAAAGAAGTCCTGGCTATTGTTAAACTTTGCAAAAATATAAAGTAAAAGAAAGGAGAGGGGGGGTATCTCTTTAAAAAACTTCATGTCAGTCTAACTGTGATGAAGTTACCTGGGGCAAAAAAAAAATCCACAAAAATTAAAAGAAAAGGAAAATTGCATCTGTAAGCTCTCACAATGACTTGTCATAGGCCTAAAAATGCCTAAAATGTTCACTTCTAGCTTCAAAATTGAAAGCTAATAACTCCAATTAAGGTGAAGCTATCTGTAGCAGACATAAAAAAATTGCATACATGAGCTACCAAGTGATGTGTTAATTTCCATGGAAACTAGGTGGCACTGGTGATTGTAGGGATTAAAATTGAGACAAAATTTCACTTCTAAGCTTCAAGATTGAAAGAAGTAAATCTGACTGAGATGAAGATATTGCAATGAAAAAAAAAAAAAAAAAGAAAGATGACACCGAATTTTCTGATGTAATAAGCACATCTTTTGAATTCATTTTGACGTGAATGAAATTTATCAAAGGTATTCAAAATCAATGGAACAGATTTTGAAAATAATCAACTGGTTCCAACAATTGATAAAACATCCAGAAATAGAAACATCTACTTAGTTCATGTTACAAAAATTAACAAATGGTGAAAGCATGTTACAAAAATTAACAAATGGTGAACAAAAAGTTTCTCATACTACAAGGAAGGTACCACAGACAAAGGGATTTTCAAATCAAACAGTTAAAAAAAAAGAAATATAAAAAAGGAAGCATGCTATAAGTTTACGTCTGCTAGTAGAAGAATTTTGCATGGCGGAAAAGTTGAAAATAAGCAAAATTTATTCTTCATGGAAAAAGTGTTTGACCTTTACGCAGCTAGTGAGGAATCTTTGAGTTACTTAAAGAGGATAATGCTCCACATTTCTGTTGTAGCGAAGGGCATACAGTGAAGAAGAAATTTCTCAATAGCGTTTTTAGAAGCGGCGATACAGCTGCAAATGCCGAAAACTACCTACCGACAGAACTATGAACTAGAAAATTCCTCATATACTAGCCTTAAGTGTTCTACAAGGTAAATGGCATCCGATGTTGAAAGAATTTTTTTAATCGCCACGTAAAAACAGTGATATTGAGAAAAACAGAATAAGCATATGTGCCTCTAGCTGCAGAATTGTGCACTGTTTTGGAAAGAAAATACACACATATTTTGCATAGTTCATAGTATTTAACCGAAAAAAGAAGTTTTTCAATCGGGTTTTTAGTCCCGCAGATATTGCTGTAATGGAAACGTGAACTTACGCCCTCTGGTGGCAGACTTGTGCACTACAAAAAATTTTAAATTATATGAGGAACATTTCTCCATAGAAACTCTCTCTAACAAAGAAAGAATTTTTCAAATCGGACTCTTAGAAGCAGAGATATCAACAAAAAATGTAAGATATGCGTTTACGTCACCTGGCGGAAAAACCATGCATTGTTTTAAGAAGAAAGTATTCTCAAAAGGTCTTTTGATGCGAGCAGTATCGGTCAACGAAGGAATTTTTTCAATCGAGTTTTTATGAGCTCAGATTTTTCTACAAATACATCAGATGTAGAAATTAACACTTACGCCCTCTGGTGGCTAAACCATTCTTTACCAAATATTAGAAATATAGACAAAGCATTCCCTATCAGCAGCTGTATCCGATGCAGAAAGAAGTTTGCTAATCGGAATTTTAGAAGCAGAGATATCAGGGAAAACACAATTTACCTTAACGCCCCCTAGCGGAAAGTCTATGAATAACTTCAAAATTTTTAAATTATATGAGAGCATTTTACACTGGAACTGCTATCTAACAAAGAAGGAATTTTTCAAATCTGACTCATAGAAGCAGAGATATTGACAGAAATAGGACATACATCTACGTCCCCTGGCGTAGAAACCATACATAATTTTAAGAAGAAAATATTCTCAAATGTATATTGACATGAGCGGTATCGGTCCACAAAAGAATTTTCTCAATCAAGAATTTAGAAGCTCAGACTTTGATGGAACTACCCATGAAGCAAAAATTAACACTTACACCCCCTGGTGGCCAAACCATATTTTATAAAAAATTAGAAATTACAATCAAAACATTTTCCACTGGGAACTGTATCCGGTACAGGAAGGATTTTTCAAATCGGAGCTTTAGAAGCAGAGATATCGGTGAAAGCGCAATTTACCTTTACTACCCCTAGCGAAAAGTCAATGAATTACTTGAAAATTTTGAAATTATATGAAAAACATGTCGTACCGGAAACTCTATCCAACAAAGAAGAAATTTTTTTAATTGGACCTTTAGAAGCAGAGATATTGGCAAAAATAAGATGTACATCACCACCTGGCGGAGAAACCATGCATTATTTTAAGAAGGAAATAGTCCGAAAAGGTTTGTCAACGGGAGTAGTATCGGTCCACAAAATAATTTTTCAATCAAGATTTTAGAAGCTCAGATTTTGTTGCAAATACATCAGAAGCAGAAATTAACGCTTACGCCCTGATGGCCAAACCGTTTAATACCAAAAATTATAAATCACATGTGAAAGATTTCCTATCTTGAGCTGTATCTGCTGCAGAAAGAATTTTTCAAATCGGAATTTTAGAAGCAGAGATAACAGGGAAACGCAGTTTACTTTTATGCCCCCTATAGGAGAATGTATGCGTAACTTGAAAAAATGACTATACCTAAAGTAATCTTCGCCATGAGTAGAATCGAAAGGCAAAAGAATTTTTAATTAGATGTTTAGAAGCAAATGTATGGAATAAAATGTATTAGGATAATTCAAATTCGTGCAGAAATAGTCCAAAGTAATCGAGGTAGTTGCCTTCAATGCACGATCTTAATAACATGAGTCACTCACAATACAAATTTAAATTTGTTGGCTGAATTTAAAGATTTTATATATAGGAACCCACTTCTGTACCTACATTGATCCCGGCTTCTTCAGCACATCTGAAAAGCTATAAACTCTCCTCAATCACTTTCCTTCTATGCAGAGCCATCACGCATTCTAGTTTCAGCAGACGTAAATGTGAAATTAACTAAATATTCAACATCCCCCTCAACCATGGCTTTCCCACCTTTATCATAAAAAAATTTATTAAGAAGCTCTACCAAGAAAACTCAACGACTCTCCAGAGGGACCAATAACTTCGTAGATATATAGGTGCCATAGATTATTATTCAACCATAAGACCTGTTCTCAGAGCCATTTGCAGAAACTTTCACCTGGAATTCGGAATACGTACTACAAACATTTTCCAGTTAATTAAAAAAGATTGAGACCAGGTAAAGCTAAACAAATTTGGCGCTTATTTTTTTTTTTGATTGGAGGTTTAACGACCACCGTGAGCAACTCAATGGGCTATAAGCAGTCGCCCGTCCCTAATTTAGGGTCACTGGTTCCAGGGAAGGGAGAGAGCCAGTGCCGTAAGACAAACACAACATCCATGCCTCACCGGGATTCGAACCCAGACCCCTTACGGACGAATGATCAGAGGCCAGCGCCTTAGACCACTGCGCCACCGGGGCGGCAATTTGGCGTTTACAGCATCCCCTTAAAAAGTATTGATGCTGACACTCTCGATAGTAAATATATAGGATCTACAAAACGTACACTAGCAACAAGACTGAATGAACATAAATACGCCGTAAAGAAAGGACTTAAAAATTCTGCATTGTCTCGACTCGTGTGCGATGCCCTGCACTATCCAATTTGGAATGATGCTTCAATCATCGTAACACCTAGTGCTGTCTCTTCATTGCTGTTCACTGAGAGCCTTGTAATTGCTACTCAGAGACATTTATGCTGTAATAACAATGTTCTAGTATCTATACCTACAATCTGGAAACTACTTACAGGTCTGAATACGATGCAAACTGAGGACGAAATCACTTAATCTCGATTTCTGCTATAGTGCACCTTGTTGTATCTCCTGATGAGAAAAACACAATTAATTTAGTTGCCAACTAACCTTCCTTTATTTTTACAATGCAGTATTTTACGTACACCTGCATTCTATTTTCTTTATTTTCTTTATTTCATGATACATGTCACGTCGTTTGACAATTTGATGCCACGTGACATTATGTCATATTAATATTTGATATCTATATTATGTCACGTAACACTCTATTTAAACTTATTCCTTCTTCTGTATCTGATGTTGGGTTCTAGGGAAACCCGAAAGTTCTTATATTTGTAAATACAATAAAATCTTTAAATTCAACCAGCGAATTTAAATTTGTTTGTGAGTGACTCATGTTATTAAGATCGTGCATTGAAGGCAACTACCTCGATTACTTTGGAATAAAATGTATTTTGAATGCAATATCATCTGCATTCACACCCACTAGCAGTGAAATTGTGCATCGTAAAAAAATCAAAATAAAGGGTCGTCATTCGTACATTTCAAGCTTCCTAATGCAAAAAGAATTTTACAAATCAGATTGTTAGTTACAGAGATATATCTACAGACGGACAAACCGATAACATAAGCACGATCTCTTTTTTTTACAAAAGACGTGCTAAAAAAGCAACATCTTTTAAAGTGCTGTTATTGGCTTTGAAAAGGGAAAACAATTCTTTAAAAATACATGAAAATCTCACTTCATAGCTTCAGAATTCAAAGAAAATGATATGCTAATCAAAATAAAATTTCCTGGTGCAAAACCTAAAAGAAATATTTTTATGGGTTAGCTTCCAGAGTGCCGTCACAGTGAAAATTTCACTTCCTAGATTCAAACCTTCCAGAAAGCAGTAAATCTGAATGCAATAATACATACATGAGACCGGCCGATGACAAAAAAAGCTGAACTTTTTAACTGGGTGGAAAATTGGGACACGCGAACGCGCGGTGAGCAAATTCAAATACAGCATATATACAATATTTAAGAGTATGCTAGCCATATGGAATTATTTTCTGTAAATTATGTAAGTAAATATTAAAGTGAAGCACATTATTATATTCACAATAGAAAAGTAGGGATTTAAGAACAAAATAAAATGAAATATTTTAAAAAATCAGATTTAAAACTTACATGTGAATCTTTACTAGCTAAATCCTGAGGTGAAAAGCATTTGTCTAGGAAAGTTTGTGAATTTAGTCAAGCAATTAGAAACTTGCAAGAATTAGAAACATATATCCACAGCTTAGTTTTTAGTCATTGAAGAAGTCAATAAAGTATTTCTCAATGTAACCTTATAAAATGGCTTGCAAAATTTTTTGCTTGCATTGTGAATATGGTGACATGAATCTCCATCAACGTCAAGCAAGTGGGGAGATTTTCTCTGCCGAATTCTTGTTTTTAACCCTGTTTTTGAGCCTCCGATGAAACATTCTTTCCACTTAGCTTTCAAACAAGCAAAACAAATTCCTTCTTAGAAAGAAAGAATAAAATAAAAAGCAAAAAAAAAAACGGAAAGCTGCGTCACGAACTTTTTAGAGGCTTCGACCCATCGTAATAACGGCCCGAAGCCGTGCCCCCCCCCCACACACACACACACACTTAGCTTTCAAACATGCAAAACACATTCTTCCTTAGAAAAAAAAAGAAAGGAAAGAAACAGAGTTGCGTCACGAACTTTGTTCAGCGGCTTCGGGCCGACGTTATCCTAGCCGGGCGCCGTGCTTTCTTTCCACTAAGTTTTCAAACAAGCAGAACACATTCCTCCTCCTTAGAAAAAAAAAACAAAAAGGTTCGTCACGAACATGGTTCAGAGGCATCGGGCAGACGCAATTCCGGGCAACAGCGAAAGCACGTCCGAACCAACGTAATTCCGGATCATGGCAAAAGAAGCCCGCCAGGCCTACATAATTCCGGCGTGGCGCCATTCTTCCTTTCCACTTAGCTTTCAAACAAGCAAAACAAATTCTTTCTCTTCGGGGGGAGAGGGTAGAACGAATTTAAGAAAAGAAAGCTGCGTCACGAACTTTATTCAGATGCTTCAGGTCGACGTAATCCCGGGCCACGGCGAAAGAAGCACGACGGGCATTTTTTTGTTCACACTTTGAAACAAGCAAAACAAATTCCACCACCTGAGAGAAAAAAAAAAAGACAAAGGGCTGTGTTACGAACTTTGTTCAGAGGCTTTTACGTCGATTATTTACAAAATCAGTAAAACTTTCTTAATAACAGCGAAAATCTGAATATCCATAATTTTTTTGTTAGTCACCCGTAATCCCGGGGGAAATGCGTAATAATTACGGAGATTCCGTATTTTTGGCATACTCCGTAGGAAGAGGATTCACGAGTGCTTCGATTCTCGAACGATCTCAGAAAAGCGGGAACGCATTCGGGTACATTTGCAAATTACAAGAGAGAGTTTCTGGCGATGACGTCACAGATAGAATTAAGCAGATAGTTTGGCCCTGATAGAATGCAGAGTGGCGATTTCCCGCAAGACACGGAAAGGGCTGCGGTAGTTTCCCTAACGCACGAAGTAGGCGGAGCTTCCACCCTTTGCGCTGCGATGCTCAAATGACTGACATCCCTGACATCCCATCCATTGTTGACAGCAGTAAACGAATTGAGCTCCTGACTCCACCCTCCAACATTTCTTCTTGCCCCCGCGTCTGCTCCAAAAACAATGCTTTAAGCTAGAAAGCGCTTAGTTCTTTTACTCCACAAAAAAGCGGAATCGCGGAATTCCGCTTTTTTTTTAATTTTTCTATAAAACGACGACCCCCCCCCCCCCCTAAAACATCCTGAAAAATTTCTCTTCATTTTTGCAATGACCTCGAGAATGACCAAAATGATGCCGAAAAAAGCGGAATTCCGCGAATTCGCGGAAGAATCTCATGTATGAATAATACTATCTGAAGGCAAAGAGGGAAAAAAATGTACATGAAGCTCCTAGATCTTTTTTTTTTTTTTTTTCCCAGAATTCTTTGAGCATGCCATTTTTGAATAAAGGACTGTGAGGGTGCCATTTTAGCATGACATGGCTCTGCGAAGGTGCCACATTTAAATTAAAGAACACTGAAGATGTCAAAATGCAATGCTAAATTGCCATGAACATCCTCCACAGAAAATAATGTGTTGCCCAGTATTTCGATGGACTACACATTGGCTTTACTTGGGAATCAATTGCTGCTCAGAACATTAAAACTGATGCAATGTGCAATATAATGCTTCACTTTTTCCAGTTGTCTTTAAGTTGTTTTTAAATGGCAAGCCATCAAAAACCAAATTGGTTTGAACAAAATGACATTTTCATAGAATACTATTCTCTTTTCATTTTTTAAAGAGAAAAGCTAAAACACAGCAGTTCCCAAACTTATTTGAATATCTGAAATGGCCATTGCCACATCATACTGTTTCTGTAAAACGGATAGTAAATATTCAAAAATAAAATTCTGAGATTGTTGTATAACACAACTCAAAAGAAATTCTATTTGGAGAGATGGACCAGCTTTTTGTAAAGTCATGGTTCTGTCCACATTTTTCACTGGATCCTTTTTTGTAAAATAGTGAAAAACAAATCTCAGTGACATAATTTTGTGAAAATTTCAAATCTTTTCATAATTTAAAAAATAAATAGAAGTTATAACAAATCAATATACTATATTTTTCATTTTAGCTGATTACAAACATTTATTTTTTATTTAAAAATCAGTGTCTATGCTTTAAATTATGGACGTTTTAATAATTAGTACATCTTTTTTTATTATTACTATTATTGAAGGTTTAACGACCACTGTGAGCAACTCAGTGGGCTATAAGCAATTGCCTGTCCCTAATTTAGGGTCACTGGTTCCAGGGAAGGGAGAGAACCAGTGCTGCAAGACAAACACAACATCCATGCCTCACCAGGATGTGAACCTGGACCCATCTCAAACGAATCATCACTAGCCAGCTCTTAAACCACTGCGCCACTGGGGCAGCATTAGTCTTTAAACAAAGAATAGTTTGAGTAATTTTCTGATGAAACAATCAAAATTTAAAAATGAAAGAAAAATAGAACTCATCATTCCTCTGAGATCTTCCTAAAGCAGCTGACTTTTAAAGGTAAATTCACATGCCTAATTTCCCCATCTAATTTGTTTTCTCTGCAACATGCTTCCTAAATACACAAATTCATTTACCTGGTCAATCTCTGTGCCATTCAGACTGATCTTGCATTCAGTACTAACAGTTCCTGACTCAAAAGCCTTAACTTTGATTTTTCCCTTATTTATACTCAGTTTGAATTTCATACCACTGGGAAACATACTCTGCAACTCACGCTTCTCTGCTAACAGGACTATGTCATCAGCAATCTGCACACATGGATATTACTAAGACATAAACCAGTATAGTCTGTTTTGGCATTGCACATGCATGCATCTATAAATTCTATAAATATGTTAGACAGCCAGGCACAATGCTACAGGTTCTCTTGGAGCCTACCCTTTATCCCCCCCCCCCCGGCAATATTTAAGCAGTTAGAACACATGGCCAGTGCAACCATTTAAAATTTTAGGGAACTTGGATAAACTTATGCAAATTTTTTTCAATCCATGGAAATTATGTTATATAAAATGAATTCTTTGTTAAATTTATTTTTGTACCATTTAGTGAAATGGAGGGTCCTTTGAGGAATGTCGAGCAGTAGAAAGACACCATTTTTCATAATTATAGTATAAAAAGATAAACAGATTGATTGTCAAGTTACAAACTAAATTTCACAAATAGCAATATGACAGCAAATATTAAAAAAAAAATTGCTAAGAAACAGTAACTTGTTCAAGGCCATATAGTTCCATATTCATGGTTCCCAGTACTATATACATTGAATATGTAAATACTATGTACCTGTATTATTATTTTTTAATTTTTTTACTCAGGATAACATAATCAGCATCAAATGAAAATCCACATAAACAGAATTTTTTGGCAAAATTTCGGCCACTTGGAAATTTGTGACAGTTTTAAACTGATCGCGTCGCTACTGTGGACAAATAGGATGACATTACTCAGTCTTGAGTAACCCCCACATCAGTGGAAACACAATAATATAACACAGGATTTACATGCATCGGAACATATACAATATTCCCATCTTGCTGGATTCCACCCTAGACCCAGCACTACTACCAATGTATGTAAACATGGAGATATGTAAACTGAACGGAATTTGTTTGCCTCAGCTATTTAAACTAAATCTAAAAACTATTTAAATTAAGTTCTAAAACTTTCTAAATAAAAATCAAGATAAAACTTCATCTTTCTTACACTTGTTGGCATGACTTGAAATACTACTTATACGTGCAGAGCTACTTTAAACTCAACCTGAAATTATAGCAAACGTCAAGAATAGCAGCAAGCGTTATTGCTCAATCATTGCTAAAAAAGGAAGCGAAAATCCAAAACTGCCGCGTGAGCAGTGTTGCCAACTATTCGCCAGAGCAATAAACCGCAATCAAATAAGCTATATTTAAGCTGGCCGCCCCGGTGGCGCAGTGGGCTAAGGCGTGGCCTCTGATCATTCGTCCGTAGGGGGTCCGGGTTCGAATTCCGGTCAGGCATGGATGTTGTGTTTGTCTTACGGCACTGGCTCTCTCCCTTCCCTGGAACCAGCAACCCTAAATTAGGGACGGGCGACTGCTTACAGCCCATTGAGTTGCTCACGGTGGTCGTTAAACCTCCAATCAAAAAAAAAAAAAAAAAAAAAAAAAGATTTAAGCTGATTACACCTAAAATCTCTGCTTTATGTTTCCAATGGTAAATTTTCGTACATATTTTCTTCACAATTAATGTATTCCCAAGGACGAAAATTTTCACATCGATAAATCTGACTTTAAGTTATATCATGGAATACTTAATACTTGCTAAAACGTAACCATAATTGTATTGTAAATCAATCATTTTTCTTTGAGAAATGTTCACACATGTTAATAGATGGCGAGACCTGTATACTGATGACGTCAGTAAACAAATGTTGGATTGCTTAATTACGGATATGTTTTCGCAAGAATAAAGTATCCCATGACATAATTTAAAGTTAGTTTTATCGATGCGCAAATTTTCATCCAAGGGAATACACAAATCGCAAAGAAAATATGTACAGAAGTTTTACCATTGGAAACATAAGGCAGAGATTTTAAGTGAAACAAACAAGGAGGTTAGGACAAATCCGGTTTTAAGCCAGATTTAGGAAAACGATTATAATACAGTTGATGTGTAAAACAATTATATGTTTTTATTAATATATATATATATATATATATATATATATATATATATATATATCATCGGGATGTAAGGTCAGGTGATGCGCAACATCACAGCCTCTCCTTGACAAATGTCAACCCCGCCTTCTCGTGGTGCATCCTGTTCCCACTAAAGGGGCTCTGACGATCGCCAATAGCGGTATAACTATACCATCGGGATTAGAGGAAATTCTATCCCACACTCACCAACCCACTTGGCCAGCGTGGTGAGTTATGGCCAAACCCCTCCAAAATGATTCCACAACTTAAATCTTGGCCCTCAGTCTCCGGCAGCTGGAATGTACCTGGCCAAGGTAGCGGCCAGTGCGACATGAAGGCAGAGGGTGCTAAGAATCCCCGGAGGACCGGACTAGGCTGCCATCTGATGCTGACCTTGGCTACGTACAATGGACGCTCCCTATCTTCTGATTCAAGGCTTCTTGAATTGGAAGAGGAACTACAAAGGATCAAGTGGGACATCGTGGGGCTAAGTGAGGTAAGGAGAAAAGGAGAAGATCTCATCGAACTGAAAAGTGGACATCTCTTCTACTATCGTGGGACAGATACTGGCAGAACTAGTGGTGTTGGATTTATAATAAACAAGAAACTGAAGGATAAAGTTGTAGAAGTTGAAAGTTCCTCTGACAGAGCTGCACGACTTGTTATCCAACTCTCGAAAAGATACCAGGCTCAGATTATTCAAACTTATGCACCCACCACAAGTCATCCTGAAGAAGAAATTGAAGAATTTTATGAGGAAATTTGTCATCTAAATAATAAAGGTAAGCAGCACTTGAAAATAATTATGGGAGATTCCAATGCAAAAATAGGGCAACGGCAACAGAATGAAACTTCAGTAGGTAAATTCGGTCACGGCAACAGAAACCAGCGTGGAAATACTCTCGTTGAGTTTGCAGAGGCAGAAGGGTTTTTCATCTTGAACTCCTTCTTCAAGAAAAAGCCACACAGGAAATGGACATGGAGACATCCAAATGGGACGACAAGTGAAATTGATTTTATTATGTGTAACAAAAAATTCGTCATAGAAGACTGCAGTGTGCTAAACAAATTCAACACAGGTAGTGACCATAGATTGGTGAGATGTAAGATGCACCTCAACACTAAACTTGAACGTGGCAAGCTCATAAGACAAACAAAATCTATTGACATAACCAACCTTAAAAAACACCATAATACCTTCAAGTTAGAACTGAAGAACAGGTTCTCTGCTTTAGAAGGCCTAACATCGGAAGAAGTGGACATCTCTGAAGTTAACAGAAAAGTAACCAAAGCTCTTATGGAAACAGCAACAAAATTAGCTGGGTCTAAGAACAAGTTGCATGTGAATAAATTATCAGGAAAAACCAAAATGTTGATGCAAAAAAGAAGAGAGATGAGGACAACTAAAGAAGATGTGACTTCCAAAGTGGAATATATAGAGCTATGCAAGACAGTAAGAAAAAGTATCACTGAAGACGTAAGAAAATTCAACTGTGAACTAGTGAGGAAAGCAATTGAAAACAACCAAAGCCTAAAGATAGCAAAGGGACATCTCAGTAAGGGAAGAAAACAGATTATGGCACTGAGAAAAGAAGATGGTTCTGTAACAAGAAATACAGGCGAAATTTTGACAAGAGTGAAAGATTTCTACTCCAAATTATATGAAAGGGATGATACATGCTCTCCAGACATCATGAAAGATATACCCGTACCACAGTTCCTCCAGTCCTTCCAGCAGAAGTTGCACATGCAATCAAGAACATGAAGCGGGGAAAAGCTCCAGGAGAAGATGAAATTACTGTAGACATCATACAAGAAGCAAGTGGAGAAATCGAAACAGTACTCGTCCAAATTTTCACTCGTTGCCTTAATGAAGGAAAGATTCCTGAGGATTGGAACACCGCTACAATGATCCTGCTACATAAGAAAGGTGACATTGAGGATCTCGGAAACTACAGACCTATCAGCCTCCTATCAGTGGTTTATAAAATCTTCACTAAAGTTCTTTCACACCGCTTGAAGGTAACACTGGACATGGCTCAACCGAGAGAACAAGCTGGATTCAGGAGTGGCTACAGCACAATAGATCATATCCACGTGCTGAGAGAACTAATTGAAAGAGCGAGGGAATATGAACTTCCATTGTGCATGGCTTTTATCGATTATGAAAAAGCCTTTGATTCGGTGAAGCCATCAGCAGTTACAATGGCTCTGAAATCTTGCGGTATTGAAGATGCATACATTAATGTTATTAATAACATCTATGAAAATGCAAGTGCAAAGATTCGGCTGTTTGAAAATACAACACAAAGAAAAATTGGAAAGGGAGTGAGACAAGGTGACACCATATCTCCGAAGCTCTTTAATGCCACATTGGAGGGTGTTTTTCAGTCGCTGAGCTGGGAAAACAAGGGGATAAAGATTAATGGAGATTATCTAACCCACCTTCGTTTTGCTGATGACGTAGTCATTTTTGCAACTACCCCATCAGAGTTGCAGAGTATGATCCAGGATCTTGCTGACAAGAGTAAAGAAGTGGGATTAAAAATGAACTTTCAGAAGACAAAAGTGATGTTCAATGCTTTTACAAGAAATGAAGATTTATCGATTGATGGAGAAAAGCTGGAGATAACAGACACGTACGTTTATCTTGGACAGCAGATATCAAGTGAGGGTCACATTGGTGAAGAAATTAATCGGCGTACAAAACTTGCCTGGAGAGCTTTTGGAAGAAACAGCATAATTTTCAAGAGCAATATGCCATTATGTCTTAAAAGAAAAGTGTTTGATCAATGAATCCTTCCAGTGCTTACGTATGGTGCAGAGACGTGGACCTTAACTAAAAGAGACATACAAAGGCTGCAGACAACTCAAAGTAGCATGGAGAGGTGCATGCTTGGTGTAACCAGGAGAGATAAGAAGAGGAACTCGTGGATCCGAAAAATGACAAGAGTGGAAGACATCATGATCAGAGTTAAATCCCTGAAATGGCAATGGGCTGGACATACTGCCAGAAGGACAGATCATCGATGGACAGCCGAAATTTTAGATTGGATTCCAAGGGACAGGAAAAGACCCAGAAGAAGACCACATGGAAGATGGGTGGATGAAATTCGAAAGTATGCGGGAGTGACATGGAGGAGACTGGCACAAGACAGACCGTTGTGGAAGAAACTTGGGGAGACCTTCGTCCACCAGTGGATTGATAATGGTTGACAATGATGATGATGATGATGATCAGACCGTTGTGGAGGAAACTTGGGGAGACCTTCGTCCAGCAGTGGATTGATAATGGTTGACAATGATGATGATGATGATGATGATCATCATCATCATCATCATTGTCAACCATTATCAGTCCACTGCTGGACGAAGGTCTCCCCAAGTTTCTTCCACAACGGTCTGTCTTGTGCCAGACTCCTCCATGTCACCCCTGCATACTTTCGAATTTCATCCACCCATCTCCCATGTGGTCTTCTTCTGGGTCTTTTCCTGTCCCTTGGAATCCAATCTAAAATTTCGGCTGTCCATCGATGATCTGTCCTTCTGGCAGTATGTCCAGCCCATTGCCATTTCAGGGATTTAACTCTGATCATGATGTCTTCCACTCTTGTCATTTTTCGGATCCACGAGTTCCTCTTCTTATCTCTCCTGGTTACACCAAGCATGCACCTCTCCATGCTGCTTTGAGTTGTCTGCAGCTTTTGTATGTCTCTTTTAGCTAAGGTCCACGTCTCTGCACCATACGTAAGCACTGGAAGGATGCATTGATCAAACACTTTCCTTTTAAGACATAATGGCATATTGCTCTTGAAAATTATGCTGTTTCTTCCAAAAGCTCTCCAGACAAGTTTTGTACGCCGATTAATTTCTTCACCAATGTGACCCTCACTTGATATCTGCTGTCCAAGATAAACGTACGTGTCTGTTTTCTCCAGCTTTTCTCCATCAATCGATAAATCTTCATTTCTTGTAAAAGCATTGTACATCCCTTTTGTCTTCTGAAAGTTCATTTTTAATCCCACTTCTTTACTCTTGTCAGCAAGTTCCTGCATTATACTCTGTAGCTCTGATGGGGTAGTTGCAAAAATGACTATGTCATCAGCAAAACGAAGGTGGGTTAGATAATCTCCATTAATCTTTATCTCTTTGTTTTCCCAGTTCAGTGATTGAAAGACATTTTCCAACGTGGCATTAAAGAGCTTCGGAGATATGGTGACACCTTGTCTCACTCCTTTTCCAATTTTTATGTGTGTTGTACTTTCAAACAGCCGAATCTTTGCACTTCCATTTTCATAGATTTTATTAATAATATTAATGTATGCATTTTCAATACCGCAGGATTTCAGAGCCATTGTAACTGCTGATAGTTTCACCAAATCAAAGGCTTTTTCATGATCGATAAAAGCCATGCACAATGGAAGTTCATATTCCCTCGCTCTTTCAATTAGTTCTCTCAGCACGTGGATATGATCTATTGTGCTGTAGCCACTCCTGAATCCAGCTTGTTCTCTCGGTTGAGCCATGTCCAGTGTTACCTTCAAGCGGTGTGAAAGAACTTTAGTGAAGATTTTATAAACCACTGATAGGAGGCTGATAGGTCTGTAGTTCCCGGGATTCTCAATGTCACCTTTTTTATGTAGCAATATCATTGTAGCGTTGTTCCAATCCTCAGGAATCTTCCCTTCATTAAGGCATCGAGTGAAAATTTGGGTGAGTACTGTTTCGATTTCTCCACTTGCTTCTTGTATGATGTATACAGTAATTCCATCTTCTCCTGGAGCTTTTCCCCGCTTCATGTTCTTGATTGCATGTGCAACTTCTGCTGGGAGGACTGGAAGAACTCTGATACTGGTACCTTTCATGATGTCTGGAGTACATGTATCATCCCTTTACCAAGTAGTGTCCCATTATCGCAAAACATTATACATGACCTTCAAAAGAGCATTTATTTACAAAAAAGACAACATACAAACACAAATTTTCACCGGGAAAAAAAATTGCACAATAACTCACCGGCAACGACAATAACAACACACAATCAATATCGCAATAAACAGAGAGTACTCTACAGAAAGAAGCAGACGACATCAGAGCAAGTTGAAGAATAACACACGGCAAGATAAAAAGAAAACAGTTGCACAACAAGCAATACATACAGGACAGACCACTAATGAAGCAAGGCGGTAAAGAAAGTCAGCCGAGTTTGTCAAAACTGTCAAGGGAAAAAAAAACACACGCACGGTCCGACAACAAGCAGCAGCCGGAAAAAAACAACACCTAGTAGTTCGGAGAAATGCGTTGACAAATGGCTGTAAGCCGACGAACAACAAAAATTTACATTTAAAGCGTATCTCCGTCACTAAGACCGACAGCAACACAGAGAAAAAAACAACCACTAGAAACTAACACCCCGTACCATTAACACAACACACAAAGCACAATATTCAAATAACACCAAGAAATTAACACACAATGCACAATACACAAATAGCACCATGAACACAATAAAGAATGCACAATACACAAATAACACCATGAAAACTTTGTGAAAAAGAACACAGGGGTTAAACTTGCAGACAAGCATCACCACCAAATAAATTCGGGTCGAAACAGTGAATTCGCACTGTATCCACAGCACTAACCACAAAAATAAACACCTATTACACAAGACAAAACCAAGAAACACGTCGGTAAGGTTCAGAACCAACACACAAAAAAAACCATTCGGTACCACGCGCCAGCAGTACCCGTTCAGCAAGAAAAAAAAATTAAAACAAAAAAATAAAAACAACCACAACATAAAACACAAAACCGTGTGACAGTAAACTGTGTGAAACCGACGAGTAATAAATATAAAATAGGTGAACGACACCAAAAGCAAACTAGAAAAAAAAAGCCGACACTAAAGCAACAAAAAACAAAACAAAAACACATCAGACAATGTGCATGCCACAGCAAAAATGCAATCAACATCAACAAAACAACATAAAACACCTTGGTAACAGTAAACAATAAACAGAAAATACCAAAACGCTTAGCCGGCACACAAAAAAGTTTGTCGACCAACGGCTTGAGGCCGACGGAAAATAAAAAAAAAGAAAAGAAAAAGTCAGTAAACGCTACCGACAACAAATTAACGGGAATGTGTGTGCACGGAAAGCAACAAGAAGATAAACAAAAGGAGACACTAACCCACTGACACAGATCTACGGTATGTACAAAAATTATGCACTAAACAAAAAAACACCAATCAAAAAAAATAAATATAAATATAATAAACTCTGGCTATGGGAGGAGAACAATAATGCCTGCAGAAACATGAAACCATGACAAATATGGAGACCAGAGAGAGAAAAAGGCAGGCACATCCTGCCGAACCCGCGCCATGTCATACTCAAGTTGGAGGACCGATCTGATGGATGATCGGTACCTCCTGCACAAAAACACCCGGGCCGGATGATAACGCCGGAGAGAAGCTCGATCCACGCTTGAGTGGTAAAACAAATAAATCGTCAACTTCGCTTGGAGAATGATGAATGCACAAACAGAACTGTGGTCATCTACAGGGGGAGAATGGCGTCTGAGGAAATAAAAATGGAACATTGTATGAGGACAAGGGCAAACTTTGGAAAGAAGGGAAAACATAATCGAAAACAAGGGCTGCAACACCAGACAAGAATCATAGGAATGTGACACATCACCAAGTGTAGAACAAAAGAAGCAAAGCGGGGAAGCCAAATGACGAAAACGATGAAGGGTACGCGGAGTGAGCAACCGACGGTGTAGGTGCAGCCAATGAATGTCCCTGGCTTTCGGGGAAGCCAGGGAAGTCGATGGGTCACTCCACGTACCTGGAAGATCTGTAGCTGAAACAGAAGGAATTGCGAATGGAGCTGTGAAATTGGTAAGAAAATGCGAATAAAGAAGCTTGGCTGTAACTTGATGGGGTAAAAATGGAGAATCGTTTAAGTAGAGAAGAAAGGGAAGACTGAGCGACGGGGCGGAAGACTGAATGAGGCCAATAGAATTGACAAGTAAAGGATAAAGACGAATAAGACAGGATTGAATAAGACAGAACTGTGCACAATGCTGAGGGGTATCAAGTAATAGAGGGGAAAGGCGATCAAAAGATTTCCAGTGAAGAGAAGAATCAAAAAGTTGAGAAACCTGAACGACGCCACTTGCAAACCAAGTGGAGAAGTTCAGGCACTGAGAATTTGGAGAACGAAGGGCAGAGGAGAAGAAAAGTGGTTCCGCAAGGAGATCGTTAGTCGAAGCGGGGGGAGGCGGACTGGACATAAGGAGTGCCAGAGGGAGAAAACGGTACGGTAAGTAGCGGGAAAGTGATTGGGAATGAGTGGAAAGAGGTCCATGCGGATAAAAGTAGCCAGAGAAAGAAAAGGACTTCGTGGAAAGAGCAAAGTGTCAATTATAGTAATCGAAGAACCGCAAGGAAGGGAAAAAATCCTCAAAAAATGTTGGAGGTGGAAAGCGTTCGATTTAAGGGACAAATCCGGAAGGGCAAGACCACCAAAAGAAACCGGAAGGACAAGCGTGGATCGATGAACCCAATGTACGACATCCCATATAAAATTTGTAAAAAGACATTGAACGTGACGAAGAAAGAGGGGAGGAGGGAAATGAGCAAACCAAGTATGAGAAAGGGCCGGAAGAAGAAAAGCGGAAAGAAGATGCGACCTGCTAAAAAAAGAAAGAAACGGTTTCAAACGGCGAAAAGGGGCAAGGCGTCGATTCATGTCCTGCACCAAAGGGGACCAAGTGGCGGCAGCAACCGCCACCGGGTTCCCGATGAACACTCCAAGAAGTTTGATGACCGTGGTCGACCACCGGGCACCCCAAGGGCGGTCGCCGCGGGACGACCACGAGCCAGCCCACAAGCCAACAGATTTAGAGGTATTGACCCATTTGTATTACCACGCCCTTTCCCAAAGTGTGGTAGGCAGGGATATAATTCCACCTCTTTATAATTGACCATCAAAAGTGAGCCAAAGAGTTGTGTTTCCTTCCGAGGATGGCAATTCAAATTTTCGGCCGGACTGTGCGTTGTGTTTTCATATGAGAGGGCACGCAAAACGTACGCCCTCAAATGCCGCAATACTTTTTAAAGATTAAATTGAATAAAATTTGGAAAAAAAAGAAAAGATTGAATGGTTTGAATTTCAAGACAAATTCCCCGCTAGGACTAGGTAGGTTATTCCACATTCCCTGTTCTCTCGACAACCCGCGTGAAACAAACTTAACATTGAACACTGGAAAAATCAAAGTTCTCTAAAAGAAAACAGAGATATAAAATAACAATGACAGCTGTTTATTGTGAGAAAGCTCAGCCTAGTACAAATTGCGTGGAGAACCATCCAATTATTTAATTAAAATTTACTTTATGTTAAATCTGCAGCAAATTAAATAAGGATCGTTAGATATTGCCTTTTTTCAAATGAAAATTCAATTCAGCACTCTCGCTGAACTTTTATCTCACTATACTCTGGATACTAAACACTTGAAATTCCACTCACTGACCAAATCACACTTCTCTCATTTTTTTTTATTGGAGGTTTAACGACCACCGTGAGCAACTCAATGGGATATAGGCAGTAGCCCATCCCTAATTTTGGGTCACCAGGTTTCCTTTCTTTCCAGGAATCGCTGCTTTTGGAAAAAACTCACCCTTGAAAGGTTCTATGCTTTTTTGAGAGTTTACCTTTTCAACAAAGAGTGTCCTTCTAAGCTCTGGGAAGCGATTTCCAAGCCTAAAAAAATGAGCAAAATGTTTTTCTTTTTTTTTTTTTCGTAAAATTCTAGCAAAAAAACAAAATAATTTTGCTGGGATTTGTGCCCTATAATCTATTTATCCGTAAATAAATTTAGCAGCATAACACTGGCCTGTAAACAGACCTAGACACCAAAAAGGATTTTATTTGGACAATAATTTTAGTTATTATTTGCAGTTTTCCGCAAGAGTGTGTTTCAGCTCCAGGTAAAAATCCAGGTGTACTAAAAATAAAATCAACGGTAGTTTGGGAAGGAAATATGATATAAAGCAAAGTAATAAATTAAAAAAACCCAACACCGACAGCCGAATAATCTTAAAAGTGAAAAGCTGAAAACTCGCAAAAAAAAGTGAGTTAGGGGTAAGCTGACCAGACGTCCCCAATTCTTGAGGACAGTCCTCGAATTTAGTTTACTGTCCCCAAGAACTTCTGAAGCCTTTGGGGACGCAAATTGTCCTCAAATTGTAATGTTTATCCCCAAATGTCGTCGAATTTACACTTCCTCGTTAACCTTTTAGATTTCCAATGAAAAATGTTCTTAAAAGTAGTTTCCGTTGCACTAATTTTCCAACATGCTTCTGGTGAAAACAAATTTTGACTTTTTTTTCTTCTTCTTTCTGGGTTTAACGACCATTACGAGCAACTCTAAGAACTATAAGCAGTCACCTGTCTCTAATTTGGAGACATTCGTTCTAGGGAAGGGAGAGAGCAAGTACTGCAAGACAAACACACCACCCATGCCTCATTCGGGACTCGAATCCGTACCAACTTGTACGAATGGTCAGTAGCCAGCACTAGGTCAATGCACCACTGGCGCTGTCAAATTTCGACTGTACTTGTTCTGAGTTTATCCAAAAACTTTGGCAAAATGAAAAATTCGCCATGCAATTACTATGGTGTGCAGCCTAATTTTAATTCAGCGCATGTACCTAAGGTATAGCGTCTAGACGCTATACCTAAGGTAAAGCATTTCACTTTTGCTAATATGTTCTCGCCATCATAGTTCTACGTTGTCAATACAAATTACCAACATTCTACAAGATATATCTTTTTAAGACACAGATTTTAATGTGTAATATCACACTTATTGAAGCAATGCAGTTTTGTGACAAAAAGATTTGCATATTTATTTTGAGTACGTATGTGTCCCCAAATGAACTGCCGATTTGGGGACGCCACGCCCTTTTGTCCTCAAATCGGTGTCCAGATATCTGGTCACCTTAGTTAGGTGAGCTGTGTGCTCAAGATCTAAAAAATACAGAAGGGCCAGCGATTTGATTCTGACTGAAAGTCAGGTTTGCTAACGAATTAACTTTTAGCCCTATAAAAAGTTTCAACGCCCCCTAGATCAACCAGAAACCTTCTGAAAATAAGTTTCTAGAGAAAATAGTAATAATAAAAGAAAAACACGTGCACAGAAGTTACGATTGGGGACCGAAGTGTTTATTTAAGGAATATTTTGACTAAGAGTCAAACTCTAAAAGGTGTTCTAAGAGAAAATAGTCAGTAGCAATAAAAAGTACGCAAAAAAAAAAAAAAAAAGAAGCAAGAAACAAAAAAAAAAACCCAGCCAACACCGTTCAAATTCAACTTGAAAACTTTGAATCAACGAATGAAACGCTTGGCCCAATAACTACAAGCACTGCACTCCGCTAGCGTTTGAACAAGTAAGAGTACACTATTAAAAATTTTGTGGTAGGTTGCACCAAAAAGTGGTGCTACACCAGCTACACCACTTTCTGTGAAAAGATATACCATTGTGTGGTGCAAACAAAACCGAACAACACGATGCTACCTTGTACCATAATCTGTTGCAACCTTGTACTGTAACGTTGTGCAAAGTTGCATCATGTTGTTGGGCTTTGTTTGCACCACACAATGGTATATCTTTTCACAGAAAGTGGTGCAGCTGGTATAGCACCACTTTTTGGTGCAGCTTACCACAAAATTTTTAACAGTGTAGATTCTCTGCTTTACCAGAAATCACTGATTTCTAGATAAAACTAACATTTAAAAGGTTATCTGCCTTTGAAGAGTCTAACTCTTCAATTAAAAGTCTTTTCTAAGCTCTTTGAAGCGATTTCCCTTCGTTTGGCATATAAGCGAATCTTTTCGGTACTGCCTTTAGAGACAGCAGCTAGTAGCCTGATAAAGACTTACGGTCTGCCACAAAATCTAGGCATTTGGCTTCAAATTTTTATAAACACCGACCGTTAATGATTGCACTTTACACACTAAGTGCAATCATTAAAGTATCTAACTTAAATTGCTCAATCAATGTTTTTTCTAAAAAAATTCCTGAACTATAGTAACCCGTAATTAGTAAGGTGGGGTGTAATCACAGATATCATATCTGTGGGTGTAATCCGTTGGTGTAATCAAGGAGGTTAGAAGAAGAGGAGGTGAAGGGACCCGTTTTGAGTGAAGCCAAAACAGATCAGCTGTTTCGATCTTTCGATTCTCTTTCCGAGGCGGTGGGAGCAAAGACCTCGGAGAGAATAGACTGGCAAATACCTAGCTACTTCCGTCAGATGTTTGAAAACCGGATGTTCCGCCATTAGGGAGTACGGAAAGCGTTTCAGGTGAAATCGCCGGTAGTGCGCGTGTTTCAAATTGTGTTTTAAATAATTGTTAAAAATCAAGGTACTGTGTTAGTTTTGGTTAAAAGAGCGTAGCTAAATCATCGAGCAAATTCTGAGGAAAGGTTTTCACTTCAGAAATAGGTGAAATTAAGTGTTTTTCTCATTGTTGTTCATAATGTCTTTGATTGTTTACATTACTTTTACATAGCAGTTTTCAGGCTTTTCTGACTGGTTAGATAGTCGGATGTAATATAATAACTTTTCTGAGGGCATTGCAGAAACATTGCTTTATAAATACACAGTTGACGTGGACCAGGATCATCAAATCGAAGTCATCGCTCTTTCCACGTTTATAAGTGAGTCTGGTCCACGTCAACTGCGTATTTATCATTCATTCGCCTTCTAGTTATTTGTTCAGTTGCTGCTGTTCATCTGTGGCGAATCCCCAGCATTGTGCGGGGCTCCAAAGAAGCAACCCTGCCATGTGGTTTGGCAGTTTGTTAGTCTGGATAATTTCGGGGCCGCTGTGGTGCAGTGGAAGCATATCGGGTGCGTAACCTGGAAGAACTGGGATTGAGAAATTTTTCCGTGACTCACTTATAAACGTGGAAAGAGCGATGACTTCTATTCGATTGCTTTATTTAAAAAAAAATTGCTCGTCAGAATTATTTCACGTCTCACGAATAATGAGAACTTCTCAACTACAGTACGTAGGAAGGGAAAGGCAAAATTAAGCAGACACTTATCACTCATAATCATATAAAGTTTTCATGTAATTGACTTATTTCCATGTAGTAGCACATGAAACTTGACTAGTAGATCACAGCAGATGTGAAGCAGTGAAAAATATAACGGAGTCAGTTGTTGCCCAAGGTTTTTGATTGCTGCTGATTTGTTTTGTTTTTTTCTAGCTTGTAGCCCAGCTTGGGATTGCTACTGTGGTAATCTTACCTTCATAGTTTGTCAGAACCGACTTAAAAGAAGGTCAAATATGCTTTTTTTTTCAGGAAGATTTTATTAAGCTTCCAAAGTACACCTTAGGCTTTCCTACGCTGATAATCGAAAAAATTCACACGTAAAAGTGTACAGTGCCGTGGGTATGCTGGAAAATTTGTAGGTACTTTCATTAATTAGCTTTCAACTTATATTATGGACTAAAATATTGTATTATATTTCATATTATAGCAGTATATATATTGAAAAATTGATAAGCACAGCAAAAATATGAGCACAGCAGAATATGTATGTATGTTCCGTGCAAATATCCCAATTTGGTACCTCCTCTTTTGATATCCTTAATGTCCCCAAAGTAGCTGCCCCAGTGGTCTAAGCAATGGCTTCTTATCATTCGTCCAACGAGGGGTGTGGGTTCGAATCCCGGTAAGGAATGAACGTTGTGTTTGTCTTACGGCTGCCCTGGTGGCTCAGCGATGGCTTCTGATCATTCGCCCAACGAAGGGGATGAATTCGAATCCCGGTAAGGCATGGTTGTTTATGTTTGTTTTTCGGGGGTTTATTCGCTGAGTTCCTTATTCACCTATGTACATTGCTGACGTTGAAACGCAAAATGTCTCTACTGTATAAATCTGTGAACCAAGTCCAATATATGTTCAGCATATATGTCAATGAATCTGTCAACCAAGTGCAATAAATAATTTTATTGAACCTCCAATCAAAAAAAAAATGCCACAAATTAGAGGTACCCTTGAGAGGTTTATATGTATATTAAGAAAATTTTTATAGTTGATTTGATCGAAATTGGACTAAAGCATCCTTTATATAATGCGAAACTACTGTTCATTTTGTTTAGGCTAGGCAATTTTAAAATAAAAAACACCTGGACTAAATTATTTTAAGAACCCCAAAGAAACATCATTCTGAAGGAAAGTTACTGATAATTTTTTATCTAAGAATAGTTAATTAACTACTAACTGAAAGCTGTATTAACCAGAAATTCTACAGAATGCAATTTATTCAACGGAGAAATGTGTTTTCATGCTGATAAAGGGGTCTGCAAATAGCATACGTAACTAATAATGTTATGTTTTGCATTATGTTTCACGTTTTGAAACATAGATTCTCCTTCGTTTATGCCATGACTATGTTTGATTGTGGCAATTGCATGTAATGGTTTCTTATTATGTACTGTGATATTGTTTGAAATATTTGACTTGATTTTCAAATTCTGGGCACTTTTTATTCATGTTTTGTCATTTTAATATCAACATATTCACCCTAAACTTTTCCAGCAGATCTCTCCGAATGCAAGGCGTTTCAAAAATAAGCGCACATAGTAAATATAGGGAATGGACTGGCATATTGTGTATGATTTCAAAAAATTTTAAATACAGAAATTGATCTGCCTGTAAATTAGCTGATTAGTGTTTTTTAATCAGCTAATTTACAGGCTTTCTTCACAGTAAGATCGATATATAGTGCTATACAACAATTTCTCACATCTTTTTTCTACTTTGGTATCCAGTCAAGTAATTCACTCGTCTAACGTTTGTCAGTTTTTATGTGATGCTAAATATCCTTTTGGCATTTTGACTGACTAGTCACGTAACACGCGCGCTATCGCCTACGTCACTTCCCTCAGTGGTGGGACACAAACTTTATGAGTACATCTACCTAACGGTTCGCAGTTGTGGCCCGTATCTTCAACTGTTACTGTATTACAGCATCAGGAAACTGTATACTTCTTTATGAATCAGGGTGTATTTACTAAATGCCTCATCAGATCTGGCTGTACTTAGAAATTTAACAAGCTCACTCAAAACATTAAGATATTCATTTATGTTGGATTGAGGGCAATGAAACAATTTACTTACAACATCAATTTTTGACAGAAAATCGTTCCATATAATGATTGAATAGATGAACTTAAAAGACGCAGTCCGATCTAACAAACACTGAGCTGTATGTTTTGTTTTCACGTCTCTGAAATTATTGTCGTCTATTAGATCATTTAAACTTTTCATGACTTCACCTAATTGCAATCTCAGAGGCTGCACTAATTTTATTCTACTCTTCCACCTTATATAACTTACATTTCAGTTTTAATCTACTAATATTACGCTTTAGTATGTCCGACCTGTAAGGGGATGCAGAAAAAAATGTGTACAAATCTTCGATAATGTTAAAACAAATAACTGTTTCAAATGTTACTTTGGCAGCACCATTTACAACTAAATTTAATGAATGGGATGCACAAGGTACAAAAATGACTCTAGGATTTATACTCCTAATTTTCTTCTGTTTACCACACATGCATATTTGCCCCGTTATCGTACCCCTATCCACACATACCTTAAATATCTAGTTCAAATCTGTTAAGAGTACACTTAGAAGATAATTACATAGACCTTCCCCATAGTGTCTGAAACTGGATAAAACCCAAGAAATAATTCTTTAACTGCAACATCAGAATTTCTAATACTTACAATTTTAACTACAAACGCTATCTGTTCAATGTGACGGCCATCTGGCGTACATTCGAGAATTACTGAAAAATATTTTGCTTTCTTTACAAATTCCTTGATTTTTTTCTTCATGCCACTTGCTAAAACAGATATGGTTCCATTTGAAAAAGCACGGCCTAAGTAATGAGGCATATGACTTTTAGCAGGTTGAGATTTTGTTATGCTATTGACATGCTGTGAGATAACGGGTCAAATTTTGCTAACATTTCCAGAGCTTTTAAAAAGTTCCCAGTGTTTGCTTCATATAATTTATCATTTTCACCCCTGAAAGCTGAACACTGCCCTGCTAGAAACTGGACAGTTGCAATGATTCTTTCAGTAATGACTCGCCATCGTCATTTTTCAGATTCAAAGTACAGTCGTTGTTCTTTATCAACTGTACAACTGTTGTCGAGTCGTGTTTTTAATTCACACCACTTTTGCATATGTTCTACACTCGCATCATGCCACGATAAATGAGCAGCTAAATGTCACTAATCTGAGAACCCCCGACAGTCTGTTTTGTTTTAAGGCAAAACACACTATTGGATTTTGTAGAACAGTAACCAAGCTCTTTGAACTTCTCGCGTTGCCAACGCTAGTCTAGAGTAAAAATTCTGAAAATGGTGGAACACCATTTTCTGAATTTCTACTCTAAACCTCAAATTCTAAGGGCTGCCTCACCGAAAGAGGCCACCCTTAGAATTTGGCCGCCTGTGTGCACGCACGCACTGCATACCTGCCAGAACAGGCGCTGCCAAGTTTTATCCCACATAGTCATTTTGGTTTGATTTAACTACCATTGGTGGTACGGCAGACATCTCACCTGAAGTTTATTTCTTCCTGAACTTGAACCAGCATATGTATTGTTACTTTTGCAACTGCAATTCGAGTTTTCAGTTCAGCGAGATTTCGTGTCTTGGAACACTCGATCAGTAATAAAACCAAATAAGGAAAAAATAGAGAGGTGTCAAGTCGGGAGTTCGAGTTGTTGTACTATAGGCCCTGCACGGACAATCCACCGGCATAAGAAGCGTTTATTGAGGAAATACCGGACATCTGTACAATAGTGAGGGGGTGTACCGTCTTACTGAAAGCTTCCTTCTTGGTTAACATCGTCCAACTGCAGAATAATCTCATAATCGAGAAAATACAAATACACGGTTCCGTTAATGATTTTCTCATGAAAAAAAAAAAAGAGAAAGTAAACCTTATGTTTGGTCAGTGCACAAAGCACATTCATCTTTCAGCTGTCACTAACATGTTCCAATGATTCGCATGAATTTTCGGGGACCCGAATTCTGTAGATGTTAACCTTACTACTGACATGAAATGTCAACTCATCACTGAAGATCATGTAGTCCAGGAATACCCAGTTTTCTTCTATCCGATACATTTCCCCACAGAATTCCTGAAGAACCACGCAATCTGCGCCCCTAATTTCTGGAACCATAGCGTGGTGTATGATAGACAATTAGTACAACTCTGAAAACAAAAATCGCCCTTTAATGTCATTTGTGACTAGATGGCGAGACCATCATGTGGACCGATACTCCACACAACCTATGCATTTTTCTGGAAGAGGCAAAAATATTCGTTTTTCGAGAATACTATTTTGCTTTGAATTGAAAAAACAAAACTTGAAACGCTTCGTAAACATGCACTTTTGTGCCTACCAGGTGGAATGTCGTTAATTATAGTGTGTGACGTACTATAGAGGTAAAAACATGTGTCAAAATGAAAAATCTGCAGTGAGACATTCGGTCCGCGTGGCTCAGTTAGGAAAGCGACTTACTCCGGAGTGAGGGGAAACGGTTTAGATACCTGTCGCGGACAAACTTGTGTTTTCCCAAGTAATATAAACTACTGTTCGTGAAAATTGCAACACCATGAAGGGATGATGGTAGTCACGTGAAACTCACAGGATTTGCAGAGCAGGGTAAGACACGAAAATGATTAGATGTGCAGCGTCATTCCACATGTCTGGACCCGGCAGTGCCCTCTGAACAGTCGAGTGAGGGGTATAAAGAGAGGGGCTGTTTAGGACACACACCAGTATTTCATCACGGACAGCAGTTCTAAGAGTCTCCAGGATTCAATAATGCATCGGAGACGACGAAGGGCGCAATATCACCATACGACAGAGTTTTTTTTTTTTTTTTTGATTGGAGGTTTAATGACCGCCGTGAGCAACTCAATGGGCTATAAGCAGTCGCCCACCCCTAATTTAGGGTCACTGGTTCCAGGGAAGGGAGAGAGCCAGTGCCGTAAGACAAACACAACATCCATGCCTGACCGGGATTCGAACCCGGACCCCTTACGGACGAATGATCAGAGGCCAACGCCTTAGACCACTGCGCCACGACAGTTTGAACGGGGACAAATGATTGGTCTCCATGAACGAACATTTTTGTACCGCGAAGTGGCGGCTCGAGAGGGACATAACGCCTCGACAGTGATGCGTGTGCATCGACAATCCGGTAGTGGACCGAGAAATGTGACACCTCATTTGCATGGCAGTAACGAACCGTTTCGCATCTTTACTAGTGTTGCACAACAGTGGAACACTGCAACAGGTGTGGCATTGTCTGCCTCCACAGTTTGACGCCGTCTAGTGCACTGAGGACTGGTTGCACGCATCCCTATGACCTGAACACCTTAGGCTGGAATGGGGTTTTCAATACAGACAATGGCGTGCTGATTGGAAACCTGTCGTGTTTTCGGACGAGTCCCGATTCAACTTGGACTACCATGATGGCCGCGTAGGCATTAGACGGTATTGTGGTGAACGACTTATTCCAGCACGCACTGTCGAGCGCCATACGCCAGGGTTAATGATGCCATTTGCGATCTCGGCTGCTACTTGAGGGCAATCTCAACAGCGACCCCCTACATCAGAGAAGTTGTACAGGCAGAAGTCATACCCTTCCTTCAGAGCACACCTGGTGCTGTATTCCAGCGCGACAATGCCCGAACACATGTTACCAGGAATGTTCAAGCGCTCTTCGCAGTACAGCAGATATCGGTTCTTCCCTGGCCTGCATGTTTGCTAGAAATGTCGCCTATTGAACATGTCTGGGATATTTTCACTAGGCCCATCAAAATCCTCCAGTTGTCAGCCCCAATGATCTGTGGATTCTCATTCATGCCGCTTCGCAAGCAATTATCCAAGGCCTTTTCGATTTAATGCCAGCCATCTAGAAGCTCTTATAGCAGATCGCGGAGGCTTCACAAGATACTGATTTTTTTTTTTTGATTGGAGGTTGAACGACCACCGTGAGCAACTCAGTGGGCTATAAGCAGTCGCCCGTCCCTAATTTAGGGTCACTGGTTCCAGGGAAGGGAGAGAGCCAGTGCCGTAAGACAAACACAACATCCATGCCTGACTGGGATTCGAACCCGGACCCCTTACGGACGAATGATCAGAGGCCAGCGCCTTAGACCACTGCGCCACCGGGGCGGCACTGATTTTTGCAGGTGCAAAATTGTTGCATTGTTCTGAAAATTAAACCGCTTATTTACAGTCATATCAGTAACGTGTGGTATGAATTTAATTCGAATCGCATGGTTCCTTCTTGGTGGTGCAATTTTCACAAACATTAGTGTCATGGGCGTCTCTGGCGGGGGAGATATGCCCCCTCTAATATTTCTGATTGCAACCCTTTTTTTTTTTTTATCGGAGGTTTAACGACCACAGTGAACAACAAGCAGTCGCCCGTCCCTAATTTTGGGCCACTGGTTCCATGGAAGGGAGAGAACCAGTGCCATAAGACAAACACAACATCCATGCCTCACCGAGATTCGAACGTTCAAAAGCCATTGCTTAGACCCTTCGCCACCGGGGTGGCATATAACCCTTTCCGTGTTTTGCACGCTAGCGTCTCCCCCCAATTCTTATTTGCCAGCGACGCACGTGTTAGGGTATATGCACATTTATCATTGTTACTGTATAGATTAGTAGGCATGCATTGTTTTTCATGTTAACATATGGACCTTTTTTTTGATTGGAGGTTTAACGACCACGTGAGCAACTCAATGGGCCATAAGCAGTCGCCAGTCCCTAATTTAGGGTCACTGGTTCCAGGGAAGGGAGAGAGCCAGTGCCGTAAGACAAACACAACATCCATGCCTCACCGGGATTCGAACCCGGACTCAGTTCGGACGAATGATCAGAGGCCATCGCTTAGACCACTGCGCCACCGGGACGGCTAACATATGGATCTTTATGCATGATAATTTCTTTTTGAAATGTAGAACAGCAAGTTTAAAGCGGTGGTTAATAGTTTTTTTCCCATCATAAAATAGCTGTTTTGATTTTATCATAAAGAAAAACTAAACGTTTTTTCAATGCATGGTTGCTATTGTTCATGCGCGCCGCTAATTATAAACAAATAAATGGCACCACGCACGTATAATGTAAACAACCCACACTGCCAGAATTCTGTTGGCCGCCCCGGTGGCGCAGTGGTCTAAGCGATGGCCTCTGATCATTCGTTCAAAAGGGGTCCGGGTTCGAATCCCGGTGAGGCATGGATGCTGTGTTTGTCTTACGGCACTTGTTCTCTCCCTTCCCTGGAACCAGTGACCCTAAATTAGGGACGGGCGACTGCTTATAGCCAATTGAGTTGCTCATGGTGGTCGTTAAACCTCCAATCAAAAAAAAAGAGTTCTGTTGATATCAAAGCATAAATTAGTGATAATTTTTCATGTGTTTGGTCTTCAAAAGCTAACACACGCTTTTTGTATGTCGAACCTGTCAGACTGTTCGATACAAAACGATATTTTAGTCTTCTAAATTAAAGTGTTGACGTGTTTTAACTTCTGCGCTGAAACTTCGTTTCTGGAATTCCAATACTACAGAAAGTAATAAATAAGAAACATCTGTGATATAGATTTAGCACTGACGAAATCATAAACACTAAGTATTCTTATGTTGATTAGAGTAAACGACCATTCGTCCGAGATGGGTGGGTCTGCATCCCTGTGAAGCATGGATGTTTAGTTTTTTTCTTTTATTGATTGGAGGTTTAACGACCACCGTCAGCAACTCAAATGGGCTATAAGTAGTCGCCCGTCCCTAATTTAGGGTCAATTGTTCCAGAGAAGGGAGAGAGCCAGTGCTGTAAGACAAACACAACATCCATGCCTCACCCTGATCAGAGGCCATCGCTTAGACCACTGCGCCAGATGTTGAGTTTATCTTACGACACTGGCTCTCCTTGGACCAGTGACCTTAGATCAGGGACGGGCGACCGCTTATAGCACCTAGAGTTGCTCACTATGGTCGTTAAACCCACAATTAAAAAAAAAAAAAACGCCTGCCCCTGACGATCCAGTTTTCGAAATGTTAACTGTATGAGGAGTTATATCACCTATCATACACCATGAACCATGGTAATTTTTATGGTTTTAAATGCAATCGTTTTTGCAACACTTGCCAAACCGTCGGTTGCGTTGAACTACGAAGTTCCAATTCACTTGTTCCACGACAGCAGCCGAAACAAGCGGGCACACAGGGTATTTGTCGTGGCGAACAGAACCAATCTCAACAAAATTTTTGTGCCCCGAGTAAATTGTAGGTCTAGTAAGAGGATCCCTACGGTACTGGATGCGAAATTTCCGTTAAACAGACTTCGTTTCTTCAAAGCAAAACACACAGCGAGCACGCTCCGCATCTGTGTTAGCAGCCATTTGAAAATGTACGCGACTGGCGGTAGTAGTTACAAAATTAGGTACTATAGCACAACCTTGATATGCTTTGCTATAAATTAACGCCTCCAAAATTTTCGTAAGTGTTCTGAATAAATTTCTATACACCTTCAAAGTTGGAAAGTCGCAAAGCACACTCTAACAGAGGACGATAACGGCTAAAAAGTTTGTAAATAGTAAAAATACATACGTTGCATTAATGGTGTTATGACAACAGTAGTTGTTCAACGTGCTCCCAAACACAAGGGATTACCGCATCCAAGCAGGTGACAACTACAGTGACCGCGGAATGTTGCATGTCTTGGTGAATGCTACAGACTTCGCAGGTGATGGCTTTCTTCAGTAGTGGAACATTTTGTCTGGTACTCTCTAGATTTTGAATAACCCCACAATTAGAAATCTACAGGTGCCAGTTCTAAAGACCAAAGTGGCCACGGGATGCTGCAGTGCCTGCTTAGTCTTTCTGCGCTAAATGTAATGACAAGAAAGTTTACTGGAGATGCAAGGCGAGTCGGCACAACACCCTGCACAAGCGTGACTATGAGCAGATTTTGTTCTTGCAAACATAGGATCACGTTTTCAAGCAGTAGTTTTATGTAGCGTTCGGCACTTACTGGGCAAGTCTTCCAGCCGTTTTGGGGGCATGATCCTTTAGAGAAAAAAGGCCCAAGAATGACGCATGCACTGAAAGCACACTACGCAGTAACTCGTGGTGAATGCAGTGGTTCCTCTGTGCACCAATGTGGATAATCCTGTACCCATGTAATGAAAAATGAGCTTCGTCTATCCACAACACATTTAACAACCACTGGGAACCTCAGTGATCTTTCCCAGTCCAATTCGCACGCCACAATATTCCAACAGAACTCCTCAACACTGGTCTCCTGCGTCGGGGCCAACTAGCAAACTTCGTTTCCTCAAATCGTCTCTCCAGACACTGCAAATCGGCAGAGGTGATAGAACCTTGGCCCTTCTTTATTCTTTTCTGTGTTCAGAACTTTTGCAAAGCTTCTGTTGCTGATTCTCCACTTACATGACAAATGTTCACTAACAAGGATTTATTCGGCAAAGATAACATTACACCAACACTCCTTGTGAACATTGTTTACAATAACGAGAGGGAAGGCAATTTGTAGATGATTAATATCTACAGCTAATCACTTAGGGCTTTTAAGGCATCACATTTGCATATTTTTCATGGCTTGCACGTGGGTAAAGAGCTCCCTCTCGTTGCATTTGCGCAAACTAAAAGTTTTTTGGTTCCCAAACAAAATCCCCCTACTAACGGATACTTTTTTGTGCAAACCGCATTGTAATACACAATCCACATTTTTTCTTTTGTTATGAAGTTTTGAAATTTAAACAGACTTTTGAGCCACCTGGTATATTTTACTTTTAACTAAGAGTCAGCAAAACTTCTTGGAAAACTGCTTCTCTTATCTGAAACGCTGGATTATTTTTACATCATAATTCACAACCTTTCACAAACAATTTGTTTGTTCCACCAACAGTGGAGACCTCTGCAATGCATTTTCGAGGAGAGAGAAAGCCAAAAAGGCCAAGGATTTTTTACAAAATCTTTATATAATTCCATAAAACATACATTTTTTGTTAATTACATTTTAAACAAGAAAGTATACTATAAAAGAGTATTTCTTGTGGGTGAAGATTATTCTATTTAAAAAACTTTTGAAACTTTCCCACAATGAAGCATATAGCCCTTTCACCATTACTGGGGAATACACTGTTTTACATAATGCTATTGGGTGTATATAAAAAGGTGAGACACACAAATATGAGCTTACTTTTTTAATGTGACACACACACACACTCGAAAAAAAAAAGCTGCTGGGAAAATGTTGCAGTAATGAGAACAGCGGCGTAACTAGCACAACGTGTGCCTCCCGCAAGATTTACGTTAGCACCCCTAAGCACAGCAATTTTCCCAGGATTTCGAACACGAGGGAGGATGTGCTTTTCGCGGAGTGTGTCTGCAAAAGTAATGGTGGTACCTACAGCCCTGTAGTTTTAACTTTTTAAGTTATAGATTTGACAATATGTGTAGTTGCTTTGTCCCAAACAAAATCACTTGAAGAAATCACCCTCTTACACATGGCAGATCTGCAGCTGCTGTGAATAAATGTTGATGCCTGTCGTGCACGTAATCCTAGGTAACTGACTGTTTTCCCACATCCTATTTGGGGAATTCCACTGTGGCCTGACGCTTTTCCTCAGCAGCGCAGAGAGGCAAAATATGAAACTTTGGGTTAATTATTGTGCGTGTTAGAATTTTTTCACAAAACTATAACTGGCAGCCACAGTACGCCCCTTCGTTACCTGCCCCCACCCCCTGCGGGTGTGGTTTAAAAAAAAAATTAGGTACGGTAGTTATGCCACCGGTTACCACTAAAGTGGTCACTGACCACAACTTTCTCTCTCTTTTTTTTTTTTTTTTTTTGCTACTGGCTGCACTTTTATTGGTTTTTCATGCGGAGTAAAAGATCTACACTAATCTTCAGGTCAAATGTTCAACCTCTTTCCCCTTCAGTTAGCTAAGTATATCACCTTCACCTAATACCTGGATACTGTGCTGGACAATGAACTAAGTCCATGGTTTTATAAAAGCAAGAACAGTAAAGAGGCAACTCAAACCTTTTCATAATGGAAAATATTCTATTGGTATGGTATGTTGATGCTTTAGCAAGACTCACCCAGTGAAGTTTTTATGAGACTTTCACTATGTTTTATAATCACATCAATACACACCACTGGACTGTGGTTTCAGTAACACATCACATAAGGATTTTGATTTGTGAAAATGGTTGTATTTAATTGACTATAAAATTGACAACCATTTTTAAAAACCTTTGTAAAACACTTTGGCACTATTAATTTTATACTATAATGGTTTTTTTGATGACATCAACAATGCACAAAGCATTTCTATATAAAGACCTGTGAAACATCAATTTTGGCTCTCTGTGAGAAAGCATTTAGCACAAGATACCCATGAACCACACTGTTAAGATGATAAATAATATTAAAAGGTTGCAAACACTTTTCTCTGAGCTTAGGACAAAATTCAGTATGGACAAAATTCATTCAAAAATGTCATTGATTTATGAAATAGGACAAATTAGCAGTTCAAAAATTCAGTTATTTTGTGAATAGTTAATATCATTCTATAGTTAATTAATGCATAAAACTGGCATTCAAAAGATGAAAAATAAAATTCATATTTCTGGTAAAAGAATATAATAAAAAAAAAAAAAGATTCAAAGCAATTTTCTAGAAAAAAAAATCCAGCAAGTGCATAAGCATAAGAGCTGCAGGGTTGGCAATTCAAATTTATTTTGCAAGAGGTGTGGTTCTCAGCTCAAAAATTATGGTAAATAAAATTATTATTAACAACTTATAAATACTTTAATCAATTCCAAATTCTCTATGTACTACAAGGCTTTGAATGATAAAGGAAAAGAAAGTATAAAATATCTTAATATAGGTACAGAATAATTACACTGTTGAGACAAAAACACACAACTTTTTAATTATTTGTTACACGATTTTCTTTCTGGTACTGAAGGACCTGTAAAACAGTTATGAACAAGTACTGAAAATTTCTATGCATTATTCTTTCAGTAAACATATGTGAACAATTTTTATTCTTCCATGGTGAACTGATACTGTCACCAGATATTCTGAAACAAAACAACAACAACAACAACAACACACAACTGTTATGTTAAACTAAAACTTACTGCTTTGCTAGCCTTCACAGAAAAGTTGATACACTACAGTTATAATTCCCTTAAACATAAGTTTTAGGTAACACATAATTTTCATTAAGTTTGACAAATTAAATGATAATTACTACTTTGATACATAAAACTAATAAATAGCAACACACAGAAAAATGAGAAGCTTACAAGGAACTCCCACTTACATTTATATGTTAGGTTAGGTGTTCAAGGTGGCAACAAAAATTAAAATACTATATCCCATCACTGCTGCTGACAGAGGGAAATGTGCAGTAGCCAACAAAGAAGTGAACAGATTTGTATCAAAAAGAAAGTACACAGTGAATATATGCAGGCCTTGACAAATATGATTCAGATTTAGGAGCCACCTCCAAAATTTAGGATCCAGGGTTGTAGTGAAACCCCCTCCCCCAAAGAAACCCTGTGCGGTGGTCGTGGGGTCATTTCCTTTGAAGTTGATAAAATATCAATAAACAGAAAGGGGAAGACATATGGTTTATAGTTTTTACCTGCTATTTACTCTCAAGTTTAAGAAATCTGGACATGATAAAAATATATCATCGAGTAGAATGTATTTTACATACCATTGACAAATAATAGGAAATATATTGATAAGAAACATACCTTACGTCTGGCACTTGTTGAAATCACAAAGATATTTCAGTTCCAGAACCACAACATGCAGTAAGTTTGCCACATGACTCATAATTTCTTTAAAATTATGTCTTTGAATTTACTCATGAACAACACTTTTTCAATCACAAAATTCCAGGACTTTTGGATTTTTTTAGGACATACAATCCAAACGCTATTACTTAAAATATAGTGAAACCATAGGTCTGTTCAGCCTGTAACCTACAACAAACAACTTCCTAAATGCTTGGGCAAACTTAATACCGAATGTTAAAAATGATGTCCACTAGAGCTAATCAGAAACTTAGAATCACAGATAAATACTGAAATGCCAAAACTGTCACTGAAAATATGACTAGGTTTAATATCTACTAAACTTTTATTTATAGTATACTACACTGATTTTGAGAAAAATTAACTTTTCTACTTTGCCTTTAGTTCAATTATTGAAGCAAATTACAGAACAAAAACAACAACATAAAACTCAAAAATACATAGGTATGTGGCATTACTCTCGATATGCTTTCATATACCACACAATCAATACATAAAATACTATATATATATTTAATTATTTTGAAATAATGCTTACATTGGAAATTTAAGGGTAAGGAAAGGTGAAACATTTGGAACTTTTCTAAAAAACCAAAGAGATTGTTATTTCTTAAGCACATAATCATGGGAGCAAGTATTTGTGTTACATTTTATTTAGGGAAGGAATTTTCACCATAATATTGATGCTGTAGCTAAGTTTTAAATTTGTACTCACCAGCAAACAAAGTATGCACAAAAATTTGCAACGTGAAATGAAAAAGAATAACGGGAAAACCTTAAATCCAAGGGCTGTGTACTAGAGCTGAGACGGGCTGAGCCCGAAGCAGAGCCCGGGGCCCGAATTGGGCTCGGGCTGTAGAATATTTACTGCGGTTTGGGCTCGGGCTCTTAGAGAGAAGGAGAGAGAATTTTTTAAATATTTATAAATGTGATTTTATATGATTTAGCAAATGAAACACTGTATAGTTGGTAAAGGGAATTCTTCGGCAACTGGTTTTGATTGTGGAGCACGCATTCGAGATGGCTATTTGTTCCGGGGTTGGGTAGAAAATGACATAGGCCGCATTAGTGTGTTTCTGCAGAGAAGAAAATCTTTTTCAAGAACTATAGATATTGGATAGTTGATAGCTTGCCGACGATAATTTACCCCCTATCTCCATGCAGTAGCTCCCTGCTAATTCCATTTAGCAACATACATATTTCAGCGCATTATGGCGCGATAATATTAGCATTATTTGAGCAACATAAAATTGCAGCACAGCATAATCATTTTGGATGGCCGCTCACCCGAAGAACTCAGGTGGAAACAAATGGTCAAAGAAAATCATACAGTTATACTGCGAAAATAGATAGAGGCCCCTTCCCCACACCCTATTTGAGAAATACATTGGTTAATTGCAGGAGGAGGAGAGAATGGAAGTGTGGAAAAGGAGATGGTTTTTATTAATGGTTGAACAGGTCAGCCATTTTTTGGGTTCGTTCGGGCCCGGGCTCTATCTTTCAATATAAAATTCGGGCTCGGGTGGACTCGGGCTGATAAACCACGGGCTCGGGCTCACTCAGCTCTACTGTGTACAACTGCATTCATTAGTGATCAAGGTAATTTAACTGGACATGAATAGAAAACTAATTATAGAAGATGCAAAGTGATTACTTAGCTCAGAAAAGACTAAGAAACAACTAGATTTTTAAGTTTCTGATATCAGAAAACAATCTGATTTTATGGCAGATTTTTATATAAAGCATTCATTAGCAAACTTCAGTAAAGGTCAAAATAATCCACACAGAAAAAAAAAAAAAAAAAAATCAGGTACTTACTTTCACCAGTGGCTTTTAAAAAACATGCTACGAAAATTAACTAATGGCATATAAAAAGTAAAGTTTCCCCATAGCAGAAGGAAGGTATTGGAGACAAAAAGATTTTCCAATCGAACAGATAAAAGAAGAGATATAGAAGGAAACATGATATAAATCTATGTCTTTTAGAGGAAGAATTTTGCATAATGGGAAAGTTGAAAACAGGCGAAAAATATTCTTCATAGCAAAAGCTATGCTAAGGAAAAATAACTTTTCAAATACATCTCCGAGAAGCAGAGAAAGCAAGAAAAATGTTTTGATCTTTACACAGCACCTAGGGAGAAAGTTGTACATTATTTGAAGAGGATCTTCTAATTGTAGCAAAAATCTTATTCATTCTCCATCTTTATTATAACGAATGGCATACAATAAAAAAAAAAAAATATTAATAGGGTTTTTAGAGGCTGAGATAGGCTGCAAACAGAAGTACACAAACACCACCTAGGGGCAGAATTGTGAACCACATACCTCCTCAAATACAAACCTAAAGTGTCCCATAATGTAAATGGTATGTGGCATTAAAAGAATTTTTCAAATCGGACATATAGAAGTACAGATATTGAGAAAAATAGATTAAATATCTGCGCTCCCTAGTGGTGAAATTGTGTATTATTTTGGGAAGAAAAATACACACACAAGGAGTTTTCATAGTTAGTAGTATCTGATTGAAAGAGAATATTTTTCAAACGAGTTTTAGTCCCGCAGATATTGCTGTAAACGGAAACGTGAACTTACGCCCTCTAGTGGCTCACTTGTGTGTTAAAAAATATTTGAAATTATATGAGAAACATTTGGCACCGAAAAATGTTCTCCAACAAAGAAATAATTTTTCAAATCGGTCTCCTAGAAAGAAAGATACGGACACAAATAAGATATACGTGTACGCCCTGGTGGAAAAATTATACACTAATTTAAGCAGGAAAAAATTCTATATTCTCAAAAGTCTTCCAAGCTGAGTGGTGTTGGTTCACGGAGTAACTTTTTCAATCGAGTTCCCAGCTCAGATTTTGTTGCAAATATGTTAAAAACAAAAATAAACACTTTCGCCCCCTGGTGGCCAAACCACTCTTTACCAAAAATGAGAAATTATAGGAAAAACATTTCCCCTCAAGAGCTGTATCCGACACAGGAAGATTTTTTCAAATCGGACTTTTAGAAGCTGAGATATTGGGAAAACCACGATTTACCTTTATGCCCCCTAGCAGAAAATTTATGAATTATTTGAAAAAGGGACCATAACTAAAATAGTCTTCGATATAAATGTCATCGAAAGGAAAAATATTTTTTCAATTGGATATTTAGAGGCAAATATATGAAAGAAAATAAATTTTAAATCCGATATGATCTCCATTTGCGCCCTTTAGCGGTGAAGTTGTGCATTGAAAAAAACTCGGAATGTATGGATCATCATTCTCACATTTTAAGCTTCCCAATACAAAAAGAATTTTAGAAATCGCACTAATAATTGAAGAGATATGGTCTCACCGGCCGGACAGACAAAGTGCTTTTTTGCTACAATAAGAAGTGTGACAGCATAACACAAAAGATGCTAATAACGCAGCTTCAGTCCTCCTAACAGACAAGACAACCAACGCTCCCCCCACATTTTGCAGGGGGCTGGGAGGGAAATTTGTCTGACATATGTCAGTAGAAAAATCCACTACAAAACATCGCGCAGGTGCAAAAAGGCAAGAATGGATAAAATTCCAGGACATGTAACAGAATTTCTTGGGATTTCCAGGATGCATACTAACCATGTATGTTTGTCTTTCAACTTGCTTATGAACATAAAGCACATGTTTTTTCACAATTCTTATAATATGGAGACTGTTTATGATATTGCTTTCAATTAAATTATATTAATATTAGCTGATATTGTGTGGCAATTGAAGGATTGAAATGTCGAAACTTTTTTAAACAAATGAGACAGAATTAAATTACTGAGTAAAAGCCATAGAAAACAGTGAATTGTAAAAAAACAAATAGGGCACAGGAACTAAATTCCAGATGCTCTATTATGGCCATGAATATGCCTTGTGGTTTTAGTGCCAAATACCACCTGTCAATAGCCTTTGAAGGGTCAAATTCAGATAAGGAGGGACCATTAAAGTTGATCATCATTAGATCATTTAAGCTCTCCGCTTCCATTGATGATCGAAATTTGTTTTTAATAAGGTTCGTCAAGCTGAAACCTCTTTCACAGTTTACAGTGGAAACAGGCAATACTGACACTACTGATAAGAGTTTCCCTAAAACTGGAAATCTGCCACTGTTAGAGACAGCACTTTAGTCAACAATTCGCTGAACTTTATCCCTTGTCCAAGCACCTTAAACTCGAACCATTCATTCTGAAAAACTCGAACCATTCATTCTGAAAAAGATTTATGCAAGTTTCGCTATTCTTATCTCGAGATGATAGTTATTTTTTGATATGTTGAGCTAGGGCTGTTATCTCATTAACTCCAAACTTCTCCAGATCTTTTCCTGTTGGCCACATGAAAGTATCAAAACCCCTACAATGTTGAATGATGTTATGATTGTTCAGAAATCTTTCTTGTAAATATTGTGCTCCACATTGCACCAGGTTTTTTTTTTTTTGTCAATTTCAAAGGAAGTACTTAAACTGGCATTCAGTCCATGCAGTTGCACTTGATAAATGCTTTTCAGTGTTGTGCTACTACAGGGTTCATACTGATTTTTAAGAATTAAAATTCAGCACTTTTTAAGGACTTTTTAAGCACTATTCAAGATTTTTTAAGGACTCTCGGGATTTTACATATATATATACATGCACACACACTGAAAGGACAATTTATTATACTAGTACATACCCACATAATGATATGCAAGTCCACCTTTTGCTTTCACAACAGCAGTAAACCACCAGTTCCAATCTACAATTGTTGGAAATGTTTAGGTGGTATTTTGGCCAATGATTCCAGGACAGCAGACAGTAAAGTGACGAAAGTTGCCAGCGGTGGGTTTCAAGATCTAATGCATTGCTCAGCCAGAATCAGGTATATGCTAACAGGCTCCATTCCTTTTAATACTACACATACCACCAGATTCACCCAAATCTGCATAAAAACTCAGCTACAGACCCCCTTGTTGTAAAATCAAACCCTACTGTCATTTAACTTCTTCATAAAGACAGATATCCTCTTGTTTTGCCAGAAGTTTATGTGCCATTCCAATATTGTCTGTAAATGGGAACATGCTTTACTTATAAACAGCTCTTATCAAAATGTCAACAAAAGAATTGCACACAAAACTGGCACAGAGATGCCAACATCTGAAGGAAGTTATCAGTAGTCCATATGCGTGGTGCCTGTAGTTTTTCCGCAGTGAAGTCAAGTCAAGTTCCCGCATTAAAATTTGCAGGGAAGCATGTGTATTTCCCAGAATACACAGCTACATTTTTAGCAACATTTTAATCTTGATGGGGGACAATACTTGGATAAATTTTGCAACATACCTAAATACCCTTAAAATAAAAAAAAAAAAAAAAAAAAAAAACTGAGTAAATACACAAAAAATACATACTGTTTTAACTCCACCTTTTAATAAATATGTTATGTCACAAGTGTGTGATGCCCCACACTTATGGTTTTCTTCTTTTTTTTTTTTTTTTGCAGTGAAAATACCGACCACAATAGTCTTTCCCTCCGTGTGTGGTTGAAAAATCATCAGCACACAGGGAACAAAACTTATGGTTTTTGGATACCTGAGACGATTTCAGACACGGAAATTCTTGTGAATAACTCTCCTTGAATTTTTGACAACTTTTTTGCATTTTAGATCCAAGAATATTCGCACGCAACAAACACGATGGGAGCAAAAACCAACAACGCACAGAACAATTAACTAATCAAAAAGTTATTTTAAATTTCATTAATAAATCAATTCTGAACAAAAAGGCAATGCAAATAAAATATATTACAATAAAAATCCATGCAACGTTTGATTAGCACAATATAAGTTTTCTGCTAAGATGCGGGGAAATAAAATGTCACAACTTAATGCGCAAGTGAGTAATGAAAATAAAATCATCAAATAAAAAACAAAAGAATTAAAACTGAAATTAAAAGATTCCTAACAAAGAATGATCTGGGGAAAACATTAATGTTTAAAACAAGCTATTAAGAAAGAAAGAAAGTTCCTGTGAATCTGACAAGATAAAAAACAAGAAAGATGACACCGGATTTTCGGATATAATAAAAGCACGTCTTTTGAATACATTCTGACACAAATTAAATTTATCAAAGCTATTCAAAATCAATGGAACCGATTTGGAAAACAATCAACTGGTTCCAACAATCGATAAAACATCCAGGAATAGAAACATCTACTAAGTTCCACCAGCGGCTAAAAAGCACCTTACAAAAATTAACAAATGGTGAACAAAAAGTTTCTCATACTACAAGGAAGGTACCAGAAACAAAGGGATTTTCAAATCGAACAGTTAAAAGAAGAAATATAAAAAAAGGAAACATTATTATAAGTTTACATCTGCTAGTGGAAAAGTTGAAAATAGGCGAAAATTATTCTTCATGGTAAAAGCGTTCAACCTTTATGCAGTACCATAGGAAGTCGATTTATCGTGCTGAAGGATATTAAGAACACAGTTTTTGCCGTCTTTACACGATTTAAAAAATTACGGTTAAAATGATATATACATGAGCACTTTCAAGTCCACTGTGGACCCGTCATCAGATGCTGTGGTTGCACTATGCCCTGGGAGGGTATATATTATGTAGTATGCGCACTGACGAAATAGTATGTTTTGGCATGCGCATGCTCACTACCCAATCATGTCGTTTCATTAGAGCAGCCGGTAGTGTCTCTTTTGTTGTAATAGTTACAGAGAAGTTTCCATGGCAACGGTATAATGATAGGGGTATCGTCGTTACAGCATTCAGCCCTATGTTTATGTATCAATAGGCTTTCTAACAGGAGGATAGATGAACATGTAGTTGGCGTATGTAACATTGTAACATCGTCCCAGATAGGTTGGTGTTGACCCTTCAGGCATAGTCTTGAAAGGGCGGTGGAGGTGGAGCATGTTTTAACATTATATCTATGTTCAGAGACACGTAAATTAATATTGCGACGGGTCGAACCTATGTATATCTGGTCGGTTACGTCAGCATTCATAGCTTTTAGTGGGATTGCGTATACACCGAATTTGGAATCATGGGGAATCCGATCCCTGTCATTTTTAATATGGGCGAGAATGTTGCACGTTTTTATGCCAAAATCAAAATTAAGTGGACGACATGCGTTTTTTAGGATATTTGTGACAGCAGGGATGTATGGTAGCTTGCCGACATATGAAATGCTTGGTATCGTTCTTGGTAATGTTGAGTATGATGCATTAAAGACACGGCGCATTATGGAATTAACTGTGGTAGATGGATAATTATATAATGCTGCAATATCCATAATTTTTGCAACTTCTAGGTCTCTTTGATCGGTTGAGGATGAATGTGTAACTGCTCGGTGAAACATAAAGTGAAGGGCTGAGAGTTTTTGCCTGAGTGGGTGGTAGGAGTTATAGGGAATCATAGATATTGTTGCAGTTGGTTTTCTATAAACAGAGTGAGTTACTTCGTTCGTGTTAGGGTTTCTTTCCAACAAGATGTCCAGATAGGGTAATGCATAATTGGTCTCGAATTCTGTAGAAAATTTTATGGAACTATATTTTGTAGACAACAAGCTGGTGAATTCGGTAAGGCTTTCAAGGGTGGACTGCCAAAACAAAAGCACATCATCCACGTATCTCAGGTATAAAATAGGTTTCACATGAAAGTTTCCGAGGACTTCGTTTTCCAGGTCAAGTCCACAGTGGACTTGAAAGTGCTCATGTATATATCATTTTAACCGTAATTTTTTAAATCGTGTAAAGACGGCAAAAACTGTGTTCTTAATATACTTTATGCAGTAAGTGAGAAATCTTTGCGTTACTTACACAGGATAATGCTCCACATCTCTGTTGTAGTGAATGGCATACAGTGAAGAAGAAATTTTGCAATAGCGTTTTTAGAAGTGGCGATACAGCTGCAAACTGAAGTACACAAACATAACCTACCGACAGAAATGTGAACTACAAAATTCCTCATATTCTAGCCTTAAGTGTTCTACAAGGTAAATGACATCCGATGTTGAAAGAATTTTTTTAATCACACATGTGAAAACAGTGATATTGAGAAAAACAGAATAAGCATATGCATCACTAGTGGCAAAATTGTGCACTATATTCGCAAGACAATACATACACAGTTTGCATATTTAATAGTATCTGATCGAAGAAAGAAGTTTTTCAATCGGGGTTTTAGTCCCGCAGATATTGCTGTAAACGGAAACGTGAACTTACGCCCTCTGGTGGAAGATTTGTGAGCTACAAAAAATTTGAAATGATATGAGAAACATTTCTTCACGGAAACACTCTCCAACAAAGAAGGAAATTTTCAAATCGGACTCTTAGAAGCAGAGATATCAACAAAAATAAGATATGCCTTTACGCCCCCCTGGCAGGAAAACCATGCATTGTTTTAAGAAGAAAGTATTCTCAAAATATCTTTCAATGTGAGCGGTATCGGTCAACGAAAGAATTTTTTTGGTGAAGTTTTCAGGAGCTCAGAATTTGTTGCAAATACATCAGACGCAGAAATTAACACTTATACCCCCTGGTGGCTAAACCATTCTTTATCAAATATTAGAAATTATAGGCAAAGCAATTCCTATCAGCAGCTGTATCGATGGAGAAAGAAGTTTTTTAATCGGAATTTTAGAAGCAGAGATATCGGGAAAAACACAATTTACCTTAACGCCCCTAGCGGAAAGTCTATGTGTAATTTGAAAAAATTGAAATTATATGAGAACATTTTACACCAGAAACGCTATCTAGCAAAGAAGGAATTTTTCAAATGTGACTCTTAGAAGCAGAGATATTGCCAGAAATAGGATATACATCTACACCCCTTGGAGGAGAAACCATACATGACTTTAAGAAGAAAATATTCTCAAATGTTTATTGGCATGAGCGGTATCGGTCCACGAAAAAATGTTCTCAATCGAGATTTTAGAAGCTCAGCTTTTGATGGAAATACCTATGAAGCAGAAATTAACGCTTATGCCCCCTGGTGGCCAAACCATATTTTATAAAAATTAGAAATTACAATAAAAACATTTCCCACCGGGAGCTGTATCCGGTGCAGGAAGAATGTTTCAAATCGGAGTTTTAGAAGCAGAGATATCGGGGAAAGCACGATTTACCTTTACTCCCCCTAACGGAAAGTCAATGAATTACTTGAAAATTTTGAAATTATATGAAAAGCATGTCGCATTGGAAACTATCCTACAAAGAAGACATTTTATCAAACTGGACCATTAGAAGCAGAGATATTGACACAAATAAGATATACATCTATGCCACCTGGCAAAGAAACAACCATGCATTATTTAAAAAAATATATATTCCGAAATGGTTTGACGATGTGAGTAGTATTGGTCCACGAAAGAATTTTTCAATCGAGATTTTAGAAGCTCAGATTTTGTTGCAAATACATCAGAAGCAGAAATTAACGCGTACGCCCCTGGTGGCCAAACCGTTTTATACCAAAAATTAGAAATTATATGTTAAAGATTTCCCATGTGGAGCTGTATCCACTACAGAAAGAATTTTTCAAATCAGAGTTTTAGAAGCAGGGATAGCGAGGGAAACAATTTACTTTTACGTCCCTTAGCGGAGAATCTATGCGTAGCTTGAAAAAGTGACTATACCTAAAATGATCTTCGCCACGAGTAGAATCGAAAGGCAAAAGAATTTTTTTAATTGGATATTTAGAAGCAAATGAATGGAATAAAATGTATTTTGAATTAAATATCCTCTGCATTTACGCCCTCTAGCAGCAAAATTGTGCATCGTAAAAAAATCATAATAAAGGGTCATCATTCGCACATTTAAAGCTTTTTAATGCAAAAAGAATTTTTAAAATCGGACTATTAGTTGCTGAAATGACGTGTCTACAGATGGTCGGACGAACAGATGGACAAACCGATAACATAAGCACGTTTTTTACAAAAGATGTGCTAAAAAACACCACTTTCTTTAGCAGAACATTTTTACAAGAAAAAAAAAAAAAAGAAGAAGTGCATTCGCAAATCTGTCGGAGTAACAGAGAAAAGCTCACTGCCAAGGGCGAGAAAATATGTCACAGCTGGCGCGCACGCATCAGGCTATTACATTAAACATTTGAAATATATGTATACATTGAAAGCAAGATAATGCTGTTCAGAATAATTGCGCAATTAAAGTGTAAATATAAAACACATTTACTAAAGGTGCATGACCAGGGGTAGAAAAATATTCTGAAATCTGGTGGCCAGCTAAACTTTTTAGGAGCCAGACATAAGACCTGTGGGTAGGGGGGTGGGGTGATATATACTGTATATATAAAATATCAGTCTTGTACACTTTTGTCCAAAAAATATTTTCTACCCTCAGCTTATCTCTCCCTGGCAAAAAGAAAACAACAACAACAAAAAACATACTCTTTTCTTTTCTTTTTGTCTGGGTCTCAAATTCTTGAAATATCGTAATTTTCATCATTTATGCCCAGACCCTGGAATTTGCACATTTTTTTTTTACCTTCGTATAATCTGTGCCGGCGTATCATTTGCAGATTATGACATTCAGTGAAAAAAAAAATCGCAGTATAATCGGCACATCACAATTGCTGATCCAGAAGCGGAATTTTCAACAGAAAAGTCGGATACATAAAGACTCCAGAGTCCAAAGAAATAAAGAAAAACAATCTTGCTAAATAAAGAAATTCATTTTTAAAGAAAAATATTTTAAATATATTTTTTTCTTTGGACACAAAAGAAGCTTCATCAATAGAGCACAAATTTTAATCATGCCGATGCAGCAGCTCTAATTGCATTACACATTGCCAATGATGAAACGCTGATACAGAACAATTCATAGAAATACCATACATACAGGCGCGTGAGCCGAAAGTTTTTGGAAGAAATCCTGCTTTCAAAGTAGGGGAATCGGCTTACATACAGGTAAAACATTGTTTGTTTAAGTTGCTTGGCTCATTAATGTTAACAATCTTAATCAGTTTTTTCAATTAATACTGATTCTGCAATTCTAAACTGCCTTTCGTTTTTACAGCTCTTAATAATTTTAATATCTTCACACTTCGGATATTGGTGATTTTCCAGACAATATTGGGTTAATGCAGTCTTAGCTTCTTTTTTATTCCAATTACTTATATGCTGGATCAAGATTGTGTAGCATTAATGAGCCAAGCAACTTAAACGAACAATGAAAGGCCTTAATAAAGATTGAACAACAGTTAAGAGAGAAAAAAAGAAAAGACAGCAGCACTGACAATAGATGGCGCCAGAGACACAAAGATGCAGAGATTGCGACTGAAGCCTGAACCTCAATGACTTAGCTCACTTGAGCTGTGGTGGGCAGAATGACACATTGGCCTCCTGATGATGACAGAAGTACTGTTGAAAGCGCTAGAGGATTGTGTATGACGGGCTGAATGAGGTTGGCACTTGCAGTAGGGTTAGTACGGTGTTTGAAGCGGATGGAGCACTTTTTTAGTAACAGTTGACAAAGGTTTAACTGCCTGGGAATATACATAATGTAATTATGTACATAGTGGTTTTAACTGAATGGATGAATGAGTTGTATGGTTCGTATATTTGTGTGGTTTTTATGGAGATGACGAGCTATGTTTACAACTCAGACGGCATAATAAAACCTGCGTTTTTTGTCCAGTGAATAAAAAATAAAAAATAAATAAAAATAATAAAAAAATACTATGTTTCATGACCGGAAGAACGAATCTCATAAGCAAGGAATTTTTCAACTTTTGAAGGCCAACTACATTACATGATGATAATTGACGTGCTTGAAGTGTAAAGGAAAAAAGTGACCAAGAACTTCCGGGTAAGTGATTGGCCATTTAATGATATGTCATTAATGAATTGCTCGTAAATATGCACACTTTGCCGGAGGTTAATACCTTAAAGGTGCAAATATTATGATAGTTAAATAAAATGTAATCTAGGAAGAATCAATATTAATTAATTACAATATTTAATTTCGAAGACGAATATGATAAGGCAGAAAATGCATGCAGCTCCTGTGGTGGGAAGTTTCCTTTGGCTGGTTGCCAAAGACAGAGAGAAAAAGAGATTTTCTTTTGCTCTGGGCAAAGAATATACACCCTGCTCTGAAGCCAGCGTCAAAGCTTTGATTGCAGCCGTTCATAGTAATCGGCAATGAAAAGAAATCATATTATACTAAATTCTCTGTAGAAAAATTAATTAAATGTGTAGTCCGTAGTATGTGGCTGTCAACTGTAGAAACTACGGAGAATCTGTAGTAAACAGCATCTCTGCACACAACACATACAAAGAAAATTAAAAGTAGTTCTAATAATCCGTAACTAATAAAACAGTCGATGATCAAATGATCAAACAAAACCAAAATCCCTTATCACCACCGGAGCCTCCGCTAAGAACAATGATGACAACATCACAGAAGTGCGTTTTTGTTGTTGTAATATCAACACCTCAGATTGTGAGAATGTCCCATCATCCAGCACTGCGCGCTGCTGCAATGTGACATGACATACACGCGAGAAACAATGAAGAAGCACTCTGTTTATAAGTTGGAGGAAGTTTAAAATCGTGAATCAGACATTCCAAGTTCTGAAAGCAAAATTAAGGACTTTTTAAGGACTTGGTGAAATTTTTAGTACTTTTAAGGGCCCTTAAAAAATAAAAAAATATATTTAGCACTTTTAAGCACCTTTTTTTACCTGTGCGAACCCTGTACTAGAAAACATGCAGAGATTGCGACTGAAGCAATTCTCAACTTCATAATAGCCAGGAACATCGATCAATGCAGTGAGTGTTGTTACAGTACTTTTTATGTGCAGTTCAACAGCACTCGTAAAAGTTCTTGCCTTTGAAATATGAGAGACAGGTTCTTAAATACAGTAAGATAATCTAACAGAAAGTGTAGCATATGGACAAACCTGAAATCCTTCAGTTTCTTCAACAGACACTTTGCAACTGCAGAAGCATCCCCTTTCTCATTAGAAATATCTTCAAGATGTACCAAAACACATTTCTATTCTTTTGCCAAAGCAGCAAGTGCACCAACTTTACTGGCAACTCATCTTACTTTGTACAGAAACTGAAATTTTAAAAGTTGGCTCTGCAAAATTTCAGATACCTGCTTCAGTTGATGCTTCTCTTTGGTGATAATTGATAAAATTTTCTTAAGAACTGTATCAATGTCATGAATGAATTTAAAATTTTTCACAGCACTCAACATACTTAAGTTTAATCTGTGTGCAATATAGTGAACACCTACCACATGACTAAATTTTTGACAAATCTTCTGAACTACACCATTCTCAGCAATCATACTGGCTGTTCCATCAGTCCCAATACCAATCAGATGATTGGAACTTAACCATTCTGACAGCTCTAGTCTTTCAAGTTCACTATAAATTGCTTTCATGTATTCATTTGCAGTTGCACTTTCAAGTGGAATGATGGATAAACATACTTCTTTTATTCCTTTGTTTTTCAGATATCTTGCATATAATATAAGTTCTTCTACACCTCCTTTGTCTGTTGATCCATCCAGCAATAAACTTACAAAATTTTGATCTTTTAGTTCACAAATCAGTTTATTTCTTATCCCTGTTGCAATATAAGGCACACATTCTTTACATCTTTTATCATTGTTATATTCTTTTCTGACTTCAATACCTAATTTTTCAGTCAATAAATAACAATTGCCTTTCCAAGTTGCTAAAAAGTTTGTTATTTTTAGCAATGAAATAGGCAATATTAAAAACAGATTTCATGTGCTCAAACATCTTTTGATCCATTTTCTTTACACACGCAGGCATGTGATTGTCTAAACATCCAATTAATTGAAAACACCAAAAGCTGTTCTGAGACACACACACACACAAAACCGAATGCGACAAACGCAAAAATAAAAAATTATTATTGCTAATAAAATTAAAGGCAAAAATAACAATACTGAACTATTAAAGTGTTTTACTTACCCGTCTATATTTTTAAATGCGAATTTCCTTGCTAACATTAAGATTTAATAAAAGTATTTTCCCCCGCACAGTATCCCACTTATTAAATCAACTTTTAAATTAATTGATAATATTAAGAAGCGATAAATGTACTTACTCTTTCAAGAATGTTGTGCCCAGCAAAGAATGCATGGCACTGGGCTGGTATCAGGGCCTGATTTACACAGAATCGGGCTCTGATCCTGGCCCAGCACCATGCATTTTTCTTCCACTTAGCTTTTTCAAACAAGCAAAATACATTCCTCCTTCTCGGAGAAAAAAATAGGAAAGAAACAAAGAGCTGAGTCACGAACTTTGTTCAGAGGCTTCCGGCCGATGTAATCCCGGCCTGGCGCAGTGGTTTCTTTCCACTTAGCTTTCAAACAAGCAAAACAAATTCTTCCCCCTCGGTAAAAAAAGAAAAGAAAAGAAACGAAGACCTGCGTCACGAACTTTGTCCAGAGGCTTCGGGCCGATGCAATCCCGGGCCACGGCAAAAGAAATATGCCCGGCCGATGTAATCCCAGACCGGCGCCATGGTTTCTTTCTACTCAGCTTTCAAACAAGCAAAACAAATTCTTCCCCCTCGCTAAAAAAAGAAAAGAAAAGAAACGAAGAGCTGCGTCACGAACTGTGTTCAGAGGTTTCCGGCCGACGTAATCCCGGCCCGGCGCTGTGCATTCCAAGGTTATCCTTGGTGCACTCTTTCCACTTTGCTTTCAAACAAGAAAAACAAATTCCTCCTTCTCGGAAAGAAAAAAAAAAAAGTGCGGCGTCACAAACTTTGTTGAGAGGCTTCGAGCTGATGTAATCAAGCTACGAAATATGCCAGAAAAAAGAAAAAAAAGAAGAAAAAGAAATAAGGAGCCGCGTCACGAACTTTGCTCAGAGGCTTTTACATTGATTGATTAATTAATTACAAAACCAGTAAAACATTCTTAATAAGTGAAAATCTGAATTTTCGTAATTTTTTGTTAGTCACCCGTAATTCCGGGGGGGGGGTGTGTCTGCAATGTTTGGCATTTTTGGACGCCTATGACACTTTCGCCCGCAAAACTTTTCTTTCTCGTTGATCTCTTGGCAGCTGCGTACGATAGCTCAGGGCTCCGCCCTATCTCTCACATGATTTTGCCCCCCAGCAAATAAATAAAACAAATAGCAGTGGGAAGGTCGGGGGTGAACTAAAACAGCGGTGTATTCCTCTAAAAAAAGTTTTTGGCAAACCGAGACGTTTGAAGTGACGTCACTCGCAGCTATCTCGTTGGCTGAGCAGCAGCGTCAGCCCAGAGATGCCTCGTTGGCTAAGCAGCAGCGTCAGCCCGGAGATGCCTCGTTGGCTGAGCAGCAGCAGCATCTGCCCGGAGCTACCGTTGGCTGAGCAGCAGCAGCGTCAGCCTGGAGCTGCCGGTCAGCCACGCAGCAGCAGATAAGCCTTACAACTCAAATAGCGCCACCTATCCAATGAATATTTCTTTCTCTCTTTTGCCCCGATTTTTCCTCCCACATATTAACAATCACAAACTTTTATCAAAAGCCTGAGATCACAATGACAAGTTTAGCGGATTTCCATTTTTTCTAAAAATTAAGTTCACAGAATTCCGCTAATTAGCGGAAAAATCACATGCCTGCACACACTGCAATAAGGGTAGTTTCTGGATATAATTATGCATTTTGTGCTACCATGCATTTCTGATGCTGATATGACTTCTCATGTTTTTTTAAATGTTTCCAGTTTGAAAGGTCCAACAAAACTCTTTACAACTTTAGAACTGACATCCACTATCCCAGGAAATGCTGCACATACTTCACATTGTGCTATACTTGTCCTTTCATTAAAAGTAAGCCACATCAAATCCTTTAATCATGCTGTTTGAAATTTCCTTCTTTTTCCACTGTATGCCTGAATCAGTGAAGAGGAATGGAAGTTCAGATCTTCTATACTAACTTCAGGGATCATAGCATACTTCTGGAAAATTTTAGGTAAGAATTTTAGGAATTTTAGGAATTTTTAGAAAAATTTTAGGAAAATTTTAGGAGTGTATTTCAATAAAAACTAGATGTATATTTGTATACATCTAGTAAAACAACTTTGTATACATTGTAAAGAGTTTGCTTCACACCCTTCAACCATATATACTGATAGACTGCGCATGACATCAAAATTTCTGGCTCCAACATAAAATCACATGACAACAGTCAAAAAGATGGGTTACACCTGCTGTGCTTATGGTTGCTCTGACCGATATAGTAAAGAAAGTTCTATGATTTTTCATGGGTAAGAAACGAATTAAATACCTAAGTCAATAAAGTTCAATTACTTAACCAGAAACTTGCAGCTATTGATATAAAAATATAGTAACTTAAGAAAAAAAAATGGAATGCATGTTCCAAATTCTTCGCAAATGTTAATCACATTATAAATCACAAAATGTAAACAACACGATCATGCATGTATATAGCTCATAAGTAAACTTACCTGAAGAGTTTTCATTATATATGAGGTGCATTCACATAATACACCGAAAACACTGAAGTTCTGCAGCGTAAATTAGTAATCATAACAGCATTTGTACACGAAATTTGGAGTCTGATGATGACGTGCCCAATGTTTGAGCCATGGCGGCTTTGATGCAGCTATTGCCAATGCGCAGTCCATTAGTATATATGGTCGAAGTTCACACCCAAATTTTTGGCATAACGTCTAATGTCTAAAGTTTAAGTATGATTTACTTCTAATGTTCAGTTCTTATCTTTTCACGTGTTATTATCATATTCAAGTATATTTACCACATTCAAGTTTCACTTTGAACATTAATATGCTGTTGAACCAGAAGCAATTCACGATTTTCACAGTAAAGTTTTCAGGTTTCACATTAAACTATAATATCCTAAAAAGGTAATTGAAAACCAAGAACTATGTACAATTGTTCACTGAATTACTTTTTTCATATTATTGTTTTAACCTTTTCCTGATTAGCCTATCTTTTTCTGCTTCCACCACAACTAATTTACTTTCAGTTTTCTTTATTTCAGCTGAACCTTGTATGATCAAGTTAGAGGCAACTGCTATTTCAACAGTATTTTGTTTTTCTACAGCTTTTCTCATTCTTTCTGTTCCCTCTTGAATTACTGCTAGGGAGGCTTCTTTATCTTTTTTAAGCCTATTTATTTCTGCATTATTTTCTTTTATTTTGTCATCAAACTCAGCTTATCTTTTTTTCTCTAGCTGCTTTTCCTTATTTTCCCTCTCTTTCTTCGAAAATAAAAGCATAACAAACAGCGCGAAAACTAGCTCATAAATAGAATATTTGAAACACTCTCAATGTATGCACTCTCAATTATTAGGGATGGTAGAGGGGAAGGGAATAGAACTGTCCAAAATTAGCATGTTTTCGTTGCGATAGGGCGCTTAAGCACGGCTGAATTCCTTCAGATACCCCCAATGTTCAAATGATTGAAATGTGCTGATGTTCATGGAATGAAATGGTTGATCAGCTATGATGACCGCATAAAAGTTCGGGGGGGGGGGGGCTTTATTTTTTAGTTTATGCAACATTTTACATCACTCCAGTATTTATCTTGTCATCATCAACAATCGCAATGCAACTACCGCTTACGATCGCGGATATCAGCAACCGAAAATCTGCCATATCTCTAAGTGATATAACACACAGTATCCTGTTACAGTGTATTGTAATTGAAAAAAAAAGGATGTGGAAAAAAGAAACTTTCAGAAATTAAGATCATCAAGTCATGCGTTTCAAAAATCCGTTTTCCTTTATAACGTTTAAAAACATGTTTTTGCTTTTTTACCTGTAGTGTAAATAAAAAAACTATGTTGATTTTTTTTTATGGAATCAGACGTCCGTATGTCTGATTGTCTTCATCTGAGTTCACACTTTAGCTACTGTGTACAAGTAGACCTATTTTTTCAGCTCAAAAATATGTAGTTTTGTATATATTCACAGTATAAGTCATTCCTTATTCCCACAGAACTGAATTCAGCATATGCAAAATGAAGATCATCAAGACCCGCCCAACACTATGTTTCTGATTGTCTGCTGTTTATATTCAAGAAATGCAAACATGGATCAATGGTGAATGCAGTGACTATGATTTTTATTTATTACCAAGAAAAAAAAAAAAGAGCCGTGAAAGCTGTAAAGCTGAAACGGATATTTCTCTCTTTCTCTCGAACCGCCCCCCCCCCCATGCACAAAAACATTCCAATTAAGATCAAACAGCAGGAGGACAGGTCCACGCACACACACAACCTTTGGAATGACCTGATGGAATGGCTTCTTTTCATTTGGCACATCGCCATAAATCACCACCTGCAGCTCACTGAACTGTCAAGTTGCACCCTTCTTCCTCCTTCACTTTAACTATAATAGAAACTGTAAAAAAAAAAAATGCTCCCCAATTTTCGACAAAATTAAATTACCAAATTTACGTCATGATGTTACAATTTACTAAAATACGTTTGTTTATCTGCTGAATATTGCTTAAATCCATTGAAAACTTTTTAATTATAGATGATTTTTTTATTAAAACAGTAACTCAGACGTCTGAATAAAAACGTGTTTGTAATTCAAATAGAGTCCATATCATCACAGAAAAAAAATTTAAGGATCACTCTGTTTAAATAAACCATGGCATCTAAAAAAATAATTCACTTGCTTTTCCCGTAATTTATAATTACTGTTTCTTTTTTTCAATCCGATTATGCAACGTTTTTTTTTTTTTTTTTTTTTTGCATCTGCTAAAGTTCCTAACGGAATTTGGCGAAATTTGCACTAGAACTTTATTGTGATGTATCTTAACTACTGTAAAAATTTTACTGTGTTATTTTCAAAATTCAGAAAAATGGATTTCTGAAAATATTCTCCTAGTCCTTTTGTGCTGTGGAAGTAATAAACAGGTGTTTGCTTTCTTCCCAACCAAGGGCTTCAGATCAGCGCTCCCAGCTGTCAATCAACCGTTGCTATGGTAACACCCTTTCTGCTGGAGGCTCACTCTGTCCAAAGAGGCACACATACTTGTCCATAATAAAAATTACCAATGCTAACTTTTAAAGTTTTAAACCGATTCAACTGGAATTTTGGAAGTGAGCTTCTGTAATTCAATTACAGTGAATGTAAAAATTTCAGCCACTTTCGTGAAAAATTCGCAAAGATAGTTTTCTTATTTTTTATCATAAGTAGTGGAAGTCTCTTGAGGGGAGGGAGGGTGGCATGCACATAAACAAGAAGATGAATGTGTTGTTCAGGCATACTCCTCACTGGTGGATGCCAGCTGACTTGGTACATACGCGACCCCCTGCAAATGCTAAATGCCTCTTCTTTCCCCTTCTGTTCTCAATTGTCGGACGGACATCAAGCTCCCCTTCGACCTACTAGTAATCATCCAATTTTATTGCACTGGAAGTAGTGCCTTTTTTTTCTTTTTTTCCCCCCAGCCAAATTAGGATTTGGTGCACATCGGAAACCGGAAACCGCTGCCGGTGGTTTCTTTGAGAACAGAGAAAAGGAACTTTAAAAAATGAAGGGGTAACAGTAACACGATTTCCTAAAAGGGCATTTTTTAAGCACTAATTTCAAATTTCAAGGCTTTTCAAGACGGCATTAAAAAAACACCGTTTTTCCAGGATATTCCAGGCCTTGAAAACGTAATCATGATTTTCCAGGACTTTCCAGGTTTTCAAGCACGCGTGCGCACCCTGCGTAATGGTAAATTTATTGGCGTTAATAACGGTTGTGTTTTTAATAAATAAGCTTACGAAAATTTTAGGATGAATAGCAAATTTTAGGTATAATTTTAGGAATTTAAGGAGGGTCACAAAATATTAGGAATTTTAGGAGGAATGCGATCCCTGTAACTTCCACCTCAGTTTCTTCTATGAAACAGAAGGCACAGGATCTTTCCTTTTTTGTGGAATCACAAAAAGAACTTGTTAAACGGGATTGCTTCCCATTTTCCAAATCTCTGCTTGCAGCAGCTCGTTTCATTTTTTTAAATGAATAAAACACGAAAGCTAAGGTTAAGAAACACAACAGAATCTTGAAACCAAAATAAAATAAAATGCGTAAGCATGCGACTAAAGTTGAACTATCACCACAGAAGGGTTCTCTGTTAATGACAACCAGTTTGTAGGTACGCGACCTTTCATGATGCTATCTGCCTGTGGGGGAGAGTAAGGTAGAAGGAGAACAATGAAAGTGGAGCTAGAGAAATAAATGAAATGTTTCCTGTTGCAACTCGCCCCAGCTGGGAGCAGCACAGGCCACTTGTCAGTCACATGTTTTGTTTTGCAACTTGCGGCATGCGGGAGAGAAAGGGTGAAAAAGAAACCGGATGGACAAAGGTCAAAACCAGGGCCATAGCCAGGGTAGAGCCGCCCAACCTCAATCACCTGCCGCCCCTTCCAACTTCTCTGCCTGGCTACAGGTCTGGTCAAAACTCTTCCTGCACAACTGAATTTAAGCTAACTTTGAAGCTTAAAAGTTCTGTTGCAACATACAAAACCCGAAGGAAAAAAAAAAAAATTGGTGATGTAAAATTCAATCCCCTGAACAAAGGCAGTAGTTGTCGGCAAGCATAATTGCCGAAGCTTCAGCCGTCAGCCCGTTCGCTCCCGATAAGTTATGAGTTCCCACTTTCAAGCGCAGAGTGCGCTTTCCACTAAAGGAGGAATTGCCTTGAGCACAGACACTTGCTATTCTTGACGCGCGCGGTGGGAGGATCAAGTGGCACGGAAGAAGCAGCATTCCTTTATTTTTGGATAGCCTTAAAATATTTAACAGAAAAAATTTAATGCAGTTCTAAGCAGAAAATGATAAGCCATCTGCAGTTGTGCTTTCAAATATTAATTTCCAAGAAAAGGCCTGCGGAATGAATACATCAAAATATGATCAGACAAGAAATCAGTTACTAATCAAAAACAACTATTATGGGAATTTTACTAGGAAATTTTTTATTTAAATTGCAAATTTTCAGAAAAAACTCTTTTCCTTCTTCAGGCTGTTTTTTGTTGTCACTTATTCCCGTCACTATCGCGGTTGCGGTTAACCTTGAAGGTTACGGTTATTTTTCATCAAATCCTGCCCGATGTTAGGCAGGGAAAATCCTTTGCAGTCATTGATGATGAAATTTTGATTTTTCTCAATCTCTATTCCTTCTCTTAGCTTTCTTTTTTGAAAATTGCTTTGGAAACTGATGACTTTAAGGGAATTCTAACTAGTCACAGCATGGATTGAAAACAATTCTAACTAGTCACAGCATGGATTGAAATTCCCTTAAAGTCATCAGTTTCCAAAGCAATTTTCAAAAAAGAAAGCTAAGAGAAGGAATAGAGATTGAGAAAAATCAAAATTCCATCATCAATGACGGCAAAGGATTTTCCCTGCCTAACACCTGGCAGGATTTGATAAAAAATAACTGTAATCTTCAAGGTTAACCGCAACCGCGATAGTGATGGGAATAAGTGACAACAAAAAGACAGCCTGAAGAAGAAGAGTTTTCACCAAAAATTTGCAATTTAAATAAAAAATTTCCTAGTAAAATTCCCATAATAGTTGTTTTTGATTAGTAATTGAATTAAGAAACTAGGAAGCCATTTCTTAACATGAGCTTTATTCAAAGAAATCAGTTTTGTGTAAAATAATAAACCACAGAAGTTCTGTGGTTTATTATTTTACATTTATAATGAGGAACGTACTCACTTCAACCTTTCACTAGGCTATGTTGAAGGCATCTATTTTCTAATATAAGCCACTCCGCATGCTTTAATACGGAGTAATTTCAGAAGTACTGAACATATTATCACAACTATTACACATAAATAAAGCAGAGGTAACAATTATCAAAATCATAGCAAGATGTAAAAGTGCATTCAAACAGCTGTTTTTGGAAATTGGTAATAATAGTTATGACGAATTAAAAGCCACCCACCTGAAGTATGGATTTATAAGGAGCAAATGGAGGAATAATACGGTATAAAGGCATGCATTTGTACTGTGCAATTTTGGAAAAAATATGCATACGAGACTGACGAAGGATGAAAAAAAGCTGAACTTTTTAACAGGGTGAAAAATCAAAATTCGCGGCAAGAAGGCCAACTACTTTCCGTTTGTCTTTTGTTGACTCTGCAGCTGTAGAGCATCCATTCTGTAATTTCTTTTTCTGCTATCATTCTCTCTCTCCCAATTCTTCATTGTCACTTTTCTTTGTGTTTTCCTCCGATGACAATTTCATTCGTCATGCTGAAAACTTTCCTCCACGACTGCATGATATCAAAGCTTAACTATATCATGTAAATGGTGTAACTTTAACTATAACATGTAAATGGTGAACATGAATACTTCTGAACACCATGCATCATTTTTTACAAATTTTCCAACTTGTTCACTTCTATTTAAAGAAATTTCCCCCTCCCTTATGAAGCTTAAATACAACACAAGGGAGAAATAACATTTAACAACTCAGGAGAGGGGAAACATTGTGGGGAAAAAATTGTGATTATGGGAGAAAATTTTACTCCATCCGACTTGCGTTTTTGGCAAAAATTTCAAGCTGAAAAACAAATACTTATGGAATGAAATGATATTTAACAACAATACTAGGTATAAGAAACATCACGAGAAGAAAAAGCTACGATTACGGAAAAAATATTCACTCCCTTGGCCTTCCATTTTGGAAAGTTTCGTAAAGATGGAAGTCCAAAAAAAAATCTGTTGAGTTGTGCATTGATCTGTTGAATGACAAAAATGATAACAGAAAAGGCGAAATTCCACAAGACGTGGAAGAATCTCATGCCTGAAGATAACAGGGAATTTTTCACGCCATTGAACTTCCGTTTTTGCAAATTGTCTATAGTTTTAAGCTAAAATACAAACATTTTTGCAATAAAATGATATTTAACAATACTGGACAGAGGGAACATCGCGAGAAAAAAATCACGATTATGTTAATTTTTTTCCGTTAACTTACGCTTTCGGAAGTTTTGAAACACAAAATACCATCCCCAAACGGAAAAGACCCTTAAAAGAAATTCTCTTCAGTTTTGCATCGGTCTGGAGAATGACCCAAATGATGGCAAAAAAGCGGAAATCCACGAATACGCGGAAGAATCTCACGTATGAATATGGGATTCACTACAAGTAATAATAATTGAGACAGCATCGATAATAGCATTGAAGGGAATAACACAGTCCCTCTCCGCTAAACCATTACGGAGCAATTGGGGAAAAGTAGAGTTATTGCCACTGGAGAATTCATTTCTCTTTCACACAGCCTCATACACGGTAAAAAGATTAAAATAAAATAATCCAGTAGGTTTACAAATAATTTCACATGCAGTTGTATAAGTCTGAAGAATTAAATACATTAGAAGCAGGCAAGGGAGCCTTGATTGAAGTGTTTTTAAAGAGAAATTTTTTAATTTGGAGTTATAGGAGTATACAACAAAGGGAAAGAATAATTATTTTTATTCTGACCCTGTGTAGTTGTCATAAAGCACTTTCCTGACATTCTAACAATTTTGATCGCAATCATACCAGAATACGCGCTCTGTAAGTGCTTGTAGCTCTATACAACTTAAAAGCGGCAGATGCCACTAGCTCTGTGAGTAGCAAGCTGCTCCTGCTTTAGCAGATCACCTCAACCGAAGGTCACGACCTGACCCACAGAGACCTTGATAACAGCTGGTGCCTTGAGCGCCCTAACTACGGAGCAGCTTTTGTATGCGACAGGTACAAATGCGCTGATCTAGTCTCTGGTAAATTGTGGACTTTCACTCTTCACGCAAAAGCTGTTTGCCATTTTCATTAATCTACATACATACATATCACTAAGCTGTTCCCTGATATTCAGAGGTTAGCTCCAAAAAGAAACACAAACTACCCGATAATTTTACTTGCTGTTGTCGTATCAAGCTTCTCCATTTACAGCAATCTTGACATACAACTCGGGCTTCACTGATATCCATTATACGCCATACACAAGATCTTTTATACTTCATACTCATAATCTTTTTCTCATGCAGACACTCCTGAATCTGATCCATCCATGTCTTCCTTGGCTTTCCTTCCTGCAACTTGGGCTAAAAATATTTTCTTAGTAGGCATCTCACCACTCATTCTTTCAACATGGCCAAACCACCGAAGCATATTAGTCTCCACCTTGCTAACAACATTTTGCTTCACATCACACAACTGCAGTACATCTTCATTCCTCACACAATCAGATCATGTCTTGCCACAAACCCCACATAAGTAACGCATTTCTCCAGCACATAAATGACCTATGTTTCTTCTGTAGTACCCAAGTTTCACTACCATACATCAGAGTAGGAACAATTACACTTTCATACACAGCCATGTGGGACTCTCTAGAGAACCCATCATTCCTGTGAAAACCTCCCAGAGCAGCTATGACTTTCAATGAAGAATTCACTCGCCTACTAATTTCGCCATCCAATTTATTCTCTCTGTCAAACATGCTTCCTAAATACACAAACTCACTCACCTGGTCAATCACAGTGCTATTTATACTTACATTACATTCAGCAATACCAGTTCCTTTCTCAAACACCATAACTTTGGTTTTTCCCTTATTTATACTCAGTTTGAATTTCATGCAAACTTCGTGCATCCGAGTCAACATACTCTGCAACTCACTTTTGCTCTCTGCCAACAGGACAGTATCATCAGCATACAGCAATCTGCACACACGGATATCACCAAGACATAAACCACTATTATCTATTTTGGCATCACGCATGCATGCATCCATAAATATATTAAACAGCCATGGTGACATTACACAACCTTGTCTAACTCCTGCACCAATGGAAAACCATTTTGATAAAACACCATTCACTAGTACACAAGCTCTACTACCAGCATACATAGCTTTTAAACTATTAAGTAGATTCCCAGTAACACCATATTCATTCAATACTTTCCACAAAAGTTTCCTATTCACTCGGTCATAAGCTTTCTCTAAATCAATGAAGGCAGTAAAAACTTTCTTCCTAACAGCCAGATACTTTTCAATCATCGTGCGTAATGCAAAAATTTGGTTAGTGCAGCCTTTACCAGGCATAAAACCACTCTGAACATCCCACACTTTTAATGATGTGAGACCCCGTACTTTTTCAATAACAACCTTACCAAACACTTTCCCTGGCACACTCAGTAGGCTAATACCACGATAGTTCTTGCATTCAGTCTGCTCACCTTTTCCCTTATACAAGGGAACAATGATAACATCCTTCCAATCCCGAGGGACCATTCCTAACTCCCAGCACAACTTACAAATTTCAGTTAACCAGTCAATTATAGAGTCACCACCATATTTCAACATCTCGGCAGTTATGCCATTAACTCCCGGAGCCTTACCATTCTGAAGAGATTTTAGAGCTTTACACACTTCTTCTCTTGAGATCCCTCCTGTGCTTCCATCCCTCACTGTGACATCATTTGCATCTGTCTCAGAATTATCTTTGCTTTCCTGATCTAATAACTCACAGAAGTATTCACCCCATCTTTCACCTAACCCATTGGGCTCCCATATAATTTCCCTGATCTTATTCTTCACACAACTTACAACTTTGTTTCCCCTATTTTTCCTGAGTCTCATGTACTTCTAGAAAGACCTCTCATCTTTCCAGAAAGCCAATTCATGCCTTTCCACTTTCTCCTTCCTATCTTTTGCCTTAATCTGGCAAACCAGCTTAGTAGCTTCACGCTTCTTACAGCGATATTCATCCACAGAAACTTTACCTTGCAACATCCCCAAATAGGCTTCCTTCTTTCTCTTTACTGCTTCTTCAATCTCACCATTCCACCAAGCATCACCTCTATTGTTACCCACTATTGTGGTGCCACAGACCTCTTTAGCAGCAGTGACAACACAGTTCTTAAAACATTCCCACTTCTTTTCTACATCCCTCTCACAAGACTTAAGCTCTTTCAGTTGTTCTCTGAGTAAGTCAGAATAACGCTGATGATCTTCAAGGAGTCTATCAACCTTTTATTCTTTCTGTCCTGGGCCCTTTCCTCCAACCAACATTAAGTTTCACTCGTGACACTACCAAGTAATGATCAGAACCAACATCTGCACCTGTCATCACACGGGTATCAACAACTAAGTGTTTCAGACGCTGATCGTAGACAACAAAATCTATCACACTCTTTTGACCAAGAGTACGATTTTCCCAAGTATATGTGTGGATATACTTGTGGTTGAAAAAAGTGTTAGATACACACAAACCATTCTCAATGCAGAGTTCAATTAATCTTTCACCATTATCATTCACACAAGGATCATTAAACTTACCCAGAACATTGTCAGAAATTGCATTCTGCACACCTACTCTAGCATTGAAATCCCCTGCTATTATAACATTTTTTTAGCACCTAACTGGCTCAAAACAGCTTTTAGCTCATTCCAGAAATCTTCTTTCTTATTAAGAGCTTCCGAGTCACAAGGAGCATACACTACAACAATTACAATTCTCTGAAGTTTCACTTTCAAACGAATCCAGAGAATTCTTTCAGTTATGCAACTATTGTGAATCAAGTTGTTCTTCATCTTTTCACTTAAAATCACACCTACACCAGCCTGTCGTCTCACATTATCCAATACTCCAGACCACACACTCACCGTGCCATTCACTTCTTCTACCCCAATTTCCTTCTTTTTGGTTTCACTTACACACAGCACATCCAATCTACACTTATTCATCATCTCAATCACCTCCCTCATCTTGCCATTTATACCTCTAGTATTCCATACACCAATCTTACACTCACTCAGCCGAGATCTCGTTCTCATATGCAGTTTAGAAAGCCCAGGTTGATTCCGTGGTGGACTGTCCTTTTCAAGTGTGGTAGGCCCACCATATCCCACACTTGAATCATTCTTAATATTCCTTTTTGTCTTTTTAATCAGGTAAGTACAACAGTGTGGGGGATTAGCCCACAGCTGACGGTTCCAGTTGGTCATTCAACCTAAGGATGCTGGAACAAAACCCAGTGAGTTGCGGTCTTTTTGTGAATGTCACACAGAACTAACTGGCACCTCTCCAAGATTCACAGAGGCTCTAGTTGCTGTTGTGTGTGCCATTGTTACCACGGTGCGCCCCGAGGAGCCAAACCCATCGCTCACTATGACCATTTATCTAATTACAGTAAAAACATTGAAGAAGTAGACTTTTTCACTTCAGAACAGGAAAATCACAAGTGTTATATACATAAATTAAAAGCAAAAAATTCTTGTCGCCACCATAAAATTTTTAGGCGCCGTGGCGACCAGGTTTTATCGAGCCTTGAATATGCCTATTGAAGAACTCAAAACAGCAAAACAAATAACGCATCTAGTGCTGGAAAACTGACATGAATGTAATACACATGTATTCCACAAAATGTCTGAAGTAACTAGACCAGGAAGATCTACATGCACAACTTTAGTGAATATGTGTGGCACCAGCTGGACCCATCACCTAGTGTTCTGCGAAATCTGCTATGATGCAGAGTGAGAGCTCTCTGTTCTGATTAGAAAGCTTACAGGAGAAGACAATCTAATCAACTAGTCAACTAATTTGAAACCTTCTTAGGTCAAGACACAGACAAGACCAAGCTAAGGTGTCTATTACTATGATGACAGCTAGGGTAAACTTTGAGGGACATGATGAAATCCATCACAAACAGCCAGAGCCCTCCTTCTACTTGGGAACATAAATGGAAGACAATATTTACTTTTCCCTGTACATTCACTGCTCAGGTCTAAAATTTATTTTAACACAATAAAATCATTTATGAAAAAACCACTCACAAAATTACTAGGCAAATATGAAGAGATTAAACCTGGGTACAAACATACAAGGAATAAATGGAAACATACAAAGAATAAATGGAAAGAGGTAGAATTTGCCAAGGAATCGGGAAAAAAAGAACCCACCTTAAATATGATAGGCATCAGCAAGACCAAAAACTCTACATTTGGGAAATGCATACTTAGGGGCAGGTTTAAAATGATTTATTCTGGATTGAAAACCAACAGCAAAAATAAGCTGTTATTAGGCATCAGCACCTGATGATACAATGGATTCCAGGTTGGTTACATAAGAACTTGTACAGAAATGAAATACAGTACCTGGGCTGTTTTCAAACAGGATAGCATGGACTTAAAAACCATGGGCCATACAAGGCTGTAGCTCAGTAGAAGAGGATTCATATTGAGGATTTAGATAAGATGGTTAAAATCAGACCTAGGAAAAACGCTATTCTTGAAGATTTAAATAGTAGAATTAAAACTGGCAGGGAATCAAAGATGTAATGGATAAATTTGGGAAAACAAAGAATGTTTGAAAAATGTGCATGAAAAAAAGGACTCATTGACTTGTGTTCAAGCAAGGAACTCATAATAGTCAATACTAATATTAGGCTTAAAAGTAACCACAAGTTTAGCTTGCAGGAAAATAATAGACATGCAAAAAGTACAACCGATTACATCATAGTGGTGGTCTCTCAAGAGTGTGGTTAAAGAAACTAGTCTCCAGAGGCTTTGAAATTAGTTGTAATTTTAACAACATATGCTCTTTGGATCAGTTGCAAAGCAGTTAAGACTCCAGCACAGATATTAAGACACATCCGAGTTGACAGAGTGAATAACACAGAAGTGAGGAAGGGTCTGCAGGGGCACACAAAGTGCTGACTTTTAACAGAATCCAAACCTCATCTAATGAAAGCATAAAAACTGAGCTGGAGATGCCTTGTTCACAAGTGACCCACTGTAATTTTTCAAAAAAATAATAAACTCAGTTTCTGAACAAAGATCTTGAAAATAGTAATGTATCTTCATAAAGTTAACCTGTTCGACACATATTTTCTGGACATTAAAATGCTTGACGAGTCCACAGTAGAGTGCCTGTGATATTTTATAACTATTACTACTATCCAGTGGAAGAATTTGGAAGATATTCTTCTCACTACTGCTTCAGCTTCAGAGTTGGCTGACTAATGCCCCTCCCACAGCAGAGTCTGTTTCAGAAACATAAAGCCAAAAACAGGCTCATAATTAATAAACATCTGGGCATCTCTATTATATTATAATTGGAATACTTTGTTGGTCTTCATCGCATTTTCCATTCTAAACTCGTTACACTTCACATGTTACCATATGCATTTCTGCTGGATTGAAACAGCCTCCATCAGTCGGACTTCTTGTTAAAGTGATGTGAAATCCCCTTTGTTATGGTGGGTATCGATCATAGAGGTTCATGTGGCACAGTTCACCTTGTGTTATATTTCTGTGTTCAAAATATTGCAGTAATAATTCCTAGTGATGATTTCACCCTTTTAGAGATGATCAGTTATGATGAAACCTCAGCAATGACAGAATTGCTGATATTTCATCATGACTGATAAAAATCACTGAGCAGTACTTTTCCTGACGATAGCTGTGTCTTCATTTTTTTATTTTGAAGTAGCAGGTCTTTGTGTTTTTATTATTCCCTCATTGCTTTACTCCCAGGAACATAATGGTAGATTTATTTTTAATTAGTATTCATCAATTTTAACCATACAAATGAAGAAGTTCCCTTTGTCTTCACATCAAAACAGCAATATATCTGGTGTATGTTTTCACTGCTGCTTTTGTCAGTGACAAAAAAAAAAAAAAGGAAAGAAAGAAACCAACCATTCTGAGACCTTTGATATGGGCGAATGATAGCAGGATGTTCCCTACTGACCCATAACGAATGTGAACTTCATTAATGATGGCATGGATGGTTGTTCATTGAGCAGACAAGATAATGGCCACTTTTTCAACAATGCATCCCCTGAGGCTGTGATAGTCTCCATTTGGTTTGCTATTCCAGCTGGTATGACTACACTGAAAATGTCTCATAATATGGGCACTCTTCACCATAAACCATCATATCTCTCCACGGATTTTGTCGGATGTTTTCTAGCACAAATGCAGAAACCTGATCACAGCATAAGTTTCAGTGTTGTCTAATGCAGTGTGCAGTGATGCCTAGCAACAACTCTACATGAAAAATGAAATGTTGATCTACTCCTTGGCACTTGGCATTTTCTGGCTAAGGAATTTTTTCCAGAATTTGGAACACCATGCCTAAGAGAGAGATCTGCTAAAATACAATAAAATAAGGACTGCTAAAACTTGGGCACTTAAGAATCTAAGTTTTACAAGTCCTTATTATGTTGTTTTCCTGGAAGCAGAATCTTTTGCAGAAGTATGCAACACAAAAAAGAAAACCTAAACCCAGCCTGCACAGCAAAGGAATGCAAAAATATTAAATCTGCCATGAAATTTATTATGCAACATAGCAACAAAGCAGTGCTGTTTTTTTAATGAGTCAGTTTAAGATTTTGATATTTATACAAATTAGTATTTAGTTGCAGTAGCAGAGGTGCCAACCTCTAGCAGAAACTATCAGTAATCAATAGGGTATTTTTCAGTAATGTTTCAGTAATGGAACACAAACTTTCAGTAATATTTTCAGTAATGTAACACACCATTTTTTTCAAAGTTAAGGACAATGTTATAGTACAGTACTACTGTGTAACCTGTAATACTTGTATGAGGTGCCTATCAGTAATCCCCATACGAAGCCCCATCTTTAACACGCGGAAAGCTTATTTCATGAAAAACTAATGCGTGAAATGTGTAATAACCTTATATGCTTACACTATCCTGACAAAAAATTATGAAATGAAATTATCAATATTGTACTTACCTCATGTCACAGAGGTGCCAACCTTCTGCTGTGCCTATCAGTAATCACCATACGAAGCCTCGTCGTCTACTCGTGGGAAGGGCATTTCATGAGAAATTAACGGGTGAAATGTGTAACAACCTTATAAAATCAAATACCTTATAACATGAACCTTCTATTTTAATGGTTAATATTTTTTAATAACCCAAGTGGGAATGAATATCGGCTAGATATTGAGCCGATATTGGTTATGATGGCTGAATGTGGGCTAATATCGGACACATACCTGCCAACCAAAATTTTCCTAAATCAAAAAGATTGCTTGCAAAAATCAAGATTTACCATTAAATCAAGAAGATTTTTTCTAAAATTAAGAAGTTTTGCAACAGTACCAGAACTGTTAACTCACAATTATCTATCATTAGGGGAGAGTGGTTATGTATGGGATGTGCTAGCAGTATGTTTGATGATACTTGTTTTCAATTATTTTTCTGTATCAGTCACTCAAAAATGGAGTTCAGAGATTGTGATGATTTTCAAGGTTTTGATTTTTTTAATTGAATGATGCAATTTTAGAAATAACTTGATTTCATTTAAGCAATGAGAAGACTTTATTTTTTTCTTCATTTAAGCAATGACAATCCTTTTTTTTTTAATGCCCTTGGATGACTATTTTATCCATCATGAATGCATGACAGCATTGTTTTAGATAAAAGATGAATAGTGTAACTTTGAGAATATGAATACTTTTGAACACAAATTTTCAGCTTCGTCACTCATTTTCAACCCCTATCCTCTCTTTATCAAGTTGAAATGCAAAGCTTTTGGAGGGGGGGGGATTATATTAGAATACAGGTTACATGTTCAGAACATCGTTGGGAAAAATATATAATACAGTTACGGGAGAAATCTTTTCTAAGTCCGATTTTCATTTTCGGACATTATCCCTCCATTTACCAGTTGAAATACAAATATTTATGAAACAAAATGATATCTAACAACAATACTAGGCAGAGGAAACATCGTGTGAAAAAAAAAATTACGATTACGGGAGAAATCTTCACTGCGCCTAACTTCCGTTTTCGAAAGTTTTGAAAGACGAAACTTCCGTTTTCGAGTTTCGGGCGAAAAACATTCTCCCCCACTACCAATTGCTTAGAAATTTCTGTTCAGTTATGCATCGATCTCGAGGATAACTTAAATTATGACGGAAAAGGAGAAATTTCTCGAAGCAGTTGCACGCTTATGCCTGAAGATTACAGGGAAATTCTTGCGCCGTCGAATTTCCGTTTTCGGAAATTTTCCCTCCACTTTCACACTGAAATACAAATATTTTTGGAATAAAGTGATGTATAACAACAATACTGGACAGAAGCAACATCGCAGGAAAACGAAATTACGATTACGGAAAAAAATCTTTATTTCATTTATTTCCGTTTTTGAAAGACAAAATACCATCCCGATGCGTATTTTTACGCGTTGGTAAAATCCTTCGATGCATACTTTTACGTGTTGGTAAAATTTTGATGCCTACTAGATGCATAATTACGCATTTTGGCAAACTCTGAACGGCGCAGAATAAAAAAAAAAAATTTGAACTTCGGCGCAATTAGCGCAGCTATTCTAACACTGAGAGAGAGAGGGAGTTTGGAAGGATTGGAGGTGGGGGTGGGGGTGGTACAATCTATAAATAAATATCGCTCACTGCTAGAAGCGTGAGATAACATAAGGTTCAATCGCTATGAGATCATAAAAAAAAAAAAAGATGCAGGAGTTTACATTAAGCGACAATAACAACAATATCGATTTCCATCAAAAAAAAAAAAAAAAAAAAAAATCACGGGCCGTTTGGCGAAAATCTGGAAGAAACTATCCTCTGACTGTAAAACCACCCCAAAATCCGGAATACTTGGCAGGTATGCGGACATCATTGCGCCGATAACGGCTTTTCCGACATATTACGAAATATCACCTTGCCGTTCTTCACCCGATATCCGTCCGATATTGGCTTTACCGATGTATCCAATATCTGAATTTCAATGGCGCTTACTTAGAAACAACACCAATTAAACGTTTTCGCATTTGTGCAAAAAGAATTATAAATGTATTCGCAAAATGCGATCTCAGTTAACCCGTGATTTTAAGAAAAAAGGACACAAAATTCAGAACTTCTATGAAATACACTGAAATCCGTAATTCTTCTAACTTGTCCGTAATTCCGTAATCAGGCAACCGAAACCGTAATAATTACGGAAAATCCGTAATGGTTGGCACCTCTGCAGTAGTCAAAAACTGGTGGTTTTATTCTGACCAGCATGCCACATTAATCATCAAAGTAATTCAGTGACAAAATTACAAGAAACAAAATAAAAGCAATTCAGTGAGCACTACAAATACAACAAAATTAATTACCATTATCTATTAAACTACAGCACATTTATTAAAAAACACACACACAAATTCTTTATTTCATTTAAAAAATGCTCATAATTTAGCTATAAAGATATGTACTAAATACATGCATTATGTGACTTTCTGTGTTAATTCTTTGTGAGTGGTTTCTAAAATATTATGAAATTGTTGTGCAAGATTAATAAACTAACATGATGTAATATATTGCTATGTTTTGCCACCAAAGATAAAACTCTTACCACAGTTTCATGTTTACCAAATTGTCTTTTAATGTTTGCTTCATGTGATTCTTGCTGGAATTATGAGGATCTTATCATCAGACACTCAGCATCTTTTGAACAAAATAAAGTCAATGTTTCTAATACCGACGAGGGTGTGGAGGAACAGCTGGTGCTGTAATAAATTGTAAGGGTTAATAAAGACTAAAGTGTAAAAACAACAGCAAAGTAGTGCATAGTACAACAGCAAAAATTTACAGAATATAAGAACAAAATTCTTGACAGAGAATCAACGAAACTAACTTCCAAAATTTTTCAGTTAGATAATATGTTTTCATGTAGGGCAACAGAGCTATATGCACTGTAGGGCGTCCCAAAATTCAAGGTAAAAATTTTTTTTCTTAGAAAAGGTGGGTCTCACCCTCTAAAAAGTTTCTTTTACTCCTATTATTAAAATATATGAAGTTAGAGCTCATTTGGAAAAGATTAAGAGGTCCCGCAAGGTCACACAAGCTACACTGATTTATGTGAAAATCGGGAATTTTAATCAAAAGCATAAGTGATGATCAATTATATATTTTATTTTCATTATTAATAAATTTTTAGTATCTATATAACAAAAAATAAAATAAAAAGCATAATTAAATATAAAAACATAATTAAAAGCTGCGCCTGCTTCTGTAGTACAATTATATATCTATATATGATTTCTAAACCTTAACTGTAACCACTAGCATCACTTATTGCACCTTAACTGTAACTTTAAACTTTAACCGTAACCACTAGCATCACTTATTGCACCTTAACTGTAGCTTTAAACTTTAACCGTAACCACTAACATCACTTATTGCACCTGTGTTGTTGTTTGTTCTATTGTATGTGTTGCCTTTTGCTGTTTGTTGAGATGGGTATTTTTGCCGTTTGTTGAGATATTTCTATTGTATGCGTTGCCTTTTTGCTGTTTTGTCCAGAAGAGAGTCGTAGTGAGAGATGGGTTTGCCTCCTCAGGGCGCTCCGTGGTAACAATGGCACACACAACAGCAACTAGGCCTCTGTGAATCTTGGAGAGGTGCAAGCTAGTTCTGTGTGACATTGGCAAAAGACCCCAACCCCACTGGGTTTTGTTCCAGAATCCTTAGGTTGAATAACCAACTGGTACCCTCAGCTGTAGGCTAACCCCCCACACTGATGTACTTACCTGATTAAAAAGACAAAAAGAAATATCAAGAATGACTCAAGTGTGGGATATGGTGGACCTACCACACTTGAGAAGGACAGTCCACCACGGAATCGACCTGGACTTTCTAAACGGCGTATGAGAAAGAGATCTCGGCTGAGTGAATGTAAGATTGGTGTATGGAATACTAGAGTTATAAATGGCAAGATGAGGGTGGTGATTGAGGAGATGAATAAGTATAGACTGGATGTGCTGTGTGTAAGTGAAACCAAAAAGAAGGAAATTGGGGTAGAAGAAGTGAATAGCATGGTGAGTGTGTGGTCTGGAGTATTGGATAATATGAGAGGACAGGCTGGTGTAGGTGTGATTTTAAGTGAAAAGATGAAGAAAAACTTGATTCATTATAGTTGCATAAGTGAGAGAATTCTCTGGATTCGTTTGAAAGTGAAACTTCAGAGAATTGTAATTGTTGTAGTGTATGCTCCTTGTGACTCGGAACCTTCTGATAAGAAAAAAGATTTCTGGAATGAGCTAAAAGCTGTTTTGAGCCAGTTTGGTGCTAAAGAAAAAGTTATAATAGCAGGGGATTTCAGTGCTAGAGTAGGTGTGCAGAATCCAATTTCTGACAATGTTCTGGGTAAGTTTAATGATCCTTGTGTGAATGATAATGGTGAAAGATTAATTGAACTCTGCATTGAGAATGGTTTGCGTGTATCTAATACATTTTTCAACCACAAGTATATACACACATATACTTGGGAAAATCGTACTCTTGGTCAAAAGAGTGTGATAGATTTTGTTGTTTACGATCAGCGTTTGAAACACTTAGTTGTTGACACCCGTGTGATGAGAGGTGCGGATGTTGGTTTTGATCATTACTTGGTAGTGTCAGGAGTGAAACTTAATGTTGGTTGGAGGAAAAGGAATAGGCCCAGGATAGAAAGAATAAAGGTTGATAGGCTCCTTGAAGATCATCAGCGGTACTCTGACTTACTCAGAGAACGACTGAAGGATCTGAAATCTTGTGAGAGGGATGTAGAAAAGAAGTGGGAATGTTTTAAGAACTGTGTTGTCACTGCTGCTAAAGATGTCTGTGGCACCACAATAGTGGGTAACAATAGAGGTGATGCTTGGTGGAATAGTGAGATTGATGAGGCAGTAAAGAGAATGAAGGAAGCCTATTTGGGGATGTTGCAAGGTAGAGTCTCTGTGGATGAATATCGCTGTAAGAAGCGTGAAGCTGATAAGCTGGTTCGCCACAGTAAGGCAAAAGATAGGAAGGAGAAAGTGGAAAGGCATGAACTGGCTTTTTGGAAAATAGAAAGTCCTTCTGAAAGTACATGAGACTCAGGAAAAATAGGGGAAACAAAGTTGTAAGTTGTGTGAAGAATGAGATTGGGGAAATGATATGGGAGCCCAATGAGTTAAGTGAAAGATGGGGTGAATACTTCTGTGAGTTATTAGATCAGGAGAGCAAAAATGATTCTGAGACAGATGCAGATGATGTCACAATGAGGGATGAAAGCACAGGAGCTATCTCAAGAGAAGAAGTGTGTAAAGCTCTAAAATCTCTTCAGAATGGTAAGGCTTCGGGAGTTGATGGCATAACTGCAAAGATGTTGAAATATAGTGGTGACTCTATAATTGACTGGTTAACTGAAATTTGCCATTTGTGCTGGGAGTTAGAAATGGTCCCTCGGGATTGGAAGGATGCTATCATTGTTCCCTTGTATAAGGGAAAAGGTGATCAGACTGAATGCAAGAACTATCGTGGTATTAGTGTGCCAGGGAAAGTGTTTGGTAAGGTTGTTATTAAAAAGTGCGGGGTCTTACGTCAGAGAAAGTGTGGGATGTTCAGAGTGGTTTTATGCCTGGTAAAGGCTGCACTAACAAGATTTTTGCATTACGCATGATGATTGAAAAGTATCTGGCTGTTGGGAAGAAAGTTTTTACTGCCTTCATAGATTTAGAGAAAGCTTACGACTGAGTGAATAGGACACTTTTGTGGAAGGTATTGAATGAATATGGTGTTACTGGGAAATCTACTTAATAGTGTAAAAGCCATGTTTGCTGGTAGTAGAGCTTGTGTACGAGTGAATGGTGTTTTATCAAAATGGTTTTCCATTGGTGCAGGAGTTAGACAAGGTTGTGTAATGTCACCATGGCTGTTGAATATATTTATGGACGCATGCATGCCGGAGGCCAAAATAGATAATAGTGGTTTATGTCTTGGTGATACCTGTGTGCAGGGTGGGAAATTAGAAAAATATCCTAGGAGCAAAATGGCTCCCATAGCTGAAATTGTAGGAGCCAATCTGAAATTCTAGGAGCCGTTCCTTGCTGGGCCCCTCCAGTTAGCGCAGCAAGGAACCGGCTCCGGCGTTAGCTAATTCCCCACCTTGTTCAACTATGGAACTAGATAAAAAAATCGGAAAGCTATCTTCACGAATTCTTAATAAAACTGGCTGAAATTTTTATACACAGGATAAGTAGATAATAGAACCTACCCTGAAAATTTCATGTGAATCGGTAAAATATTTTTTTAATTACCCACGAACATTTTTTATTAAGTACCGTATTTTTCAGCATATAATCCGCAGACGGCAAAATTCAGCGTGATAGAAAAAACGTCGGTGTATAATCCGCAGACAAAATTCATAGTAAAAGTTTAAAAAAAATGGAATCCACAACAGAGTTTTACAATATATATAGTACAAAAATGTAATCGCTAATATTTTCACCAACAATCTTTTCCCATCGCCAAAACAATTTCTTTTTCGCAAATTGCAAAGAATGCGATCGGTAGCGCGACCCCTCTATATTTATCAGGCGTAGGCGCACAATTTTTTTTTTTTGATTGAAGGTTTAACGACCACCGTGAGCAACTCAATGGGCTATAAGCACTCGCCCGTCCCTAATTTAGCTCCACTGGTTCCAGGGAAGGAAGAGAGCCAGTACCATAAGACAAAACACAAAATTTTGTTAGTGACCTGTTGTGTGTAAGTACGTGCTTTACGTAGCTCCCGTTACGCAATTTTTGGATGGCTTCAGAAATCCGGAATTTTCATAAATCTGGCGCTCGTCCGGTCCCGTCGATGCCGGATTTTCGAGGTTTTACTGTATAAATATACTTTTTTTCCATTTTAAAAACTTATAAAATCGTGAATTTTTTTGAAAATTTAAAAAGTTAGTTACGATACCCCGCAACTTTCAAACGGTTGTGATATGTATTTTTAATTTCTGTGGCAATTGCGCTGTAACTCTAGAGTAATGTTTAAAATTACATCAATAGCTGAAACACTGGTTTTCTGATCGTAAATAATTTGTAATGGGGTCGAAGTTCTCCAGTCTTGGAGCTGAAGTGCCAGAGGCATTCTCTTCGAAGTAAAGGAAAATAAACAAGTGGGAGTGGGGTTGGAAATTCGGGAAGTGTGTGTGTGTGTGGAGGAGGGGGGGGTGACATCACGGGTCAGAGCGGCACGTCTCAACATTTTATGGAATGGAAACCGCACTCCGCTATTCAAGGTCAACGCGCTTTGCTGAAGGCAATGTTTCCTTCTGTTAACTTTTACAAAGCAGCAATCCCTTCCCAGAGAGGAAATGTCTACACACATACACACAGACATTTTTGCCAAAACCAAGGGGCAAGCGAAGATATGTTGATGGAGTGACACTGCATATTATCGTCGAACACGTGGCATTCTTAAAGCTTCATTTTGAAGTTTAGGGGGGGGAGAAAGCTCTGTATTATCCGCACCGTCTAAAATTTAAACTTTTAGGAACAGATAATCCGCGGATTATGTGCGGGAAAATACGGCACTTTTGTGCACAACAAATTCCTAATAAAAATTTCCATGCCTAGTTTAAAAAGTATTTAACCAATTTAGGAGCAGTTTGGAGGGCCTTTCGTATCAATGATTTATGGTGTTTGTAAAAAATTCTACCAGTTACGTGGAAAATTAACATAGACATTTTTTGTTTTTGGTTTTTTGACAGGCTGTTTAGTTAGAATGGCAGGAAATGCCAAACACCCCATCTCCCATGCTGATACTCCCCCTTAACAGCTGCTCTTCTTGTCCCCCCTCTCCTCCCCCCACACTCTACCTCTGAAGCTGATTTCCCCCATCCCTTTCTTAAGCCTTGCTCCCCTTCCCCACCCCCAGTAGTGCCATCGAAGGTCACAGCAGCACGCACCTACATTCCTCACGGGACTTTTACGTACACTCCCCTAGTTCAGCACATGCTAGCAGCGAGGTTAAACTTATTTCTCCCTACCCCAATATACTTTTAACCATACACCACTGGGAACTTTTTAAAAAAGAAACATAAATACCGCATTTGAAAATTACTACGTACGCATGTTAAAAAAAGAAAAATCAAAAATTTATGCAGTCGCGATTTAGCTCCCAGGTTTAAAATACTGGTCGCAAAACGTAAAATCATGGTCGCATTTTGCTCCTGGCCACCGCTAACTTCCCACCCTGCCCGTGTGTGCAGATTGCTGTATGCTGATGACACTGTCCTGTTGGCAGAGAGCAAAAGTGAGTTGCAGAGTATGTTGACTCGGATGCACGAAGTTTGCATGAAATTCAAGCTGAGTATAAATAAGGGAAAAACCAAAGTTATGGTGTTTGAGAGAGGAATGGGTAGCACTGAATGTAATGTAAGTATAAATGGCACTGTGATTGACCAGGTGAGTGAGTTTGTGTATTTAGGAAGCATGTTTGACAGAGAGAACAAGTTGGATGGTGAAATCAATAGGCGAGTGAATTCTTCTTTGAAAGTCATAGCTGCTCTGGGAGGTTTTCACAGGAATGATGGGTTCTCTAGAGAGTCCCGCATGGCTGTGTATGAAACAGTAATTGTTCCTACTCTGATGTATGACAGTGAAACCTGGGTACTGCAGAAGAAGCATAGGAGTCGTTTGTGTGCTGGAGAAATGCGTTACTTACGTGGGGTTTGTGGCAAGACACGATCTGATTGTGTGAGGAATGAAGATGTATTGCAGTTGTGTGATGTAAAGCAAAATGTTGTTAGCAAGGTGGAGACCAATATACTTCGGTGGTTTGGCCATGTTGAAAGAATGAGTGATGAAATGCTTACTAAGAAAATATTTTCAACCCAAGTGGCAGGAAGGAAAGGCAGAGGAAGGCCAAGGAAGACATGGGTGGATCAGATTCAGGAGTGTCTGCATGAGAAAAAGATTATGAGTATGAAGTATAAAATATCTTGTGTAAGGCGCGTAATGGATATCAGTGAAGCACGAGTTGTATGTCAAGATCGCTGTAAATGATGAAGTGTGATATGACAACAATAAGTAAAATATCTGGAAGTTTGTATTTCTTTTTGGAGCTAACCTCTGAATCTCAGAGAACAGCTTAGTGATATGTATGTATGTATGTATGTATGTATGTATTTATTTATTTATGTATGTATGTATGTATGTTTCTTTTTAATATAATGGCAAAACAAACTAAGAGTAGTAATTATGTATGGCTTATTGGATATCCTACTGAATCAATAACAGGTTCACGTCTGCCATCTGGAAGAGATGTTATGACCAATTTTATGTACTTTCACCATACTAAGAAGCTTTCGATCAGTGATAGTGCTATTCTTGTAAACAATAACATTGTACCATTTTGGGAAAAATCAAGGTTGCCAATAAGACATAAGCAGCATATCTTAAAAAAGATTAAAGATTTATATGGCAAACAAGTAGGCTTAATGAGAAATCGAAAAAGGAATAATGCAAAAGACCAAGAGAATCAAATAATGTATAGTGAAAATCTGGATATGTTATTTGACATAAGTCACGCTAATTCGGAACAGCTTATTAAAAATGAAGAGGATCATCAGTTTCTCAGATTACAAAGACAATCTAGAACAGGTTGTATTGGATCTCTGGACAGAAAGCTATGTACACGTGAGAAAAGATCAGCTGAACGACAGAAAAAATTTGCAAAACGATTAAAAGAAGCTGCTTCATCTCAGAATTCCTTTGCTTTATCAACTGCATCTTCTACGTCAACAATGGATGAGACTGAGACTGAAAGTGAAAACTCTAAAGAAGACTCTGATGATGAATATGCTTCAGAAATTACACCACACAAAAAAATTATTACGTGAGAAGCGCACAAGGTAAAGACGAACAAAGTCGAAGGTCTGTCATAACACCAAGAGTTGCTGCTGCTTTTGATAGAAATAATATAAGTATAAGAAAGTCAACAATGTTACTTGCATCTGTCTTAAACATGGCTGGTGGTAGTGGTGGTGGTGAAGCAGACTGTTCAAAGAGTAAAGAAACTTTAAAATCTGTAATTATTTCAAAAAGTACTGTTCATCGTGAACGTCAACGCTTACGTAGTGAAACTGTGCAACAGATAAAAATGGAGTTTAATGCCTCAAAATCAGAAGTTCATTGGGACGGAAACTTATTACCTGATTTATCATTAAATGAAATAAGAAAGGTAGACCGTTTACCAGTGTTAGTTTCCTCTCTAAAAGATAGTAGTACAAAACTTCTTGGAATTCCTAAGCTGTTATCTGGTACAGGGGAAGCAGCAGCTAATGCAGTTTTTGAACTTTTACAGTCATGGAAATGTGATTCTCAGTTTATTGGTATGTGCTTCGAAACAACCTCCTCAAATACTGGAAAGTTAAAACGAACATGTGTTCTTCTTGAAAATAAAAAAGGAAGAAGCCTTCTGTGGTTAGCATGTAGACACCACATGTTTGAAGTGTTACTTTCAGATATATTTCATGTATGTCTTGGACCGTCGAGTGGACCCGAAATTATTATGTTTAAAAGATTTTGAGAAAAATGGATTGAACTTAACCACAGCAACCCAAAATGTCAAACAGCGCCATTGATAGCAGGATCCGACACTTTGAAATTTTTTATTACTAATCAACTTCAGACAGCTGCTAAACACTTTCCTAGAGATGATTACAGAGAACTATTAAATCTTTCCGCTCTTATGATTGGAATAGATGCGAACAATATTATTCGGAAACCAGGTGCTCTCCACAGAGCCAGATGGATGACAAAAGCCATTTATTCATTAAAAATTGAACTACTGTTTGATGGAAATGAATCTATCATACAATTGACACCTCAACAATTTCAAGGCCTTCAAAGGTTCAATTGGTTTGTTGTATGCGTATACATTCAATCATGGTACACATGTCAGTCTATTGTAGATGCACCAGTGAACGATGTTTTACTGATACAAAGATTGCATGAATATGATGATATACAACTACGCAAAACAGGCTTAAAGATGATTTTACATCACTCCTGGTATTTAAGTGAAGAGCTTGCCACTCTTTGTTTGTTTTCAACACTTCTTAGTGCCAAAGTTCATTTTTTGTCATTTTCTTAATAATTTTTCTTATATTTTCTACACTAAATATTACCAATAGAGTACATTTTTTTAGAAACAACATATTAAAAGCATGTAACATTTTAAATAAAAAATATATTTAAAAAATAATAATTTCGTAAGTAACTGTAAAAAATTATCGAATTAAAACTATTTTTTAAACTTTTTGGCGACCTTGAGGGACCTCTAAATATTTTTTTTTAAGCTGAAATTTTACAGGAGATTTTAAGTACACCAAACAAAACTTTTTAAAGGGTGAGAGTCAAAATATTAAAAAATAAAATTTTTTGGACACCCTAATATGCAGGGTGCCCACTCTTTTTCAGGGAAAAAATTCAAGGACTTTCAAGGACCTTCAGGAAAAAATTCAAGGATGAAATTTTCAATGTCCTAAAACACAATGAATATATATACGTATATATCAAGAATTATGTGTGTTGTATTATGATACTCATTATCTTCATAAAACATCTATATGCATCACATTAATTCTTTCTGTATGTTCAAAACTCTCAATTTCTCAAACATAAAATTATCATAACAATAAAACACTTAGCCTATTTTAGAATTATGTCATCATCATCATCATTGTCAACCATTATCAATCCACTGCTGGACGAAGGTCTCCCCAAGTTTCCTCCACAACGGTCTGTCTTGTGCCAGTCTCCTCCATGTCACTCCCGCATATTTACGAATTTCATCCACCCATCTCCCATGTGGTCTTTTTCTGGGTCTTTTCCTGTCCCTTGGAATCCAATCTAAAATTTCGGCTGTCCATCTATGGTCTGTCCTTCTGGCAGTATGTCCAGCCCATTGCCATTTCAGGGATTTAACTCTGATCATGATGTCTTCCACTCTTGTCATTTTTCGGATCCACGAGTTCCTCTTCTTATCTCTCCTGGTTATACCAAGCATGCACCTCTCCATGCTTCTTTGAGTTGTCTGCAGCCTTTGTATGTCTCTTTTAGTTAAGGTCCACGTCTCTGCACCATACGTAAGCACTGGAAGGATGCATTGATCAAACACTTTTCTTTTAAGACATAATGGCATATTGCTCTTGAAAATTATGCTGTTTCTTCCAAAAGCTCTCCAGGCAAGTTTTGTACGCCGATTAATTTCTTCATCAATGTGACCCTCACTTGATATCTGCTGTCCAAGATAAACGTACGTGTCTGTTATCTCCAGCTTTTCTCCATCAATCGATAAATCTTCATTTCTTGTAAAAGCATTGAACATCACTTTTGTCTTCTGAAAGTTCATTTTTAATCCCACTTCTTTACTCTTGTCAGCAAGTTCCTGGATCATACTCTGCAGCTCTGATGGGGTAGTTGCAAAAATGACTACGTCATCAGCAAAACGAAGGTGGGTTAGATAATCTCCATTAATCTTTATCCCTTTGTTTTCCCAGTTCAGTGATTGAAAGACATTTTCCAATGTGGCATTAAAGAGCTTCGGAGATATGGTGTCACCTTGTCTCACTCCCTTTCCAATTTTTATGTGTGTTGTATTTTCAAACAGCCGAATCTTTGCACTTGCATTTTCATAGATGTTATTAATAATATTAATGTATGCATCTTCAATACCGCAGGATTTCAGAGCCGTGGTAACTGCTGATGGTTTCACCGAATCAAAGGCTTTTTCATAATCGATAAAAGCCATGCACAATGGAAGTTCATATTCCCTCGCTCTTTCAATTAGTTCTCTCAGTACGTGGATATGATCTATTGTGCTGTAGCCACTCCTGAATCCAGCTTGTTCTCTCGGTTGAGCCATGTCCAGTGTTACCTTCAAGCGGTGTGAAAGAACTTTAGTGAAGATTTTATAAACCACTGATAGGAGGCTGATAGGTCTGTAGTTCCTGAGATCCTCAATGTCACCTTTTTTATGTAGCAGGATCATTGTAGCATTGTTCCAATCCTCAGGAATCTTCCCTTCATTAAGGCATCGAGTGAAAATTTGGGCGAGTACTGTTTCAATTTCTCCACTTGCTTCTTGTATGATGTCTATAGTAATTCCATCTTCTCCTGGAGCTTTCCCCCGCTTCATGTTCTTGATTGCATGAGCAACTTCTGCTGGGAGGACTGGAAGAACTCTGGTACCTTTCATGATGTCTGGAGTACATGTATCATCCCTTTCATATAGTTTGGAGTAGAAATCTTTCACTCTTGTCAAAATTTCGCCTCTATTTCTTGTTATAGAACCATCTTCTTTTCTCAGAGCCATAATCTGTTTTCTTCCCTTACTGAGATGTCCCTTTGCTATCTTTAGGCTTTGGTTGTTTTCAATTGCTTTCCTCACTAGCTCACAGTTGAATTTCCTTACGTCTTCAGTGATACTTTTTCGTGCTGTCTTGCATAGCTCTATATATTCCACTTTAGAAGTCACATCTTCTTTAGTTGTCCTCATCTCTCTTCTTTTTTGCATCAACATTTTGGTTTTTCCTGATAATTTGTTTACATGCAACTTGTTCTTAGACCCAGCTAATTTTGTTGCTGTTTCCATAAGAGCTTTGGTTACTTTTCTGTTAACTTCAGAAATATCCACTTCTTCCGATGTTAGGCCTTCTAAAGCAGAGAATCTGTTCTTCAGTTCCAACTTGAAAGTATTATGGTGTTTTTTAAGGTTGGTTATGTCAATACATTTTGTTTGTCTTATGAGCTTGCCACGTTCCAGTTTAGTGTTGAGGTGCATCTTACATCTCACCAATCTATGGTCACTACCTGTGTTGAACTTGTTTAGCACACTGCAGTCTTCGATGACGAATTTTTTGTTACACATAATAAAATCAATTTCACTTGTCGTCCCAATTGGATGTCTCCATGTCCATTTCCTGTGTGGCTTTTTCTTGAAAAAGGAATTCAAGATGAAAAATCCTTCTGCCTCTGCAAACTCAACGAGAGTATTTCCACGCTGGTTTCTGTTGCCGTGACCGAATTTACCTACTGAAGTTTCATTCTGTTGCCGTTGCCCTATTTTTGCATTGAAATCTCCCATAATTATCTTCAAGTGCTGCTTACCTTTATTATTTAGATGACGAATTTCCTCATAAAATTCTTCAATTTCTTCTTCAGGATGACTTGTGGTGGGTGCATAAGTTTGAATAATCTGAGCCTGGTATCTTCTCGATAGTTGGATAACGAGTCGTGCAGCTCTGTCAGAGGAACTTTCAACTTCTACCACTTTATCCTTCAGTTTCTTGTTTATTATAAATCCAACACCACTAGTTCTGCCAGTATCTGTCCCACGATAATAGAAGAGATGTCCACTTTTCAGTTCAATGAGATCTTCTCCTTTTCTCCTTACCTCACTCAGCCCGACGATGTCCCACTTGATCCTTTGTAGTTCCTCTTCCAATTCAAGAAGCCTTGAATCAGAAGATAGGGAGCGTCCGTTGTAGGTAGCCAAGGTCAGCATCAAATGGCAGCCTAGTCCGGTCCTCCGGGGATTCTTAGCACCCTCTGCCTTCATGTCGCACTGGCCGCTGCCTTGGCCAGGTACATTCCAGCTGCCGGAGACTGAGGGCCAAGATTTAAGTTGTAGAGTCATTTTGGAGGTGTTTGGCCATAACTCACCACGCTGGCCAAGCGGGTTGGTGAGTGTGGGATAGCATTTCCTCTGATCCCGATGGTATAGTTATACCGCTATTTGCGGTCGTCAGAGCCCCTTTAGTGGGAACAGGATGCACCACGAGAAGGCGGGGTTGACATTTGTCAAGGAGAGGCTGTGATGTTACGCATCACCTGACCTTACATGTACAGGTATGTCATCATCATCATCATTGTCAACCATTATCAATCCACTGCTGGACGAAGGTCTCCCCAAGTTTCCTCCACAACGGTCTGTCTTGTGCCAGTCTCCTCCATGTCACCCCTGCATACTTTCGAATTTCATCCACCCATCTCCCATGTGGTCTTCTTCTGGGTCTTTTCCTGTCCCTTGGAATCCAATCTAAAATTTCGGCTGTCCATCGATGATCTGTCCTTCTGACAGTATGTCCAGCCCATTGCCATTTCAGGGATTTGACTCTGATCATGATGTCTTCCACTCTTGTCATTTTTCGGATCCACGAGTTCCTCTTCTTATCTCTCCTGGTTACACCAAGTATGCACCTCTCCATGCTTCTTTGAGTTGTCTGCAGCCTTTGTATGTCTCTTTTAGTTAAGGTCCACGTCTCTGCACCATACGTAAGCACTGGAAGGATGCATTGATCAAACACTTTTCTTTTAAGACATAATGGCATATTGCTCTTGAAAATTATGCTGTTTCTTCCAAAAGCTCTCCAGGCAAGTTTTGTGCGCCGATTAATTTCTTCATCAATGTGACCCTCACTTGATATCTGCTGTCCAAGATAAATGTACGTGTCTGTTATCTCCAGCTTTTCTCCATCAATCGATAAATCTTCATTTCTTGTAAAAGCATTGAACATCACTTTTGTCTTCTGAAAGTTCATTTTTAATCCCACTTCTTTACTCTTGTCAGCAAGTTCCTGGATCATACTCTGCAGCTCTGATGGGGTAGTTGCAAAAATGACTACGTCATCAGCAAAACGAAGGTGGGTTAGATAATCTCCATTAATCTTTATCCCCTTGTTTTCCCAGCTCAGTGACTGAAAAACACCCTCCAATGTGGCATTAAAGAGCTTCGGAGATATGGTGTCACCTTGTCTCACTCCCTTTCCAATTTTTATGTGTGTTGTATTTTCAAACAGCCTAATCTTTGCACTTGCATTTTCATAGATGTTATTAATAATATTAATGTATGCATCTTCAATACCGCAGGTTTTCAGAGCCATTGTAACTGCTGATGGTTTCACCGAATCAAAGGCTTTTTCATAATCGATAAAAGCCATGCACAATGGAAGTTCATATTCCCTCGCTCTTTCAATTAGTTCTCTCAGCACATGGATATGATCTATTGTGCTGTAGCCACTCCTGAATCCAGCTTGTTCTCTCGGTTGAGCCATGTCCAGTGTTACCTTCAAGCGGTGTGAAAGAACTTTAGTGAAGATTTTATAAACTACTGATAGGAGGCTGATAGGTCTGTAGTTTCCGAGATCCTCAATGTCACCTTTCTTATGTAGCAGGATCATTGTAGCGGTGTTCCAATCCTCAGGAATCTTTCCTTCATTAAGGCATCGAGTGAAAATTTGGGCGAGTACTGTTTCGATTTCTCCACTTGCTTCTTGTATGATGTCTACAGTAATTCCATCTTCTCCTGGAGCTTTTCCCCGCTTCATGTTCTTGATTGCATGTGCAACTTCTGCTGGAAGGACTGGAGGAACTCTGGTACTGGTATCTTTCATGATGTCTGGAGTGCATGTATCATCCCTTTCATATAATTTGGAGTAGAAATCTTTCACTCTTGTCAAAATTTCGCCTCTATTTCTTGTTACAGAACCATCTTCTTTTCTCAGTGCCATAATCTGTTTTCTTCCCTTACTGAGATGTCCCTTTGCTATCTTTAGGCTTTGGTTGTTTTCAATTGCTTTCCTCACTAGTTCACAGTTGAATTTTCTTACGTCTTCAGTGATACTTTTTCGTACTGTCTTGCATAGCTCTATATATTCCACTTTGGAAGTCACATCTTCTTTAGTTGTCCTCATCTCTCTTCTTTTTTGCATCAACATTTTCGTTTTTCCTGATAATTTATTTACATGCAACTTGTTCTTAGACCCAGCTAATTTTGTTGCTGTTTCCATAAGAGCTTTGGTTACTTTTCTGTTAACTTCAGAGATGTCCACTTCTTCCGATGTTAGGCCTTCTAAAGCAGAGAACCTGTTCTTCAGTTCCAACTTGAAGGTATTATGGTGTTTTTTAAGGTTGGTTATGTCAATAGATTTTGTTTGTCTTATGAGCTTGCCACGTTCAAGTTTAGTGTTGAGGTGCATCTTACATCTCACCAATCTATGGTCACTACCTGTGTTGAACTTGTTTAGCACACTGCAGTCTTCTATGACGAATTTTTTGTTACACATAATAAAATCAATTTCACTTGTCGTCCCATTTGGATGTCTCCATGTCCATTTCCTGTGTGGCGTTTTCTTGAAAAAGGAGTTCAAGATGAAAAACCCTTCTGCCTCTGCAAACTCAACGAGAGTATTTCCACGCTGGTTTCTGTTGCCGTGACCGAATTTACCTACTGAAGTTTCATTCTGTTGCCGCTGCCCTATTTTTGCATTGAAATCTCCCATAATTATTTTCAAGTGCTGCTTACCTTTATTATTTAGATGACAAATTTCCTCATAAAATTCTTCAATTTCTTCTTCAGGATGACTTGTGGTGGGTGCATAAGTTTGAATAATCTGAGCCTGGTATCTTCTCGATAGTTGGATAACGAGTCGTGCAGCTCTGTCAGAGGAACTTTCAACTTCTACCACTTTATCCTTCAGTTTCTTGTTTATTATAAATCCAACACCACTAGTTCTGCCAGTATCTGTCCCACGATAGTAGAAGAGATGTCCACTTTTCAGTTCAATGAGATCTTCTCCTTTTCTCCTTACCTCACTTAGCCCCACGATGTCCCACTTGATCCTTTGTAGTTCCTCTTCCAATTCAAGAAGCCTTGAATCAGAAGATAGGGAGCGTCCATTGTACGTTGCCAAGGTCAGCATCAGATGGCAGCCTAGTCCGGTCCTCCGGGGATTCTTAGCACCCTCTGCCTTCATGTCGCACTGGCCGCTGCCTTGGCCAGGTACATTCCAGCTGCCGGAGACTGAGGGCCAAGATTTAAGTTGTGGAGTCATTTTGGAGGGGTTTGGCCATAACTCACCACGCTGGCCAAGCGGGTTGGTGAGTGTGGGATAGAATTTCCTCTAATCCCGATGGTATAGTTATACCGCTATGGGCGGTCGTCAGAGCCCCTTTAGTGGGAACAGGATGCACCACGAGAAGGCGGGGTTGACATTTGTCAAGGAGAGGCTGTGATGTTACGCATCACCTGACCGTATAACACATTAAGTCACTTTTGTACAATTTTTAGATTTATGCTAATACCAAATTTTCATCTAATTATTTATATCATACTTTATAATATAACATTTACCTTTTTACCATTAATAAAAGAAATATTTAAATTTAATGAATTGAAAAAAAAATACAAAAGATTTTAATAACATATTAGCTGACTTTCATATTGAAATTTCAACACAGCAAAATTAGAAAACTTACATGTTATTCAGAAACAAAATCCTTTCTTCACTTTCACATTAAGAAACCTTCATATTCACAAGTCTCAACATAATTGATGGATTTTGAATGCATGTCATTTTTTAAATGGGGTAACCAGTTTTGTACACATTCAATTAAATACCAAGAATTAAAACTGATACTTTAAACATTTTGGAAACACAGGCATGGGGTGAGGAGACTGAATGATCTTTTCTTTAGTGGGCAATATTTTTGGACAATATGAAGTAGTCGTATTTTATCACTAATGTGAGAAACGACACACAAAATACCAGCATTAAATTTTTCTTTTACTTTCGGTTTATCTTTAAGTTTTTATGATAGACAGTTTCAGTTATTAGTGTTTAGGCACGCACTAGAAAACAAATTATGGAATCGAAATCCATTGAATTAAGTTTCCACCACAGAGAAATTAAAAAGACCCTATGGGTTTATCATTAAAATGGTTTTAAACACCTTACATATGACACAGTACGAAAGCAAGACAATGGTGTATTTCGGTTATTATAAGAAAACTGAACCAAAGAAATTAACATCAATATTTGTAATTGGTAGCCAATTATAAAAAAAAAAAAAAAATCTTAGCAACAATGCATCTCCAAATTTTGCAGAAAGTTCTTTGCTGAATGACAAACTTTCTTCAGGTGAAAATATTTAACAAATAAAAATACTGTAATCAATTTTTAAATAATTAGAATTTTTTCTACTCAAATGTCAGTACTTTTAACACAATATTAAATTTATCATTGTTAAAATATAATTAACAAGTATATTACAAAAATATTAAGCAAATGGTTGAATAATTTATTTACAATTATTCACTACATCCATTTTTTTCTTGAGTTCAGAATCAATTTCTTTTATCAATGATTGTTTGTCTTGAGCTGTCTTTCTAAAGCTATTTGATTTAACATACATACATACATGCATAGATACATATCACTAAGCTGTTCTCTGAGATTCAGAGGTTAGCTCCAAAAAGAAATACAAACTACCAGATATATTTACTTATTGTTGTCGTATCAAACTTCGCCATTTATAGCGATCTTGACATACAACTCGTGCTTCACTAATATCCATTACCCGCCATACACAAGATATTTTATACTTCATACTCATAATCTTTATCTCATGCAGACACTCCTGAATCTGATCCACCCATGTCTTCCTCTGCCTTTCCTTCCTGCCACTTGGGCTGAAAAGATTTTCTTAGTAAGCATTTCATCACTCATTCTTTCAACATGGCCAAACCACTGAAGTATATTGGTCTCCACCTTGCTAACAACATTTTGCTTTACATCACACAACTGCAATACATCTTCATTCCTAACACAATCAGATCGTGTCTTGCCACAAACCCCACGTAAGTAACACATTTCTCCAGCACACAAACGACTCCTATGTTTCTTCTGCAGTACCCAGGTTTCACTACCATACACCAGAGAAGGAACAATTACAGTTTCATACACAGCCATGCAGGACTCTCTAGAGAACCCATCATTCCTGTGAAAACCTCCCAGAGCAGCTATGACTTTCAAAGAAGAATTCACTCGCCTACTGATTTCACCATCCAACTTGTTCTCTCTGTCAAACATGCTTCCTAAATACACAAACTCACTCACCTGGTCAATCACAGTGCCATTTATACTTATATTACATTCAGTGCTACCCGTTCCTCTCTCAAACACCATAACTTTGGTTTTTCCCTTATTTATACTCAGTTTGAATTTCATGCAAACTTTGTGCATCCGAGTCAACATACTCTGCAACTCACTTTTGCTCTCTGCTAACAGGACAGTGTCATCAGCATACTGCAATCTGCACACACGGGTATCACCACGACATAAGCCAGTATTGTCCATTTTGGTATCATGCATGCACGCATCCAGAAAGTATATTAAACAGCCATGGTGACATTATGCAACCTTGTCTAACTCCTGCACCAATGGAAAACCATTTTGATAAAACACCATTCACTCGTACACAAGCTCTACTACCAGCATACATGGCTTTTACACTATTAAGTAGATTCCCAGTAACACCATATTCATTCAATACCTTCCACAAAAGTGTCCTATTCACTCGGTCGTAAGCTTTCTCTAAATCTATGAAGGCAGTAAAAACTTTCTTCCCAACAGCCAGATACTTTTCAATCATCGTGCGTAATGCAAAAATCTTGTTAGTGCAGCCTTTACCAGGCATAAAACCACTCTGAACATCCCACACTTTCTCTGACGTAAGACCCCGCACTTTTTTAATAACAACCTTACCAAACACTTTCCCTGGCACACTAATACCACGATAGTTCTTGCATTCAGTCTGATCACCTTTTCCCTTATACAAGGGAACAATGATAGCATCCTTCCAATCCCGAGGGACCATTCCTAACTCCCAGCACAAATGGCAAATTTCAGTTAACCAGTCAATTATAGAGTCACCACTATATTTCAACATCTTTGCAGTTATGCCATCAACTCCCGGAGCCTTACCATTCTGAAGAGATTTTAGAGCTTTACACACTTCTTCTCTTGAGATAGCTCCTGTGCTTTCATCCCTCATTGTGACATCATCTGCATCTGTCTCAGAATCATTTTTGCTCTCCTGATCTAATGACTCACAGAAGTATTCACCCCATCTTTCACTTAACTCATTGGGCTCCCATATCATTTCCCCAATCTCATTCTTCACACAACTTACAACTTTGTTTCCCCTATTTTTCCTGAGTCTCATGTACTTCCAGAAGGACTTCCTATCTTTCCAAAAAGCCAGTTCATGCCTTTCCACTTTCTCCTTCCTATCTTTTGCCTTACTGTGGCGAACCAGCTTAGCAGCTTCACGCTTCTTACAGCGGTATTCATCCACAGAGACTCTACCTTGCAACATCGCCAAATAGGCTTCCTTCTTTCTCTTTACTGCCTCTTCAATCTCACTATTCCACCAAGCATCACCTCTATTGTTACCCACTATTGTGGTGCCACAGACATCTTTAGCAGCAGTGACAACACAGTTCTTAAAACATTCCCACTTCTTTTCTACATCCCTCTCACCAGACTTCAGATCCTTCAGTCGTTCTCTGAGTAAGTCAGAGTACCGCTGATGATCTTCAAGGAGCCTATCAACCTTTATTCTTTCTATCCTGGGTCTCTTCCTATTCATTTTCTTCCAACCAACATTAAGTTTCACTCCTGACACTACCAAGTAATGATCAGAACCAACATCCGCACCTCTCATCACACGGGTGTACACAACTAAGTGTTTCAAACGCTGATCGTAAACAAAAAATCTATCACACTCTTTTGACCAAGAGTACGATTTTCCTAAGTATATGTGTGGATGTACTTGTAGTTGAAAAATGTATTAGATACACACAAACCATTCTCAATGCAGAGTTCAATTAATCTTTCACCATTATCATTCACACAAGGATCATTAAACTTACCCAGAACATTGTCACAAATTGCATTCTGCACACCTACTCTAGCATTGAAATCCCCTGCTATTATAACTTTTCCTTTAGCACCAAACTGGCTCAAAACAGCTTTTCTCTCATTCCAGAAATTCTTTTTCTTATCAGAAGGTTCCGAGTCACAAGGAGCATACACTACCACAATTACAATTCTCTGAAGTTTTACTTTCAAACGAATCCAGAGAATTCTCTCACTTACGCAACTATAGTGAATCAAGTTGTTCTTCATCTTTTCACTTAAAATCACACCTACACCAGCCTGTCCTCTCATATTATCCAATACTCCAGACCACACACTCACCGTGCCATTCACTTCTTCTACCTCAATTTCCTTCTTTTTGGTTTCACTTACACACAGCACATCCAGTCTATACTTATTTATCTCTTCAATCACCTCACTCATCTTGCCATTTATACCTCTAGTATTCCATACACCAATCTTACATTCACTCAGCCGAGATCTCTTTCTCATACGCCGTTTAGAAAGTCCAGGTCGATTCCGTGGTGGACCGTCCTTCTCAAGTGTGGTAGGAACACTATATCCCACACTTGAGTAATTCTTAATATTTCTTTTTGTCTTTCTAATCAGGTAAGTACATCAGTATGGGGGATTAGCCCACAGGTGAGGGTTCCAGTTGGTCATTCAACCTAAGGATTCTGGAATGAGTATCTTCTGCTTTTGTTGCCAAGTCATCAGCTGATTTTAATAAATCTAATACTTCATTTTCTACATATTTTCTTTTTTCATACTTTCTATTTCATCCAGTATTTGTTTTCTTTTTTGAGCTACAGCAGAATTAACCTTGTCCCGAGCTTTTTCTTTTAAATTTATTACACATCTTTGCCTAGCACATCTGACATTACTGAGAAGCAATTTTGAAAACTCTACCTTTTCCATGCCACCAATGTTACTTAGATGGTCATATATTATTCTTTGCGAAATAATAGAGTTTTCTTTCATATAGTCAATTATTAGTTCCTTATTAATGGAGAATCCTCTTTCCACTGATGCCTGTCCATGTGAGAGCAACAGCAGCTTTTCAGTTACTTCCCACAACAGATCATAGTTTTTACTTGAGGATAAATGTTCATAAAATAACACATCTATTCTCAATTCCTCACAATATGTTATCAAAAAGTTAAAAATCTGAAGTTACTGCTGCAACACTACTTATAAAATCCCTTAACTGCAGCATAATAGTGTCAACAACACCAGGTTTCAGATGATTTGCATTCACGAGAATTTCTTTGAAATAATACATCAAAACTTTGTAAGCAAGATTTTTGTTTTAATACATCAAAACTTTTTAAGCAAGATTTTTTTCTCAGCACTCATTAATTTAGGATCTAAACACTTCATGTGCAGCACAAGAGCATACTGCAGTGGGCATTTAATGAGCAATTTTTTGGCAAGGTTTTGCAAAATTGATCTGCATTTCATATGAAATTCCATTATCTGCTTTTCACTTACATTTGATGGCAAAGTCTTCACCTCTTTTTCAGCCTGGAATCCAATATCAATCATTCTATAAGTGGAACAATTTTTATTATCAGTTGGATCAATTTTTAGAAGTGCCGTATTGGTCTTTGTTTGTTCTATTACATCCATTTTAACAAAGCGACTCATCAGATTCCTTAACATTTTCTCTAAGTCTTTAGCCATGAATAGCAGCATTGGCTTATCTGCCTGATACTTTTTTAAAAAGGGACTCAGTTGCGTTGCAATAGAATGAAAAATATAATTTGGCAAATGCCAATGGATCCTTCACCCATTTTTGGACAATATTAAAGGAAACTGTGCAAGGATTATTTATAATTTTCTGGGCTACCAAAGTTTCATACTTCAAAATAAAGGGCCAAATTTCTATAGCACGTTCACACACAGGAGAATTTTCAACCTACCTGTGTGAACAGAATTTTAGTGGCATTTTTACAGCATTATCCACATTTAAATAATCCTCACGCTGTGCCAGTGAATCTTTAAATAACTTGAGATATTCTTTTCTATTTCCCAATCACTCACAGTAGCAGCATGTCTCAATGCATTATGCACTATGTGCAATCCACAAGTACCGGTGTTTAAGAGATGCATTTGAATTGGCAGATAAATCATCTTGAAATAAAGAAAAAGCTTTAAATTTACATTCGGCTCATTCATAAAACTGAACTGTATTTTTTAAAGGCAAATCCTTCAAAGATTGCTGAAGTTTGTCTAATAAAATTTCTGCACTTGCGTGGCCTAAAAACACAGAAGTCAGATACTGTGATGTTACTCTGCTCTTGTCCCAAAATCTTATATGGATGTCCATTTGTTTTTGTTGAGAGTATTTATTTAAACTCTCATCAAATAAAACAACAGAATCTTTGCTTTCATTAATCTGTTGCAACAAAAGTGATTTAAAAAGGGGTGCCAAGCCAAAGCAGCAAATATATGAACATTTTGTTTGCCCACAAGAAAAGTTGAGAGCCGTTTCACTGTCGGGAACCATCAATCGAAACAACTTATCAATTCCAGCACATGATCTGTACGAATAATGGCTTTCTACCACTTTTAAAGCCCATAATATTTCGGCTTTTGTAGGATCTTTTCTGGGTAAACAACCTGCTGATGATAATGAAGACGGCTCTGGCAATGATGGTGTTTGTGATGCTGGCGCCAGTACTTTTTCAAACAGTCCATCTAAGGTGGAATTTCGACTTTTGTTTTCAGAACGGGTCACGTGCTTTTTACTTTTCATGTGGCTTCGCAATGCAGACTTTCCCATGGACGAAATATCGATGTTCTTTAAGCATAACAAACATCTCGCAACATGATTATTGCCGCAATCCTTACCAACCCACGTGGAATACTTGGGATTGTGCAACCAAATATCACTGAAATTGCACTTACGACTCATATTTATTGAATACAAAAACAAGAAAATTCCGATATCTAACAATTAGATGACAACTAGTGACATCTCAAAGCAAAACATTAAGCCAACAAAAATCAAAGATTTTTTTTTTTTTCAGTTGCTACACACACATCACAAAGAACTTTCTGGAAAAGCAATGTAAAGAATTCCTACTCAGTAATGCCATGAGCATTGTGTGTAATCCCTATGCTATTGCCAGATACATAAGAGTAATATAATACTCTGCGGCCAGAAAAAAAGTGCAACAAATATACGGAAAATGAACCAAACAAACAAATAATTTCAACTTTTTGTTCTCATGGAACGACAGCAGCAAGTCAATCACCTGTTGGCATGCACAATTTGTCAATCACATCTACCATTTCATTCGCAGTCCCGTGGGCCACCTGTTGAACTGCCTCCTTCCCTAACTAATGATAAAAATGCAAAATAAATATTTTTCCGAATTTTCATTTAATAGAGCTGAATTTCTGACAAATAACATAACTTGGTCTTATAAGGTCACCCTGCAAATTTCGCTTGGATCCAATGAAAAGTTTTTGAATTACGCACTTCTTTTTTATTAACCCTCCGAGCAGTTTGAATGTGCTGTGAGCGTTCAAGGCCACCCTTTTCTAAAACTGCTCGACCGTGGTGGTGGTGGTAGGGTGGGGGTGTGTGTGTGTGTGTGTGGGGGGTGAAATGCACCTATCAACAGCATCGAATGAACCCGCTTTTTGAAGCAGATAAGGAAGAAACAAGAAGGGGAAATCCCCGTCTTGCCGTAAGGAAAATGAAAGAAACAATATGAGTTTTCCCTGTCGCAGAACAAGTGCTCTGGGGTAGCAAACACTCAACTCATCTCGCAGTAGATGGGGGGATCCAATCTTGACCTACTTAACTCCCGTCAGACCGCAGTGCACCCTTTCTCCCAGTGACGCAGCTGCTTTAAAGTTTACTCTTTTTGACTTCCAATGTCAATGGGGGATTGCAGAAAAAAAAAAGTGAAAAATAACAAAAAGAAAAAGATCGGAAATTCCGATCGAAATTTTTTGGCTGGGGGATTTTAAAATTCAAGGACTTCCCAGGCTAATTAAAAAATTCAAGGACATTCCAGGCCTTGAAATTTTTTTTGAAATTCAAGGACTTTCCAGGTTTTCAAAAATACGTGGGCACCCTCTCACATTCAAAATTATATACTAAGATGTGTATCAAGAAGTATCATTTATGATTTTCAGTGAGCTTCAATTCATGGTATATTGGGTATGTTGTACATTTATGCATGCACAATTTTGATAGAAATAGTTTTATTGTAAAGTACCTTTAAGAATCATGTATACACACATGATAATTATAAATACAACTATTCCAGTTGAGAGACATCATAAGAGACTACTAGTGAGTGAAGAAAATTTCATTGGAACACTTCCCAGATTGCGTGGAAGAGAGGGGGGAGTTAAAAATTGCCACTAGGGGGAAATCGGAGCTGCAAATGGGGAAACATTCTATAATTCTGTGATCTGTGAGTGGCAAATGAGCTGTAATCAATTACGTGTAATATGTACATACATGACTAAGCTGTTCTCTGAGATTCAGAGGTTAGCTCCTCACAGACAGATCATCTGCCAAATCAAAGTTAATGATGGTAGAACATATCACAGCTACCCACAAGGATGTAAAAAACATTCTTAATAGGATTTCAAGTAAAAACGTGTCAAATCAAAATTAAACAAATAATCTTATAATGATATGAATGTAACACACCTTGTTGATCTATTAATTTTCTCACATATATAACACGTTATTTCCTCTGACTGTCAGTTCATTTTTAATGTTGTTGGGAAGGAACAGGCTTTCAAACATTTTACTAGTAAATACATACATAATCAATTTAGTTTATGATAATTTTTTATTTTTATGTTTTTATTATTTTAACATAAAATGTTTGAAAGTCTATCTCTTTCCCATGACATAAAAAAAAATAAACGGACAGTCAGAGGAAGTAATGTGCTGCAAATGTGGGAAAACGAAGAGATCTACCAGAAGGTGAGTTTCACTCATATTCTTATAAGACTATTTGTTTAATTAATGTTCATGATGGTATATGATTTTACATAATGCCAATGAATTAACTGTCTCCATTTACAGGGATCTTGACACACAACTTGAGCTTCACTAATATCCATTGAATGCCCCACACCAGACCTTTTGTATGTCATACTCATTATCTTCTACTCTTGCAGACACTCCTGAATTATCCTCCAATGATTTGCTTGATCTTCCCTTACCTTACTTTCCTGTCACTTAAACTGAATAAATTCTCTTATTTAGCAACTCATTACTTATTATTCCAACAGAGCCAAACCACCTCAAAATATTTGTCTCCATACTACTAAAATAGTGCTTTACATCTTTGTTCCATACAAAATCAGAAGTATCTCTCGCTCCCTGTTCGTACACCCCCCCCCCCCAAAGTAATGTATCTCTTCATAACACAAACTTTCATCTGAAGAAACTAGGTTTCACTACCAAATAACAGAGCAGAAACAATTGCACTTTCAAATACACTCTTCAGGACATTTTTCACCAACATGCATTATGCCTACAGACAAATGCACAACAGCTAAACTTTAATGGATTGATTGATAGTACCAGGAATCCCAGATACAGGTAACCACAGAAAAAAAGGCAAACTAGATGCCAGTTCCAGCGCTATCATACAGTAATTACATTTTGTTATACTTGATGCAGTGGTTCTCAACTTTTTCCCACTGTGATCCAAAAATAAGTCTTCCAGTCAGCTGGGTGATCAATGGACCACATTATATTTAAAGCATACACCAGAATATTTTTATTTTAGTGGATTTTCCAACAATAAGGTTAAAGTCCAAGTTTGTACACAAACGTTTTGGTAATAATGATGCTGAAAATAACAACAACATCAACAGGAAACAAATCGCCTTTGAAGAAATATTTCTTCACAAATACATAAAAGGCACAAACAATTACCATTATTAGCACATAGGTGCCATTGTTTTCAGCTGTTAATCATGTACCCATCTCTTTAGAAAACTTAAAATCCAATTTATTTGAGCATGAGACCATTACACCACCCAGGACAATGAAGTTCCAAGAAACTGAAGCTAAGTGGTTACCGCTTAGGAATCTGAATACTGCTCAAGTAACATTTTAATAACATTTAATTATAATAATTATTTAAATGTTACTTAGGTAGTACAGAGGAGTTTTTCAAAGAAAGACAATCTGCCAGATAAATGTTCAACTGATTATTTACTTACTGTTGCCGCATTAAATGTCTCCATTTACAGCAATCTTGGCACACAGCTTGTGACGGTCTAACCCGGAACTATCTCTTTGCCCTGCCCAGCCAGCTCAACACACACAGGAAGGATGGTCTTAAATAAGTTGACATTCTTAAATTGAGTAAATAGCGACAGTGCACAAAACGTTAACAACACAATTCAAGTTCAACTATTCAATGCAATCTCAAATGTTTAGTTTCCAAATTATCACAATTTTAGCTTTGAAGGTCAAGAATACATTGACCTTAAGATGTTCTACCATGAAGAAGAAGCATCGTAAAATCCAAAGAGGCTATAGCTCTTATCACACATATCAGTACTTGGTTTAAACGTCCCTCGACAGACACATAAACAAAACTGGAACATGAAGCGAATAGTCCCGCAGGAAGCCATTGACGAAGTCAGTCCAACACAAGGCAATTCCCATCACTAACGGGACTCAGCACAGACACTGCTCCTCTAGATAGACGTACATCAGCAGGTAGAATAAAGCAGAACTGGAACATGAAGTGAATAGTCCAGCAGGAAGCTGTCAACGAAGTCAGTCCAGCAGGAAGCCGTCAACGAAGTCAGTCCAGCACAAGGCAATTCTCATCCTCAATGGGACCCAGCACATATACCACTCCTCTGGATAGGTGTATATTGGCAGGTAGAATAAAGCAGAACTGGGACATGACATGAATAGTCCAGCAGGAAGCCGTCGACGAAGTCAGTTCAACACATGGTAAGTTTCATCAGCAGCAGTGGCTTGGCAGATACATCCCTCCTCTGCACTGATGTTCACCAACAACCAGCTGAACCCCAAGGGAACATGAAATGGCTGCATCAGAAGAAGATTATCATCCAAGACAGTTCAATACCCGGCTGCCAGCATCATAGGCACCAGCTTGGCAGACCACTCCTCTGGATCGACATTCATTGGCAGACAACTAGAGAATGGTACACTTCGACATCACCCCCTTAACTGCAGGCTCCCACATCAGGTCAGCAATCTAATCAACAAACAGAAACTGAACAAACAAGCCAGCCACAGAGCTGGGCAACATCATAACAACTGCGATGAACAAGAAAAAAGAAGAAAGACAGAAGTAACAGCTTCCAACATAATGTGCCGCAAATCTCAATTCCATGTTCTTTTATCTTACTTTAGAACAAAAAGAACACAAAGCCACACATTCCAAAAATATGCAGATGCACACTGAACAAGGAGTCTGGGCACTCACATTCCAGAAATATGCAAATGCCCATGAAAGGACAGTGAACTAAAAAAGAAGCTCCCAAGGAAATGCCTTGAGGCCTTTAGATTTCTTCATATGCTATCAATTTATTCGTAACGTGACAAGCTCAAGCTTCACTGATATCCATCTCATGACATACAGAAGACCCACAAGACCTTCTGTACTTCATACTCAAAATCTTTTTCTCATACAGACATTCCTGAATCTGGTCCTCTCATTATTTCCTTAGCTGTCCTCTACCTTTCTTCAATGCCAACTGGGCTGAAAAATGTTTCTTAGTAAGCATCTCATAATTCATTCTTTCAACATGGCCAAATCCCATAAGAATATTGGTCTCCACCTTATTGACATTCTGCCTCACATTACACAACTTCAACACATTCTCATTCCTCACATAATCAGAACAGTGTTATAACACAAACACCCCATAAATAATGCATCTCCCCAGCACACAAACAACTCCTATGTCTTTTCTGCAGTACTCAAGTTTCACTGCCGTACATCAGAGTAGGAACAATTACAACTTCACACACAGCCATTTAGGAATTTGAGAACCCATCATTCCAGTGAAATCCTTTTAAAGCAGCTATGACTTTCAATGAAGAATTCACTCATCTACTAATTTCACCACCTAATTTGTTCTCTCTGACAAACGTGATTTCTAAATACACAAACTCATTCACCTGATCAATCACTGCGTCATTTAGACTTATCTTGCATTCAGCACTAACAGTTCCTCACTCAAAAACCATAACTTTAGCTTTTCTCTTATTTATACTCAGTTTGAATTTTATACAAACTTTGTACATTCGGGACAACAGACTCTAGAACTCACTTTTGCACCACGCCAATAGGATTGTGTCTCATCAGCATACAGCAATCTGCACAGATAGATATTACCAAGGCATAAACCAGTATCGTCCATTTTAGCATCACACATGCACGCATCCATAAACATGTTAAACATCCAGGGTGATATTACACAACCTTGTCTGACTCCTGCACCAACAGAAAATTAGTTCGATATAACACCATTCACTCATACACAAGCTCTACTACTAGCATACATTGCTTTCACACAATTAAGTAAATTCCCCTAATACCATATTTATTTAGTACCTTCCACAGAAGTATCTCATTTACTCGGTCATAAGCTTTCTCTAAAGCTATGAAGGCAGTAAACACTTTCTTACCAACAGACAGATACTTTTTGATCATCATATGTAACACAAAAATTTGGTTACTGCAGTCCTTATCAGGCATAAAACCGCTCTGAACACCCCACACTTTCTCTAATGTAAGACCTTATACCTGATCAATAATGACCTTTCCAAACCCTTTCCCTGGCACACTCAGCAAACTGATACCATGATAGTTCTTGCATTTGGTCTGATCACCTTTTTCCTTATACAAGGGAACAAGATAGCATCCCTTAATCCTGAGGGACCATTCCTAACTCCCAGCACAACTGGAAATTTTCAGTTACATACATACACATCACTATGCTGTTCTTTGATATTCAGAGGTTAGCTCCTCACAGAAAGAACTCACTGTTGTTCTATCAGACGTCTCCATTTACAGTGATCTCAGCACACAGCTCGAGCTTCATTAACATCCATCACATGCCACACACAAGACCTTTTGTACTTTATACTCATTATCTTTTTTCATTCAGACATCCCTGAATCTTGTCTTTCCATGATTTCCTTGGCCTTCCTCTACCTTTCCTTCCTGCCACTTGGGATGAATAAATTCTCTTTGTAAGCATCTCATCACTCATTCTTTTAACATGGCCAAACCATGTAAGAATATATGCCATCTACTCCCAGAACCTCACCATTCTGAAGAAATTTTAGAGCCTCACAAATCTCTTCTCTTGAGATCCCTCCTGTGCTCCTATCTCTCACCGTGACATCGTCAGCTTCTGTATCAGAATCATCTTTGCTTTCATGACCTAAAAATCACAGAAGTATTCACCCCATCTTTCACTTAACTCACTGGGTTTCCATATCATTTCTACAATCCCATTCTTCACAGAACTTAAAATTTTATCTCCCCTATTTTTGCTATGCCTTATGTACCTGCAGAAGGGTTTTCTATCTTTGCAAAAAGCCAGTTCATGTTTTTTCACCTTTTCCTTCCTATCTTTTGCCTTACTTTGGCGAACCAGCTTACCTGCCTCATGCTTCTTACAGTGATATTCATCCTCAGAAACTCTACCTTGCGACATCCCCAAATATGTGACACAAATTTAAGCTTCAGTATAAATATTGTTGAGGTACTAGTCAGTTTTGTAAGACTCAAACTCAGAAGGCTATGTTCCAGAACAATGAGGTGGGATGACCAACTCGAACCATCAGCTGTAGGCTAATCCTTCGCACTGGTGTAGATTTCTGATTAAAAACACAAAGAAAGTACCGTAATTTTTGTCACATAATCCGCTGATTTTCTGCTAAAAGAGTTATAAATATAGGATCTGTGAATTATACGAAGATTTAAAAATAAATTTTTTTAAGGCCCTTTGATTCTTAAAAAAATCTGCATAATGATTGTGCAGGAGAGGGGTACAATTGGAAAAGGAACTTCCTCAAATTTTTTTCCTCAGTTCAGGAGTTTGTACGGAGCGGAGAAGAGGGGTGTCTTAATGAAAGATCGGGAAAGTTGTGGAGAGAGATGGCAGGGGTTGTTTTGTATCGTTGAGAAGGACAACTCTGACTGTTGTGCCATCTCTGTATTTGGCAACCTGACAATGAAGTATGCACAGTGCTTGCTGCACGAACCTATGCGCTCCTTCTTTCGGATCTCATGGGGGCCATCATGCCTTCTGTTTAGTTCGTTTTTTGACGTTTTGACCAACGCCTTTGCTGCTGATGTTTTCCTTCATAGCCATTCATGATGTCTTTTAAAACGAAACGTTTCAGTTACACTGCCGAATTTAAACTTAAAGTGGTGGGCACAGTTGAGGATATGACCGCATCACTGCACGATAGTTTTGAGGTCAGAAAACAATCGCACAATAATGGAAAACCGCTTTGCCACATCTAAAACATAAACAAATCCACCAATAAATTATGCGGGAGAATTCACAGAAGTTTAGCCCTATTTTTTTATTGGCCCACGTACAAACCGATCCCCCAACTCTGAAAGCAGGATTTCCACCAAAAACTTTCAACTTATACTCGAGTACATATGGTATTTCTATGAGTTGTTTTGTATCAGCCTTTCATCATTGGCAAGGTGTAATGCAATACTCTGTAGCTGCATCAGCATGATCTATGGATGCCACACCACTGAGCTTTATCTGTTCGGAGATAAAAATATGAAAAAGTAATATTTAAAAATGAATTTTTTCATTTAATAAAATCATTTTTTCTTACTTCTTCGGACTCCTGGATCATTATGCGACCGACTTTTCTGTCGGAAATTCCACTTCCGGTTCAGCATCTATGATGTGCAGATTATACTGCGATTTTTTTTTTTTCTGAATGTCAGAGCCTGCGGATTATATGAAGGATTTTTTTTTTTTTTTTTTTTTTTTAGTGTGAATTTCGCGGATTACATGCTGGTGCAGATAATACGACAAAAATTATGATATTTAAAAGTGTGGGACATGGTGGACCTACCACTTTTGAGAAGAATGGTCCGCTATGGCATCAACCTGGGAGTGATAAGTGGCATATCACAAAGAGATCTCGGCTCAGTGAATGTAAGATTGGTGAATGGAATACTAAAGATATAAATAAAAAGGTGAATGAGGTGATTGAAGGAATGAATAAGTATATATTGGATGTGGTGTGTGTAAGTGAAACTAAAAGGAAGGAAATTGGGACAGAAGAAGTGAATGGAACTGTGAGTGTGTGGTCTGGAGTGTTGGATACTGTGAGGACAGGACCGTGCAGGTATGATTTTAAGTGAAAAGATGAACAACTTGATTTATTAAAGCTGTATAAGTGAGAGAATTCTTTGGATTCATTTGAAAGTGAAACCAGAGAATAGTAATTGTTGTACTTTATGCTCCTTGTGACTCGGAACCTCCTGAGGAAGGAAGATTTCTGAAATGAGCTAAAAGCTGTTTTGAGCCAGTTTGGTCTAAAGAGAAAGTTATTACACAATGTATAATTTTCATGAAATTTTGCAGCTTTCTTAACACACACACGCAAGAAATAAAATTGTCAAGATTTAGCACAGTAGGTGCAAAATTTTCAGAGATATGAGGTCATGAAATTCAGAATTTTTTTTGCAAAAGTTAACCTTTTCATGCATAACATATCTCTAATTCAAGTATGTAAGTTTTTATTACAAAGTGATGAAATGTTTTACTTTTAAAGGTTCTTCAGGGTTTAAAGCATTTTTCTTAATGCATAATTTAAAAAACTTAAATTCAAAGTGATAGAATTTTAAATTTGACATCAAAGTTCTCAAAAAAAGTGGAATTTAGATTTTAAAGAAAGTTACATGTGTACTTACACCACATAGTGAAAATATGTTATAAATCTGGAGATGGCAATTGAAAGGCATCAAAACAAATTTTGAAGATGGCAATCCGTATTTGGTGTAAATATGACAAGGATGATAAGTCAGATAATATCCGACAACTTGAAAATTTTGTCGTCATGGAGTGGGAACCGAACCCGCGCTTCCCAGATAGCACCCGGGTATGCAAACCACTACAAATTTTCAAGTTTTCGGATATTACGAGCCATACCATTCTTGTCATATTTACATTAAAAAAAAACCGGATTGCCATCTTCTAAATTTGTATTGTATGGTGTAATCCCGTATTCCATTCATGAGGCATCAAAAGTTACATGAAACAAAGAATTTGCAAGCTGGGAACGGAACTTACCATAACTACAATGATCTCAATAGAAGCGCTATTTAAATTTTGGTCAGCCAGCAAAAAAAAAAAAAAAAAATTAAAAAAAACTTAAAAAAAAAAATTGATGCACTATATTCAGCGGCGGGTCACTTTTCTTATATTTCAAATTACATAATAATTATCACTATCCAGAACTTTTATGCAATTTTTTTAACAGTTTGGCTTTTATTAATAATGTACACGAGGCTGATGAAAAAAAAAAAAAAAAAGCTGAACTTTTCAATTGGGTGAAAAACCACAAAACATGGTGAGAAAGACTAAACTGTTCACTAATTTATTTATGCAAATATTAAACTGGAGCACATCAACATTATCAACATAAAATTACTGAGTTCAAAACAAAATAAAATGGTTTTAAAAGACATTGCTTCAAACAGTTTTTTCTTCTTCTTTTTTTCTATGTTGTGTTTGCTAGAACATCAGCTCAAATTTCTTTTTGCAAGCAAGCCTTGCTTTTTCTCAGAAAATCCCACAGCCATATTTGTCTTTTGTTGACTCTACACAGCATCCACTGCTTAATTTTTCTTTTCGCTGATATTTTCTCCTTCCCATTTCTTCATCATCACTTTTTTTTCTTTCTTTTCTTTTTATTTATGCCCTCAGATGACAATAATTTTATCCATCATGCAAAAAGAACTTTCAGCCTGAGGATCATGAATGCATGATATCAAAGCTTTCACTATTTTTGATAAATGGTGTAACTTCAACATAATGAATACTTTTGGACACATGCATTAATTCTTACAAATTTTCCAAATTCATCACTTCTGTGTCTAAAAAATTTCCCCTTCCTTATCAAGCTGAAATGCAAATATTTATGAGGGAAAATAACATTTAACAACACAGGAGAATAGGAACACCGGGGGTTACGATTACAGCAGAAATCTTTGCTCTATCCGACTTCTGTTTTTGGAAGTTTCCCATACTTTTCAAGTGGAAATACAAATATTTATGGAATAAAATGATATATACAGCAATACTATGAAGAAGAAACATTGCGAGAAAAAAAAAAAAAAGATGTGATTATGGGAGAAATCTTCACTTCGTTTACCTTCCATTTTTCAAAGTTTCGAAAGATGGAATTCTGTTTTCTGACGGAAAACGACTCCATGCCACCAATCCCCACCACCAATTTTTAACTTCTGTTTTCTGAAATTGTTGCCTGTAGTTCCAAGCAGAAATACAAACATTCATACAATAAAATAACATTTACAACAATACTGGACAGAGGCAACATCGCGAGAAAAAATTACGGTTAAGGAAAAATCACCAAGATTAGCTTGATATCTTACCTCTCAAGATCCTAAAATATTAAAAGTTGGGTTGCAAATGTATGAAAATTGAAGAAATTCAAAACTTCTCCCTGTTTTTTAAACAATCTAAAGGAAATTTTAAAAATGCAGTTTTTTTCCTTTTCTACTTAAAATTACTGGATATCTTCTTATTAGTTTTGATTAAAATTGGAGTTGTAAAGGTTGGGTGACTTTGATTAAAATTGAAGTGACATCGAATGACCCTTGTATATTCACAAAGCTATGCGTATCAAGACATTATTTCATTGAAGTTTGATCGGAAAATTTAGATTTCGAGATCGTTACTGTTGAAAAGTCTGTCTCTCACATGCATGCATGCAATAGGAAAAGGCGATATGACTTTTAGAGATATATATATTAAGATAATGCAACGTAGTTTGTCACAAAATATATTTTTTTTTTCAAGCTGATCATGGTTTTGCTGGGTATTGACCTAGCTTCATCAGGACGAATGACACGTAAATATTCGAATTGTATATATCATGAATGGTGTTTACAGTCACACGTTTTGGTTAGATGCTTCCATGTGCTTAACAGAAATGGGGTGAATGCCATGCCATTAACAAGTTGCGAAGACTTCTGATATATATGGAAAGCTTCCAAAATATCAAGTTAATCTGGCTTGTCAATTAGTTTTGCTTCTTGAAAGAGAAATTCCTTTGATCCAAAAAAGCTCATTTTGTTTATGGGTTTAAAAATCACCTTAAAATTAAAATTTTTGAGAATTTTTGAAATTTTGAAGACAATGTCATGGGAAAATGGAATAATGGCAAAACTCTCTCGTAATGGGCGCATCACAGGAGTTAACGCGGAGATAGGCTTTGGTTTCTAGAATTTTGTTAGAGCCTTGTCTATAATTGAAGGGTTGTATCCTCGCTGTACTGCAACACATGTAAGGAAATAAAGTTACTTTTTCCAAACTGTCTTTATTTGAACATATATGTATCGCATGTTATACACAACTGTAAAAGGCGCTGAGTTTTTGTTTCAAAGGCTGACTGGACTTGGCATGTGGAGGTGAGAAAACAGTGAAAGGCTTCCGATAAATTGTGGTTGCGATAGATCCATTTGAGCGAGTTACCAGGACGTCAAGGAATGGTAGGCATCGGTTATTTTTAGTTTCGTAGCTGAATTGAATGTGAGGATCAATGGAATTTATAAGTTTGACTAATTCCGGAATTTCAGAATGTTTTCCCCTTCTATAGAACGAAAGTATCATCTAAATATCGTATCCATAAGCCAAACTTCACGAGTTTGAAAAGTTTTTCTTCAAATCGACGCGTGTAGATTTCACATAATATAGGTGACAGTGGGCTGCCCATGGCTAGACCTTTTGTCTGTTTAAAAAACGTTCCACGGAAAGTAAAACTCTTCTGTTTTATGCAAATGTCCACTAGTCTTGTTATTTCTTCTTACTTCAGGTTGGCTGTAATGAATGATGCTCTTATGACTTGATTTCAGGGATTCCAGAGCTCCTTTTACTGGAACATTGGTGAACATAGGTACCACATCAAACAGTAGCATTAGTTGATCTACGCAGGGGTGTAGTTTGAGTCGATTGGTAAACTCAATGGAATTTTTCACAGATGTTTTGTTTGGAGTGGCCAAGGTAGATAATTTCGAAGATAAGAACTTGGATAACTTATATGCTGCTGTGCCGATATTACTTACTATAGGCCGGAAAGGAATTCCAGATTTTATGTATTTTAGGGAGAACATAGAATCTTGCACAATGGGTGTATGAAGGTTTAAGTTTGTTTTTTATGTTTTGGCTCTGAGTTTTTGATCAATTTCTGTATTTCTTTCAATTGTTTATCTGAAGGATCATTCTTTATTTCTTTGTAAGATTCATCTGAAATAAGATTTTTGACTTTGTTATCATAATGCTTTTTGTCTAAAACAACCACCTGACCTCCTTCGTCAGTTCTAGTGATGATTGAATTGGGATTTGAGTGCAATTCTTTAAGCGCATTAATTTCTTTGGTGGTTAAATTTGGTCTAGGTAATGTAGTGTGATTTTCGGTTATCACTTGGCTGATACAATGTCTAACTATTTCTTCAAAGTTGAGACTGCTTTTTATTAGAGATTCCTCAACTGACGCCACTATGTCTGATACCGGTATCTTTCTTGACATAACAAAATTAGAATTATATCGTAAATTCTGCTTCTGAATTTCAGTGGGAGTATGACTGGACAAGTTGACAAACACTTCATTATCTGGATATACTATTCCATTATTATTATTATGGGTATAAGCCTGCTTATTCTTATTACCAGCTATCAATTTTTGGAATTTTCTTTCGAGGGAAATTCTGTGATTCAATGACATATTAATAATACAAACTGAAGTGTTTTTGTCTAAATTATCAAAATCTGCTAATTTGTTAGCTAACTAAAGATGTAAATCATAAAGTTAATATTCCACCTTCGCAATGTCCTTCTGAGTGTCCTTAATAACAGCTCTAAGAATGGCAAACAAAGCACTGCTCACTGCTTTTGTTACTTTCTGAGTAGGTATTAGGTTACATTTCAAGTTTATAAAGTTCGGTAAGATGCGATGTCTTTTGCATCGTTGTAGGAAATTCAAATGGTTCAGTAATCTGAACTTACATACATACATACATATCACTAAGCTGTTCTCTGATATTCAGAGGTTAGCTCCAAAAAGAAATACAAACTTCCAGATATTTTTAGTTATTGTTGTCGTATCAAACTTCTCCATTTACATCGATCTTGACATACAACTCGTGCTTCACTGATATCCATTACACGCCGTACACAAGATCTTTTATACTTGATACTCATAATCTTTTTCTCATGCAGACACTCTTGAATCTGATCCACCCATGTCTTCCTTGGCCTTCCTCTGCCTTTCCTTCCTGACACTTGGCCTGAAAAGATTTTCTTAGTAAGCATTTCATCACTCATTCTTTCAACATGGCCAAACCACCGCAGCATATTGGTCTCCACCTTGCTAACAACATTTTGCTTCACATCACACAACTGCAATACATCTTCATTTCTCACACAATCATATCGTGTCTTGCCACAAACTCCACGTAAGTAATGCATTTCTCCAGCACACAAACGACTCCTATGTTTCTTCTGTAGTACCCAGGTTTCACTACCATACATCAGAGTAGGAACAATTACACTTTCAAACACAGCCATGCGGGACTCTCTAGAGAACCCATCATTCCTGTGAAAACCTCCCAGAGCAGCTATGACTTTCAAAGAAGAATTCACTCGCCTACTGATTTCACCATCCAACTTGTTCTCTCTGTCAAACATGCTTCCTAAATACACAAATTCACTCACCTGGTCAATCCCAGTGCCATTTATACTTACATTACATTCAGTGCTACCTGTTCCTCTCTCAAAACCCATAACTTTGGTTTTTTCCTTATTTATACTCAGTTTGAATTTCATGCAAACTTCGTGCATCCGAGTCAACATACTCTGCAACTCACTTTTGCTCTCTCCCAACAGGACAGTGTCATCAGCATACAGCAATCTGCACACACGGATATCACCAAGACATAAACCATTATTATCTATTTTGGCATCACGCATGCATGCATCCATAAATATATTAAACAGCCATGGTGACATTACACAACCTTGTCTGACTCCGGCACCAATGAAAAACCATTTTGATAAAACACCATTCACTCGTACACAAGCTCTACTACCAGCATACATGGCTTTTACACTATTAAGTAGATTCCCAGTAACACCATATTCATTCAATACCTTCCACAAAAGTGTCCTATTCACTCGGTCGTAAGCTTTCTCTAAATCTATGAAGGCAGTAAAAACTTTCTTCCCAACAGCCAGATACTTTTCAATTATCGTGCGTAATGCAAAAATCTGGTTAGTGCAGCCTTTACCAGGCATAAAACCACTCTGAACATACCACACCTTCAATGATGTAAGACCCCGTACTTGTTTAATAACAACCTTACCAAACACTTTCCCTGGCACACTCAGTAGGCTAATACCACGATAGTTCTTGCATTCAGTCTGATAACCTTTTCCCTTATACATGGGAATAATGATAGCATCCTTCCAATCCTGAGGGACCATTCCTAACTCCCAGCACAACTGGCAAATTTCAGTTAACCAGTCAATTATAGAGTCACCACCATATTTAAACATCTCAGCAGTTATGCCATCAACTCCCGGAGCCTTACCATTCTGAAGAGATTTTAGAGCTTTACACACTTCTTCTCTTGAGATCCCTCGTGTGCTTTCATCCCTCATTGTGACATCATCTGCATCTGTCTCGGGATCATCTTTGCTTTCCTGATCTAATAACTCACAGAAGTATTCACCCCATCTGTCACTTAACTCTTTGGGCTCCCATATCATTTCCCCAATCTCATTCTTCACACAACTTACAACTTTGTTTTCCCTATTTTTCCTGAGTCTCATGTACTTCCAGAAGGACTTCCTATCTTTCCAAAAAGCCAGTTCATGCCTTTCCACTTTCACCTTCCTATCTTTTGCCTTACTGTGGAGAACCAGCTTAGCAGATTCACGCTTCTTACAGCGATATTCATCCACAGAGACTCTAACTTGCAACATCCCCAAATAGGCTTCCTTCTTTCTCTTTACTGCCTCTTCAATCTCACTATTCCACCAAGCATCACCTCTATTGTTACCCATTATTGTGGTGCCACAGACCTCTTTAACAGCAGTGACAACACAGTTCTTAAAACATTCGCACTTCTTTTCTACATCCCTCTCACCAGACTTCAGATCCCTCAGTCGTTCTCTGAGTAAGTCAGAATACCGCTGATGATCTTCAAGGAGCCTATCAACCTTTATTCTTTCTATCCTGGGTCTCTTCCTATTCCTTTTCCTCCAACCAACATAAAGTTCCACTCGTGACACTACCAAGTAATGATCAGAACCAACATCCGCACCTCTCATCACACGGGTGTCAACAACTGTTTCAAACGCTAATCGTAGACAACAAAATCTATCACACTCTTTTGACCAAGAGTACGATTTTCCCAAGTATATGTGTGGATATACTTGTGGTTGAAAAATGTATTAGATACACACAAACCATTCTCAATGCAGAGTTCAATTAATCTTTCACCATTATCATTCACACAAGGATCATTAAACTTACCCAGAACATTGTCAGAAATTGCATTCTGCATACCTACTCTAGCATTGAAATCCCCTGCTATTATAACTTTTTCTTTAGCACCAAACTGGCTCAAAACAGCTTTTAGCTCATTCCAGAAATCTTCCTTCTTATCAGAAGGTTCGGAGTCACAAGGAGCATAAACTACAACAATTACAATTCTCTGAAGTTTCACTTCCAAACGAATCCAGAGAATTCTCTCACTTACGCAACTATAGTGAATCAAGTTGTTCATCTTTTCACTTAAAATCACACCTACACCAGCCTGTCCTCTCATATTATCCAATACTCCAGACCACACACTCACCGTGTCATTCACTTCTTCTACCCCAATTTCCTTCTTTTTGGTTTCACTTACACACAGCACATCCAGTCTTGATCTCCTCAATCACCTCACTCATCTTGCCATTTATACCTCTAGTATTCCATACACCAATCTTACATTCACTCAGCCGAGATCTCTTTCTCATACGCCGTTTAGAAAGTCCAGGTCGATTCCATGGTGGACTGTCCAATATCCCGCACTTGAGTCATTCTTAATATTTCTTTTTGTCTTTTTAATCAGGTAAGTACATCAGTGTGGGGGATTAGCCCACAGCTGAGGGTTCCAGTTGGTCATTCAACCTAAGGATTCTGGAACAAAACCCAGTGAGTTGGGGTCTTTTCGCCAATGTCACACAGAACTAGCTTGCACCTCTCCAAAATTCACAAAGGCCCTAGATGCTGTTGTGTGTGCCATTAAAATGATTAATCATACTTTTTAAAGTGGTCATGTCTTTTCAGGAACATTAGATGTACAACGTTCCTATAATTCACTTCATGTAGAAAGTTGAATTTGAAGTAGCCAATCAGGATGTTAAAATGGCTTCCGTTTAAGATGCACAGACGTATACTTATGCACTTGTGTAGTCTGGACGTCCGTTAAACTGAAGATTCTTGATCTCAAAGACTACAGTCTTGTGACGATTATACATATATTAAGATAATACAATGTAGTTTGTCATAAAATTTTTTTTTTCCCAGCTGACCATGGTTTTGCTGTGTATTGACCGAGCTTCATCAGGACGAATGGCATGTAAATATTCAAATTGCATATGATATCACAAATGCTGTTTACAGTCACATGTTTTGGTTAGATGCTTCCATGCACTTGATAGAAATGGGTTGGATGCCATTAAAAAAATATATATTTGTGACAAACTATGTTGTATTATCTTAATATATCACCACTAAAGGGGCTCTGACGACCGCCCATAGCGGTATAACTATACCATCGGGATCAGAGGAAATGCTATCCCACACTCACCAACCCGCTTGGCCAGCGTGGTGAGTTATGGCCAAACCCCTCCAAAATGATTCCACAACTTAAATCTTGGCCCTCAGTCTCCGGCAGCTGGAATGTACCTGGCCAAGGCAGCGGCCAGTGCGACATGAAGGCAGAGGGTGCTAAGAATCCCCGGAGGACCGGACTAGGCTGCCATCTGATGCTGACCTTGGCTACTTACAATGGACGCTCCCTATCTTCTGATTCAAGGCTTCTTGAATTGGAAGAGGAACTACAAAGGATCAAGTGGGACATTGTGGGGCTAAGTGAGGTAAGGAGAAAAGGAGAAGATCTCATCGAACTGAAAAGTGGACATCTCTTCTACTATCGTGGGACAGATACTGGCAGAACTAGTGGTGTTGGATTTATAATAAACAAGAAACTGAAGGATAAAGTTGTAGAAGTTGAAAGTTCCTCTGACAGAGCTGCACGACTTGTTATCCAACTCTCGAAAAGATACCAGGCTCAGATTATTCAAATTTATGCACCCACCACAAGTCATCCTGAAGAAGAAATTGAAGAATTTTATGAGGAAATTTGTCATCTAAATAATAAAGGTAAGCAGCACTTGAAAATAATTATGGGAGATTTCAATGCAAAAATAGGGCAACGGCAACAGAATGAAACTTCAGTAGGTAAATTCGGTCATGGCAACAGAAACCAGCGTGGAAATACTCTCGTTGAGTTTGCAGAGGCAGAAGGGTTTTTCATCTTGAACTCCTTCTTCAAGAAAAAGCCACACAGGAAATGGACATGGAGACATCCAAATGGGACGACAAGTGAAATTGATTTTATTATGTGTAACAAAAAATTCGTCATAGAAGACTGCAGTGTGCTAAACAAGTTCAACACAGGTAGTGACCATAGATTGGTGAGATGTAAGATGCACCTCAACACTAAACTTGAACGTGGCAAGCTCATAGGACAAACAAAATCTATTGACATAACCAACCTTAAAAAACACCATAATACCTTCAAGTTAGAACTGAAGAACAGGTTCTCTGCTTTAGAAGGCCTAACATCGGAAGAAGTGAACATCTCTGAAGTTAACAGAAAAGTAACCAAAGCTCTTATGGAAACAGCAACAAAATTAGCTGGGTCCAAGAACAAGTTGCATGTGAACAAATTATCAGGAAAAACCAAAATGTTGATGCAAAAAAGAAGAGAGATGAGGACAACTAAAAAAGATGTGACTTCCAAAGTGGAATATATAGAGCTATGCAAGACAGTAAGAAAAAGTATCACTGAAGACGTAAGGAAATTCAACTGTGAACTAGTGAGGAAAGCAATTGAAAACAACCAAAGCCTAAAGATAGCAAAGGGACATCTCAGTAAGGGAAGAAAACAGATTATGGCACTGAGAAAAGAAGATGGTTCTGTAACAAGAAATAGAGGCGAAATTTTGACAAGAGTGAAAGATTTCTACTCCAAATTATATGAAAGGGATGATACATGCACTCCAGACATCATGAAAGATACCAGTACCAGAGTTCCTCCAGTCCTTCCAGCAGAAGTTGCACATGCAATCAAGAACATGAAGCGAGGAAAAGCTCCAGGAGAAGATGGAATTACTGTAGACATCATACAAGAAGCAAGTGGAGAAATCGAAACGGTACTCGCCCAAATTTTCACTCGATGCCTTAATGAAGGAAAGATTCCTGAGGATTGGAACACCGCTACAATGATCCTGCTACATAAGAAAGGTGACATTGAGGATCTCGGAAACTACAGACCTATCAGCCTCCTATCAGTAGTTTATAAAATCTTCACTAAAGTTCTTTCACACCGCTTGAAGGTAACACTGGACATGGCTCAACCGAGAGAACAAGCTGGATTCAGGAGTGGCTACAGCACAATAGATCATATCCACGTGCTGAGAGAACTAATTGAAAGAGCGAGGAATATGAACTTCCATTGTGCATGGCTTTTATCGATTATGAAAAAGCCTTTGATTCGGTGAAACCATCAGCAGTTACAATGGCTCTGAAAACCTGCGGTATTGAAGATGCATACATTAATATTATTAATAACATCTATGAAAATGCAAGTGCAAAGATTAGGCTGTTTGAAAATACAACACACGTAAAAATTGGAAAGGGAGTGAGACAAGGTGACACCATATCTCCGAAGCTCTTTAATGCCACATTGGAGGGTGTTTTTCAGTCACTGAGCTGGGAAAACAAGGGGATAAAGATTAATGGAGATTATCTAACCCACCTTCGTTTTGCTGATGACGTAGTCATTTTTGCAACTACCCCATCAGAGCTGCAGAGTATGATCCAGGAACTTGCTGACAAGAGTAAAGAAGTGGGATTAAAAATGAACTTTCAGAAGACAAAAGTGATGTTCAATGCTTTTACAAGAAATGAAGATTTATCGATTGATGGAGAAAAGCTGGAGATAACAGACACGTACGTTTATCTTGGACAGCAGATATCAAGTGAGGGTCACATTGATGAAGAAATTAATCGGCGTACAAAACTTGCCTGGAGAGCTTTTGGAAGAAACAGCATAATTTTCAAGAGCAATATGCCATTATGTCTTAAAAGAAAAGTGTTTGATCAATGCATCCTTCCAGTGCTTACGTATGGTGCGGAGACGTGGACCTTAACTAAAAGAGACATACAAAGGCTGCAGACAACTCAAAGTAGCATGGAGAGGTGCATGCTTGGTGTAACCAGGAGAGATAAGAAGAGGAACTCGTGGATCCGAAAAATGACAAGAGTGGAAGACATCATGATCAGAGTTAAATCCCTGAAATGGCAATGGGCTGGACATACTGCCAGAAGGACAGATCATCGATGGACAGCCGAAATTTTAGATTGGATCCAAGGGACAGGAAAAGACCCAGAAGAAGACCACATGGGAGATGGGTGGATGAAATTCGAAAGTATGCAGGGGTGACATGGAGGAGACTGGCACAAGACAGACCGTTGTGGAGGAAACTTGGGGAGACCTTCATCCAGCAGTGGATTGATAATGGTTGACAATGATGATGATGATGATATATAATCATCACAAGACTGTAGTCTTTGAGATTAAGAATGACTTTTAGAGTTCCATTTCCCAGAGCTTTTAGGTTTTTTTATAATTCTTTTTTTTTTTTTTTTTTTTCACTTTGCTTTCAAGTACACTCCATGATTATATTTTGTTTTTCAAAAACTGTGGTACAGCACAACATCATTTTGTATTTCAAAAAACTGCTCTTGAAGCCTAGAAACACTCAAATTTATCTATATGTCAACAAACTTGTCTTCATATTATTTACTGTTTCCCACGTTATTAGAAATTTGAGTACGGGAAACGTCAATATTACAAAAAATTTTTTATTTCAACTTGTTATTCATATTCCTTCTCGAGGTTCCCGAAGATATTTTAGAATTTCATTATTTGAAGTTTCGAACCTATATGGAAAATGTCTTTATATGGATACTCAGACGTAGCTCAAATTTGGCAAAGTCTTCCAATATGTAGAGAAAATAGCTATTAAATGATTAACATTATTCCAGATTTATGAAAATTAAAAAAGTTTAAAACTTTCTAACCTCTCGACGATGGTGAGCTGAACTGGTAATAAGTCCTCTTTTTACCGATGATGGCACACTTTCTTCCGCTTCTCGTGGCATAAGCTTCCAAGTAGAAATTGGTAGCATAATTCCTTATTACAGATGATGGCTGAATTTTCTGCTTCCCATGGCTCAAGATCCCATACTAGTTTCAATTCCTTTTTGGAATCATCGTCAGTGAGTATATTTATGAGTTACTTCTCATACATGTTGTTTTCCGGCCACCTACATGAATTCTACTGGCAGAGTCCCACGTTCCACGGCAGTTGAACTCATGCGCATTCTATTTTTGGTGTTATTGCGCATTCTATTTTTGGTGTTATTGCGCATTCTTAGTCGTGTTCTTATATAATTGGGTCTTTTGAATTTCTGATTCTAAATCATTTTATGTTGCCATCCGTTTGTTGATATATTAATAAGTTGTTCTTTTTATGTATTTTTTATTAATGTTATTTCCTTTTTCAATAAAATATTTCCAAGCGTATGAAAAATTCATTGGATTGTTATTATTACAATTTACTTCCTTAGTTTTTTCAATTATTACTGCTTCTGAGGTTAATATTTGATTTTTTGTTTTACGTGATGTTAATAATTTTGCTTCATACCAATCTGGTTTTAAATCTTCTTTTTGTACTTCCGATGTATATTTTATTTCTGTAGAATATTTTGTTGGCATAGAATATACACCGGCTTTATCAAGCATTGATCTTCTTTATTTTCCTATTGTTAATATAGTTTCGTTATCTATAACAGTTTCTGCTAATATCATATTTTCTTTGGGGCATTCCTTCTTTAGTATATTCGTTATTGGAGGAATGTAGGGAAATTTACCCGCAAATTTTATTGAAATATTTTTTTGTAATTTCAAGTATATCTTCAATAATCTTTTTTGTATCCAAATTTCATAGCAGTTCTTTTTATCCAGTTAATTTCAATCATTTCTCTGTTTTTATTACAGGAATGGGTTAATGGCTCTTCTTAGATAGAATTGAAGTGCTGATCTTTTATATTTCTTCCATGGATGATTTGAATCAATCGGAATTATCGCTGGAATAAATGTTGGTTTTCTATATATTTCGTATTCAACCATATTATTGTTTCTGAATAAAGAAATGTCTAAATAGTGTAGTTGTCTGTTAATTTCTTTTTCCATAGTAACTTGTATTGTTGGATAAAAACTATTGTATTTTTTTACAAATGCATCTAGTTCTTTTTCAGATTGCTCCCAGAAGATAAGGATATCGTCAACGTATCTTACGTACATTATCAGTTGTTTTTGATTGAATGATTTAAAGAGTTGATTTTCTATGTCTTGCAATATTATTTCAGCAAGAAGTCCTGAAATTGGGGACCCCATTGGTGCACCTTGGTTTTGTCGGTAGATTTTTTTATTATATGTGAAGTAGATATTATCAGCTACTAGTTTTATTGCCTGGATAATACTAATTCTTTGTGATTCAGGTATTTCTCGATCTTTTAATCTTTGATCTAATAATTGAATTGCTTCGTAAACAGGAGTATTTGGATATAGAGAGACAATATCTAGACTGATCATAAGAAAATCGGTTGTTTTTAGTTCTTTGACTTTATTAACCACTTCAATGGAGTTGTTAATTGTATAATTATGTTGATTATAGTACTGTTTTAAATGTTTTAATAGTTCTTTTTCTAGAAGAATAGTTGGAGCTGCTGTTTTATTTACTATTGGTCTTAAGGGTTCTTCTTTTTCATGCGTTTTGATTTTGCTAAATATACTTGGATTAGATGCTCCAACAGGTGGAATGGCTTTATATTTAATATTATCTGGTAAATGTCCATGGTTTTTAATAATAGCCATTTTTCTTAGAATTGTATCTGTTGGATCATGTGTAGTCTCTTCGACATTCAATTCTGCTATAGCCTTTTTCATTTTTATATCATATTCATCTTTGTCTAATAAAATAACTTGTTTGGCTTTATCAGCGCTTAAGCATTTAATTGCTGGGTTGTTCTTGAGGTTCATCAATTCTTGTCTCTCATATTTTATAGCTGGTACTTGTTCTTCTTTTTCTTTTGCTTTGTTATTGATTGCTCTTTCTATTTTGAATCTTGTTGGGTTTTGTCTCTTTGGTAGTTTCTTGATGACGTCTTCAATATATGGGATTATGATCCCGGCTTTTGGAATTTTTTGTTTATATGCATATCTCATGCCTCTATTGAGTGCTTTAACTTGTAGATATGTCAATTCATTATTAGATTTGTTAATGAACATTGGTTTGTCTTCTAATGGTGGTATTTTTTCTCTTCTTTGTTATTATATTTTTCTCTTATGAGACTTTCTATTTTATGAAAGTGTCTCCTTCTATCTATAAATTGTTGTCTTTCTATAATAGCAAATATTTTAATTAATGCTGCTTTTGTTTCTTCTATCATTCTCTTGCATACATTGATCATATAATCTGTAGTTTTTCTTACTTAATCTATGTCTTTTCTTTTTTCTCTAATAGAGGCTCTTAATCTTTTAATTTCACAATTTTGTAAAATGGTTTTATCTTTATAATTCATCGGTTTGTTTCTAATCTGTAAAAATTTAGGTGTAATTCCATTGTTTTTACAAGTTGTCAAAAAGCTTAAATGTTCTACTTCTTTGTTCAGCAGGATTCTATTCTTCTTAAAGTTTTGGATATTCATTTTGTTCAGTCTGTATATATATATGTTGGTTCTATCCGTGTAATTCAGACTCTCTCCATAAAATCAACATTATGAGCCTCTTAAATCTCCAGTTTCACGTAAATTATATTGATTCAACAAATATTATATTTGTCGAATTTATTACGTGGTTAAGAAATAATTTATCTATATGTCAACAAACTTGTCTTCATATTATTTACTGTTTCTCACGTTATTAGAAATTTGAGTACGGGAAACTTCAATATTACAAATTTTTTTTTATTTCAACTTGTTATTCATATTCCTTCTCAAGGTTCCCGAAGATATTTTAGAATTAAGAGGCTCATAATGTTGATTTTATGGAGAGAGTCTGAATTACACGGATAGAACCAATTTACATATATACAGACTGAACAAAATGAATATCCAAAACTTTAAAAAGAATAGAATCCTGCTGAACAAAGAAGTCGAACATTTAAGCTTTTTGACAACTTGTAAAAACAATGGAATTACACCTAAATTTTTACAGATTAGAAACAAACCGATGAATTATAAAGATAAAACCATTTTACAAAATTGTGAAATTAAAAGATTAAGTGCCTCTATTAGAGTAAAAAGAAAAGACATAGATAGATTAAGTAAGAAAAACTACAGATTATATGATCAATGTATGCAAGAGAATGATAGAAGAAACAAAAACAGCATTAATTAAAATATTTGCTATTATAGAAAGACAACAATTTATAGATAGAAGGAGACACTTTCATAAAATAGAAAGTCTCATAAGAGAAAAATATAATAACAAAGAAGAAAAAGAAAAAATACCACCATTAGAAGACAAACCAATGTTCATTAACAAATCTAATAATGAATTGACATTCTACAAGTTAAAGCACTCAATAGAGGCATGAGATATGCATATAAACAAAAAATTCCAAAAGCCGGGATCATAATCCCATATATTGAAGACGTCATCAAGAAACTACCAAAGAGACAAAACCCAACAAGATTCAAAATAGAAAGAGCAATCAATAACAAAGCAAAAGAAAAAGAAGAACAAGTACCAGCTATAAAATATGAGAGACAAGAATTGATGAACCTCAAGAACAACCCAGCAATTAAATGCTTAAGCGCTGATAAAGCCAAACAAGTTATTTTATTAGACAAAGATGAATATGATATAAAAATGAAAAAGGCTATAGCAGAATTGAATGTCAAAGAGACTACACATGATCCAATTCTAAGAAAAATTGCTATTATTAAAAACCATGGACATTTACCAGATAATATTAAATATAAAGCCATTCCACCAATTGGAGCATCTATTCCAAGCATATTCAGCAAAATCAAAATGCGTAAAAAAGAAGAACCCTTAAGACCAATAGTAAATAAAGCAACAGTTCCAACTATTCTCCTAGAAAAAGAACTATTAAAACATTTAAAACAGTACTATAATCAACATAATTATACAATTAACAACTCCATTGAAGTGGTTAATAAAGTCAAAGAACTAAAAACAACCGATTTTCTTATGATCAGTCTAGATATTGTCTCTCTATATCCAAATACTCCTGTTTACGAAGCAATTCAATTATTAGATCAAAGATTAAAAGATCGAGAAATATCTGAATCACAAAGAATTAGTATTATCCAGGCAATAAAACTAGTAGCTGATAATAACTAATTCACATATAATAAAAAAATCTACCGACAAAAACAAAGTGCACCAATGGGGTCCCCAATTTCAGGACTTCTTGCTGAAATAATATTGCAAGACATAGAAAATCAACTCTTTAAATCATTCAATCAAAAACAACTGATAATGTACGTAAGATACGCTGACGATATCCTTATCTTCTGGAAGCAATATGAAAAAGAACTAGATGCATTTGTAAAAAAATACAATAGTTTTTATCCAACAATACAAGTTACTATGGAAAAAGAAATTAACAGACAACTACACTATTTAGACATTTCTTTATTCAGAAACAATAATATGGTTGAATACGAAATATATAGAAAACCAACATTTATTCCAGCGATAATTCCGATTGATTCAAATCATCCATGGAAGAAATATAAAAGATCAGCACTTCAATTCTATCTAAGAAGAGCATTAACCCATTCCTGTAATAAAAACAGAGAAATGATTGAAATTAACTGGATAAAAAGAACTGCTATGAAATTTGGATACAAGAAAAAGATTATTGAAGATATACTTGAAAATACAAAAAAATCTTTCAATAAAAACAAAAATAAACATAAAACTGAAATAAAATTTGCGGGTAAATTTCCCTACATTCCTCCAATAACGAATATACTAAAGAAGGAATGCGTTAAAGAACATATGATATTAGCAGAAATTGTTATAGATAACGAAACTATATTAACAACAGGAAAATAAAGATCAATGCTTGATAAAGCCGGTGTATATTCTATACCAACAAAATATTCTACAGAAATAAAAAGAAATGAAAGAAATAAAATATACATTGGAAGTACAAAAAGAAGATTTAAAGCCAGATTAAATGAACATATATCCAACTGGAACAAAAAAGAGAACAAAACATAATTAATACAACATTGTATTGAAAATGAAGCTTTTCCAGATTGGTATGAAGCAAAATTATTAACGTCACATAAAACAAGAAATCAAATATTAACCTCAGAAGCAGTAATAATTGAAAAAGCTAAGGAAGTAAATTGTAATAATAACGATCCAATGAATCTTCCATACGCTTGGAAATATCTTATTGAAAAAGAAAATAACATTAATAAAATATACATAAAAAGAAGAACTTATTAATATATCAACAAACGGATGGCAACATAAAATGATTTAGAATCAGAAATTCAAAAGATCCAATTATATAAGAACACGACTAAGAATGCGCAATAACACCAAAAATAGAATGCGCATGAGTTCAACTGCCGTGGAATGTCGGACTCTGCCAGTAGAATTCATGTAGGTGGCTGGGAAACAACTTGTATGAGAAGTAACTCATAAATATACCCACTGAAGATGATTCCAAAAAGGAATTGAAACTAGTATGGGATCTTGAGCCACGGGAAGCAGAAAATTCAGCCATCATCTGTAATAAGGAATTATGTTACCAATTTCAACTTGGAAGCTTATGCCACGAGAAACGGAAAGTGTGCCATCATCGATAAAAAGAGGACTTATTACCAATTCAGCTCACCATCGTCGAGAGGTTTGAAAGTTTTAAACTTTTTTAATTTTCATAAATCACGTGTTAAAAGAGAAATCTGGAATAATGTCAATCATTTAATAACTATTTTCTCTACATATTGGAAGACTTTGCCAAATTTGAGCTACGTCTGAGTATCCATATAAAGACATTTTCCATATAGGTTCGAAAACTTCAAATAATGAAATTCTAAAATATCTTCGGGAACCTCGAGAAGGAATATGAATAACAAGTTGAAATAAATTTTTTTGTAATATTGAAGTTTCCCGTACTCAAATTTCTAATAACGTGAGAAACAGTAAATAATATGAAGACAAGTTTGTTGACATATAGATAAATTATTTTTTATCCACGTAATAAATTCGACAAATATAATATTTGTTGAATCAATATAACACTCAAATTGTTATCACATTTACACTCAACAATATCACATGGGTTCTGCATTCAGCCTCTGAGATGTATTGTTTAAAATAAAAATCAGTTTACTGTGGAATTAACTTTTTCACAGTCTTATAGAGGTTATTATTCAAAAAAGTTGGTGGTCAAATTTTCGAACTAAAGCCTAGTTCATCATCAGAACTACGTCACTGGAGTAGTTGCTGCCACTCAGTTGGAAGTGTCCAACTGAAATTATCGTTAATTGTGGTACTTCTCGCTATTTCCATCCCTTCTTCTAGTTTCCTCTTTACTAAGTTTGATTGGTGGGCGATTATTCTTACCGAGTCTCAATTTATGGAGTGTCCACTTGTTTGTATATGTCTATCTAGCTCTGTTTTGTTACTAATGTTCCTAATAGCTGCTTTGTGTTTTTTCATTCGGACTTTAATACTTCTTCCTGTTTCTCCTATATAGCTGAGCCCACAGTTACAGTCGATGCAATATACTACTACTCCTTGCAATTGCACACAGTAGTAGTATATTGCATCAACTGTAACTAATGCAAGAAGGAGCAGTATTAGTTGATGCAATATACTACTCCTACTTGCCATTGCAAGAAGGAGTACATATTGCATCGATTGTAACTGCAGGCTCAGCTACATAGGAGACACAGGAAGAAGTATTAAAGTCCGAATGAAAGAACACCAAGCAGCTATTAGGGACATTAGTAACAAAGCAGGGCTAGGCAGACATATACAAGCAAGTGGACACTCCATAAATTGGGACTCGGTAAGAATAATTGTCCACCAATCAAACTTAGTAAAGAGGAAACTAGAAGAAGGGATGAAAATAGCAAGAAGTATCAAAATTAAAGATAATTGCAGTTGGACACTTCTGACTGAGTGGCAGCAACTACTCCAGTGATGTAGTCCTGATGATGAACTAGGCTTTAGTTCAAAAATTTGACCACCAGCATTTTTGAATAATAACCTCTATAGGACCAGTAAAAAAGTTATTTCCACAGTAAACTATGAATAGAGGTGCCACAAATTCGTTTACAACTAGGATAAAAATCAATTTTTTTAAATGTTTCAATGGATAACACTCTGTATTTCAGATTCCTCCACATTTCCTTCTTTTAGCAGCAAATTTAATATCAGGAAAGAAGCAGTTTCTTTTTTTTTTCTCCTTATTTATTTATTTTTTTCCTTCCACAGCTTCTGTTTTCTCTTAATACTGCCACTTCCTCTTAGTTCTACTTGTTTCTAATCATCTCCTAATAATGAAATGTCCAAATTCTTGTTTTTACTAAATATATCTGCACAATAGAATAATTCTGCATTCAAACTGAATTTCAAAGTGGTGGAGAAATTTCGTTTAAACAAAATGTGACCAGCTTCATAAACAGTGCCAAAACTTGTGGAACTTTATTTTTGGAGAATCAGCTTGCTGCAGAGCAGTGCATTAAAAGCAAGTAGTCAGATAAAATATCTATTCACAACTTTTAGTAACATTAATAATTCAAATGCCCCCCCCCCTTCTTACAATATTTAAATATTTAAACAATGTAAAAACTTTTTGAAAAATAAACACTTTTCTTTTTTTTAATTAGTCTTTAAAAAAAAAAAACTTTTCGGGAAAATAAAGATCCATAAAAAGGGGTTTCCAGCTCGTCCTTTAGTGAGTGGCTATGCAAGTCCCACTCACCCTCTTGAGTATGCCTTAGCTACACACCTTAAGCTGATCATTTCCACCTCTGACTACTCTATGGTCAGTCCCACCCAGGCCCTTCAAAAGATCAAAAGTTTTCAACCCTCTCCTGCTTCATTCGCATTAGCATCCAGGGACATTATTTCTCTTTATCCCAGAATCCCACTTAGGGCTGTGCACTCCACTACTGAAGAAAAATTGACTTGCAACAATGTTGACACCATGGAAGTTCAAAGTGTACTCAGAGCATTAAAGCTCATTCAGGATAGATCTTATTTCAGGTTTAATGACATAACCTACAGGCAGAATGGGGGTGCGCCCGTGGGTTCACCCTTTTCTTCGATCCTGGCTGAGATTGTCCTACAGCAGTTGGAAAACAAAATTATTTCACAAGTTTCTCTAAAACTGGCCCTCTAACTCAGATATACAGATGATGTGTTGGTTTTTTGGACTCGCCCACTTAAAGATTTTGTCGACATTACGTCACAAACTTATCCGTCAATAAATTTCACCTACGAATTAGAAGTTAACAATTCTATTCCGTTCTTGAACTTTCTTTCATGAGAGAACCGGACACCCATGCAATAAAATACTTAGTATACAGGACAGCCTCTACCAATCCTACAATTATTCCATATCAGTCAGAGCATCCAATGTCGCATAAATTATCTGTTCTCAGATTTCTGCTTAGAGCTTTTACCCATTCATCCTCTTCAAAATTTCGTTGAATAGAGATAGAAAAGATTTGTAAAATCGCTGCACTACATGGATATCCAGGACATATTGTAAAAGGATTGCTTCATAAAATCAAGAAAGCCAACCCTACAACTCATTGTTGTGAACCAGCTACCTTGCAATTTACCGGCTCTATGGATAGCCATCCTACTATAAATTTTCTGTTGAAAAACCAATGTAAAAAATATAACAAAGACTGTGGAAGGAAAAAAATAAAGACGGCGAACATTCTATCCATAATAAAAAAACAACAAGGACCGTATTAAAGGGGAGGACAGACATGGTGTGAATATCATTCTCATGGAAGCTGTTGAAAGTAACGACTTACCTAAAAATTACATAGGTTCTACCCGGAGAGGGTTAAAGACCCGATTGCACGAACATGTTTATAATATTAAATCAAGGCCAATGACTACTGCTTTGGCCAGGACTACGTACAATGGGACTCATTATCCCAATTGGAATGAATCACGGATTATTTCAACACCAAAGAATTTGTCATCATTACTCTTTACTGAGAGTTTGTTCATTTTTGCTAATGAACACACATGTTGCAATGCCTATATCCCATGTGATATACCGCTTCCACGAAGCGGTGAACAAGGTTTTTCTCCACCACTTGAAATTCAGTTTGAATGCAGAATTATTCTATTGTGCAGATATATTTAGTAAAAACAAGAGTTTGAACATTTCATTATTGGCAGATGATTAGAAATAAGTAGAACTAAGAGGAAGTGGCAGTATTAAGAGAAAACAGAAGATGTGGAAGGAAAAAAAATAAATAAGGAGAAAAAAAAGAGACTGCTTCCAAACAGTCAAGAATCTGGTTAATCTGGGTATATAGTCACCACCTAAGTTTTTAGTATTCAAGCCTTTCCTGTTGACAACAATAGTGAAGTACCGCATAAACCATCACCAAAGACTTGTCACAATGTATTTATTGGTTGAAAATTGACACTCTTCAACTAATTGGTCTGAAGATGGCCTCAATGTGAGGCCAAAAGTTCTTACCTGTATATATGTTTTTAATAAATGCTTTTAACTAGTATGTGTTTTTAGATCCTTATGAGTGTGAATCATATTTCGAAGGTAAAACTATTATCAATTGGTGTCTTACAATACCGCTGAGAAGCAATGTTCTCACTATGCAACAGGCAGTGAAATATTTTCACCTCAGGAATGATTTTCTTCACTGTACCACACAAATCTAGGAGTGTTCTAAATGCATGTACATCATTAGTTTGTACACTCTTAAGTTGATTTCATAGGTAACACTTTCTAGATTAAAAAACTGAATACAATCACTTGCTGCCCGACATCAGAGCTGTCATCATAGAGATACAAATATGAATACTTTTACTTAGCAATAGAATTTAGCAAAGTCATTTCCACAAGTAATACACACCACATTGATAGTTGCCAAATGCACCAGTTCCTTGCTCATGTTGAAAGCTGCTATATGTACCAGTTCCTTGCCCATGTCGCTGGATCTTATTTCTTTGCAATCTACCGAGGGGTATGGTAAGAAGCCAGAGTCACTTCCTATCTATTAATAAACAACAAAATTATCATTGACTGCTGTTGTTGAGCTGATACAAGTTTCCACAGGAAACCTAGGTATCAGTCAAGTAACAGAGTAATATATATGATGTCCCAAGTAAAGCAGGTTTTTTACAGTTCTGCGGGTGGTATATCAGGGAGCTGCAATCAGACAGCCGCTGCTTGATGGGGTTATCATTATTATTATATGAAGTTTAGAAATTAATCTTCATACTGATGTTTTATATGTTATATGTACAACCCACCAACTGTTATAAGCAATGGACAAATTCTGCAATAAAACACTTATTTCAAAACAATTACTTGCCACATGAACTTTAAAATCCTGCACTGAAATCACCAACATACAAATTGCAGGGCAGAAGTCAGAATTCACACAACTGCAGCATTTGATAAACTGAAAGGTGGAAAGTGAAGCCTTTTACGTTTTGTCATGGAATGTTCTAGGCAATATCTGTGGTTCTCCATAGTGCAGGAGAGAAACGGGTAAACTGCCAAGTCTAAGCTGAAGCTTCTCTGTTCATTTAATATATAGCCACTCACCATTCACTTTGTGCTATTTTATCATAGGCTACTTCTATTCATTTAGCACATGTTCAAAATCAAAAGTGCTAAAAATTTCAATTTATCAGAGGGAGGGAATTGTAACAGCAATTTTTCTAAAATAGAGGGGCAAGAGGAGTTGTTTTTTAAGATTTTAATAGCATAGGATCCATATTTTAGTACAGAGTGCCACACACATGAAAAAATTATGGGTGAGGCTGCTTTTGCATGAGCACCTATGCACAGCAGTACTGAAAAATGCAAAAGTGAAACACACTTGGACAGTAAGAAACATCTGTGCCACAAAAAAATAATACTGGTTCAGCTGAAGCTGTTGATATTCACTATAATGTAAACACAGACTTTTCCACTTTTTCAGTGTTTTCTCTACAATGTGAAGATCTATGAAAAATATTTGAAATACAAGTAATATGAGTGACATTGTCCACTTTCAAATCGAAGTGCATTTCCATTTAAATGACAGTACCATATATATGCTTTGTTCATTTGGATAATGGTGTCCCATGAAGTTCTACAATGTTCAGGGGAACTAAAAGTTTAGTAATGATATATGTAAGCACAAAATTCACTGGGCATATACCAGGGGCAGGTTTACCATTGGGCCAACCTGGATCATGGCCCAGGGCGCTGCACATAGAGGGGCACCAAAATTTTGAGAATACATGTGGCGCAAGACGTTTTATCTCACCCCCCCCCAGAGAATGAAATGGGATTTTTCATTTCTACACATTATAAACTGAGTAGTATAATACCTTTAATTCTTAGGGAAATATTAAATGGTGTTAGTACATTCAACGTGTTTAATTATTAAAAATATTAATTCATTTTGAAAGTGAGTTCAGTAAGACTCAGAAGCCTCCGAGGAAGTTATTTCTTCATGCTTCCTGGCAAGGTCAAAACTCAGAAGAGGGTGGAACATTTCTTTTACAGTTCACCCTTTTCTGCAGCAACATTTGAAAAATTTTGGAAATAAGGGAAGTGGAAATGTTTCATGCCTTTCGAAGGATGTATGTGAAGAATTCATTTCATTAATGGCCTTATCAGTCACTGACGCAATAGTTAAAGAGTTGAAGTCGAGCAAATATTACTCTATTATTATAGACTCCACTCCAGATTTGTCAAAAGTTGACCAGTTGACTGTTATTTTTCGTTATGTTCTGAAAAATGGACAACCAGTAGAACGATTTATTTGTTCCTTGCCCAACTCTGGTCATAAAGCAGAAGACATGGAGAAAGCTTTATTGAAGCTGTTACAAGATTTAAAAATAGATGTTAAAGAAAAGACTCAGAGGCCAAAGTTATGACAAAGCGAGAAATATGTCTGGTGAATATTCAGGTCTTCAAGCTCGACTAAAAAGTCATAACAGTTTAGTCTACTATATTCCATGCGCAGCACACTCTCTTAATTTGGTAGGGAAATCTGCAGCAGGATGCTGCCTTGAACCTACATCTTTTTTTATGTTCGTATAGGAAATATACAACTTTTGGTCATTTTCATCACATAGGTGGCAAATCTTGAAGACAAGTCTTCAATATAGTTCTAAGCTCCTCAGCGAATCTGGATCGCAATCGCCACTTCTTGTACCCAAAAGATTATGTGAAACCTGATGGTAAGCAAGCGTTGATGCATGCAAGGCCTTACGCTCTAGTTATTCCTGCATTAGAGATGCACTTCAAGACTTTGCAGAAAACACCGGTGAAAAATTAGAAGCAGAGGGTTAAAAGAATTCTTGAAATCGTCATCACACGTGTAAGTTAAGTTGAAAAATTATGAGCGGGATGTTTCGGTAGCGACTTCTACGATTTCAATGTTTTCGCGGTATCTGAGAGCATGCCAATTGGGAGCCGCGGGCGTATCGCTGATGGTTAAAATTGAAAGGGAGGTGGAAGGGCTACCTTTCTTAACATCAGTGATATTCTCCATCAAAAACGCCGGTTTATGCTGCGGTAAGTACTACCAACATAGTGGGTAACGCCTGTTGATAGGGATAGATTAGACACCTTGTAAATCTAGGGGTTTATTGAGATCTCTGTCCTTAAGGATGAGTTTGAGAAGATGTGGAGGTGGTTTCACTGCAATCCTGTAGCCAAAAGACTTGAAAATAGAGCAAACTTTATGGGTGAAGGACAGGCTAAAGGGCAAAGTGCCCATCTGATGGGTAGTGGAAGGTTCAAGCAGTAAACTAGATCTATTCTGTGATTCAAACCTCTTGATTAGTCTATGTAATAAGATGATGTTCTGATATTCTAGTTGCAGAGCAGAATGGCTGTTGCAAATAAGGTTGGCCCGGTGAATGTGTGACTTAAGAGCAGACAGTTTGTATTTTCCAAAAGTGCGAGAATGGTAAGGGATGATATTATGGGTGGCAGAAGGTTTCCTGTAAAAAGAGAGGCCAAGTGAGAAATCTGGGCTGATGTTGATCTCAACATCCAGAAAACTAATATTATTGTTGAAAATTTTCCTCTCAAGAACAGATCGACAATAATATTAGTTTTCTGGATGTTAAGATCATCATCAGCCCTGATTTCTCACTTGGCCTCTCTGTTTACAGGAAACCTTCTGCCACCCATAATATCATCCCTTACCATTCTCGCACTTTCGGAAAATACAAACTGTCTGCTCAAGTCACACATTCACCGGGCCAACCTTATTTGCAACAGCCATTCTGCTCTGCAACTAGAATATCAGAACATCATCTTATTACATAGACTAATCAAGAGGTTTGAATCACAGAATAGATCTAGTTTACTGGTTGAACCTTCCACCACCCATCAGTTTGTTGGCACTTTGCCCTTTAGCCTGTCCTTCACCCATAAAGTTTGCTCTATTTTCAAGTCTTCTGGCTACAGGATTGCAGTGAAACCACCTCCACATCTTCTCAAACTCATCCTTAAGGACAGAGATCTCAATAAACCCCTAGATTTACAAGGTGTCTAATCTATCCCTATCAACAGGCGTTACCCACTATGTTGGTAGTACTTACCGCAGCATAAACCGGCGTTTTTGATGGAGAATATCACTGATGTTAAGAAAGGTAGCCCTTCCACCTCCCTTTCAATTTTAACCATCAGCGATACGCCCGCAGCTCCCGATTGGCACAATGTTAAGCGAATCGCCCCGTTCAGCAATTGGCATGCCCTTAGATACCGCAAAAGCATTGAAATCTACCTTACCCCTAACACCTGCAATACTGAAGCACCTTTTAACATCCCTATTATTTGGAAAGCGATTTTGAAATCTGGCAACAACCGACGCTTTTACCACGTGTCTCATTTCATGGCTGATGAAGGTAGAAGTCGCTACCAAAACGTCCCGCTCATAATTTTTCAACGTAACTTACGCGTGTGATGATGATTTCAAGAATTCTTTTAATGTTTTGTGTGTTACGTGCTTTCCTGCCAATTCTTCTCACTAAGAAGCAGAGGGATTATTAAGTAAGGTGAATTTGTTAGAAATGGGCATTCTCTTAGAGCTTTGGAATGATATTTTACAAAGAATTGATAGTTGCAATAAAACACTGCAGAAAGTGAATATTGACTTTTCAGTTGCTGTAGAACTGTACTATTCACTTATTAAATATTTAAGTGTTCTCCGGAATAAATTTGATAGGTATGAAGAAGATGGAAAACTGTTGTCTCAGTGTGACGAACATAAGAAAAATGTTACTAGAAACCCGTCAGATAAAACTACAATTTCAAGAGATGAATGGCAATAAAGAAACTGTTTTCACTGGAAAGGAACATATGCGAATATGCGTTTTTCGTACGATCATTGATAACTTAGTGCAGCAGTTGAAATGTCGACAAGATGTGTATTCCGATGTGGAGAACATGTTTGGGTTTCTAACGCAATTATCAAATGTTGATGAGACAACAGTATCTCAAAAGGCAAAAAAAAAAAAAAAATCTACTGACAGTTTACCCTCAAGATTTAGGCCCAGAATTTGAACAAGAATGTCTTCATTTCCAGAAATTTTGGAATAATTTAGATAGACAAGCAGTGACAGACTCAAGTGTTAGTGTTCCTGTTGAGGATATGTTGAAACTGATTAGGAAAAAAGAATTGATTCAACTTTTCCGAACATTGATGTTATCCTAAGGATTTACCTATGCGTACCCACCACTAATGCTTCTGAAGAAAGGAGTTTCTCTCTTTTGAAAATCATCCACAATTATTCGAGGACATCTAGTTCTCAAGAAAGAACGAGTGCACTGGCAACTTTGTCATTTAATTCGAACATTGCAGAAACATTAACATTTGATGGTATAGTAGAGGATTTCGCCACAAAGAAATTGAGAAAAAAAATCTTTTAGCGGAGAGTAATTCTACTATATATAAGTTATGTTCATTCATTTCTTCTATATCTCTCAGTCACTTAATTGATGTACAATAAACCATTGCAATAAACATTGGTAGCAGCACTATTATTATATTTAAAAAAATCTCAAATTAATATTGCATACGCTGTAAATTTAAATCCAAATATTTGCAAGCAAATGTTTCAAAAGTGTGTTAAAAAACAATTTCATTTGTAAATATAAAAATTTACTGTGAAATGATGTTTTAAAATTATGCGAATTAAACTTGTGAGAAAACGACATTTATAAAGTTTTGTTTCAGTGCCCAGTTTTAAATAATACATGTGCTAAAAATTTTACAGGGTTGGGTTGTTCTTGAGAATATACTGATTCTTTGTGTGATAAAAAATCTATATGTAATATGTAATTTAAATATGAAATTCTAATCGACCTCAAATTTCTTACAATAAGTTTACTTAGGGGCGTTTGATTTTTCTTGGCTCAGGGCACTGTAACGCCTAAACCCGCCCCTGGCATATACAGAACATACAGGTTCTCCTATAATCAGAACATTAATATAGTTTAACAGCATTATACGAATTGATGAGCAATATCATATGATATATTTTTTTATATGAGTGACATATCATCACTACATAAGGATTTTAACATATGAAGTTATTTTCCCCAAGTGCTCAAAAAAAAAAAAAAAAAAAAAACTATGATAGCACCATACCAAAGTTAATAATTTAACACAAATGATACCAGAATGTCAATAAAAATCATAAATGAAATGATAGATTACTACATGCTTATCAGGGATGAAATACTGAAAATTTCATTTCACCAAGCATTATTCCTAAAAAACTAGTTAAAAATATTTTACATTTCTAACATAATATTTAATAGCCAATGGATAATATTTGTACAGTTTATTGGTACATTTAATCGAGCAACTTCTTTCAAAAACAACTCTGTTGTAAATCAAGATCTGGTTCTAATCCTTCTTTTGTATGACCCAAAATGAAAACACATTTGCTTACAAAATCAATAATATGAGTACCATTCAGCAATAATAACATATGATAAATAAGCTATTTGGATTAAAAAAACAAACAATAATTGAATATATTAGGTATACAAATAAGTTTTAAAGAGTTTTAAGACAACGCAACATGTAATTTGAGAGAAAACAACAATACCTTGGAATTAACTTTTTTATGGGTCTAGTAGAAACTAGGCTTTAGTTCGAAAATTTGAGCACCAACTTTTTTGAATAATAACCTCTATAAGACCCATAAAAAAAGTTAATTCCACAGAACAATATGAATAGAGGTGACATAAATTCATTTACAACAATACCTTTACGAATCAAAATATGCACCATCATTATCTATCACCTTCCACCATTGGTCGGGCAGCTGACGGATTCCAGCCATGAAGAATAATTCGTCGTGTGACGCGATGATGTTGTCAACCCATTTTTGCACTTCGTCACATGTCCCAAACCATACAGCAAACAAACTATGTTGCATCGATCGAAACAAATGATAGTCTGAAGGGGCTATGTCGGGATATACGCCAAGTGCTCCAAAACTTCCCAGCCAAGTGTCAATAATGCTTCCTAGACCGATTTCGCGACATGCCGCCTAGCATTGTCATGCAGTAATTTCACGGGACACAATCCTTTGCCTGTGAATGGACGTTTCCGACAGATTTCCTGGTTCAATTGCAGCAATTGTTGCTTGTAGCGATCAGCAGTAACAGTTTGACCCTGTTCCAATAGTTCATAATAGAGCACACCCTTCATATCCCACCAGATGCACAGCAGAACTTCCTTGGAGTGAATATTGCGTTTCAGTGTCAAAGTCGTTGCTTCACCGGGGTCTACCCAGTGTTTTTTTGCATTTGGGATTGTCGTTCCATATCCACTTTTCATTACCCATAACGATTTTCCACAGGAAAGACTTTCTGTGTTTATTTAACAGATTCAAACACTTCATGACACGTTCATCCTTGTTTCTCTGGCTGAGGTAATGTGGCACCCATTTTGCTCCCTTCTGAATCTTTCCCATTGCATGTAAACAATTGGAAATCGGTTGTTGAGTTACCCCCAGTTGTTCAGCTAGTTCTTTTTGCGTTTGAGATGAATCTTCATCCAGGAATGCTTGCAGTTCCTCATGTGCAACCTTCAGCAGGGAGCCGTTTCGTTCTCAATCGCTAACATAAAATCACCTGCTTTAAACCATCTAAACCAAAACTCATACGTGCTTTTCGATACAATATTCTCCCCCAGAACAGAACAGATCGATGCACATGCTTTTGCAGCACTTTTTCCTTGATGAAATTCGTAACAAATGCAGTGTCGAATAAATGCAGTATCACTTGCTACCTTTTACCTACCAATGTGCAAGTGCGTTTGACTGTTGGGCAAACTTCTGTGTCACATTTTATACTTTGGACCAGTTACGGTCACATGACAACAACATGGGGGGATGTCGGATATGTGAATAAGCGGTATACGTCGCACACACAAAAAAATACTTTACAACTTGTTTGTACGCCTAATTCCTTTTACTCACACATTTACAATTTTAGCCATCAAATTTACTTGATCATTTTAAGATTTCATGACCTGAATTTAGTTAGGCCAGTGGATCACAGATCCATTGCAATTTGTATAATCTTCTTATTGAAGAGTTCTAAGAGATGAATTAATAAGCATGCAACTAATACAATAACAAGCAAATTTACAGCTAAAGGGTTGAAAATGTCATGTAACCTTATAATGAAATAAGACTATTTTGAATGAAGGATCTTACTTGTTCTAAACGCCATAGAGAATGAAATAAGAGCTATGGCCACAAAGGTTATCACTATGGTCACAATGATACAGCATCTCTGAAAATACGAAATATAATTCTGTAATTGACTTTTTACATTATTTTGAGTAGCAAAAAAAAAAAAAATGTATGAAGACAAATTAGGGAACACTTCTTCAATAAATAAATCATATTTGTAAGAATGGCACATAATCCTTAATGTTACAACTTTTGTAGATATTGAGAGTCACCATTTTTTTTATCAAAGACTTATCCTGTCTCATAAAGAAAAACATGTAGGGATTCATCAATAAATGACTTCTGTAGTTAGGTGCAACTAATCATTTATTTATTTTTATTTACTAGCCGAGCTTTTGCACCTCGACGGAGAGCTTTTTCAAGGCTTCATACAACTTTTAAGGTTAACCAAAAACCCATTAAACTCACTCATCTCAAAAGTCAAGAAAAGATATAAACTCCCAGAACTCCCAAAGGATTTGTCACATGGCCCAAAAATACCACCTGGAGCATGCCTACCTCATTTATTTGGAAGACTAAAAAGCCATAACCCCGGAGAAAAACTTCGCCCCATTGTATCAAAACGAAAGTGCCTCACAATTGGTTTTGAAAGAAGTAAAGATCCAGACTTACAAATTTTGCTAGCAGACATTGGCCACCAAGACCAAAATTGACAGTGGCCATAAAAAAAAAAAAAAAAAAAAAAAAGAAAAAAAAATTCAGTGGCCAAACTTTGAAAAACAAATCAAATTTTATATTTCATACCATTATTTTTATAAAATTGCTTAGTATAATATCAGTACATTTCATTTTGATCATTTCAATTATAGTATGCTTAAAAGGTGAAACTGAAGTAATAAAATACATAAATGAATCTTTGTAGTTTGGTCGGCGAGATTTCACGCTATCCTCCCACCATATAGTCTTATCGCATCTTCAGGGTCAAAATTATTAATTTTTATTCCTCATGTTTTGATCCTAATGAGACTTCCAAGTGTGTTATTTTTCATTAGAAGGCTTCTTTAACTTAATGAGTGTTTGACTGCTGACCAAAGACATTCCACATGAGCATTCAATGGTGGTACCATTAAAAGCACAGTTACAAGATCTCTCATGATTTCAAAAGGCTTTAGATAATCTGAATTCTCTAATTTGCTTAACGAATCTTTTAAATTAGACGAAATTCTGTTAGGATTCACACTAATGAGAATCTTCTTGAATTGAAGCCACGATTCCAAAGCACTATCAGGGTTAGACTTCAAAACTTTGCATATTTCAGTTATTGCATCATTACCATGATTGTTAAACCTTCAGAAGATTTGAGAAATAGCACCTCATCAAAAGAGTGGACACATTTGCATAAAACAGATGTTTGGACATTACTAAATCATTTTTTTAAAGTTTTTGTGTAACTCTTTTTTCAATAAATCAATGCTATTTTCTGTAGAACCTAGTCCTATACCTTCATCATCTGCAATACATCTTTGTTGATTACATGAAGTGCTGATTTGGTGACCTTGAAATGTTGATGGCATGTCATCATTTTGAGACAAAGATTCTTTAAAAGAAGACCAATTTTCCCACTTCATCTGCAGGCTTTAAAACAGCCAACTCTAGTTCAGTAACATAGTGCAAAGCACTATTGATGTCCACATCAGTTTCTTCCAGCTTCCTAGAACATTCAGCAACAAATGAAATTATGTCAAAGACTCCATTTGTCCTCTGAATGGATATGTATATGACCAAAATTTGATTTCAGAAAATTGAGCTAAAAATTAGAATTCCCAAAAATGATCATAATTTTTTTTTATGGGTTTCATTTATGTTTTTTTTAATGTGATGCTGCCTGTTTTGCAATTTAAAAGCTTTTAACCACATCTAAAAAACTATCAGATTCAATTATTTTTACAAGTAAGTATTTTGGTAAAAAACCTATGTATTTTAATGTGAATCTGTTTCACATTTTTCGAAAAGGAGTTTGAAAAATGGGAAGAATGTTAAAGAAGTGAATATTGGCATTTCCAAACATAGAAACTTTATCTTTCATAGAAATTAGGAAGTGGGATGTTTTTCTTGAGGTACATTAAGAAGTGGGATGTTTTTCTTGAGGTATTAAAAGCACACTGATTACAGTAAAAAGTACTTTGGAAGGCAGAGAATATGAAAAAAAGCCTTTGCTTTTTGCTGACCGTGATAAGTCATAGATATAAATCAGGAAGAACATCCAGATTATTGATTATTTGGGGTTTGGGGTTACCACTCATTTTGCCAAATTAAATTCCTGGAGTTTTCCCATCTGCAGACAATAGTATTTTTAAAAGCCACACAAACTGTATTTAAACTGGATGAACAGTATTACAGAAGCAACACTAACAGACAAAACTTGAACTAAATCACCTGCTGACGGTAAGGTGAAAAAAACCGAACTAACACACAAAAAAGAAAAATCTTTGCCAATCTCTTGTAAACATCAGAACTGGTGTAAAAAAAAAAAAAAAAAAAAAAAATACTTACGCACAGGAATACCATACCTGCCAACATTGGCAAGAGCCTTGTCAGTAGTAAACAGTATTATTGCGTGGCATACATAGACACGTTGTTATGAAACTATGCATCTCTCTGTGAAAAAGAAATATGTCACAACAAAACATTACAACAAACAAGGGCGAAACACAAAGTTGATTCCCCTGGCGAGGGCATTATACGTAACATTGCTAGATTTAAGTTTGAAACTTCCACAAGTAAAAATCAGTCAGATGCGTTCTAAATCCCACAACGCTTGACAGACAGGAAATCTAAGCAAGTGAACCAACCCACAGTGCATGAACCTCCACTTACCATATGATCATACTGCCTCTAAAATTGTAGTTTATGTCAAGATGAGACCAAAGAAGGAAAAAAAGAAAAAGCTGAACTTTTCAACTGGGTGAAAAATCAAAACACATAGCAAGAATGCGAACTAGGGTCAGTTTGTTTCTTGTTGACTCTGCAGCTGAACAACCATTGCTTAATTTCTCTTTCTGCTGATATCCTTCTCTCCCTATTTCTTCATTGATGCTTTTCTTTCCTTTCTTTTTTATACCCTCTCATAACAATAATCCATCATATATCCATCATGCTGAAAGAACTTTCAGCCTGAGGACCATGAGTGCATGATCGTTAGGGTGGATCGAAAAACCCCGAATTTCTCTGATTGAAATGCCTTAGTGTGGAAAAATTGTGAGTGAGCAACAAGAATTGTGTGAAATATTTTTGGAATCTGTTAACATCTTTGGCTCTGACCAGAGGCTCAAAGTTTTGAAATTTCACTAAAAATATGAAATTTTCGAGTGTCTGTCTAAAATACCAGAATTACTCAGGTAGAAATGCCCTAGTGTGGAAAAGATTTTAATATCCATCAACAACAGACGCATAAAGTATAATTCCAATCAGTTAATTTATTCGGCTCTGATCAAAGGCTTGAAGTCTCAAAATTTTACATAATAAACACGAAATGTATAAGATTGTTTATAGATTAAAACTCGTCTCCGATGTCTCATCATAGTCTCATAATTATTCAACTTTATGATGTCTTGAGGTTGATTTGTTGAAGTCGGATTTGTGATCAACCTGTGTCATGATCTTTCCAGACAGTAGGGTAGATCGTATGTATCCATCCCTATTGTTGCGCCCAAACACGCGAGCGGATGCTTCAGTCACTAGTTTCACTATCCGATCAACAGTTTGCGTGTGACATGGAAATTGGGAGAAATCACAGCCCGTTGGCCTTTTTGTGGAGACTCATCGATTCCTCTGAGCTCATTCGGCTCAAGACTGGAGGTGGTGTAACTTCACAGTGAAACCAGTCGATAATGTTTATGTAGTTCTTGGCTTTACAGAGAAGCTTATTCACTAATAGTCCCTCTTGCATTGATTATTCTCTGGGCTGTGAGCTGTCTAATTTCGGCTCTATCATCTGTAAGCATAGCCAACAGTAGATTTTCAGGGGAAGCGAAGAACACATTTCTAGCGATAACTGGGTCAATAACCTCTGAAGGTTTTCTGGCAAGAATCTAGATCTGTCAACGAGTTCCCATAAGTGCTTTGCACCATCTATGTTGGGTGTTTAGTTTTGACAGTAAACCATAAAGGTGTGTAAACTTATACGATGTATTCCACAATCTGCCTGAATTCTGAAGATGGTTTTGCAGTAGCGATGTATAGCCTCAATAATCTGTTTGCAGTTGTCAACCAACGGGAGTGTGAGAGCAGCCCCGGATTACGTGTACTGAGGTCAGATGAGCAGGTGCCTGATTGAACTGCATGTGATATTTCCAGAAAATATTTTTGGTCCGTACTCAAGTCTGAAGCTGTAATTGAAAGTAAACCACAATCCACGTGTTCACCTATGGGCCCACTTGTTGTACCATCTATATGTTCGAACAGGTGTCTGAGAGGTAGCTCATTCAAATGGAGGAGGCGAATTACCCATTGCAAAGGCTTGCCAATTTTTAGCTCCAGACGATGAATTATACCAGATTTGTACCCGGTATTTATTGTGGTTCCATCACAACTGGAAATTGGCTGTCACACAGATCTTTTGGGATTCCAAAAAATGGGACAAACAAACGTTTGTCTTAGAGGAGGATTTGAACTTGGGAGACTTCGGATTTGCCATCGCATTCGCCATTATGTCAGCGAAGTTATACTGCAGCGTTTCAGTACAGTCAAACTAGCGGAAATGGTGCGGCACCGGCGGTGGCCTCAAATCCTCACCCCACGTTGGTAAGAACAATGGCGGCCAAGTTCATTCTGAGGAGGGTTGACCAAGACCGGATGGCTGGATTTGCTGAGAGGGAGCGTGAACGAGAGGGTATTATCACAATACATTTCGAGTTTTTTATGTAAAATTTCGAAACTTCAAGTCTTTGGTCAGAGTCGAATAAATTAACTAATTGGAATTATACTTTATGCATCTTACTGTTGACGGATATTAAAACCTTTTCTGCACTAAGGCATTTCAATCCGGGTAATTCTGGTATTTTTGACAGACACTCGAAAATTTCAATTTTTTTTTTTTTTTTTTTTTTTTTTGTGAAATTACAAAACTTTGAGCCTTTGGTCAGAGCCAAAGATATTAACCGATTCGAAAAGTATTTCACACAATTCTTAGTGGTGCTCACTCACAACTTTTCTGCACTAGGGCGTTTCGATCAGAGTATTTCGGGTTTTTTGGACCCACCTTAATGATCATATCAAAGTTTTAACTATACAATGTGAAAGAAACATTCTTCTTATAATATGTGGCCAATACGTCATGATAATTAACACAGCAATCAGGCATCGCTTAATTGACTGTAATTACTGTTTCACACATAATATCAATCACATCAGAAAACTTCAAAATTTCATTGCCCTGGAACTTCCTTGTCCTGGGTGGTGTAATGGATAGCATGCTCGACCGGAAATCGAGATGCAGGTTTGATTCCTGCACCAGGGCGATGAAGTTTTCAAGTTTTCTGATGTGATTGATATTGTGTGCGAAACAGTAATTATGGTCAATTCAGTGATGTCCGATTGTTGTGTTAATTATCATTAAAGCTTTAACTATTTTAGATAAATGGTGTAACTTTGAGAATATTAATACTTTTGAACACCATGCATCAATTTTTACAAATTTTTCAACTTTGTCACTTACATTTTCGGGAATTTCCCCCACCCATATCAAGCTTAAATGCAAAAACTTATGGGACGGAGGATATTTAACAACACAGGAGAGTGGGAACATCACGCAGGGAGAGGCGGTGCGATTATGGGAGAAATCCTTGCACTGTCCGATTTCCGGTTTTGGAAATTTTCCTGCTATTTTCAAGTTGAAATACAAATATTTATGCAGTTAGGCAAATATTATTTAACAATAATACTGGGCAGAGGCAACATCAAGAGAAAAAAGGAATTACGACTGCGGAAAAAATCTGAACTCCGTCAACCTTCTGTTTTCAAATTTTTTGTAAAGATGGAATTCCATCCTTTGACGAACAACCCCTGTCACTCCCCACCCCCACCCCTCCCAATGATGTTCACTTGCGCATTGATCTTGCGAATGACCAAATTAATAACGAAAAAGGCGGAATTCCTCGATTTTGCAGAAGAATCCGATGCCTGTAGATTATGGAAAAATTTTTGATTTAAATGATGACAAAAAAAACCGCGGAATTCTGCGAATCCACTTAAGAATTTCATGCATATCATAAAACAATAACAAAATTAAAAAAAATAATTAAACAAAATGAAAATTCATAGAATCCGTGGTTTTGACAGCGAGGTCCATAGTTCCGTAGTCAGACAACTAAATCCGTAGAAACTATGGACATTCTGTAGTAGTTCGCAGGTATGGGAATTTTACAGTACAACCACGAAAATCCGGAGTTGTCCGGCTCCGGATTTTAGAATTTTCCTACGGATTATGCAGGCTTTCAGCGAACATTCATTAAAAATAATAGAAAGAAAATGCCTAACATCTAAAGTTTTCATTGAATTTTGACGAAATTTCACATGTGAGTTCATTTTGACAGGTCTTGGTTACTGTAAAATTTGCATTCGGTTATTTAAAGATTTGGAGAATTTTTTTTCATAAAAATTTACTGCAGTAGGACTTTTACAATGTAGGCAGTTGAGCTGTCCACCACCGGCAAGAAGCTTTCATCCCCACCGCAACCTTGCGAACCTCGTTCCCCCCCCCCTCGCTTTTTTTATAAACTTTTTTTTTCTTTTCTGCTGTTCAAGAAGAATAGCAGAATGAAAAATGTGATGGCCAACTTTCATACAACGCAAATTTTGTGCCATTTCGTGCCGTTTCCGTGCATTTGGAGTAAAAATTTTCAAAAACGTGTGAGTTCCGTACAAGTAAAAGAAAATAAAATAAAATAAAATAAAAAAATCCGCATAGTACAAGTTAAATAAAATAATTTGTTTCCCCCGTACAGGTCGCCAGAATCGACAATTTAATCAAACATTTTTAGTCGCCACAACGATGAAGTTTATTACCAGTGGCGACCTGGTGACCATGAGTCGGAATCTTTAGAAAGAAGTATGGCAATTTTTTAAAACAGTACTTCCCAAATTCTTATAAGGTCATTGACTCCACAAAGGAATTGATTCATAAGAGCAAAAATTGGAGTATACATAAGGAAGATATATTGGGCAACCTTGATGTATATGTTTGCTTTTTCCTTCAATCCCAGTAGCAGAGGCTAAAAAAACCCCTGAAGAATTGGGTTAGAAATTCGGGACACTACACAGACAATGCTCTTACAAGCATTAGGAGGGCAATGAATGTACCGTATATACTCGCGTATAAGTCGACCCCCCCACTTTCAGAGGAAAAAATCATAAGAAATCTGAAACTCGCGTATAAGTCGATCCCGGAATGAGAAAAAAAAATTTCAATGAATTTATTCAAAAACATTTGAAAACGAAAAAAATTATATATATAATACTAAATTTAATTTGCATACCCAAAAACTTCATCGGAACCCTTCAAAATCCGATCCCGAGTCAGACTCGCCAAACAGTTCAAAAAAGTCTTTCTCCGTCATCGGCGCGTCATCATAAACATCAGCATTCCCATCTATGCCTGTGTCATCAGAATCACCGTCATCATCACTCATAAAAATCTCATCATCCTCTGTGCCATCAAGTTTGTTACTAATGCAACATTTCTTGAATGATTTCACGACCATTTCTGCAGGTATCGCATCCCAAGCATCCTTGACCCATCGCGCAATCAAAACGATATCCGGCTTCTTTAGATTTCCGCCCTTGGTTTCAGTCGGCAAATCGGAACTAATACAATTTTCCCAATACCTCCTCACATTGTCCTTGAAGGGCTTATTAAGGCAGACATCTAGTGGTTGAAGAACAGATGTCAACCCACCTGGGATGACAGCAAGAGTTGTTTTTGAATTTTCTGCAGTTTTTTTCACTTCTGTGCAACAAACATATCCCACACCAAAAGAGAAGATTTCCTCAAAAGTGCACCTGGCCTTTTGTTTCACACATTCTTTAACCAGTCAATTGTTCCGGATTCGTTCATCTATCCTTTTTCATGGGCATGAATGAGCACACCAGACGGAAAGACAATGCTTTTCGGCAGAGTTTTGCGTTTGAAAATAATTACCGGAAGTAGCTTACTGCCGTCGGCCAAACAGGAAAGAACAAATGTGAAACTGGATTTTTCGTGGCCAGTCGTTTTGATCAAGATATTTTTTTCGCCCTTTTGGTTCACCGCCTTATTTCCAGGAAGGTAGAAACACATGGCGGTTTCATCCATGTTCCCTATTTGGGAAAGTTCAAAAGCAGTCTCTTTTCTCTTTTGAATTACATACTTTTAAAATTCCATTATCTTTGCTTCGAGGTCACGAGGTAACTTTTGTGCAATTTTGGTGCGCTGGCGTAGACACAACCCATAGCGGTTCATGAACCTTGTGCACCAACCTGGTGAGGCACGAAAAGTGTTATTTGCGGCTGCAAACTTTTCATCTTTTGCGAGCTTCATTGCTCGCAAACGTATACCAGTCCGTGTTACAATGTAACCATTTTGTCTGCAGACCACAATCCAATCATTCAAGACACTTTCCAGCTCTGGGAAAGATGTCGTTCCACAGCGCAGCACCTTTTGGGATTTTAACCAAGTCTGTTTTTTTTTTTTTTTACGCCAATCTCGAATCAGTTTTTCGTTAATGCCAAATTGACGTGAAGCAGCACAGTTGTTAGTATTTTCTGCAAAAGAAACCACTTTTAACTTGAATCCTGCGTTATAGGACATCCGTTTCTTTACACAATCCGTGTCACCCATAATAGGAGAAGCGAGACACGCGCGATTAAGAACAAGTAACACCTAACACTGGCTGTCACATGGCTCTGTTACGTCGAAGGTCAGCACAATCAACTGGCAGACGGAAGGGCGGAGCTTTCTATGCGCGGCTGTGACTGCACTGTGGATATGCAAAGCCAGGAGAGAGGAGACTTTTCAAAGCGCGGAAAAATTCGGAGGATCGCGATTTCGTGATTCTACCACATCAGTGTTTTTTCTTTCTTTCTTTTTTTCTTTCGGAGGGTTGTGATTTCGTAATTAATACCACATCGGCCTTTTTATTTCTTTTGGGATGGATTGCTTTTTGCCTCATGGGAAGAACTTTTGGACTTACGATTTTTTTAGACCCCGCGTATAAGTCGACCCCATTACTTTGAAGCTCTCATTTTGTCCCAAATTTCTCGACTTATACGCGAGTATATACGGTAGTTACAGACTACAATTACTTCACACATAAGAATGAGGTTTATAAACAAATAATAGGAGCACCCATGGGTTCACTCCTGTCAGGGATATTAGCAGAAGCAATTCTAAGACCATCAGAGAACAAAATATTTAGTATAATATTGATGCTGTAGCTAAGTTTTAAATTTGTACTCGGCAGCAAACAAAGAAATGTTAGAATTAGAAATAAATCTTCTGCTGGCCCAGAGGACCACTAGAATTTGCAAACCACTGGTCCAACAAAATGCTCACTGGTCTGTAAAAAATTAAGACATTCACAATTATATAGAAAATAATATGTCATTTTAATGGAATTGTCTCTAATATTTATTTTTAAATCTATCATTAGTTTTCAGCCTAAAAAGGAAACCATACATCAAGGTAAAAGAAACAGAAATTCATTTTATAACTTGTAACAAATTAGAAAAAAGTACAAAAACTTACTGGTTATCTGAGCCAGTAAAATCAATAGTTCGGTGGTCCAACAGAAGTTTTACTAGCCAATGGCCAGCAGACCACTAGGTAATTGGAATGCTGCAAAGTATGCACAAAACTTTCCAACATGAAATGAAAGAGAATAACGAGAAAACCTTAAATCCAACGGCTGTGTGCAACTGTATTCATAAGTGATCAAGGCAATTTAACTGGGCACAAACAGTTTTTGTAGTTAGTAGTATCTGGTCGAAAGAGAATATTTTTCAGTTGGGCTATTTATTAGTCCCGCAGATATTGCTGTAAACGGAAACATGAATTTACGCCCTCTAGTGGTGCACTTGTGCATTAAGAAATATTTGAAATCATATGTGAAACATTTCGCACCAAAAATGTTCTCCAACAGAAAAAGAATTTTTCAAATTATACTACTTCCTAAAAACAGAGATATGGACACAAATAAGATATACGTATACGCTCCTGGTGGGAAAATTGTGCACTATTTAAGCAGGAGGTATTCTCAAAAAGTTTTTGGAGATGAGCGGTATCGGTCCATGGTGGAATTTTTTCAATCAAGTTTCAAGCTCAGATTTTATTGCAAATACATCAGAAGTAAAAATAAACACTTACGTCCCCTGGCGGGCAAAACATTCTTTACCAAAAATGAGGAATTATATGCAAAACATTTCCCCTGAAGAGCTGTATCCAACGCAGGAAGAATTTTTCAAATTGGACTTTTAGAAGCGGAGATATAGGGAAAATTGCGATTTACTGTTACGTTCCCTAGCGGAAAATTATTAGTCCCATAGATATTGCTGTAAACGGAAACGTGAACTTACGCCCTCTAGTGGTGCATTTGTGTGTTAAGAAATATTTGAAATTATATGAGAAACATTTCGCACCAAAAATGTTCAACAAAGAAAGAATTTTTTTAATTGTGCTCCTAGAAACAGAGATATGGACAAAAATAAGATATATACATGTATACCCTGGTGGAAAAATTATGCATGATTTAAGCAGGAGGCATTTTCAAAAAGTTTTTGGAGGTGAGCAGTATCGGTCCACAGAGAAATTTTTTCAATCGAGTTTCGAGCTCAGATTTTTTGTAAATACATCAGGAGCAAAAATAAACACTTACGCCCTGGCAGCTAAACCATTTTTCACCAAAAATTAAAAATTATATGCAAAACATTTTCCCTCAAGAGCTGTATCCAACACAGGAAGACTTTTTCAAATCGGACAGTTAGAAGCGGAGATATTGGGAAAATCGCGATTTACAGTTACGCCCCCTAGCGGAAAATTTATGCATTATTTGGAAAAGGGACGGTAACTAAAATGGTCTTCGATATAAATGTCACCGAAAGGAAAAATAATTTTTTCAATTAAATATTTAGAAGCAAATGTATGAAATAAAATGTATTTTAAATTCGATATGATCTCCATTTATTTGCTCTAGCGGCAAAGTTGTGCATCGAAAAAAAAAACCCAGAACAAATGGATCATCATTCTCACATTTTAAGCTTCCCATCCAATACAAAATTTTTTTTTTAGAAATCGAACTAATAATTGCATAGATATGGTCTTCCCAGTCGGACAGACAAAGCACGACGCCAAAAAGATGATAATAATACGGCTTCTTCAGTCCTAACAGACAAGAAAACCAACAACCCCCTCCCCCGCATTTTGCAGGGGGTGGGGAGGAAAATTTGACAGACATAAGTTATGTCAGTAGAAAAATCTTTAACTACAAAACATCGTGCAGGGACAAAAAGGCGGGGATGGATAAAATTCCAGGACATTTCCAGGATAAAATGGAATTCCACGATTTGCAGGACGCGTATGAACCATGCATAACGAAGAATGATAAGAAATTGCATTTCATAGGAGCAAATACCCTATGTACCAAGAATCCCCTTTTTCTTCAAGAATTTATTGAAGAAATTCCAATGTAATGTTGGTATCAGCACAGCAGGATCAATGAATGACTACTTGCAAAACTATAAAGGCTTCCAAGATAGAGGAGAAACATCAGGAAAAGCAGGAATTTACTCAGTACTCCTAAAATACCCAGACGGAAGGACAAAATTATATATTGGACTAACAAAATGGTCAATTAAGGCTCGTATACAAGAACACAAATAGAATTTGAAGATTGAACAGCCTGTTTCCAGCCCTAACAAGAGATGTACTATTTGAAGAGGTAAGACCTAATTGGGATGAAACAAAGTGCGTTGCAACGTACACTGCAAGATATGAATTGGCAATAAGAGAATCTATTGAAATTACATCTACGACAAATATATGTAATGAGAGTATCTTACGAAATTACAAATTTATGGAAACAATTCTTTAGTGTGTAGAATGTTATTTATTAACATTTTATTGATTGTATTAATTAGTTTAAAATCAAATACGTGACATCGCAAAAAAGAATGCTTAATATGCAATAGCATTTGACACACGCAGAAGTAGATTCATGACTACTGTCTTAATGCTTGCTATGTTTATCCTTTGTTTATATTTCAAATCATGTAACTTATTCTTAACAGTTGTACAAAGCCTTAAAAAGCTCTCCGTCTAGGTGCGAAAGCTTGGCTAGTAAATAAATTATTAATTACACCTAACTACAGAAGTCATTTAGTGATAGATATGGGTGTATAATATTTTATTACATGTAGGGATTCACATCATGTTCAATGAATTAGCCTTAACAGCTACGTAAGATTCAATAACTTAATGTGCGATAATACACATAGTAAGAATGTAATCACTCTTTTACAAAAGTCATGTTTGTCTCAATATACAAAGTATGCTAGTAAACAAATAGATTCAGTGAAAACAAAAGAAATACTTGACTTATATGTGGGAAGAACTACACTGAAAGGACAATTTATTGCACATACCCACCTAATAATAAGTGGGTCTGCCTTTTGCCCTCACAACAGCAGCAACATGTCAATCAGATGTTGGAGACGCTTGTAAGATACTGCAACCCATGACTTTCAGACAGCCACCCATAAAATGCAGAGTTGCAGGCGGTAGGTTCAGTGGCGTATTCACATAGGTCATAAAAAACAATCAATCCCTTGGTCTACAACTCAGTGTTTTTATTTTAAAAAATCAAAGTTTTGATAGAAAAAAATGAAATTTAAATTTCAAAAAAGTTTTACAGTTTGGTAGAAATGCGAAGTTCACACAAACTTTCATGAACACAACTCAATTTTAACTAAAGTGAAAACTATAAAAAAAATAATTCAGTTTGATTTTTTTTAATCGGTGGAGTACCAAGGTAATCATCCACCACCAGATCGCATGGATGGTAACACCACATCACACAGACAACTGAACCGCAGGTCACAAATGAAACAGTGTGTGATTGGTTACTTGTTGTGGAGGGTTCAGCCTCTTCTTGCTGCAAAGGTCTCGTGTTTGACCTTGGCTCACTCTCTTGATGCATGTGCTCCTGAGTTCTGACTGAGTGATGAACTATCTAATCTTGATGAACTACCTAAAAACAGCACTATAATTGAGTTCCATTTGAAGTAAGTCACATATTTCATACTGTAACGGGAGGGGGGGGGGAGCATTGTTTATTTTTAACATTTAAGATTGTGTATATCGTACATTGTTGGGATGTGAATCGATTAAAAATTTTAAAGGATTAATCAAAATTTGTTAGTCGATTAATTGTTCCTTTAAATAAAATCACCTGCAACACTATTTCTGGGAAGACATCTTTTTTTGCTAAATCCTTCCCATACCAGCATCCTGTATAAGCCACTGGGTAGGTTTCAGTCTCAAATGCATTGCTACACTTTGTGCCACAGATGCTCAATTAGATTCAAATCCAGAGATTGAGGGGGCTTTTGAAGGTTGCAAACTCACTGGAATACTCCTCTAACCAGACCTTTGTCAAACAGGAGAGATGAGATGGGTCACTATCCTTTTGAAAGAAGGCATCTTGCTGTGGAAAATGGATAGTCATGAACAGTGTAGGTGGTTGGCAAATACATCAACATAGCCTTCTGCAGTGATGATGGTCATGATAGGTAAAAGGGTACTGTAAACACACCATATACTAGGGTGTGTTTATGCAGGGTTCATACCCTTTTCTGTGGGAAAAAAATAAAGACTTTCTAAGGACCTACACTGCCATTGATATTTTGCATCACTGGAATATCACCAGGCATGTGTTCATATTTGTATATATACATATGTAGGGGATTAAACAGCGCTAGTGGCCATTTACTAGGCATTTTGCCCCAAATATAAACTACTACTTTGCCCACAAAGAACAAAATTAAATACAGACCGGGGGAAAAAAAAAAAAAAAAAAAAAAAAGGATAAGCAGGAGACACAGCGACAATGAATAAAGGTGAATTGAGTAGAGCAGTAGGCACTAGATAGATCAGACCACAGGACCCCATAAATTGTGAAGAAGTCAAACAGAACCCCCATCCCCACCTTTGCTTTGACCCCTGAAAAGACACACAACACAGATGTTAATCCCACTGGTAAGGCCAGGCAAGGTAAGTCATGCAGGCTACAATGGGAAAAGTGGGGGTGGAGTGTTGAAGGGAGATCATTTCTAAGAACATTCCAGGGGATTATCTCACTTCAATGAGCTAGAAGAAAGCTCCCCTGGTGAACAGGTTAGCATATTTACAGACACACAAACAAAAATGGGGGCAGGGATGTGATGTCCATTACTGCAGCACAAAAACAAGACGAGGAAAAAATAAGCACTTGTTTTAAAAAATAAGGACTTTTTAAGGACCTTAGAAATGGAAATAAAAAATAAGGAGTTCTTAAGGACTTTTAAGGACAGTACGAACCCTGTTATGTTACCCTTATATTACACAGCCTCCACCAGCCTGTGGCATCCTGACTTTACAGTTCAAGTCCATGGACTCAGTAGACTACAACACACTTGTATCCTCCTGTTGGCACATTGTAGCTGGAACTTTGATTTGCCAGACTAAGCGACCTGTTCCTAGTCTTCCATCGTATAGTAGCGATGCGCCACTACCCACTGCAGCCTCATAGCATGGTGACATGATGCTAAAAGGGGCCTTCAATGTGGGTGTTGCCTGCCATATAGCCCAGCCATGACATCATATGTCAAATGGACTTTGCATAAACTATTGTAGGTGTCCACGTCGTTGAATGCCATTGTCGTTCTCTCCACCGCGGTCCTCCATTCCAATGTTACAAAATGAAAAGGGCAATGCCCACCTCTTGATCAATGACCCATTTATGAACACATTTCCCCCAGTGGCTTCCATCCTTAATAACCTTGTGTAACGATAGCATTCAAATGCAGAGATTGAGAGGGCAGGGATATAAAAAATGGCAACTACTTTTAGTTACAGACATCGAAGTAGTTGTTCTGATCTGCTGAATGCTGGTGATTTAGTTCTAATTCCCAAAAGTTTAAACAAGTTACATTATAATCTCATTTTCATGACTTAAAAAGATCATTTTCCATAAGTCCAAATCAGTGGTCCTTAGTTACTCCAAAACTTATTAATCATGTAGTACAGGAGAAAAGTTTGGAACATGTAACATATTTTAGTTACCTCTGTGGCATTACTGATGAGAGTGAGAAGCTTCGTAAGGAAATAAACAAGACTGGCAAAGCAGGGAATGTCTCTTATTATCTGTGTAAAAATATTTTCATCCAGGAAGTGGTTAGCTCAAGAAATAAGCTTGTTGTGGGTATAAAAAGTCAGGGGTTCTGAATGAGGCTAGAAGTTAAAGATATGAGAGTGGTGAGAGGAATATCTGGGAAAAATAGATGAATTCAATAGCAAAACAGAAATTAGTAATGTCGACATTAGAACTAACCAGAACTTAATGAGATGGCTTCATGTGTTTTATATGGAGATGAGATACTGCCAGCATAGGTAATTCTGTGGTACCAGCCCTCAGACCAAAAGGTAGTCTGAGAATGAGCTTTATTGAAGGTGTCAAATCAGTCATTAATGATCAAGAATGTAATATGATAAAGACAGGAAATCTTGCAAATTGACAGAAAATGATAAAGTTCATTGCAGAATGTTTTTTTTTTTTTTTTTTTTAATTATTATTATTTAGTGCTCTGTACCAAAAACAGGACTGTGGATGTTCTGGTACAAAGGTGTGAGATGGTGAATGGACAGTAGAATTTCCAATCACTGTTGTTACACATAATAAGGTAATGGCCAAATAAATATAGCTGAATCACAATCTAACATTTTTGGAAGGAACACCAAAAATGAGCATGAAACCCAGAAAATCAATAAATGTGGAAACAGATGTACACTGAAGAGCAATTGAATTAGAGATACCTGTCTAGTAACGTGTAGCACCACCTTTCGCCCTGATGATGGCGGCGATTTGTCTCGGCATGGACTTGACAAGACACCGGAAGTGTTGGGAAGCCATATGGATCCACGACCACGAACAAGCTCCCACAGCTCACGAAGATTTGATGGAGGGGGTCAGAGCCTCGAACATCTCTCTCGATGGCATCCCAGATGTGTTCGATGGGATTGAGGTCAAGTGACCTAGCTGGCCAAGAAAGCGAGGTCACGTCGGTGGAGTGTTCATCCAAGCATTCGGATACAATTCGGGAGCGATGACACGGTGCATTGTCTTGTTGCAGGATGAGGTCCCCAGTGGGATGTTGAAGATGCACAAATGGGAGCAAATGGTCGTCCAGGATATCTCGGTAACGTTGACCTGTGAGGGATGATGTCACATGTACCAGGGGTCCCACTTCAGCCCACATAAACAGTCCCCAGACGAGAATGCCACCCCCACTAGCTTGAAGAGTACCCTGCTGGCAAGAAGGATCCATCGCTTCATGTGGTTTGCGCCATACTCGTATCCTGCCATCTGCATGTACCAACGTGAATCTCGACTCATCAGTCCAGGCAACATTTTCCCACATGTCTAGGGTCCAGTGGCGATGTTCCCGTGCCCATGCTGATCTTTGCACCCTGTGATGTACGGTCAGCAGCGGTACCCTCGTGGGACGATGGCTTCTGTACTCCATAGCGAGGAGATGGTTCTGGATGGTGTGGCTGCTTACGCGTTTTTGTGCACCAGCGTTAAATTGCCGAGTGATTTCTTGCACTGTGGCCCGTCTATCCGCTGTTAAAATGCGAGCTGGCCAATGATGACCCCGCTCATCCACACGCTGTTGTCCACGGCAGTTGGCACTTGCAGGGATGGTTTTACCGGATTCGATGTGCTCACGGTGCACCCGTGACATAGTGGCTCATGAAAATCCCAGTGCCTGCACGACTTTCAAGATGGAGTGACCCATTCGTCGGGCCCCGACAATTTGCCCACGATCAAATGCGCTTAGATCATTCGTTTTACCCATACTGCGTCCGACTCTTACTGATTTCCGTCGCATCACTCCTCATATTGTCGGATCGCTGCATACGTCATGTCATTTCCGTTTACAGGGTCGCCCACAGTGCCACATTTGCATAACGCCAGCTGTCTCTAATTCAATTGCTCTTCAGTGTATATAGAAAACACAGGTATATATACATATATTTCAGACACTCAGGGCTTAAAAATTAGGGCTGGGATGGCAGGATTCATGCTGAAATAAAGTTGTTAAGAAGGAATCTCCCACCTTCCCAAATTTTAAGAAAAAATATATATAAATACAAAATTTTGGGTCCAGTTTTGGACCACTCACAAAATTCAGTCATTAAAAACGCATTCTTCATAAAATTACATGCGTTAGAAACAGACCCTTAAGAGTTCTGAAAATTGCAATGGAATACATTGTTCATGTTGGAAATATAATCAGTTTATGGATACATGAATCAGCTTCTATATGTAGATTCTTCCTGGGATTTGCTGCTTTTTTTCGCCATCATTTCGGTTATACTCGAGATCGATACAAAATTGAAGATAATGTTTTATTTTTAGAGGATTAATGAAAGGAAGTTTGAATTTTTCGGCGGGAATCCTACCACCCTGTCCTGAATTTTAAGCCCTAATGGAAGGGTCGTTTTCCGTCTGGGATAGGTATTCTGTTTTTAAGAACTTCCGAAAATGAAAGGTAACCGGAATGAAATTTTTTCCCTCAATCGTAATTTCGTTTCCTCATGAAGTTGTCTGTCCAGTATTGTTGCTAAATATGAGTTTATTGCATAAATGTTTGTATTTCACCTTGAAAGTACAGACAACAATTTCCCACAACGGAAGTTCAACGGAGCAAAAATTTCCTTGTGAACTTTAGGCACGAGTTTCTTCCATGGATTCGAGGAACTCAGCCTTTGTTCTCATCATTTGCGTCATTTTCAAGAACAATGCGAAACTAAAGTGAATTGCCGGGGGTTTGATGCGTGTGTGTATAGTGGTGGTGCTAGAGGGCTAGAAGGAGGCATTTCCCGGCTGGGGACCGAATTTTGTCCTTTAAATCTTCCGAAAACGGAAGTTAGATGAACTGCAGATTTAATCCTTAATCCTAATTTTTTCTCGCGATATTCCTTCTACTCAGTATTATTGTAAAATATGATTTTATTTTATAACTGATCGTGTTTAAGCTTGAAAATGGAGGAAAAAATTTCCACAAATGGAAGTTGGACAGAGAGATTTTTTAGTAATCGTAATTTTTTTTTTTTTTTGCGATGTTCTGGCTCTGTCTGTATTATTGTTATCCCCCCCCCATAAATAGCTGCAAAATGAAAAACTAGACATTTCTCATATCAGAAGAATTGTTGAAGCAACCCAGTCTCGATTATGTGAACTGCAAACATCTTGTAGTATTCAAGAAATGTTATTTTTTTCAGAGCTGAAGAGTGAAGAGAAACATGTTCTTAAAAATAAATTAGTTGACACTTATAATACCAAAAGCTGCACATAACAATGTCAAGTCAAGGTTTATTTCATCTTTTGTGAATGAGATGGACTGAAATATTTTCCCTCCACAATGTAACTCTTTTTGAAGTTTGAGTGAGTGGAACCTGAATGTATAAAACAATACAGTCTTTCAAGAGCTTTGCAGACCAGTTTTTTTTTTTCAAAAATTAATGAAAACATAGTTATGGAATATTCACTATTCAAACATAGCTGTAAACAAAGAGTATATGTTCCAATTTACTTTACAGAGGTTTGTAAGAGTTTTATAAGCAACCATCTGCACATATTTCCATAGGTGACAAAGGTCCTTCTACAAGTAAGTCTTGTGTTTTGTTTAACGAATGTGGCTTAGGTAGGTAGGTAGGTAGGTAGGTAGGTAGGGGAGAGAGAGAGAGAGAGAGAGGGAGGGGGGGGAGAGAGAGAGAGAGAGAGTGTGTGTGTGTGTGTGTGTGTGTGTGTGTGAGTGTGTGTGTGTGTGTCAAAACTTTAAACTATGGAAAGGAATGAAGGACAGACAAATAATTTAGGCACAATTTTATGATATCAATGTTCTACAAAACAAACAACTCTGTTTTTGTAAAATGAATCATGATAACTTATATGAGATTGAATGTAGTAAATCTTTTGACCTATTTAATCTGTCTGTTTTAAAAACAAAGTATAGTTTATATTGTTTGAAAAATTACTGTTGTTTTCTCAGTCTTTCAATATGATTTAGTCACATATCCAAAACTCCCCACCTGAAATTTTCAATCCCCTACATTTACAAACTCAGGTGGGGAGACTCCCAATTCAAATTTGAATTTTAAACCCTGGACACTATTGCATATAAAACAAGAGAAATAATATTTAAAAATGCTCAGAAACTCCATAAATTGCAACATGATTCACAGCCAGATAAAAAACAAAATCCATACAGTTTACTTTGGGTAGGGAATGAAATATATATATATATATATATATATATATATATATATATTTCAAGACTTGTTATCCAACTCTCGAAAAGATACCAGGCTCAGATTATTCAAACTTATGCACCCACCACAAGTCATCCTGAAGAAGAAATTGAAGAATTTTATGAGGAAATTTGTCATCTAAATAATAAAGGTAAGCAGCACTTGAAAATAATTATGGGAGATTTCAATGCAAAAATAGGGCAACGGCAACAGAATGAAACTTCGGTAGGTAAATTCGGTCATGGCAACAGAAACCAGCGTGGAAATACTCTCGTTGAGTTTGCAGAGACAGAAGGGTTTTTCATCTTGAACTCCTTCTTCAAGAAAAAGCCACACAGGAAATGGACATGGAGACATCCAAATGGGACGACAAGTGAAATTGATTTTATTATGTGTAACAAAAAATTCGTCATAGAAGACTGCAGTGTGCTAAACAAGTTCAACACAGGTAGTGACCATAGATTGGTGAGATGTAAGATGCACCTCAACACTAAACTTGAACGTGGCAAGCTCATAGGACAAACAAAATCTATTGACATAACCAACCTTAAAAAACACCATAATACCTTCAAGTTAGAACTGAAGAACAGGTTCTCTGCTTTAGAAGGCCTAACATCGGAAGAAGTGGACATCTCTGAAGTTAACAGAAAAGTAACCAAAGCTCTTATGGAAACAGCAACAAAATTAGCTGGGTCTAAGAACAAGTTGCATGTGAACAAATTATCAGGAAAAACCAAAATGTTGATGCAAAAAAGAAGAGAGATGAGGACAACTAAAGAAGATGTGACTTCCAAAGTGGAATATATAGAGCTATGCAAGACAGTAAGAAAAAGTATCACTGAAGACGTAAGGAAATTCAACTGTGAACTAGTGAGGAAAGCAATTGAAAACAACCAAAGCCTAAAGATAGCAAAGGGATATCTCAGTAAGGGAAGAAAACAGATTATGGCACTGAGAAAAGAAGATGGTTCTGTAACAAGAAATAGAGGCGAAATTTTGACAAGAGTGAAAGATTTCTACTCCAAATTATATGAAAGGGATGATATATGCACTCCAGACATCATGAAAGATACCAGTACCAGAGTTCCTCCAGTCCTTCCAGCAGAAGTTGCACATGCAATCAAGAACATGAAGCGAGGAAAAGCTCCAGGAGAAGATGGAATTACTGTAGACATCATACAAGAAGCAAGTGGAGAAATCGAAACAGTACTCGCCCAAATTTTCACTCAATGCCTTAATGAAGGAAAGATTCCTGAGGATTGGAACACCGCTACAATGATCCTGCTACATAAGAAAGGTGACATTGAGGATCTCGGAAACTACAGACCTATCAGCCTCCTATCAGTAGTTTATAAAATCTTCACTAAAGTTCTTTCACACCGCTTGAAGGTAACACTGGACATGGCTCAACCGAGAGAACAAGCTGGATTCAGGAGTGGCTACAGCACAATAGATCATATCCACGTGCTGAGAGAACTAATTGAAAGAGCGAGGGAATATGAACTTCCATTGTGCATGGCTTTTATCGATTATGAAAAAGCCTTTGATTCGGTGAAACCATCAGCAGTTACAATGGCTCTGAAAACCTGCGGTATTGAAGATGCATACATTAATATTATTAATAACATCTATGAAAATGCAAGTGCAAAGATTAGGCTGTTTGAAAATACAACACACGTAAAAATTGGAAAGGGAGTGAGACAAGGTGACACCATATCTCCGAAGCTCTTTAATGCCACATTGGAGGGTGTTTTTCAGTCACTGAGCTGGGAAAACAAGGGGATAAAAATTAATGGAGATTATCTAACCCACCTTCGTTTTGCTGATGACGTAGTCATTTTTGCAACTACCCCATCAGAGCTGCAGAGTATGATCCAGGAACTTGCTGACAAGAGTAAAGAAGTGGGATTAAAAATGAACTTTCAGAAGACAAAAGTGATGTTCAATGCTTTTACAAGAAATGAAGATTTATCGATTGATGGAGAAAAGCTGGAGATAACAGACTCGTACGTTTATCTTGGACAGCAGATATCAAGTGAGGGTCACATTGATGAAGAATTTAATCGGCGTACAAAACTTGCCTGGAGAGCTTTTGGAAGAAACAGCATAATTTTCAAGAGCAATATGCCATTATGTCTTAAAAGAAAAGTGTTTGATCAATGCATCCTTCCAGTGCTTACGTATGGTGCGGAGACGTGGGCCTTAACTAAAAGAGACATACAAAGGCTGCAGACAACTCAAAGCAGCATGGAGAGGTGCATGCTTGGTGTAACCAGGAGAGATAAGAAGAGGAACTCGTGGATCCGAAAAATGACAAGAGTGGAAGACATCATGATCAGAGTTAAATCCCTGAAATGGCAATGGGCTGGACATACTGCCAGAAGGACAGATCATCGATGGACAGCTGAAATTTTAGATTGGATTCCAAGGGACAGGAAAAGACCCAGAAGAAGACCACATGGGAGATGGGTGGATGAAATTCGAAAGTATGCAGGGGTGACATGGAGGAGACTGGCACAAGACAGACCGTTGTGGAGGAAACTTGGGGAGACCTTCGTCCAGCAGTGAATTGATAATGGTTGACAATGATGATGATGATGATCTTTCTCTCTCTCTCTCTCTCTCTCTCACACACACACACACACACACACACACACACACACACACACACACACACACACACACACACACACACACACAATTGATGCATTTTGCATGCAGAGGAACTTTTGTTTGAGAAGAATCAGTAATGGGAGAGGTTTCTGCTTCTTTTTTTCCCCTTCATCTCGCCTGTAATATACTAATTTTGTACATATTTCTCAAACATCATTTGTTTACATCCACGGTAACTTTTAGACAGTTGGAAATTCATTCTCAGTGCCTATAATGAAATAGATAACTTTCTTCAATTGCTGAAGGTTTTAGAAATGGAAATATTAAGCCATGATCATGATGCCTTTTGGTGTCATCAGTAACTGGGTCAAGTATTGTACAATGCCTCAAGGCATAACGCAGCAGTGAATGCGTTAACAGGAAAGTGATACCATGGCATGTTAATCTCTCCATGTACTTTTTCATGGGAGGGGGAAGGAGGACTATTGTCAAGATATGCATGAAGTGGTAGTGATTACATGATCTGCAAATGTCATAATTTGTCTTATGAGGTTAACAACAAATGACAATCCATACAATTCTATGAACTAAACTGGGGATGCATTTTCCTTCACAGCTAAACTATAGCTATTCAAATACTAATGCAGATGCAATACTTGTAGCAACTGAAAATTTTTCTTTGAAATTATTTTTTTATTTGCATGTAAAATAAAACTTAAATTTTCTTTTCTTTCTTTCTTTTCTTTTGTTATGAATGATACATGTTAAAATGTATGGATGGGTGTATAATGGAAGAAAGTTTTAGATCACGTATTGTAATTAGTGATACGTGTTTAAATGCATGGAATTGTGGATGGGCAGAAGATTTTGTACACAATTGCCACTTCTGCAGAATTTTTCTTTTCACAGAAATTTAACCACTTTTATCTATAACACTTTTGCAATAATATTTCCATAATTCAAGGCCGAATATACTGTACATTTTAAAAATTTGAAAACTTTGTATCTTACTACTAATCCTACATAAAGATAAGAATCATGCAACATCATACGACAAAAACAACATACTAATATTACTTTCACAAAATAACATACCGGTACATACTTAAGTAATTCTTAATGGGCCGACATAGTTTCTTGACATCTTATTCCTTTTCTATTGTGTTGTTCTTTCCAGTAAAGATGCCTTCTTATGCTTCTAAACCTTATTTAATTAGACAAAAGAATGACTCTGAGATAAAAGTTTTCCTATTTAAAGCCCGCCCCACACCCTTAAAAAAAAAAAAAAAAAAAAAAAACATGCTGGCAGGACTTGTACAAATTTAAGAAAGCTTACAGGATATACTGTAAGTTATAAATTAAAATTTTCATTAGAAATGTAGTAAAATGAACAAGAATAAAGTGAACAGTTGAATAGTTTTGTAACAAATAGCTGTTTTCATGTCCTAGGAAATATATGAAGGTAGACACACAAGACAACACTCAAGAGCACAAGCTTTCTTTATCCAGCAAAATGAAGGAAAAACTGGCTGACAAGTTCTATGTATTTCTAGTGTATTTAATTTGTAGACTTCTTACAATAATAGGCATACAATAAAAACAAAAAGTAAAAACTGAAAACAAAATCTGAAGAGCAGAAAAATTCAAACAAGTGATTTATAATAAAAATTTCTGCATGATATTTATAATCAAAGTCCAGAATTCTTGTACCTTTTTCGTTTTCCCACTAAAATCACCAGCAATATCGATGTTTTTTTACCAAGATAGACATACTTTGTAGCCCTTTCAACATTGATATCTATCCTGTCAATCATGTCACCCTAAAAATGACAGCAATAATGATTACAAAATCTGGCAGGTGAAACATAAATTGTGACTACTACACAAACCGAGGAAACATGTAACACTCTTCACATTGAAGTGAAAAACTTGAAAGTTTTTCTCGGTTGAGCAAGAGAGTGCATAACTTTAATATCTAAGTAGGACAAACTGAGTGTGACTTGCATGGGCTGCACCAAGGAAGCAAAGCTTGTCTATCATGAAACTACGAGGTCTCGGACATTATGAGCTCCCCTAGAGAAAACTGAGTTGTATTACACTTTTAAAGCTTAAAAAAAAAAAAAAAAAAAAAAAAAAAAAGCAGCTCATTATACTTTTGGCTCTGTCCTTTGAAACTTTTTCTTTCTTTGCAAACAAGCAGAAGTACACACGCACAGTTAGTGCCACATAAAGTATCAGAATTATTATGTCATTATTAAGGCATTAAAATATAAGAAATCATTCTTTCTCAAAACCAAAACTATGGCTATTATTACCCCTTGCTTGACATTGTCATTAATTATCCCACACAATGCATAAAATAAGAAGGATTTCAAAAATCTTAAGATTAATGCCTTTATCAATACACATTCAAGATGTGAAAAAATGCTCAAAGCATTATGCTTTCTTAAGAGCTCCTTCTCAGGAAACTGTATAAGCGTAGAGCCCACTGGATGGGCAATAGACAATCAACAAGAAAGATGACACAACAAGTTTGGTTGCAATGAGCATGCCTTTCGAATTCTTTCAGACACAAAAAATATTTCAAAACACATTTTCAGAAAATCTAAAATTTCAGCAAAAAAGAAAATGCACTTATCTCACCTAGAGAAAAACTGTACATAATTTAAAATATGTAATGTGAGCAGATTTGTTCATAGTCAGTGTAACATGTTAAAATGAAACACCCGAATTTCTACAATCAATAAAACATCCAGAAATAAAAACAGCTACGTGAGCTCACTAGCAGCTGAAAAGTATGTTATGAAAATTAACATATTGTTAACAAAACGTTTCTTATAGTAGAAGGAAGATTCAGAGAAAACAGGTTTTCAAATCAAACAGTTACAAGAAAAGATATAGAGGCAAACATGATATAACTTCATGCCCGCTAGCAGAAAAGCTTTGTGTTAGAATATGAAGAATTCATACTTGATAGATGAAAATGAGGAACATAAGTTTGCTGTCTAGTACGATAAGTTAAAACAAATCCCTAAAACTGCCAAATAAAACTCAATTTATTTACAATTTTAAAAACCTATTTACATAGCTGGCACCTTCGGGGCTCACATGGCCCCATTTTCAAGCCCAAAAGCCCCGGAACACATAGAGGCAACGACTATATACTATAGTATTCGTGACTAAGGTGATATACGTCATAAAGATTATACAGGTGATGCCATTTACATTAAGAAGAAAGAAGTAATTAAAGTCCAAAAATAAATACAGAACATGTTCAAGTAAGAGTCTCACCTTCTAAGTGTGTCATGGGGAGAGCGATCATCTGTCTCCAAGGTCTTGGGACTGAAGTCGGAAAGTCCGTATTACAGCAGACGTAATATTTACGAATAAACAGGCTTTCCGAAAAAAAATGGTATTCTTGTTAACAGAGGAGTTTAAAACTTTAGCATTTTGCCAGTCCGGTTTGTAGCCTTTCTGTTTGACTGCAACGGTGAGGGCTGTGGTGATGTTTCCACTTCGTATAGAATATTGATGCTCCTTCAGTCTTATATTTAACGATCGAAGTGTCGAACCGTTGTAACCCTTAGAGTCACGGTTTAGGTCTTCTGAGGTCAGAGGTATGGCATAGACCCCCGGTTTGTTAAACACATTGACTTTATCCCGGTATCTACGAACTAGTGAGAAGATATTTACGGTACAGATTCCAAATGATAAATTATGTCGCTGACAGACTTTTGGAACAATATGGGGAATAAAATCCAATTTACCAACAAATTTAGACAGAGGAGCTTCATAAACCAAAGTGGTAAATCGTAGTTTAGAAAACTTACTGAGTAACCTGTTAAAGAGAGAGGTCGGGAATCGTAACTCCCGGGTTAAAGCTTGAATCTTATTTAATTCATCAATGCGGATCTTGTGGGATGAAGAATGGGTAAAGGCTCTTTTAATCAAAAATCAAAGAGTAGAAGATTTATGTTCTGGAGGGTGAGCAGAAGCGAAAGGAATAATACAGGGAATAAACGTAGGTTTTCTGTAAACTGAGTACTGAAGTTGATTCGAGGTTAAATGCCTTGTTAATAAAATACCAAGAAAAGGGAGTTTTCCCTCAACTTCAAGTTCCTGGGTAAAGGAGATGGTTGGATATTGAGAAGACAGACACTCAGTAAATTGATTCAAGAGAGAGAAAAAATAAGGCCAAAACACCAACATGTCATCCACATACCTCATCAGAAGTAAAGGTTGGACAGAAAAACTTGCCAAGACAGTCTCCTCTATAGACTGCAACAGGATCTCAGCTAAAATGGGGGATAAGGGGGACCCCATAGGAGCATCTTCTGTTTTAATTTTTGATTACAAGAGCCTTTACCCATTCTTAATCCCGCAAGATTCGCATTGATGAATTAAATAAGATTCAAGCTTTAACCCGGGAGTTCAGATTCCCGACCTCTCTCTTTCACAGTTACTCAGTAAGTTATATAAACTACGATTTACCACTTTGGTTTATGAAGCTCCTCTGTCTAAATTTGTTGGTAAATTGGATTTTATTCCACATATTGTTCCTCACTGCGGGCGGTCGTAGTGAGCGATGGGTTTGCCACCTCGGGGCGCTCCGTAGTAACAATGGCACACACAACAGCAACTAGGCCTCTGTGAATCTTGGAGAGGTGCAAGCTAGTTCTGTGTGACATTGGCGAAAAGACCCCAACTCACTGGATTTCGTTCCAGAATCCTTAGGTTGAATGACCAACTGGAACCTTCAGCTGTGGGCTAATCCCCCACTGATGTACTTACCTGATTAAAAAGACAAAAATAAATATTAAGAATGACTCAAGTGTGGGATATGGTGGACCTACAACACTTGGGAAGGACGGTCCACCACGGAATCGACCTGGACTTTCTAAACGGCGTATGAGAAAGAGATCTCGGCTGAGTGAATGTAAGATTGGTGTATGGAATACTAGAGGTATAAATGGCAAGATGAGTGAGGTGATTGAGGAGATGAATAAGTATAGACTGGATGTGCTGTGTGTAAGTGAAACCAAAAAGAAGGAAATTGGGGTAGAAGAAGTGAATGGCACGGTGAGTGTGTGGTCTGGAGTATTGGATAATATGAGAGGACAGGCTGGTGTAGGTGTGATTTTAAGTGAAAAGATGAACAACTTGATTCACTATAGTTGCGTAAGTGAGAGAATTCTCTGGATTCGGTTGAAAGTGAAACTTCAGAGAATTGTAATTGTTGTAGTGTATGCTCCTTGTGACTCGGAACCTTCTGATAAGAAAGAAGATTTCTGGAATGAGCTAAAAGCTGTTTTGAGCCAGTTTGGTGCTAAAGAAAAAGTTATGACACAGCAGGGGATTTTAATGCTAGAGTAGGTGTGCAGAATACAATTTCTGACAATGTTCCGGGTAAGTTTAATGATCCTTGGGTGAATGATAACGGTGAAAGATTAATTGAACTCTGCATTGAGAATGGTTTGTGTGTATCTAATACATTTTTCAACCACAAGTATATACACACATATACTTGGGAAAATCGTACTCTTGGTCAAAAGAGTGTGATAGATTTTGTTGTTTACGATCAGCGTTTGAAACACTTAGTTGTTGACACCCGTGTGATGAGAGGTGCGGATGTTGGTTCTGATCATTACTTGGTAGTGTCACGAGTGGAACTTAATGTTGGTTGGAGGAAAAGGAATAGGAAGAGACCCAGGATAGAAACAATAAAGGTTGATAGGCTCTTTGAAGATCATCAGCGGTACTCTGACTTACTCAGAGAACGACTGAAGGATCTTAAATCTTGTGAGAGGGATGTAGAAAAGAAGTGGGAATGTTTTAAGAACTGTGTTGTCACTGCTGCTTGAGAAATCTGTGGCACCACAATAGTAGGTAACAATAGAGGTGATGATTGGTGGAATAGTGAGATTGATGAGGCAGTAAAGAAAAAGAAGGAAGCCTATTTGGGGATGTTGCAAGGTAGAGTCTCTAGGGATGAATATCGCTGTAACAAGCGTGAAGCTGCTAAGCTGGTTCACCACAGTAAGGCAAAAGATAGGAAGGAGAAAGTGGAAAGGCATTAACTGGCTTTTTGGAAAGATAGGAAGTCCTTCTGGAAGTACATGAGACTCAGGAAAAATAGGGGAAACAAAGTTGTAAGTTGTGGGAAGAATGAGATTGGGGAAATGATATGGGAGCCCAATGAGTTAAGTGAGAGATGGGGTGAATACTTCTGTGAGTTATTAAATCAGGAGAGCAAAAATGATTCTGAGACAGATGCAGATGATGTCACAATGAGGGATGAAAGCACAGGAGGGATCTCAAGAGAAGAAGTGTGTAAAGCTCTAAAACCTCTTCAGAATGGTAAGGCTCCAGGAGTTGATGGCATAACTGCAGAGATGTTGAAGTATGGTGGTGACTCTATAATTGACTGGTTAACTAAAATTTGCCAGTTCTGCTGGGAGTTAGGAATGGCCCCTTGGGATTGGAAGGATGCTATTATTGTTTCCTTGTATAAGGGAAAAGGTGATAAGACTGAATGCAATAACTATCGTGGTATTAGCCTACTGAGTGTGCCAGGGAAAGTGTTTGGTAAGGTTGTTATTGAAAAAGTACGGGGTCTTACATCAGAGAAAGTGTGGGATGTTCAGAGTGGTTTTATGCCTGGTAAAGGCTGCACTAACCAGATTTTTGCATTACGCATGATGATGGAAAAGTATCTGGCTGTTGGGAAGAAAGTTTTTACTGCCTTCATAGATTTAGAGAAAGCTTACGACCGAGTGAATAGGACACTTTTGTGGAAGGTATTGAATGAATATGGTGTTACTGGGAATCTACTTAATAGTGTAAAAGCCATGTATGCTGGTAGTAGAGCTTGTGTACGAGTGAATGGTGTTTTATCAAAATGGTTTTCCATTGGTGCAGGAGTTAGACAAGGTTGTGTAATGTCACCATGGCTGTTTAATATATTTATGGATGCATGCATGCGTGAGGCCAAAATAGATAATAGTGGTTTATGTCTTGGTGATATCCGTGTGTGCAGATTGCTGTATGCTGATGACACTATCCTGTTGGCAGAGAGCAAAAGTGAGTTGCAGAGTATGTTGACTCGGATGCACGAAGTTTGCATGAAATTCAAACTGAGTATAAATAAGGGAAAAACCAAAGTTATGGTGTTTGAGAGAGGAATGGGTAGCACTGAATTTAATGTAAGTATAAATGGCACTGTGATTGACCAGGTGAGTGAGTTTGTGTATTTAGGAAGCATGTTTGACAGAGAGAACAAGTTGGATGGTGAAATCAGTAGGCGAGTGAATTCTTCTTTGAAAGTCATAGCTGCTCTGGGAGGTTTTCACAGGAATGATGGGTTCTCTAGAGAGTCCCGCATGGCTGTGTATGAAACAGTAATTGTTCCTACTCTGATGTATGACAGTGAAACCTGGGTACTGCAGAAGAAGCATAGGAGTCGTTTGTGTGCTGGAGAAATGCGTTACTTACGTGTGGTTTGTGGCAAGACACGATCTGATTGTGTGAGGAATGAAGATGTATTGCAGTTGTGTGATGTAAAGCAAAATGTTGTTAGCAAGGTGGAGACCAATATGCTTTGGTGGTTTGGCCATGTTGAAAGAATGAGTGATGAAATGCTTACTAAGAAAATATTTTCAACCCAAGTGGCAGGAAGGAAAGGCAGGGGAAGGCCAAGGAAGACATGGGTGGATCAGATTCAGGAGTGTCTGCATGAGAAAAAGATTATGAGTATGAAGTATAAAAGATCTTGTGTACGGCGTGTAATGGATATCAGTGAAGCACGAGTTGTATGTCAAGATCATTGTAAATGGCGAAGTTTGATATGACAACAATAAGTAAAAATATCTGGAAGTTTGTATTTCTTTTTGGAGCTAACCTCTGAATCTCAGAGAACAGCTTAGTGATATGTATGTATTGTAATGTATTGTTCCTTACTTGAAAAGAGTCTGTCAGCGACATAATTTATCCTTTGGAATCTGTACCCGAAATATCTTCTCACTAGTTCGTAGATACCGGGATAAAGTCAATATGTTTAACAAACCGGGGGTCTACGCCATACCTCTGACCTCAGAAGACCCAAACCGTGACTCTAAGGTTTACAACGGTTCGACACTTCGATCGTAAAATATAAGACTGAAGGAGCACCAATATTCTCTAGGAAGTGGAAACATCACCACAGCCCTCACCGTTGCAGTCAAACAGGAAGGCTACAAACCGGACTGGCAAAATGCTAAAGTTTTAAACTCCTCTGTTAACAAGAATACCATTTTTTTTTCGGAAAGCCTGTTTATTCGTAAATATTACGTCTGCTGTAATACGGACTTTCCGACTTCAGTCCCAAGACCTTGGAGACAGATGATCGCTCTCCCCATGACACACTTAGAAGGTGAGACTCTTACTTGAACATGTTCTGTATTTATTTTTGGACTTTAATTACTTCTTTCTTCTTAGTGTAAATGGCATCACCTGTTTAATCTTTATGACGTATATCACCTTAGTCACGAGTACTATAGTATATAGTCGTTGCCTCTATGTGTTCCGGGGCTTTTGGGCTTGAAAATAGGACCATGTGAGCCCCGAAAGTGCTAGCTATGCAAATAGGTTTTTAAAATTGTAAATAAATTGAGTTTTATTCAGCAGTTTTAGGGATTTGTTTTAACTTATCGTACTACAGACAGCAAACTTATGTTTCTCATTTTCAGCTTTGTATTACTTAAAGAAGAAAATGGGTTCAAAATACACTTCATAATAAAGAGCATTCTATCAAATAAAGATTTTTCTAAGGGGTTTTTAGAATCAAATTACTTTTTCAAATAGAAGTACCTTAATTTTTGGACTAAGAGCCGCATACGCTGATGCGGCTCTTAGTCCAAAAATTTTGCGATCTTGGAAGCAAAAGTTGCCATAAGGGCCACACCTGTGAAATCGTGGTGCTGCTCAGAAAACTAAATTATCTTCCTTATTTTCATGAATTAACTCACATCCAATGTGATTATATGTATACTTCAAAGGCTAATTCTGCAACTCAGTGTCGATCTGCTTTATGCACTTATTTTTTCATGCTGGCAAAAGCTTTTATTTATATATTTTTTATTAATCATGCTAATGATGTTATTTGTTTGTCTTTATTAAATGCTCAAAACCATTTATGTAATCGATATAAATCACAGTTAATCTTAAGACTCCTATTAGAACATTGCATTGCGCGTAAAACCGCACAATTGTCTGAATTCCATTCAACGTGGATGTCTACTACAGGATGGTTCTCTGTTCACCGAAATAATCCATCTTAAAAGTAATTAACTTATAAATTATCACTTGCAATGCTTTCGATTTATGTTTTCTTTAATAATATGTTCCTTCTATGTTTGTTATGTTTTTTTCTCATCTACAGATGTTTTTGTTAGAATGAAGTTGCTTTCTGTATTCTATGCAGCTGCTAAATGAGGTAGTTAACATGTTTTCTTATTTGCACGCTTCCTTTTACCAGCTGCCTCACACGTGTTCGCTGATCTCCCCGTCCACGCCAACAACTTCGAAACAGCGGTGTCTCTGCTTTCTCGCTTTTTTTCTTTCAAGTGGTTTGACCTACTTTCATTTACTGCATACTCAGCGTTTAGCTCTGCTTTTATATGAATGGGGAAGCTCTCCTTTCTTTTTTTCTTTTGTGTTTGTGAAAAGATTTTATCTTCAGTCAAGTATTAAATTAATCACCCATTGTTAAAATCAGATGATAATGCTACAGCCCTTATTAGTGAGAAAGCATTTCCAGCCAAAGCCTTCAACTTCCACTATCATCAGTCAATTAAAAAAAAAAAAAAAAAAATTGAAGCAAAACTCAGGAGCACAGAGCCAAGAAACACCTGTATCGCATGCCAGATTAACCAAGAAGAGTGAACAGAATTTGTCTTTCCATCCTGCCAGTATTGTTTGGAATATGTCACTGATAATGGAATAATCCTGGGGCAGGCTTTTGCATTGACTTGTTCATGTTCTTAAAGCTTTTGTTCAGGGAAGGGCCCATCAAACCGGTTTCCCCACCCCAGTGAAAATCAACGTTCCTTCCCTTGGTTGCATCGCACCTTCCTGCATGATGTATGAAGCAGCCAACGAAAGAGATATTCTGGGCGCTCTCCACAGAAGCTCGGACTTCACGCTACTGGTTTGTGTGCTTATGACCCCATTCCATCCCCCATGTATTAACATTCCATGGCACCATGCTCCTGCCACGAGATGTGCTTCCCCACTCCCCCATGCAAAGGGCATTTGAGTCATTCATTCCTTTCACAAACAAACCTCCTAACCTTAAGACCTACGTGAGCATTTCCCCCCTTCCTCTCCTAAACCAACATCAGGACAGTGGGGTAATCGTTCAAATAAATGTGTCTAACGTATGAATAGAAAGGGGGGGGACCGATCACAGTAGAGTTTGTGAAAAAAAATAATAGACGTTTGAAAAAATTTACTAAGCATCTGCATGAAAAAAAAAAAAAAAAAAAAGGAGGGAAGAAACAGTCTTATCAAAAACAAATTCGGCATAAAGGCTGCACACCCGAAAAATTTCCCTTTTAGTAACCAACGTAAGAGCCGCTCTTAGCCCAAAAACTACGGTATATGCTGATGCCCTGCTGGAAGAATTCTGAGTGATGGAAAAGTAGAAAATAGGCTAAAAGTATTCTTCATAACAAAAGATATGCCAAGGAAAAGTAATTTCTCAAATATGTCTCTTGGAAGCAGATAGTGAGAGAAAAGTTTCACATTTATGCCCCCTAGCATGAAAACTGCATTATTTAAAAAGGATAATGTTCTCCGCCCTTTAATGCAACAAACGGCATACAGTAAAAGAAAAAAAAAAAATCAATACGAATTTTGGAAGCAGACATACGGTTGCAAACATTAATACAGACTAACACCACACTGCGCTAGAACTGTGCACAAAAAAAAAAAAAAAAAAAAAAATCAATAGGAATTTTGGAAGCAGATATATGGTTGCAAACATAAATACAGACTAACACCACATTGCACTAGAACTGTGAACTAAAAAATAAAAATAAAAAAATAAAATAGCTGCCAAAGATATAGAAATAAAAATGAAATTCATGCTTAAGTTACTTGGAAAAAATGCAACATAGTAGCTTTCAAACTATGTCTCTAGTAAAAAGAGAAGAGATCTAGTTCAAAAGCCCCCATATTGCATTATTTCTTTCCTTTATGTAACATAAGCATTCAATTGCATTTGCATTGCACTATTTCTATATTAAAGACAGGGATCCTGTTTCACCCTTGGACACCCTTGGAGTTTATACTATTCTTATTTCAACTTCCTCTGGTTACTCAGTGTATATTGAAAGCACATACCGAAGCATCAAAACAAGACTTGGTGAACACAAAAAAGATGTTTCCAATGGTCTTCTAAAGACAGATCTATCTGCACTAACCCTTGAAGACACTTCTGCAGTTCCCATTTGGAAAGAAACCACAAAAGTTGCCCCTTTCATCAACAAGGCATCTCTGCGTTTCCAAGAGAGCATTGTAATTTTGTTCACCAAAAAAAAACTGCAATTCAGAAACCCCTCACTAAGTCCCATTTATTTGGATCTCTCTTCTAAAATCTGGCAACATTTCCATCACCCCAACTGCAAATTGTAGTTCTGGCAACCAGCCCATCTAGTCGATCGTGGGTGTTCAAGGTCGTAGGATGACCGAAAGCTACCACTAAATGGACCTTTTACCGTACGTGACTCTGTGTGTTTCGCTCGTTTTATATGTTTATGTGTTACTGTCACGTGAAGCCTGAGTTTTAAACCATGAACTACAATAACTCCAAACTTTTCAAAAACAAAAATTATTGTTTTTGAAAAGTTTGGAGTTAATGTAGTAACAGATACATCATGCAAATATGGCACTGAAAAAAAAAAATGAGCTGTTTATTGCAACATAATTACTTTCTTGGGAACAAATGATTCTAGCAGAACTTTAAATCCTTAATAAACCCACTAAATGGTACCATATGCATCAATCATACAGTTTTGAAAACAGGAAGATATGCCATAACAAGACATGAATATTTCCTGAGCTACCACCAACCAAAACATTCCTGATGAGAAATCTGATAACCTCAAAATAGTTTTCGATGGATATTTCTTTCTATTCAAAAACGTAGAATAGAAAGAACGTGAATGAAGCGAGCCCTTTCGCTTTGAAGACCTTGTTTAGTTGATCCCATGTTGGAGAATAGCTCATAGCTTCAGCTTCATGTTTACTTTTCCCCACAAGCATAGTTGTTTTGTTAACAATAAGAAGTAAAACAAGCAGACAATATTTCACAATACTGTCACCATTTGATAATTACAAAATGAATCTGACAAATTTTACTTACATTCAAGATTTTCCTGGAACTCACGGGAACAAAGATTTCTTCAGTTTTCCGATTATAATGATGGGGAGGGAGCGCAGGGCATTTGACTGGTGAGCTCCTTATAAAAATTATTTTGATTTTTCCTTGGAAAAAATGTTTTTTACAAAGGGTTCGCACACTTTTTTGGGGAAAAAAATTCAAGAACTTTCCAGGACACGTACAACAAAATTCCAGGATGATTATCACACTTTACAGTATCATGGTCAAATTACTCTTTTTCAAAGTAATTTTGGTTTTAAGTAATAAAAATGATGAAAGATATAAATGGATGAGTGTGCTTTTTTACTCATTAAATTTCTTTTATGTTTTTAATGGAGAATTACCCAATAATGCAAAACTGAATCATGGTGGTGCAAGTACCACAAGGCCTACCAGAAAATCATTTCTCTCAATCTGAAAATGATTAATTCAATCAATCATTTTAGCTGCATCACTATTCTGCATTATCTTCCTAGTAATCAGTCAATTATTGATAACAATTGAAATTATTATAGAATAAAGCAAGAGCAGATTCAGAATTTAGGAATGGGGAAGGCACACATCTAATCAGTTAAAAGAAGAAATACCGAAGGAAACATGATATAAGTCTACTCCTGTTAGTGGAAGAATTGAGAATAATGGAAAAACTGAAAATAGGTGAAAAATATTCATGATAAAAGCTACGCAATAGAAAAAGAATTTTCTAAATATGTCTTCCAGAAGCAGAGATAGTGAAAAAAAAAAAAAGTTTTTTCAATGTGAGTGGTATCGGTCCATGAAATAATTTTTTCAGTTGAGTTTTCAGAAACTCAGATTTTGCTGCAAATATATCAAAGCAGAAATAAACACAATAAATGCTTATGCCCCCTGGTGGCAAAACCATTCTTTACCAACTATTAGAAATCATGTGCAAAACATTTTCCATCATGAGCTGTATCCCACACAGAAAGAATTTTTCAAATCAGAGATTTAGAAGCAGAGATTTTGGGGAAAACACAATTTACCTTTACGCCCCTAGTGGAAAGTATGAATTTACTTGAAAATATATGAAAAACATTTCGCACTCGAAAGGCTATCCGACAAAAAAAGAATTTTTCAAATCAAACTCTTAGTAGCAGAGGTATTGACAAAAATAAGATATACATTTACAACTCCTGGTGGAGAAACCTAGCATTATTTTAAGTAGAAAATATTTCGAAAATGTTTATTGGCGTGAGTGGTATCGGTCCATGAAATAATTTTTTTCAATCCAGATTTTAGAAGCTCAGATTTTGCTGCAAATACATCAGAAGAAATGAACACTTGCACCCTGTGGTGGCCAAACCATTCTTTACCAAAAATTAGAAATTATATGCAAAACATTTCCTATTAGGAGCTGTATTCAGTTCAGAAAAAAAATTTCAGATTGGAGTTTTAGAAGCAGAGATATTGGGGGAAACACAATTTACCTTTACGCCCCTAGCAGAAAATCTATGCGTAACTTGAAAAAGTTACTATACCTAAAATAGTCTTCGACATAAATGGAATCGAAAGACAAAAGATTTTTTTCAATAGGATGTTTGGAAGCAACTATATGGAATAAAGTTTATTTTGAATTCACTGTCGTCGGCATTTATGCCCTCTAGTGGCAAAATTGTGCATCGTGAAAAACAAAACAAAAACGGAATGCAAGGATCATCATTCGCACATTTCAAGTTTCCCAATGCAAAAAAGAATTTTTCAAATTGGACTAATAGTTGCAAAGATCACCGGTTTGTTTGTAGTCCATCCGTCTCTGAACGAACGGACGGACAAACCAGTGACATAAGCATGATCTTTTTTACAAAGATGTGCTAAAAAGAGGTAACACTGATTTCCTAAAAGTAAATGAAATATATTTTTAAGCATTAATTTCAAAATTCAAGATTTTTCAAGACGGCTTTAAAAAAAAAAGAAACATTTTCCAGGATATTCCAGGCCTTGAAAAAGTAATCATGATTTTCAAGGACTTTCCAGGTTTTCAAGCACCCGTGTACACCCTGTTTACATAAATACAAAGGTTTTGTATATTAATTAAAACATTTTTAAGTTACAGTTCATTTTTGAATACTTTATAAAGAAACATGCTATTCTTAATATTTCAAATGCTCTTAACAACAGTCTCAGTGGTAATACTGTCAACATATGGGCTTTTATTCTGGGAAGTTTGATTAATTCATTATCTTAAAATCCAGTTTATCAAATATCAGTTTCCAAATAATAGTTTTATTGTGTCTTTTTAATCAGGTAAGTACATCAGTGTGGGGATTAGCCCACAGCTGACAGTTCCAGTTGGTCATTCAACTTAAGGATTTTGGAACAAAACTCAGTGAGTTGGAATCTTTTTGCCAATGTCATGGGTTCTCAAGAGTGTTCCGCATGGCTGTATTTGAAAGTGTAATTGTTCCTACTCTGATGAATGGAAGTGAAACCTGGGCACTACAGAAGAAATTTAGGACTCGTTTGTGTGCTGGAGAATGTGTTACTTATGGGGGTTTGTGGCAAGACAAGTTCTGATTGTGTGAGGAATGAAGATGTGTTGCAGTTGAGTAATGTGAAGCAAAATATTGTTAGCAAAGTGGAGACTAATATGCTTGGGTGGTTTGGCCATGTTGAAAGAATGAGTGATGAGATGCTTACTCAGAAAATCTTTTTAGCCCAAGTGGCAGATAGGAAAGGTAGAAGAAGGCCAAGGAAGTCATGGGAGGATCAGATTCAGGAGGGTCTGCATGAGAAAGAGATTATGTGTATGAAGTATAGAAGATCTTGTGTACGGCATGTGATGGATGTGAGTGAAGCCCAAGTTGTATGTCAAGATCGCTGTAAATGGAGAAGTTTGATACGGCAACAGTAAGTAAAAATTATCTGGTAGTTTGTATTTCTTTGTGGTGCTAACCTCTGAATCTCAGAGAACAGCTTAGTGATATGTATGTATGTATGTAAATAGTAGTTTTATTGCTGTAGTCAAACCGGTGACATAAGCATGATCCTTTTACAAAAGACGTGCTAAAAAAGAGGTAACACTGATTTCCTAAAAGAAATTGAAATATATTTTTACTCTGTACAATAAGAAATTCTGAATGCAGTGTGATCCACATCAGTGGAGAAATTCTGCATCAAGTTGTCTAAAACTTCAGATGTCAGCTGCAGGTCATTGACACTGAAGATGCTCATTTTAAAAACATTTTTTTAGATAACTATTAATGTCACATGATTATCATTTGCTTTGGAGATCAAATATTGATTCTTATATGCAGTCTTTCTTAATTACCTAAGTGACAGCACCACAAAAAAATTGAAACTGAATACAAATACAGGGTTCTTAGGAAAGTCAGTTTACCCCCCCCCCCCCCCACCAATTTTTAAACCGCATATTGTACGGCAATGGAAGTAACGTGTACCTGTAGGAAAGTGACCATGCGCAATGTATTGGACGTGCTTGTAGCGCCCCTAGTGGCGAAATACGGAACTTAGCAAAACTAACTCAGATACCAAGAGAGCTACGCAAAAATGTTCAATTATAAAATGAAATAGCCGTGTTTAATTAGTACAACAGAAACACTTACAGAAAAGACAAGAAAACGTGAACAAAGCGTCTGATCAGGCTGCTAGCATGCGACAGCAACAGAAAAGTGGTTACGTGATGTTACACATAGTCATGCTAATTTCAAGTTTGACGTAAAATGGCATCAGACAGCTGAAAGGCTATACATGATGGGTGGGAATTGAGAGTGAATCAGAGTACGAGGTCGGCAGGCAGATTGCTATCTTCACGAGCACTGTGATATTGTCTTGCTGTACGGCGAATGTCAGCAGAATGCAAAATAGGCTGCGAGGTTGTATAGAATATGGTTCCCACTCGTCAGCATCCAGCTGCACAGACAATTGCCAAAGTTGTCCGGTGCCTGCGAGAAACGGGAAGCGTTACTGAGCGTCATCATTCCGGTCGTCCCATTGGTGCTGGTGTGCGAGTACATCCTGCTGATGTTTTGGGTTATGTTCTTACAAATCCCCGAAGTAGTACGACGGCAGTGAGCCATGTGTGTGTATTATCGGCATCACGGGTGTGGCAAATTTTGAACGAACATGGTGCACATCCATACCATGATGCTGTCGTGCAAAACCTGATGCCTGGAGACTTTCAAAGGTGGTATGACTTTTGTAACTTCGTCTTGAACACCTTACAGGAAAAGCCGCGGTTTGTGGACAACATCCTATGGACTGATGAGCCAACATTTACAACGGGTGGGATCAACAATCACCAGAACCACCACCACTACTGGGATGTGAGAAATCCAAACATGACGAGACAAGCATGCCATCAAGTACGCTGGTCACTTAATGTGTGGTGTGAATGTGGCAAACATCCATAATTGGACCTGTGTTCATTGAGGGAAATTTACACAGGTCAGCGTTACTAGCAGCTGTTATGTGGTCCAGTAAGCGATTGGTTGGATGATGTTCCTTTGAATACGTTACCATGCATATGGTTTCAACATGACGGCTGTCCTTCCCACAAAACCTTTCCAGTTTGCTTATTCTTATCTTGCACGTTCCGCAACAATATTATTGGGTATGGTGGTTGTACAGAATTGCCGCCACAGTCACCCCACTTAACACCAATGAACTTCTTCTTTTGGGGATACCTGAAAGATCAAGTGCACTCTATGGAACCTTCCAGCGTGGCAGATTTAAAGGAACGCATCATCAGGGCCTTTAATTCTGTAACCCCTGCGATGCTGCATGCTGTTCGAGATGCATTTCTGTCCCTAGTCCAGATGTGCATCATAGCTGATGGTGCACACTTTGAAAAATTTGTACGGTGGACTACTCGCCAGGTTAGTTGCACCTGTACTACACGAATTGTGAGTTGTGTCTGTGTTGTTTTGCGTGTAATTTAAAGTTTACTACTTTAACATGTCTTGTCTTTTCTGTGTTTCTGTTGAACCAAGTGCTGTTGGTTTTGTATTAATTAAATACCGCTCTTTCATTTTGTAATTGGACTTTTTTGTGTGTCTCCCTTAGTTTCTGAGTTACTTTTGCTAAGTTCCGTATTTTGCCACTAGAGGCGCTACAAGCACGTCCAATCGATTGAGCATGGTCACTTTCCTAGAGGTACACGTTACTTCCATGGCGGTACGATGCACGGTTTAAAAGTTAGAGGGAGGTAAACGAACTTTCCTAAGAACCCTGTATATTTTAGATTAAAAAGACAACATTGAGAGATGGGTTTGCCTCCTCGGGGTGCACCACCGGGCAACAATGGCACACACAAGGGCCTATATGAATTTTGAAGAGGTACCAGCTAGTTCTGTGTGACAGTGGCAAAAAGACCCCAACTCACTGGCACTGGGTTTTGTTCTAGAATCCTTAGGTGAAACGAACAACTGGAACCGTTAGCTGTAGGCTGATCACCTACACTGATGTACTTTTATGATTTCTATGACCCAAAGAAAGAACCTTTATGACTCAAGTGTGGGATATGGTCAACCTACCACACCCGATGGTCCACCACAGAATCAACCTGGAATTTCTAAATGGCATGTGAGAAAGAGATCTCAGCTGAGTGAGTGTAAGATTGGTGTCATCATCATCATCATCATTGTCAACCATTATCAATCCACTGCTGGACGAAGGTCTCCCCAAGTTTCTTCCACAACGGTCTGTCTTGTGCCAGTCTCCTCCATGTCACTCCTGCATACTTTCGAATTTCATCCACCCATCTTCCATGTGGTCTTCTTCTGGATTTTTCCTGTCCCTTGGAATCCAATCAAAAATTTCGGCTGTCCATCGATGGTCTGTCCTTCTGGCAGTATGTCCAGCCCATTGCCATTTCAGGGATTTAACTCTGATCATGATGTCTTCCACTCTTGTCATTTTTTGGATCCATGAGTTCCTCTTCTTATCTCTCTTGGTTACACCAAGCATGAACCTCTCCATGCTTCTTTGAGTTGTCTGCAGCCTTTGTATGTCTCTTTTAGTTAAGGTCCACGTCTCTGCACCATACGTAAGCACTGGAAGGATGCATTGATCAAATACTTTTCTTTTAAGACATAATGGCTCTTGAAAATTATGCTGTTTCTTCCAAAAGCTCTCCAGGCAAGTTTTGTATGCGGATTAATTTCTTCATCAATGTGACCCTCACTTGATATCTGCTGTCCAAGATAAACGTACGTGTCTGTTATCTCCAGCTTTTCTCCATCAATCGATAAATCTTCATTTCTTGTAAAAGCATTGAACATCACTTTTGTCTTCAGAAAGTTCATTTTTAATCCCACTTCTTTACTCTTGTCAGAAAGTTCTTGGATCATACTCTGCAGCTCTGATGGGGTAGTTGCAAAAATGACCATGTCATCAGCAAAACAAAGGTGGGTTAGATAATCTCCATTAATCTTTATCCCTTTGTTTTCCCAGTTCAGTGATTGAAAGACATCTTCCAATGTGGCATTAAAGAGCTTCGGAGATATGGTGTCACCCTGTCTCACTCCTTTTTCAATTTTAATGTGTGTTGTATTTCAAACAGCCGAATCTTTGCACTTGCATTTTCATAGATGTTATTAATAATATTAATGTACGCATCTTCAATACCGCAGGATTTCAGAGCCATTGTAACTGCTGATGGTTTCACCGAATCAAAGGCTCTTTCATAATCGATAAAAGCCATGCACAATGGAAGTTCACATTCCCTCGCTCTTTCAATTAGTTCTCTCAGTACGTGGATATGATCTATTGTGCTGTAGCCACTCCTGAATCCAGCTTGTTCTCTCTGTTGAGCCATGTCCAGTGTTACCTTCAAGCGGTGTGAAAGAACTTTAGTGAAGATTTTATAAACCACTGATAGGAGGCTGATAGGTCTGTAGTTCCTGAGATCCTCAATGTCACCTTTTTTATGTAGCAAGATCATTGTAGCATTGTTCCAATCCTCAGGAATCTTCCCTTCATTAAGGCATCGAGTGAAAATTTGGGCGAGTACTGTTTCGATTTCTCCACTTGCTTCTTGTATGATGTATACAGTAATTCCATCTTCTCCTGGAGCTTTTCCCCGCTTCATGTTCTTGATTGCATGTGCACCTTCTGCTGGGAGGACTGGAAGAACTCTGGTACTGGTACCTTTCATAATGTCTGGAGTATATGTATCATCCCTTTCATATAGTTTGGAGTAGAAATCTTTCACTCTTGTCAAAATTTCGCTTCTATTTCTTGTTACAGAACCATCTTCTTTTCTCAGTGCCATAATCTGTTTTCTTCCCTTACTGAGATGTCCCTTTGCTATCTTTAGACTATGGTCGTTTTCAATTGCTTTCCTCACTAGTTCACAGTTGAATTTCCTTAAATCTTCAGTTATACTTTTTTGTACTGTCTTGCATTAGCTCTATATATTCCACTTTGGAAGTCACATCTTCTTTAGTTGTCCTCATCTCTCTTCTTTTTGCATCAACATTTTGGTTTTTCCTGATAATTTGTTTACATGCAACTTGTTCTTAGACCCAGCTAATTTTGTTGCTGTTTCCATAAGAGCTTTGGTTACTTTTCTGTTAACTTCAGAGATGTCCACTTCTTCCGATGTTAGGCCTTCTAAAGCAGAGAATCTGTTCTTCAGTTCCAACTTGAAGGTATTATGGTGTTTTTTAAGGTTGGTTATGTCAATACATTTTGTTTGTCTTATGAGCTTGCCATGTTCAAGTTTAGTGTTGAGGTGCATCTTACATCTCACCAATCTATGGTCACTACCTGTGTTGAACTTGTTTAGCACACTGCAGTCTTCTATGACGAATTTTTTGTTACACATAATAAAATCAATTTCACTTGTCATCCCATTTGGATGTCTCCATGTCCATTTCCTGTGTGGCTTTTTCTTGAAAAAGGAGTTCAAGATGAAAAACCCTTCCGCCTCTGCAAACTCTACGAGAGTATTTCCACGCTGGTTTCTGTTGCCGTGACCGAATTTACCTACTGAAGTTTCATTCTGTTGCCATTGCCCTATTTTTGCATTGAAATCTCCCATAATTATCTTTAAATGCTGCTTACCTTTATTATTTAGATGACGAATTTCATCGCGGGCGGTCGTAGTGAGTGATGGGTTTGCCTCCTCGGGGCGCTCCGTGGTAACAATGGCACACACAACAGCAACTAGGGCCTGTGTGAATCTTGGAGAGGTGCAAGCTAGTTCTGTGTGACATTGGCGAAAAGACCCCAACTCACTGGGTTTTGTTTCAGAATCCTTAGGTTGAATGACCAACTGGAACCCTCAGCTGTGGGCTAATCCCCCACACTGGTGTACTTACCTGATTAAAAAGACAAAAAGAAATATTAAGAATGACTCAAGAGTGGGATATGGTGGACCTACCACACTTGAGAAGGACGGTCCACCACGGAATCGACCTGGACTTTCTAAATGGCGTATGAGAAAGCGATCTCGGCTGAGTGAATGTAAGATTGGTGTATGGAATACTAGAGGTATAAATGGCAAGATGAGTGAGGTGATTGAGGAGATGAATAAGTATAGACTGGATGTGCTGTGTAAGTGAAACCAAAAAGAAGGAAATTGGGGTAGAAGAAGTGAATGGCACGGTGAGTGTGTGGTCTGGAGTATTGGATAACATGAGAGGACAGGCTGGTGTAGGTGTGATTTTAAGTGAAAAGATGAACAACTTGATTCACTATAGTTGCATAAGTGAGAGAATTATCTGGATTCGGTTGAAAGTGAAACTTCAGAGAATTGTAATTGTTGTAGTGTATGCTCCTTGTGACTCGGAACCTTCTGATAAGAAAGAAGATTTCTGGAATGAGCTAAAAGCTGTTTTGAGCCAGTTTAATGCTAAAGAAAAAGTTATAATAACAAGGGATTTCAATGCTAAGAGTAGGTGTGCAGAATGCAATTTCTGACAATGTTCTGGGTAAGTTTAATGATCCTTGTGTGAATGATAATGGTGTAAGATTAATTGAACTCTGCATTGAGAATGATTTGTGTGTATCTAATACATTTTTCAACCACAAGTATATACACATATACTTGGGAAAATCGTACTCTTGGTCAAAAGAGTGAGAGAGATTTTGTTGTTTACGATCAGCGTTTGAAACACTTAGTTGTTGACACCCGTGTGATGAGAGGTGCGGATGTTGGTTCTGATCATTACTTGGTAGTGTCACGAGTGAAACTTAATGTTGGTTGGAGGAAAAGGAATAGGAAGAGACCCAGGATAGAAAGAATAAAGGTTGATAGGCTCCTTGAAGATCATCAGCGGTATGCTGACTTACTCAGAGAACGACTGAAGGATCTGAAATCTTGTGAGAGTGATGTAGAAAAGAAGTGGGAATGTTTTAAGAACTGTGTTGTTACTGCTGTTAAAGAGGTCTGTGGCGCCACAATAGAGGTGATGCTTGGTGGAATAGTGAGATTGATGAGGCAGTAAAGAAAAAGAAGGAAGCCTATTTGGGGATGTTGCAAGGTAGAGTCTCTGTGGATGAATATCGCTGTAAGAAGCGTGAAGCTGCTAAGCTGGTTCGCCACAGTAAGGCAAAAGATAGGAAAGAGAAAGTGGAAAGGCATGAACTGGCTTTTTGGAAAGATAGAAAGTCCTTCTGGAAGTACATGAGACTCAGGAAAAATAGGGGAAACAAAGTTGTAAGTTGTGTGAAGAATGAGATTGGGGAAATGATATGGGAGCCCAATGAGTTAAGTGACAGATGGGGTGAATACTTCTGTGAGTTATTAGATCAGGAGAGCAAAAATGATTCTGAGACAGATGCAGATGATGTCCCAATGAGGGATGAAAGCACAGGAGGGATATCAAGAGAAGAAGTGTGTAAAGCTCTAAAATCTCTTCAGAATGGTAAGGCTCCAGGAGTTGATGGCATAACTGCAGAGATGTTGAAGTATGGTGGTGACTCTATAATTGACTGGTTAACTGAAATTTGCCAATTGTGCTGGGAGTTGGGAATGGTCCCTCGGGATTGGAAGGATGCTATTATTGTTCCTTTGTATAAGGGAAAAGGTGATCAGACTGAATGCAAGAACTATCGTGGTATTAGCCTACTGAGTGTGCCAGGGAAAGTGTTTGGTAAGGTTGTTATTGAAAAAGTACGGGGTCTTACATCAGAGAAAGTGTGGGATGTTCAGAGTGGTTTTATGCCTGGTAAAGGCTGCACTAACCAGATTTTTGCATTACGCATGATGATGGAAAAGTATCTGGCTGTTGGGAAGAAAGTTTTTACTGCCTTCATAGATTTAGAGAAAGCTTACGACCAAGTCAATAGGACACTTTTGTGGAAGGTATTGAATGAATATGGTGTTACTGAGAATCTACTTAATAGTGTAAAAGCCATGTATGCTGGTAGTAGAGCTTGTGTACGAGTTAATGGTGTTTTATCAAAATGGTTTTCCATTGGTGCAGGAGTTAGACAAGGTTGTGTAATGTCACCATGACTGTTTAATATATTTATGGACACATGCATGCGTGAGGCCAAAATAGATAATAGTGGTTTATGTCTTGGTGATAGCCGTGTGTGCAGATTGCTGTATGCTGATGACACTGTCCTGTTGGCAGAGAGCAAAAGTGAGTTGCAGAGTATGTTGACTCGGATGCACGAAGTTTGCATGAAATTCAAACTGAGTATGAATAAGGAAAAAACCGAAGTTATGGTGTTTGAGAGAGGAATGGGTAGCACTGAATGTAATGTAAGTATAAATGGCACTGTGATTGACCAGGTGAGTGAGTTTGTGTATTTAGGAAGCATGTTTGACAGAGAGAACAAGTTGGATGGTGAAATCAGTAGGCGAGTGAATTCTTCTTTGAAAGTCATAGCTGCTCTAGGAGGTTTTCACAGGAATGATGGGTTCTCTAGAGAGTCCCGCATGGCTGTGTATGAAACAGTAATTGTTCCTACTCTGATGTATGGCAGTGAAACTTGGGTACTGCAGAAGAAACATAGGAGTCGTTTATGTGCTGGAGAAATGCGTTACTTACGTGGGTTTTGTAGCAAGACACGATCTGATTGTGTGAGGAATGAAGATGTATTGCAGTTGTGTGATGTAAAGCAAAATGTTGTTAGCAACGTGGAGACCAATATGCTTCAATGGTTTGGCCATGTTGAAAGAATGAGTGATGAAATGCTTACTAAGAAAATGTTTTCAGCCCAAGTGGCAGGAAGGAAAGGCAGAGGAAGGCCAAGGAAGACATGGGTGGATCAGATTCAGGAGTGTCTGCATGAGAAAAAGATTATGAGTATGAAGTATAAAAGATCTTGTGTACGGCGTGTAATGGATATCAGTGAAGCCCGAGTTGTATGTCAAGATCGCTGTAAATGGCGAAGTTTGATACGACAACAATAAGTAAAAATATCTGGAAGTTTGTATTTCTTTTTGGAGCTAACCTCTGAATCTCAGAGAACAGCTTAGTGATATGTATGTAGATGTACGAATTTCCTCATAAAATTCTTCAATTTCTTCTTCAGGATGACTTGCGGCGGGTGCATAAGTTTGAATAATCTGAGCCTGGTATCTTCTCGAGAGTTGGATAACGAGTCGTGCAGCTCTGTCAGAGGAACTTTCAACTTCTACAACTTTATCCTTCAGTTTCTTGTTTATTATAAATCCAACACCACTAGTTCTGCCAGTATCAGTCCCACAATAGCAGAAGAGATGTTCACTTTTCAGTTCAATGAGATCTTCTCTTTTTCTCCTTACCTCACTTAGCCCGACGATGTCCCACTTGATCCTTTGTAGTTCCTCTTCCAATTCAAGAAGATTGGTGTATAGAGGTATAAATGGAAAGATAAATGAGGTCATTGAAGAAATGAATATGTATAGATTAGATGCACTGTGAGTAAGTGAAATTAAAAGAAAGAAACTGCGATAGAAGAAATGAATGGAACAGTTAGTGTGTGGTCTGGAATGCCAGAAAATGTGAGAGGATAGGATGGTGTAGGTGTGATTTTTAATGAAAGAAAACAAACCCCAACTTGATTCATTACAGCTGCATAAGCAAGATAATTCTCTGGATTCATTTGAAAGTGAAACTTCAGAGAATAGTAATTGTTGTAGTGTATGCTCCTTGTGACTCGGAACCTTCTGATAAGAAAGAAGATTTCTGGAATGAGCTAAAAGCTGTTTTGAGTCAGTTTGGTGCTAATGAGAAAGTTATTATAGCAGGGGATTTCAATGTTAGACTAGGTGTTCAGAATGGGATTTCTGATAACATTTTGGGTAAGTTTAATGATCCTGGTGTGAATGATAATGGTGAAAGATTAATTAAACTCTGAATTGAAAATGGATTGTGGGCATCTAATACTTTTTCAACCACAAGTGTATACACACATAGACTTGGAAAAATCATACTCTTGGTCAAAAGAGTGAGAGAGATTTTGTTGTTTACGATCAGCGTTTGAAACACTTAGTTGTTGGTACTCGTGTGATGAGAGGTGCAGATGTTAGCTCTGATCATCACTTGTTAGTGCCATGGGTGAAACTGAATGTTGATTGGAGAAGCAGGTATAGGAAGACGCCTGTGATGAAAAGAATAAAGGTTGAAAGGCTGTCTGAAGAACATCAGTGTTACTCTGATTTACTCAGTGAAAGTCTGAATGAGTTGAAGACATGTGAAAGGGATGCAGAAAAGAAGTGGACATGTTTTAAGAACTGTGTTGTCACTGCCGCTGAAGAGGTCTGTGGTACTGCAACAGCGGGTAACTTTAAAGGTGATGCTTGGTGGAACAGTGAGATTAAAAAAAGCAGTAAAGAGAAAGAAGGAAACATATTTGGGGATGTTTCAAGGTAGAGTTTCTGAGAATTAATATCGCTGTAAGAAGCATGCGGCAGCAAAGCTGTTTAATCAGAGTAAGGCAAAAGATAGGAAGGAAAAGGAGGAAAGGCACGATTTGGCTATTTGAAAAGGTAGAAAAACATTCTGGAAGTACATAAGACATAGGAAAAAGAGGGAAAATAAAATTCTAAGTTGTGTAAAGAATAGGGTAAAAAAAAAAAAAAAAACGATATGGGAGCCCCAATGAGCTAAATGAAAGATGGGGTGAGTACTTCTATGATTTATTAGGTCATGAAAGCAAAAATGATTCTGAGGCAGAAGCAGATGATGTCATAGTGAAAGATGGAAGCACTGGTAGGATAAAGAGAAGAGGTGTGTAAAGCTCAAAAATCTCTTCAGAATGGTAAGGCTTCGGGAGTAGATGGCATATCTGCTGAGATGCTAAAATATGGTGGTGACTCTGTGATTGACTGCTTAACTGAAATTTGCCAGTTATGTTGGGAGTTAGGAATGGTTCCTCAGGATTGGAGGGATGCTATCATTGTTCCCTTGTACAAGGGAAAAGGTGATCAGACTGAATGCAAGAACTATCACGGTATCAGTTTGCTGAGTGTGCCAGGAAAAGTGTTTGGTAAGGTCGTTATTGATAAGGTACGAGATCTTACGTCACAGAAAGTGTGTGATGTACAGAGTGGTTTTATGCCTGGTAAGGGCTGCACTAATCGAATTTTTGTTTTATGTATGATAATTGAAAAGTATCTGTCTGTTGGTAAAAAAGTGTTTGCAGCCTTCATAGATTTAGAGAAAGCTTATGACAAAGTAAATAGGACTCTTCTGTGGAAGGTACTGAATAAATATGGTATTACTGGGAATCTACTTAATAGTGTGAAAACTATGAACACTGGCAATAGAGAACGTGTACGAGTAAAAGCTGTTTTATCAAAATGGTTTTCTATTGGTGCAGGAGTCAGACAACAAGGTTATGTAATGTTACCATGGCTGTTTAATATATTTATGGATGCATACATGCATAATGTCAAAATGGATAATACTGGTTTATGTCTTGGTAATATGCGTGTGTGCAGATTGCTGTATGCTGATGATACTGTCCTGTTGGCAGAGAGCAAAAGTGAGTTGCAGAGTATGTTGTCCCGGATGTACGAAGTTTGCATGAAATTCTAACTGAGTATAAATAAGGTTATGGTTTTAAGTATAAACCAAAGTTATGGTTTTTGAGAGAGGAACTGGTAGCACTGAATGCAAGATAAGCCTTAATGGCAGAGAGATTGGCCAGGTGAATGAGTTTGTATATTTAGGAAGTATGTTTGACAGACAGAACAAATTAGATGGCGAAATAAGTAGGCGAGTGAATTCTTCATTGAAAGTCATAGCTGCCTTAGGAGGATTTTACAGGAATGATGGGTTCTCAAGGATGACTCGAATGACTGTGTATGAAAGTGTAATTGTTCCTACTCTGATGTACTGCAGTGAAACATGGGTACTGCAGAAAAGACATGGGAGTTGTTTGTGTGCTGGAGAGATGGGCTACTTATGGGAGGGGGGATAAGACACGCTCTGATAATGTGAGGAATGAAGATGTGTAATGTGAGGCAAAATGTTGTTATTAAGGTGGAGACTAATATTCTTAGGTGGTTTGGCCATGTTGAAAGAGTGATGAGGTGCTGACTAAGAGAATTTTTTGACCCAAGTGGCAGGACTACCGCCATGGAGCAGTCGGTTAGGTCGATTTGCACTCTGTGCAGTGATGGAAAGTTGCAAAATGTATTTTTGGAGCAGGTAAAATAAATTTTTGTAGCAGGTAAAATACATTTTTGGAGCAGTAAAATGTGTTTTTGGAGCAGGTGAAATACATTTCTGGTGCAAGAAAACATTTTTTCGGAGCAGGTAAAATATTAGTAGATAGAATAAACTCTTAAGCAAAAAATGTTTTGGAACTAGATGCACCCTACTCAAATTTAAAACATCTTGCATTGAAATACATACACACATAAAAAAAAATGTGGAACCATAGCAGGATTGTATTATTAATAATTTATTTTACAAAAAATGTTTTAATTTTTTGCTGCCTTTCTCAATATTTAATTGCTAACTTCTATTTTTTCTAATTTTTTTTTAAGATATTTAGCAATGTTTTGTTTTGCTTCTTTTAATAGTACCTGTCCACTTTCTATTGCACTCATGTCTTTTTTTTTATGCTATATTCAATGTTCATCTCAGCATTGTTTAACATTTTATGAGAGGAATCCAACTGCTTCAAACGTTCAGCTTCTTCCCGTTTCAAATCACCTTGTGAACATTCAATTTCTTCTCTTTTTTGCTTATTTTGCTGCATTTTCCTGGCACTAATCCACTCTTGATATTTTTTATAGGATTCTTTATAAGCTGTCAGAAGTTTTTTTGACTACATTAATTTCACTCACATCTCCATTTGAAGTTTTTTGGTTACATTAATTTTACTCACATCTCCATTTGAAGTTTTTTGGTTACATTACTTTTACTCACAGCTCCACGGCAAAACTTTAGATGCTTCATAAAAAGGCCATTCTTTATTATATATATTGAAATACACTTGACAATAAGTTTTATCTGACTTTGTTCTTTTCATTGTCATAGCTGTTTCACTGCTACATTTCATTTCGTTTTAATCTAAATTAACTCTTTCCACTCCAATAACTTTTCCCCCATACTTACGCAGCACTCGCTTTTTTTTTTTTTCCCCTGCAGTAGAGGCCACAACTTAGCAGTGAGAGCTCAGCTTTGGCTTGCCAGCCCCGACATACAAGCTATAGAGGCTTATCAGCATGGCGTGTGACACCTGACAAGCGAGCTATCCGGCGAAAAAGAAATGTCTCACAAGTGTGAATATGCTAGCTTAGAGGTGTCATCAGCATGGAAGGTGACATTAACAAATTTGCCGAAAAAGAAATGCCTCGTAAGCCCCGACATATGAGTTATAGAGGCGTGGCGGATGACACCCGAGTTATTCGGCGAAAAAGAAATTCCTTAGGAGCGCCGACATGTGAGCTGTAGAGCTGTCATTGGCATGGCGGGTGACACCCGACATTCTGATGACGTTTCTTTTCCTCTTCGGTGAAAAAGAAATGTCTTATGAGCACTGACGTGAGCTGTCCAGGCGTAACCGGCGTAGCAAGTGACACCCAACCTATTCGACGAAAATGAAACGTCTCGCGAGCGCCAACACGAGAGCTATAGAGGCGTCATCGGCGCACCCGCCACGTGAACTGTTCGCTGATTTTGTAATGTCAGGCATCACCCGATAGTCGAGTGGAAAGGGTTAAAACATTTGCACTGAAATTTTCACAAGCACAAAGCCACATGTAATCAATGTAAAGAGTTCGCAAGGCACTGAGCTGAGCTCCCTCTCAGCTTTTGCGCATGGCACTCTCAAATGGCTGTACGGCAAATCACGTGACAAAACTCCGCCTCCATTGGCGGGGGAATGCAGAACATCAAAGGCATATAGGGAGTATCTGTAAAGTGCGTTTTTCAACCAAAAGACAGTCAAAAAAAAAAAAAAAATTGAGTGCAGGAATCTAACGTGGGCTTTTCCGTAGTTTTTTGGGTGACTTCTGTAAAACCGTAAGATGGAGTGAAAATCCGTACAAACTAGGGAAAATCTGTAAAAGTTGGCATCTCTGAATACCTATGAATCCTTTAGAAACAGAATCATCGTATCCTGCCATGGAAGAGCGATTTTCAGTCGTCCTCCGTGTCAACGAAATAGCTAATGACTGACCTTACCTGTATTAAGTAATCGCGCACCTCACCTGGAACGAAATAACTGCGCCATCCCAAAGAGCAGGGAACGACATATAAAAAATTTCAATTGCACAACACTCTAAAAAACCACCAAACCATCTATAAACAATCTTCATCAGGATTTCATAACATACAGCATCACTCCTCCTCCATAAGCTCCACCTACATCGCAAAACATATTAGTGGCTTATGCCAAAAAACAATGAATTAGAAGGTAGGTGAAAAACATTCCAAAGTGTTGGAATTGGCGGTACGTGTTGATTAAGCATCGTTATACGTTTAACCAAATTATGTAGACCTTCAAAAAGTGCCATTCGAATCGCCGTTTAAAACGGCATTTTTTGCCATGAAATTTTTTTTTTTCGCTCAGCAGTTTTTGCTGTGGATTGCCGTTTCAGCGCAGTTGGGCACAATATAAAATTTTTTTGTAGTTTGTAGCAGTTTGGTGAAGATAATGAAATTGGTGCAAACTTTCCATCACTGTCTGTGGGAGGCAGACATTTCTGAGGGTGTTCGAGTTTTGGTCCTGCCGGCCATCTAGCGTGCGTTTTTTCTGCAGACTTCCCGTGTTGGGGATGCAAATGGTTCCCCCTGCAGTCGGGCCCGGACGCGCTTTGTGCCTGTTCCCCCCTTTCCCTGGTTGCCTGGGTTTACCTGATGAGTGTCGTTGTGCTGGTAGTAAAACAATGCAAGACAAATGAAATCTGATGCCACATGGCAGCAGGCACCTATGGGAATATTACCCATGGCTGTTGACGATGAAGTGGCAGAAAAGAAAGGTAGAGGAAGGCCAAGGAAATCATGAGACCAGATTCAGGAATGCATGCTTGAGAAAAAGATTATGAGTATGAAGTGCAAAAGGTTTTATGTGCGGCGTGTGATGGATGATAATGAAGTTCGAGCTGTGTGCCAAGATCGTTACAAATGGAGACATTTGATACATCAACAGTAAGTAAATTCTAATTATATCAGTTAAATGTTTACTTGGCAGATGGTCTTTCTTTGAGGAGCTAACCTCTGAATTTCAGAAAACAGCTTAATGATGTGTATGTATGTATAATGTATATATACCTTCAGATGGGTGGATTACTATGTGTAAGAGCATTGTGCTTACCAATGATAAAAAGATATGCTCACAACAATGCAAAGTTAAAACTAACAATTTATTATTTTTACGTGTTGGAATTCTATTTTAAATTTCTGAAATAATTCCTTGATCCCTTTAAAATGATTAAATTGGCAAAATTCATTCAGTGACTGCTCTGCATAATTCATTTAAGTGACACAAAATCAAATATGATAGGAGAGGCTTTTAAAAAATTGTTACCTGTGTTTGAATTAATAATGCCATATCTGTAAATAAACGATTTAAATGAACAAGACTTTTCTCAACTTTCAATAACTCATCTTGTCTTTGCTCAAGTTGTTTTAAAACTTTTCTTGCTGTGTCTGTTTCTGCCATGACCTGGAAAAATGTGAAACAATATTTAAATATTATTATTGCTTTATTGACATAAAGCAAAACTGTGTTTTTGCAATAGGTGACAATTTCATAACTTCAGCTTATAATAACAGATTTTCAGTCTCATGACATTTATTCTGAGCGAAGTACTTGATAATTCATTTGAAAATTATGAAAGCCTATGTCTTATACTTTTCGACTGCTCGGCAATCCACAATTACTTGGCGATATAATTAGCATTTGAATGACAAAACACAGCTGCAAAAAATATGAAAACTGGGATATTTTAAAAGATGGTTAATATTAACCTGATACTTACAATTTTGAATAATTCAAGTGAACCAACAGAGAAAATTGTTTCACAAAATGAACACTATCTTTGAAGTTTTTCTGATGAATAGGTGTTTTCAACATATCAGTTTGCTATTGTCTGATGTCTCCAATGGTTTTCTGATGCTCATGATACCACTGACTTATGTTAAGGTAGTTGAACATGCATGCTAGTTACATTAAGAAAAAATTGCAAACACAGAAGACATTCAACCCGGTTTGGGTCTTGATCACCTCATAGTCAGACTGGTTGCCAGACCTTGATTTTCAACTACTTCATTACAGTTCTTGCCAAATGATAGGAGGGATTTCCAAATGATGGGAATATAAATAGGACTATCTGTATTGCAGTTTGAAGTGGTGCAGATTTCTCACAAAAACATGAAAAGAGCAATTTTTGCAGTATACTTCCAGAGAGGAACTGCGGATGCATCTGAGAGAGCCAATAATGCTAAATCAAGAAGAAATGGGTCTTCCTTGGGTGTCATCCTTTTCATGCTTAGCCAAATGTTTAGTAATATTACAAAATGTGCTACCAATGTAACCTGTGATGCAAACAAAAGTGGAAAAGGGATCTCGTTCACACCATGAACATTAAGATCTTTGATTTTATCACTGTTCAGGAGAATAAGTTTCATGATGGTAGGAATAAATTTGGTACCAATCAAATAAGAGAAAGATTTGGAAATTTGATGGAACTGATTGTTGGGCTAGTCAAAAAATGGAATACATCCAGCAAATGGTAATTATCCACTGACCTCTTGGTTTCAGTATATTTGTCCACCAAACGACTAGGGAATTCGTGATGAACAACAATGCATACTTGCCAACTTTGGAAAATGTGCTAAACTTTTGCGCGAACACCATTTACCACAAAACAAAACATAATTATATTAATAAATACGCAGTAAAAATCTCTGCGTATGCCACAATAACTAAACTAGTATTATTTGTGTTTAAAATGATAAACAAGAAAAACGACACCGAATTTTTGGGTGTAATAAGCTCGTCTTTTGAATCCGTTCTGACGCAAATTAAATTTATCAAAGCTATTCAAAGTCAATGGAACCAGTATGGAAAACAATAATATCTGACAGAAGAATGAAGTTTTTTGATAGGGTTTTTAATCCTTCAGATATTGCTGTAAACGGAATTGTGAGCTTACGCCCTCTGGTTGCAGACTTGCGTGTTAAGAAAAACACGAATTTATATAAGAAACATTTCTCACCGGAAAGGCTCTCCAACACCGAAATAATTTTTCAGATCGGACTCTTAGAAACAGAGATATCGACAAAAATAAGATGTGACTTTACGTCCCCTGGTGGGAAAACCATGCATTATTTTAGGAAGAAAGTATCCTCAAAAGGTTTTTCCATATGAGCAGTATTGGTCCAAGTAAAAAAAAATTTAGCCGACTTTTCAGGAGCCCAGATTTTGCTACAAATACATCAGAAGCAGAAATTAACACTTATGCCCTCTGGTAGCCAAACCATTCCTTACCAAACATTAGAAATTATGTGAAAAATATTTTCGATCAGGTCTTGTATGCGATACGGGAACAATTTTTAAAATCGGAGTTTTAGAAGCTGAAATAACGCAGAAAACGCAATTTACCTTTGTGCCCCCTAGTGGAAAGTCTATGATTTATTTGAAAATTTTGAATTTATAGGAAAAACATTTCGCATCAGAAACACTATCCAACAAAGAAGGAATTTTTCAAATCGGACTCCCTTGAAGTAGAGATATTGACAAAAACAAGATATACATCTACGCCTCCTGGCATAGAAACCATGCATTATTTCAAGACGAAAACATTCCTAAAAGGTTTGTCGACATGAGTAGTATCGGACAACAAACGACGTTTTTTGCAATTGAGATTTTAGAAGTTCATATTTTGCTGCAAATACATCAGAAGCGAAAATTAAGACTTACGCCACCTGGTGGCCAAACCAACTTTTACAAAAATTAGAAATTAAGTGCAAAGGATTTCCCATCAGAAGCTGTATCCAGTGCAGAAAGAATTTTTCAAATCGGAGATTTGGAAGTCGAGATATAGGGGGAAGCAATTTACCTTTACACCCCCTAGTGGAAAGTCTATGAATTACTTGAAAATTTTGAAATTATATGAAAAATATGTCACACTGGAGACACTATCCAACAAAGAAGGAATTTTTTGAATCGGACTCCTAGAAGTAGAGATATTGACAAAAATAAGATATACATCTACGCCCTCTGGCGTAGAAACCATGCATTACTTTAAGAAGAAAACCTTCTAAAAGGTTTGTTGACATGAGTACTATCGGTCTACAAACGACGTTTTGTTCAATCGAGAATTTAGAAACTCATATTTTTCTGCAAATACATCAGAAGCGGAAATTAAGATTTACGCCCCTGGTGGCCATACCATTTTTTTTTGCAAAAATTAGAAATTATGTGCAAACAATTTTCCATCAGGAGCTGTATCCAGTGCAGAAAGAATTTTTCAAATCGGAGATTCAGAAGCAGAGATATAAGGGGAAACGCAATTTACCTTTACGCCCCCTAGCAGAAAGTCTATGAATTACTTGAAAACTTTGAAATTATATGAAAAACATTTTGCAGTGGAAACTATCCAACAAAGAAGAAATTTTTCAAATCGGACTCCTAGAAGTAGAGATATTGACGAAAATAAGATATACATCTACCCCTCTTGGCGGAGAAACTGTAGAATATTTTAAGAAGAAAATATTCCAAAAAGGTTAATCTATGCGAGTGGCATCAGTCCACGAAATAATTTTTTCAATCGATATTTTAGAAGCTCAGATTTCATGGCAAATACATCAGAAGCAAAATTTAACACTTACGCCCCCTGGTGGCCAAATTATTCTTTACCAAAATTTGAAATTATATGCAAAAGATTTTCGATCAGGAAGTGTATCTGCTGAAGAAATTTTTTTAAAATCGGAGTTTTAGAAAAAGAATTATCAGGAAAAATGTAATTTACTTTTACACCCCCTAGCGGAAAATCTATGCGTAATTTGAAAAAGTAACGATATCTAAAATACTCTTCCATATAAATGGAATCGAAAGATAAAAGAATTTTTTCAATCGGATGTTTAGAAGCAAATATGTGGAATAAAACGCATTTTTGAATTAGACATCATCGGCATTTATGCCCTCTAGCGGCAAAATTGCACATCGAAAAAAAAAAAAAAAAAAAAACGAAATAAAGGATCATCATTCGCATATTTCAAGCTTCCCAATGGAAAATGAATTTTTCAAATCGGACTAATAGTTGCAGAGATATCGTGGGTACAGACGGACGGACAAACCGGTAACATAAGCACGATCTTTTTTTACAAAAGACGTGCTAACAACCATAAAGTAAAATCTTAATTTTGTTCAATGTTAGCCTCGCAAACCTGTGGTGTTTAAATACCAAACTAAACATTTCCTATAAAAAGGAAATATTCACTTTAAGAGTACCTACACAGTGCATTCAAAACTGTATGTTACATACCTTCTAATCTTCATCTTGTATATCAGGATTATACAGTATAATATTGTAATCACTTTCATGACTTCCATCATATGCTGCAGAAAATAGCCCTTCTTGTAAAAGTTTCTCAACAGCGGAAGTTTGATCTAAAGCCATTTTGTGGACAATCAACGTCGTTTTGGTCTTCCCACAGTTATAACATTTGGCAGTTTAATCTTTTGGAAACATCTTCCAAAAGTGGACCAGCACGGCTGGCAGCACTGAATGGCACCTATAAAAAAAGACGTAAACAACAATTCGGCACGAGTTACATTTCCTTGACCATTATCCGATGTTTTAAAAAACGTAGTCAGTTTGGAGTCACTATCAGTACACTTCACATTACCTATGTGTTTGGGACCATTTACATGTCGAAAAATATCGTTTCTGCCTCCTTGGGCAATGCTAAAATCGTTTTGGCAAATGTCGGAAAATGCAAATTTTACACTTTGCGATGTATACTTCCTTAAAAGTTTGAAAATAACTTTGAGATGGTATAATCTTAGTACTAATTTTTATAGATTTGCATAAAAGCTAAACGAACAACTAGCTCCTCCCGGTAATTCAACTCTGCAACAAAGAAACAACACCTCACACTAAAAACGACACACATAAGAAAGTATTCTTTTGCTGCTACAACAACACTGCTCAACGCTGTGCATGCAGATTTTACCCTTCTCTTTTATTGGCTGTGATTTTCCTCCCAAGAGGAGACCAATCAACTGCTACAATGAACTAGCATCTACAGGGACTGAAATACCACGGCCACTCGATCAGCGTTACCACTCGCTCGATCAAGTCAGGCCGCGTAAATACAAAATGCGACAGCCACCATAGCAGACTTTGCGCACGCGTTGTCACCAGAGTTTGTTTAATTTTTGTTTTAAAGAAGTATTTCTACTCCTTTGAAAAAATTTAGGGAGTAATTTTCAAAAGTCGGGAGTACGTATTTTAGAAAAATTAACAGATGAAATAAAATACTAACGAAAATGCTAGGCAATTATGAAAAATCAATCCAGGTTTTTCATGTAAAAAAAAATTTCACTACTGCGCAATGTATTTAGAATTTGGATCCGTTTTGTTTCTTGTTTTAGAAATAAATATAATATTCGTATTTTAAAACAATAACATTAAAGTTATCATGTTTTGTAATGACCACATGGAATAGCAATGTGTTCAAGAAGTGAAAACATTGCCTTTTGAGATTCTTATAGGCTTCTAAAAATACCTAATAAACTTCTGAGCAAGTTCCACAGCCACATTTGTTTTTCTGCAGCTGCACAGCATCCAGTGCTTAATTTTTCATTTTGCTGATATCTTTGTTTCCCTTCCCATTTCTTTATTGTCGTTTTTTTTAATGCCCTTGTATGACAATTTTATCTATCATGAATGCATGATAGCTTTCACTATTTTAGATAAAAGATGAATAGTGTAACTTTGAAAATATAAATACTTTTGAACACTATGCAACAATTTTCACAAAATTTTCAGCTCTGTCACTTTTGTTTTCGGACACCCCCACCCCCTTTATCAAGCTGAAATGCAAAACTTTTTTGGGGGCAATATTTAAGAATACAGGATGCATGTTCTGATCATCGTCGGGGGAAAAAAATTACAGTTACGGGGGAAATCTTTGCTACGTCCGATTTTCGTTTTCGGACATTTCCCCTCCATTTTCAAGTTGAAATACAAATATTTATGAAATAACATTATTTTTAACAACAATACTAGGCAGAGGAAACATCGCGTGAAAAATAATATTACGATTACAGGAGAAATCTTCACTGCGTCTAACTTCTGTTTTCGCAAGTTTCAGGCGGAAAACATCCTCCAACACCACTAATTGTCCCAAAATTTCTGTTCAGTTATGCATCGATCTCGAGGATAACCCAAATTATTACGGAAAAGGAGAAATTCCTCGAAGCCGTTGCACTCTCATGCCTAAAAGACTACAACAAAAAATTTTCGCCGTCAAATTTCTGTTTTCAGAAATTTTTCCTCCGTTTTTAAACCGAAATACAAATATTTATGGAATAAAATGATATATAACAACAATACTGGACAGAGGCAACAACACAGAAAAAAGAAATTACGATTAAGGAAAAAATCTTTATTTTGTTTACTTCTGTTTTTGAAAGACAAAATACCGTCCCGATGCGTATTTTTACGAATTGGTGAAATTCTTTGATGCGTAGTTTTACGCGCCAAGAAAAATTCCCGATGCGTACTTTTACACATCGAGAAAAATTCTCAATGCATATATTTACGTGCCGAGAAAAATTCTCAATGTGCATTTTTACGTGTTGGTAAAATTTCGATGCATACTAGATGCGTAATGGACCTTATTCATGTGACGTCAGAAGTGGATTTTTGCGGACCAACATGGCTGCTGATTCAATGTTGTCGCTATTAGATTACCCCTTACTGTTGGTCCTTTGTAGTTCTTCTTCCAATTCAAGGAGCTTTGAACCAGAAGATAGGGAGCGTCCGTTATACATAGCCAAGGTCATCATCAGATGGCATCCTAGTCCGGTCCTCCGGTGATTCTTACCATCCTCTGCCTTCATGTCGCACTGGCATATGTCTTAAAGAAATCAGAGATTGCAGTTAAATTTTTACTTACCGAGAGCAAACTTTAAAAACATTTTAGGTATTTATTGCTAATCCTTTAAGCGACTGATGTACTGTGCTTGAACTAAACGGTGCCCATACACTGTTTTTTTACTAGGGTAAATAAAAGCCTTTGTCAGCATTTTGTAAGCAAGTATATTGAATTGCTGCCAACATTTCAGAATATGCAAAAGACAGTGTAATGTAATTTTGATGGCTTTCTAATTTTCCCCCATCACATGAGTATACTGCATTAGTACCTAAACCATGGTTCATAGTCTATTCAATCATAAAATTCCAGGACTTTTTAATGTTTTTCCAGGACACATGATTCACACTCCTACTTAAAATATAGTGAAACCACAGGTTCGTTCAATGTGTAACCTACAAAAACAACTGCCTTTCAGGATTGAGCAAACTTAATACAGAATGTAGAATTTTGAAAGTGATATTTGCTGCACCTAGTAAGGAATTCAGAATCACTGATAAAAACTGAAATACCAAAATTGTTAAAGAAAATGTAACCAGAGATTTACTTTCTACAAAACCTTTATGTACACTACACTATAATGACTTTGAAACAAATTTGCTACTACTTTGGATTTAATTCACTTATTGAAGAAAGTATAGAATACAAAAATTCAAAACTCAAAAATATGTAAAAAAAAAAAATTGTATAAAATCTATAGGTAGACCATGAATGTGTCATTACTCTTGAAATCAGTAATGATGTGTTTAATGGTCTAACATAATGGAACATTTATTGCACCGCAATAACATATGAACTAAATACAGTTTGCTTAAATATTTTGAAATAATATTTACATTGGTAATTTAAGATAAGGAAAGATGACATATGGAGTGAGCATTTCTTTTTAATTAAAGCAAAATTCAAATTGAAAATCATTACTTCATCTGCTCTTGTTAGAAATTGCACCATTTCTGTGACCTGTGTACAGTTGTTCTTGTGGCAGAGTAAGGAACGACTATCGCTTTCAAAAGTTTAATTTCTCGGAAAATGCATAGTTTCTTATTGCTTAGTTACTGCTTGCTATATCAACAAACAAAAAGAGCAAGCTTTCCTTCTGTTTATAAAAAATTCAAGTTTAAAACAGAATTTTGTCTGCTGCTGACTTCTGTTCTCAGTAAAATTGTTTTTTTCTACACAGTGATAAAGCAGGACTGTTTTTTTTTTTTGACATACTTTCACTTTAAACAAAAAGAAAGTGATACTTGAGACCACACACTTTAAGTGGAATTAAATATTGAAAAATGGTAATTAACTGTTCACTCTGCAGCGAAAAATTTTTGTGTCACAGAAATGGCTCGGATTCCACCACAGACATGTTAAGTATCGATTTGGAAATTTAATTTTGCTTTAGAAAAAGGGGGAAGGGAGCAAAGATGCTTGCTCAACTGATTGGTTTTAAAGAGACTGTCATAAAAAGGTCAGAAAAATTTGCAATTCTGAAAATCAATGAACATTCTCATCTCTGCTAGAACAATCATTTTCACCAGTGCAGTTCAGAACATATTCAACAGGCAGATGTCATGAAGACATCAAAAAAATATTGAAAAAACATCAAAGAAATGCCAAGATATTAAAAAACATCCAATAAACAAATCCAAAACTGTTTAATAAATTATTAGGAGAATTCGAATTCCTGCAGAAATAGTCCAAAGTAATCAGGTAGTTGCCTTCAATGCACGATCTTAAAAAACAAGAGTCGCTCACAATACAAATTTAAATTCGTTGGCTGAATTTAAAGATTTTACTGTTTAATAAATGTTAGAATCTTGAAAATATGTAAAACTTTACACAGATGCTGAATCACATTACTTCACTGAGATTTTCAATTTCAATAATATATTCCAGAGTTTAAGGTGGCTCAAAAAATGCTAAAATGGGGGAGGGGGGGAGAGTTGTAGCAAATGCTAAAGAAAGTGAGCTGCTTTTGTTACTCGGAAGATCATGACATCGAGTGAATTGTTCACACCAACAACGCTTTGGACCTCAGTGGAAAATTAATATTTATGACCTTGAGGGAATGCCATCGATATCACAGTTAACTTTGGTTTAAACTTTGAATGGGAAAATGGGTCTAATCCCGCTAGCATCTATAATCTTACCCCACCCCACCCTTCATAAAGTGCTCATGAATCTACAGTGTGTGTGTGTGTGCAGGGGGGGGGGGGTGATTGAGCCAACAGGTGCTGTAGAAACATACCTTAAGGGTTAAGAAAATAACATTAGCAGAGTACGAATCACTGCCAGAATGTTTTTTTTTTCTTTTTTGAGTGAAGGTTTAACAACCACCATGAGCAACTGATGGGCTATAAGCAGTTGCCCATCCCTAATTTAGGGCCACTGGTTCCAGGTTACAAAATCTAGGGAAAGGAGAGAGCCAGTGCCGCAAGACAAACACAACATTCATGCCTCACCGGGATTCAAACCTGGACCCATCTCAGATGAATGATCAGAAGCCAGTGCTTAGACCACTGCACCACCATGGCGGCGCCAAAATTTTGGAAACTTTAGTTTCACAGAAACACAAAAGCTGCAGCAGAATCTGTTGATATTTAAACGGCTGGTGCCATTTAGCGAAGTTCTCTAATTTTTCTCTCGCATTTTAGATCAACTCATCGCATTTCGTGACAATAGCGACTGTAGCTTGTTTTCCTTACACCAGAGTGGAACTAACGATCCCTGTAGTGACTTCAGAGAACCCACAGCACTTTGAAGGTATGTGGTGGTAGTAAACAGGGTACATATTACAGCAAAAAAAAAAAAAAAAAAAAAACAGGTAGAACTTTTGAACTTTTTAAAATTCCACAAAAACTGGAACATTTCCCCCAAAAAACAAATCCCAGATACCAGGTTCAACACAATTAAGAAACGTCTGATTGCTGTGTTAATAACTGACTGGACAGAATATGATTAAATTGAGACCCTTGACATGCATAAGTACAACACTAGAAAAATCCTGAACTACAAAACACTGCATAGGGGCAGAAAATGAGAGAATGGATAAAATTCTAAGACATACTAAAAATTTCTCGAACATTTTCACTACAAAATGGAATCTAGGGCTTTTTCGGGACAAAATGGAATTCGGAGACTTTTCCATGATTTCCAGGACAACTATGAACCATGTTAAAGTACAGGGTTCTCACCCATTTCTCCCAAAAAATATAAGTACTTTTTAAGAACTTTCAGGCATTCTACAAAAATTTTTTAAGAACCTTACAAACTGTACACACGAAAATAACATGTACACAAATATCCTTTTGCACATGACTTAATTATACAAACTAAAGTCTGTTGATGGAGTTTGCAATATTATTTCATATAATTCAAGTTTGTGGATGCAATAAATCAGAATTATGCAATTTAAAAAAGACAGTTCTGCTGGTCAAATCAGTTTTCACATGAGAAAATAATCACATATGAAACAAAAAGAATGTAAATCATAAAACTGTAGTAAAAGTTACAAAATCTAGATTTGGATATTACACATAATTATTTCATGCTTTCAATTGTAAAATCAAAGTCTAAATTAAGTTCGCCATGAGCCACTGACGAGAGCTCCTCTTGTCACGTGCTCTTCCACAGGCTTTCTGCGGATGTCACAAGGCGTCATCATCAAGATAGCCAACCAGCAGCAGAAGTTCTAGGCACTACATTGTAACTTCTGCATTTCATGCAGGCAGTTAGGAAAAATAATAAGTACTTTTTAAGCACTTTGGGGAATTTCTGGCAAAACTTAAGGACTTTTTAAGCACCCTACAAAAAATTAAGCACTTTTTAAAGACCTTTAAGGATTTATAAGGACCGTGGTAACCCTATAGCATGCAAAAGTTAAGTGCCCTTAATGACAATATCTATGATCAAGAAAACAACAAAGCATTTTGCATTTGTGGTTTCCATCATTTTGGAGTTCAACAAGGCAAATACATAGAAGATTCAGTTAATTCCAATGAACTTTTAGGAATAATATATTTTCCAAGTTGCAGAGGCGGCTTGCAGCTAAAATTAGTGGGGGTGCTGCTTCAGAAATTTTTTATCTATTGTTTCAATATTGTGTAAAACGAAACAAACACATATAAAAAGAAAATTTATACATAAAAAAAAATATTTTTTACTTACTAATAGCCTAAATTGATACAGTTCAAGCTTGATCCATTCATTTAAAAATGAAATCCATTCTTCTTGTTTTAATTTGCGTGAAAAGATTAATAATTTTCTCCATCTCTGGATGACTGTTGAGGAAATTTTTCTCCATTGAAAGCACTGCAAGTGCATTTAGTCTTTCAGGATTCATAGGACTCCTTTAGAAAAGTTTTTATTCTTTTCAGTGTTGAAAAGCAGCATTCTGGTTCTGCTGTTGTCATGGAAATTGTCAAGAGGATTTTTATCAGTTTTGTAATTTCACTAAGAACATCATCTAGATTATTTTCCAAGATAAATTTCAGAAGGTCAATTAATTTGCAATATCCATGCATATCGGATCTACAATAGAATACTTTTAGTTCAGTTTCAAGCTTTTCTTTGTCAATCATGGGATATGCTTCAGTGGTCAGTATTATCTCTTCTGTAAGCAGTTCATTCTTAAAACTAGTGAAGCTTTTCTTGTTGAACAATTTAGAAGCTACTAAGTGTTTAGTGGAAGAATATATGTTCATTATATCAACACATATACAGTCACACACTTTCTTAGCTTATGCCATGAGTGTCTTTGAAGGATTTTCACAGTACTTCGAGTTTCTTATTTCTAAAATAGCAGTTTTGAAATCTGTTATATATTCATTGATTTTAAACACACTAATTTCTCGCGATTGCATTTGGTTGTAAATTACTTCAACATGAGGCATAATCTGATGAAAAAACTCTAACCAAAACATGAAATTATCATCATTCAGGTATTTTAAAATTCCTGTTACTTCTGCAATGGTTCCATCTGCATTTGATGTTGACTGAATTTCAGTAAGGCAGCTTTTTAAAGGTTGCAATTTTTCATGAACTCTGTTTACGGTCCGTATGTTAAAGTTCCACCTTGTAGAGGATAAACGTGGAATGTTGACGTCCATATGCTTCTTCAGAACGGACACATGTTGTGGTGATCTTGAGAAGAATGTTGGAATAGCCAAAATGTTAAGAGAAAAATATTCTTGCATTCCGTGTAATACTTGCTGCATTTCTCATTATTAAATTAAGTTGATGCGCATAGCAGTGAATAAAATGTGCATTAGTATAAACTGCTTTTATTTTTGCTTGAACTCCTGCTTTTTTGCCTTACATGACATTAGCACCACCAAATGTCTGAACTATCAGTTTTTGTCCATTTTCTTGAAGGGTTATGTCTAAATATGTTTCGATATGCCATCTGCTGTTTCATTTTCTGGAATAAAGAATCCCCAAAAAACGCTCAAATATTTCTCCATTCAACACGTAACATAGAACAAGGACCATTTGGGTGTGTCCCGATACATCTGTAGTGTCATCAGCCATGACAGCTACAAAGGAAGCTTCTCTAATTTCTGTCCTTATCTCCTCATGGTATATTTGTAGCAGGCAGTCAAGTAACTCATTCTGAATGGTCTTAGAAACACCTTTGAAGACCGTACTGGTTTCTAAGTGATTATTCAAATCTGGATCTAATTTAGATGCAAAATTTATTAATCCTCTAAATACCTCTGGATTTACTGAATCATCTTTTTCATCATGTCCACGTAAGGGAGTTTCAAAGTATCCACAAGAGAAAATACAGTCTATTACTTCGGATAAAATTTCACAGTTCTTTTTAATCTTTATGTTATGCTCATTGATTGAAAGTCTGTATGCCTCACTAAATTTCTCCTTAATATTTACGTTCCCTAAAAGTGACAGTGAAACCACATTTTCAACGTGCTTCTTTGACTTTTCATGTTTTCAGTTTTTTCTTTCATTTTGTTTATATTTCTAAAACCATCTTTTGTCCATGGTACATCACCTCCAAACAGCAAACATGGGAAGCAAAACAATGCATTTTTTACTTCACAGCCGCAAAGCCAACTTTTCCGTTGGTACCATTCACAGGGGTGTTTGCGAGACCAGATAAAATCCCTGAAAATTTCGTGGGCTTACTAGGGTTTTATGACTTTTAATTCAATGAGTATTTTAAAACTCATTATTATACCTTATATTATAATAACCCAATTGTATTATAATAATTCAAAAATGTATTTACTTTTACCTTCTTTTAACAATATTTAACAATTTTAAACATTTAAATCACAGAATATATTATGAAGAAAAATACAATAAACCAGTCTTAAAACACCTGAATTATTAAAAAAAAAAAAGCATCCAGTTTCTTCTGTTTCCTTGGAATAAGCTTTGAATCTGCCTTTCTTTTGTATTGAATTTCACAATAACTGTTGGAATGGGAAAGGTTCTTTTTTCCTCCTTCACATACAGAACTGGAAGGTTCCTCAACACACAGGGATTTGGAAGATCCCTGTTCACATATGGAACTACGAATTTCTTTTTGACATGAACTGGAAGGGATTTCATGAGTTTTTATATTTGAAATAAGCACATCAGAACTAGATTTTTCAGCATTTAAGTCCTGATATGCTCTCCAACTTCTATTGATATTTACAAGTAAATCCTTATTAATTGGATCAGTCACGGGATTTTTCGAGCCATATTTTTGGCAAGTTGTTTCTTTGGAAGACATTAAGTCATATTTAACAGTTTGCACTGTATCCAATGAATCAATTTTAAGAGATGTTCTACTGTCAGTCAGAATATCATCCATTAAGTTGAAAGCACTTTCAACTAGTGGGCCATGGAAGCAGGTAAGGCATGCCTTGACTAATTTTCCTAACATAGGATACTTTTTTTCATTTGTAACTTCATCTTTTAAGTAAAAAATTTTAGACCAATATTTGTCTATCGCACATTTAATCTTTTTTTTATTGGTATCACAACAGTAGAGCATTTCATCAGTAATATCAATGTCAGTTTGGTATAATCTTAATTCTACACACAGTTGTGGTTTTTCAGCCTCAGAAAATATATGAGACAGATAAAAAGATAATTTTTCAAATGCTAACATAGCACTAGTTTTACCTCTTAGCTCTGGATCCAATGCTGTAAAACTAATAAGAAATGAATTTCCAACAGGTCATTTTTGTATCATAGACTGTGCTGTGTTAGTGTAGGTTTTGACCAAAGAGGTTTTGAATTCTTTTGCTATCACATGGTCTTTTGATAATTTTTTCATAATGGTGCAAGCTTCTGATCCAATATACAGCAAATTGCTGGGTAAGTGGAAATTAGAGTTACTAACATCAAGCTTTAACAAATCGTTGTAAGATATGCACTTTGAAATAACTTCTGGTTTTATAAAAAAAGTAACATATTTTAACATCAATTTATAAATGCTGGTATGTAACATATGAAGCATTGGTTTTTTGGTTTCAAATAATTTTATGTACACATCAAATTCTGGTAGCACTGCTGTATATAATGCTATTTGCAATAAAGTTTATTTCTGCAAAACAAATAATCTGTTGACTATGCTTTTTTCCCAAGCTACAGCATCTCTTGTAAGTTTTTGGGAATGTAAAGAGGAATGTACTCCATCTACAAGCTCTTTTTGAGAAGATGAAATATTTCTATTATCATACACAGCTTCGACATCAGAAAAATAACACACTCTATCTTTTTTATCCACATAACAAAAATAAAATACTATAAGAGCATCCCACAACTCTTTAATTCTATTTAAGACAGTTAAAATATACACCCACCTGTGATCTGGCCTCTTCAAGGGCTTCAGTTTTTTAATTCCAGGCACTGCACATATTTAAAAAAAAATTATCCCTTTTGCTACAGCTTTTCATGTCAAAATAAATATCATCAAAAAAATCTTTCAAGTAACTTTCGAAAAACGATAGAATTTTTTTGGCACAGTTATTTGCTATATGACAAGTGTAACCATCAATATCTAATAAGTGAGGCGCTTTATTTCTCCTTATTCTAGTTTCGACACCACTTTTTTCCCCACGCATAGTGTTACACGAATACTAGTTAAATTTTTCCATGGAATCTGATTTTCTTCAATGGTACTGACAATTGCTATATAAATAGCTTGCGTATTGCAAGATTCCAGTTTTAAAGAAGTAAGATGATGAACCACAACCTCACTGTGATCGTCATCGTAAAACTGCACTAGCATTGCAAGTATGCTCTCTTGTGCATTGCTAGTACTTTCATCCACATTTAAAAAAAATGTCGTGGTTCTTAAAGTTCTAATTATATTTTCTTTAACTGTTCTGCCAATTCCGTATTTTAACTTGTAACATACAGTAGTTCTGTTCATGGACAGAGATTTCAGCGCAGTTCAGACCCGGCTTAATTCTTGACACAGCTCAATCAAATTTGGTGCCAAAATAAAAGAAAGAGAATTTTCGGCGATGAATGATGATACTAATACTTCTTGACGAGCTTTTCTTGTCATTATATCAAGTGGTCGATTATTGCTCTCCACCAGATCATCCGTATTCTTCGCACTTGCATAATGACTCAGGGTCATTGAACTTTAAACACATTTTGAACTTTTAATATGTGTTACAGTTTTTGCATGGTTCATTAAGGCTTTATAACCTTCTCCACCATATTTCAGCAATGAGTTACAAAACACACAATAAGCTTGTCCCACACAATCTATTTTCGTGCACCACGTGCTGACGGTATCTTCATTACTATCCGTGAGTTCAAGCCAATCCCATCGAAAAGCATTCCGGACAGATTCTTCTAATTTGGTTTATCACTGCTAATATCAAGAAATTTCATACTGAAATTCTCTAAGCCGCTACTTGATTATCAGCGCCGAACGGAAAGGAGACAAATTCACTTCTCACACTAGTGTCTGAACTCTCAACACAGGTCCCTATGGGAGTTCTACTGCACATACTCACAGACTTCTCACCCACCTAACCGGAAAACACGTGACACGAAGGTACGAATCTAGCAATTCATGCTGCAGACATATGACTTATAGGTTCTCGCATTAAAAAAAACCCCTACTACAGTAGAATTCGATGATTTGGGATTGCGCAAAAAAAAAAAAAAAAAAAAAAAAAAACGCTGCTCTGAACCAGGGTATGAACTGGCTTTTGAAAACCTTTAGCATTTTAGCAAAAATCTCCAGAAACATTTTAAGTATTATGAAATTTCTTTTAGCATTTTTTATAAACAATTTAGTATTTATTTAGAGACCAATAAAAACACGAGTTTAAAAAATAATTATTAGAATGTTTTCATTAATTTACAATGCGACGATGTTTTTTATTTAACCATTTTTCATATGCAATTCTAAAATCTAATTCCTTGTAACCTGGCCCTTTTATGTTAATGCTTAATATGTGCTTTACATTTTCTATTGATAAACGATTTCTAATAAGAAAATTCCATACAAAAAACAGCGGAAATGTAAAGACAAAACAAAAGAAAAATAAATAAAATAAAATCACTTTGAATGCAAACAACGAAAACCAAAAGTTTGCCCCGTTCTGTAAATGTCAAACATAAAATTATTATCTTCGCTCAGATGAGCAGCAAACAAAAAAGAAATGTGAAAAAGTACTTCGCTGATCTTTCGAAGTAACATACACAATACACTTCGAGCTTCCGCTAGAGTGTGTTTGTTTATGTTGCGGAGCGTGAGAAAATGTATCATTCAGCTGGCGCGCAAGGTAAACGCAGGTGTTCTTCACCAATCTTTGCAAACAAAACAGTATAAAAAAGAAAGGAAGTCACTACTCTGTGCTTTAACCTTTAACTGAAAGAAAAAAAGACACATAATATCATCATCATCATCATTGTCAACCATTATCAATCCACTGCTGGACGAAGGTCTCCCCAAGTTTCCTCCACAACGGTCTGTCTTGTGCCAGTCTCTTCCATGTCACTCCCACATACTTTCGAATTTCATCCACCCATCTTCCATGTGGTCTTCTTCTGGGTCTTTTCCTGTCCCTTGGAATCCAATCTAAAATTTCGGCTGTCCATCGATGGTCTGTTCTTCTGGCAGTATGTCCAGCCCATTGCCATTTCAGGGATTTAACTCTGATCATGATGTCCTCTACTCTTGTCATTTTTCGGATCCACGTGTTCCTCTTCTTATCTCTCCTGGTTACACCAAGCATGCAGCTCTCCATGCTTCTTTGAGTTGTCTGCAGCCTTTGTATGTCTCTTTTAGCTAAGGTCCACGTCTCTGCACCATACGTAAGCACTGGAAGGATGCATTGATCAAACACTTTTCTTTTAAGACATAATGGCATATTGCTCTTGAAAATTATGCTGTTTCTTCCAAAAACTCTCCAGGCAAGTTTTGTACGCCGATTAATTTCTTCACCAATGTGACCCTCACTTGATATCTGCTGTCCAAGATAAACGTACGTGTCTGTTATCTCCAGCTTTTCTCCATCAATCGATAAATCTTCATTTCTTGTAAAAGCATTGTACATCACTTTTGTCTTCTGAAAGTTCATTTTTAATCCCACTTCTTTACTCTTGTCAGCAAATTCCTGGATCATACTCTGTAGCTCTGATGGGGTAGTTGCAAAAATGACTATGTCATCAGCAAAACGAAGGTGGGTTAGATAATCTCCATTAATCTTTATCCCTTTGTTTTCCCAGTTCAGTGATTGAAAGACATTTTCCAATGCGGCATTAAAGAGCTTCGGAGATATGGAGTCACCTTGTCTCACTCCTTTTCCAATTTTTATGTGTGTTGTATTTTCAAATAGCAGAATCTTTGCACTTGCATTTTCATAGATGTTATTAATAATATTAATGTATGCATCTTCAATACCGCAGGATTTCAGAGCCATTGTAACTGCTGATGGTTTCACCGAATCAAAGGCTTTTTCATAATCGATAAAAGCCATGCACAATGGAAGTTCATATTCCCTCGCTCTTTCAATTAGTTCTCTCAGTACGTGGATATGATCTATTGTGCTGTAGCCACTCCTGAATCCAGCTGTTCTCTCGGTTGAGCCATGTCCAGTGTCACCTTCAAGCGGTGTGAAAGAACTTTAGTGAAGATTTTATAAACCACTGATAGGAGGCTGATAGGTCTGTAGTTCCTGAGATCCTCAATGTCACCTTTTTTATGTAGCAAGATCATTGTAGCGTTGTTCCAATCCTCAGGAATTTTCCCTTCATTAAGGCATCGAGTGAAAATTTGGGCGAGTACTGTTTCGATTTCTCCACTTGCTTCTTGTATGTCTACAGTAATTCCATCTTCTCCTGGAGCTTTACCCTGCTTCATGTTCTTGATTGCATGTGCAACTTCTGCTGGGAGGACTGGAAGAACTCTGGTACTGGTACCTTTCATGATGTCTGGAGTACATGTATCATCCCTTTCATATAATTTGGAGTAGAAATCTTTCACTCGTCAAAATTTCGCCTCTATTTCTTGTTACAGAACCATCTTTTTTTCTCAGTGCCATAATCTGTTTTTTCCCCTTACTGAGATGTCCCTTTGCTATCTTTAGGCTTTGGTTGTTTTCAATTGCTTTCCTTACTAGTTCACAGTTGAATTTCCTTACGTCTTCAGTGATACTTTTTCGTACTGTCTTGCATAGCTCTATATATTCCACTTTGGAAGTCACATCTTCTTTAGTTGTCCTCATCACTCTTCTTTTTGCATCAACATTTTGGTTTTTCCTGATAATTTGTTCACATGCAATTTGTTCTTAGACCCAGCTAATTTTGTTGCTGTTTCCATAAGAGCTTTGGTTACTTTTCTGTTAACTTCAGAAATATCCACTTCTTCCGATGTTAGGCCTTCTAAAGCAGAGAATCTGTTCTTCAGTTCCAATTTGAAGGTATTATGGTGTATTTTAAGGTTGGTTATGTCAATACATTTTGTTTGTCTTATGAGCTTGCTACGTTCGAGTTTAGTGTTGAGGTGCATCTTACATCTCACCAATCTATGGTCACTGCCTGTGTTGAACTTGTTTAGCACACTGCAGTCTTCTATGACGAATTTTTTGTTGCACATAATAAAATCAATTTCACTTGTCGTCCCATTTGGATTTCTCCATGTCCATTTCCTGTGTGGCTTTTTCTTGAAAAAAGAGTTCAAGATGAAAAACCCTTCTGCCTCTGCAAACTCTACGAGAGTATTTCCACGCTGGTTTCTGTTGCCGTGACCGAATCTACCTACTGAAGTTTCATTCTGTTGCCGTTGCCCTATTTTTGCATTGAAATCTCCCATAATTATCTTCAAGTGCTGCTTACCTTTATTATTTAGATGACGAATTTCCTCATAAAAATCTTCAATTTCTTCTTCAGCATGACTTGTGGTGGGTGCATAAGTTTGAATGATCTGAGCCTGGTATCTTCTCGAGAGTTGGATAACGAGTCGTGCAGCTCTGTCAGAGGAACTTTCAACTTCTACAACTTTATCCTTCAGTTTCTTGTTTATTATAAATCCAACACCACTAGTTCTGCCAGTATCTGTCCCACGATAGTAGAAGAGATGTCCACTTTTCAGTTCAATGAGATCTTCTCCTTTTCTCCTTACCTCACTTAGCCCGACGATGTCCCACTTGATCCTTTGTAGTTCCTCTTCCAATTCAAGAAGCCTTGAATCAGAAGATAGGGAGCGTCCGTTATACGTTGCCAAGGTCAGCATCAGATGGCAGCCTAGTCCGGTCCTCCGGGGATTCTTAGCACCCTCTGCCTTCATGTCGCACTGGCCGCTGCCTTGGCCAGGTACATTCAGCTGCCGGAGACTGAGGGCCAAGATTTAAGTTGTGGAGTCATTTTGGAGGGGGCTGATATATATATATATATATATATATATATATATATATATATCAGCCATGAGAACCGACAAACATTTCGTTAAGTCAGTGGGAAAATAAGTGCACAGCTCTCGTAAGGTCTGGTAGAATTAAGTGGATGGTTGTCGGAGATTGAAATATTTTGATTGAGCAATCGAAATATAAAAAATTTCGTAAAAAAAAAAAAAAAAAAAAAAAAAAAACCCTATCCGTAAATCAGTAAAATTAAGCAGAAATCTGTAAAACTGGGCATGTTACACACTTTAAAATTTGTGCGTCTCACTTTTTCGAAAGCCTTCAACATTTGCTGCGAAATAATTTAGGACGCTAAACTACACATTTACTTTATGTAAACAAAAACAAAAAATAATTGAGATTTGAACCTAAATTTGTGGAATTTATTCCGAAATTTGTAAACATGGCGATGTTTCGAAATTCGTCTTCGTAGATTGATTGCTTGCGCGATTGATTGTCAAAAGCGTTGCTCATCTTGGTCACGCTGTTTTTGAACGCCGATCAAGAGTGACAAAAAAAAAAAAAAAAGCTTACCTTCAGCAGTTGTAAGGATGTTTTTCTTTCTGGATTTCAGGCATAGCTCACATGAAAAAATGTAAGGTTGACCGTGATGCCATCTTACTTTGGCCCACTTATAAAGTGAAAGATTCGGATACATTTGGCCCACTTATAACTAAAGATTTGGATACCTTAGGTTTTTTAGCTGGCTGTTGTGTAGTAGTAACATTTTCAATATCGTTTTTTCGTTTGGAACTTATTCCAAACCACTTACCCATATTTAGACTATGAAAACTGTTCAACACACATGAATAAAGCCATGTGAAAAAAGACTACCACGAAAGCGAACACGTGAGAGAGAGAGAGAGATGGCCACGCTTAGCGACTAGGTGGTGCCAATTTTCAAAAACCCAAAGCGGGAAGAACGTAAGGAACTTTATCTCAAAGACTGCTGTTTTGTGACGATTATATATAGATTAAGATAATACAACGTAGTTGTCACAAATGTTTATTTTCTTAAGCCGACCATAGTTTCGCTGGGTATTGACCTAGCTTCATCAGGACGAATGGCACGTAAATATGCAAATTGTATATGACATCATAAATGGTGTTAACAGTCACGTGTTTTGGTTAGATGCTTCCACGCGTTTGATAGAAATGGCGTGGATGCCATGTCATTAACAAGTTGCGAAGACTTCTGATATATATGGAAAGCTTCCAAAATATTAAGTTTGGTGGTTGAATCTGGTTTGTCAATAAGTTTTGCCTCTTCAAAGAGAAATTTGTGGTCCTTTTCGTAACAGTGTTTAGCCATCGATGACTTCTTTAGGTCACAATTCCGAATGTAGGTCTTGTGCTCCTTCAATCAAAAACGTAAGGGTCTGTCCTATGTACGAAGTGCCACATTCACATGGAATTTGGTAAATTCCCCACGAGTTTTTGTCTTCAACATAGTCCTTTGATCCTAAAAATCTCATTTTGTTTATGGGTTTAAAAATCACCTTAAAATTAAAGGTTTTGAGAATTTTTGTAATTTTGAAGGCAATGTCACGGGAAAATGGAATAATGGCAAAATTCTCTCGCAATGGGCGCATCACAGGAGTTAATGTGGAGATGGGCTTCGGTTTCCGGAATTTTGTTAGAGCCTTGTCTATAATGGAAGGGTTGTATCCTCGCTGTACTGCAACACGTTTAAGGAAATAAAGTTATTTTTCCAAACTGTCCTTATCTGAACATATATGTATCGCGCGATATACGCAACTGTAAAAGTCTCTGAGTTTTTGTTGATAAGGGTGATTAGACTTGGCATGTGGAGGTGAAAAAATAGATAAAGGCTTCCGATAAATTGTGGTTGCGAGTGATTGATTTAGGCGAGTTACCAGGACGTCAAGGAATGGTAGGCATCTGTTGTTTTTAGTCTCTTAGCTGAATTGAATGTGAGGATCAATGGAATTTATAAATTTGACTAATTCTGGAATTTCAGAATGTTTTCCCTTCCATAGAACGAAAGTACTGTCTACATATCGTATCCATAAGTCAAATTTCACGAGTTTGAAAAGTTTTTCTTCAAATCGACGCATGTTGATCTCGCGTAATATAGGTGACAGTGGGCTGCCCATGGCTAGACCTTCCGTCTGTTCATAAAACGTTCCACGGAAAGTAAATCTGTTCTGTTTTATGCAAATGTCCACTAGTCTTGTTATTTCCTCAACTTCAGGTTGGCTATAATGATGCTCTACAAGACTTGATTTTAGGGATTCCAGAGCTCCTTTTACTGGAACATTGGTGAACATAGATACCACATCAAAGGATAGCATTAGTTGATCTACGTATGGGTGTAGTTTAAGTCGATTGGTAAACTCAATGGAATTTTTCACAGATGTTTCGTTTGGTGTGGCCAAGGTAGATAATTTTGAAGATAAGAACTTCGATAACTTATATGCTGCTATGCCGATATTACTTACTATAGGCCGGAAAGGAATTCCAGATTTGTGTATTTTAGGGAGAGCATAGAATCTTGCACAACGGGCGTATAAAGGTTTAAGTTTGTTTTTTATGTTTTGGCTCAGAGTTTCTGAGTTTTTGATCAATTTCTGTATTTCTTTCAATTGTTTATCTGAAGGATCATTTTTTATTTCTTTGTAAGGTCTATCCGAAATAAGACTTTTGACTTTGTTATCATAATGATTTTTGCTTAACACAACCACCTGGCCTCCTTTGTCAGCTCTAGTAATGATTAAATTTGAATTTGAGCGCAATTCTTTAAGCGCATTAATTTCTTTGGTGGTTAAATTTGGTCTAGGTAATGTAGCGTGATTTGCGGTTATCACTTGGTTGATACAATGTCTAACTATTTCTTTTTCTTCAAAGTTGAGACTGCTTTGTATTAGATATTCTTCAACTGAAGCAACTATGTCTGATACGGGTATCTTTCTTGAGATAGCAAAATTAGAATTATATCGTAAAGTCCTCTTCTCAATTTCAGTGAGACTATGACTGGACAAGTTGACAAACACTTCATCATCTGGATACAGTATTCTGTTATTATTACTATTTGTATAAGCCTGCTTATTCTTATTACCTGCTAACAAATTTTGGAATTTTCTTTCGAGGGAAATTCTGTGGTTCGATGACATGTTGATACTACGAACTGAAGTGTTCATGTCTAAAGTATCAAAATCTGCTAATTTGTTAGCTAACCAAAGATGTATATCATAAAGTTCATGTTCCACCTTCAAATTTATAAATTCCATTGATCCTCACATTCAATTCAGCTAAGAGACTGAAAACAACGGATGCCTACCATTCCTTGACGTCCTCGTAACTCGCCTAAATCAATCGCTCGCAACCACATTTTATCGGAAGCCTTTATCTATTTTTTCACCTCCACATGCCAAGTCTAATCACCCTTATCAACAAAAACTCAGCGCCTTTTACAGCTGCGTATATCGCGCGATACATATATGTTCAGATAAGGACAGTTTGGAAAAAGAACTTTATTTCCTTAAACGTGTTGCAGTACAGCGAGGATACAACCCTTCCATTATAGACAAGGCTCTAACAAAATTCCGGAAACCGAAGCCCATCTCCACATTAACTCCTGTGATGCGCCCATTGCGAGAGAATTTTGCCATTATTCCATTTTCCCGTGACATTGCCTTCAAAATTACAAAAATTCTCAAAACCTTTAATTTTAAGGTGATTTTTAAACCCATAAACAAAATGAGATTTTTAGGATCAAAGGACTATGTTGAAGACAAAAACTCGTGGGGAATTTACTAAATTCCATGTGAATGTGGCACTTCGTACATAGGACAGACCCTTACGTTTTTGATTGAAGGAGCACAAGACCTACATTCGGAATTGTGACCTAAAGAAGTCATCGATGGCTAAACACTGTTACGAAAAGGACCACAAATTTCTCTTTGAAGAGGCAAAACTTATTGACAAACCAGATTCAACCACCAAACTTAATATTTTGGAAGCTTTCCATATATATCAGAAGTCTTCGCAACTTGTTAATGACATGGCATCCACGCCATTTCTATCAAACGCGTGGAAGCATCTAACCAAAACACGTGACTGTTAACACCATTTATGATGTCATATACAATTTGCATATTTACGTGCCATTCGTCCTGATGAAGCTAGGTCAATACCCAGGGAAACCATGGTCGGCTTGAGAAAATAAACATTTGTGACAACTACGTTGTATTATCTTCATCTATATAACGTAAGGAACAGCTCGGTTTATGACATCATAGAAACTGGATTGGCTACAAGTTTCTATGCATCATTTGGCATCACATGATGCAAGAAGAGAAATTCCACCACGACGATATTTCATATGCGCTAGATGGAATCGCGGAATTTTAATGGCGCTCACTAAAAAACAGCGCCATTTAAATATTTTCGCATTTATGTGAAAAGAAATATAAATATTTTAGCAAAATTGCATTCATTTTCGCAAAATGCCAAAAATGCAATTGCAGTTTAAATCCTGCTCTGACCTATAGGCCCGCTTATTTCCCCTTTAGCGAATGGGAAGATCGCTTAAATCAGAGGAGCAAATGCCGCCGTCAATGTCAGAGGAGGGGACGGTACTGGGAGTGTCGCACAAAGTGCATCGGATAAACAACCCAGACAGCCGCCATCAACGGCGAAGGGGTGTGCGTGATTCTTAATGGTTGGGGGCCAGTGGTCTTTCTCCACTTGGCACTGTTTATAATGTCTATTCTCTCTCATCTGCGGCCGGCTTTCGGAGAAAAGAGGTGCATGTGCTAAGCTGCCAAGCATTCTCCCCTCCCTCTTTGCGCTCAAGGAGCCGAATTCTGGTCACCTGGTAATGTTTCATCCATGAATGGTAGGCTTTTCTAAATCCACGGAATTTCAGGGGCACCTTGTTTGAATTCCCCGGAATTTTGGGGTTTCCCCGAAGCACAAACAGGCCTGCATTCAGAATTAAAACTATGAATATACTTTTTGTTGTTGCTTATTCCTGGCTGAAATATTTGAATATCAGGTGTTGAACAGCCTCTTTTCTTCACTGTAACTTTCTCATGGAGAGATAATTGTGAAAAGTTAAGCTGTTGAAGTTCACTTACAGTCACAGAACTTATTTCTTGGGGATGCAAGAAGGCCATAGTTAAATTATTTAAATTCTCTGTAAAATAGAAGAATCGGAAAAAAAAAAAAAAAAAACCCTATGAATTAAATAGAATAGCTGGAAGCATCACAAATTTACAATCATCTAATTCTACACTTTATCACATTCAAGAAAGAGTATGGTACGACGGTTTTTAAGAGCAACACATGCAGAACCAAAAGAAACACTACCTTACACTTGCCCATCAGGGTCGGCACTGCGTGAATGACAGTGCTCTCTCTACGTAGCGTGCTGCCTCCCATCTCGGACATGTGCGCATGCGCACAACAGCCAAACACTGCGTCGCTGGAACTGTGAAACGCACAGTTCCATACAAGGATGTTTGTAATTTTTTCATGAACTAGGGGATGGCTACTGACATTAAGTTTAAGGATTATATAATGTACAAGTATAAAGAAAGAATTAAAGAAAAAAAAGACTCATTATATTGAATGTTATCGATAATATCGAGTGAAAATAGGGGGTGCTGCAGTTCCGCAGTGCCTATACAGGAGCTGCGCTGCTAAGTTGGCTAGTGGAATTTGAAAGGGATGGTAAGAAAAAGAGTTTCACAACAGCAAGTGTAGTTACAGCACTCTTAGTTTCCAACAGACACAAATATTATCAGAAACCTCTTTAAGTTTTATGCTCCATTTGCATATTCTGGAAAGAAAAAGTTCATAGAAACGAAACGAAATATTTCAATATTTTTTAAAGACAAAAAAAAAAAAAAAAAAAAAAAAAGGATTACCACTTGGGCAAAATAAGCTGGAGTATCCTCGTCATTATCAGAAGACTGCGCATGTGGATCAAGACCAACTGTAAAGAATTTGTTTGTGAGAATTAGTTCTTAATACAAGACCTATAAACATGAGTAAAATGTCACAAAATTCAGAACTCAGAAGTTTAAAGACAGCATTTTCTGCTCATTAATGAGAAAAATCAAGAAAGGGTAAATAAGTTCAGTACTTTACTAAATGTTTTAAAACAGCTGAGTTATATGAGCAGTGGTGTTGAATATGTTCATTTTCACTTCATCCAGATTGCATGGGTTATTTCAACAGACATTCTTCTTAAAGTAGCTCTACAGATAAAAAAAAAAAAAAAATGGTGATCCTGGTGGCCATAGTCCTTTTACAAATATCTGATCTCCAAAGGAAAAAGAATACAGTGGAACCTCGGTTTTCGTGATTATTCCGTTCGAAAAAGTCTGACGAAAACCGAATGTACGAAAATTGAAGCAATATTTCCCATAAGAAATAATGTAAACCCAATTAATCCGTTCCAAACACCCAAAAATATTAACAAAAAAAAAAAAAAAAAACATTTTATAGAGAGTAACTATATTTTTACATACAGAAACCAATGAGAAATAAATATAAATGACTAATGAAATAGATAAATGAACATTTAACATCACTTTTACCGTTATTGAAGACTCTTGTTGGCGTTTGGAAGACGGCGAGGAGGGGAGAGGTTATTGTTTGGAAGGGGAATCCCTCTCAATAAGGACTTCTGGTATCAAGGCCCTATCTTCCCTTCTTTTGCTGGCACTAGGACCAGCTTGAGAGTCACTGGACCTCTGTCGCACAAAAAATCTGTCCAGAGGTCTGTTTCTGGCATCTCTTTAAGATTTGCCTAAAATGGAACAAGGCATTGTCATTGAACATGTTGTAGACACGGCTTGCAACAGCTTTTTTAGGGTGATATTTCTCCACAAAACTTTGCAACTCACTCCACTTTGCACACATGTCCTTAATGACTAAAGAAGGCACATTTCCCCCTCTCTCTTCCTCCTCCTCTGAAGCAATTTCCTCAGCTGCCATCTGTTGCTGTTCCAGTTGAAGGTCTTGCAGCTCTTCAGTGGTTAGCTCTTCCCTGTGGTCGTCCACTAAGTCGTCCACATCCTGGCCACTCACATCTAACCCCATGGACTTCCCCAAAGACACAATAGATTCCACAACAAGCGTATGGTCGTCAGGGTCAGCCTCAAACCCTTCAAAATCCTTCTGGAGGACACATTCTGGCCACAATTTTCTCCAAGCAGAGTCCATCGTCCTAGAAGTCACTCCCTGCCAAGCCTTATCTATAAGGCGTATGCAATTAAGGATACTGAAGTGATTCCTCCAGAACTCTCTTAGGGTCAATTCAGTGTCCGAGGTCACTTCAAAGCACATTTGAAACAGCGCTTTGGTGTAAAGTTTTTGAAGTTTGAAATGACCTGCTGGTCCATGGGCTGGATGAGAAGAGTGGTACTAGGGGGTAAGAACTTCACTGTGATGAAACTTAACTCCTCCAACAATTGGTCTTCCAAGCCTGGAGGATGAACAGGAGCATTGTCCATTATCAGGAGGCACTTGAGTGGCAATTGATTTTCCAGGAGGCATTTCTTCACACTCGGGCCAAACACTTCATTGACCCACTCAATGAAAATTCGCCTCGTGACCCATGCCTTAGTGTTAGACTTCCACACCACACACAATTTACTCTTGATGACATTGTTTTTCTTGAACACTCGGGGATTTTCAGAGCGATACACCAGTAAAGGCTTCACTTTGAAATCCTCACTAGCATTACCACAGAACAAAGGTGTTAGCCTATCCTTCATAGGCTTGTGTCCGGGCAGTGCCTTTTCCTCCTGCATGATGTAGGTCCTCTTTGGCATTTTCTTCTAAAAGAGGCCTGCTTCGTCACAATTGAAGACTTGTTGGGGGAGGAATCCTTCAGCCTCTACGTACTCCTTGAATTCATCAACGAATTCTTCGGCCCCGTGTTTGTCTGAACTTGCAGCCTCGCCATGCTTTACCACACTGTGTATGCCAGTTCGCTTCTTATATTTGTTGAACCAGCCTCTGCTGGCCTTAAATTCACTAACAGCAGCACTCGTTCCAGGCATTTTCTTTGTGAGATTCGCATGCAACAGCCTTGCCTTTTCGCAAATTATCGCCTCCGAAACACTATCTCCCGCTAACTGTTTTTCGTTGATCCACACCAACAACAACTTCTCAACATCTTTGATTGTTTGTGATCTCTGTTTCGTTAGCACATTTACCCCTTTCGCAACATCAGCTTCCTTGATTTCTTTTTTCTTCACCAGGATGGAACTGATCGTTGATGCGGACTTCCTGTACATCCTGGCGAGATTGGCCACGCGTGCGTCACTTTCGTACTTTGCTACGAGTTCTTTCTTGAATTCTATCGTGTTTCTTGCCTTCTTTACCAAAGGGCTGGTACTCGAAACTTTCTTTGGCCCCAGGGTGACTTATTTAGCAGTCGCATTCAATAAACAAGCACAAAAAACAATGGATTACGTTTACGAAATGTTTGGGATGAACGCGCGGGGTGATGCTCACTCAACGAGAAACAGAGGCAGACTGAGAGTCACGAACGCATGAGACGCTTTGTGTGGGCACTCGCTGCTTCCGGCGCAAGAAAGCAGTGGCTGAGTCACACGGGTATGCGGACGAGTTCATTTTCAACTGTACGAAAACCGAGCGCATCTATGAAATTGCTATTACGCACGTTAAAATATGGTGCGTAATAGCAATTCTAAAAGAGATATTTTTATTTCAGTGTGCGTAATAGCAATTCTAAAAGAGATATTTTTATTTCAATGTGCGTAATAGCAATTCTAAAAGAGATACTGAATCTCTATGTATTTTGTATTTTAACCACATATAACTTGTGACTTCCTTATACGGAAGATATACATGAAGTATCTACACTTTGATATTTAGCGAGGTTTCCAAGGAATTTGTGAACTAACTCACTGAGTTCACTGTGTTCAGGAAAAATACATATCTCACAGTCCTAGGGTAAGACACTGACCATTACATTCCACTTTCAGCAGAAAAATGGAAATTTTATAGGCTGCATGGAATGATTGTTATTATTTTTTTTCAATGATATATTACTACTGAGAGCTCACACACCCTTAAGATAGAGCCATGCCACATCCAAGAAAAAAGTGACATCAAACATGTCAGCATCATTCTCCACTTTTGAGAACAACCACTTACAGTAACTACAAGGTTAGTAGAAGAGAAGGTTGCCTCGATCACGGAAAATCTTGGAGCGGAGAGGGAGAGGCGCTTGACATCACTGACAAACCTATTGTAGGGTTTGACTCAAGGTCTCGCCCGCCCGTCAGGAGTGTGGAGTTTAGAACCCTTACAAAAGATATAGCCATAACCTACTTTAGATTAAAGACATTTAAAAGGTTAGAAAAAAGTAAGAAAACATGCATATGCTATGCATTATAAAAACTGAACATTTAGACTGATGCATAAAGTGTATTATTTTTTACTTACGTTTACTGTAGTTGCAGTTCTGTTGCTTTGGCTTTTCATGATTTAGGAACATGAGTTATAATCCAATCAATATACTTATAATTGATTTAATCACACCAATCCACAAAACTAGATGTTATCTAAATGGGTAGGTCTAAGTTTTTTTTTTCCTAATTTACTATCTTCATAGGTTTTCTTTTCTTTGAGTGAATGTCATCTTCATTTCAGATTTTTCTCTTGGCAGTTAGGGTGGACTGCAGCTTCTCATTCAAATATTTAATCCTAATTATAATTCTCACCTGATAATATGTTCTAAGTACCACTGTGGAAAATCCAGGAAACAAGAGAGATGCTTTTTCGGTTAACGTTTTTACCATATAAGGCTCTTTACTTATAGTGTAATTTATGTTTTGTTTAAGAAATTCATATTCCATTTTTTTAGTGATATCAGGCCACTCAAGAGATGGTTGAATGAGTCCTCCAAATGAAAGTGATGTAGCCATGATTCCTCAATATGTACAGTGTTATTTTTTGATGTGTAATCTCCCAAATGTGGGTACTTTTCTTTATGTTTTTTGGCCACCTAACCAGCAAGATACTCTCGGCCATCATCTTCAGTTACTGTGGTAGGCATTGTTGTGTATTTAACACATTATCGTTGCCGCTTACATAGAATAAGCAATTAAGCATCGTATAAATCTTTGGACATTTTTTCATCACTTCTGACTCCAACATGGCGAAGCACTTTTGCAACTATGAATTCTTTCATGTGTCATTCATCAGTCTGGGTATTGGTGTTTTTCTGTATTATGCCCAGTTTTCACAATTTTTAGTACATCTGTCAGGGTACCTTGTTGGGGATTAATTTTGGATGCCCATTTCTGCAAAGTGGTTAATCCAGGCAAGGGATAATTCAGTTCACTTCACAAATAAATGTATGACCTCCTACTTTTTTTTTAATTCAAATGCGTATTTACTTGACCCTTTGTAAACATCTTAAGTAGTATTGAACGAACTTGAAGTTCAACATTTTTTTTGCAAATATTTTTCCATTTCATTGCAACAATTTATATTTTAATTTGCGTATTTTTAGAGCTGAATCCCTTGTTTCTTTTTGTTGATTGCACACCTTTTCGCGTAACGCAATGTTTTTAGTCAGCAACTGCCTATATTTACACATTAATGCACCATATTCTATATCTCTGATTTCTGTTACTCCATCGGATTCCACAGCATTTTGCTTCTCAGAACTGTTATCTGAATGGTTTACTTGTAACAAATCAGAAATCATATTTTTAGTTTTTCTTTAAGTAAGTCTTTCAATGCGATTTTTATTGCAGGAATTCACGTGTTTCATAACCTCAGAGCTTCTCAGCAAATTTTTTGAAGAGAAGGCAAAGCTTTTAATTTTCTTTTGGGTGGCAAATTTAAAAGTTCGAATTTCAAATCCCGCTCATAATCTTCGGGTTAAAAATGTTATGAACACACAGCACAGAATGCTGGGTTCCATTTCCCAGCTCTGCGACAAAGATGAATCTACTTTTTTCCTGAGCTCTGGATCTTTTGGAAAGGAATGATACATTACGTTTTTTTTATCAGGATCTTTTTTAGTTTTCGACAAACTGTTGTTGAAAATTGTCACAGTGCATCTCATCTCTGGCATCACTGATAGTCAGTCACATAAAACAGTAGCTATGAATGTTGAATGTTATTAGGTAGCAGTTCATAGATCCTCAGAAAAATGTTGATACAAAAAAAAAAAAACTCCTACGCTCAAAGTGAGATTACATTGAAATTACATAGGATTTAGCTCATTCGGGAAGAGATGGGCGAGCGTTGACCTTGACCGCAGGTCTGTCACTGACGTCACTCCCCCACCCAAACTGTGACTGCAGGGAAGTATAGGGATCGAGGCAACCTCCTCTTCTACTAACTTTGCAGTAACTACACCCTTTTACAGGGTCTGGTAATAGCCATCACTGCACAAACCACATGTTGTATGGCCACATTCGCAATGTCTTTGCTGCTTCACAAAAACTGCTGTAAGATATTTCACTTCATTAGGCTGATTTTTGAACTGACTTACAAAGATTTGCAGCCAATTTCTCACTAACTTTTTGCACTTAGGGTTCCATAACATAACAATAGTCAACCAACAAATATATTTTAAGATACAAATTTTTGAAGATGACAATCCGATTTTTGGCGTAAATGTGACAAGGATGTCACTTTCAAGTTTTCGGATATTATCTGACTTGCCATCCTTGTCACATTTACGCCAAAAATCGGATTGTCATCTTCAAAAATTTGTATTATATGGCGTAATCCCGTATTTCTTTCATGATTTATCTGCTTCTCCGGGCAAACACGGGATAAGATTCTTAACCTCCAGATTCGCTAAACATGAATGCCGGTTGCTTTGACTAGCGAATCCTGTGATGGTCAAATTCAAATTGATCGGAAACTTGAAACTTGGTCGTTCTGGGTAGTGTAGTGGTTAGCATACTCAGGCGTTTTCTGGGAGACGCGGGTTCGAGTCCTGCTCCAGGACGATGAAAATTTTCAAGTTTTCGGATATTATCTGGCTTGCCATCCTTGTCACATTTATGCCAAAAAATCGGATTGTCATCTTCAAAAATTTGTATCATATGGCGTAATCCCGTATTTCTTTCATGATATTTTAAGATATTTATCTGTTCTGTGATAATCTCTAACTCACCTTCATTTTGCTGATGACGTAGTCATTTTTGCAACTACCCCATCAGAGCTGCAGAGTATGACCCAGGAACTTGCTGACAAGAGTAAAGAAGTGGGATTAAAAATGAACTTCCAGAAGACATAAGTGATGTACAATGCTTTTACAAAAAATGAAGATTTATCGATTGATGGGGAAAAGCTGGAGATACCCAATACCTACATTTATCTTGGACAGCAGATATCAAGTGAGGGTCACACTGATGAAGAAATTAATCGGCGTATAAAACTTGCCTAGAGAACTTTTGGAAGAAACAGTATAATTTTCAAGAGCAATATACCATTATGTCTGAAAAGAAAAGTGTTTGATCAATGCATTTTTTCAGTGCTTACGTATGGTGCAGAGGCGTGGACCTTAACTAAAAGAGACATACAAAGCTACAGACAACTCAAAGCAGCATAGAGAGATGCATGCTTGGTGGAACCAGGAGAGATAAGAAGAGGAACTTGTGGATCAGAAAAATGACAAGAGTGGAAGACATCATGATCAGAATAAAATCCCTGAAATGGCAATGGGCTGGACATATTGCCAGAAGGACAGACTATCGATGGACAGCCGAAATTTTAGACTGGATTCCAAGTAACAGGAAAAGACCCAAAAGAAGACCACATGCGAGATGGGTGGATGAAATTCGAAAGTATGCAGGAGTAACACGGAGGAGACTGGCACAAGACAGACCGTTGTGGAAGAAACTTGGGGAGACTTTCGTCCAGCAGTGGATTGATAATGGTTGACAATGATGATGATGATATGTTCTGTGAGGCTAAACTGTTTCACAAACTTAAATATCACTAATTTTGCTAGTGTCAGACATCAAAATTGTTAACTGAAATCACTTTATTGTTTTAAATTATTACACAATTATTACACTACAATACATTCACTGCCCAGCTAGTTTTGTCTGAGATATGCAGAGGTCATCAAAATAAAATTAAAAAAAAAAAAAAAACTGCAACAGTAACACAATACATTAAAGATCCCTTATCCCTGGAAACTACTGATGGGAAATGAAAAAAAGTGGGGAAAGGAATAACAAGAAAAAAAAAAAACTAACAACAGATGGTGCCACGATCAAATGAAAGAAGCCGATGACAGTGTACACATTGGGAAAAGTCAATAGGAGACAGTGTACACATTGGGAAAAGTCAATAGGAGACAGTGTACACATTGGGAAAAGTCAATAGGAGACAGTGTACACATTAGAAAGAGTCAATAGGAGACAGTGTGGGTACACATTAAGAAGAGCCAATAGGAGACAGTGTACACATTGGGAAGAGTCAATAGGAGACAGTGTACACATTGGGAAGAGTCAATAGGAGACAGTGTACACATTGGGAAGAGTCAATAGGAGACAGTGTACACATTGGGAAGAGTCAATAGGAGACAGTGTACACATTGGGAAGAGTCAATAGGAGACAGTCAGAGACGAAGATCACAATCTTTTAGAAGTGTTTCTTCCAGGAATGAAGAACAACAGTGCTCGAAGGATGGGTGAGACGGAAAACCATCTGAAATGCATATGCAGAACAAGCTGCCAGGAACTTCCCTGTCTTTTTATTTTAATTTCCTTTTTGAACCTTTTCACTGATCTTTTTAACCTTAAACCTTTTTAATATTTTTTCCTCACTCTTTTCAGTCCACTGTATCTTTCATTTATCACTATTTTTTAACGAGTGCAAAGGAATGTGGTACTAATTCCTTCAATGAAAATCGTTAATTTTTGAAAGACCTTGCATTTTTTTCACTCCAAGTTTGAAGAACACTCAGTATGAAATATTTTGCAAGGAAACTGGGACTGAAGTTTTCAGATTTCATATAATATGAACGTGTGTGTGTGTGTGTGTGTGTGTGTGTGTGTGTGTGTGTGTTTGTGTTTGTGTTTGTGAGAGAGAGAGAGAAATAGTGCAGGATTATCTCCCCTAATAAGAGAAAAAAAAAGTAAGTTTTCTAAGGAATCCTTAATAATTTGCATGATTCATTTGCATAATCATGAGGGAAAGCCAGAGAGTAAGATAAGCTTCTATCTTTTCATACATTTTTAAGAAGATTAAAAGAAATATTATTTCTGGAATTCAAGACATCATTTCAGTCAATGTTTAATCAATATGTTAGATTGATTGATCTATCGAACATATTAATTAAATATGACAAGCATATCGATTAAAAGCCAGTTTACCATGCAAATGACAAATACACCAATAAGTCAAAACATTAAAACCACCAACCTAACATGATGTAGGTCCTCCTCTCACTGCCAAAAGAGCTCTCACTCAATGAGGCATAGATTCAATGAGATGTTGGTAGGTGTTACTTGATATTTCGTACTATGACTACAACAGACGATCCCGCAGTTCCCGCAAATTCTGTTGGAGATCTTATGCCAACATCTTTATATGCTATGCTTAAGCGGAAGACTGACAAGCTCCCACTTTCCAATGAAGCAGGTGTTCATGCCATCCCTCTACAATATCCGGATGGCTCCAAGCGATACTACATTAGGATGACCAAACGTTTATTTAGAATTAGAGTCAATGAGCATAAGAGGGACATAAGGAACGGCAAATTAACCACGGTCATGTTCAGAGAAGTCCAGTTCAAGTCCACTGTTCCTATGTGGGATGACATAAAGAAATTAGCTTCCTACTCCACTCCTAAATCCACTGCCATTCGGGAAACATTGGAGATCATTACCAACAATGAGGCCTGCAATGATAGCGTCTCGCTAGACCTACCACGAATTTGGAACCAATTCTTCTAATAGTGAATGCCTTTTGTTTTCCTCCAAGGATGCTGCATGCAAAACGAACATGATGCCTTGTGTTTTTATTGAATAATTACATTCACATCTCTTTGTTTATTGCCAAATCAAGTCACTGCGTTCAAATTGTTGAAGTGTTCTATTATCCAGTTTGCAGTCTATCTTCCTTGAAAAAGCCATCTGGTTGATGTGTGAAAGCTTGGAAATTTTTTTTCATCTATGCCAATAAATTCAGATAACTACTATAGTTATACTATCTTATGTATAGTTCCTTGCGTTATTATTTAGATATGATATACCAGATTAGCAAAGATGATATTAAGGCCTGAAAGCTTTACAGATTTTCTACAATATCAAACAACCATTACTGCCTGTCTTTTCAGGATTCATTTTAAAACAATATGAAAACATATCCAAATTAAAATATCCATTAATTTAATCTAATAAGTCATGTTATGTAATTCATAATTACCTATTAAATATGTAATAAATTCACAATGGTACAAATTTGTGTATGCTGCTCTTCTCATTATAAGATCAAACTTATATTGTTATTAAAATATCATTCAGGAGATACCAGGAAAGCATGTCTTAATGTAAATTCTACATTACTTTAAATTGAAATTTGGTAAATAGTTCACTTAATAGTTCTACTGAGAAAAAATTAAGCAGCAAAGAATATTAATGTTTGCAGACAAAATTCTTAATAAAAAAAAAGGATATTTTTATCTTTTTTAATTTGAAGCTTCATAAAAAATTAAAGATGTTTGAAAAGCAAAGTAAAGTCGCAATTAAAAAAATTATATTCAGTTCTTTTTTTATTGTGATTTCTATAGTGTCTTTTAAAAGGGGGAAAGTTAAAAAAATAAAAAAACCCAACAACACCTGAATGGCATTTTTGGAAAGAACATGGAAAAAAATCTACTTACCTTTGAAATGAACCTAAGCCAATTTAATTTTAGGTAGTAACAGAGTTGCTAAAACTTCTTATTCCATTTCATACTGACATAAAAAAAAAAAAAAAAAAAAAAATGAGAGAACAGTTTTGCTCTTTCATGACTTTGTTTGACCCATAAATCTGTTCATTACTTGATGTTTCAAGTACCATGCATTAAAAATGTTATTTTTTTGTGGAACACACTTACCTATTTCCATTTGCCTTCTTATAGAGTGCTGGCACCTGTACTCATACTCTCGCTGCATTTCATAAAATGCAGACAAACACTCAGTTAATTTTGCAGTCATTGCTGAGAGCTAAGAGGGGAAAAAAAGGAACATGTTTGGTTGATAATAATTCATATTTTAAATACATATAATATCAAGAATGCAATCAGTGCACCTTTTGTAAGGATTTTTATCTTATTTTTGCTTTTTTATACAAAAGACAAATAATGGTTAGGAGACTGTTTTTCACTCATGCTGTACTTTCTTAAAATAGGTTATCCACTAATTTTAGAATTTCATTTCTCTTCTCTTCTCTTCTCTTCTTACCAATACTAAACCTACCATTTTAATTCCACAATACCATAGTCAATACTATGATATATAGACAGGAGAACACAATAATTTTTAACACATAACTCCAAAACAGTTTTATATACGTTACAGGAAATTTAGAGTGTTGCCTGGAATCTTATTTCTATGACAAGATACTAGTAAAGCAACTGTTTTTGCCAATGGAGAACAGATAGCAAAAATCAGAATGTCATAATGGAAAAATTGGGTAGGTGTACACCAGTAAATACTAATAAAACGCTGAAATCCGTTTTTATTGGTGTAATATTACAAAAACTAGAACAAAACGCTAGCTGGCAGTGATGAACAAGACGGACTATGATGAAGGGATCCCGGACTTCATCCACCAGTCGCAGCCAACACTCCAAACTAAATCCCCACTTAACCGTTGGATAATGCAGGTTAAAATGGAGGCAAAGAAGGCAGAGCTCCCAGACACCATCAGAAAAGGGGCTAAGCTACCTCCAGGGCTGAAAATACCACCAATTTTCGCACGGCTTAAGCATCATAAGCCGGGCAACCCAATTCGACTAATCGTTTCAAGAAGGCGTGCTCCGTCCTTCCATTTCGTAAAGGAGTTAGCTACATTTTTGTCTCCTTTCCTGTCGCATTCAAGTGCTGTTCTGTTGTCATCTGAGGATTTTATCGAAAGATTTTGAAGCCTAATGGTAACGCCTGCTCATATCTTAGGGAGTTTTGATATTGTCTCCCTGTACCCATCAACTCCTGTTAAAGAAGCTACAAACCCACCAAAGCAAGCACTCACCGATTCATTGCTTTACACTGAAACTACACTAATGGAGATATCCAAAGTTATTGATCTCATTACTTTATGCAAACTATTTTAATTTCCAGAATCATACCTACAAGCAGACCAAAGGGGTCCCAATGGGCTCCTTCCTCTCTGCAGTACTGACCGAAGCAATCCTGCGACCCCTAGAAGCCCGGATACTCAGCGCACCTGGACCAACCCTGTATATGTGGCTATGATACACAGATGATGCTTTCTTCATCTGGACAAACACCGAGGAAAAATTAAATCAGTTTTTCACCACCATCAATTTGGAACACCCTGCCATAAAGTTCACTATGGAGCGAGAAACAAATACATCCCTATCGTTCCTGGATGTGCTGGTCAAGAAGTCGCCATCCGGGAACCTCAGCACGAGTGACTACTACTAACCTACCTATGTTCCTAATGCCATACTGCCTTCCTTATCATGCCCTAAGGAGAGAAAGCTAGCACCTTTTCCGACACTGGGCGAGGCGAGCTTTTACCCACGTGTCAGACAATGCCATACTCCACGCCGAGCTTGACACTGTGAGGTCTTTAGCCTTTTCTGCAGGATACCCATCCAGGATGGTCGATCAGATCATCCACCAGATGGGGTCTAATCTCGCATCCCATAGCGCTGGATGTCCCAGCCAAAAACTACAATACATCGGCTCATGCCAGTAAGTACCAGGCTTCACGTATTTCTTGAAAAATTCCCTAAAAAACCTTGGGCTCGGCATAGGGATTATAGCACCTAGGACAATTGTGTCTTGTCTCGCATCCACAAAAAATGCCGCCGTGGAACTGAAAGATGCGGGAGAATACACTATACCCGTTTTGTACCCAGACGGAATGACCAAAAACTACGTGGGCATGACCAAGGGGTCCTTAAGACTAAGACTCGAGGAGAACCAAAAAGATGTCAAAAGAGGATTTCTGACTACAGCACTAGCACGTGAAGTCACCAACAACTCTGCAACACCTTTGTGGGGACATATAAAGAGCATATACCACTAGAGCCACCCTCCTCATAGAGGCTATAGAAATCCTATCCGGCCACTGGATATGCAACAAGGAAACATCAATGGACCTTCAACATGTATGGCGCACACTCCTGAATACGCGCGCCCTTGATCACACATCTTGAATATGACGCACACATTCTATGACATCTATAGCAAACGTCTATTTTTGAATACATAACTGGAACTCTGTTTTTGTTTTTGCTTTTGAATAATACTTCTGACAGAAGAAGCCACCTGCGGTGGCAAAAGCTAGCATTTTGTTCTAGTTTTTGTAATATTACACCAATAAAAATGGATTTCAGCATTTTGTTAGTAACAGAATGTGAATTGCACAACAATCAGATCTGTATATAGAGTATTTAATAATGGAATTATAGAACTATTTATTCGCAATTAATCTGACTTAATAGCTATGTATATTACAACAAATTCTTAGAAAGTCTCAGGATGGTTAAAGCAGTGTACTAATGGTGTGTGTCATATTTTAATGAGAGACCTGTTTTAAGTGGATCCCTGCTTGAATGCCCAATATTTAAACATTGTTGCTTATCAATTTCATCCAGCCACAGTCACTTCCTACCTCAGTGGTGATGGATACTTCCAGAAGGACAATGCACACACTGTCACTGAGTTGTTTCAGGTACATAATGGAGACCTTTCCCTGATTCGTTAGTCACCTTATTCCCATGGAGCAGCTCTGTGATGAAGTAAATTAGGACAAGAGATATATGAATGCACTACAGTAAATTCTGCATGAATTAGAATTCTGCATGTATGGGTAAGTATTTCACTGAAACATGTGACCAACAGCCAATCAAATCAATGCCAACATCATTCACTGTTCTTTGGAAGTGCACAGGTGGTCAAGCACATATTCAATCACTTAAGAATGTAGGTATATACCTATACCTACATTCTAATAGATATGTATGAAAGAATGTAGGTGATCCTAATAAGCTGGGCACTCTGCATATGTGTACCTGTGTATCCATGTGTATACAGGTAGACAGACAGAAAAATATAGACAAACAGCTATAGATTGATATAGACAAACAGGCACAGATAGATTTTCACTGTTTTTCAATAAAAACTTCTATTGATACCACTGTTCATCATTATCTATTGGAAAAGAACTCAATCTTTTGGAACAAATAATATTTTACGGTAGTTTCTAACACTTTTTTTTTAACTCGGTTATATGTAATTCCTGTATATGCACTTCGCAATTATATTTTAAAATTTAAATTACTGATTATCAAAGGTACACAGTTCTTTGATTCTTTTATATGTAACCCGGCATGCTACAACTTTAAGAGAATTGAGACAGTGCTGTGTTGTTGTTGTTTTTTCTTTTTTTTGGTTCAGCCATGGTTGAGCCTTGATCCCATCAAAGAAGGGTATGTTGTTTACTTTCAGTTTGGACAAAGATTAGCTTTGCAATTCATGATTCACACATAAGGGCTATTTAACAATTAATATTTGGGTATAGGATGTAAGGTCAGGTGATGCGTAACATCACAGCCTCTCCTTGACAAATGTCAACCCCGCCTTCTTGTGGTGCATCCTGTTCCCACTAAAGGGGCTCTGACGACCGCCAATAGCGGTATAACTATACCATCGGGAGTAGAGGAAATGCTATCCCACACTCACCAACCCGCTTGGCCAGCGTGGTGAGTTATGGCCAAACCCCTCCAAAATGACTCCACAACTTAAATCTTGGCCCTCAGTCTCCGGCAGCTGGAATGTACCTGGCCAAGGCAGCGGCCAGTGCGACATGAAGGCAGAGGGTGCTAAGAATCCCCGGAGGACCGGACTAGGCTGCCATCTGATGCTGACCTTGGCTACGTATAATGGACGCTCCTTATCTTCTGATTCAAGGCTTCTTGAATTGGAAGAGGAACTACAAAGGATCAAGTGGGACATCGTCGGGCTAAGTGAGGTAAGGAGAAAAGGAGAAGATCTCATTGAACTGAAAAGTGGACATCTCTTCTACTATCGTGGGACAGATACTGGCAGAACTAGTGGTGTTGGATTTATAATAAACAAGAAACTGAAGGATAAAGTTGTAGAAGTTGAAAGTTCCTCTGACAGAGCTACACAACTCGTTATCCAACTCTCGAGAAGATACCAAGCCCAGATTATTCAAGCTTATGCACCCACCACAAGTCATCCTGAAGAACAAATTGAAGAATTTTATGAGGAAATTCATCATCTAAATAATAAAGGTAAGCAGCATTTGAAGATAATTATGGGAAATTTCAATGCAAAAATAGGGCAACGGCAACAGAATGAAACTTCAGTAGGTAAATTCGGTCACGGCAACAGAAACCAGCGTGGAAATACTCTCGTTGAGTTTGCAGAGGCAGAAGGGTTTTTCATCTTGAACTCCTTTTTCAAGAAAAAGCCACACAGGAAATGGACATGGAGACATCCATATGGAACGACAAGGGAAATTGATTTTATTATGTGTAACAAAAAATTCGTCATAGAAGACTGCAGTGTGCTAAACAAGTTCAACACAGGTAGTGACCATAGATTGGTGAGATGTAAGATGCACCTCAACACTAAACGTGAACGTGGCAAGCTCATAAGACAAACAAAATGCATTGACATAACCAACCTTAAAAAACACCATAATACCTTCAAGTTGGAACTGAAGAACAGATTCTCTGCTCTAGAAAGCCTAACATCAGAAGAAGTGGCTATTTCTGAAATTAACAGAAAAGTAACCAAAGCTCTTATGGAAACAGCAACAAAATTAGCTGGGTCTAAGAACAAGTTGCATGTAAACAAATTATCAGGAAAAACCAAAATGTTGATGCAAAAAAGAAGAGAGACGAAGACAACTAAAGAAGATGTGACTTCCAAAGTGGAATATATAGAGCTATGCAAGGCAGTACGAAAAAGTATCACTGAAGACGTAAGAAAATTCAACTGTGAATTAGTGAGGAAAGCAATCAAAAACAACCAAAGCCTAAAGATAGCAAAAGGACATCTCAGTAAGGGAAGAAAACAGATTATGGCACTGAGAAAAGAAGATGGTTCTGTAACAAGAAATAGAGGCGAAATTTTGACAAGAGTGAAAGATTTGTACTCCAAATTATATGAAAGGGATGATACATGTACTCCAGACATCGTGAAAGGTACCAGTACCAGAGTTCTTCCAGTCCTTCCAGCAGAAGTTGCACATGCAATCAAGAACATGAAGCAGGGAAAAGCTCCAGGAGAAGATGGAATTACTGTAGACATCATACAAGAAGCAAGTGGAGAAATTAAAACAGTACTCGCCCAAATTTTCACTCGATGTCTTAATGAAGGAAAGATTCCTGAAGATTGGAACAACGCTACAATGATCCTGCTACATAAAAAAGGTGACATCGAGGATCTCAGGAACTACAGACCTATCAGCCTCCTATCAGTGGTTTATAAAATCTTCACTAAAGTTCTTTCACACCGCTTGAAGGTAACACTGGACATGGCTCAACTGAGAGAACAAGCTGGATTCAGGAGTGGATACAGCATAATAGATCATATCCACGTACTGAGAGAACTAATTGAAAGAGTGAGGGAATATGAACTTCCATTGTGCATGGCTTTTATCGATTATGAAAAGGCCTTTGATTCGGTGAAACCATCAGCAGTTACAATGGCTCTGAAATCCTGCGGTATTGAAGATGCATACATTAATATTATTAATAACATCTATGAAAATGCAAGTGCAAAGATTCGGCTGTTTGAGAATACAACACACATAAAAATTGGAAAGGGAGTGAGACAAGGTGACACCATATCTCCGAAGCTCTTTAATGCCACATTGGAGGGTGTCTTTCAGTCGCTGAGCTGGGAAAACAAGGGGATAAAGATTAATGGAGATTATCTAACCCACCTTCGTTTTGCTGATGACGTAGTCATTTTTGCAACTATCCCATCAGAGCTGCAGAGTATGATTCAGGAACTTGCTGACAAGAGTAAAGAAGTGGGATTAAAAGTGAACTTTCAAAAGACAAAAGTGATGTTCAATGCTTTTTCAAGTAATGAAGATTTATCGATTGATGGAGAAAAGCTGGAGATAACAGACACGTACGTTTATCTTGGACAGCAGATATCAAGTGAGGGTCACATTGGTGAAGAAATTAATCGGCGTGCAAAACTTGCCTAGAGAGCTTTTGGAAGAAACAGCATAATTTTCAAGAGCAATATGCCATTATGTCTTAAAAGAAAAGTGTTTGATCAATGCATCCTTCCAGTGCTTACGTATGGTGCAGAGACGTGGACCTTAACTAAAAGAGACATACAAAGGCTGCAGACAACTCAAAGCAGCATGGAGAGGTGCATGCTTGGTGTAACCAGGAGAGATAAGAAGAGGAACTCGTGGATCCGAAAAATGACAAGAGTGGAAGACATCATGATCAGAGTTAAATCCCTGAAATGGCAATGGGCTGGACATACTGCCAGAAGGACAGACCATCGATGGACAGCCGAAGTTTTAGATTGGATTCCAAGGGACAGGAAAAGACCCAGAAGAAGACCACATGGGAGATGGGTGGATGAAATTCGAAAGTATGCAGGAGTGACATGGAAGAGACTGGCACAAGACAGACCGTTGTGGAGGAAACTTGGGGAGACCTTCGTCCAGCAGTGGATTGATAATGGTTGACAATGATGATGATGATTTGGGTATAACTTTGTGGTTCCACTATTTCATGGCGTAGTAGAATAGAATTCCAAATGTATCCTAAATATTCAACATTCTGGTTTCAAACAGATGCACTCAGAATCCACAGGAAAAAAAATGAAAAAAAACCCCACTGTTAATTGATGATTTCCATACTGAAGCACTGGTCTCAGATTCTTAGTTGTGAGGATTTCACTTAATCTAGAATCACCAATTTTATAGACAGATTAAGTTATTAAAAAAGAGAAGTTTGGTTTTCATAGGCTTTATGATTTTTGCAATTCAGTAAAATTTATCATAATTGTAATGCTTTTTTTTTTTTTTTTTTTTTTTTTTTTTTCCCATCACCAATTTGACTTCAAGTAAATCATTATTAAGGACTTGGGGTCTTTTTGCCAATGTCACACAGAACTAGCTTGCCTCTGTGAATCTTGGAGAGGTGCAAGCTAGTTCTGTGTGACATTGGCGAAAAGACCCCAACTCACTGGGTTTTGTTCCAGAATCCTTAGGTTGAATGACCAACTGGAACCCTCAGCTGTGGGCTAATCCCCTACACTGATGTACTTACCTGATTAAAAAGACAAAAAGAAATATTAAGAATGACTCAAGTGTGGGCTATGGTGGACCTACCACACTTGAGAAGGACGGTCCACCACGGAATCGACCTGGACTTTCTAAACGGCGTATGAGAAAGAGATCTCGGCTGAGTGAATGTAAGATTGGTGTATGGAATACTAGAGGTATAAATGGCAAGATGAGTGAGGTGATTGAGGAGATGAATAAGTATAGGCTGGATGTGCTGTGTGTAAGTGAAATCAAAAAGAAGAAAATTGGGGTAGAAGAAGTGAATGGCACGGTGAGCGTGTGGTCTGGAGTATTGGATAATATGAGGACAGGCTGGTGTAGGTGTGATTTTAAGTGAAAAGATGAAGAACAACTTGATTCATTATAGTTGCATAAGTGAAAGAATTCTCTGGATTCGTTTGAAAGTGAAACTTCAGAGAATTGTAATTGTTGTAGTATATGCTCCTTGTGACTCGGAACCTTCTGATAAGAAAGAAGATTTCTGTAATGAGCTAAAAGCTGTTTTGAGCCAGTTTGGTGCTAAAGAAAAAGTTATAATAGCAGGGGATTTTAATGCTAGAGTAGGTGTGCAGAATGCAATTTCTGACAATGTTTGAAAGATTAATTGAACTCTGCATTGAGAATGGTTTGTGTGTATCTAATACATTTTTCAACCACAAGTATATACACACATATACTTGGGAAAATCGTACTCTTGGTCAAAAGAGTGTGATAGATTTTGTTGTTTACGATCAGCGTTTGAAACACTTAGTTGTTGACACCCGTGTGATGAGAGGTGCAGATGTTAGTTCTGATCATTACTTGGTAGTGTCACGAGTGAAACTTAATGTTGGTTGGAGGAAAAGGAATAGGAAGAGACCCAGGATAGAAACAATAAAGGTTGATAGGCTTCTTGAAGATCATCAGCGGTACTCTGACTTACTCAGAGAACGACTGAAGGATCTGAAATCTTGTGAGAGGGATGTAGAAAAGAAGTGGGAATGTTTTAAGAACTGTGTTGTCACTGCTGCTAAAGAGGTCTGTGGCACCACAATAAGGGGTAACAATAGAGGTGATGCTTGGTGGAATAGTGAGATTGATGAGGCAGTAAAGAAAAAGAAGGAAGCCATTTGGGGATGTTGCAAGGTAGAGTCTCTGTGGATGAATATCGCTGTAAGAAGCGTGAAGCTGCTAAGCTGGTTCGCCACAGTAAGACAAAAGATAGGAAGGAAAAAGTGGAAAGGCATGAACTGGCTTTTTGGAAAGATAGAAAGTCCTTCTGGAAGTACATCAGACTCAGGAAAAATAGGGGAAACAAAGTTGTAAGTTGTGTGAAGAATGAGATCGGGGAAATGATATGGGAGCCCAATGAGTTAAGTGACAGATGGGGTGAATACTTCTGTGAGTTATTAGATCAGGAGAGCAAAAATGATTCTGAGACAGATGCAGATGATGTCACAATGAGGGATGAAAGCACAGGAGGGATCTCAAGAGAAGAAGTGTGTAAAGCTCTAAAATCTCTTCAGAATGGTAAGGCTCCAGGAGTTGATGGCATAACTGCAGAGATGTTGAAGTATGGTGGTGACTCTATAATTGACTGGTTAACTGAAATTTGCCAATTGTGCTGGGAGTTGGGAATGGTCCCTCGGGATTGGAAGGATGCTATTATTGTTCCTTTGTATAAGGGAAAAGGTGATCAGACTGAATGCAAGAACTATTGTGGCATTAGCCTACTGAGTGTGCCAGGAAAAGTGTTTGGTAAGGTTGTTATTGAAAAAGTATGGGGTCTTACATCATTGAAAGTGTGGGATGTTCAGAGTGGTTTTATGCCTGGTAAAGGCTGCACTAACCAAATCTTTGCATTATGCATGATGATTGAAAAGTATCTGGCTGTTGGGAAGAAAGTTTTTACTGCCTTCATAGATTTAGAGAAAGCTTACGACCGAGTGAATAGGACACTTTTGTGGAAGGTATTGAATGAATATGGTGTTACTGGGAATCTACTTAATAGTGTAAAAGCCATGTATGCTGGTAGTAGAGCTTGTGTACGAGTGAATGGTGTTTTATCAAAATGGTTTTCTATTGGTGCAGGAGTCAGACAAAGTTGTGTAATGTCACCATGGCTGTTTAATATATTTATGGACGCATGCATGCGTGAGGCCAAAATAGATAATAGTGGTTTATGTCTTGGTGATATCCGTGTGTGCAGATTGCTGTATGCTGATGACACTGTCCTGTTGGCAGAAAGCAAAAGTGAGTTGCAGAGTATGTTGACTCGGATGCACGAAGTTTGCATGAAATTCAAACTGAGTATAAATAAGGGAAACCCCAAAGTTATGGTGTTTGAGAGAGGAATGGGTAGCACTGAATGTAATGTAAGTATAAATGGCACTGTGATTGACCAGGTGAGTGAGTTTGTGTATTTAGGAAGCATGTTTGACAGAGAGAACAAGTTGGATGGTGAAATCAGTAGGCGAGTGAATTCTTCTTTGAAAGTCATAGCTGCTATGGGAGGTTTTCACAGGAATGATGGGTTCTCTAGAGAGTCCTGCATGGTTGTGTATGAAACAGTAATTGTTCCTACTCTGATCTATGGCAGTGAAACCTGGGTACTGCAGAAGAAGTATAGAAGTTGTTTATGTGCTGGAGAAATGTGTTACTTACGTGGGGTTTGTGGCAAGACACGATCTGATTGGGTGAGGAATGAAGATGTATTGCAGTTGTGTTATGTGAAGCAAAATGTTGTTAGCAAGGTGGAGACCAATATGCTTCGGTGGTTTGGCCATGTTGAAAGAATGAGTGATGAAATGCTTACTAAGAAAATATTTTCAACCCAAGTGGCAGGAAGGAAAGGCAGAGGAAGGCCAAGGAAGACATGGGTGGATCAGATTCAGGAGTGTCTGCATGAGAAAAAGATTATGAGTATGAAGTATAAAAGATCTTGCGTAAGGCGCGTAATGGATATCAGTGAAGCACGAGTTGTATGTCAAGATCGCTGTAAATGGCGAAGTTAGATACGACAACAATAAGTAAAATATCTGGAAGTTTGTATTTCTTTTTGGAGCTAACTTCTGAATCTCAGAGAACAGCTTAGTGAGTGATATGAATGTATGTATCTGATACTCCTTTAAAGTATAAATTTTACATTAGTATTTAATATTTTGAAATTTCATTAATACATTTTTTAAGGCCATGCCCAAGAAAAATGTATAACCAAGGTTTCACTGTATATGCTTTATCTGTATATCAGATGCATGAAATCAGCTTTTAATGTTCCAGCATAAAGAACATATTTTTTGTTCAGGTTTTAATTTTCTTCAGATACAACTGCCTTTTCTACATTACCACAAGCAGTTCTGCTTACACTGGGTCATACTACTAATTATGGAACAAAGTATTACAGCTTAATATTTAACATGTTATAGTACTGACCAACAACAAACTGTGTAACAAATGTAAAATATTGCATATTTATTTTTATTTAGTATGTTTCACTATTTATTAGTAGCAAACTGTACAGCATGTAGAGAGAAACACCAGAGGCTGTTTTCAAATATTAATTTAAAATTATGAAAAATAGTTGATTTGTAACATACCTGCACTAAGCAAATTCTATGTTCTGTATCTGTCCCTTGATATTTATTTTCTTTCACTTCTAACTCCAACTCTACAAAATGTCAGACAAAAAAAATAAGAGATCAATAAAATGCAATTTAAAATATGATTATTTTTATCAATGTTTCTAAAATTTAATTAATTAAATATGTTTGGCAGATTGAATCTTCATATCTTGATTAACACAAAAACAATTTTAGTGATCACAAATTACCAATAAAAAGAAGCTGCAGAAACATCCATTGTAATGAAAGAAGATGGCAAAAATTGTGGCATAGTAACCTGAAGTAAATAATCATGGGATCTGAGCAATCTCATTTGTATTATGCAGAGAATGCTGAGGCAAATAAAACCACATATTTCATTATATAGATACCAGTTATCCCTACTAAACACTGGTAACAGAAAAAAAAAAATCCAAAAACACATACTGACGAAATAATGAAGAGGTGGCACCCTGTGGTCTGTTTTATGGTTTCATCTGGTTCACCAGATGCCTTGCACTTGTTTAATACACTATATTATCAAAAGTAATGAGACACTACCAAATATTTGCATAAGTACAAACAACGGTTGTGCAGGAAGGTTCACTGTGAGTGGAGAGGTACATATATGCAGCTGAGATCTTCAGTAAATTTGAAGTGGTTGTGCAGGGCGCAATTTTGCCGAATAGCAACTAGCAAATAAAAACAAGTCTGTTTGTGGAAAAAAAAGGCAGTAGCAAGTATTTCTAGTAAGGTGTTTTTTTTGGTAAAGGCATAGTTTAGCGTCCTAAATTATTTGGCTAAAAATTTCAAGAAAAAATTTATACACATGTTTTAAAGTATATAATTTGACAGAAAATGATTAAAAAATCAGCACTACAATGCATTTTAAAGATTTTTACCATAAAATTTACCTGCCAGCACGGGAATGTTAACAAACCTTGTAGCGAGCCTGCCCCAGCACTGTTGTGTTGTCATCCAAGGCTCTGCTGAAATGAAGGTCACGGTTATATGTTCTTTCCTTTTGCTTTTGTAATGACATTAGACAATGAGTTTTAACACGCTTTCTAGAGACAATGATAAATTTAGAATTATTTTCCAGAGCAATGTAGATTGTTGTAAGATGCAAAGGTTCCCTCTGTCTTGTAGTTTACGTCCATAAAATGATAGCCGCAACACCTTGCGATCTTTGCTCTGGAAAATAATTCTAAATGTATTACTATTGTCTCCCAAAAGGGTGTTAAAACTCAGTTGCTAAATGGATTACAAAAGCAAAAGGAAAACAACAACAGCAATGAAACAAAAAAGGCACGACTGTTACCTTTGTTTCGGTGGAGCCTTGAAGGACGTTGCGGCAGTGCTAGGGGCAGGCTCTCCACAGCATTCCTTTACATCCCTCAGGTAAATTTCCCCGTTAAAATCTTTAAAATGTGTTGTAAAACTGAAATATATTTACCATTTTCTGTCAAATTACATACTTTAAAATATGTATGTAATTTTTTCAAATATTTTTTAGCCGAATAATTTAGGACTTTAACTACACCTTTACCATTTTTTTAGTTAAACCAACTAAAAATCATTGTCAATCTGTGAAGTTTCAGCAGCATTTTCTATTTTCACCTCTTATTAAAACATCGATGAACTATCGCCAAAATTTACTTTCGATATTTTATTCCAATCTTTTCCATGCACTGACTTAACAATCAGAAAGGCCACACTTACCTAAAATTATATCAATTCATCAAATACTTCTATTTGTCCAATTCTTTATGTGGTTATGATTTATGTTATTTATATGTCAACAAATCCGCTGTCATATAATTCACTGTTTCTCACGTTATCACTAAATTGAGCACGGGAAACGTCAATATTATAAATATATATATACCAAAATTTCAACATGTTACTCACATTCCTTCACGTGGTCCCCAAGATATTGCATATTTTCAGCAGTTGAAGTCATCAAACTGATATGGAAGAAGTCTTCATATGGATATTTAAAAGCAGCATAAATGTGACCAAGTCTTCAAATAGGTAGACAACATGCAGCAAGTGATTATCACTATTTCACATTCGTCATTTAAAATATGACTTATGAACTTTAAAAGAATTAAAACTTCAGAACCCCATGCTGAAGGTGAGTCGAATTGGCAATAAAAAATGTTGTATCGATGACAGTTCAATCTTTGTTTCTCGTGGCAAAAGCACCCATACTAGTTTAAATTACTATTTTGTAATCATCTTCAGTGGGAATGCACGAGTTATTTCCCATTCATGTTGTTTCTTGGCCATTCAAATGAAATCTACTGGCAGAGTCCGATGTTCCACGTCAGCCGAACCATTGCGCATTCGGTAATTGGAAGAAAATTCGAACGATCCAATTGAAAACGCACACTACTTGAGATGCGCAATGAAACCAAAAACCGAATGCGCAGTGGTTCGGCCGACGTGGAACATCGGACTCTGCCAGTAGATTTGATTTGAGTGGCCAAGAAACAACATGAATGGGAAATAACTCGTGTATACCCACTGAAGATGATTACAAAATAGTAATTAAAACTAGTATGGGTACTTGTGCCACGGGAAGCGAAGATTGAACCGTCATCGATACAAAATATTTTATTGCCAATTCGACTCCCCTTCAGCATGGGGTTCTGAAGTTTTAATTCTTTTAAAGTTCATAAGTCATATTTTAAATGACAAATCTGAAATAGTGATAATCACTTGCTGCTTTTTGTCTACCTATTTGAAGACTTGGTCACATTTATGCTGCTTTTAAATACCCATATGAAGACTTCTTCCATATCAGTTTGATGACTTCAACTGCTGAAAATATGCAATATCTTGGGGACCACGTGAAGGAATGTGAGTAACATGTTGAAATTTTGGTATATTTATATATTTATAATATTGACGTTTCCCGTGCTCAATTTAGTGATAACGTGAGAAACAGTGAATTTTATAACAGCGGATTTGTTGACATATAAATAACATACTTACCTAAAAGTTCTTGGCTGCATTCCTGTTATTATACTCTTCGTGCACGTTTACAAGAACATTTTGTTATGCAGCTGGCCTTTTAAAGTTAGAACTTTCATCATATCTGCTCACAGTTTGTTGTTACTATAATTCCTCAGGTCATGAAACATTCATATTTTCATTCACAGGACAGTAAAAAAGGTGAATTCTGACTGCTGTCTGAAATGCGTGATAGCTCGTCAACACTAGACGCATACTCACTATTACGCGAGTGTTGTAGACTTTCATTACCTTTTTTTTATTATTATTGTATTTTACTCCCTCGCTCACTCCTCCCTCAGCAACTTGCCCCTAAAATTCACAATTCCAAAAAACGGCACTAAATTCTAAAACACATAACCATACAGCTAAAAAATACTCACATACATCACACCCATATTCAATTCAATACCTATTTCATCTCATACAATTTATATACTTTGTACTAACACATTTACGTACAATATAACAACACATTCATACCCTCATGTGTTTTAGAATTGAGTGCCGTTTTTTGGAATTGTGAATTTTAGGGGCAAGTTGTTGAGGGAGGGAGGGAGGGAGTAAAATACAATTAAAAAAAAAAAAAGAAGGGCATAATGAAAGTCGACAACACTCACGTAATAGTGAGTATGCATCTAGTGTTGACGAGCTATCACGCATGTCAGATAGCAGTCAGAATTCAGCGTTTTTTACTGTCCTGTGAATGAAAATATGAATGTTTCATGACCTGAGGAATTATAGTAACAACAACAACCTGTGAGCGGATATGATGAAAGTTTTAGTTTTAACCTTAAAAGGCCAGCTGCATAACAAAATGTTCTCGTTAACGTGCATGAAGTGTATAAAAGGAATGAAGCCAAGAACTTTTAGGTAAGTGTTTGGCCTTTCTGATTGTTAAGTCATTAACGACTTGCACGTAAATAGTGCATTTTTTGGTGCTTATTGCCTATTGAGATGCAAATAATATAATTCTCCATACACTGTTAAAATTTTTGCAGAAGGTTGCATCAAAAAGTGGTGCTACACCATCACCACAAAATGCATTTGGACTTTCACTTACCTACCTTCAAATCTATGAATAATCTCACTTCACTTTTAAAATTTTTATAGTAGGTTACACTAAAAAGTGGTGCTACACCAGCTGCACCACTTTTGAGGAAAAGATAAGCCATTGTGTGGTGCATAAAACACACAAAACTGTGATGCAGTTGTGCCCCACGGTATGGTATTCAAGCTGCATGGTGCAAAATTGCACCCTTTGCAAGTTATTTATGCATGTTTCATGCATCACACGATGGTTTACCTTCGATACTTCATGTATATCTTCCATATAAAGAAGTCACAAGTTATACGTGGTTAAAATACATAATACATAGAGATTCAGTATCTCTTTTAGAATTGCTATTACACACGTTAAAATACGGACATGTGATTATGGTGGTGCAGTTATTTATGACGTTTATTATTAAAAAAATAAAGACTAAAAGAAAGCAAAAGCAATTACTCACATCTATTCATCCAGAGGTCGTTTTTGTTTGCATACCACCGTAGTTCCGCAAGTTGTTTGGTCTCAGGTGTTCAGCAGCTATGCATACTACTACGGTGGTATGCGAACAAAAATGACCTCTGGACGAATATATGTGAGTAATTGCTCTTGCTTTCTTTTAGTCCTTATTTTTTTCAATAATAAACGTCATAAATAACTGCGCCACCATAATCGCATGTCTGTATTTTAACGTGCATAATAGCAATTCTAAAAGAGATACTGAATCTCTATGTATTATATGGTTTACCTTCTCCCAAAAAGTGGTGCAGCTGGTGCAGCACCACTTTTTGGTGCAACCTACTACAGAATTTCTAACATTGTATCTTTCGTTCCTTCCAGCCATTGGATAGCTAGCAGAGAATCTCCCCACCTTTGGCTGATCTATTTTTAGAAACCAAAATGGGAGAAGAAATAAAGCATTTGGTGAGCGATGTAAGAGGATTTCATTACCCTTGAAACAATACAGGTGAATGAAGTGAGAGAGGGCAGAGAAACTCTGCACACCTGTAAAGGGGAGGGGGGAGAAAGTTGATTTGATTCGGCTGGAGTTGAATATAAATCTGAATTGGAATGTCAGTGAAATGTATTCATATAGTATGAGGACTTGCCACCACCATAGCGCTGGTTGACTTACCACAGCCGTAGGTTAAGTTGCTGTGCTTAGCGTAGGAGGCGAACGTTTCTGATGGGTGCTCAAAACCAGGCCTTACTGGCCTTCTAGTCTGCGGTTTTTCCCGCAGAGTCCCCGCTCTTGGAGACATGAATGCGTAGATGGTTGCCTCTGAAGCCGGTCCCAAATGCGCTTTGTCCTTGTATTCTCCTTCCTTAGAATGCCTGGGTTTACCAGATGCGTGTCGATAAGCTAGTAGTAAACAATGAAAGACGAATGAAATCTGATGCCCAATGGTATCAGACACCTACAGGATTATTACCCATGATAATTGATGATGAGGATTTACAAGAAATTCATGCTAAAAACAGTCACTAAACTTGTCTAAGATTCTAATTATTTTAAAAAACTGTAAGTCAAAATATCTGTACATTACAGTTTCTGTGTAACTTTGTTATGAAATAGGTTACTATGCCATTTAGTTTTACTTGCTAGTCACGCAAATGTTTTGCTCACAAACTATTTGGTCACTAGCAAAATTTGCTAGTGAACAAAAAAGATGAAATCTTGATCTGGCCGTGTGGATGTGAACTTTCCGAGTCCAGAGTGGTCTGGTCATAGTATGTCATTTGTGTAATGTTTCCATATGGAGCAGTGCAGCTAAACTAAACATACAATATCGACTGGAAGTGATGTCGTGAAGAGATGGTAGCAGAACGGTGCAACAACAGCAATTTTTTTTTCAGAAAGGCTACACAAACTGACTAAATGTGGCAGAAGAGCCATGGTAAGAAATGTTAAGAAATCCTATTCTTCCTCTGCCATTTCCATCGCTGCTGAAGTAGGAAATGCTTGTAGTGGCTTGGTTAGTACCATAACTATTTGCAGAGAGTTGCACAGTGTGGGTTATTATGGTAGAGTAGAGGCACAGAAGCCACACACCACTACCATAAATGTAAAGCACCATTCAGAGTGGTGTGTCTTCCATCATTCCTAGACCGGAGGTGACCAGAAAGCTGTTCTTTGGAGTGATGAGCCATGCTTTTCACTCTTCCAATAAGATGGACAATTGGGCATGCTTGGATTTAGTGACAGCCTGGCAAATAATTTTCAGTGGACTGTGTTCTTCTACCTGTCAAGCTTAGCAGAGGCTTCATCATGGCAAGGAGTTGTTTTTCGCAGATGGGACTCAACCTGTTGGTTATTATATCACAAACCATGAACTCTGAAGTGTACCTCGACACTCTGGATAATTCCGCCCTACCAACAATGTGGCAATATTATGAAAATGACCGAATTGTCTCTTCCAACATGATAGAGCTCCCTGCCACACTGCATGGTGTATGCAGGACTGGTTTCTTGAAAATGAGGTGGGATTGTTAGACTGGCCTGCTCAGAGTTCTGATCTTAATCCCATAGAACACTTCTGGCATGAACTGGAGTGATGGATACGAAATCGACTACAATGATTGTCTTTGCTCTCCACTCTGACAGCAGCTTTGCAGGACGAATGCAGAGCCATTCCTGTCTAGACCTACCGGAATTTGGTTTATAGTACGCCTCGATGTGTTGCGGCTGCCATACAAGCAAAAGGTGGACCGACTAACTACTAATTGTGATAATAAAGGCATTTGTCCCAAAATATTGTGTTCAAATACTTTTGATAATATAGTGTATAAGAAACCTTCAATACTTATTTTGCTACAACACTATTTTATGAGAAACCAACACTGTAGTTCTACTCAGCGGCTCAAACAGAAGTTCAATTGTCATATTGAACTTACTGACATGTACCCTAATGAGCTAAAAAAAAATAAAAAATAAAAATAAGTGGTTGCAGTTTCAGTAATGTTTCACAAATTTCATATTTCATAATATAAAAGGGTTTGAACAAAAATATTGACTGATTTGGTGGCTCATTTACATGAGTGAAAAAATATGTTTCAAGAATGAAATCCACAAAGTTGAAATTTTGCTTAAGCATGATTTATTACAGTTTGAAAACTACACTGTACTTTCAAACAGATAGCAACTTTGTTCTATCTAAAATTCAGCCTCAAGCTTCTTATTAAAATAAAGACAAAAAGTCAAACTCTTTTGTTTGTTATTCTTCATAAGAAATAATTAACCAAATATTCAATAAGTTCTGAAATGTTTATCAAATGCAGACTTTACCAAATAGTAACACTGTACTAGTGATCCGATTTATTGGCGTAGGAAGTAGACACATTAGCGTTTCCAAGCTTTCGCACATCAACCAGATGGCTTTTTCAAGGAAGTTAGACAGAAACTGCAACTGAAAAATAGAATGCATTAACAATTTGAACACAGGAACTTGACAACAATAGATACGACGTTATATTCATTTAAAGATATGACGCATCACGTTGGTTGCACGCGCGATATCCTAGTAGGCAGAAGGCTTTACTTGAAGAATTGGTTCCAAATACATGGCAACTCGAGTGACACGCAATCATTACAAGTATCGCTGTTGGTAATGATCTCCAAGGTTTCCCGAATGGCTGTACCTTTAGGGGTAGAGTAGGTAGCAAATTTCTTTATATCGTCCCACATAGGAGTAGCGGACTTGAATTTCACTTCTCTGGATAGTGCCGTGGCTACTTTACCGTATTTCGTGTCTCTTTTATGTTCGTTGACTCTGATTCCAAACGAACGCTTGGTCATTCCAATGTAGGATCGTTTACAGCCGTCCGGATACTGTAGGGGAATCGCATAAACACCTGCTTTGCAGGAGAGAGGTGGTTTTTCACTACTTCCCTTTAGCACAGTATATAAAGATGCAGGAGACCTTATGCCTACGCCGTAGTTCATTTTCTTCATTGCATTTTTGAGTTTGTAAGACACATTTGGTATGTAGGGAATTGAGTCTAAATAACGTATCTGCGGCACAGGAAGATTAGAATGTATGCCCCTGGCTTTTTGGATAAAGTTACGTATCTGATTCAACGAATATCCTGCGTCAGTGGCTAACTTGATGACGCTTTCAATTTCGTGTTGTCTAGAATGGGTATCGGAGGAAACAGTGAAGGCTCTTTTAATTCGAAAACGGAAGATAACTGTTTTGTATTCTGCGGGACAGAAAGAGCTGCGGAGCATCAGGTTAGGGACGGATGTGGGTTTGTAGTAGAACAGGTACAAAGAGCTGCCCAGTTATCAGCTATTCCAGACGATCTCAGAAAAGCCGCCAGAATACCATCAGGACCTCAAATCTCAAAGCTTTTTGGAAGACTCAAGCACCATAAGCCAGGAAACCCACTCAGACCTATCGTATCCAGTAAGTCTGCACCAACGTACCATTTAGAGAAAGCACTATCCAAATTCCTGTGTAGTTTTCTTCCTGAATCGGACTTTGTAATAAATTCCACTCTGGATTTTATAATGAAAGCCAAGCAACTCACTGTTCTACCAGGCAACATTATCGGCAGCTTTGGCGTGGCTTCCCTTTACCCGTTAATCCCCGTTCCGGAAGCAATCAGAACATTAAAGGAGGCCATATCAAATTCAGCATTTTATACGCAGGAGTCATGCCTCAGCAACTTCAAATTAATTGACTTGGTCACTTATTCCAGCTTCTACAGTTTCCTAGGACAAGTATATAAGCAGAATAATGGTGCTCCGATGGGATCCTCACGTTCACCCGTCCTAGTAGAAGCAATACTTCGCCCAATTGAACGGAATATATTCTCCAGCATTACCCCACGGCCTACCACTTGGCAGCATTATGCAGACGATATATTTTTTGTATGGCCTAACGGAAAAGAGACTCTTCCGATGTTCCTTGATAAAATCAATGATATGCATCCTATGATCAATTTCACGATGGAGCTTGAACACAACAATGCTTTACCTTATCTGGATGTTCTATTGAGAAAATCGCCTGACAACCGCCTCGGTACACGAGTCTACTACAAACTCACGTCCGTCCCTAACCTGATGTTCCGCAGCTTTTTCTGTCCCGCAGAATACAAAACAGCTATCTTCCGTTTTCGAATTAGAAGAGCCTTCGCCGTTTCCTCCGATACCCATTCTAGACAACACGAAATTGAAAGCGTCAAGTTAGTCACTGATGCAGGATATTCATTGAATCAGATACGTAACTTTATCCAAAAAGCCAGGGTCAAACATTCTAATCTTCTTGTGCCACAGATACGTTATTTAGGCTCAATTCCCTACATACCAAATGTGTCTTACAAACTCAAAAATGCCCTGAAGAAGATGAACTACGGCGTAGGCATAAGGTCTCCTGCATCTTTATATACTGTGCTAAAGGGAAGTAGTGAAAAACCACCTCTCTCCTGCAAAGCAGGTGTTTATGCGATTCCCCTACAGTATCCGGACGGCTGTAAACGATCCTACATTGGAATGACCAAGCGTTCGTTTGGAATCAGAGTCAACGAACATAAAAGAGACACGAAATACGGTAAAGTAGCCACGGCACTATCCAGAGAAGTGAAATTCAAGTCCGCTACTCCTATGTGGGACGATATAAAGAAATTTGCTACCTACTCTACCCCTAAAGGTACAGCCATTCGGGAAACCTTGAAGATCATTACCAACAGCGATACTTGCAATGATTGCGTGTCACTCGAGTTGCCACGAATTTGGAACCAATTCTTCAAGTAAAACCTTCTACCTACTAGGATATTGCGCATGCAACCAACGTGATGCGTCATATCTTTAAATGAATATAACGTCGTATCTATAAACATCTAAAACGAGCGAAACACACAGAGTCACGTACGGTAAAAGGTTTGTTTAGCGGTAGCTTTCCGTCATCCTACGACCTTGATCACCCGCGATCAACTGGATGGGCTGGTTGCTAGAACTACAATTTGAAGTTGGGGTGTTGGAAATGTTGCCAGATTTTAGAAGAGAGATCCAAATAAATGGGATTTGGTGAGGGGTCTCTGAATTGCAGTTTTTGGTGAACAAAATTTCAATGCTCTCTTGGAAACGTAGAGATGCCTTGTTGATGAAAGAGGCAACTTTTTTGGTTTCTTTCTAAATGGGAACTGCAGAGGTGTCTTCAAGGGTTAGTGCAGATAAAGCTGTCTTTGGAAGACCATTGGAAACATCTTTTTTATGTTCACTAAGTCTTGTTTTGATGCTTCGGTATGTGCTTCCAATATACACTGAGAGACTAGAGGAAGTTAAAGTGGGAATAGCATAAACTCCAGGGATGTCCAAGGGTGAGACAGGATACCTGTCTTTAAGCAGACACATTATTGCAGAAGGGTTTGGTTTCACTGTGAGAGTGCAGCCCATAGTTTTGAAAAGTTTACACATCTTATAAGAGAAGGATCCATGGAAAGAGATAGAACCAATGAATGGTGTTTTTTCCATTATTATTGGTGAGAGAGCAGACAGATTTTTCAAGTGGGAATTTTGGAGGAATTTTTGAATTGTAAAAGGTGGGAACTGATGGGCTTCGGCAATTTTCTTTATAGTGTCATATCTTAAATGAATTATTTATGGTGTCATATCTTTAAATGAATATAACGTAGGATGACCAAAAGCTAACACTAAACAAACCTTTTACCGTACGTGACTGTGTGTTTCGCTCGTTTTAGATGTTTATGTGTTATTGTCGCGTGAAGCCTGAGTTTTAAACCATGTCATATCTATTGTTGTCAAGTCAAGTTTCCACGTTCAAATTGTTAATACGTTCTATTTTTCAGTTGCAGTTTCTGTCTAACTTCCTTGAAAAAGCCATCTGGTTGATGTGCGAAAGCTTGGAAACGCTAATGTGTCTACTTCCTACTCCAATAAATCAGATCACTAGTATAGTGTTACTATTTAGTACTTAATTGGTGTACTGTTCCTCGTTATCAAATTGCAGACTATTTTTCAATTCTGATTTTGTAAGCTGCTTTGATTAGCATGCTGTGAAATTGAAGTGTTTAAACACTGATGCTAATTATTTTTGTCATTTTATTTTCACCATTATGTCATTTGGGACAAAAAATTCATTCTTAAAAGGTTCTACATGTCTCACAATTTATATCAATCAGTGGTCATTTAACTGATTTTCAAAGATTTAATAATATTTTCAGTAATTGGAGAAGCAAATGAGGCACTGTTCATGCATGTTTAATAAAACCAGAGTACAGATGAGATTATAGAAATTTTAATATAAAACAAGAGCTATTTTAAATGAGGAGCTTGGGACAAATGAAAAAAAAAATGCAATCTTTGTGTTGGTGTGAGATATTCCATCATGTAAAAATGTAATATGTACATGTGTGATAGCTATTCACATGCATGAATACACACACAACTGTGATACTTGAAGGATTTAATTGATTAAAATATTATTGCGAATTAAAATTCCAATAGACTGAACAGAAGAAAGAAAACCTTGCCTGAGTAGTAGCAACAAATCTTAATGCAAGCATTACACACACACACACAAAAACCAACAACAACAGTCCAGTGTTTGTTTTGTTTTGCATTTGTTCCCTAATTTTTACTGAACAACAGTTAGTTCAATAAATACCTTATCGGTATTCTGATCTGTTACCTTAAAAGACAGAGATTTTCATTAAGTTAGTACTGGACAGAGATTTCATCAAAATTAGTATTGTTGCAAACACTGGTTGAGTATTTTCTTCACTCACCTCAGCAATTTATGATGACTTAGCTGCTTCACAAAATCATTTGCACAAAGTATGTCAGACATGGTGACAGCATCATTCACAGAAAGTAGAAAATTATACATTTGATCATCAATGTTGGCTGTGCTTAGTAACCTAGCTTTTCTAAAGCAGCTGAAAATGCAAGATTAGGATAAGTGTTCTGAAGCATCAAGCATCAGCCATCAGTCAAACAGCATGATGGGTGTGTATGTGTGTGTGTGTGGGGGGGGGGTACCTTGTGAAGATCTGGAGGAACATGAAACTGGTAAAGAAGTGTAGTTTTGAAAAATTTACATCAGATCAAAAATACACATTTCAAGCATGTGCAAATATAAATATCTACACTGATGGCCAGATTTTCAGAGATTTAAGGGATGAAGCCATCATAGCCCAATTAAATCCTCAATCACACAACAAAGATGAACTAGAAAAGTGTATCCCTACTGCTATGGGAAAAGAAGCGAAAATGCCAATATACATTTTAAGGAATAGAGAAAAAAAAAACGACGGCAGACTCTATTAGCAGATTTTGTAAATTGATGTACTTAATTCATTTTTGTTCTATTGTATTGCGATGAATTGAACAACACTGAATAATTTTAAATTATTTGTGCCTGAAAAATTACAGTTAAAAGAAGATGTAGTTATATACATAATTAAATTCAAATAAAGTTTGGTTTTCTTGATAATTCAAATGTTTGATATCTCAGATTTTTGGTTGCACTTCCTGGGGATTTGGCTTATCAAGAATCAACTGCATTACACACAATGTTACTTGGTCTGCCCACATCCAAAATGCCAATGCTGCTGTTGGCAAATTGGTTACATAGTACGGCTCTCAGTTGCTATGAAAATTCTACTCTGGAAGTCCAAGCACCACAGATTTGAAAACATTTGTACAACACTGCTTTGTAACTTAATGCACAAGTTTTAACCAACACCCACTTTGGGCATATACGAGTCTGTTAAATTTTGTGAATTAAGACACAAAAATGCATTTTTGTCATTGTTAGTCATAATGCTGAACACAAATTTCTTATACATCCAAACAGAACATTTGAAGTTGTGTCATATACAGATCCAGCGGCTGCTCTGGCTTTTTAAAAGTTTTTGCCAACTCATTTGACAAATTATTATTTTTTTTTTTGCCAAGGTGTTATTAACAGCATGATTTATACACTTTTTCAATCACAAAATTCCAGGACTTTTAAATTTTTCCCCGTGACATATGATACAAATGCTCTTACTTAAAATATAGTGAAACCATAGGTCTGTTCAACTTGCAACTTACAACAAACAACTTCCTACATATATATTAAGATAGTACAACATAGTTTGTCACAAATATTTATTTTTTCAAGTCGACCATGGTTCATCAGGCCATTCGTCCTGATGAAGCTAGGTCAATACCCAGCGAAACCATGGTCGACTTGAAAAAATAAATATTTGTGACAAACTGCGTTGTATTATCTTAATATATATAATCGTCAAAAGGCTGTAGTCTTTGAGATCAAGAAACTTCCTACATGCTTGGACTACATTAAAGAACTTACACCGACTTTGCACGATATGTTTAAACGACAGATATTTACAAGATTAAAAACCCATTAGTACTTTCGGGTCGACAATCGACCCGTCTTCAGATGGAGGAGAGCCGCTGCTGCACATGTGCTCCCATATATATGTCCGAGTGTGATGACGTACAAGTATGGAATAGCGTCGCAAGGGTGTCACTGTTGCCATCATTTCAATGCTAAATCACAAATCAGATGATGTCCATGTGGAAATATGATAAACAAGGAGCAAAATATATTTATTTGTTATAACTTACATATTTAACAAGAAATGTTATGTAAGTCCATGGCTGTAATGAGTCTCTTCCAAATTCTGTGTAATTCAATTGGGTAATTATCGTTACAGCATCCGTCCCCGAAGGCCTAGATGTATAAACTTTCAATCATATGCAACGAGTATACAGAGGCGGGTGTATGTAGCAACTTAATGTTTTTCCAATCCGGTTGGACAGTTCCTTGTGCCACATGTCTGGCGAGCGCTGTGTTACTATGATTAACGTGAATGTCATATTTATGTTCCTGCATTCGAGTTTCAAGGCTACGTTTTGTAGAACCTACATAGTTGCTTGTTCACCATTGGAGACATCTATTATTGGTATATTATACACACCCCATTTACACAAATTATCAGGTGGTTCCCTATCTTTTTTGATAAGTGAAAATAGATTTCTGGATCAAATGCCAAAATGAGTATCATATTTCATACATGCACGTGTCAGAACATTAGTAATGCTTGGGTACTGCTCTATTGTACCAACAAAATGCTTTGCTGGTTTTTGTTCTTTGGTCAAACATGTAGATCTATCGTTTAAGATTCTTCGATAGATTCGGTTGATCATATATTTGGGATAACCATGTTTGGCGGCAAAATCAAAAATGAAATCTATTTCAAGTTTAAGCAAGCTGTTAGCAGATGAGTGCAAGAAGGCTCTTTTGATTTAAAAGTTGATAGCGGATAGCTTATGTGGCAATGGATGTGAAGAGTTAAAAGGGATTAAACTACTGCCGGCAGTGGGTTTCCGATATACAGAGTAACAAAGGTTGCATGCTACTGGGTTACAGGTGATTTGAAAGTCCAAGAACGGTAGAGAGTAGTTTGATTCAGTTTCTATCGTGAGCCCGATAGTGGGAAAAACAGATGAAAGCACATCGGCGAACTTAGCTAAATCATCCTGTGTATGAGGCCAAAATACAAGGATGTTGTCGACGTACCTGATATACATACTAGGGGGAAGGAGAAACTCTTTGAGAACTTTGTTCTCAATGTGTTGAAGCAGAATTTCTGCAAGTACCGCTGAAAGTGGAGAACCCATGGGTGAGCCCTCCACTTGCTTGTAAATTCGATTATCGAATTTAAAGTATGAACGCTGCTAAACAAATCTAAGAGCGTTCATAATGGCTGAAATTTCAGATGTGGGGACTTGGGACTCAGCAGGTTTGGCCTCTATAATGAGATGGGTGGCGTCCACTGGTACATTAGGGTACAATGAAACAACATCTAGGGAAGAAAGGGTGAAAGGTTTAGAATGTGGCTGAAACATTCTGACCTTTTCAATTGCTACAGTAGAACTTTTTACAGAATAAGGGGAGTTCACAGCAAAATTTGCTAAATACTGAGCGAGAGCTTTTCCAAGGGGTCGAGTCGGGTTAACATAACCTGCGACTAATAGGATGCCTCTCCTTATGCAGTTTCAGACGCCCAAAGATATTGGGCACACGACAGCCGAGTGGGGGGTGAAGGCCTTTGAGAAATTATCTGGGAATGTGTGAGCTTTTTTTAATCTGTTAAGTGCTGAACATGTTGCTTTTGTCGGACCCCGCTCTACCACTACGTGCGGAATGGATGAAATGGCTTCAAGCATTTTATCCTGATATGTTGTTCTATTCAATAATACTGTTTGGTGTGATTTGTCAGCTGCCAGAATGGAGATCTCGTCATTATTTGGAATTAACTTCAGTTGACGTTTTTCTTCATGATATAGTTTTCCTGCGTTGGATTGTTGTTCCTTTTCGCTTTTTTTGCAGACATTTGTCAATCTGTATTCTGGTATAATCCCTTTCCTTCTCTGCAAGGCTTTGAATAATTGCCTCAGTTTGTGGTATAACATTAAAGACATTAGGGTCTACCACTAGGATAAGCAAATTTTGGTCCCTTTTCAAGAGCTCTGTTCTGTATGGGGTTCGGCACATAGTCACTTAGGTTGACAACATTGGAACTATAGTTTAGGTTTCATTGTCTTCACTCATAGTCACCTAAATTGACAACACTGGAACTATGGTAAGGGTTTCGTTGTCTTCGTGTTGGTCTGCTACTAACTTGAAAGTCAACAAGGAGTCTTAGTTTTCCAATTTGGGTTTTGACCAAGGAGCTGACAGTATGTTCAGTTACCGCTTCCGTGATGGTCAGTATATGGTCTATTACAATGGGGTGTTCACACTTAGGCAAAGTCCCAGAAATTATTCCCAGAAATTATCAGGGAATGTGTGAGCTTTTTTTAATCTGTTAAGTGCTGAACATATTGCTTTTGTGGGACTCCGCTCTACCACTACGTGCGGAATGGATGAAATGGCTTCAAGCATTTTATCCTGATATGTTGTTCTATTCAATAATACTGTTTGGTGTGATTTGTCAGCTGCCAGAATGGAGATTTCGTTATTATTTGGAATTAACTTCAGTTGACGTTTTTCTTCATGATATAGTTTTCCTGAGTTGGATTGTTGTTCCTTTTCGCTTTTTTTGCAGACATTTGTCAATCTGTATTCTGGCATAATCCCTTTCCTTCTCTGCAAGGCTTTGAATAATTGCCTCAGTTTGTGGTATAACATTAAAGACATTAGGGTCTACCACTAGGATAAGCAAATTTTGGTCCCTTTTCAAGAGCTCTGTTCTGTATGGGGTTCAGCACATAGTCACTTAGGTTGACAATATTGGAACTATGGTTTAGGTTTCATTGTCTTCACTCATAGTCACCTAAATTGACAACACTGGAACTATGGTAAGGGTTTCGTTGTCTTCGTGTTGGTCTGCTACTAACTTGAAAGTCAACAAGGAGTCTTAGTTTTCCAATTTGGGTTTTGACCAAGGAGCTGACAGTATGTTCAGTTACCGCTTCCGTGATGGTCAGTATATGGTCTATTACAATGGGGTGTTCACACTTAGGCAAAGTCCCAGAAATTATTCCCAGAAATTATCTGGGAATGTGTGAGCTTTTTTTAATCTGTTAAGTGCTGAACATGTTGCTTTTGTGGGACCCCGCTCTACCACTACGTGCGGAATGGATGAAATGGCTTCAAGCATTTTATCCTGATATGTTGTTCTATTCAATAATACTGTTTGGTGTGATTTGTCAGCTGCCAGAATGGAGATTTCGTCATTATTTCGAATTAACTTCAGCTGACATTTTTCTTCATGATATAGTTTTCCCAAGTTGGATTGTTGTTCCCTTTCGCTTTTTTTGCAAACATTTGTCAATCTGTATTCTGGCATAATCCCTTTCCTTCTCTGGAAGGCTTTTAATAATTGCCTCAGTTTGGGTCTATCACTAGGGTAAGCAAATTTTGGTCCCCTTTCAAGAGCTCTGTTCTGTATGGGGTTCAGCACATAGTCACTTAGGTTGACAACATTGGAACTATGGTAAGGGTTTCGTTGTCTTCGTGTTGGTCTGCTACTAACTTGAAAGTCAGCAAGGAGTCTTAGTTTTCCAATTTGGGTTTTGACCAAGGAGCTGACAGTATGTTCAGTTACCGCTTCCGTGATGGTCAGTATATGATCCATTACAATGTGGTGTTCACACTTAGGCAAAGTCTGATAAGAAATAAAACACTTACAGTGAAGGCGGGCAATGTAAGATCTCTTGCTCAGGATGGCACACAATAACCTTTTCCTTTCGGCATTTTGAAGTATATGGTTATCTCTTCTAGATAATGCTGTAGCATATAGCCTAATATGCTTCGGTATGACGTTAAGGTCCATGCAGTTAGTGAGGAACCCGAGGTGGGTACATTCCCTTGCAAGCTTCACTCGGATGGACTGGAAGGTCCGTGCAGCAAAACTCCACATATTTGCACTAAAGTGCACAACACATTAATTTGATGCGGTGACGAATTGATAGATGTTGTGCATAAACAATACATTAAAGAACTTACCCCGTCTTAGCACGATATATTTAATTTTTAAAAACGACAGATATTTACAAGATTAAAAACCCATTAGTACTATCATGAAGAAAAACGTCAACTGAAGTTAATTCGAAATAATGACGAAATCTCCATTCTGGCAGCTGACAAATCACACCACACAATATTATTGAATAGAACAACATATCAGGATAAAATGCTTGAAGCCATTTCATCCATTCCGCACATAGTGGTAGAGTGGGATCCCACAAAAGCAACATGTTCAGCACTTAACAGATTAAAAAAAGCTCACACATTCCCAGATAATTTCTCAAAGGCCTTCACCCCCCCCCCACTCGGCTGTCGTGTGCCCGATATCTTTGGGCGTCTGAAACTGCATAAGGAGGGGCATCCTATTAGGCCAGTAGTCGCGGGCTACGTTAACCCGAATCAAGCCCTCGAAAAAGCTCTTGCCCAGTACTTAGCAAATTTTGCTGTGAACTTCCCTTATTCTGTGAAAAGTTCTACTGTAGCAATTGAAAAGGTTAGAATGTTTCAGCCACATTCTAAACCTTTCACCCTTGCCTCCCTAGATGTTGTTTCATTGTACCCTAATGTACCACTGGACGCCACTCACCTCATTATAGAGGCCAAACCTGCTGAGTCCCAAGTCCCCACATCTGAAATTTCAGCCATTACGAACGCTCTTAGATTTGTTAAGCAGCGTTCATACTTTAAATTCGATAATCGAATCCACAAGCAAGTGGAGGGCTCGCCCATGGGTTCTCCACTTTCAGCCATATTCACAGAAATTCTACTTCAACACATTGAGAACAAAGTTCTCAATGAGTTTTCTCTTCCCCCTAGTTGGTATATCAGGTACGTCGACGACATCATTGTATTTTGGGCTCATACACAGGATGATTTAGCTAAGTTCGCCGACGCGCTTTCATCTGTTTTTCCCACTACCGGGCTCACGACAGAAACTGAATCAAACCATTCTCTACATTCTTGGACTTTCAAATCACCCGTAACCCAGTAACATGCAACCTTTCTTACTCTGTATATCGAAAACCCACTGCCGGCAGTAGTTTAATCCCTTTTAACTCTTCACATCTATTGCCACATAGGCTATCCGCTATCAACTTTTAAATCAAAAGAGCCTTCTCGCACTCATCTGCTAACAGCTTGCTTAAACTTGAAATAGATTTCATTTTTGATTTAGCCGCTAAACATGGTTATCCCAAATATATGATCAACCGAATCTATCGAAGAATCTTAAACGATAGATCTACATGTTTGACCAAAGAACAAAAACCAGCAAAGCGTTTTGTTGGTACAATAGAGCAGTACCCAAGCTTTACTAATGTTCTAACACGTGCATGTATGAAATATGATACTCATTTTGGCATTAGATCCAGAAATCTATTTTCACTTATCAACAAGTTAGTAAAATCATGCAATGCATTGATTATGATACGCTTTCCAACATACCAGAAATTATTACCCAAGTTATGTGGATAATGACTGTGGAATAAATCTTGCTTTCGTGCGATGACCTTTGACCCCATTTTGATAATATTCAACAGAACCAGTTCACTATACCTCAGGAATAACATACTAAAGTTTTGTCGCAATAGAAGCAGTTTTACGCAAGTTATGCGAATAATAGCTGTGGAATAAATCTTGCTTTTGTGCAATGAACTTTGACCCCATTTCGTTGATATTCAAAAGAACCGGTTCACTATACCTCCGGAACAACATGATAAAGTTTTGTCGCAATAGAAGCATTTTTAGGTAAGTTATGATGAACAAGGGCAATGGAATGGATCCCACTCCAGCCACTCCAGTGTCCTGACCTTTGACCCCATTTCGCCCATTTTCAATAGGGTTCGTCCCCAGTGGCTCCTTACCACACACTAAAATTTCATCGAAATCGAACCATTTTTACGCAAGTTATGACGCGTAAGGGCAATGGAATAAATCCGGCTCTTATATCCTGCCTGACCTTTGACCCCATTTCGCCCATTTTCAATAGGGTTCGTGCCCAGGTGGTTCCCTGCCACATACTAAAATTTCATCGAAATCGAACCATGCGCATGTTATGACGCATAAAGGCAATGGAATGGATCTCGCTTTTATGTCCTGACCTTTGACCCCATTCCGCCCATTTTCAATAGGGTTCATTCCCAGGTGTTTCTTTACCACATACTAAAATGTCATCGAAATTGAACCATTTTTACGCAAGTTATGATGCATAAAGGCAATGGAATGGATCCCGCTCCTATGCCCTGACCTTTGACCCTATTTCACCCATTTTCAATAGGGTTTGTCCCCAGGTGGTTCCCTACCACATACTAGAATTTCATCGAAATTGAACAATTTTTATGCAAGTCATGACGCATAAAGCCAATGGAATGGATCCCGCTCCTATGTCCTGACCTTTGACCCTGTTTCGCCCATTTTCCATAGGGTTCGTCCCTATTTGGTCCCCTACCACATACTAAAATTTCGTTGAAATCGAACCATTTTCACGTGAGTTATCGTGCGGACGGACGGACAAAGCTGGAGCATATACGCTTCTTCAACCTACGGTTGGAAAGCGTAAAAAGATAGGGAACCACCTGATAATTTGTGTAAATGGGGTGTATATAATTAGACTAATAATAGATGTCTCCAATGGTGAACAAGTAAGCAACTATGAAGGTTCTACAAAACGTAGCCTTGAAACAAGAATCGAATGCAGGAACATAAATATGACATTCGCGTTAATCATAGTAACACAGCGCTCGGCAGATATGTGGCACAAGGAACTGTCCAACCGGATTGGAAAAACATTAAGTTGCTACATACACCCGCCTCTGTATACTTGTTGCATATGACTGAAAGTTTATACATCGAGGCCTTTGGGGACAGATGCTGTAACGATAATTCCCCAATTGAATTGCACAGAATTTGGAAGAGACTCATTACAGCCATGGACTTACAAAACATTTCTTGTGAAATATGTAAGTTATAACAAATATATATATTTTGCACCCTGTTTATCATATTTCCACATGGACATCATCTGATTCGTGATTTAGCATTGAAATGATGGCAACAGAGTGACACCCTTGCGACGCTATTCCATACCTGTACGTCATCACACTCGGACATATATATGGGAGCACATGTGCAGCAGCGGCTCTCCTCCATCTGAAGATGGGTCGATTGTCGACCCGAAAGTACTAATGGGTTTTTAATCTTGTAAATATCTGCCGTTTTTTAAAATTAAACATATCGTGCAAAGACGGTGTAAGTTCTTTAATGTATTGTATATGCACGACATCTTCATTAAGACTATGCTTGGACTAACTTAATGCAGAATGTTAAAAACGATGTCTGCTGCCGCTAATAAGAAACTTAGAATCACAGATAAACACTGAAATTCCAAAACTGTCACTGAAAATGTGACTAGGTTTAATATCTACCAAACTTTTGTATACAGTAAACTACACTAATTGAGAAAAAGTTTACTTTGGCTTTAGTTCAATTATTGAAGCAAATTACACTACAGAACATAAAAAACAACAAAAAAAAAACAACAACATAAAACTCAAAAATACACAGGTATGTGGCATTATTTTTGAAATGCTTTCATATACCACACAATCAATACATAAAATACTATTTATATTTAATTATTTTGAATTAATGTTTACATTGGAAATTTAAGGGTGATGAAAGGTGAAATATTTGAAACTATTTCAAAGCACCAAAAGGATTGTTATTTCTTAAACCCATAATTATGGGAGCAAGTATTTGTGTTATATTTCATTTAGGGAAGGAATTTTTAACATAATGTTGATGCTGTAGCTATGTTTTAAATTTGTACTCGCCAGCAAACAAAGTATGCACAAAAATTTCCAATGTGAAATGAAAGAGAATAACAAGAAAACTTTAAGTCCAAGGGCTGTGTACAACTGCATTTATTAGTGATCAAGGCAATTTAACTGGGCATGATTAGAAAAGTAATTACCGAAGATACAAAGTGATTAGTTTGCTCAGAAAATACTAAGAAACAACTAGATTTAAGTTTCTGATATTAGAAAGCAATCTGATTTTATGGCAAATTTTTCTATAAAGCATTCATTAGCAAATTTCAGCAAAAGACAAAATAATCCAACAAAAAAAAAACAAAAAAAAACAGCTATTTACTTCCACCAGTGGCTAAAAAGTATGGTACGAAAATTAACAAATGACACAAAAAACATTTCCCATAGCAGAAGGAAGCTATTAGAGACAAAAAGATTTTTAAATCAAACAGTTAAAAGAAGAGATATAGAAGGAAACATGATATAACTCTATGCCTTTTATTGGAAGAATTTTGCATAATGGAAAAGTTGAAAACAGGGTATTCTTTATAGCAAAAGCTATGCTAAGGAAAAAGAACTTTTCAAATATGTCTCCCGGAAGCAGAGATAGCAAGAAAAACGTTTTGACCTTTACAACCCCTAGGGGAAAGTTGCACATTATTTGAAGAGGATCTTCTTATTGTAGCAAAAATGTTATTCACTCTCCATCTTTATTATAGCGAATGGCATACAGCAAAAAAATAAATTTCAAATTTCTTAATAGGGTTTTCAGAGACAAGATAGGCTGCAAACAGAAGTACACAAACATCACCTAGTGGCAGAATTGTGAACCACAAACCTCCTCAAATACAAATCTAAAGTGCTCCATAAGGTAAATGGCATCTGGTGTTAAAAGAATTTTCTAAATCAGACATTTAGATATTGAGAAAAATATTAAACATCTGTGCCCTCTAGTGGCAAAATTGCACATTATTTTGGGAAGAAAATACACACAAGGAGTTTTAATAGTTAGTAGTATCTGATCGAAAGAGAATATTTTTCAATCGGGTTTTTAGTCCAGTAAATATTGCTGTAAACGGAAATGCGAACTTACACAATCCAGTGGCACACTTGTGCATTAAGAAATATTTGAAATTATATGAGAAATATTTCGCACCAAAAATGTTCTCTAACAAAGAAAGAATTTTTTAAATTGGACTTTTAGAAACAGAGATATGGAAAAAAAATAAAACATATGTGCACACCCCTTGGTGGAAAACTTATGCACTATTTTAAGCAGGAGATATTCTCAAAAAGTTTTCTGAGGTGAGCAGTATTGGTGTATGGAGGAATTTTTTCAATCGAGTTTCCAGCTCAGATTTTGTTGCAAATAAATCAGAGGCAAAAATAAACACTTACGATGGCAAAAACACCACCAAAAATGAGAAATTATATGCAAAACATTTCCCCTCAGGAGCTGTATCTGACACAGGTAGAATTTTTCAAATAGGACTTTTAGAAGGCGAAATGTTGGGAAAATCGTGATTTACCTTTGCGCTCCTAGTGGAAAATTTATGCATTTGAAAAAGGGACTGTAACTAAAAGTCTTCGATATAAATGCCATTAAAAGGAAAAATAATTTTTTCAATTGGATATTTAGAAGCAAAAATATGAAAAAAATGCATTTTAAATTTCATACGATCTTCATTTGCGCCCTCTAGCGGCGAAGTTGTGCACCGGAAAAAAAAACCGGAACGCATGGATTATCATTCTCACATTTTAAGCTTCACAATACAAAAATAATTTTACAAATGGAACTAATAATTGCAGAGATATGGTCTCCCCGGTAGGACAGACAAAGTGATAACATAAGCATGATGCAAAAGATGCTAATAACGCAGCTTCAGTCCTTCTAACAAACAAGAAAACCAACAGCCACCCCCCTGCATTTTGCAGGGGATGCAGAGGAAACATTTTCAGACATAAGATATGTCAGTAGAAAAATCCTCAACTACAAAACAATGCGCAGAGACAAAAAGGCACGAATGGATAAAATTCCAGGACATGTAACAGAATTTTAGGACATTTCCAGGACAAAATGGAATTCCAGGACTTTTCCAGGATTTCTAGGACGCGTACGAACCATGTAACAGTACAAAAAAGGAATTGCTAATGTTTTCACAAAACGTTTTCCCAATGCCAAAACGACCCCCCCCCAGCAAAGTGCAAAGAATGCGATCAGCAGCGCGATCCCTGGATATACAGCACTATTTAACCTCACTATTCATGATAGATCATTGACCATCAGCATCAGTTATCTGAAGTAATCTTTCTTTTTTACTGATCAGCTTAGCATTCTTATTAACAACTGTAAACTTTCCACTGACCCTGTTTAAGAACCTCAACCAGTGACATCACTTCCAGCTGTTTCAACTTAACCCCCACTGTCCATGTAATCTGGTTGCTACATACAGTTCAGTTCAAAATACTGCAGAGATATAAGCCCTGGCTTGTAACCATTTACCTGAGATGGATATAGGCAGTGTTGCCAGTTCAGCGGTTTTCTCGTGGAATTGGGCTGCCTGAGATTTTCATCGGTGGGTCAACATTTGCGAGTCACGGGTTGCGGAATTTTGGGCAGTTTAACCCATAACAGCACAGATCTTGTATGTGTTCGACGGTAGCCCCCATAAAGGTAAATGCCTTCTGCTTTACTTGTGAATCCTTTGTCTCGGCGACAACATGTTACTTTAGAAACCACCGGTAGATATCAGACCCAACAAGCTTTAGGACGATCGGATCTTAAGAGCAACACAAACGAACTGTTATTTGAATTTTTAGTGCCTATTTCGAACAAATTTAATTATTTGAACCAATTATTTCAATCTGAATGTGTAAATCCCCTAAAACTAAATAGCCATTTAATAAGGATTCTTCATGAGCTAAACATTATTTTAATTAGAAAAGCCTTCTCAGCACGATAAAGTATTTATTAATACTGTCTGTACTTAAAATAGACATTGTTAAGGTACAGCAACTTACAAGATCTTTCAAAGCATCGGGTGCTCCATCGTTAGGTATTTCAATAAACATAAACTGCTTTGCTTATGTTTATTGAAATACCCGATGATGGAGCACCCGATGCTTTGAAAGATCTTGTAAGTTGCTGTACCTTAAAAATGTCTATTTTAAGTACAGGCAGTATTAATGAATACTTTATCGTGCTGAGAAGGCTTTTCTAATTAAAATAACTAATAAGCCAGCTAAAAACATTTTACCAAAGTTTGCTATTTAGATTCACAACACCTCGTGTTTTAAGAGATTTAGACTGTTCTAAATTGACAGAATTAGATGTCAAATGGGATTTTAATCACTTGTCTCTTGATTGTTAAGATTTAAGATCCTCTTTTAAACTTCTGTCATGTGCTCTAACCATGAAGGAATAAAATGCAAAGTAAAACTGCAGAGCAAAGAGTTCCTTGCAAAGTCAGCTGTAGAGATTAAAGAAAGGCTGTCTCCAAATATGTATCTTTTGGATTCATCGAAGATTGAGCCAGCAAATGCTATTAGTTTAGTGAGCACAGATCTTGAATTTCTGAAACATTTGCCATTTACTGTTTCGATTGATGCAACTGAAAGTCCACTACATCGTCTGAAATTTCAAGATTGGGATATCAGAGCTGAACCTCTTAAATTTTGGGAAGAGGTAATGATTTTTAAAGATTCTGTCGGTGAATGTTCTTATAAAGACTTGGCAAAATTAGCTTTAAACCTTTTGAGCCTTCCACACAGTAATGCAGTTGTAGAGAGGATGTTTTCAATGATGAAAGTGATCAAAACTGATTTGAGAAATAAAATGAAAACTGAGACACTTTAATCTGCAATGATTATTAGAGTTCCTGAAGTTACAAAACATATGCTGCAATACTATTGGCAAAAATATTAGAACTTTTTACTGCAGACATTTACAAGAGAGAGAAGGTGGAAGAAGAAGAAGATGAATGATGATGATGATGATGGGATTCTCATTATAGAATTCTGACACTAGAAGTGTTCACTTGATTTTCTGTAATTTTTGGCTTATATACCGAGAAGAAGCAATCATCTGTTTATTTGATACTGTCCATACTTGGCCATAAAACAATAGGCATTGGAATATATTTATTTTAAAATAATATGAGAAAATGCATTACTGAATAATATTAAAGTTTTTTTATATTAAAAGTAAAAAAGAGTCTTTACAGTAATTATATAAAAAAAATATTTTATTTATTTAACAATTTTTTAAATGTTGGGCAGTTTTACGACTTTTGTTTTTGTTTTTTAAATGTTGGGTGAGTTCTGGGTTGTTTTCCATGACTGTTTAGGCAGGTAAAGCCAGCAAACACCTGACAACACTGGATATTGGTTCGAATCTCAGTGACGCATGGATTTTGTGTTTGTCTTATGGATCTGGCTCTCTCCATTTCCTGGAACTAGTGGTCCTAAATTAGAATGGCAATTGATTGCTTATAGCCCATTGAGTTGCTCATGATGTTAGTTAAACTCCTAAACAAATAATCAGCTCAAAATACTCTCAATACCATTATCTCTGATGAGGAATACTGTGTCAAGTACTTTAATTTGATGTCAACAGATGATGCCACTAGCTTCATAGAGAGAGGAAAGCCACACGAGAACAAAAAATCAGGTTGAAGTCAAGTGCCATTGCTGTTCATACTGAAAAAATTAACAAGATGTAATTATTTCTTTCTGTGTTCTATTTGCATGCCATTTCTTGATTACAGTTACCAGTTAAAGTTATGCTATAAATTTTTAAGTTATAGAACATACATTTAATTTAATCTAATCAGTGCAGACTACTAAACATACAACAATAACACTGAATAGTCACATTTCATGATTTGAAATATCAAACATAAAATCTTTACCAGAGTAGTGTGTTTAATACATACAGATAAAAATAGAAACATACTACCTTTGATGTCTTTCCAAATTTGAGTGCTTTTGTTTCTTACAATATCATAACGAGAAGCCAAAGACTGTGTTACATCTAAAAATAAGTAGAATTAAACATAAGTCAGAATTTACACGACAGTAATAATACACTTGAAAGAAATAAGAACTAAAACAAAAATTTTAAATGAGCTAAACATATCATTGTTTCAAACTGCTGGGACACTTTGCAACCTCCACTCTGCCACAATTCCCTACTTACTTCTACATCAACACTTTAGTATCATGAAATTCAAGAAAATTCCTTGAATTTTCAGTTAATGCAAAATTACATTTTACAATGGCACAAATAATATGAAACATATTTTGAAATCTGCAAATCAGCAGACAGATGCTTTGAAAAAAAAAAAAAAAAAAAAAACCACAGGCCAATTTACTCACTTGGTATGGCACATAAACATTAATTTTCACACAGACAGGGAGGTTACATGGGTAAACAGACTCCCTGAATTCTACTAATGAACCAAGCAGTGAGACAAAGAATTATCAGTGGGAATACTAACAAATCAAAGAAGCTACCAGGTAAGTTAGACAAGATGAAGCTTGGCATAATACAGGAATAATGGAAAATAATGCAAATAAAGCATGTTGGTGCTTATAATAACGAGGAACAATACATGAATTATGTAGAAAATAGTAAAACTATACTAATAATCCGATTTATTGGCCTAGGAATATATAAATTAACAGAAAATATGGAATGGAAACATTTGTTTATACAGAGTGTTCGCAAACTGTTTTGACAAAAGAAGAGGGGTGATAATACCCATCAAGACGAACAATATTTACAATGGAACCTAGGGTCGCATTCCACTCTGAGTGTCAGAAAAGAGTAACTTCGAAATACGTCCAACAAGCACAAGTCGTCACCTCAGACGTCATTTCTTTCGTGCCGGAGAAGTGGCACATCGCCAGAACTTCACCGTCAAGCATTTACCGTATGCAAATTGCCAAAGAAAAGACGCAGCATCGACAGTTGCAGCTGGTTGGCTTATCAAGGTGCAGTAGACACTTCCTGAATGACACATATCCCGCACGATGGATTGGACGTGGCGGACCTGTGGCATGGCCTCCACGCTCACCGGACTTAAACCAACTGGACTTCTTCTTCTGGGGGCACATGAAATCATTGGTGTACGAGACGCCTGTGGACTTCGTGGAAGATCTCATCGCAAGAATCGTTGTTGCAGCGGACAGGATAGACACGACACCAGGAGTCTTCGAGAGGGTGCACCAGTCTTTCATTTGCCGGTGTGAATTGTGCAACGGCACCCGTGGCCGCCACTTTGAGCATCTACTTTGAGTCTGTCCCTGATCTCCATAAATGGGATTGTGCAACTTATGATGTCGTTAATTCTCTTTCTTTGCACTGCTGAAGTTCGACTTGGACATCTAACTTTACTCTTTTCTGACACTCAGAGTGGAATGCGACCCTAGGTTCCATTGTAAATATTGTTCGTCTTGATGGGTACTATCACCCCTCTTCTTTTGTCAAAACAGTTTACCAACACCCTGTATATTCCTATGACAATAGATCAGATTACTAGTATAGTTTTACTATTTTCTATACTGATGTTCGTTTCAGTTTTACCACTATATCATACCTGCCAACCTAGGAAAGTGAAACCCAAAAGATTTTTCATGCCTCAGATTCAAGTTCAGTTTCACAAGCACAGGTGGCACTGTGAGTGCTTATATGCACATGTGCAGTGAAAAAGAAAATGTTTTTAAAGTCGTTGTACATCAGCTTTTTACATTGTTTTGAACAAATTAGTCAATAGCGATTTTAACACATGAATAAGTGGTTCCTTTGACTCTGGTTTCATACATGATGCTTCTAGTGTATGTATGATATTTGAAAGAAATAAACAATATTTACTTTGTTTATAACTAAATTTAGGAAATCATAAATTCTCATAGTGGGCAATCTTAGTGAGAGATGGGTTTGCCTCCACAGGGTGCTCCACTGGGCAGCAATTTCACACACAACAGCAACAAGGGCCTCTTTGATTCTTGAAAATTAATGCAATTTTAAGCTTCAGTATAAATTAATGTTGAGGTACTAGCTAGTTCTGTGTGACATTGGCCAAAACACCTCAACTCACTGGGTTTTGTTCCAGAAACCTTAGGTGGAACAACCAACTAGAACCATCAGCTGTGGGTTAATCCCCTGCACTGGTGCAATTTCCTGATTAAAAAGACACAGAGAAATACTTTTACGGACTCTAGTGTGGGATATGGTGGACCTACTACAGTTGAGAAGGATGATCCACCACGGATAAAAACGACATGGAAATGGCAAATGGTTTATGAGAAAGAGATCTCAGCTGAGTGAGTATAAGATTGGTATATGGAATACTAGAGGAATAAATGGAATGATGAATGAGGCGATTGAGGAAATGAATAAGTACAGATTGGATGTGCTGTGTGTAAGTGAAACCAAAAAGAAGGAAATTGGGATAGAAGAAGTGAATGGAATGGTGAATATGTGGTCTGGAGTGTCGGATAATGTGAGAGGACGGGCTGGTGTCAGATGTGATTTTAAGTGAAAAGATGAAGAACAACTTAATTCACTATAATCTATACATTAATATTATTAATAACATCTATGAAAATGCAAGTGCAAAGATTCGGCTGTTTGAAAATACAACGCACATAAAAATTGGAAAGGGAGTGAGACAAGGTGACACCATATCTCCGAAGCTCTTTAATGCCACATTGGAAAATGTCTTTCAATCACTGAACTGGGAAAACAAAGGGATAAAGATTAATGGAGATTATCTAACCCACCTTCGTTTTGCTGATGACGTAGTCATTTTTGCAACTACCCCATCAGAGCTGCAGAGTATGATCCAGGAACTTGCTGACAAGAGTAAAGAAGTGGGATTAAAAATGAACTTTCAGAAGACAAAAGTGATGTTCAATGCTTTTACAAGAAATGAAGATTTATCGATTGATGGAGAAAAACTGGAGATAACAGATACGTATGTTTATCTTGGACAGCAGATATCAAGTGAGGGTCACATTGATGAAGAAATTAATCGGCGTACAAAACTTGCCTGGAGAGCTTTTGGAAGAAACAGCATAATTTTCAACAGCAATATGCCATTATGTCTTAAAAGAAAAGTGTTTGATCAATGCATCCTTCCAGTGCTTACGTATGGTGCAGAGACGTGGACTTTAACTAAAAGAGACATACAAAGGCTGCAGACAACTCAAAGTTGCATGGAGAGGTGCATGCTTGGTATAACCAGGAGAGATAAGAAGAGGAACTCGTGGATCCGAAAAATGACGAGAGTGGAAGACATCATGATCAGAGTTAAATCCCTGAAATGGCAATGGGCTGGACATACTGCCAGAAGGACAGACCATAGATGGACAGCCGAAATTTTAGATTGGATTCCAAGGGACAGGAAAAGACCCAGAAAAAGACCACATGGGAGATGGGTGGATGAAATTCGTAAATATGCAGGAGTGACATGGAGGAGACTGGCACAAGACAGACCGTTGTGGAGGAAACTTGGGGAGACCTTCGTCCAGCAGTGGATTGATAATGGTTGACGATGATGATGATGAATCTACATTTTGAGGTTACTCACCTTAATTACAAAAATCTTTTAGAAGGTTTTCGTCTCTACATATTTCCAACACGTATTTTTCTTAGTTACATCGTAGTTCCAGCCCCTTCCCCTCCCAAACAACAACAACAACAAAAAAAAACGTCTTTTTCAACTCACACAAACTTTGTTCCCATCTTTTCTTTTCCCAATGACCAAATGCGGATTCAAAATAATCACCCACAAGTATACATAATTGAATTCCCTAAAACACTAATCTCTAATTAAAACTTCAATCAATAAAACTTATATTACACATTTTCTAAAACGTCAGAGTTAAAAAACTGTAACCCATAATTATTTAAAAATGCACCTTTGACATTATAGGAAATGTGTAATATAAGTTTTATTGATTAAAGTTTTAATTAGAGATTAGTGTTTTAGGGAGTTCGATTATGTGTACTTGTAGTTGATTATTTTGTATTTTGAATTAGCATTTGGTCATTGGGAAAAGAAAAGATGGGAACAAAGTTTGCGTGAGTTGAAAAAGACGTCGTTTTGGGGGGGGGGGCAAGAACCACGATGTAACTAAGAAAAATATGTGTTGGAAATGTGCAGAGATGAAAACCTCCTAAAAGATTTTTGAAATTAAGGTGAGTAACCTCAAAATGTAGATTATGTCTAAATAGCACGTGAATAATTAAGCAGCTAGGTGACATTTGCAATGCTGTATAAATATATGGTTAGTTCACTATATGAAAATTAACACAGCAATCATACATCTCTGAACTGACTGTATTTACTGTTTCTCACGTAATATCACTCACATCAGAAAACTTGAAAATTTTATCACCCTGGAGTGGGAATGGAACCTGCATCTCCCGATTTCCATTCGAGCATGCCAACTGTTACACCACACAGGACGACACAGTCCCCAGTATCTGAGTGTTAAAGGTATCAGATTATTCTCGATTCCCACTCTAGGGTGATGAAATTTTCAAATTTTCTAATGTGATCGATTTTACGTGAGAAACAGTAAATACATTCAATTCAGAGATGTCCGATTGCTATGTTAATTATCATGATGCATTTTCCACGTATTATGAGAAGAATATTTCTTCCACACTATATTGATTCACTATAGCTGCACAAGTGAGAGAATTCTTTGGATTCGTTTGAAAGGAAACTTCAGAGAATAGCAATTGTCATAGTGTATGCCCCTTGGGACTCGAAACCTTTTGATAGGAAGGAAGATTTCTGGAATGAGCAAAAGCTGTTTTGAGCCATTTTAGTGCTAAAGAGAAAGTTATAATAGCAGGCAATTTCAATGATAGAGTAAGTGTGCAGAATGCACTTTCTGATAACATTCTGGATATGTTTAATGATCCTTGTGTGAATGATAATGGTGAAAGATAAAGCACTGCATTGAGAGTGGTCTGTGTGTATCTAATACGTTTTTCAACTGCAAGTATATCCACAAATTTACTTGGAAAAATCATACTCTGGAACAAAAGAGTCTAATAGGTTTTGTTGTTTATGATCAGCATCTGAAACACTTAGTTGTTGACACTCATGTGATGAGAGGTGTGGATGTTGGCTCTGATCATTACTTGGTAGTGTCAAGAGTGAAACAAAATCTTGGTTGGAGGAAAAGGAATAGGAAGAGGCTTAAGATGGAAAGAATAAAGGTTGAAAAGCTCCCTGAAGATCATCAGTGTTATTCTAATTTACTCAGAGAACAACTGAAGGAGCTGAAATCATGTGAGATGGATGTAGAAGTGAACATGTTTTAAGAACTGTGTTGTCACTGCCAATGAACAGGGCTGTGGCATCACAATAGTGGGTAATGTTAGAGGTGATGCTTGGTGAAACAGCAAGATTAAAGAAGCAGTAAAGAGAAAGAAAAAAGCACATATGGCGATGTTGTAAGGTACAGTTTTTTAGGATAAACATAGTTGTAAGAAGCATGAAACAGCTAAGCTGGTTCACCAGAGTAAGGCAAAAGATAGGAAGAAAAAGGTGGAAAGACATAAGTTGGATTTTTGGAAAAATAGGAAAACTTGCTGGAAGTACATGAGATGCAGGAAAAATAGGGGAAATAAAGCTTCAAGTTATGTGAAGAATAAAATTGGAGAAATGACATGGGAGCCTAATGAGGCAAGTTAAAGATAGGGTGAATACTTCTGTGAGTTATTAGATCAAGAAAGCAAAAGTGGTTCTGAGACAGATGTCACAGTGAGAGATGGAAGCAAAGGAGGGATCATAAGAGAAGAGGTGCGTAAAGCTCTGAAATCTCTTCAGAATGGTAAGGCTCCAGAAGTTGATGGTATAACTGCTGAGATGTTAAAATATGGTGGCAACTCTGTAATTGACTGGTTAACTGAAATTTGCCAGTTGTGCTGGGAGTTAGGAATGGTCTCTTGAGATTGGAGGGACACTATCGTTGTTCCCTTGTATAAGGGAAAAGGTGATCCTACTGAGTGCAAGAACTATAATGCTTTTAGCTAACTGAGTGTGTCAGGGAAAGTGTTTGATAAGGTCATTATTGATAAGGTACGAGGTCTTACATAAGAGAAAGTGTGGGATGTTCAGAGTCGTTTTATAGCTGATAAAGGCTCCACTAACTAAATTTTTGCATTACGCATGATGATTGAAAAGTATCTGGCTGTTGGTAAGAAAATTTTTGCTGCCTCCATAGATTTAGAGAAAGCTTATGACCGAGTAAATAGGATACTTCTGTGGAAGGTACTGAATAAATATGGTGCTACTGGGAATCTACTTCATAGTGTAAAAGCCATGTATTCTCGCAGTAGAGCTTGTGTATGAGCGAATGGTGTTGTATCAAAATGGTTTCCTGTTGGTGCAGGAGTCAGACAAGGTTGTGTAATGTCACCATGGCTGTTTGATATATTTATGGATGCATGCACACATGCTGCCAAAATGGACAATACTGGTTTATGTCTTGGTAACATACATGTGTGCAGATTGCTGTATGCTGATGACACAGTCTTGTTAGCAGATAACAAAAGTGAATTGCAGAGTATGGTGTTACGGATGTACGAAGTTCGTATGAAATTCAAACTGAGTATAAATAAGAGAAAAACCAAAGTTATGGTTTTTGAGTAAAGAGCTGTTAGTACTGAATGCAAGATAAGTCTAAATGGCACAGTGATTGACCAGGTGATTTATTTTAATTGGTGAAATTAGTAGGCGAGTGAATTTTTCAATGAAAGTCATAGCTGCTTTAGGAGGTTTTTACAGGAATTATGGGTTCTCAAAAGTACTGAATAGCTGAGTATGAAAGTATAATTGTTCCTACTCTGATGTACGGCAGTGAAACCTGGGCATTGCAGAAGAGACATAAGAGTCGGTTGTGTGCTGGAGAGATGAGTTACTTACGGGGAGTTTGTGGGTTATTCCATAAAATATCACATGGTGGTGGTTGCTGACACATTTTAGAATTTTTTTATATTTTTACCATGGAATAGCCATTACATGTAGATTTCAGAAATGCGTTTATAAATTTTTTTATAAGCCGCCATGTTGAAGAAAAAATCAAAATGGTCGCCTCTGACAAGCAAAATTGAATCCTGCAGTCATGTTTGCTTTTTCTAATATCTCCCAAACTATTAAAGATAACAGTTGCAAATAAAATCCAGTAACTTAAGCATAGTCTGAGCTATAAAATGAACTACAATATTAATATTGCATTTAAGATTTTATTCAGTACCAGAAAATTTTACCTGCATTTTCAGCGCAAAATTGAATATTTCACTAACTTTCAGATTTTTTAACTTATGAAGGAATTGCATACACAAAATGAAATTCAACAATTAAATAAAGTGCATGTAGTTAGACAATTTAAAAATGTAAAACTCAATATTAACACCCTCCTTCTTATTAAAAAAATGTTTAAAAACTACATTTTGCAAATTTTGGCAATATTCAGCAACCTGTATCTCAAAAGGGAGTGGATGAAAAAATCTGAAAATTTTATAAAATGTACTTCTAGCAGAGGTGTTGTCATTGTGTAAGTCTCATATTGTGTTTTTGATCTGTATAGCTGCTGTAAAATATTGAAGATCATAAAAAATGGCAAATTACGGAACATTGATTTTGCATATCGTAATAACTTATTTTGGGTATTTATACTACTGTTTGTATCCTATTAAATTTTAGGGCATTGTCATGTGAAATATTATTATTCATTGGCATATAGGAAGTAGAAAATATAATAATAATTTCTATAAAATTATCTGAAAAAAGTTGGGTTTTCAAAACAAAGCTTGCTGCTTACATTTTATTTACAGTTGATGTGATTGATTAAGATTGTTTTGTTTAGAAAAATTTTCCTCGACAATCTTGAGTATCAAATGTTCAGTTTGTAAACCACAAACAACATTTAGCTCACTTTTTCTGTAGCAACAATGACAACTTTGTATTCAGATCACAACTAATGTTATGAGTCCGTCCTGTTGCTGTACTGAGTTTCAATGGTGAGATTTTTCTTAATAAATTTTCAGCTTTCACCCAAACCTTGTCATCTCTTGATAGTTTAAAACAAGTGCTTGGACCACAAGGATGAAAAAAACCGAATGAAAAAGTCATTTGTGCTGACAGATACATTTTCAACTATTTAATACTCAAGATTAACATTTAATACTCAAGATTAACATTTAATACTCAAGATTAACATTTAATACTCAAGATTAACTTTAATATTGTCGAGTAAAATTTTTCTAAACAAAACAATCTTAATCAATCACATCAACTATAAATATTTACTTCTGGACATATTGCTGACCCAGAAATAATGTTCACTTTTAATGAAAATTTATTTTTCGGGATGAAACAGTGATATTCTCTTGTGTGCTTAATTGTAAGAGCTTTATTATATCTATCTTCCAAAAGATTCTGTATTTGAAGTATTTCTGAAGTAGATGAAAATTTAAAATGATTCCAGTAATAATTTCATTATAAAATTGATACATATCGTCAGCAGTTAAAATTTAACTTTCAAATGTGGTTTGGAGACTTGCTTTTCTGACCAACCATTTAACAGTGCCTCCAATGCCGTCACACGGCCCTTTTCCATGAGCAGTAGCAAAAAAGTGCAGCTCAGCAGGTATTCCAAAATCTTCTTAATGTTTGCATAAATTCAAAAAGTTTTTGCAATTTTTATATTGTCTGGCACACCCATCCGAAAAGTAATATATTTTTCTAATATGATAAAAAAAATTGTAATTCTAAAACAAGTTCTTTTTGGAAACAGTACAATGATGTAGTATTATGCTCTAAATTATCACTGATTACACAAAAACTGTTAAGATTTTACCTCATTCTTCTCATTTCGGAAATACACAACAAATGAGTGAACGGTTATCTTGCAATTCACCCAGTAAAATGATTGAACATCATCTTGCACCACTACAGAATAATTTTAAGAGAAATCACCAATTACAATTGCTTCTGTCTGTAATAATTTGGCTTTTAAATGTCTTAAAAATTCAGACTGAGACTTTGAAATGAAATGATGCTTCTTCAAAATTTCTAATTTTTCTATAAGTTTTGTTTTGAAGTCTGAAAATTGCTCACAAACAGTTACTAAGTTGCATCTATCTGTTGAAATCCATTGTTTATATTTCACTTCACCAATAATTAAGTCGAGTCTTCTTTCTAATCAAGAATCTAAAACTGCTGAAGAACCTGAGCACAGATGACAATCACCCAACATGCATACTTCTTGTTTTAAGTCACATACCATAATTTTAATTGTGTATTATTTATGTATGACAGGCTGAATGAGGTTGGCACATGAAGTAGGGTTAACACGGAGTTTGAAACGGATTGAGCAATGTTTTATTCACAGTTGACAAATGGTTTAACTGCCTAGGAATGTAGATAGTGTAAATATGTACAGTGTTTTTAACGGAATGTATGAATGAGTGTATGGTGTGTGTGTGTGTTTTTTTTTATCATCATGGCAAGCTATGGTTACGTTTTATATGGCAGAAGGAAACCTGCGTGTGTTGTCCAGTAAAAAAAAAAAAAAAAAAAAAAAAAAAAAAAGATAGTACGATGTTTCATCCCCGGAAGAAGGAAACTCATTGGCAAGGAGTCAATTCAACCTCAGAAAGCCAACAACAATATAATTGACGTACTTGAAGTGTTACAAGAAAAAATGACCAAGATCTTCTGGGTAAGTGAATGGTTGTTTTATAGCATATCATTAAGAATTGTACGTAAATATACGCACTTTGCTTATGATAGATACCTAAAAAGGGCAAATATTATGACATAATTTTAAGTAATTCTTTATAGTCTAACTTTTGATCAACAGCATGGAAAATCTACTAAACATTTTGATATGTGATACAAACACATATAGAATGTGTTCCTGAAGCACCTGCGAGAATGCACCATTTTGGCCTAACCTCTACAAATTTAGAAAATCCAATTTTTATGTTGGAGTGAGTGTTTTTGAACATTTCATATACTTCTTTCAAATTGCATACAATTAAGCATTTTTGTTTCATTTCTTTTATTCCATTTTCATTTCTAATAGATAGTCCACTCTGCATAATATCATCATTTTCGTAATAATTCTTGATAGTGTCAATGATACTTTGTTTCAAAGAAGTCCTTCGACTTAGACTATCTTGACCTGCAGGAAAAACACCATACTTTTTTGCTATTTTTTCAATACTGGTAATTAGACATTCAGAGACACTGAATTCAATCATAATTTTTTGTTTAGATAAAGATTTTGGTAATAAACTTGGTATATTAATTTTTTCCTGTGTTGTAGTAGCATCCTTTATTCTGTCTTTAAGATTATTTACTAAAATAGAATAATCATTTTCCTGATTAAGAGTTGAATCATCAGAATTATGTCCTAAGGATAGACCTAATTCTAATTTTCTTTTCAGTTCAGTTTTTACTTTATTCATTTTGACATAATAGCTTTATTTCTTTTTTCTGAACTTAAGTGCTTAATTCTTTTTACAGGAGAAATTCTTAAAGATGTACATACCAAATCTACAGATTTCAAAATTTCTTCTGGAGGAATATATTCAGCATATTCACTTTCTTCATCACTCTGAAACTTGACAACTTTATTCCAACAGTTAGAACATAATGATTTACCAGGAATTATTTGGAATCTGTGGCCTAACTTTTCATACAAATCTACAGTTATTTCTCTCAAGCAAGCAGACACTCTCTTTTTATGACTCTGAAAAGGGTCACTACATGTTTACCCAAACACATGATTATATTTTGACAAATATTTTTTATGATACGTACAAATAGTTGTAGTATTCTTACTTGTCTTTATATTAAGAACAAATTGTTCGTTTTTATCGTAAAAGGAAAAAGATTTAATTTCAGTGAAGTTGCTATAGCATAAGTTATTACAGTCTTCATTCAACACTTTTCCTACAATACAACTCACAACACTACTATTGCCACACTCCATTTTTTGTTATGAAAAGAAGTAGATACTAGAAATCAAAGTCACTAAATACTAAACACTTAAAATACGGTACTTGGCCTTATAAAAACTTTACATCACCTCTTGAGGTAAAAAGACTTCAGGACTCACAGTCTCAAGTGTACAGTGTACAATGGATTGGGAGGCAAATGTTGAATATTTGTGTTATGATTGGTTCTTACTGATGTCCAATGGTATGATGGATGAAAGAAGATTGGGAAAGGGAGCGATAAGAAGCGTTTTGTTCATCCTGGAGGTTATGGATGCTGAATTACGTGTATTCAAAGAGTAGTATGAAAATTTTTCCAATGCTCGCTTGCCCGGCACCACGTTCATGAATGTCATTGCTGCGGTTGCTGGATTTAGGAGGACCTAAAAGCAGGATTTACAGGTATTTATTTGTCTTTTTTAACGCTTTCCAACTATAGGCAGACATGCCAACCTTCAAAATCTGAAAATTGGAAGATTTCTACAGCTCATAAAATCACATGCGCTATTTTTTATCAACATTTTTCAGACGTAGGAACAATTTTCTAATAGTTGTATTATCATAGGTCCACTAAAAATCCTGGGGACTTCCCCCCCCTCGCGAAAATCAACACCCCATCGCCCTACTAAAATTCGATTATATGCATCGATTCCGTAAGATAACGAAAACATAATATGGCCCGCATGTTGTTGTTTTTTACGAATAAACCAGAGCCAACTGTTTTTTGTTTCTTTTTAGGTTGTGTGCGAAGGCGACAAAAAGCATTGTACTAACATCGCCTTTCGTTACAAGGCAAGGCCAACTGACACTACTCCCTTTTGTCGTTCAGTGAATTCGCTGCAATTCAACTGTTTATCATCAAGTGCGTGTGGTTTTGTTGAGGCAAAGGATTGAAACAAAAAACTCCAAGGAGAAGGCAGGGCAATTCCCATCTGTCAATCAATTACTGAATCTCCATGGCATTCTAGTACCAGAGTGGGTGAGCTCTTTGCTGAAGGCATCGTATGACAATTCGACTGGGAGAAATTATTTTAAAGCAATTTTTTTTTTTATTTTTAATAAAGTCAGTGGAATTTTTGCAGTGAAAGAGATGTTACAGCATAAACTTCAGTTTTAATTTTTGCCAGAATCCACTGAAAACTTTAGAAGTTACACATAAATATTTTTTTAAATTTTTACTTTGCATCCATTAACTACTTTTTTTTTTTAATATAACTCTGCACTTTTTTCCCTTTAAAGCTTTTTTCTTACTCTGGCTCTGTCCATCTTCATGATAACGCGTAAAAATGCTTCGATTTCAATGAAATTTTAGTTTGTTATTAAGCAATGCCTGGGGATCTACCCCATTGAAAATCGTTAAAATCAGATTGCAATTTAATTAGAAATCTGACACCAATGAAATTTTCATTGAACAGGATAACTCGCGTAAAATTACTTCGATTTCGATGAAAGTTTAGCATGTTTCTAAGCTACACCTGAGGACCAATCTTTTTGAAATTTATTAAAATTGGTGGGATATTTCTTCTGAAATCAGCCCACAATGATTTACTCAAGAAATAGCATCATAATTCCACGCTCCATTTTCTGCGGAAGTGGGGTATAGATACAGGTAACTGAAATATGCAAATAAATAATATTATTTCACATGAAAATGCCCTAAAATTTAATAGGATACAAACAATAGTATAAATACCCAAAATAAGTTATTACGATATGCAAAATCAATGTTCCGTAATTTGCCATTTTTTATGATCTTCAATATTTTACAGCAGCTATACAGATCAAAAACACAATATGAGACTTACACAATGGCAACACCTCTGCTAGAAGTACATTCTAGAAAAATTTCAGATTTTTTCATTCACTCCCTTTTCAGATACAGGTTGCCGAATATGGCCAAAATTTGCAAAATGTAGTTTTTAAACAATTTTTTTAATAAGAAGGAGGGTGTTAATATCAAGTTCAACATTTTTTAATTGTTTAACTACATGCACTTTATTTAATTGTAGAGTTTCATTTTGTGTATGTAATTCCTTCATAAGTTAAAAAATCTTAAATTTAGTGAAATAATCAATTTTGCACTGAAAGCACATGTAAAATTTTCTGGTACTGAATAAAATCTTAAATGTAATGTTAATAGTTCATTTTATAGCTCAGACTATGCTTAAGCTACTGGATTTCATTTGAAACTGTTATCTTTAATAGTTTGGGAGATATTAGATAAAGCAAACATGACTGCAGGACTCAATTTTGCTTGTCGGAGGCGGCTATTTTGATTTTTTTTCTTCAACATAGCGGCTTATAAAAAAAATTTATAAACGCATTTCTGAAATCTACATATAATGGCTATTCCATGGTAAAAATATAAATTTTTTCTAAAATATGTCAGCAACCAATTTAATTGAAATCATGTGATATTTTATGGAATGACTCTTGTGGCAAGAAACTCTGATTGTGTGAGGAATGAAGATCTGTTGCAATTGTGTAATGTGAGGCAAAATGTTGTTAGTAAGGTGGAGACTAATATCCTCAGTTAGTTTGCCGATGTTGAAAGAATGAGTGATGAGATGCTTATTAAGAAAAAAATTCAGCCCAAGTGGCAGGAAAGAAAGGCAGAGGAAGGCCAAAAAGCCATGGGAAGATCAGATTCAGGAGTGTCAGCATGAGAAAAAGATTGAATGAGTATGAAGTATAGAAGGGCTTGTGTACGTCATGTAAGAAGCCCGACTTGTGGCTTTAAAGGCTTGTGTATGTTGCAAATGAAGCCTAACATGTGTGTCAAGATTGCTGTAAATGGAGAAGTTTGTTATGGCAACAGTAGGTAAATAATCAGTTAACAATTTATTGGGTGGTTTGCATTTCTTTGTGGAGCTAACCTCTGAATCTCAAAGAACAGTTTGGTGATATGTATGCATGTATGTAGGTATAAATTCTCATGTTTCGACTGTCAGACCTATTAGCTTCACTCTCACTTTTTAGCCTTTGAGAAGAACTTTGAACATGCTTTTCTTGACATTTTTAAAGTGCAACCATATTTTTGGATTTCTTCTCTGAATGTCCTTTACTTTTTCTCAATTGATTTTTGTAGTCCTCTCAAATCTGAATGCTTTTCTTCTTGCTTTGAACCCAAATTATTGAATTTGATGTTTTTACTTTCAATTTTTATTTCTTTGACTTCTCCATAAATGTCAATACATGTCTTTTCAGCTTCATTTTTTGGAGAACAAAATGAAATGCCAGCAGATTTTGCTTTTGTTTCCATCAATTTTGATATTCTGTAGATCTCCAAGTTTGCTTCAGAAGTTTCTTGTTTACTATTGCAGGACTTAGCTTCTTCAAAACAACAGAGCAATGATGTCTACAGATCCATTAGTCGGCTTAGGTATCTACCCATGGATATCCAACATGTTTCAACATGCTTTAACAGTTTCCTTGCATCGCTATTATGCAGTGCTTGAAACTGCTTAACTCTGTATGTTTTTTTGGAGCTTTTCTTAAAGTAATAATAGCAGAGATGCCAACATCTGAAGGAAGTCATCAGTAGTCCATATGCGCGGCGCCCGTAGTTCTTCCGTAGTGAAGTCAAGTCAAGTTCCCACGTTAAAATTTACAGGGTAGCATGCGTATTTCCCAGAATACACTGCTACATTTTTAGCAGCCTGTTAATCTCGATCGGGGACAATACTTGGATAAATTTTGCAACATATTTAAGTCCCTTTAAAATGGGGGAAAACAAAACTTGAGTAAATGCACAAAAAATACATACCATTTCAACTCTGCCTTTTAATAAATATGTTACACCATAAGTGTGTGATGCCACACACTTATGGTTATTCCTCCTGCTTTTTAGAGTAAAAATGCCGACCACAATAGTCTTTTCCGCCGTGTGCGATTGAAAAATCAACAACGCACGGGGAACAAAACCCATGGTTTTAGGATACCTGAGACGATTTTAGACACGGAAATTCTTGTGAACAACTCTCCTTGAATTTTTGACAACTTTTTTTGCTTTTAGATCCAAGAATGTCAGTAGAGGCAGGTGGCCATTTACCCGTTACTATTGCAAGTAAATTCGTACATGACAAACACAATGGGAGCAAAGACAGAACAATTAACTTTGAAAGGTTTCATAGCTTTATTATCATACATGAGACCGGCCGATGACAAAAAAAGCTGAACTTTTTAACTGGGTGGAAAATTGGGACACGCGAACGCGCGGTGAGCAAATTCAAATACAGCATATATACAATATTTAAGAGTACGCTAGCCATATGGAATTATTTTCTGTAAATTATGTAAGTAAATATTAAAGTGAAGCACATTATTATATTCACAATAGACAAGTAGGGATTTAAGAACAAAATAAAATGAAATATTTAAAAAAATCAGATTTAAAACTTACATGTGAATCTTTACTAGCTAAATCCTGAGGTGAAAAGTATTTGTCTAGGAAAGTTTGTGAATTTAGTCAAGCAATTAGAAACTTGCAAGAATTAGAAACATATATCCACAGCTTAGTTTTTAGTCATTGAAGAAGTCAATAAAGTATTTCTCAATGTAACCTTATAAAATGGCTTGCAAAATTTTTTGCTTGCATTGTGAATATGGTGACATGAATCTCCATCAACGTCAAGCAAGTGGGGAGATTTCCTCTGCCGAATTATTGTTTTTAACCCTGTTTTTGAGCCTCTCATGACACATTCTTTCCACTTAGCTTTCAAACAAGCAAAACAAATTCCTTCTTAGAGAGAAAGAATGGGAAAAAAAAAAAAAACGGAAAGCTGCGTCACGAACTTTTTAGAGGCTTCGGCCCGACGTAATACTGGCCCAAAGCCGTGCCTCCCCCCCCCTTAGCTTTCAAACATGCAAAACACATTCTTCCTTAGAAAAAAAAAAGGAAAGAAACAGAGTTGCGTCACGAACTTTGTTCAGCGGCTTCGGGCCGACGTTATCCTAGCCGGGCGCCGTGCTTTCTTTCCACTAAGTTTTCAAACAAGCAGAACACATTCCTCCTCCTTAGAAAAAAAAAAAAAGGTTCGTCACGAACATGGTTCAGAGGCATCGGGCAGAAGCAATTCCAGGCAACAGCGAAAGCACGTCCGAACCAACGTAATTCCGGATCACGGCAAAAGAAGCACATGCGAACTAACGTAATTCCGGATCACGGCAAAAGAAGCACATCCGAACTAACGTAATTCCGGATCACGGCAAAAGATGCACATCCGAACTAACGTAATTCCGGATCACTGCAAAAGAAGACCACCAGGCCTACATAATCCCGCGGCGTGCGCCATTCTTCCTTTCCACTTAGCTTTCAAACAAGCAAAACAAATTCCTTCTCTTCGCGGGGGGGGGGGGGGCGGTAGAACGAATTTAAGAAAAGAAAGCTGCGTCACGAACTTTATTTAGACGCTTCAGGTCGACGTTAATCCCGGGTCACGGCGAAAGAAGTACGACGGGCATTTTTTTTTTTTTTTTTTTGTTCACACTTTGAAACAAGCAAAACAAATTCCACCACCTGAGAAAAGAAAAAAAAAAAAAAAAAAAAAAGACAAAGGGCTGTGTTACGAACTTTGTTCAGAGGCTTTTATGTCGATTATTTACAAAATCAGTAAAACTTTCTTAATAACAGCGAAAATCTGAATATCCATAATTTTTTTGTTAGTCACCCGTAATCTGGGGGAAATCCGTAATAATTACGGAGATTCCGTATTTTTTGGCATCCTCCGTAGGAAGAGGATTCACGAGAGCTTCGATTCTCGAACGATCTCAGAAAAGCGGGAACGCATTCGGGTACATTTGCAAATTACAAGAGAGAGTTTCTGGCGATGACGTCACGGATAGAATCAAGCGGATAGTTTGGCCCTGATAGAATGCAGAGTGGCGATTTCCCGCAAGACACGAAAGGGCTGCGGGAGTTTCCCTAACACACGAAGTAGGCGGAGCTTCCACCCTTTGCGCTGCGATGCTCAAGTGACTGACAACCCATCCATTGTTGACAGCATTAAACGAATTGAGCTCCTGACTCCACCCTCCAACATTTCTTCTTGTCCCCCGCGTCTGCTCCAAAAGCAACGCTTTCAGCTAGAAAGCGCTTAGTTCTTTTACTCCACAAAAAAGCGGAATCGCGGAATTCCGCTTTTTTTATTTTTCTATAGAACGACGACCCCCCCCCCCTAAAAAAATCCTGAAAAATTTCTCTTCATTTTTGCAATGACCTCGAGAATGACCAAAATGATGCCGAAAAAAGCGGAATTCCGCGAATTCGCGGAAGAATCTCATGTATGTATTATGCGGATAAATAGAAAATTAGCATTAAATGCTTATGATACGAAAAAACTAATCAAAAAGGTATTTTAAATTGCATAAATAAACCAATTCTGGAAAAAAAAAAGGATAAAATAAAAAGGCAATGCAAATAAAATAAATTACAATAAAAATCCATGCAACGTTTCATTAACACAATAGAAGTTTTCTGCTAAGATGTGGGGAAGTAAAATGTCACAACTTAAAATGCAAGTGAGTTATGAAAAAAAAAAAAAAGAAGAATTAAAACTGAAATTAAAAGATTCCCAACGAAGAATGATCTGGGGAAAACAATATTTAAAACAAGCTATTAAGGAAGAAAGAAAGTTCTTGTAAACCTGAAAAGATAAAATAAAACATCCCTTTGTTTAGCAGAACATTTTTATAAGAGAGAAAAAAAAACTGCACTTCGCAAATTTGTCAAAGTGACATAAACAATTAAGCTCTCTGCCGACAGCAAGGAGCGTGGGAAAATAGGTCACAACTGGCGCACACACCCAGCAGCTAAAAACGTCTCACCGCAGCAGCAGTTGCTGCTGCTAGACATTTTCTTTGGCTGGTTGCCAAAGACACATGGAGAGATTTTCTCTTGCTCTGGGCAAAGAAAATACTGCGCGCAAAGAACAAACTCCCATGGAGGTAACATAAAACAGGCAATAATAGCGTCCACACATCCTGGTAGCTTAGTTATGTGCTCTGCCAGAAAAAACAAACATTCAGGATTTCTTTGATCCACAATTGTTTCCTTTGATCTGATGACTATTTGCTGAGAGCAGTTTTTTTTTTTTTTTTTTTTGGTATCCCACCCGCCCCTTATTTTGGTGAAACAAATATGCAATAGCAATCAATATTACTATTTAAATTACATTTTAGCAAAAAAACACGATTCACAGAAACTCGCGACTGCTGTAAACATGGAAATTCCAACGAATAACATTCCTTGTACTGCTACGAATTTTTTTTTTTTCACACCACTGGAACTGGAAGCCACTGAAGCACGCTTCATAACTACAGCAATTCACGTCACACCACAACTAATCAACTTTCAATTTAACAACAAGAACAGAAAACGTGGAATTGACTCTAGTCTACCTGCGACAACTTACGTTAGTTCAGGACGTGGTTAAGGTTTTCCCGAAGTTAACAGATGGCGTGCATTGCGAACACCATCCCACGGCAAGCCAGGTACAAAGTCACATGATCATACAGAACGATCTCTGCTGCAACATTTCCGCTTGCTTGTCGGCCAGCCAAACATGCTTGCTGTGTGACGGCTTCGTGACATTACCGCAAAAATCACTACATTTGACTATGCTTGACTTTTTTTTTTAAATAATTAAATAAAAAAAAAAAGTTTTCCGGAAATATCTGAGATTTCTTGAAAAATCTGTAGTTTTTCACACCTTCTCCGTAAGTCCGTAGTTTGAACATGATATCCGTAGTACTTGATATCTCTGTAATAGATATCTACCAAAATCAAAATCTCATCAACTTCAATTGGGAGAAAATCTGCTCCTCTGCTAGCTGCTAAATAAATACGATGACACAGACAACCCATAATGATTATGTCTTTGTGATATTCTAGCAGCACTGCTGCAACACCATTATTTAGGCTGATCATAACATTAGCGTTGTCACACCCAAAGGCTTGCAGTTGAACAGGGGTATTCCTCGAGATGCCAAAGTTTCAATTACAAATTTTCTCATGTTTCTGTCTGTTGAATCTTCACTTAGTATTGGCAAACAGAGGAGGTTATTTTCAACCATGCAAGTCAAATCGATTTAAAAAAATACACAACGATAAGCTACAACTTGTTTTCACTGTCATGCTTGCATCAGTTGCTATTGCAAACATTTGTTTGTGCAAAAACTTATTATTGCTGCTGCTTCTGACACCGCCATCGCATTTATGATGGCTGTGGTTTGGCCACATGCATACTTCTTTGCAGTTTCACAGTTAGTTGGGGAACATTTAAAAAAAAAACAAGGCCTTGCATGATCAGCAGAGATTAGAGGCAAATTAGGTTCCATTAAGAATAAAGTGAATACACAATCAGCACAAATATTGCTGAAGTCCTCAGCTGGAGCAAATGAAGTTTTTACTTTTGAGTTATTCTTACACTGCTGTGTATTGTCATTAGGCTTTTTTGTTTGAATATGTGCTACAATATCCCCCTTTCCACTGTGTAAAACACTTACGTCTACTTCGCATTTGGAACAAAATGCATACAATGATCCTTTTCTCAATTTTATGAAGCAGGGAAACTCAGCACTGTAATACTCTTTAAATGTTTGATAATATTTTTTTTAGTACTAGTGATAGCTAGGTCTATTTTCCCTGAAGACTAACAGATCAAAACTTTAGATCAAGACTAGAAAGTGCTGAAAACAGGACCGCATGCTTCCGACGAAACCATTTAACACTGTCAACATACTTGAACAAAATTTTGCCAAGCTTAAAACAATACATATGTTACCAAACACTGCAGCAAGAGTGACAAAAAAGCATCATCTTGAACTTTGCACTGTCAACCGCTGCAAACCAAAAACACCATGTGATGCATTGCATAATGCCGAAGCATGTACGTTCCACAGAACTTGATTCCCTCTTGCATTGGAAGGAAAGACACACGAACAGTGGCTAATCTTTTTGTTGCTTCCACTCCCACCCCTCTTCGGTCGCTCCATCAGCTACCGCGCTAACTTTGAGAAATACTGAGTTGAAGGACACACACAGAAGTACAAGCACATGACACTACTGCATGTTTTGTTCTCTGGAGTCATTACTGCTTGGTGAGGGAATAAGAGAAACAACACACTATCTCTTATGAAACCTGCTGCTAGTGTTCTGATTGGATAAGCTGAACTTGAAACATTTCCTGCCTGCAGATTACATAGCAGTTAGCTGTCCCTCAGGAACAAATTACATTGATGTCAGATACATTTCTTTAAAAGTTTGCTACACTGAAATCTGTAATCATGCAAAACAAAAGTGCTGGTGCTGGTATTCAATAATGCTTAAATATTTTCCAACACTAACATAGGCATTTAGCTATGAAGAAACTCTTTTGACTACAGAAGAGAGAATTCTTTAAGCTTGTAAACAAGGTTTATATACACTTACAGAAAATAAATTCCAGGACTTTTTCAGAAGTACATCAAAAAATTCCAGGAGCTTCCATTTTTGCTAAAACCATAGTGCTTTGTTTTATGTTTTGCAAATTGGGGTGAAATTTACGAAGAAAATTATGAAGTCCAATGGGGTTCTATTGTTACAGATTGTTCTTTTCTCTTTCTCTCTGCGCGCGCGTGTGTGTGCGTGTGTGTGTGTTACATCTTCAATGAAGGGGAAAAAAATTTCCTGTATAAAAATTATAAGAAGCAATCTGGAACTTGGAGCACAGTGATAATAATACAAAACCATTTTGCCATGACAATGAAAATTCCTCATCTATTCCCACACACATTGTCTGCAAGGAGGCCAGATATCAACCTGCTTTAGTGAGGAAAGTTTGTGCTAGAAGAAAGGGCCATATCTTGGACATACAGTAAGTAAAGTTTCCATCCGCTATTGTGACTCCAACTACTATACCACAAACCAACATCGCTGGAAATATAGCACTCAGACTTTTTGCACCCCAGCATCACATGAGATCAAAGAAATGACATCATGTCTCCACATTCAATGGAAAGAAGTAATATCACTGCGAGCAAATGCCGCAGGGAGCTAGAACAAAGTGACACAATCAATCCAAACATTTTGACTTACTTTTTTTCACTGCAAGAAAAAATTCCAGGACCTTTCACAAAAACATGAAAAATCGAGGATTTTCCAGGCCTGGAAAAAAAAAGAAAATCAAATTCCAGAATTTCTTCAGGACCAGGAACCATGTGAACTCTGTGTAAACAACTGACACAAAACTTACTGGAAGTCTTTAAATGGCCTGTTATGACAAGGAATGTCAAGTGTGGGATTTAAAAACAAAAAATAAAACAGTCCAATCCATGAGGTATCATTAAAAAAAAACAACAACACAGAAATGAAATAATTTAAAATATCAGCTTGACATGTATTTTTTGTTAGCGAGCTACATGCCCAGGAGCAGAAAGTACTTAAAACTGTGAAGTGCGTTGCAGAACAAAGTCCATCAGCTTGCCATGTATTTTATGTTAGCTAGCCACATGCCCAGGAGCAGAAAGTACTTAAAACTGCGACGTGCATTGCAGAACAAAGCCCCCCCCCCTGCAGAACATTTTCTTTTTAATCTTAGATTTCAATGCCTTGCAGAATATATATATTTTTTATCTTAGATTGTAGGATATTTTATAGTAGAACATATTTTTTTTCCTTGTACGCTGGTGTGCAAAAATTAAGAACGAAGAAGAGAAATTAGCAAAGCAGCAGAACGAGCAGGCAGAATGGACCAAAAAACCACTCAGGAGATAGACTAGGGTCCGGTATGGTAGGGCATGCGCATATATGCAGCATGACGTAGGGGGGGGAGAGTTTTGGAAGGGTATAAAGTACACAGGCGGTGTACGCTCAGCAATTCGGTGAAAGCTATTGCACGGTGTACATCGGCTTGAACGACGTCGAGTTGCTGCCACCATCTGATATGGCCAACAGGCAATCCAGTAGATGACATCTGGATGACTTTACCCGAGGTTGCGTCATTTGGAAGTTGGAAGAAGGTCGAAGTGTGACTAGTGTGGCTGAGGTGTTCGGGATCGCTCACAGCATCGTTTCACGAGCTTGGAGAGCATTTCAAATGACGGGAACAGCTGTCTGAGAGTTTAGCAGTGGTCGTCCATGAGCAACCACGGCGGCGGCCGGCCGGTATATTGTCCTACAGGTGAGAAGAGACAGACGGCAGACAGCGGGAGAAATCGCAAGGCACATGCAACAGACACGTGAACGTCCGCTATCGCGTTTTACCGTGGCCAAGAGGCTGCACAAAGGTGGTCTATTTGCACGACGACCAGTACGGTGTGTGCCATTAACGCCTGCTCATCGGAGACGGCGGTTTCTGTGGTGCCAGGAACACAAGAACTGGACACATCAGCAATGGGGTCGAGTTCTCTTTACGGATGAGAGCTGATTTAGTCTGACGAGCGATTCTGGACATATACACATCTGGAGAGAGCAGGGAACATGCAATCACACCTCCAACATCATCGAAAGGGGCCAGTTTGGAGGTGGCGGAGTTCTCGTTTGGGGCGGTATCATGTTTGGTAGCCGTACTGACCTCCACATCTTCCAAGGAGGTTCAGTCACTGGGGTCCGCTATTGCACCGAGGTTCTCCTGCCCCACGTGCGTCTGTTTAGAGGGTCTGTGGGTCCTGAGTTCCTCTTCATGGACGACAATGCTACACCTCATCGTACAGTGGCTGTCGCAGAGCTGATGGAGAGTGAAGATATTCAATGCATGGATTGGCCCGCAAGGTCCCCAGACCTAAATCCAATCGAACATGTGTGGGACTTTCTTGGGAGACGCTTGGCAGCACGTCACCAGCCGCCAGCAACGATTCCGCAGCTGCGATTGGCGCTACAAGAGGAATGGGCCAAGATGGCTCAACAGCTCCTAGACAACCTCGTCCTCAGCATGGACAGACGTTGTAAATCCTGCAACGCAGTCAGGGGTGATCATATCCCCTACTAAAGACTGGATTTTTCTTGGCAGCTGCCTGTCACATGGACGTTTCTGTCTTCTGTCCAGTTGTGCTCGAAGCTACCTTTTCAATAAAGTGCCTTTGTATCCTTTGGATTCCTTGTTTGGACGGTTTTGCTCACTTGTCCCATATTCTTACATCTTGGGGATCTTATGGTATGATTTGAGTGGATGTGGAGCACTTCTGCACGACGTTACATTTGAAAAACTGCCTCGTCCTTACTTTTTGCACGCCAGTATAGGATATTTTATTTGTAGAAGATATTTTGTGAAATCTTAAATTTTAGTGCCTTGCAAAACATTTTTTTATCTTAAATTTGCGAGAGCAGCGCTCGCTCGTGTATCCCGATCTGCTGGTAACTCCTCTTGTCTACACTCCCCGCCTTCTGCCCGGAGCACCAAACAATCCTCCCTCCCCCACACATCCATCTACCCACCCCTACCATTTGGGATGGTAGCTGATTGTTTCTCCCTGTGCTTTTTTGAAAGACCCTTTTCCCCCTCCCCGCTAGTATGTTGTGAAAGTGGAAGGAGCCAAGCCGTGTTAAACCACGTATTGCTTGGGAGAGTGTTTGTTAAGTGTCCACTTGGAAAAATTACCTCAAGTCAACAACAGCAGAACACGCGGGATTCCCGCCCAAAGTAAAGTTGCTAGGAAGGAGTCTCGCGCCTTAGAAAATGTTAAGGAAAAAAAAAAAAAAAAAATGTTGACCACTCACAAAATTCGAGCTTTAAAAACTTATCCTTCATAAAATTACGTGCGTTAAAAACAAATTCTTCCCTGAATTACAAAAATGCAGTTGGATACATTATTCATGTCGGGAATGGAATATAATCAATTTATGGACACGTGAATCGGCTTCCACATGTAGCAGCCTGGACAATTCATTTTGCATATCGCCAACTGTTATAAATCAGGCACGAGATTCTTTAGCAGAATTCCGCATTTTTGATTATTTGGGATCGATACAAAACTAGAGGGAATTTGGGGAGAAAAGATTAATATGTGTATTGGTGTGTGGAGGGTCGTTTCCCATCTGGGAACAGTATTCCGTTCTTTAAAACTTAAAACAAAATTCTATAACCGGTATTTCTTTTTCTTGCGAAATTGCCTCTGCCCAGTATTGTCGCTAAATATCACTCTAATGCATAAATGTGTTTGTATTTCAGCTTGAAACTTTAGGCAACAATTTTCCAAAAATGTAAATATTTTAAGGAAAAAAAAAAAAAATTGACCACTCACAAAATTCGAGCTTTAAAAACGTATCCTTCATAAAATTATGTGCGTTAAAAACAAATCCTTCCCTGCGTTACGAAAATGCAGTTGAATACATCATTCATGTCAGGAATATAATCAATTTATAAATACGTAAATCGGTTTCCATACGCAGCAGCCTGGACAATTCATTTCGCATATCGCCAACTATTACAAATCAGGCACGAGATTCTTTAACAGAATTCCGCACTTTTGGTTATTTGGGATTGATACAAAACTAAAGAGAATTTGGGGAGAGGAGATTAATATGTGTGTTTGTGTGTGTGTGGGGGGGGGGGTCGTTTCCTGTCTGAAAACAGTATTCCGTTCTTCAAAACATAAAAATTTTCCTGTAATCATTATTTCTTCTTCTTGCGAAGTTGCCCCTGTCCAGTATTGTTGCTAAATATCAGTCTATTTCATAAATGTTGGTATTTCAGCTTGAAACTGTAGGCAACAATTTTCCGAAAACGTAAATTCGACGGAGTAAAAATTGCCCTGTAATCTTTAGGCATGAGTTTCTCTTGCGGATTCAGGAAATTTTGCCTTTGTTGTCATCATTTGCGTCATTCTCGAGAGCGAAGAGAATTGGTAAGAAGGGAGGGTGTGTTGTCTGGCCGGAAACGGAATTACGTCTTCTGAAAACGAAAGCTAGACAGAGTGACGATTTCTCCCATAATCGTAATTTTTTCCCTCGTGATTCCCTCTGTTCAGTATTAATGTAAAATATGATTTTGTTCAATAAATAATTGTGTTTCAGCTTCAAAATAGAGGGGAAAAAAAATTCCGAAAATGGAAATCAGACTGAGCGAAGAGTTTGAGAAAACTGAACTCCACTCAGAATAACTCTGACATAGCTCCCTTATGTTGTGATATTCAATAGATACAGGCTACATAGCTGATCGTATTTTATTGAATTTTGAATAATTAACATTTCCAAGAACTCGTGTTAGTTCTGAGCAGAAGAAAGAACTGGAAGATCTTTCCGATTTCAATGAATTTGTAAAGGTTTTTCTATGTGTTCCACACTCTGAAGAAAAAAAAAATAGTTATTCTTTGGGTACTGTTTTTGTCACTTGGATCTATAGAAATATGCAAGAAAGTAGGACAAGTGGAACATTTTTTACAGATTAAAGCTCTCTTAAAACAAGCTCTAAATGAAATGAAAGCAGAGATTCCAAAATTTATTAAGTAACCTACTTTTATTCTTTCTCTGCCTGTCTAAGAGGCAATTTATAAATCCTGGGTTTCAGCAATAGACATATTGTATAAGTAAAAGATCCAATACTAATGACGGAGATGATGTTATAGTTGGAACAAATGATAAATGACTGTTTATAATGTCAAACAGAGCACAGTTTGGACATAAGTCAGTTAAAAAAATACTGAAAGCTGCCCTAGTTTCAATGTACGGACAAAATTACCACAAACACTTTGTAAATCATTCATGTGCAACAATGGCACACTATTTAACTTCAAAAGTTATTAACAGAATATCAAATTCTAAATATATAACCTGGTTTTAATCTAAATTAATTTATTTGATTTAAGTAACAGGTTTATGTATTGTTATATTTAACAAGGGGTTTCAACTGATGGTAATTTTTTAATGTTTGTTTTATTGTGATTTATTCACTTAATTTATTTTTATGAAATTTTGTCAAAGTGTTTCGTGCTTTGCCTGCAGAACATTTACAATCTTTGGAAGTCATGTTGCAGAACACTGAACGTAATTCTGCTCCTGGGGCCACATGTGACTATTGGCTAAAATGTCTCCCAGCCGGGCATTGGTGTACACAAAAAGTGAGTGCAGCGGTTAAAAAAAGAAAAAGGGTTATAGAAATTTTTTAAGCTGTGAAACAAGTACGAACTGAGAGACTTAAAAAAAGGCTTCTGTTTAAAGGCAAAACTGTGTGTCAGGAATGCTGATGCTATGTCAAAAGAAGATTTTGAGAATTGCATGGAACATAACTTCCAGAGTGGCCCTAAAAGTATTTTGAAGTCATGCTTGAGGTATTTACATGAGAAAAAGATGAAGTCTGTAGTTTAAAATTTATATATTTGACAAAGAATGACAGCTTCTTGTATCTCAGAAGGATATACTGAAAAGATGAAATGAATTTTCTAAAGCTTTGCTGAATGAAAATCCAGATACAAGTTGAACCATAATGTCCCATCATCCTTTCATTCACTGTTGAATGAAATTATGATACTTCTAAAGAATCCTAAAATAAACATCAATGAAAGAAGGATGGGGGCATGCTTCTTTTATTTATATTCTTTTTAAACATAAATGCAAAAAAAGAAAGAAAAGAAAAATGGAAAAGTTCATCTTCCACCAGCTAAATGAGCAATGAAAGACATCCAAAAGTCTTAAGTACAATAATTTCCAAGATGAAAAAACCATGAGGAATAACCACTCACCATAAAGATCATGGTAACCTCCAATGGACCAAACACTTCCAACACGTCAATTCATCATGATGTAACTGGGCTTCCACAGGTTTACAGACCTCTTGCTTACGCTTCTTATTTTCGGGTGTGAAACATCGTTTTTTTCCTTTGCCTTATAGTATGTTACTATAATGCTTGTCAATTCGATAAAAATCATACATACAACTCATTCATACAATTCAAGTAAAAACTATGTACATAAACCTTACATTCACAGGTGATTAAACCTTAGTCAACTCTAATTATGGAACTCCTCCTTCTGTTTCATAACCTCTGCTACTCCCACTGCAATTGTCACACCCATTCAGCCCCGCACATCCAATCCTCTAGTACTTTCGACAGATCCCTGTCATCTTCAGGAGGCAGGTGTGTCTCACAGGGTTCGTACACTTTTGGGGGAAAAAAATTCAAGGACTTTCCAGGCCTTTTCCAGGACATATACAAAAAAATTCAAGGACTTTCCAGGCCATATACAAAAAAATTCCAGGATGATTATTATGCTTTAAAAAATAATTTGAACATGATACTGTAAAGTAATTTCAGTTTTAAGTAATAAAAATGATGAAAGATGCAAATGGATGAATGTGCTTTATGCAAATTGATCAAGTTTATCAAGCACAAGACCATAAAGAATAAATTCTGTTCTTATGCCCTGACCTTTGAATTCAAGTTGGATCATTTTCTACAAGGGTAGGTTTCTCCTCCCTGATAACATACCAAAACTTTGTCGCAATCAAACAGATTTTATGTGAGTTAACATTCCTAAGCTTGGAGAACAAATACTGCTCTTATGTCTTGGCCTTTAAATTTAATTTTGACCTTTTTCAAGAGGGTAGGTTTCCAGGTTGTACCCAACAGCATACTAAAATTTCGCCGAAATTCAACCGCTTTCATGCGAATTATCCTACAGACAAACCCAAAGCATAAACGTTTCTGCAACCATAGTTCAAAAGTGTTAGGAATTTCGAAAATAAAAGCATAACGAACAGCGCGAAAACTAGCTCATAAATAGAATATTTGAAAATACAGTATGCACTCTCAATTATTAGGGATGGTAGAGAGGAAGGAATAGAACTGTCCAAAATTAGCATGTTTTCGTTGCGCTAGGGCGCTTAAGCACGGCTGAATTCCTTCAGATACCCCCAATGTTCAAATGACTGAAATGTGCTGATGTTCATGGAATGAAATGGTTGATCAGCTATGATGACCAAATAAAAGTTCGGGGGGGGGCTTTTTTTTTTTTAGTTTATGCAACATTTTACATCACTCCAGTATTTATCTTGTCATCATCAACAATCGCAATGCAACTACCGCTTACGATCGCGGATATCAGCAACCGAAAATCTGCCATATCACTAAGTGATATAACTCATAGTATCCTGGATTCCCAGGGACAGGAAAAGACCCAGAAGAAGACCACATGGGAGATGGGTGGATGAAATTCGAAAGTATGCAGGGGTGACATGGAGGAGACTGGCACAAGACAGACCGTTGTGGAGGAAACTTGGGGAGACCTTCGTCCAGCAGTGGATTGATGATGAATGATGATGATGATGATGATGACAGTATTGTAATTGAAAAAAAAAAGGATGTGGAAAAAAGAAACTTTCAGAAATTAAGATCATCAAGTCCTGCGTTTCAAAAAATCCGTTTTCCTTTATAACGTTTAAAAACATGTTTTTGCTTTTTTACCTGTAGTGTAAATAAAAAAACTATGTTGATTTTTTTTTTTTTATGGAATCAGACGTCCGTATGTCTGATTGTCTTCATCTGAGTTCACACGTTAGCTACTGTGTACAAGTAGACCTATTTTTTCAGCTCAAAAATATGTAGTTTTGTATATATTCACAGTATAAGTCATTCCTTATTCCCACAGAACTGAACTCAGCATATGCAAAATGAAGAACATCAAGACCCGCCCAACACTGTTTCAGATTGTCTGCTGTTTATATTCAAGAAATGCAAACACGGATCAATGGTGAATGCAGCAACTATGATTTTTATTTATTACCAAGAAAAAAAAAAAAAAAAAAAAAAAGAGCCGTGAAAGCTGTAAAGCTGAAACGGATATTTCTCTCAACCCCCACCCCCCCTGCACAAAAACATTCCGATTAAGATCAAACAGCAGGAGGACGCGTCCACACACACAACCTTTGGAATGACCTGATGGAATGGCTTCTTTTCATTTGGCACATCGCCATAAATCACCACCTGCAGCTCACTGAACTGTCAAGTTGCACATTTCCTCCTTCACTTTAACTATAATAGAAATTGTAAAAAAAAAAAAATGTTCCCCAATTTTCGACAAAATTAAATTACTAAATTTACGTCATGATGTTGCAATTTACTGAAATACGTTTGTTTATCTGCTGAATATTGCTTAAATCCATTGAAAACTTTTAATTATAGACGATTTTTTTATTAAAACAGTAACTCAGACGTCTGAATAAAAACGTATGTTTGTAATTCAAATAGAGTCCATATCATCACAGAAAAAAAATTTAAGGATCACTCTGTTTAAATAAACCATGGCATCTAAAATCCAATTACAGTCCAATTTAAATAAACCATGGCTTCTGTAATCCAATTACAGTGAATGTAAAAATTTCAGCTACTTTCGTGAAAAATTCGCAAAGATAGTTTTCTTATTTTTTATCATAAGTAGCGGAAGTCTCTTGAGGGGAGGGAGGGTATCATGCACATATCTAAAAAAAATAATTCACTTGCTTTTCCGTAATTTATAATTACTGTTTCTTTTTTTTTCAATCCGATTATGCAACGGATTTTTTTTTTTTTTTTTTGCATCTGCTAAAGTTCCTAACGGAATTTGGCGAAATTTGCACTAGAACTTTATTGTGATGTATCTTAACTACTGTAAAAATTTTACTGTGTTATTTTCAAAATTCGGAAAAATGGATTTCTGAAAATATTCTCCTAGTCCTTTTGAGCTGTGGAAGTGATAAACAGGTGTTTGCTTTCTTCCCAACCAAAGGCTTCAGATCGGCGCTCCCAGCTGTCAATCAACCGTTGCTATGGTAACACCCTTTTGCTGGAGGCTCACTCTGTCCAAAGAGGCACACATAATAAAAATTACCAATGCTAACTTTTAAAGTTTTAAACCGATTCAATTGGAATTTTGGAAGTGAGCTTCTGTAATCCAATTACAGTGAATGTAAAAATTTCAGCTACTTTCGTGAAAAATTCGCAAAGATAGTTTTCTTATTTTTTATCATAAGTAGCGGAAGTCTCTTGAGGGGAGGGGAGGGTATCATGCACATAAACAAGAAGAAGATGAATGTGTTGTTCAGGCATACTCCTCACTGGTGGATGCCAGCTGACTTGGTGCATACGCGACCCCCTGCAAATGCTAAATGCCTCTTCTTTCCCCTTCCGTTCTCAGTTGTCGGACGGACATCAAGCTCTCCTTCGACCTACTAGTAATCATCCAATTTTATTGCACTGGAAGTAGTGCCTTTTTTTTCTTTTTTTTCCCCCAGCCAAATTAGAATTTGGTGCACGTCGGAAACCGCTGCCTGTGGTTTTTTTGAGAACAGAGAAAAGGAACTTTAAAAAATGAAGGGGTAACAGTAACACGATTTCCTAAAAGGGCATTTTTTTAAGTACTAATTTCAAATTTCAAGGCTTTTCAAGACAGCATTAAAAAAACACCGTTTTCCAGGATATTCCAGGCCTTGAAAACGTAATCATGATTTTCCAGGACTTTCCAGGTTTTCAAGCACGCGTGCGCACCCTGGTCTCATCCGCCCACCGCAGCTCAAGTGAGCAGAGCCATCGAGGCCTGGGCTCCAGTCGCTATCTCTGAATCGTTGTGTCTCTGGCGCCATCTATTGTCCCTGCTGCTCTTTTTCTCTCTTTCTTTTTACGCTGCTGTTCAATTTTTATTAGGGCTTTCCATTGTTCGTTTAAGTTATTTGGCTCATTAATGTTGCATAATCTTGATCTTTTTTTCAATTAACACTGATTCTGCAATTCTTAACTGCTTTTCGTTTTTACAGCTCTTAATAATTTTAATATCTTCAAACCTTGGACATTTTTGATTTTCCATACAGTATTGGGTCAATGCTGTCTTAGCCTCTTTTTTATTCCAATTATTAATATGCTGATTCAATCTATACTTTAATTTATTCTTGGTGCTGCCTATATATGACACAGGTGGTTGCTGGTTTATTGGGATTTCATAAATTCCTGCTCTATCTAATTGGCTAATTTTTTCATTTTTAATCACTAAATTTTTTACAGTAAGTACCTGATTTCCTACCTGTATGCCATACTTGCCACAAACTTTATTAATTTCTGCTGAAACATTTTCTATATATGGTATTGCTCCCACATATTTTACAAGTTTTTTTATCACTCTTGACCTTATTGTAACCTTGAGTTACTTCATAAATCCATTTTTTTAATACCTGTTTAGGGTATCCAAAAGCATATGCAATTTTTTCAATATATTCAATTTCTTCCTTTCTATACTGTTCAATTGATGAATGTGTTAAACTTCTTTTAATTAGTGTTTTAATACTATTTCTTTTATGTGTTAATGGATGTGATGACTGAAATGGTATAAGTACTGGGATATATGAAGATTTTCTATGCACTCTGAATTGTAAACTCTCCTCTGTTTTAATAATCAAAACGTCCAAAAATGCCAAAGTATTGTCATGTTCTTGTTCTACTGTCAGTTCTATAGATGGATAAATTTCACTATACTTTTTTGTCAAGTCCTCAAGTTCATCATTTTTTAGCCTGGATAACAGAAAAATGTCATCAACATATCTGCAGTATATCAGTGGTGGATCCTCGAGTTTACTTATTATTTTTTCCTCAATGTCACTCATTATAATTTCAGCAAATAAAGTTGACAGTGGTGACCCCATAGGTCCACCATGATTTTGTTTGTACATCTTGTTGTTAAACTTAAAAATGTACTAGCAGAAGAACGTGAAAATTTTCGAAGTAAACTGTATAGAATTGTTTTGAAAGAATTTAATGAAAAAAGTAAGAAAAAGAAATATCATATAGATAAAATTCAGTATGAGAAAGAACAACTGATTAAATTAAGAGATGACCCAACAATTAAATTCTGTGAAGCTGATAAAACAGGGCAAATTGTAATATTAAACACAACTGAATATGATCTAAAGATGAATAGAGCTATAGAAGAACTAAATTGCAGCATTCTGACAAAAGACCCAACAGAATCTCAAGTAAGGTACTTAGCTAGAATAAGAAATCACAGCACCTTGCCTGATGAAATAAAGAAAGCATACCCACCAATGGGTACTGGAATACCAAAAATGATTGCAAAAATAAAAACTCATAAGCCTGATACACCTATGAGAGTGATTGTATCAAAAAGGAATTCCCCACTAATAAAACTAGAAAAGAATATCTACAAATTTTTGGCACCTGTGTTCATGAAGACAAGGTTCACTGTGAAGAATACATACGAATTTATTGAGAAAATTAAAGTAATTAAACAAGATTTAAGTGAATATCATATGGCTAGTATGGATGTGAGAGCTCTTTTTCCTAGCACACCAGTACCTCAGGCAATAGAAATAATTATTGAAAAATTGTATGTGCTACAGACAATGAATGCAATACAAATAGAGGAGTTAAGAGAAATTTTATTGTACATATATGAAAATAACATTTTTAAGTTTAACAACAAGATGTACAAACAAAATCATGGTGGACCTATGGGGTCACCACTGTCAACTTTATTTGCTGAAATTATAATGAGTGACATTGAGGAAAAAATAATAAGTAAACTCGAGGATCCACCACTGATATACTGCAGATATGTTGATGACATTTTTCTGTTATCCAGGCTAAAAAATGATGAACTTGAGGACTTGACAAAAAAGTATAGTGAAATTTATCCATCTATAGAACTGACAGTAGAACAAGAACATGACAATACTTTGGCATTTTTGGACGTTTTGATTATTAAAACAGAGGAGAGTTTACAATTCAGAGTGCATAGAAAATCTTCATATATCCCAGTACTTATACCATTTCAGTCATCACATCCATTAACACATAAAAGAAATAGTATTAAAACACTAATTAAAAGAAGTTTAACACATTCATCAATTGAACAGTATAGAAAGGAAGAAATTGAATATATTGAAAAAATTGCATATGCTTTTGGATACCCTAAACAGGTATTAAAAAAATGGATTTATGAAGTAACTCAAGGTTACAATAAGGTCAAGAGTGATAAAAAACTTGTAAAATATGTGGGAGCAATACCATATATAGAAAATGTTTCAGCAGAAATTAATAAAGTTTGTGGCAAGTATGGCATACAGGTAGGAAATCAGGTACTTACTGTAAAAAATTTAGTGATTAAAAATGAAAAAATTAGCCAATTAGATAGAGCAGGAATTTATGAAATCCCAATAAACCAGCAACCACCTGTGTCATATATAGGCAGCACCAAGAATAAATTAAAGTATAGATTGAATCAGCATATTAATAATTGGAATAAAAAGAGGCTAAGACAGCATTGACCCAATACTGTATGGAAAATCAAAAATGTCCAAGGTTTGAAGATATTAAAATTATTAAGAGCTGTAAAAACGAAAAGCAGTTAAGAATTGCAGAATCAGTGTTAATTGAAAAAAAAAGATCAAGATTATGCAACATTAATGAGCCAAATAACTTAAACGAACAATGGAAAGCCCTAATAAAAATTGAACAGCAGCGTAAAAAGAAAGAGAGAGAAAAAGAGCAGCAGGGACAATAGATGGCGCCAGAGACACAACGATTCAGAGATAGCGACTGGAGCCCAGGCCTCGATGGCTCTGCTCACTTGAGCTGCGGTGGGCGGATGAGACACACCTGCCTCCTGAAGATGACAGGGATCTGTCGAAAGTACTAGAGGATTGGATGTGCGGGGCTGAATGGGTGTGACAATTGCAGTGGGAGTAGCAGAGGTTGTGAAACAGAAGGAGGAGTTCCATAATTAGAGTTGACTAAGGTTTAATCACCTGTGAATGTAAGGTTTATGTACATAGTTTTTACTTGAATTGTATGAATGAGTTGTATGTATGATTTTTATCGAATTGACAAGCATTATAGTAACATACTATAAGGCAAAGGAAAAAAACGATGTTTCACACCCGAAAATAAGAAGCGTAAGCAAGAGGTCTGTAAACCTGTGGAAGCCCAGTTACATCACGATGAATTGACGTGTTGGAAGTGTTTGGTCCATTGGAGGTTACCATGATCTTTATGGTGAGTGGTTATTCCTCATGGTTTTTTCATTTATGAATTGCACGTAAACTATGCGCACTTTGCAAGAGGTTAATACCTTAAAAGTGCAAATATAATAATTTCCAAGAGTTAAAATTACATTAATTAAAGGAATTTTCCAGGACTCTGAGGGAAATTTAAGGAAAGAAAGGCCCATTTAAGGAGTTATCCTGAAATACCAGGAGTAGTACAAACCCTGAATAACTTCCTTTTGTTTAGTTGTTGTTAGTGAACAGACTTGAAATCATTGTTTTGAATCTGCATTTAACTGGAAGAGGGAAAAACTTTTTATTGTACACTGGTAACACTTTCGAATGTGACCCGCTACTTAAATGAAAAATTTAAAATTAATTCACCAGTCATGAGTTAATAACATTTATTCTGATAACCTAATTCCAATTCTTACTTTTGTTTATTTCACTGAATTTCAAGGTTTCTCTTTGAATGATAGCAACTTCATTTATTTCCTCCTGGAGGTCATCTATACTGCAGTATATATCAGAAACCTTGAAAAGAAAAAATATATATATAAGTTTATAAGATTCCTAGTTTTGCAAAACTAAATTAATGAAGTTTCTATGTTGCAAGCTATAACATACTAATATTTATAAACAAATGCTAACACAATACAGGAACCAAACTAGGCATAAGCCTGAGTTGATAATCCTGAAAATTAATGCACTTAGAACGTGTAGTATCTGTTAAGTAATGTTATCTTAATTGTAATGAAAAGACAGTTCCAGTTACTCATGTGGTTACATCTATTATTTCACTATAAAGAACCACACTCCTGAAAGTAATCTCAGGCAGGGTTTAAGCTGACTCAAAAAATGCTGTAGCAAAAATGCTAAAATGGGGAAAAAAGTTGTAGCAAAATGCTAAAGAAAGTTAGCGGCTTTTGTCACTCAAAAAATTGTAATATCAAATTAATTGTTCGCTCCAACAATGCCTTGGACAGCAATGGAAAACTAATTAGCTTGGAAGATACTAACATATTTAAAAGAAAACTGTATTGGGCAGTGTAAGTTGATATACAGCTCCTAACAGGATAAGGATTTTTTTTTTTTTTTTTTCTAAAATCATTATTAAATAAGCATAAAATCCAAATCTGAAATTTGATTTTGTGAGTTACCATTGTCTTTGCATGAATGATTTGATTAATGACCAGTATGAATTGAATAAGTAAAATGCCAATACTGTTACTATTAATAAAAATTTAATTTGTGTCAAGAGATGCACCGAAAACCCGGGTTACGACATTATAAGCTGCTTTCGCGATTGAATTTACTGTGTACCCCCATCTACTCGTATTTTAGGTTCAAATTTATTAAAAAAAGACTATTATATATATAAAAAAGGTATATAAGTGTAAATAAATTAAAAAAAACAGTCTTTGAGCATCAATAACCCTTCTCAATCCAAGTATTTCTAAAACCAGTTAAATTTAAATTTCTATTAATAGTAACAGCATATTCCTCAAACCAACTATTATTTTAATTACAATATAATAAAATATTACCATTTCAGCCTTCTAAATATTTATTTTTTAATGTCAAACAAAGACAAAGTACACATGGTTCATATCGCGAATCGGCAAAAAAAAAAAAAATGCGCTACGAAAATAATATTAGTCCTACAATTATTGTAGTGTGAGTATAAGTGTATTTCTCACATTAATTTACAGGTACTTGCAAATGTTAAAAAAAAAAGCTTGTGGTGAAAACATTCCTCTGTGTTCACACTTCCTCACTTCTTATAGAAGAGGGGGTGGGCAAAGTACGGAGGGTAACGGCTACTTCACCGGATGTGTGATTTTGAATGTGCTTCCTCGTTGTTTTGCTCTGGGACCTTCCTCCCCCTGTCATTTCTGCCAATCGCGGGCAAGAACTTATTTCGCAATCGGTCCTTCAGCTTTCATGGAATTCATGCAATTTTTGCAGAAGACAGAACTGTCTCTTTTGAATCGTTAACATAGCAGTGTTAAATGTTTTTCGAATAGGGAATTTCGTAATTGCTAACACTCAAGATTAATTACAATACATAAAAATAAATATTTTTAAAAAATAGCGTTAACTTTTTCAGTACTGCCGGAAAAGATGAACGCAAAAAAAAAAATGACCTCCTACCCTTTGCGATTGTTAATTACACTCGAACACCGTTTCTGGTACATCCTCCCCTCGTGATCCATCCCCCTCTAGCTTGTAAAATATGTGATGACAAAACACGTGGTGAAACTTTACTTGCCTGACAGACTGTTGAGTGTGTTTACATTTTCTGGGGATCGAGGCCGCCGGGATTCTTTGTTTATTTTTATTTTCTTATTTCGGTCTTGTGTGTTTCCGCTTCCAGTATCTTAAGGTGAAGAGCGCGCCCTTAGCAGTTGTTTACAAGCAACTATTTCCTGAGGTTTTTTCTCCAGCTGGGAAGCCGTGGTTTCGGCAACAACTGAAATTAAAAACTTTTTTTTTCTTCTGTAGTTACGCATACGCGTTGTCTCTGTCATGTGCGATGGAAAGTTGACACATATTATTGTTTTGATGTTTCGATCAACCTAAATTGATTGATGTTTTAATCGCCCTAAATGTTTGATGCTTCAATCGAACTCCTTCCGCGTAGGAAATTTTTTGATTAGTTAGCAGCCATGCGCAAAAACAAATATATGAAAATAATTGGAAATTGGGAATTTTCACTTAATTTATCACTTGCTAGGACGTAGCTTTTTCTTGCTGCAATGCACAGTTCGCAGTTTAAATATGGTATTTTATCCCTCCAGTTAACTTACACCCATTTGTAAAGGGAGCACCATTTTCGCACATGTTGCTCGGAAGGTATATTAGATTGAGTAGCAGTTTTACTTTTTTTTTTAATTTTAAACTCACATTCTTTTTCAGTTGTTTTATCGGCACTGTCTTCACAATCTTTGCATTTCTTAATAATGAATTTATCCATTGTAATGCGGCACGTTGCATGATGGACAGCACCTAGAGTGGCGAGAGCAACCCCTAGCTTGCACTTATCTTTCCTAATATGTGTTCCTTCTCTATAGAAGTTTGAAAGGTCACTCCGGTCACGAATGCAGAGGTTGTTTATGGCCTTGGGGGTGGGAATGAAGCCATAGACATCGCCGTCAGGGCATCGCAGTTGACTTGAATGGGGGAAGTGTTCTAATCCCTCTAGCCTCTATCTTACCCTGCCAGCCTACCCCACCCTTTATGGGGCGCTCTAGAGTGTATGTAGGGGGTGGGGAGTGATTCAAAAGGTGCTGTAGAGACACAATAGGAACCTATTATTCCTTAAGGATTAAGAAAATAACATTAGCGGAGTACAAATCGCGGCCAGAATTTTGGAAACTTTAGTTTCCACAAAAATAGAATAGCCGGAGTAGAATCCGCTGATGGGTTAATATTTAAACGGCGGGCGGAATTTTGCGACAGGCACTCATTTTTTTCTCGCATTTCGCGAAAATAGCGACCGCAGCTTAAACAACTCAGGCACATGTGGGGCTGAATCCAAGGCTGGAAGTTTGGGAAAATCACATCAAGAATGGCTGATTCATGTCATCAATGTGGATTAAGTGACCTCTATATCATGAAATCTTTGTACCCAGATACTGTTCTTCATTGCACTGAATAAATTAAAACCTGACAGTACCAATCTGTGCTTTAAAGGTATTGTGACATCACAGACCAGCCGATCGATACAAATGCTTCATTTGTGGCAAAAGCATGATGAGGACAGGAGCTGTCATCATGTTGCTGGAAAAATTTGAGATATAGGAAATGGCTTCCTAAAGCTTCTTGTGTGTCACAATATAGCAGGTGGTCTTAACTGTTGTACTATGCTGCAGAAAATTCATAACAATGACACCCATGTTGGCCCAGAAGACTGTTGGCCATAATATTCTGTGCTGATCATTCAGTTTTCAATTTCTTAACTGATTATAACTGAAGAACAAGTTTTTATATTGGTTATCAGACATCACCAACAGCTCAGTGCACACCTCCACTCTCTTGGTTTTCAAATTAGATATCAACTGACAGCTGAGGGGAACATATTTGGCATACACTTATTGATCATCTAAGCCTGATGACAGTTTCCACAACAATATGATGAGGTGGTTAGCAACCTCATGGACAGTCATGCACACACACACATACATAAATGTCACTAAGCTGTTCTCTGAGATTCAGAGGTTAGCTCCAAAAAGAAATACAAACTACCAGATATTTTTACTTACTGCTGTCGCATCAAACGTCTCCATTTACAGCGATCTTGACATACAACTCGGGCTTCACTAATATCCATTACATGCAGTACGCAAGATCTTTTATACTTCATACTCATAATCTTTTTCTCATGCAGACACTCCTGAATCTGATCCACCCATGTTTTCCTTGGCCTTCCTCTGTCTTTCCTTCCTGCCACTTGGGCTAAAACGATTTTCTTAGTAAGCATCTCATCACTCATTCTTTCAACATGGCCAAACCACGAAAGCATATTAGCCTCCATCTTGCTGACAACATTTTGCTTCACATCACACAACTGCAACACATCTTCATTCTTCACACAATCAGACTGCATCTTGCCCCCCCCCCCCCATAAGCAACGCATTTCTCCAGCACACAAACGACTTCTATGTTTCTTCTGCAGTACCCAGGTTTCACTACCATACATCAGAGTAGGAACAATTACACTTTCATACACAGCCATGCAGGACTCTCTAGAGAACCCATCATTCCTGTGAAAACTTCCCAGAGCAGCTATGACTTTCAAAGAAGAATTCACTCGCCTACTGATTTCACCATCCAACTTGTTCTCTCTGTCAAACATGCTTCCTAAATACACAAACTCACTCACCTGGTCAATCACAGTGCCATTTATACTTACATTACATTCAGTGCTACCAGTTCCTCTCTCAAAGACCATAACTTTGGTTTTTCTCCCTTATTTACACTCAATTTGAATTTCATGCAAACTTCATACATCCGGGACAACATACCCTGCAAATCACTTTTGCTCTCTGCCAACAGGACAGTGTAACCAGCATACAGCAATCTGCACACACAGATATCACCAAGACATAAACCACTACTATCTATTTTGGCATTACGCATGCATCCATAAATATATTAAACAGCCATGGTGGCATTACACAACTTTGTCTGACTCCTGCACCAATAGAAAACCATTTTGATAAAACACCATTCACTCGTACACAAGCTCTACTACCAGCATACATGGCTTTTACACTATTAAGTAGATTCCCAGTAACACCATATTCATTCAATACCTTCCACAAAAGTGTCCTATTTACTCGGTCATAAGCTTTCTCTAAATTTATGAAGGCAGCAAAAACTTTCTTACCAACAGCCAGATACTTTTCAATCATCATGCGTAATGCAAAAATTTGGTTAGGGCAGCCTTTGCCAGGCATAAAACCACTCTGAACATCCCACACTTTCTCTGATGTAAGACCCCATACTTTTTCAATAACAACCTTACCAAACACTTTCCCTGGCACACTTAGTAGACTAATACCACGATAGTTCTTGCATTCAGTCTGATCACCTTATTTCCCTTATACAAGGGAACAATAATAGCATCCTTCCAATCCCGAGGGACCATTCCTAACTCCCAGCACAACTGGCAAATTTCAGTTAACCAGTCAATTACAGAGTCACCACCCTATTTCAACATCTCGGCAGTTATGCCATTAACACCCGGAGCCTTACCGTTCTGCAGAGTTTTTAGAGCTTTACACACCTCTTCTCTTGAGATCCCTCCTGTACTTTCATCCCTCACTGTGACATCATCTGCATCTGTCTCAGAATCGTCTTTGCTTTCCTGATCTAATAACTCACAGAAGTATTCACCTCATCTTTCACTTAACTCATTGGGCTCCCATATCATTTCCCCAATCTCACAACTTACAACTTTGTTTCCCCTATTTTTTCTGAGTCTCATGTGCTTCCAGAAAGACTTCCTATCTTTCCAGAAAGCCAATTCATGCATTTCGACCTTCTCCTTCCTATCTTTTGCCTTACTCTCTCTGGCGAACCAGCTTAGTAGCTTCACGCTTCTTACAGCGATATTCATCCACAGAAACTCTACCTTGCAACATCCCCAAATAGGCTTCCTTCTTTCTCTTTACTAGCATATTTAATCACACTATTCCACCAAGCATAACCTCTATTGTTACCAACTATTGTGGTGCCACAGACCTCTTCAGCAGCAGTGACAACACAGTTCTTAAAACATTCCCACTTCTTTTCTACATCCCTCTCACAAGATTTCAGATCCTTCAGTCGTTCTCTGAGTACATCAGAATAACGCTGATGATATTCTGGGAGCCTTTCAACCTTTATTCTTTCCATCCTGGGCCTCTTCCTTTTCCTTCAACCTACATTCAGTTTCACTCGTGACACTACCAAGTAATGATCAGAACCAACATACGCACCTCTCAGGGTGTCAACACCTAAGTGTTTCAGACGCTGATCATAGACAACAAATCTATCACACTCTTTTGACCAAGGGTACGGTTTTCCCAAGTATATGTGTGGATATACTTGTGGTTGAAAAATGTATTAGATACACACAAACCATTCTCAAGGCAGAGTTTAATTAATCTTTCACCATTATCATTCAAACGAGGATAATTAAACTTACCTAGAACATTGTCAGAAATTGCATTCTGCACAGCTGCTCTAGCATTGAAATCCCCTGCTATTATAACTTTTTCTTTAGCACCAAACTGGCTCAAAACAGCTTTTAGCTCATTACAGAAATCTTCCTTCTTATCAGAAGGTTCTGAGTCACAAGGAGCATCGTACACTACAACAATTACAATCCTATGAAGTTTCACTTTCAAATGAATCCAGATAATTCTCTCACTTATGCAACTATAGTGAATCAAGTTGTTCTTCATCACATGCCTGTGCAAATCAAGTCATGTATACATAGTTGTTTCTCACTAGCATTGATGATCATCCACATCATGGTTTGTTTTTGATGATTACCATATTTTCTGATTATAACACCACTGCACTAATCTCAATTTTACAAACATGCAGCTCTCAAATGTGGCTTATGGCCATTTCAGTAACATTATAAATTCCAGCTGTTGTTCATGATATATAAAAATCCACTTTGTAGTCATTTGTGATAAAACAATAAACTATGTATAAAGAAGGTGGAGTGCTGCTGACTCTTCACTAATTATTATCATGAGCTTTGCAATCTTGCAAGTGAAGTTTTAAAACCTACATGTTTACAGGTGACTAAGTAGCTTGGAAAGATCCAATTTAGTTTTTATTATCAGCAAATTTTGCGAAAAACATTCTAGACTGTCACTCACAGCAACTTTTCGTCATTTATTTAAAAACTATCTGCTAATGAACATTTTAAGATCAACAAAAAGAACAGCTATAAATATTATCTGAATAACAAACTTCTAAAATTAAAAAACTTAAAAAGAAAAACCAGGTACTTGAATTTTGCAACACCTGCACGATCAATAAATAACTTCTGTAATTAGGTGTAACTAATCATTTATTTTTTACTAGCCGAGCTTTCGCACCTCAACGGAGGGCTTTTTCAAGGCTTCATACAACTGTTAAGAATAAGTTACATGATTTGAAATATAAACAAAAGATAAACATAACAAACATTAAGACGGTCATGAATCTACTTTTGCGTGCATCAAATGCTATTGCATATTAATCATTCTTTCTGCGATGTCACATATTTGATTTTAAACTGATTAATACAATCGATAAAACGTTAATAAATATTAACATTCTACCCATCAACATTTCCCCCTTAATTTGGAACTTCGAAAGATACACTCTCATTACATATATTCGTCATAGACATAATTTTAATCGTTTCCCTTATTGCCGATTCATATCTTGTGGTGTATATTGCAACGTACTTTGTTTCGTCCCAATCAGGTCTCACCCCTTCAAATAGTACATCTCTTGTTAGGGCTGAAATAGGCTGTTCATTCTTCAAATTCTTTTTGTGTTCTTGTATACGAACCTTAATTGACCGTTTTGTTAGTCCAATATATAATTTCGTGGTTCTGTCTGGATATTTTAGGGGTACTGAGAAAATTCCTGCTTTTCCCAATGTTTCTCCTCTACCTTGCGAGCACTTATAGTTTTGCAATGAGTCATTCATTGATCCTGCTGTGCGGATACCATTACATCAGAATTTTTTTAATAAATTTTTGAAGAAAAAGGTGATTCTCGATACATATGGTATTGCTCCTACGAAACTCAATTTCTTATCATTCTGTGCTATGTCCGTTCTCTCCCTCACTCTATGTACTTGGTTTAATATTGTATCCATAGTTTTCCAACTGTATCTCACTTGTAACCCTTCATTCATCACGTTTTTAATTTCTTTTGTACAAAGGGATTCATTCGAACATACCAAGAACGCTCTATGAAATCGTGTCCGGAAGGCTGCCATCTTGTATGACCATGGGACGTTTGGACTTGAGCTAATGAAATTATTCATGGCCATCGGCTTGTAATATGCCTCCGCATTAACTTTCTTATCATTTCTTGTACTAATCAGCACATCCAGGAATGCAATCTTACCTTCTTCCTCAACTTTCATCTGAAATTTTATGTTTCTACTTAAGTTCAGCCTTTCCAAAAAGTTATCTAGTTCGGTACTCCCATGAGGCCAAATGAACAATACATCATCTACATACAGTATCTCCCCCATGTGGACGGTTTCTTGTCAAAAGTACTAAATATTTTGTTCTCTAATGGTCTTAGAATTGCTTCTGCTAATATCCCTGACAGGAGTGAACCCATGGGTGCTCTTATTATTTGTTTATAAACCTCATTCTTATGTGTGAAGTAATTGTAGTCGGTAACTACATTCATTGCACTCTCAATGCTTGTAAGAGCATTGTCTGTGTAGTGTCCCAAATTTCTAACCCAGTCCTTCAGGTTTTTCTTAGCCTCTGCTACTGGTATTGAAGGAAAAAGTGAACACACATAAAGGTTGCCCAATATACACATTGTGTATCTTCCTTATGTATACTCCAACCTTTGCTTTTGTGAATCAATTCGTTTGTGGAGTCAATGACCTTATCAGAATTTGGTAAATATTTTTTTCAAATATTTGCCATACTTCTTTCTACCAATTGTAGGGCACCATCGTTTTGATACAATGGGGCAAAGTTTTTCTCCTGGTTTATGGCTCTTCAGTCTCCCAAATAAATGAGATAGGCCTGATCTTGGGCAGGGGTAGAAAAATATTCTGAAATCTAGTGGCCTGCTAAATTTTTTGGTGGCCAGACATTGGACCAGCAGGGGGGGGGGGGGGGGTTGTATTATAATATCAAAGTCATATACACTTCTGTCCAAAAAATAATGCTTTCCCCTTCCTTTTCCTTTCCCCGTCAGCCTTTAGCTTATCTTTCCCAGGGGAAAAATAAAAAAACTATACTCACTCATTTTTTTTTTCTGGGGCCCAAAAATTCTTGAATTATTGTAATTTTAATCGTATTATCTGCAGACCCTGGGATTCCCACATTTTTTTTTTTTTTATCCTCACAGACCTGCCAACCTCTCAGAACCAAAAAACGTAACACTCAGATAAAAAATTGTAACACGACGCATGCTGATAATTTTTGAAGCCTATTTCAGCAATATAAATTCTTGATGATGAGAATGTAGGGACTTTTCCCCTGCATCAAAATTTTATTGAGAAACTAATTAAATCTAATCAGCAAACACTTTTGTGTTGTTAATTATTAGAAAAAAAAAATTACGATTACAGGAGATATCCTCACTCCGCCTAACTTCTGTTTTCGGAAATTTTGCGAGGCGTAAAACTTGCATCTTAGGAGGTCTGCAAGATGGTTTAATCGGGTTCTGGGGATGTCGTTTTTGTCTGCAGGACCAAAATAAATCTGCGATGTGCATCGGCCATTGCCGCGATTCTGCTATAGGGATGAGTACAAAATAAACCTGTGATGTACGTAGCCGCGATTCTTCTACGGGGATGAGTACAAAATAAAATCTGCGATGTACGTCGGTCGTTGTCGTTTTTTTGCTACGGGAATGAGTACAAAATAAACCTACGGTGTACTTCACCGTGGTTCTGCTACGGGGATGAGTACAAAATAAACCTGCAATGTACGTCACCGCGATTCTTCTACGGGGATGAGTACAAAATAAACCTGCGATGTATGTCGGCGCTATTCTGCTACGGGGATGAGTACAAAATAAACCTGTGATGCACGTCACTGCGATTCTTCTACGGGGATGAGTACAAAATAAACCTGCGATGTAAGTTGCCACGAATCTTCTACGGGGATGAGTACAATATAAATCTGTGATGTACGTCGGCTGTCGACGCGATTCTGCTATAAGGATAAATACAAAATAATTATGTGACGTACATCGTTCCTCGCGAGAAAAAAATACGATTACAGAAGAAATCCTCACTATGCCTAACTTCCGTTTTCGGAAATTTTGAAAGGCGGAAAACTTGCATCTATGATAGGGAGTCTGCAAGATGGTTTAATAGGGTTCTGGGGATGTCGTTCTTGTCTGCAGAACCAAGATAAATCTGCGACGTACATTGCCTGTCACCGCAATTCTACTACAAGGCTTCTGTCTGAAAAGGGAAAAAATGGGGGAAAACATGACTATTAAAAAAATCGTATTTTTGGCTGCAAAATCGTATTAGTGTACTGCAGCATGATTTATCATACTAAATACGATAAAATCGTAACAGTTGGCAGGTCTGTCTTCGTATAATCTGCCCTGGGGTATAATCCGCAGTGCGTGACATTCAGAAAAAAAAAAAATATATATATATATACGTGTGACACAAATGTTGACCCGGAAGCGGAATTTCCAACATAAAGACCCCTGAGTCCGAAGAAGTAAGAAAAAAACGATCTTATTAAATATAGAAATCAATTTTTAAAGGTAACTTTTTTAATATATTTTTATCTCCGGATATAAATAAAGCTTAGTAGCAGATATCGTGCTAGGATTTTTCAAAAGAGTAAAAATACTCCTTCACATTTTTTGAAAGAGTATTTTTCTTTCCAAAGAAGTAATTTTAGAGAACGAACAATTATTGCATTAAATTTTTAGCTAAATAATATTTAATATAAAAACAAATCATTAAATCTATATATAAATATGTCAACATGAATTAGCATGTAATTGAATTTCTTTTATATAAAATAAGTAAATCGTAATTTATCAAAATCTTACATATTTGTCTTGTTTTATCCATGAGGCTGCAAAACATTTTGTTTTGCTTTTGACAGACTGTACCAAAACTTGTGTGTGTGTTGCTTCACAGATTCAGTTTCTACACACTCAAACTTCAAAAAAGAGTTCTATTGTGGAGGAAGGAAATTAATCTACAGTCTATCTCAATCACAAAAGATAAAATAAATCTTCATTGGACATTGTGATGTGCAAGTTTAGTATTACAAACGCCAACTAATTTATTATTTTTGAGCATGTTTTCCTTCAGCTCTGAAAAAAAAAGATCTTCTTGAATTCTATGTATGAGATGTTTACAGTTCACATAATTGAGACTTGGTTGATTTAACCATTCTTCTGATATGAGGAATGTCCAGTTTCACCCTTTGCAACTATTTATAGAGGGAAAATAACATATAACAACAATTCAGGACAGTGGAAATATCGCAAAAAAAAATTTCGATTACGAAAAAATCTTTGCTCCGTCCAACTTCCGTTTTCGGAAATTTTCCCTCCGTTTTCAAGCAGAAACACAATCAGTCATCAAACAAAATTATATAAAAATGAGCAGAGGAATATTGCGAGGCAAAAAATTATGATTACAGATTAAATCTACAGTTCATCTAACTTCTCAAAAGTTTGAAAGACGAAATTCCATCCCCAGCAGGACCCCCCCCTCCACCGCAACCACGCACGCACCCCCCCCCCAAAATTATCTTCAGTTTTGAATACAACAAAGTCAGAGTTACTCTTTGAATCCGCGAAAGAAACTCGTGCCTAAAGTTTACAAGGAAATTTTTGCTCCGTCGATCTTCCATTATCGGAAAATTATTGTCTACACTATCAAGCTGAAATGCAAAGATTTATGCAATAAATTGATATTTAATAACAATACTGGACAGAGAAAACTTCGCGAGAAAAAGAAATTATGATCGCGGGAAAAAATTCCACTCCATTTAGCTTTCATTTTGGGAAGTTCTGAAAAACGGAATACCGCCCCACAGGCGAAAAACTACTTCCCCCCCCCCAATCCTCAGAAAATAAAACATTACCACGGTTGTTGTTTTTTTTCATCACTCTCAAGTATAACCGAAATGTGGAATTCCGCGAATCCGAAGAACAATCTCATGCCTAATTTGTAACAGTCTGCGATATGCAAAATGAACTGCTCATGCAACTACGCATGGAAGCCGATTCACAGGTTCATAAACTGATTAAGTTCCCGATGTATTAGATTGCAACTTTCAAAACTCTGAACGGTCCGTTTTTAAATCACGTATATTTTAAAAAGGATACGTTTTTAACGCGTGAATTTTGCGAGCGATCCAAAAACGGACCCAAGATTTTATATTTATACATTGGCGGAAAGTGAAAAAAGAACACCGAGAAGGAGACATCTGATACCAACGAAATTTATACAGCATAATAACGGAATACAGAGGATAACGTGATCAAAACATTATGGCAAAATACAGCTGTATTTGCTGGTAAACTGAAAAATAACATTTCCATGTAACATGGTTAGTACGAGGTTGAACCGCCATGAACTGCGTCACACTGTGCAATTCTGGCATGGAGTCTGTCGTACAGATGTTGGATGCAAGTTTGGGGTATTGAGTTCAAAGCATCCTCAACCTGGACGCGTAAATCAGGGATGGTCGTGGAGACCGGATAAGTCGTTGTCCCATAAAATCCCACACATGCTCAATGGGGGACAAATCTGGTGAACGTGCAGGCCATGGAAGTTGTCTCACACCCTGAAGTTCATGTCGCGTTGCACGTGCTGTGCGTGGGCGTGCATTATCTTGCTGGAAAACACCACGATGGACCGACCTTACAAATGGCACAACGGGCTGAATGATGATGTTTATGTAGGAGGTGCTGTTTAACGTACCCGGTACAAACACTAGTTGTGTACGGGAGTGATAGCTGATCGCTCTCCACACCAGGAGACCAGGTGTAGGCCCTGTGTGTCGCTGGCGGATGCAAGAAGGGTGGAGATGCTCTCCTTTGCGTCTGCGAACACGCATACGGCCATCGGAGGCTCCCAAGCAGAATCTGCTTTCATCGCTGAACACGACAGATCGCCATTGCGTTCTCCAGTGCAGACGTTGGTGACACCACTGCAGCCGTTCCTGACAGTGGGCTGGAGTCAGAGGTACACATGCCAGATGCACATATGCACGAAGTCCTGCATCCAGTAGACGGTTGCGGATTGTTCGCACAGTCACCTCAGGTGCAACGGCAGCTCGGATTTGCGTCGCAGTGGATGTTCTACTTGACAACGCCGCTCTTCTCATGCATTGATCGGCCCGCTCATCAGTTCATCTGTGACTCCCAGTTCCACGTCTTCTCGTGTGGGAATGTTCCTCGGACCATCTACGCCACCATCGTACCACCACCGATACTTCCCGTCCAATTCGCTCCGCAATACGACGACACGACCACCCGGTCTTGCGGAGTCCGACTAGACGACCTCGCTCAAAGTCTGATAACTGCTGAAATCGTACACGTCTTCCATGTCCAGGCATCACAGCTTCTTCAGGGTCTTAGTACGTGTTCGTACACCGACGACTGATTACATTCACTTCGCCGTACTCCTTAAATACCACCGACGATAATTTGCATATTATGCCGTGCTGTGGTGTAAGCGCTCACCGGTTGGTCCCGAAATTAACATCACACCTACGTAAACTCGACCCCATTAACATATGTAAATTTCATGATTGTCCGCCAATTCCTTCTTGGTGTTCTTTTTTCACTTTCCGGCAGTGCATATATTTATTCTTAAAATTCCGTAAAGAGGGAGACCCCCGCTTAACAGCTTTGTTTCGGCGGGAAACCCACCATCTAGCCCTGAAATGGCAATTAAGCGAACTTTAAAACAAGTTGCTTTTCACTTCCTCCATGCCAACACTTAACTGCACCATGCTGCACAGATACACTAGCGTCTCAATCCCGACGCGGCTGAATCGTTACCTCCGACCGATGCGCATGCCCATCGGTTGAGCTGCTCTGCCCTGAAGGCTGTTCCGAATGATTGCCGATAGCCGATAGCCGATCCCTAGCTGACTAGCTCGGCAATGGGAACCAAATCATGATTTTTTCAAAAACTGTGACATAAAAGTAAACATATAATTTCTTGATAAAAAAAAATGGTAATTTTTATGACAAAATCCCGGTTTAATCACCGATTATAAAAGGAAATTGCATATGGAAAAACAATGCATAAAAATACGCATTTCTAAATTTTAAAGCGTATTCGGCGTTTTTAAGGCGTGAAATACGCGCATAGATGCGTTATCGCGATCTCTGCTTAGTAGTAATTAAATTTTGTGTTCTATGGCATCCATACAGCACAAAAATTTAATCACACTAATGCAGTTCTAGAGTATTGCATTAATGATACAGTACAATTAATAGAATTACCTCTATACACTCCTGTAAGTTGAAAGTTTTTGGAAGAAATCCTGTTTTCAAAGTACATGAGTCGGCTTACACACAGGTCAGTAAAAAAAGTGGGCTGGACTTCCACGAATTCTCCCGCGGAGTTTGCTGACGAGTTTGTTTACGTTTTAGACCGCAGCTTTTCGCGTATCACTGTGCGCTAGTTTTCTGACCTTTTGAAAACTATTGCATACTCAGTTGTGCCCCACACTTGAAGTTTAAATTCGGCAGCATAACTGAAACTTTGCCTTTCCAATACATCATAAATAGCAATGAAGGAAAATATCAGCAGCAAAGACGTTCAAAATGGCGAAGGATGAATTAAACACAAGCAGCACAATGCATATGAGATCCAAAACATGGGATTATCAGCAAAAACGTTTTTTTTTTTTTAAATCGACTTTTATCTGAATCAGCGTACAATCCTCAGAACCTAAATTTGTAACTTTTTTTAGCAGATAATCTGCGGATAATATGACGAAAATTACGGTGCATGTTTTTAGTGATGTTTTCCATGGTGGCCAGGCAATTTTTTTGGTCGCCCTGGGCGACCAGGTGACCGCATTTTTTTACCCCTGCTCTTGGGACATGCGACAAATCTTTTGGCAGTTCTGGGAGTTTATATATATTTTTTGACATTTGAGATGAGTGAGTTTAACAGGTTTTTGGTTAATCTTTCGGATTTTGATTCAGCTATAAAGGTTTCAAGTTTTTTGTCATAATCGGCACAATCCATAATAGCTATTTGCCCTGTTTTGTCTGTGAGCATAAAACAAACTGAATTGCTAGTCCTCAGGTTCTTTAGTATTTTTCTTTCTTTGACTCCTTCCGTAACCTTCTGATCTTTCTGTTTTATCTCTTTTGTAGTCCAGCTGCCATTTGGATTCTCACTTCTTCTCTATGTTCCTTTGGGACGTCGCATTCTCTAGAGCCAGAATAATTTCTTTAACGCTCACTTCTTTCTGAAAACAATATTTCGGTCCTTTGTCTAATAGATTCTTTTCTTCTTCTGTAAGTTGGAGGATCGAGATGTTTATATAGAGAGTTTTTTTCGCTTCATTATTGACAATGTTTGGTTTCACCAATTTTTTCAACTTGGCTCTATATTATTTATTAACGTTTTATCGATTGTATTAATCAGTTCAAAATAAAATATGTGACATCGCAGAAAGAATAATTAATATGCAATAGCGTTTGATGCATGCGGAAGTAGATTCATGACCATTGTCTTAATGTTTATGTTTATCTTTATTTATATTTCAAATCATGTAACTTATTCTTAACAGTTGTATGAAGCCTTGAAAAAGCCCTCCGTTGAGGTGCGAAAGCTCGGCTAGTAAAAAATAAATGATTAGTTACACCTAATTACGGAAGTTATTTATTGACAGACATGGGTGTATAATATTTTATTACATACCTGCACGATGTCTAAAAATTATGGCATCACTGACAGCTAATTTGCATCCCACCACTCCAAGGAGAGAAAAAACAGATTTCCCCACGACCAACTTGCTCATGGTACAGTCAATGAACATGCAACAGGAAGAACCACAAAGTTGTATTCGCTTTCACTAAAGCCCACTTACTAGTGAAATTAGGGAGATGTATCCCTTTTTCAAAACATATAAACCATTCCATAGATGACAATCATATGCTAAACAAAACATTCTCTTGTTGATTCCCAATCAAATCAGTTAACCTAGTAAAGCAGGGTTTATAACATATATCCCACTGTGAAACACTCACTACCTTCTATCCCCTGCCCCATCTTCCATAAACATGGTGCATAGGATCTTTTTTTTTTTTTTTTTTTTTTGATTGGAGGTTTAACGACCACCGTGAGCAACTCAATGGGCTATAAGCAGTCGCCCGTCCCTAATTTAGGGTCACTGGTTCCAGGGAAGGGAGAGAGCCAGTGCCGTAAGACAAACACAACATCCATGCCTCACCGGGATTCGAACCCGGACCCCTTACGGACGAACGATCAGAGGCCAGCGCCTTAGACCACTGCGCCACCGGGGCGGCACATAGGATCTTTTATCCATTAAGAGAAGGAGTTTTACAATTACAAGGAAAGAGTGGCAACAAATCAGAAATGCCAAGTTTGACTGCTATGTTGAATTGACATGGAATGACTCAAATGCCCATTTTCTCATGTGCACTAAAATGGAAGAGAAAGAGGGAGATTTTTTTAATTTTCTCTAAAAGGTCCATTAGCAAATTATGGTAATTTTCAAGCAAAAATATAATTTACTTACTTCTTCCAAAAAATAAACATGTGTTCATAATCTTCCTCTGTACCAATAAAATCTTTTCGATCATAATGTGGTGTCATAATAGCACTCATTCTTCTGATATTCTGCAAATAAAAAAATAGCAAAAAAGAACACAAAGCTGCTTTACAGTATCTTAATTGAAAATTTAAAGAATTTATGGATGTTTGTTCCTTAGAGAAATACTGTTTAAAATAGTTATAACAAATTTACAGGTAATACTGCATCTATCATCTGGTCAAATATGTATATATAAAAGGTTGATCTAAAAACATTATACATGATTTTATGATAATTCATTATAAATTTTTTTATTATAAAGCTTTCTAGGTTTCTGGATAAAACACGTTCAAAAACACTTAAAATTCTTGGAACACATTTATTTTATAATTAATTTCTGAAAAAAAAACAATACTTTTGAAAAAAAATTGCTACAACACATAAAAACTATTACAAATTGTTCAATAAAACTATTAAAATTGCTAATAAAGAAGCTGATTCATACAGATAAAACCTTTTTGAGCAAGCTGTAATTCTAAATGTATCAAAACTAATGAAAAATAATCATCTGATGAATTGCAAAAATTAATTTGTTTACAGATGGCTAATATACTGCAAGAATAAGCTTGAATAATGTTATTCTCTAATGAATTTTCCAATTAACTGGAATCCACTGAATAGTTACACAAAAATTATTAGAACACAACGAAATTCTTTAGCATGTCTTTTGTAAAAAAAAGATCGTGCTTATGTTACAGGTTTGTCCGTCTGTCTGTAGACACGATATCTCTGCAACTAATAGTCTGATTTGAAAAATTCTTTTTGCATTAGGAAGCTTGAAATGTGCGAATGATGATCCTTTATTTCGTTTTTTTTTTTTTTTTTTTTTTGTACAATGCAAAATTTCGCCGCTAGAGGGCATAAATGCAAATGATATCAAATTCAAAACACATTCTAATCCATATATTTGCTTCAAAACATCCAATTAAAAAAATTCTTTTACTTTTTGATTCCATTCAAGTCGAAGATTATTTTAGGCATAGTCACTTTTTCAAGTTATGCGTATATTCTTCGCTAGGGAGCGAAAAGGTAAATTGTTTTTCCCTAAATACCTCTGCTTCCAAAACTCCGATTTGAAAAATGTTTCCTTCAGAGGATATAGCTCGTGATGGGAAATATTTTGCATATAATGTCTAATTTTTGGTATAAAATGGTTTGGCCACCAGGGGGCGTAAGGGTTGATTTGCGCTTCTAATGTATTTGCAGAAAAATCTCAGCTTCTTAAATCTCGATTGAAAAAATTCTTTCCTAGACTGATACTACTCACGTAGACAAACTTTTCTGGAATATTTTCTTCTTAAAATAATGCATGGTTTCTCTATCAGGGGGCGTAGATATATATCATGTTTTTGTCAATATCTCTGCTTCTAATGACCCGATTTGAAAAATTTCTTCTTTGTCGGGCACAGTTTCCGGTGTGACATGGTTCCAATATAATTTCAAAAAATTTAAATAATTAATTGACTTTCCGCTAGGGGGAGTAGAGGTAAATTGTGCTTTCCCCAATATCTTTGCTTCTAAAACTCCGATTTGAAAAATTCTTCCAGCACCGGATACAGCTCCTGGTGGGAATTCCTTTTAATTGTAATTTCTAATTTATTATAAAATATGGTTTGGCCACCAGGGGTGTAAGCGTTAAATTTCTGCTTTATAGATATTTGCAGCAAAATCTCAGCTTCTAAAAGCCTGATTGAAAAAATTCTCTCATGGACCAATACTGCACCTGTCGATAAACATTTGAGAATATTTTCATCTTAAAATAATACATGGTTTCTCTACCAGAGGGAATAGATGTCTATCTTATTTCTGTCAATATCTCTGCCTCTAAAAGTTGGATTCGAAAAATTCCTTCTTTGTTAGATGTCGTATCTGGTGTAAAATGTTTCTCATATAAATTCAAAAATTTTTAAGTAACACATAGACTTTCCATGAGCGGACGTAAAGGTAAATTGCGTTTTCCTTAATATCTGTGCTTTCAAAACTCTGATTTGAAAAATTATTTCTGCACCAGATACAGCTCCTGATCGGAAATTCTCAGCATATAATTTCTGATATTTGATAAATAATGGTTTGGCCACTAGGGGGCGTAAGAGTTAATTTCTGCGTCTGATGTATTTGTAGTAAACTCTGAATTCCTGATAACTCGAATGAAAAATTTCTTCCATGGACCATACCACTCACATCAAAAAACCTTTTGAAAATACTTTTTTTTAAATAATGCATGTTTATTTCGGGAGGGGGGCATAGATGCACATCTCATATTTGTCGATATCTCTGCTTCTAAGGGCCCAATTTTAAAAATCCTTTCTTTGTTGGAGAGCATTTCTGCTGCGAAATGTTTCTCATATAAATTTAAATTTTTTTTAACGCACAAGTCTACCACCAGAGGACCTAGGTTGACATTTCTGTTTGCAGCAATATCTGTGGGATTAAAAACCGGATTGAAATTTTTTTTTTCTTCGGTCAGATACTGTTTTCAATACCGGTTCCATTGATTTTGAATAGCTTTGGTAAATTTAATTCGCATCAGAAAGGACTCAAAAGACGTGCTAATTACACCCGAAAATTCGGTGTCATCTTTCTTGTTATATGTTTCATTTCATATAATGTATTCTACACAAAAAGGAGCCAACAGCATGTCTTAATTACTTGGAAGTAAATGACAGTCCTTAAACTGGTTCTTGTGGCATAATCTAATGACTCATTCAATGCAAAGCATGGCAGTGTTCACTAGTAATGTTAATGCACCTGTACATATGAAACCCAGGCATAGGAACACTTTCAGGGTCAAAATTATTGACAATAGTGAAAAAGTAGTGACACATTTTTTCACACATTATTTGAAATAATAAGCTTTATTACAATCCTGAATAAGGTCCTACTGCCTTTTTCTTATATAAAAATGTATAAGAAAAAAATTTCTTATATAAGAAAAATACAGAAGGAGTATTATTTTCGTGTACACCAAAATAATGCTCCTTCTGTTCAGAGCAGCAATGCTTGCTGATAAGTATATATATATCTTTTTTTTTTATTGGAGGTTGAACGACCACCGTGAGCAACTCAATGGGCTATAAGCAATTGCCTGTCCCTAATTTAGGGTCACTGGTTCCAGGGAAGGGAGAGAGCCAGTGCCAAAAGACAAACACAACATCCAAACTTCACCAGGAATCGAACCTGAAACTCTTTCAGACGAATGTTCAGAAGCCATCGCTTAGACCACTGCGCCACTGAGGCGGACTTGCTGATATGCTATACCACAGGATAACCAACGTGTGTAAGTGAGAGTATCAGTAGAAAAAACAGGTTGAAGATCAACATGCACTGGGAACAATGGAAGGAGGAATGAAGCGATACCATGAGCACAAATTTACATAGACATTCATGCATCCAAGTATTGTTAACAAATGTAAGTGAAGTAATTCTTACAAAGAATTGCATTAAAAATTAATACAACATACAGAAAACTTCAGAGAAAAAGAGAAAAAAAGTATACCTAAGCATGAGTTTCCCAAATAAATACTCATTAAGTGTATTAATACAATACAAAGAAAACAAGAAAAAAGTACTTTAGCACAGAGCTGAAAAAAGCTCTTAGAAATTACTCACTCTCTGGAAAAAAAAAAAAAAAAAAAAAGGACCCACAAGGAATCATCCAATCAAGATGAAAATTGGTAAGTGCAATGTACATGTACAGGAAAGGAAATTATTGCAAATCCAGAGCAGCTGGACCGTTTATTCGGATAAAACAGCCACATGACTGGAACAAATCAATATGTTGTAGAACATAAATGAGTGGTAGGCAATGCACATAACTAACAAACAAATTAAGAAGAAGGTAGTGTAGAACACGCTAAGTTACGTATAAAAGTTTAATGCAAATATATTCCAGCCATTACTATGGCCTTCATCAGTGGGACTACGATTGGTTTACATTGCCAGATTGGAAAGGCAAGTTTTGTAATGGTAACTCCGGGTGACGTGATGCAATGAGGGATTTCCAGATGTAAGGAACGAGAATGGGGAGCTCAGAGTCGCAATTTTTGGAAAATAAAATTTCCAAACTTTCTCTAAACCTCAGAGCATACCGATTTTGGAAGGGAGCCAACTTTTTAGTATCGGACCAAAGTGGAATAGCAGAAGTGTCAGCCATGGTAAGAAGAGATAAGGCAGATGAAGGTTTTCCAAATTTCACATCAGATTTGTGTTCCTAAAATCTTGAGAGAATTTTCTGGAATGAACTTCCTATGTACACCGTTAATTAAACGTTAGTCTTGATTGGAATTTTATACACTCCGGGTGAAGAAAGCGGAGAAAACCAGTTTCTACCAATAGCATTATTCCTTTCAATTCTCATACCTTCCACCAATATAAACTGTCAGCCCTCAAGTCTCTCATTCATCGAGCTCATTTGGTTTGTAACACTAAAGTTAATTTAACAAATGAATTTGCAAACAAATATATATACGATCGATGAAGAAACGGGTTTCTGTACGCCCAATTAATGTGAAAGACAATAAAAATAGAAAGTGAACTCCGTTTATTAGGCGTAGAAAATAAGGGAATCAAAGGATGCTAGCTTTCACTACCTCCGGGTAGCTTCATCAGGCATTTAGTAGTTAAAGATCGCAGAAGCAACTGGAACAAATGTATTTCTGAGAATATTATTAAATTAAAAATAAGTAAAACACTTGCACGATGTCACGGGTTGTTTGATCCCAGGGCCGGGTGGTCACGTGTAACTTCTAGGAGCCGGTGCCATATGAAAGGAAGGCTCGTGGTTACATCTTTGTTACACACATTCCGTCGCATGATGATCTCGATGGTTTCGCGAAGCGCAGTAGCTCTTGCGCTGACGTACGGTGCTAGTTTCTTAAAATCTCCCCATCTGGGAACTGCCCTTTCAGATGCAACAGCACGGGCTAGTGCCGTCGTAAGCTTTCCGGCCTTAACGTCCCTTTGGTGTTCAGAAAACGGATCTGGAAGGATCTTTTTGTCATCCCGATGTAGGACTTAACGGATGCGTCAGGATAATCCAAAGGAATAGCATAGGCTCCGGCTTCAGTGAGCGTAAAAGGTGATGCGCGTTGGTCTGCTGAGAGGATATCTGACAAAGGTCTAGGAGCTGTCACGCCGATTTCATAACCTAGCCTTCGGAGAGCATTCTTCAGGAAGTACGTTAGCCTAGGAACGTAGGGAACCGAACCCATGAACCGGGCTGGCTGTGCCGTGGGGTTGGCACGAGGCTGTGGGAGAGCAGTTTTTGCAGCCTTTCTTACTATTTGGTCGATTGCGATCATGTCGTATCCCGCTGCAGCTCGCCAGAATGAATGATGCGCACCCAGATATTAAATTCACAGCAGATTATGAGTCCGAAGGTGCATTACCTTTTCTGGATGTACTAGTAAGAAGATTACCCTCTGGTGCTCTTAGCACAGAGGTCTACTACAAACCTACCCACGTGGACAACCCCATACTACCTGACTCAGCAGGCCCGGCCGCACGCAAATATGCCCTTTTTAAGTACAGAGCAAAGCGAGCTTTCGAACTCTCATCGAACAAAGCCAAATGCGAGGAGGAGATCCATAGCATTAGAAACCTAGCGGCTGCAGCGGGATACTGTTGAAAAATTGCTTGGTGATGCTGCGACAGGAATGGCAACACAACAGGTCATACAATGTCGTCGACGTACTGTTCAGAACTCAGAACCCTCTTTTTTTTTTTTTTAAGTTAAAAAATATAACTTTTGTAACATTTTTTGCTTTTATGTTTTAAAGGTCTGTACTCAAAATGTTCAATGCACAAAATCATGTATCTCAAGTTTTAAGATGATGATGCTGAAATTGATATTAAATGGTATGATGATGAAATATGTACTTGAGAAATTTAGTGATTCTGCCATGTTGGTTTTTTTGTTAAAAGTTTTTTTGCCCTTAGTCACTAAACACCGGAAGCTAGTTCCATCAGAGGCATGCATTCCATCGCTGACTGTAAAACAACATTTGTAGAACTACATATGGTTCCAATTTCCGGACCTAGAGCATAATATAATTAAAGAAGTGATCAATATTCTTCTGTCCTTGGCACTCTGTAACAATAACACAACTTCTGGCGATTAGCAGTGAAATGAAAGACAACATGTGACGACTGTCTATTCCTGTAGCAGGAAATTCTATTCCAAACTTTATTTTTAAATTCAGTTGTTCGACCAGTGCAACTAGATTTTTTATTCCCCTGCCCAGGCCAATAATTTACAAGCTCCAGGCATCTCAGGCATGGTATTTTTCAAGCCCTGCTGTTGAATCACTTTGGTAAGATAATAACAAAATAACTAACTTTAGTAAGCTTAATAAATAACTTTGGTAAGATTAATAAAAAAGAATAATTTGTTGCACTTATGTATCTAAATATGAAACATTAATGGGAAATATTTTCTCTGAAGAATTAACATTGTTACTATCAATTGCTAAGCTAAATTTTGAAGTTTTTTTAATTTCTGGCATTTTGTGGCAGTAGGATCCAGCTATACTGTTAATAATAGCTGTTGTTTTCTTCTGTGCATATTCATATTTTTGGTGATGTTAAAGGACTGGTATAGTCCACCACAGAGATGAGCAAATAGGGTTCTATAATAAAAGTTGTAAACAATGTTTCTGCACATATTATGCAGACATCAAAACAAATGAAAATTAAGGGTTCAACGAGATGCTTTTACTTCAGCATTATCCTTCTGCCAGCAGCATGCTATTTACAATCACTTAAACCACCATGTTCAATAGTATAATCGATTTCACAAACAGAATAAAGGTGCATTTTGGATTTCTCACTTCAAAATAGGCCATTGCATCTTGTAACCATTGATTACACAATTGTTTTGATGTACTGCCAAAAAGAAATTTCCAACTTTTTCAAAAACAGCACTACACTACCATGAAAACTGCAATCAACTACATCCACTCCATATTTGGGGCCAAAACTTTCCCCCTGCATCATGAAAAGAAGCAATCTCACACATCTCCCTTCAATTCATCCCTCCAAGCCTCGTGCGAAGCCATTTTGGAGCAAATTTATCCTTGTTCAACTCGTCTCCCAAGTTCTGTTTAGCTCTCTGCTGTGCTCAGGGTTCGTACACTTTTGGGGGAAAAAAATTCAAGGACTTTCCAGGCCTTTTCCAGGACATATACAAAAATTCAAGGACTTTCCAGGCCATATACAAAAAAATTCCAGGATGATTATTATGCTTTAAAAAATAATTTGAACATGATACTGTAAAGTAATTTCAGTTTTAAGTAATAAAAATGATGAAAGATGCAAATGGATGAATGTGCTTTATGCAAATTGATCAAGTTTATCAAGCACAAGACCATAAAGAATAAATTCTGTTCTTATGCCCTGACCTTTGAATTCAAGTTGGATCATTTTCTACAAGGGTAGGTTTCTCCTCCCTGATAACATACCAAAACTTTGTCGCAATCAAACAGATTTTATGTGAGTTAACATTCCTAAGCTTGGAGAACAAATACTGCTCTTATGTCTTGGCCTTTAAATTTAATTTTGACCTTTTTCAAGAGGGTAGGTTTCCAGGTTGTACCCAACAGCATACTAAAATTTCGCCAAAATTCAACCGCTTTCATGCGAATTATCCTACAGACAAACCCAAAGCATAAACGTTTCTGCAACCATAGTTCAAAAGTGTTAGGAATTCCGAAAATAAAAGCATAACGAACAGCGCGAAAACTAGCTCATAAATAGAATATTTGAAAATACAGTATGCACTCTCAATTATTAGGGATGGTAGAGAGGAAGGGAATAGAACTGTCCAAAATTAGCATGTTTTCGTTGCGCTAGGGCGCTTAAGCACGGCTGAATTCCTTCAGATACCCCCAATGTTCAAATGACTGAAATGTGCTGATGTTCATGGAATGAAATGGTTGATCAGCTATGATGACCAAATAAAAGTTCGGGGGGTGGGGGGCTTTTTTTTTTTTTTTAGTTTATGCAACATTTTACATCACTCCAGTATTTATCTTGTCATCATCAACAATCGCAATGCAACTACCGCTTACGATCGCGGATATCAGCAACCGAAAATCTGCCATATCACTAAGTGATATAACTCATAGTATCCTGGATTCCCAGGGACAGGAAAAGACTCAGAAGAAGACCACATGGGAGATGGGTGGATGAAATTCGAAAGTATGCAGGGGTGACATGGAGGAGACTGGCACAAGACAGACCGTTGTGGAGGAAACTTGGGGAGACCTTCGTCCAGCAGTGGATTGATAATGGTTGACAATGATGATGATGACAGTATTGTAATTGAAAAAAAGGATGTGGAAAAAGAAACTTTCAGAAATTAAGATCATCAAGTCCTGCGTTTCAAAAATCCGTTTTCCTTTATAACGTTTAAAAACATGTTTTTGCTTTTTTACCTGTAGCGTAAATAAAAAAACTATGTTGATTTTTTTTTTATGGAATCAGACGTCCGTATGTCTGATTGTCTTCATCTGAGTTCACACGTTAGCTACTGTGTACAAGTAGACCTATTTTTTCAGCTCAAAAATATGCAGTTTTGTATATATTCACAGTATAAGTCATTCCTTATTCCCACAGAACTGAACTCAGCATATGCAAAATGAAGAACATCAAGACCCGCCCAACACTGTTTCAGATTGTCTGCTGTTTATATTCAAGAAATGCAAACACGGATCAATGGTGAATGCAGCAACTATGATTTTTATTTATTACCAAGAAAAAAAAAAAAAGAGCCGTGAAAGCTGTAAAGCTGAAACGGATATTTCTCTCAACCACCCCCCCCCCCTGCACAAAAACATTCCGATTAAGATCAAACAGCAGGAGGACGCGTCCACACACACAACCTTTGGAATGACCTGATGGAATGGCTTCTTTTCATTTGGCACATCGCCATAAATCACCACCTGCAGCTCACTGAACTGTCAAGTTGCACATTTCCTCCTTCACTTTAACTATAATAGAAATTGTAAAAAAAAAAAATGTTCCCCAATTTTCGACAAAATTAAATTACCAAATTTACGTCATGATGTTGCAATTTACTGAAATACGTTTGTTTATCTGCTGAATATTGCTTAAATCCATTGAAAACTTTTTAATTATAGACGATTTTTTTATTAAAACAGTAACTCAAGACGTCTGAATAAAAACGTATGTTTGTAATTCAAATAGAGTCCATATCATCACAGAAAAAAATTTAAGGATCACTCTGTTTAAATAAACCATGGCATCTAAAAAAAATAATTCACTTGCTTTTCCCGTAATTTATAATTACTGTTTCTTTTTTTCAATCCGATTATGCAACGGATTTTTTTTTTTTTTGCATCTGCTAAAGTTCCTAACGGAATTTGGCGAAATTTGCACTAGAACTTTATTGTGATGTATCTTAACTACTGTAAAAATTTTACTGTGTTATTTTCAAAATTCAGAAAAATGGATTTCTGAAAATATTCTCCTAGTCCTTTTGAGCTGTGGAAGTGATAAACAGGCGTTTGCTTTCTTCCCAACCCAAGGCTTCAGATCGGCGCTCCCAGCTGTCAATCAACCGTTGCTATGGTAACACCCTTTTGCTGGAGGCTCACTCTGTCCAAAGAGGCACACATAATAAAAATTACCAATGCTAACTTTTAAAGTTTTAAACCGATTCAATTGGAATTTTGGAAGTGAGCTTCTGTAATCCAATTACAGTGAATGTAAAAATTTCAGCTACTTTCGTGAAAAATTCGCAAAGATAGTTTTCTTATTTTTTATCATAAGTAGCGGAAGTCTCTTGAGAGGAGGGAGGGTATCATGCACATAAACAAGAAGAAGATGAATGTGTTGTTCAGGCATACTCCTCACTGGTGGATGCCAGCTGACTTGGTGCATACGCGACCCCCTGCAAATGCTAAATGCCTCTTCTTTCCCCTTCCGTTCTGAGTTGTCGGACGGACATCAAGCTCTCCTTCGACCTACTAGTAATCATCCAATTTTATTGCACTGGAAGTAGTGCCTTTTTTTTCTTTTTTTCCCCCAGCCAAATTAGGATTTGGTGCACGTCGGAAACCGCTGCCTGTGGTTTTTTTGAGAACAGAGAAAAGGAACTTTAAAAAATGAAGGGGTAACAGTAACACGATTTCCTAAAAGGGCATTTTTTTAAGTACTAATTTCAAATTTCAAGGCTTTTCAAGACAGCATTAAAAAAACACCGTTTTTCCAGGATATTCCAGGCCTTGAAAACGTAATCATGATTTTCCAGGACTTTCCAGGTTTTCAAGCACGCGTGCGCACCCTGGCTGTGCTACACTTTGTAAGCAAACTAGAACACATGCACAGACACAGTGCTAACAGTTTGATCTTGGGGTCACACAGCAGATGCCAAGAAAGAAATATCCCATTCTTTGGATGTTTGGAACTGAATGCTCACTGCAAATGCACATATTGAAAGATAGCTTTTAATGGTAGAGAAAAAAAATGTGGGGTGGGGGGGCTGACTTTAATATGTTTAAAGAATATGAAGCTTAACCTTTTGAAAAACAATGAAGTAATAAGGATAACAAAATCAACTTCTAATGACTGAAGTTTTATTGAAGTCTTGTCAGAAGCACATAGATTTAGTCATCGAAAACGGAACCACTCTACTTAAAGTGGAGCATTCGCATGCCTGCATTGCTGCCCTGGGGACCAAGTGATCAGAGGCACTGATTTCTGGCTAGTTGTCTCAGTTGAGCCTATGTTTGAGCTCTGGGTGACGTGTCTGCCCCCCCCTACCTGAAACCAGTTGTCCCAAACTAGGGATGGACAAGTGTTTATAGCCCTAGGAGTTGCCCACGGTGGTCACTAAACCACCATGAGGCACTTTCCAAAAGAATGGGCATATTTTTTGAAGTGCTAGATCTCACCTTCTTTGGAGTGAGTGAGCCACCATGCCTTCTATTGTTTTGATTCTGGAATACAATGTGTGCCCACATTTCATGTACTGTTACAAATCACTGGAGAAATTCTTTTGGATTGGCTTTAAACAGCACAAGATTTCTTTGTGACATTTTTGGCCTGATCGGCTTTTGCTTAGGTGTCAAGAGTTTTGGGACCTAACAGGCAGCAGCCTTTGTCGTTGCCAGATGTTCTGTCAGAATATGATCAAAAGCTGTTTTTTACGTGTGCAATGTCTCACTAATCTGTGTGATTTTTAAACGTCTTTTTGCAGCATTGTTTCGTTCACCTTGTCTACATTTTCTTCAGTGATAGCCTCAGAAGGGCTGCCTGAGCAAGAGCCATCTTCCACACTCGTTTTCTCGCACTTGAACTTTGTTGCTCACTTCTTTACAGTGCTGTGTGAAGGGGGAAATCTCCCCAAGTGTTACCACCATATCTTCATGGATATAATTTGGCTCCAATCCTTTTTTTATGTAAACACTTTATCACAGGTCTGAGCTCTTGCTTCTCTATTTTTCTTTCCTTTGTTCACCTTCTCAGGCGTACAGAAAAATAACAAACATAACTATTAAGTTGGGAACTGGTCTATAGGCATGTAAACACTTATATCATCATGCAAAATAATACTAAAAATAATAACAATTGCGAATCTACTTCTATTCCATGATGGTTGGACCAAGAACTTTTGGGACACCCTACATATTATCACCTTATATCTCACAATAGGCATTTGGAATAAAAAAAGGTCTGTGAAACTTTTAAAGCAAATCCTTAATATCTCATGATAATTAACACAGCAATCGGACATCGCCGAATTGACTGTAATTACTGTTTCACACATGAATTAAATCACATCAGAAAACTTGAAAATTTTGCCGCCGTGGTGCGGGAAACGAACCCACATCTCCCGATTTACGTTCGAGCTACACGGCGTCGAAATTTTCAAATTTTCTGATGTGATTTAATTCACGTGTGAAACAGTAATTGCAGTCAATTCGGCGATGTCCGATTACTGTGTTAATTTTCATGACGTATTTACCACATATTATGAGAAGAATAGTTTTTCAACTCTGAATGTCTTAATATCTAATGAAAAAACGGGATATGGGAGGGGGATATAAACCACTGACTGTTCTGAATTTTTAGCTGCAGAATATGCATTTTCCCCTAAGGATAAGAAAAAAAACCAGATTTTTTCAAGAAGATGGACTAACAACATCCAGAAACTTGACACTTGGTGATCCAAAATCAGGAACACAGCAAGAATTTTTAAAAGAAACTCTTATGTAGGGCTCTGTATGGTATTTAATAAACAATCTTACATATCTACCATTGTCAAATTATAAAAAAATCCCACAATTCTGGTTTTTTTGGGGGGTGGAGGGGGAGAAAGAATGTATAACAATTGAGAAATTAAAAAAAAATCATTCCAATCACAAAGGTGGCATTCCCATTCATTTACAGGAAAAATAACAAAAAAATAAACAAATATGAATGTTTGATCACTTTATTCAGTCTTCATTAACCCTCACCAAGTTTCCAATATTTTTTATGCTTTGTAAGCAATGCTTAAAAAACAGACCGACTGATCAATTTCTGTATTGAACACTGAATTTTTGCACTTGCGTTAGTTTAAAGCTTGCAAATTACATCCTATAATAGTTTTTACTTCTTACTTATTTTTTATTATTCAATAACTTTCTATAAAGTTGTTAATGGCTACAATATTTTTTTTACTTCCATTTTGAGCTACACATCATCAATCACAATTGACTTTCTTTACCTCTGAACTGCACTAAAATCTAATTTAATTGAAAAAGATGGACTTTTTTAAAGTCTTTTCAAATCCCCTACCTCTTTAAAAAATGAAACCAAAATCCCACAAAAAAGTTCAAAAAGTTTTCATGTAAGTGAGCTTAATTAAGAGAAAGGTGCTATGGCACCTTAAATGGAAAAATTAGATGATCTCAGGTCTCACAAAATATATATATATAAAGCTTAACAAAATGTAAATAGAAAGCCTAAAAATTTTGACAAAAAAAAGAAAAAAAGAAATACAGATATGCCCTAGGAAGGCTAGACCAAGTGAGAAAGAATAGACTAATAATTAAAGCCCGGAAGTTGAGGCAGTAAAAATGCTAAAAATAGGCAGGCAAATAAGCAAAATAAAGCGTCAAAATAGGCATCAAAAATAGGCATTTACAGAAGTGGTCGAAAAATTCTGAATCATACACAGGTGTTAAGCTGAATTGGCAAAATCGTTTATCAGATTATCACTTACTTATTTTTGCGGTTACACATAAGTACTACGTGTTTTTTTAAATGTTCGAACGTGAAACTCTGCCTTCTGCCACTTAGGATATGTTTTAGAAGCAAAAATGATCTTTCAACTTCTACGGAGGTAATGGGAGCGTATTTGAAACATGAGGCAGTTGTAGGATCCATTTCAATAGAAGTTGAACTTTCACCTTGGAGTATTTCAGCGATGACTTTGATTTTCTCCAAGTCATTATTTGCTGAAAGAACTCGTTGACATTTTTCACTCACGATTTGACCCTTTCTCCCGGGAACACATTTAATTGTACTAGCTACATCATTTAATATTTTCAAGGCATTCACAATAATGTTTCGTTCCTTTTTTCCAGCAAAGTAATCATATCGGGCAACTGTGAAAAGTGAGCTTGAATAAAAATTAAATCGTTACGAATGGAATCTTTAGCTAGTATCTGTTGAGCATTGCGTATTGCGCAGAATTCATCCTCTTGAAAACTGTTAACAATTTCAGCAATCTTGTTCAAATTATTTGCGTAATATACAGCGGCTGATATCCATGTTCCCCATCTTGTCAAAATCGGTTTAGGCGATAAAGCAAGATTTGGTTCCATCTCTTTGAATAAGTGAACTCGATGAGGAGCTTTAAGGAAAATTTTCTTCACATTACTCACTAATGCATCAATATCTGGAAATAACCCACGTACTTCCTCCGCTACTCTGTGGAGAGCATGAACCAAACCAGTTAAATGAAGCATTTTTGGAAAGAGAACTTTCTGGCTGTGGGCAGCCTTTTTCATATAAGGAGCTGCGTCTGTTAAAAACAATAGTACATTTTCATACTTTATTCCGCCAGGCCAAAGAAGAGCTAATGAAGAGGCAAAAAGCTGAGAAATCATGCTATTATTTGTTTTTGGAAGTTGTTCTGATGTAAGTAAGTAGATAGTTGAGGGCTGAGCAGGTTCCATTGTACCTATAACAACATTTGCCACATACCTTCCCGTGGCGTCTGTTGTCTCATCGATACTGATCCAGACATTTTTATCCCCGACATCTTCTCGTATTTCTTTCATTATACTGGCGTAGCAGGAATCTAAGTATGTTTTCTGCAAAGTTGCTTTGCACGGAATATTTTTCTTTGTATATTTCTCCAAAAAATTCTTCAGTGAATTATTTTCCAGCTTCCACAAAGGTATTCCACCATCTATAAAAGCATGGCACAAATCACTTTCAAACTGTGACTGCTTGCTCGAAGTAGAAGCGAATGACGAAATCAAACATGTCTTTTTTTCACCAATCTTCCGAATAACAGCAGCTTTATGTTTAGCTGTTGCCAAATGTTGTGAAATGAAGAATTTCTTTTCGTCATTCAGTTTCGTATCGCAAATTTTACAAAACAACACCATTTTATCAGTGGACAAGATATCACTTTCATACTCTTGAACATACCGACTTAATTTAGCACTGGTTGAAGAAGCAGTTTTCGGCATTATTGTTTCACTTGGACGCAAGGCGAGACCTATTAGGGGTAGCGAACTAACAGAATCTTCCTCCCTTGTTTTGCACTTACGTTCAAGGTTTTATGTGTGTACGTGCGTTCTTGGCTTTCACTTGATTGGTTACAATGTTATCTGACTGGATTCGGCTACTTCCGCCGTGCGCAGAAATTATCATCTAGGATTCTAGGGAGAGCAAAACATAAAATGAGATGCCGACCATCGCAGACTCTGCGCATGCGTCTGCCACCGCTGCTTAAATTGGAGCACCTCGTTTTGAATGTACCGATTGTACTCATGTTTACTTTCAGACGTCTGCCGACTGTGATTTCATTTTAGAGAAAATGCCACCTACCTTATGGTTTGTACACCTATACCCTCAAAAAAAGTTTTTAAAAGAAATCAATAACTTAAAAAAAATTACGCGTTTATCCGGAAACACTACGTACTCCATGCTAGATTGTTATCAAAGCTTTGATTTTATCGCATTCTTAAGAAGAAATCATTTTTTAATAGTGCATTTGTTGAGTATAGGCAAAAAAAGGCATTAAAAACATAAAAAAGGCATTTTCTTCAAATATGAGCCGAAAAGGCAAAAAAAGCATTTTAAGGCATTTTGCCTCAACTTCCGGGCTTTGCTAATAATAGACCAATGTCTCTGTTTGCTGGTTAACAGTTTTTTTTTTTTTTAAGTGCTACATCAATATTTTTCTTTCACTTGAAGAAGAAGTGGAATGCTTCCTAGATTCCCATTGCACCAAAACTATTCCATATAATAATTTACACATTTCTGAGAATAGACTTTAAAATATAACCAATGAAAAACCTAATACAAAAAAGAAAAAAAGAAAAAGTATTATGGCCAGCTGTTACTTGATTACCTGAAATATAAAATAAAATAAAAAAAAATCATAGAATGACCACATAAGTATTAAATGTAGTATTCTCCCTGCAGCGTTTCTGCTGGGCTGCGTGTCCAGCTAATTTTCCTACCACCCAGTTAAATTTCCTTTAATGAATGTTTTTACAATGCACATAATAGTAAGTGGAAAACTTATTCCCAAATACGCCATAAATATTGGTGTAAACTGGCTGAAATCTGTTGAATGATTTATTAGTATGAACAATTTTTTTATTTATGTACAGTTTTTTAATATATGTACAATATTAGTATAATAGTCATAAAATATATTAATTTTTTAATATTGTTTATCATGTTATGTTACATTAATGCCTACCGCACCACTCAAGATATAATAATGTTATAATAAATACAGGTATAATAATGTTAAGCAAAACAACTTTTTTTTTTTTTATTGAGGAAAAAGTCATTAAAAGTACTACCCAGCTAAAATTTCTTGCCTCTCAGCTGTAAAAAGAACCTAGGGAGAACACTAAAATGTGCATGCTTAATGGGAAAAGACTGGACCATACAGTTACCATACATTCATTCCTTAAAAAATTTATATCATGATTCATGATACACTGTTACATGAAAACCACGATTCAGTTTACATACCGAGGATTTTGCTATGAACTCAAACAGCCTGTCCTTTGTAGGCATGATGTGATCTGAAACACAATAAACTATTTCATTATTAATAAAATGAAATGGACAAAAAACTGTTTGCACAATATTTTAAAACAAAACATACACAAAGCAATATTTAAAAGAATGTGATGATGAAGACTAAGAATTACATGTACTAAAAAAAACTACAAATGTTTATATATAATTTACAAACTGTGATGTTGAGATAGAATAAATTAGCAACATTTGTTCACAATTAAATGTTATTCAACATCAACTATAGTTTCGCAGAACGCTTGGCTCGGCATCATCAGGACAAATGGAACGTAAACATTCAAATCATTGTGACATCATTCGAGTTCTGACAGTCACGGATTCTGGCAAGTTGTTCCCACGCACTTGAAAGAAATGGAGTAGATGTCATGTTGTTGACAAGCCGTGAAGAGTTGCAGTACATGTGGAAAGCTTCTAATGTATTAAGCTTGATAGCTGAATCAGATTTATCAATAAGCATAGTGTTTTCAAACAAATATTTATGGTTATTTTTGTGACAATGTTGGGCTATAGAAAACTTCTGCAGTTCACAGTTTTGTAGGTAAGTCTTGTGTTCTTTCACATGAAAATTTAAAGCCCTGCAAGTTTGTCCTATATATGAAAGTCCATATTCACAAGGTATCTGATAAATTCCCCACAAATTTTTGTATATAGTATTTCGATGTGTGAAAATTCTCTTTGTTTATGGATTTGAAAACAACTTTGAAATTAAAACTTTGGAAATTCAAAAGCAAATCTGAGGAGCAAATGGGATAACATTTGCTCACTTGTTCAAGACCTAAAAGTTAAAATCTGAGAGTAAATGTACATTTTTCATAAAAATACTAATGAAAATTAAGTTAAAAACTGATTTCTATGAATTATGATAATGATAAAATGCATAATGTTTAATACACAGTTACACACTCTTTCTATGATTGAATAGCAAATAAAAGCATGTATAATAACAATGAAAATTGTTATTAAAAGTGTGATCTTCACTGCTATAAATTACTGCAATACATATATGTGAAATTATCTCCTAAACATAACTGTTGCCCAATTCTTTGTGTTCTCATGCATGATTTTTTATCTCTATGATTTATTTATAAATACCATAATGTAAACACCCATTATGGTCAGCATAACATACCCCAAAACCAATCATTTTTATTAGCAAACCCTTGTCCACACCATAAAAAAATACCATAGACTTCTTAATCATGCAGTAATTCTTATAATAAGTATATAAGTTGACTACATTTACCTATAAAGGCGTATTAGTAACCTATTGGCATATAACACATTTTCAAGGAAAATTTTTGGAACTATATTACATATCTTCATTCAGTACTATATAAAAGCCACTTAAATGTCGATGCCCAAGAAAAAAACTACAACAAAATATTTGTCAAATTAAATCGTCATTACTTCACAAAACAGATATAGAGCATTACAAAAATCAAAATTCCGCGGGTTACTTTTTACTCAGGTTGTAGCAACAAAACACAGTCACAGTTAAGAGTTAATTGACAGGCAGTTATGAACAAGGAGGTTTATGAAGCCTGTGCTTGCCGCCCCGGTGGCGCAGTGGTCTAAGGCGTTGGCCTCTGATCATTCGTCCGTAAGGGGTCCGGGTTCGAATCCCGGTCAGGCATGGGTGTTGTGTTTGTCTTACGGCACTGGCTCTCTCCCTTCCCTGGAACCAGTGACCCTAAATTAGGGACGGGCGACTGCTTATAGCCCATTGAGTTGCTCACGGTGGTCGTTAAACCTCCAATGAAAAAAAAAAAAAAAGCCTGTGCTTCTAGGACGACAAAAAAAAACAAGCTGTTTTTTTCGATCGTTTGCTCTTTCGACTGTTTGCTGTGCTCAGCATAAGGACCACCCCCAGCAGCTCTGCTGGCTATAAATACGTTTTTTTCATTTGGAGGGTTTGAGTTTGACGACCATACTGAGCATCTTCATGGGTTGTAAGAAGTAGTCCGTCCCCAATTTAAGGCCACTGGTTTCATTGAAGGGAGAGAGTGACGGCCACGGAGATAACCTCAGGTTCGATACCAGGCAGGTACGAACGCTCGAACCACTAAATATCCGCCGTGCGTCGGATGGGCACGTTCAGCCGTCTTACCCCGGTACTGGCCCTCCCGGTAATAAATAAGGTCGTCTTCCTCCCCCTTTCTACCCCGCTTCCGTGTCATTTTCCTATCGGGCACTCTAGCCCAGTCGCCCCAGTGGCGCAGTGGTCTAAGCGATGGCCTCTGATCATTCGTCCGAAAGGAGTCCGGGTTCGAATTACGGTGAGATATGTATGTTGTGTTCGTCTTACGGAACGGACTCTCTCCCTTCCCTGGAGCCAGTGACCCTAAATTAGGGACGGGCGACTGCTTATAGCCCATTGAGTTGCTCATGGTGGTCGTTGAACCTTCAATCAAACAAACAAATAAAGCACTCTAGCCCAAACCTCTTAGCTTCCTATTTCTAAGGGTTGTTTAAGACCTGGGGTCAGACACTCTCTTCCTAAAATCCTCTACATATGATCTGATCTGACAAAATTGTTAGCTATATCGTTTATCAGTGCCGTAAGATAAAAACAACATCCATGCCTAAAAGGGATTTGCCGCACCGGTGGCCCAGTGGTCTTTTTTTTTTTTTTTTTTTTTTTTTGATTGGAGGTTTAACGACCACCGTGAGCAACTCAATGGGCTATAAGCAGTCGCCCGACCCTAATTTAGGGTCACTGGTTCCAGGGAAGGGAGAGAGCCAGTGCCGTAAGACAAACACAACATCCATGCCTCACCGGGATTCGAACCCGGACCCCTTTCGGACGAATGATCAGAGGCCATCGCTTAGACCACTGCGCCACCGCGGCGGCAGGCCCAGTGGTCTAAGCGATGGCTTGTGATCATTCGTCCGAGATGGGTCCGCGTTCTTTTTTTTTTTTTTTTTTGATTGGAGGTTTCACGACTACCGTGAGCAACTCAATGGGCTATAAGCAGTCGCCCGTCCTTAATTTAGGGCCACTGGTTCCAAGTAAGGGAGACAGCCAGTGCCGTGACACAAACACAACATCCATGCCTCAAAGGGATTTGAACCCGGACCCCGTTCGGACGAATGATCAGAGGCCATCGCTTAGACCACTGCGCCATAGGGGCTGCTGGATCCGGGTTCGAATCCCGATGAGGCATGGATGTTGTGTTTGTCTTGATGCACTGGCTCTCTCTCTTCCCTGGAGTCAGAGGTCCTAAGTTAGGAACTGACGATTTTTTTTTTTTTGGTTGGAGATTTAACGACCACCGTGAGCAACTCAATGGGCTATAAGCAGTCGCTCGTCCCTAATTTAGGGTCACTGGTTCCAGGGAAGGGAGAGAGCCAGTGCCGTAAGACAAACACAACATCCATGCCTCACCGGGATTCGAACCCGGACCCCGTTCGGACTAATGATCAGAGGCCATCGCTTAGACCACTGCGCCACCGGGGCAGCGACGGACGATTGCTTATAGCTCATTGAGCTGCTCACATCGATTAAAGTGGTTCCACCTAAAATCTCTGCCTCATGTTTCTAATGGTAAAACGCCGCCCCGGTGGAGCAGTGGTCTAAGGCGCTGGCCTCTGATCATTCGTCCGTAAGGGGTCTGGGTTTGAATCCCGGTCAGGCATGTATGTTGTGTTTGTCTTACGGCACTGGCTCTCCCTTCCCTGGAACCAGTGACGCTAAATTAGGGACGGGCGACTGCTTATAGCCCATTGAGTTGCTCACGGTGGTCGTTAAACCTTCAATCAAAAAAAAAAAAAAATTGGTAAAACTTCTGTACATATTTTCTTCGCAATTAATGTATTCCCAAGTACGAACATTTGCACATCGATGAAACTATCTTTAAGTTATAGCATGGGATACTTAATATTTGCTAAAACATAACCATAATTATATTAAAAATTAATCATTTTTTTCAGTAGTGTTCAGACCTGTTAATAAATGGCGCGACCTGTAAATTGATGACGTCAATAGATGAAAAAATGTTGGATTGCTTAATTATCGTTATGTTTCAGCAAGCATTAAGTATCCCATGCTATAACTTAAAGTTAGGTTTATCGATATGCAAATTTTCAATTTTGGGAATACACTAATTGTGAAAAAAATATGTGCCGCCCCGGTGGCGCAGTGGTCTAAGCGATGGCCTCTGATCATTCGTCCGAACGGGGTCCGGGTTCGAATCCCGGTGAGGCATGGATGTTCTGTTTGTCTTACGGCACTGGCTCTCTCCCTTCTCTGGAACCAGTGACACTAAATTAGGGACGGGCGACTGCTTATAGCCCATTGAGTTGCTCACGGCGGTCGTTAAACCTCCAATCAAGAAATCAAGATCAAGAAGAAAATATGTACAGAAGTTTTGCAATTGGAAACATAAGGCAGAGATTTTAGGTGGAACCACCTAAATAAAAAGAATAAAATAAAAGAAAAAAGCCTGATTCTCAGATGCGAGAATCAGGACTTTTATAGACAGCTGTTGAAAGAGAAGTTTGATTACCATAGGTTTTATGATTGTTGCAATGTGATAAAATATATAATTGACCGCCCCGGTGGCGCAGTGATCTAAGGTGTTGGCCTCTGATCATTCGTCCTTAAGGGGCCCGGGTTCGAATCCCGGTGAGGCATGGATGTTGTGTCTGTCTTACGGCACTAGCTCTCTCCTTCCCTGGAACCAGTGACCCTAAATTAGGTTCGGGTGACTGCTTATAGCCCATTGAGTTGCTTCTACTCCTTCAAATGAAATAATTTACAATAGTATTTAACATTTTGAAGTTTCTTTCATACTTTTTTTTTTTTTTATAGGAGGTTTTAACGACCACCGTAGGCAACTCGATGGGCTATAAACAGTCGCCCCACCCTAATTTAATTTATGTTGATTTTTTCCAGGGAAAGGAGAAAATCGGTGTCGTAAGATAAGCGCAACATCGATGCTTCACGGGATTCGAACCTCCAATTAAAAAAAAAAAAAAAAAAAGAACCCGGACCCATCTCGGATGAATGATCAGAAGCCAGCGTTTAGACCACTGCGCCACCAGGGCGGCATTTCGATCTTGCTGTAATCTTTTTTCACACAGGGAAATGCGAAAACCTTACTGCCGCAGGCTTCTGATCTTTCGTCCGAGATGAGTGCGGGTTCGAATGCCGGTGAGGCATAGATGTTGCGTTTGTCTTACGGTACTGGGTCTCTCCTCCTTTTAACGAGTTGCCTTAAATAGGGTACGGCAACTGCTATAGCTCATCCATAAACAACAACAACAACAACAAACATTTATTTCACTATTACCTAGAGTAAATTTACCGATGCAATTATATCCGAAAGCCATATTGCCGCCGCGGTGACGCAGTGGTCTAAGGCGCTGGCCTCTGATCATTCGTCCGTAAGGGGTCCGGGTTCGAATCCCGGTGAGGCGTGGATGTTGTGTTTGTCTTACGGCACTGGCTCTCTCCCTTCCCTGGAACCAGTGACCCTAAATTAGGGACGGGTGTCTGCTTATAGCCCATTGAGTTGCTCACGGTGGTCGCTATACCTCCAATGTAAAAAAAAAAAAAAGCCATATTATTTATTACGAAATCCTTGAATAAACACAAGTTGAAATTTTGAATTTTTTTTTCTGCGTTTGAAATTTCCGAGCAGGTTTTTAAAATTTGTCCTTCTCCCTTGTTTGTTTGAAGAATTTTTTAAATCAATGCGTTATGGAGGCGTGCGGAACCTCCTTGTTGCGGAAAGCATTACGTAGGTTAATGCCGGTTAATGCACCTTCTGCCATTCGCTGCATCTGCGCAGTAGAGGCCGAGAACCGCCAAAATTCTGATATCTTATGGCTGTGTGGTGTTAGGCTTCTTTAGGGTTCTGTGTGTGAGTGTGTGATTGAAATCTGTGTGAATCTTCTTCAGGAATAACTGATTTCAAAGGTAAATATTTACATTTTAATTCTTATGGAGTGTGAACTGTATTTTGTCCTGTATGATTGATTGATAGTGTTTGTTGTAGTTTTTCGTAGATAAACCGGCGAGATTCTGGATTAGGGGCACATGCCGGTTTGTCATGTCCTTATTGTTTGAGTTTCTTTGTTCCTTGTGTATTGAACACCAGAACTTAGTTTTGGTAAAAAAAATGTGGACTTGATATTTAATTGAAGTTTGCTGTCGTGTACACTCGTGTAATTGGTAGAATGTAATCCGTTTCGGATTGCAATGAAATTTCGCAATTTGAATCCAGGTACAGGAAAAAAAAAAAAAGCTTAAGTAATGTGTTACCACAGTAGTTTGTTTGTCTTTCTGTATTTGTCTGCTCGTACTATAGGAAAGGAGTTTCATTCGAAATAGAGTAATTTCTGTCAGATTTTGACATTTGCAGATTCTTTTGCCGTTCTGAATGGTAGAAGCACTCAAGTATCGCTTGTTCGTCCGAAACACGTTAACGACGCAGTTCATTATTACGCATTTTCGTTTTCCAAGTGCGTGTCTTATCGCATAATTCTTAGGCTTAGCCATGCTCAAATGTAAGGTGTTCAATATTTGTTTTGCATGAGTCGTCAGAAATGTCAATGGCACTCTGATCTGATTGCAGATCCCATTGGATAACCCCTCTGCAGTCATTCCTTCCAGTATTTTAACGAAAAGAAGCTGTCCTCCGTTTTTACGTATTTAGAGCTTACTAGTTAGTTTTCCACAATACCAGCTTTCTTCTGCTGTATATTTGGAATTAGGTTTTCAACAGTACTTTTCAGATGCATCAGATTTCTTCTTTCCACTTCTTAGTTTCATCCATCACTTCAGTTGGCTAGAACAAATTTGGAATATCTATAATCAGTAATTTCTACAAGCTAAGTGTCTATTTTCACAAGCTATATGAGAAATCCAAGCTTATCTTGCATTTTGTCAGTTGCAGAACTCCCACTTTTTATTGATTCCTAGTTCTAAAGAGTTATTTAATTCTTTGTTTTCAGTAGATAAGAATCCATATTCTCCAAGACGAGTTGACTGATATGTGCATTAAATCAACATTCGGGGTTAAATGGATAATAAATTCTTGTGATCTCCTTGCAGCCATGCATGTGTGTATGAAATAACAGCGGTTGTTCTGGCTTTTATAAGGTTTTGGCCAAATTCAATTTTTTTTTTTTTGTCAAATGTAATCTTAAGTATTGCCGAAATGATTTTTCTTTTGCAAATTGTGAAGAATGCGATAATCATTGTGACCATGCATTATAATCATAGGACAATGCATTATGAGCATCTGTTCAGATTTTTTTACTGAATAGGTGCCACTGTGGACCTAAAAGATTATAAGTAGTTAGTTGCCTGTCCCTAATTCAAGGCCAATGGTTCTCTTTTAGTGATAGAACCTAAGTTCTAAGACACGCACATCGCCCATGAGGCTGTAGTAATCCCTACCCAAATAAACCTGCCTGGCAGATTTAGTTCCTTTTTAAGTGTCAAATGTAGATTTTCATCCAACATACAGCATTGTACATGGAACCTTGGTGATTCATTTTTCTAGGAAATGGGTATAAATAATGTATGAGGCAGTGGTCTAAGTGATGGCCCCTGATCATTCGTCTAAAAGGGGTCCAGGTTCGAATCCCAGTGAGGCATGAATGTTGTGTTTGTCTTATGGCACTGGCTTTCTCCCTTACCTGAAACCAGTGACCCTAACTTAGGGATGGGCTTGAGTTGCTCATGGTGGTCGTAAACCTCCTATAAAAAAATGTATGAAAGAAATTTCAAAATGTTAAATACTATGGTAAAATTTTTTATTTGAAGGAGTACAAGACATTTCATTGGTGATGAAAGAAAAAAAAAGACAAACTATCATATTTTATCGCATTGCAAAAATCATAAAGCCTATGGTAATCAAACTTCTCTTTCAACTGCTGTCTTTAAAATTCCTGATTCTTGCATCTGAGAATCAGACCAGTGTTTCAATATACGAAGTGTGAATAAACTTTGTGTGTGTAAAGATCCTGGATGTTATGCATTTGAAACTGGAATGTTGGAAATTGATGATATAACCAGAATTTTATTCTATGCCACAAAGTTATGTCCCAGAGATTTTTAAATAGTGTACAGAGTTGGCATGGCCCCTGGAATCCTGGAAAAACTTCTGGAATTTGATTCCCTTGTTTTTCCAAGCCGGGAAAATCATTGATTTTTAATATTTTTCTGAAAGGTCCTAGACTAGCATAAAACTCCTGCAGGGGGGACTGCAAGATGAAACACAATCAGTTATCAAACAAAATAATATTTTACAATAAAAATGAGCAGAGGAAATATTGCGAGGGGGAAAAAAATTATGATTACTGATTAAATCTGCAGTTTGTCTAACTTCCATTTCCGAAAGTTTTGAAAGACGAAATTCAGTCTCCAGTTGGAAAACGCCCTTTCACTGCCATCACGCATGCACCACCCCCCAAACAATTTTCTTCAGTTTTGATGATGACAAAGTCAGAGTTACTCTTCGAATCCGCAAAAGAAACTCTTGCATTAAGTTTACAAGGTAATTTTTGCTCCGTCAAACTTCCGTTATTGGAAACTACTTACACTTTCTGGCTGAAATGGAAACATTTATGCAATGAATTGATATTTAATAACAATACTGGACAGAGGAAACTTCGTGAGAAAATTTTTTACCCCGTGTTTAGCTTTCGTTTTCGGAAGTTCTGAAAAACAGAATACCCCAGGCGGAAAACGAGCCCCTCCCCCACTAATCCACCGAAAATAAAACATTATCTTCAATTTTTTTTTTTATCGCTCTCAAGTATGTATAACAGAAATGTGGAATTCCGTGAATCTGAAGAACAATCTCGTGCCTGATTCGTAACAGTCCACGGTATGCCAAATAAACTGCTCATATGGGTTTACGCATGGAAGCCGATTCACGGGTTCACAAACTGATTGTTTCCCGACGTGAACGATGTATTCGATTACAATTTTCGGAACGGTCCGTTTCTAAAGCACGTATTTTTACAAAGGATACGTTTTTAACGCGCAAATGTTGCGAGCAATCCAAAGACAGACCCAAGGTTTTATATTTATATTATTTTTATTTTTCCTTAAAATTTCGTAAGGCGGGGGACTCCCACTTAACAGCTTTATTTCGGCGGGAATCCCGCCATTCCGCCCTGAATTTTAACCCCTGCTTGATCACTAATGATAATGAATGCAGTTGTACACAGCCCTTGGACTTAAGGTTTTCACAGAAGTTTTTTTGCATACTTTGTTTGCTGGCAAGTACAAATTTAAAACAGCTACAGCATCAATATTATGTTGAAAATTTCTTCCCTGAATGAAGTGTAACACAAATACGTGCTCCCACGATTATGTGTTTAACAAAATACAATCCTTTTGGTCCTTTGAAAAAGTTCCAAATATTTCACCTTTCCCTTACCCTTAAATTTTCAGTGTAAGCATTATTTCAAAATAATTAAATATAAATAGTATTATTTTATTCAAACTAGTTAACTTTTTTATGTTATTTATCTAGGTAAATTCTTAAAATTCCTGCAAATTTTCTGAGAGAACTCCTTCACAAGCAGTCTTCCGTTCAATCTCCGTCACGGTCTTCGGTTACTGTTAACCTTGTCAGTTATGGCGATTCTGCAAAATGTCTTGCCAAATGTTAGGCAGCAAATATCCCTTAGAGTCATTAATGATGAAGTTCTGGTATTTTCCAATTTCAAGTCTCTTTCAATTTTTTCTTCAGGAAGTTGGATTGATGTCCAATGACAGAGTCCCAGTCCATGAGGTGGCCTGTTTCTAATGTCTGTCAAATCTTGTTTGTTTGAACAATTATTAATTGCTGCCTTGTGCTCCGCGATATGAGTTTCCAGTCTACGACCTGTTTCTCCTATGTAGTATTTTGCGCATCTACAGGTTGCTTTATAAATGACTCCTTGCATTTTAAATATAACTGTATATATATATATATATATATAGTTTTCAATTTCAAAAGTTTTACATATACAGTTATTTATATTATTGTGTATTATTATATATTTTAACATATTTTATAATTTTTTTACATATGGTTGTCTGGCAGAGGTTTCGGACACTTGCCAATTTTGAGATAAATTACTCAAACAAGATAAACAAAAAATTACAAGCAAGCAGGAGTTTAGGTTCACAAGAAAAATTACATATCAAAAAGGTTTGTTTGAATCTTTAAAGAGAATGAGCAGTAAATATGTTAGATTAGCTCCCAGTTTAGAAAACAAACTTAAACATTTTTGCCCTAGCTTGATTCAAAAAGAAGAAAACTTGTTAAAAATGCAAGGAGTCATTTATAAAGTACCCTGCAGCTGTGGAAAATACTACATAGGAGAAACAGGTTGTAGACTGGAAACTCGCATTGCGGAGCACAAGGCAGCAATAAAAAATTGTTCAAACAAGACAGGATTAAATTCAGTGTTAGAATATCTATAGTACTAGCCACAACTGTTCGTAATTTATGTGTATATAATTATAATAGGTTGCTTACCTTTTGTATACATTTTCCTGCACATTTTATTCCTTTGGTTGTCTTGCTTGGTTCAAGCCTCTGGTGCGGTGTTCCATTTTCGTCTTCAGGTTCATTAAATGCCTGGCGAATGGAATGCTCAAGTCCACGAAGTGCACTGCATTAATGACCAGGGTCATCCTGGTCATTAATAAATGAACCTGAAGACGAAAATGAAACACCGCACCAGAGGCTTGAACCAAAGGAATAAAACGTGCAGGGAAATGTGTACAAAAGGTAAGCAACCTATTATAATTAAGACAGGATTAGACAGACACATTAGAGAAACAGGCCACCTCATGGACTGGGACTCACTGACTCAATGGACATCAATCCAACTTCCTGAAGAGAAAATTGAAAGAGGGACTTGAAATGGGAAATTAATGACTGTAAGGGATTTTTGCTACGTGACATCTGGCAAGACATTTTGCAGAATCGCCATAACCGTCAAGGTTAGCAGTAACCGAAGACAGTGACAGAGATTAAACGAAAGACTGCCTGACGAAGGAGAAAAGTTCTCTCTGGAAATTTGCAGAAATTTTAAGAATTGACATAGATAAATCCCATAAAAAAGTTAACTAGTTTGAATATAATTATCTAGGAAGCCACATAACAAAGATGAGTTTGATTTGGTATTTTATTTATTGATTGTGTGGTATATGAAAGCATTTCAAGAGTAATGCCACATACCTATGTATAGTTTTATGGGGTTTTTTTTATTGTGTGATTTGCTTCAACAATTGTACTGAAGCCAAAGTAGAAAAATAAAGTTTTCTCAAAATCAGTGTAGAGTACTACTGTATATAAAAGTTTAGTAAATATTAAACCTGGTCACATTTTCAGTGATAGTTTTGTATTTCAATATTTAACTGTGATCCTAAGTTTCTGAGTAGCTGCAGTGGGCATCATTTTTAACATTCTTTATTTTGTATTAAGCATTCCTAAGCATGTAGAAAGTAATTTGTTGTAGGTTACAGGCAGGGCAAGATTTCATCTTTTTTGCTCACAATTTTGCTAGTGACCAAATAGTTTGCTAGCAAAACATTTGCATGACTAGCAAGTAAAACTAAATCACATCATAACTTATTTTCTAATAAAGTTACACAGAAATTTAAATATGTGTATAAATATTTTGACTTACCTTTTTGAATAATGAATAGAATCTTAGATAAGTTTAGTGACTATCTTTATTATTAATTTCTAACAAATTCTCATACCACATGAATATATTTCACTGACATTCTAATTCAGATTTCTTCCCATATGGTTTACGCTCAGGGTGTCTGACTTTGTCATCATACCACTTTATAACTGCTGACCGTGGATTAAAAAACTCTTCTTGTCGCCCTTCTATTTTAATTGTCATCAGAGCATTTAAAGTTTCAACAGACAAATTGTTCCTCCAATCCCCTTGTATTCTTTTTAAAAAACTGAATCCCACCTCACAACATGCAGTAATAAGTGGAAGTATTGCACAAATTTCTGCTAAACTTCTACACACTTCATATCTGCCAACTACTACACAATGCCGTAGTTTCTACGGAATTACGGTAGTTGTCTGACTATGGAACTCACTATCAAAACTACGGATTCTACAAATTTTCATTTTGTTTCAAATTTTTCTTTTGCTATTATTTTTATGATATACACTAGATTCTTGCAGGGATTCGCGGAATACCGCTTTATTTTCATTTTTTTTTGTCATCAGTTAGATCATTCTGAAGATCGATATTTGGGAGAGGGGGGAGGTCGTTTTCTATCTGGAGACGAAATTTCGTGCTTCAAAACTTTCGAACACAGTAGTGAAACGGAGTAAGAAAATTTTGCCGTAATCAAAATTTTTTTCTCCCAATGTTGTCTTTGTGTCCGCTTTTCTTGTTAAATATCATTTTATTTTTTATTTTTATTTTTGATTGGAGGTTTAACAACCACCATGAGCACTCAATGGGCTATAAGCAGTCGCCCGTCCCTAATTTAGGGCCACTGGTTCCAACGAAAGGAGAGAACCAGTGCCGTAAGACAAACACAACATCCATGCCTCACCGGAATTCGAACCCGGACCCCGTTTGGACGAATGATCAGAGGCCATCGCTTAGACCACTGCGCCACCAGGGCGGCAAATATCATTTTATTGCATAAATGTTTGCATTTTAGCTTGAAACTGGAGAACAATTTGCGAAAACGGAAGTTAGCTGCTGCAAAAATTTTCTGTAATTTTCAGGCATGGGATTCTTCCGCGAATTCAAGGAATTCCGGCTTTACGAAACTAGAAAACGAAAGGTCGACGGAATTCGGATTATTTCCAAAATCATAATTTTTTTTTCTCACGATGTTGCCTCTGTCAAGTATTATTGCTCATTAACATTTTACTGGATAAATATTTGTATTTCAGCTTGAAAATACAAGGAAAATTTCCAAAACCAGAAGTCAGACGAAGCAAAAGTTTCTTCCGTAATCGTTTACCTACCCTCCACGAACACGTTTCGTAAAAAAGCGTATCTATGCCACGCAATAAGGCTAGTTACTATGGATAAGACTTTTGCCAGTGTTGGCAGGCTATTTTCCAGTAACATTTTGGTTTGCTTCTTTCGGTTTTGTCTATTATCCGAATAAGCGGAATTATTCTTGCTTATTCATCACTGATCATTAGAGCGCAGTATTTGATGTATGCACGACTATCAAGACTTGTGGAAGTAGGCGATCGCTTGGCTTAGGATACGACAGGAGTTGAGGACAAAGTTTGTGGGGCAAAAGAAGGGAGGGTGGCAAAGCAGGTGGTCAAACAACCGATCCATGCCAGAGCTCTGGGTTGCCACAGCAACCATTGCCGATGTCACGTTCAGTTTCTGTAATAGACCAATGAGGGCACGATGGAGAGGAGTTTCAATGCACTTCTACGACAGTTTCCACTGGAAGGGATGAAAGATATGGGCAGGATGGGTATTAAGTGTCGAAAGGAAATTGGCGAAAGAGAATCGCTGATCGTCGCTGTTTTAACAAGTGATAATAGAAACTGTTATGTAAACTTCGTGGATTAATAATGATTTTTGGTTACTTTAAATAAAGAAATTACCTTACTAGCAATATTTGCTACTGCGATTTTTTTTCACTAGCAAATTTGATTTTTCACTAGCTATTTGCTAGTTGCTAATCGGTGAAATCGCGCCCTGGTTACAGGTTGAACAGACCTATGGTTTCACTATATTTTAAGTAAGAGCGTTTGGATCGTATGTCCTGGAATAAAAGTCCTGGAATTTTGCGGTTGAAAAAGCGTATGAACCATGTTACAACTTTTATGTTTCTTAAATAGTTTCTCGAGCTATGTTCATGATGATAATGATTAACAAGTGAAGTAAAAGTGAGTTATGAAAATGAAAAAAAGGAACCATAAAATATTTGTTTTTAATTTTTTCTGAAGAGTGCTGAACGAAATTGTCATGTTTGTTCTCTTGTTTATTTTTAGAAAGAATGCAGCAGCCACAACAACAAAATACTGATCAAGGGGATGGAATTCCAACTTTTAAGGTATATTTTTACTGTTTTATGTAGTTAATAAAATTAGTTATCTATGTAGTGGTTCATTTGCCAGTGGAGTTTTGTTTTCTGTAAATTTTTTGGTACTTATGCATTAGCCAGGTGCCAGTAGAATGGTATCAGTAAATGTCACAATTGTCAATAGATGGCACCACATGAATGGTCATTTCATTTTAGAATTTAGCTGTAATGAACGACGTGACGAGTTTATTTCTGGTAAACATAATTTATGAAGGAAATATATCACAACATACAAGCATTATTAGTGGCCTGAAACCTACACATTAATTTTGGGGGCCAAGGAATTTTAATACAATTTAAAATAGAATCGTATGGGTCTGATAAAGCTAAATGATGTCTTCACATGAACTCAGCTTAGTACGAATCGATATGCTGTCTAGCAGTTCTTCTGCGATGGCATTTGTTTCTCCATTTAGCTGATCCCCACAATTTTTCTATTGTTTGAGTTTGGGCAGTTGTACTTATGATTTTCTATTGTTTTGAGTCCACAAAGTTGTACTTATGATTGACTTTGAAATGTTGAAAACTGGCCTCTTCTAGCTCCTCAGTCTTATATGCCCATACCTGCCAACTACTACGGAATGTCCGTTTCTACGGATTTAGTTCTCTGGCTACGGAACTATGGAAATCACTGTTGAAATTACAGATTCTGCGAATTTTCATCTTTTAATATTTTCTTTTTTACTTTTGCTATTGTTTTATGATATACATAAGATTCTTAAGCGGATTCGCGGAACTCCGCTTTTTAAATTTTTTTTTTTATTTAGATCATCTTAAGATCAATGCAAAACTGAAGAGAATTTGAGGCGTGGTGGAAGGGGGGGGTCGTTTTCCGTCTGGAGACAATATTTCGTGTTTCAAAACTTTCGAACACGATAGTTAAAGAGATTAAAATTTTTTGCCGTAATCGTAATGTTTTTTTCTCCAGATGTTGCATTTCTGTTCAGTATTCTTGTAAGTATAATTTTATTGTGTAAATGTTTGTATTTCAGCTTGAAACTAGGCAAGAATTTGTGAAAACGAAAGTTAAGACGCCGTGAAAATTTCTCCGTAATCTTCAGACATAAGATTGTTCCGCGAATTCGAGGAATTCCGCCTTTTTCATTATTATTTTGGTCGTTTACTCAGTCGATGCCCAAGTGAACAGAAATTTGGAGCAGGGGTGGGGTGCGGAGGACGGAATTCCATCTTTTATTTACGAAATGTTCGAAGACGGAAGATCGACGAAGTTCAGATTTTTTTCTGTAATCCTAATTTCTTCTTTTCTCGCGATGTTACCTCTGTCCAGTATTATTGTTAAATAATAATTTACTGCATAAGTATTTGTATTTCAGCTTGAAAATAGGGGGAAAATTCCAAAACCGGAAGTCGGATGAAGCAAAGATTTCTTACGTAATTGGCCCTTGCTGTGATGTTCCCACACTCCTGCATTTACGTATGCTGCGCAATAATACTAGTTACTACTGACAAGGCTCTTGCCAATGTTGGCAGGTATGTATGCCTTCCATGAATCCGAATAGATTGTAGAATGTTCCACAACATGATTCTTATTTCCTTCAATAGGGTTTTCGCACTTCTGTCTGGCACTTTCACTAAAAAACTGTCATTAGTAGAATGACAAATTCCTCTGAAAATCCACTTCTCTGGAAGCACACGACCTGCATTAGACTTTCTTTCGAAAATAATATTTCGTTTATCTCCACAATTAATCCTGGGCCACCAATTTTTTTTGTCAGACTGATGTTCGAGAACATATATGCAAATAGTTATTCCAATCAACAGTTGTGTGACTTGCCATATCCAACTGTTGTTTGTTTACACCATTTAATAGAAGTTAAATTCTCACTCCAGCTATAAATAAATTGAGCAGCAGTTAAAAAAGAAAGCCAACTACTCTGAAACCAATTTCCAACGTGTAAGCCTACCTTAGATCTGCATGTTCTAATGTTGCACCACCATTGAATACCTTCACTTCCAAAGTATAGCTTCATATTATGGCCCAATTTACAGATTCTTTCACTCGGTAGAATTCCTTTGCTTTGAAGAAATGACAGCACTTCCTTCATCTCAAGGTAAATTCCAAATTTTCAGATTGTTCAACACCACAGAAACAGATAACAGAGTGACATGAGAATGACATTGTCAATAATCCATATAACGAGACGTTATCTGCAGTACTGATGTATCGCCATGTACAGCTTTGCATACAAATATGCTACCTCCAAATAAAAAAAAATCGCAGTGTTACTGCCAGTTTTGCAACACATTTCCTTCATAAATTGTATTTACCAAAAATAAACTCATCGTATCGTTCCTTTACAGGTAAATTCTTAAAAAAAAATTACCATTCATGTGGTGCCATCTAGCAACAATCTTCTAAGTTGGTTAGTTGTTTTGAAAATTTTTTGGATCTATAATTTGTATTATATAGCATCATCATCAACCATTATCAATCCACTGCTGGACGAAGGTCTCCCCAAGTTTCCTCCACAACGGTCTGTCTTGTGCCAGTCTCCTCCATGTCTCTCCCGCATACTTTCGAATTTCATCCACCCATCTCCCATGTGGTCTTCTTCTGGGTCTTTTCCTGTCCCTTGGAATCCAATCTAAAATTTCGGCTGTCCTTCTGGCAGTATGTCCAGCCCATTGCCTTTTCAGGGATTTAACTCTGATCATGATGTCTTCCACTCTTGTCATTTTTCGGATCCACGAGTTCCTCTTCTTATCTCTCCTGGTTACACCAAGCATGCACCTCTCCATGCTTTTTTGAGTTGTCTGCAGCCTTTGTATGTCTCTTTTAGTTAAGGTCCACATCTCTGCACCATATGTAAGCACTGGAAGGATGCATTGATCAAACACATTTCTTTTAAGACATAATGGCATGTTACTCTTGAAAATTATGCTGTTTCTTCCAAAAGCTCTCCAGGCAAGTTTTGTACGCCAATTAATTTCTTCATCAATGTGACCCTCACTTGATATCTGCTGTCTAAGATAAACGTACATGTCTTTTATCTCCAGCTTTTCTCCATCAATCGATAAATCTTCATTTCTTGTAAAAGCATTGAACATCACTTTTGTCTTCTGAAAGTTCATTTTTAATCCCACTTCTTTACTCTTGTCAGCAAGTTCTTGAATCATACTCTGCAGCTCTGATGGAGTAGTTGCAAAAATGACTTATGTCATCAGCAAAACAAAGGTGGGTTAGATAATCTCCATTAATCTTTATCCCCTTGTTTTCCCAGCTCAGCGACTGAAAGACACCCTCCAATGTGGCATTAAAGAGCTTCGGAGATATGGTGTCACCTTGTCTCACTCCCTTTCCAATTTTTATGTGTGTTGTATTTTCAAACAGTCGAATCTTTGCACTTGCATTTTCATAGATGTTATTAATAATATTAATGTATGCATCTTCAATACTGCAGGATTTCAGAGCCATTGTAACTGCTGATGGTTTCACCCAAATCAAAGGCTTTTTCATGATCGATAAAAGCCATGCACAATGGAAGTTCATGTTCCCTCGCTCTTTCAATTAGTTCTCTCAGTACATGGATATGATCTATTGTGCTGTATCCACTCCTGAATCCAGCTTGTTCTCTCGGTTGAGCCATGTCCAGTGTTACCTTCAAGCGGTGTGAGAGAACTTTAGTGAAGATTTTATAAACCACTGATAGGAGGCTGATAGGTCTGTAGTTCCTGAGATCCTCAATGTCACCTTTTTTTATGTAGCAGGATCATTGTAGCAGTGTTCCAATCCTCAGGAATCTTCCCTTCATTAAGGCATCAAGTGAAAATTTGGGCAAGTACCGTTTCAATTTCTCCACTTGCTTCTTGTATGATGTCTACAGTAATTCCATCTTCTCCTGGAGCTTTCCCCGCTTCATGTTCTTGATTGCATGTGCAACTTCTCCTGGAAGGACTGGAAGAACTCTGGTACTGGTACCTTTCATGATGTCTGAAGTGCATGTATCATCCCTTTCATATAAATCGACGGTGGTATTTTATTGTTCCTGTATTATTAGGGAGGATCTTTCACTCTTGTCAAAATTTTGCCTCTATTTCTTGTTACAGAAATAGAGGCAAAATTTTGGCACTGAAAAATGAAGATGGTTAAAAATTAACCATCTTCATTTTTCAGTGCCATAATCTGTTTTCTTCCCTTACTAAGATGTCCCTTTGCTATCTTTAGGCTTTGGTTTTTTTTTTAAATTGCTTTCCTCACTAGTTCACAGTTGAATTTTCTTACATCTTCAGTGATACTTTTTCTTACTGTCTTGCATAGCTCTATATATTCCACTTTGGAAGTCACATCATCTTTAGTTGTCCTCATCTCTCTTCTTTTTTGCATCAACATTTTGGTTTTTCCTGATAATTTGTTCACATGCAACTTGTTCTTAGACCCAGCTAATTTTGTTGATGTTTCCATAAGAGCTTTGGTTACTTTCCTGTTAACTTCAGAAATATTCACTTCTTCCGATGTTAGGCCTTCTAAAGCAGAGAATCTGTTCTTCAGTTCCAACTTGAAGGTATTATGGTGTTTTTTAAGGTTGGTTATGTCAATAGATTTTTTGTCTTATGAGCTTACCAAGTTCAAGTTAAGTGTTGAGGTGCATCTTACATCTCGCCAATCTATGGTCACTACCTGTGTTGAACTTGTTTAGCACACTGCAGTCTTGTATGACAAATTTTTTGTTACACATAATAAAATCAATTTCACTTGTCGTCCCATTTGGATGTCTCCATGTCCATTTCCTGTGTGGCTTTTTCTTGAAAAAGGAGTTCAAGATGAAAAACCTTTCCGCCTCTGCAAACTCAACGAGAGTATTTCCACGCTGGTTTCTGTTGCAGTGACCGAATTTACCTACTGAAGTTTCATTTTGTTGCCGTTGCCCTATTTTTCCATTGAAATCTCCCATAATTATCTTCAAGTGCTGCTTGCCTTTATTATTTAGATGACGAATTTCCTCATAAAATTCTTCAATTTCTTCTTCAGGATGACTTGTGGTGGGTGCATAAGTTTGAATAATCTGAGCCTGGTATCTTCTCGAGAGTTGGATAACGAGTCGTGCAGCTCTGTCAGAGGAACTTTCAACTTCTACAACTTTATCCTTCAGTTTCTTGTTTATTATAAATCCAACACCACTAGTTCTACCAGTATATGTCCCACAATAGTAGAAGAGATGTCCACTTTTCAGTTCAATGAGATCTTCTCCTTTTCTCCTTACCTCACTTAGCCCTACGATGTCCCACTTGATCCTTTGTAGTTCCTCTTCCAATTCAAGAAGCCTTGAATCAGAAAATAGGGAGCGTCCATTGTACGTAGCCAAGGTCAGCATCAGATGGCAGCCTAGTCCGATCCTCCGGTGATTTATAGCACCCTCTGCCTTCATGTCGCTCTGGCCGCTGCCTTGGCCAGGTACATTCTAGCTGCCAGAGACTGAGGGCCAAGATTTTAAGTTGTGGAATCATTTTGGAGGGGTTTGGCCATAACTCACCACGCTGGCCAAGCGGATTGGTGAGTGTGGGATAGCATTTCCTCTAATCCCGATGGTATAGTTATACCGCTTTTGGCGGTCGTCAGAGCCCCTCTAGTGGGAACAGGATGCACCACGAGAAGACGGGGTTAGTTATATGATAATATATATATATATATATATAGCTCTCTTGGCATCTAGGGGAAATTCAATCTTCTCACAGCGACAACATCTATTATATACTTAGCATTTTATTGGACACACAGCAATAAGTATGCAAGATAATAATTAACAAGTTAAATGAATTCATTCTGCACAAAGAACAACTGCCAACTACCAACTCCATTTTTACTTCCCCTTCTGCTCTGTTCTCTCTCTTTTGCTCTGGCAGTTACAGATTCCGTTTTGCTCAATTCAAGAACAGAAAACGCCTTCTCCACTGCAGACGCTGCCATTTTGACTGACTAGTCACGTGACACACACGCTATCGCCTTTGTGACTTCCCTCAGTAGTGGGACACAAACTTTTTGGGTACATCTACCTAACGGTTCGCAGTTGTGATCCATGTCTTCAACTGTTACTGTTTTACAGCATCTGGAAACTGTATACCTCTTTATGAATCACCTTGTACATATATTAAGGCTCTACGAGACCCGCCATCTTGTATTGCTGCCTTCTCTTGTTAACCAATGGGCAAGCGTATTTTGCAAATTGCTCGGGCAATTTTGCACATTTTGGAACACCGTTTGTGGCTAGCGTAAGTTATATGATAAATAAAAGAGTTCCCTGGTTTCAGAATTTTTATTTACCTTTCCCTTCACTTCTTATCTGCAGCAAAAGTCGTACCAAGGCGTCTTCTATAGTTTTATTAATTAATAAAAAAATCTTTAGAGTCCAAAATGAAGATCTGAAACCAGGGAACTCTTTATTTATCATATCTTGCATTAGTCACAAACAGTGTTCCAAAATGTGCTAAAATGCCCGAGCAATTTGTGAAATACGCTTGCCCATTGGTTAACAAGAGAAGGCACAATATAAGATGGCGGGTCTCGTAGAGCCTTAACTATAATTTACAAAGTTGACATTATCGTAACTTGCACAGCTGTCTAAATCAGCAGCTGATGAGGCCTCTAATGCAACATAATTACTGCATGAAATGATAACAGCACAATGTGTATCAGGGAGAACAACATCCTTTAAACGAGGGAAATGAAAGTTTAATCGATTAACAAAATGCAAAAAGAAAAATGTCAAATTTTTTAGCATTGTTTATACTTCCAAATTGCCATTTTAAAAAATTCAAAGCATTTAAGGAATAATATTCAAATTCTGAATAAAATAAAATTTTTCTTTTTCTTATCAGGGAAAAGCTAATTTGACTATAAATATTATAAAAAAATATGTATATTTAAGCTTCCCTTTATCTTGCAGACAGTTTTAGCTTTTTCTTTCTGCATTGCAGTCTCGTGAAAAAGATTCTGCTTTAGGGCCCCCAGTGGGTTCCATGCATCAACTTCTGTATGTTTGTGCAGTTACAGAAGTGCTCACTGACCAGAAGGAAGACCTTGTAAAAATTAGAAAAAGAATGTGTGCTCTAGGTCCAAGATTAAAATATGATGCAAAATGAAAAACTCAGGATAAGTAAACATATTTCCTGTCTGTTTCCTGATCACTGATATCAGTAAATGTAGCTTTCAGTTCAGATAACAGCAACTGAAAGCTACGTATCCTGATATCAGTGGAAGTAGTGTTTAAGCTGCTGCTTCCATTTTTACCAAATAATGATAAAGATGATAGTTTAATGACAAAAAAGTCCCCACTAAATTGCCAAAAAGCTAATGTTTCCCATCATATTTTTTCGTCATTCCGCTCGCCTTTGCTTTGCCCTTGCATGTTTTTTTTTTATCGCCATTATTTTTTCATATCATCGTTACTACTTTTCCCTGCTGACCTGGTATAATTTTTTCTTTCCGTCTTCACTGTTGCACGCTGCTTTGACCTGTTGTCTTTTCTCTTATTGCAGAAAAGCATTGGTGAGCCTCGAGAGCACCTTTCGCCAGGGCTTTGCTGCGATGGATGAGGAAAGAGGTGTTTCTTTGGCATTCTGCTAGCAGTCATTGTTCCTTCATCAACAGCTTCTGTAGAAAGGGTGGTTTGTAGAGTAAATCTTATTTGCAGCAAGCTACTTTCCAGAATGAAGCAAGAGTCATTGGATAGATATGTAAAAATAGTGGTGAATGGACGTGATATGCTAACTGATGAAGACTGCATAGCTGTAGTCAACATTTTCAAAGGAAACAGCAGCAGACGTATGCTATTGTGAACTCTTGTTGGCAGATGTGAAAACTTTTAAGGCAGTTTTGCCTTTTCCCAGAATTGCACGTGTTCACATTTTTCCAAAATTTGCTTAAATTTCACCAAAAAAAAAAAAAAAAAAAAATCTGAACTATTGTTTATTTTTTTTAGCCATAGTATAAAGTGTAAATTGTTTTGTGCTTTTAACTTTAAGATCAACATAAAGGTATAAAAACAGGGTTGTTACTTAAGGGTATAACTGTTTTTGCTCAGGCTTACACCAGGGCTCAAAATTTCAGGTTTAATTCTACCAGTCAAAAAAATTTTTCACTCGCCATCACACCACTGTGACACGCAAAAGACAGTGAAAGAGTGAGACAGTGAATTTGCAGCAAGTTTTCTGTTTTAATGATTGTGTATACAAATATTTATGTATACATATACAACTCTGCGATTGTGCTACAGCCGAGATCTCAGAAAATAATAGTAATAATAATAACCCTCCAAGTAGTATTAAACCAGGAAAGTTGCCAAAAGTTTTAAGTGCTGGAGGAAAAGAAGTAACTAAAATAACATTTAAAAAAATGTCGCTCATACACCACAACCCAATCCTCCCATAAAGCAAATTGTTAGCACTCACCACCATGCTCCTTTTCCTCATATGTACATAAATACGTTTCCTGGAATCCTGGATGGTACAGCAAAAATTAATCGGAGTACGGATGGGGCAAAATATCGGTGTTTTTGAGAATCTACTTTTTTTTCCATGTTATATTAACGTTAGAAACTGCAAAAGAATATTTTCTATGCAAAGTAAATGAATTTCTCTGCTGCATTCTTTTAAATATAATCTTAGGTCATGAATTAGGGACTTTTTCGCCGTTTTGCTCGATGTTTCATCACCGAAAATAGTGTTCTTTTCCTTGATGCTACAGGAACCGATAAGTCCCCCCCCCCCAATCGAGGTTTACGACCGATGTTCAAAACTGCAATGGCGCAATCAACTAAAAAATTTTCTGCGATAAGTAAATAAATTTGTTTTTTTCGTAATCTTATACAGAGAAAGGAAATATCACCTTTCTTTTTCATATTCTTATACTGAAAAGGGGAATGTCACCTTGCTATGTCGCAAATTAGCTATTTTTTGCCTTTTTTTTTTTTTTTTTTTTTTGCGATGTTTTGTCACCGAAAATTGATTTCTTATCCTCGATGTTACTGGAGCCAATGCATTGAGGTTTACGATACATCAAGCTTTAACAAATATGGTTACTCGATGTTGAATTAGTGAGCTATCACCGATGTACTGAACTGCTATTTATTCATTGATGTGACAATAACTGCTGCAGATAGGAAATATGCAAATTCTTTTGTTCTTTAGCAAAACATCGTGGTTTTCGCTGATACATCGAAAATTTCCACCCATATTACAGATGCGTGACTGTTTTGGGAATGAATATCCACCGATATGCCCATCCCCACACGCGGGGAAGAAGAACTTCCTCCCACAATGCTTTGGGTTCCTTTCAGCGAGCTTCGCATTAGCTGTCGCTATGCAGCCTACAGAAGAGGCTCTCGTTTGCTCGCTGGACTGTTTCATGACGACAAAAAAAAAAAAAAAAAAAAGCACAGTTAAATACAATACTAAAGATGCCTCTCACCAGAGTTGTATAAAAATAAAATGTATCTGCGTACACAACCATTAAAACAGAAAACTTGCTGCAAACTCACAAATCACGATAACAATAGAATCAGATAATTTAAAGAAAAATTAATATAACAATAAATAATTATTAAAACATTACAGATTCCAGACAGGATAAAAGTACATTATGACTAAATGCGTAGAAATGTGTGTAAAATGGACCTTTAAGGCCAAAAGTTTAAAATATTGAACTTATGAACCTCATAAAAACAAGATACTAATTAAAGAAAGTTTTTATATCTAGAAAAGCAGTTCCGTAATGAATCTTCAAAAATTATAAATAGCATTTTCGACAACTTAATTCAAAAATAGTAGACTTATAAAATACAAAAGGAAAAGATTTTAATTTTATAATTGGCAACTGCAAGAGAAACCTTGCAATAAAATTTGAATTCTTTCTGTTTAAACTGAACTTTTGTTACAGTTCCTATATATTGAGAAGAGGCCAGAAACATCTGTAAAAACAAAAGAACTCACTATTGGAAGATGTGAAAAATAGTTGAACATTCTCACGTTAATACAGAATTAAATATATTAATCTAAGTAAAGCCTTGGGTAAGTGTTTTAATTGCTGTAAATAACATTTTTATTTTTTTAATCTACAAGCCAAAACTATCTGCAAAATCTGCTAATAATTTGGAAACTAGACGTGCACGCGTGTACGTCTATATTCTGCAACTTTGCCTCTCACACTAAAATATTTTTAAGATAACATTTTACTGAAAGTGAAAACACCATCACAGTTGAAAATATTTTTGTGAAAATACCCTTCGAGCTAAAATATTTTTGTGAAGATATTGTTTGAGCTAAAAATAGTTTTGTAAAGGTACCGCCGAACAGCATCAAATGCCGAACAGGAAAACAATTTAATATTTTTACTGCTCGCCAACAATAAATTTCTGGTCGCAGTTGGCGACTGGGCAACCACTAATTTTGCGCCCTGCTCACACAAAGACGGTACTTTTTCATTTGTAAAAGCAGGTAGGTAATCACTACTTGAAAAAGATTTCAAAAGCTTACACACAGAAAAAAAAATTGCCTAGTGTAACATGTTTTAGGACAGCAAATCAGTATTAAAGTAATGTGCTTTTATTTGTTAAATATTAATGTTTTGAAAGCTGCACAAAATTGATACTTTTTTTTTCTGATACTGAATTATTTTGTTTATTTTTATTTTTCCATTCAGATTGTTTATTTTATTTGCTGTGGAAGCAAAATAGGGCAAATATTGTTGAACGTTTTTCCTTTTTTTCTTTTTCACATACTTGGCCAGATAACTGGATTTCTTATTTACATGCCCAGATCAATCATTTTAATGACCCTTGCATTTGGGCAATGTCTGATTATGATTTTACCTATGAATGAACACTACTTCGAACCTTTATATACTGTTGAGGTATTTTTTTTTTTTAAATAACAAAAATGCTATATCTATTGTTACAGGGTGCCCATGCGTCCTTGAAAACCTGGAAAGTCCTTGAATTTCTTTAATTAGCCTGGAAAATCCTTGAATTTTAAAATTCCACAGCCGAAAAATTTCGACCAAAATTTCTAAACTTTTTCCTTTTGGTATTTTTCACTTTTTTTCTGCAATTCCCCATTGACATCAGAAGTCAAAAAGAGTAAACTTCAAAGCAGCTGCGTCACTGGGAGAAAGGTTGCACTGCGGTCTAATGGAGAGTTAAGTAGGTCAAGATTGGGAACCCCCCCCCATCTACTGTGAGAGGAGATAAGTGTTTGCTATCCCAGAGCACTTGTTCTGCGACGGGGAAAACTATCGTATCGTTTCTTTCATTTTCCTTACGGCAAGGCGGGGATTTCCCCTTCTTGTTTCTTCATCTGCTTGAAAGCGGGTTCATTCGATGCTGTTGATAGGTGCATTTCACCAGCCCCCCACCACGGTTGAGCAGTTTTAGAAAGGGGTGACCTTAAATGCGCACAGCACATTAAAATCGCTCGGAGGGTTTATTAAAAAAAATGTATAATTTAGAAACTTTTCATTGGATTGAAGCGAAATTTGCAGGGTAACCTTATAAGACCAAGTTATGGTTATCTGTCAAAAATTCAGCTCTGTTAAATGAAAATTTGGAAAAAAAATTTTTTTTTGCATTTTTATTATTAACTAATGATAAAATTGCAAAAAAAATTAATTTTTTTGAGGCAGTTCAACAGGTGGCCCACGGGACTCTGCAAATGAAATGGTAGACGTGATTGACAAATTGTGCATGCCAGGTCCTGCTTGCTGCTGTTGTTCCATGAGAACGAAAAGTTGATATTATTTGTTTGTGTTGGTTCATTTTCCTTATTTTGGTTACACTATTTTTCTAGCCACATAGTATTATATTCCTCTTATGTATCTGGCAATAGCATAGGGATTACACACAATGCTCGTGGCATTACTGAGTAGGAATTCTTTACATTGGTTTTCCAGAAAGTTCTTTGTGATGTGTGTGTAGCGACTGAAAAAAAAAAAATCTTTGAATTTTGTTGGCTTAATGTTTTGCTTTGAGATGTCTCTAGTTGTCATCTAATTGTTAGATATCGGAATTTTCTTGTTTTTGTATTCAATAAATAGGAGTCGTAAGTGCAATTTCAGTGATATTTGGTTGCACAATCCTAAGTATTCCACGTGGGTTGGTAAGGATTGCGGCAATAATCATGTTGCGAGATGTTTGTTATGCTTAAAGAACATCGATAATTCGTCCATGGGAAAGTCTTCATTGCGAAGCCACATGAAAAGTGAAAAGCACGTGACCCGTTCTAAAAACAAAAGTCGAAATTCCACCTTAGTGGACTGTTTAAAAAAAAGTACTGGTGCCAGCATCACAAACACCATCATCGCCAGAGCCGTCTTCATTATCATCAGCAGGTTGTTTACCCAAAAAGATCCTACAAAAGCCGAAATATTATGGGCTTTAAAAGTGGTAGAAAGCCATTATTCGTACAGATCATGTGCTGGAATTGATAAGTTGTTTCGGTTGATGTTTCCCCGACAGTGAAACGGCTCTCAACTTTTCTTGTGGGCAAACAAAATGTTCATATATTTGCTGCTTTGGCTTGGCACCCCATTTTAAATCACTTTTGTTGCAACAGATTAACGAAAGCAAAGATTCTGTTGTTTTATTTGATGAGAGTTTAAATAAATACTCTCAACAAAAACAAATGGACATCCATACAAGATTTTGGGACAAGAGCAGAGTAACATCACAGTATCTGACTTCTGTGTTTTTAGGCCACGCAAGTGCAGAAATTTTATTAGACAAACTTCAGCAATCTTTGAAGGATTTGCCTTTAAAAAATACAGTTCAGTTTTATGAATGAGCCGAATGTAAATTTAAAGCTTTTTCTTTATTTCAAGATGATTTATCGGCCAATTCAAATGCATCTCTTAAACACCGGTACTTGTGGATTGCACATAGTGCATAATGCATTGAGACAGGCTGCTACTGTGTGAGTGATTGGGAAATAGAAAAAAATATCTCAAGCCTATACAGGTTATTTAAAGATTCACCGGCACAGCGTGAGGATTATTTAAATGTAGATAATGCTGTAAAAATGCCACTAAAATTCTGTTCACACAGGTAGGTTGAAAATTCTCCTGTGTGTGAACGTGCTATAGAAATTTGGCCCTTTATTTTGAAGTATGAAACTTTGGTAGCCTAGGAAATTTTAAATAATCCTTGCACAGTTTCCTTTAATATTGTCCAAAAATGGGTGAAGGATCCATTGGCATTTGCCAAATTATATTTTTTTCATTCTATTACAACGCAACTGAGTCCCTTTTTAAAAAAGTATCTGGCAGATAACCCAATGCTGCTATTCATGGCTAAAGACTTAGAGAAAATGTTAAGGAATCTGATGAGTCGCTTTGTTAAAATGGATGTAATAGAACAAACAAAGACCAATACGGCACTTCTAAAAATTGATCCAACTGATAATAAAAATTGTTCCACTTATAGAATGATTGATATTAGATTCCAGGCTGAAAAAGAGGTGAAGACTTTGCCATCAAATGTAAGTGAAAAGCAGATAATGGAATTTCGTATGAAATGCAGATCAATTTTGCAAAACTTTGTCAAAAAATTGCTCATTAAATGCCCACTGCAGTATGCTCTTGTGCTGCACATGAAGTGTTTAGATCCTAAATTAATGAGTGCTGAGAAGGAATCTTGCTTAAAAAGTTTCAAGATTATTCTAGAAATTCTCGTGGATGCAAATCATCTGAAACCTGGTGTTGTTGGCACTATTACGCTGCAGTTAAAGGATTTTATAAGTAGTGTTGCAGCAGTAACTTCAGATTTTAAACTTTTTGATAACAATTATGAGGAATTGAGAATAGATGTTATTTTATGTACATTTATCTTCAAGTAAAAGCTATGATCTGTTGTGGGAAGTAACTAAAAAGCTGGTGTTGCTCTTGCATGGCCAGGCATCAGTGGAGAGAGGATTCTCCATTAATAAGGAACTAATAATTGACTATATGAAAGAAAACTATTGTTTCACAAAGAATAATTTAATATATGACCATCTAAGTAACATTGGTGGCATGGAAAAGGTAGAGTTTTCAAAATCATAAACGGCTATGTAGCGCATAAAAAAGTAAGTGTGGTTGGATGCCAAGTGAAATAAAATGTCAGAATGCCAGGACATTACAAGAAAGACAATTTATTGTGCTCTGAAATCCAGAAGACTTTGGAACGTGTTCAAGGGACAAACAGGCCATTTTGTGCATAATACGTAAACGTGAAAAATGCAATTACCGTTCGCAGGCGTTCCGGCGTAAGATGTCAATACGGGATATGGCCACCATGGAGGGCAATGCAAGATTCCACACGTCGTGTCATGCTTTGCACAACATTATCAAGCAGCTGTTGGGGTAATTTATCCCATTCCTCTGTCAGTGCACGGATGAGGGTGTCCTTGTTTATTGGAGGGCATTGGCGACCAGCAAGACTCCTCCCCAAAGCATCCCACACATTTTCAATGGGATTCAGATCTGGAGAACGTGCTGGCCATACGAGGCGTTGAATATCCTCGTTCTCAAGACACTCCTGGACAGCGACTGTTTGATGACATTTTGCGTTGTCGTCCATGAAAATGAATCTATCACCGACAGCACCACGGAACATGCGAACATGAGGTAGCAGAACATCCTTAATGTATCGTTGGCCAGTCATAGTCCCAGTTTGAAGCACCTAGAGGGACGTACGGCCATTGATCATGATGCCAGCCCATACCATGACACTACATGTCGGATATTGGTCCCTTTCCTGTATGTTTGCTGGACAATATGCAGTACCACTATCGCGCCAGATCAGTTGTCGTCGACAATCAGACGATAGACTGTATCTACTCTCATCTGAGAAGAGGACAGCAGACCAGTCGTTATCAGTCCAATTGCGATGTTGATGGCACCATTGCAAACGGGCGGTACGGTGATGTCTGGACAATGGGATGCACACAACAGGACGGCGGGCGTATAGTCCTTCATGCAAACGTCTGGCGACAGTTTTTCGGGAGATCAGCTAGCCAGTAGCAGCCATAAACTGATTTGCTACCTCACTAGCTGTGCTGCGCCAGTGTCTTTTTGTTGATAGCACTATGTACCGATCTTCTGCAGGTGTCGTACTGCGAACACGACCTCCCCCGTGACGTTTGCTACACTCTCCATTTGTTTGAAATGATTTCCAAAGCCTTGAAACAACACTGTGGCTGACGTCGAACTCCCTGGCAACATCTGTTATTTTTCGCCCTTCTTCAATCTTGCCAATAATACGGCTACTCGTGAAATCATCTAGGTGATGTCGGGAAGACATACTGAAAATTGCAAGTTCGTCAATTGATTCTTTCCCTTTCAACTTTGCGTTTGAACAACAACGGTCAATATCCGTCAAATCCTTTATATCTCTTATTAGCGCTATGACGTCACGAACAAGTTTGGCAATCCAAAATTTGCATACGCACAACACGTCTTACTGTATCCCGCACTTATGCTAATTTCCACATTTTCCTGCCTTCCATTTTATGGTTGCTATTGTTGCTATTGTCATCCGTCCTTAGCAATTGTCCGGCAGTCTATGTAATAAATTTAGAAGAAAAAGCTTGGGACAAGGCTAATTCTGCTGTAGCCCAAAAGGGAAAACAAATACTGAATGAAATAGAAAGTATGAAAAAAAGAAAAACACGTAGAAAATGAAGTATTAGATTTATTAAAATCAGCTGATGACTTGGCAACAAAAGCAGAAGATACTCATAATTTTAACTGCATTGCTAAATCAAATAGCTTTATAAAGACAGCTCAAGACAAACAATCATTGATAAAAGAAATAGGTTTTGAACTAAAAAATGGATTTAGTGAATAATTGTAAATAAATTATTCACCCATTTGCTTAATATTTTTTAATATACTTGTTAATTATATTTTAACGATGATAAATTTAATGTTGTGTTAAAAGTACTGACATTTGAGTAGAGAAAATTCTAATTATTTAAAAATTGATTACAGTATTTTCATTTCTGAAATATTTTCACCTGAAGAAAGTTTGTCATTCAGTAAAGAACTTTTTGCAAAATTTGGAGATGCATTGTTGCTAAGATTTTTTTATAATTGGCTACCAATTACAAATACTGTTAATGAGTATCATAATACAACACACCTAATTCTTGATATATAATGTATTCATTGCGGTTTAGGGCATTGAAAAATTCATCCTTGAATTTTTCCTGAAAGTCCTTGAATGTCCTTGAATTTTTTTCCCTGAAAAAGAGTGGGCACCCTGTTGTTATTAATGAAACTTTTTTAAGATTTAGCCCAAATTTATTTTCAGTTTTCGTTAAACTCTTGTGTTAGGCTAAATTTGAATATAGCTTTTTTAAGTACACCTATTATCATCCCAAGTTACAACTCACACAATCAAATACCAAACATATAAAGATTGTTTTAAAATTTTTTTGAATTTTTTAGAGCGTCGCATTTTGAAAAATTCAAAATTTAAATTTAAATTTTAAAATTTGTATTTAAAAAAAATCTTAACCCTTATGGTGTTGTACATCAAATAAAAGAGCATAAAAAATACTGCAAAAAGATACATTCCCATCTCTCTATCTTAATTAGGGGAGCTGCAATCACAATTTAAAAACATATCAATCTTCTGATTTGGGACATTTTATATAGCTGTATTTTCAAAACCGGTGGATATATGATGATGAAATTTGGTATTTTTCTTAATCTATATAGAGACCACCTATGTACCAAATTTCATTAAAATCTGAGATGGTGAGGTAAAAAAAGTCTTCAAATTGTGTTGAGTTCATACGGAATCGCTCGTATGGGTGTGCAAGAACTGAAACAACAGCTCTAATTAAAGAAATTTCTGGAGAGAGAATTTCTTCAGTGGTCACATATTTGCAAGAGGGCCCATTTGCTGTTGCATGCGATGTGTGCAATGATAGCAATGACTACAAACTGTATCCCATTGTTGTCACCTTTTTTTAACAAGTCCAAAAATTTGATCCAAAGTAAGTTGCTAAGCATTCCAAATCTGTTTGTAGACTACAGGAGAGAATATAAGTGCCTTAATTTTTAAATGAATTTGCGCATAGTTTTACTGATGTGCACATATAATTTTACTGATGCACATTTTCCCAGGTTGGCAATTATGCGAATGACATATAAGTATGCTGCAATAAATTAATCAGTCATATGCTTTCTTCCGTCAATATGACAGAATGCAGAAACTGAACAAAGAATATTACATGCTCATCCTAACAAAAAATCTTTTGCCATTGTGCAACAGAACTGTCGTCACCGTCAGGACTTAGGACAGTAAATTCTCTGTGCAGGCCTTTCAGTTTGATGTTGAGTAAGACCATGCAGTGGGAAGAAAGATTAAGTGACTACTATGGATTTTGCATGGTTACTATGGAAACTGTCAGTTCACTACGGACTATGGAAAACATTGAGTATGCTATAGAAATTCGAAATCTCTGTAATGTTATTAAACATCTGTGTAATAAAGTTTATTTTCATATTTTCAAGATGTTTCAATTGAAAAAAAAACTGAAAAAAGTCTGTATCTCACAGAAGTTCAAAATCACATAAAAAATGACTGCTGTAGCACCAATAAGAATGTCACAATTTCCGTTTCCACATATTAAAGTTTTTCCACTTTCCTTTTTTCATCTCTGCTGGATTATATTTTTATTTTTTGATGTTTTGTGTGTGTGTGTGTGTGTGTGAGTGAGAGATGTTCCTTGTTTTTAATATCTTCGGTAATATTGAAAAGGAACAATTTTTAATAATTTTTTCTAATGAAATGCACGTTTTCCTATTTTTAATCATACTTCTTCAAAACTAATTAAGCCGCCCCGGTGGCGCAGTGGTCTAAGGCGCTGGCCTGATCATTCGTCCGTAAGGGTTCGAATCCCGGTCAGGCATGGATGTTGTGTTTGTCTTACGGCCCTGGCTCTCTCCCTTCCCTGGAACCAGTGACCCTAAATTAGGGATGGGCGACTGCTTATAGCCCATTGAGTTGCTCACGGTGGTCGTTAAACCTTCAATAAAAAAATAAAACACACACAAATGCTCACGGCCGCCCCCGGTGGCGCAGTGGTCTAAGCGATGACCTCTGATCATTCGTCAGAAAGGGGTCCGGGTTCGAATCCCGGTGAGGCATGGATGTTGTGTTTGTCTTACGGCACTGGCTCTCTCCCTTCCCTGGAACCAGTGACCCTAAATTAGGGACGGGCAACTGCTTATAGCCCATTGAGTTGCTCACGGTGGTCGTTAAACCTCCAATAAAAAAAAAACTAATTAATAGAGAGCAATCGTTTTCACCCCTTTTCCTCCTTTTTATTAAACGAAATTGAATTTCTAGATTGGTATTTAATATGTCCGTGGTGGAATCCTGTGCCCTGTAAAATTGTTTCACGACAGAGTGAGCAACGCAGTATCAATTTTCACGTTTAATTTCCCATAAAATTTGTGTTCTCATACATAAGAGATTCTTTCATGGGTTTGCGGAATTCCGCTTTTTCTGTCGTCATTTTCAAGATCGGTACAAAACTGTTAAAAGCTTTTTTGGGGGGGGGGGGAAGAGCAACCTATAATGTATAATTAAAATTTTATTATTTATGCATTGTAAATACGCACACTTCTGAACGCGCATTGATGTCCCGGTTTTTGATTTTGAAGAGTTGGCAGCTCTGCATATATGAGGCTTGATTTTTTAAACATATTCTAACATAATGGTGCCTCCCTGGTGGCACAGTGGTCTAAGTGCTGGCTTATGACTATCATCATCCCAGCGGGGTCTGGGTTCGAATCCCGGGAAGGCGGGGATGTTGTTTGTCTAGTACTGGGTCTCACTCTTCGCTGGAATTAGTGGCTTTAAATTAGCAATAGGTGACTGGCTTATAGCCCATTGAGTTGCTCATGGTGGTCGTTAAACCTTTAATAAAAAAACACAAAACAATGGCACAAAGGTTAAATCAATTATTTGATTATTAATTTATTTATAATTCTCTGGGGATAGATTAACACAAAAATAGGTCCCCTCATGATTTGGATGTCAGCTGCAAATCTTTAGCCATACTTTCAGTCGGCTGTGATCAGAACTACTAGTTTCCAGATCTTTGGCATCTGCTCTCCTTTCTTCATCAAACTCACATGTTTAGTTTCTGTTTAGTAACAATATGTATATATATAAACTGATTAATAAGTAATGTGTCTAATATCTCTTCCTGATCTCATGATAGTGTGTTCTTGTTGGAGATGGTGGAACTGGAAAAACAACCTTTGTAAAAAGACATCTTACTGGTGAATTTGAAAAAAATATGTTGGTGAGTAGTAATTTTTTAAAATTGAGTTTTAGTGGAAAAAAAATTGTTTTTATGTAACACACAGAACTACAGGGAATCTTAAGCCTATGTTTAATTTCAAAAATTTAAGTGTGATTTCTCCCTGGAAAATTGTGGTAACCAGGTGGTACTTTTCATCTCATCCAGCAAGAAAGTAGAACAGCTTTCTATTTTATTTGTAAAAAATTTCGAATTGTGTACTACAAAGCTGGAAAATATCTGGGTGCCAACTGCCAAGGTGGCCTGGCACTTAGAAATTAGGCACTGGTGTAAAGATAAAAAAAAAACAGTGATTTTTCTAACTGGTCAGTGAATGGTCAAAATCTGGTGGCCACCTTGCTTAGGCCTACTTTGTGCTATTATTAATAAACAAAAATTTAAAAGAAAATACTTATTAAGTGCTATATTTGGAGTATAACTTTATATGGGGTGAAAACATAGACAATTGGAAAAAAAGAAGCTAACATTTTGGAGGCATTTAAAATGTGGTTAGGAAAGAAGGTTCATTCCGTATCAAGTGATCCAAAATTTTAACACTTCTTTACCTTACCATCTTGGATTTTTTCCAAATTTGGCTCACCTAATGTACCCCTAGAGATGTAGTAAAAAAATCAAAATTTTTAGATTTTTGTCTGCAGTAGTTTTAAAAGTTATGGCCCTCTGAAATCTTCAAAAAAAAAATAATGAAATTTTCAGCTGACATGTAATTCCAAAATAAATTATTATTCAAGCTAGAAATGAGATAAAAGGTTGGGGTAAGAACCATTTTGTAGCTTATTTTATAAGCTTTCATATGATATGTAACATTGCTAGTTTTAAACACTTTTTAATTTCAATGTCATACAATACTATTTTTGACTTTGAATTTCTCAAAAACCTAATTTTTTGAAATTTTGAAAAATTCACACACAAACTTCTATATTTTAGCATCATTTGTGGAAAGTTTCATAATGGGATCATGGTTTCATGGATTTTTAAAAAATATTATGCAAAGGAAAAACCATCGGGATGCGAAAGAAAAATTGTTCAATTTTAATTTACAATTTTTAATTCCTTTGGACAAGCTAATTTATAGAAAATTATAACTAATTACATACCTTTTAGTATTGTCACCATCCCTTCCACGTTAACAACTTCAACAATCTCTTGCAAGGTAGTTTTGAAGTGCCACGGTTGCTGCGTCCATCTCTTCCTTGCGAAGGTAGCGAGTGCGGCCAGTGGGACATATGGGTTCCACCGTGGTTAGGATTTGGCCCCTGGTGTCCAGGCTTATAAAAAACTATTTCTTTTGAAGGACTGCAAAACATTTTGTTCTTATGTGAACTGCCGCTATAAAGTATCTGACAGAAAATATTAAATGAAGTAAAATGGAAATTTTATTTAACGAACAGGGCTTGAAAAATACCATGCCCGAGATGCCTGAGGCATGTAAATTGTTGGCCTGGGCAAGTAAAAATGAAATCTAGTTGCCCGGTCGGGCAGCTAGATTAAGGATCTTCCATGTGAAATCACCTTAAAAAAAAAAAAAAAAATTCCTGCCACCCAGTCTCAGATTTGTTTGAAAATTATTTTACTGTTAGACATTCAAGAGAATAGCATATCATTTTTTTCAGATTTTTTGCATAAGTATTGTCGCTTGTGGCGCCACCTGGAATATGTGCATTTGCACTTTGCTTATGTCTCAAGGTCACAGCTTGTTACCACTTTTCCTCTAATAACTTCAAAAATTTCTAACCGATTCTCATGATCTTGGTGTCTAATTAAAGATAACATTTCAGGCTACATGATTAGACAATTATTTGTATTTTTTTTTTAAATTTCGTTATTAAGATATACCATGACAAAGAAATATTTACATTATTTATTTTAAACTGCTATAACTTCTCTATACTTAAATTTACAGAATTGTTAAGTAGTTAGCTTAGGAACACATGGTAAAAATTTGGTAAAGGTGTTTTCTCGTACAGTGAAAAAAAAAATAAAAAAAATGGACACATCTGCAGCCCAAACGCAATGTAACTTACAATTGTTTAAACATATATTCACTCAAATTGCAATACTGACACTAATTGGCTGAGATGACAATGAGAAAGTATCAAAACATCTACATTGCAACATTATATACATATACCTTAATTATAAAGCATAAGCCCCCCCTTCCAAAAAAAAAAGTGGAAATTATTTCCAAGTGTCAAACAATATGGTTATTTTGTCAGTAATTGTTTGTGATATGGAATATGTTCTTCCAGTTGTGGTTACAGGAGGAGATACTTTCTGCAAAATTTTACCAAATGGCACCCAGCACAAATCTGGCTGCTCTGACCAAACATAAGTTGGAGTAGGGCCATGAGGATGAAAAGTGCACATAGCAATCTTCATGATTTTGTGACACATCAATGATTTTTCCAAGCCACCATTTTTTGTTGTACACACAGACAACATACTCTTTCTTTGAATAGGTTGATAAGGATTCTGTAATGCTGACATCTTGTTTTATAACCTTGGCAGTGAAAGTATCAGAACTAGTTGAAATTCACGATACTTTTATTGCAAATTCATCCACAGGTTTGAAACAACGACTGCTTCTTGTACCTGGTACCGTCTTTTCAATACTGTATCTTAATTCTTGCTTCATAACACTTCCTTTAATTTCCTCTTCTTTTACATAGTAAACATCAATGCCTGGAAATTTTTTTACACAGGCTATATAAATCCTGTGGTGATAAGATCATGTGCTCATATGGTCTTTGCAAACTAGCTCTTATTGCAAGACGCTTTAGTATGCCACCCAAACCATCACACGCATTCTTGCCATGGCTGGTAGCAAATAAATGCCACTCTGCTGTAATTCCATGGTCTTCTTTGTGCCTGCATATGTTCATAAAGTTTTTGTACTAAGCACTCAATTTGTCACTGAAGTACATCGCATGTGTGATATGAGGAAGCTTTTCTCTAATCACCTGTAGGGCGAGAGTTTGAAATGCAAAAAAAGTTGCAGTTGTATGTGCCGAACAGTCACTGATGAAGCACATCTTCATAGTGTCCAAAGTGCTTTTAGATGCATATCTGAAGTACACAACAACGAGATGCACTGTGGCTTGAATATTTTCCTAGTGGAAACCCTGAGCAGAATCTTGTACTATGCAAGTGTGGTTTTCAGCAAAGTCAACAAGAATAATGCATGTATGTACAGCTAGATCTTCTTTTGATTTTTGAAAGAAGTGACTTTGAAATGAAATGATGGCAGCTTAGTTCTACTAATTTTTCTACTAAAGTGTTGATGAAAAATTAATTCATCAACACTTACTGTTTTCATTGACATAGTTGTGTGATCTGCTTGCTCCCATGCCCAGTAAGTGATGGTGTCCAAGCATGATAGTGTATCATTATTGAGCAGAAATGTTCAAAGTGTATCTTCTGGTGGACAGGCAGGATATCGGTGAAGCATACATACCTCAGATTCTAAATTACACACAAGCATAGCCATTAACTGCTTGTAGTCCACATTTACATGTGCAGAATGAAGCATTAATCTGACATTCTGGTGGTAAATGCAAACACATGTAGAATGAAGACCACGACTGCTGGCTGTGACACACTCCTTTGGTCTAACTTGTAGAATTTTAAAAAGTCAATGGAGACATGTAGAAACTTCTCTTTAAACAACTCATACAGTTCTTTTAAATTTAGTAGAATTAGCCTCTTCTGTATGAGTTCTCTCTTTCCACTTTCTGTTGGCACTGACACATAGTCTTTCTTGCCTGAGCAGATGCGACTGTTGCTATCATCTTAATAAAATTCTTTCACAAGGGAAGTAATTTCTTCATTTAGTTTTGCACCTTTTTTCAGTCCTGGTACTCCCAGAATCCCCTGTTCAGTCTTTATCTGTAACCAATATATTCCCGTGGTATGAAATAAATCAGTTGTCTTCCTGATGCTCCAGGCTGTGGGAACTAATGTCAGGATTTGCACCTTACTACTGATTGATGCACTGCAAATCAGTTCTTCACAGTTCAAACATCCCTGTTTCTGCACTGAACTTGTATCTTCTGCAGGTTGATCAATACGGAGCGCTTCTGCTGCTGATGTAACAATTCTTTCATAGATTTGTTTACCCTTTTTCTGTAAGTAAGAGAACTGTTCACGGGCCTTTCCTTTCTTTAGGTTTACTAGCGAGCAACCACTTGCTTCCAAACTTTTGTTCAGGTTGCCTAGTATTTTCGATTCCAGTGGGGGCACATAATCACTTTTCACAGAGGTAGTGGGTGGGTTGCAAATTGTTTAATTGTTTCGTAAATCTTCTTATTACAGGAGATACACAGTTTCTTTCCAGGCACTAGGCCAATTCCACTTACTGCAGCTTCTTTACAGAAATTAAATGTTATTGTTTTTAGGGATTTATTAATAAGCCTCTTGTGAATTTGAAATGGATCACAACAATGTTTTTGATGGTTTTCATATGAAGAGCTCAGGTATTTCTTATTGTGATGATAACATATGTTCCCAGCAGACTTTTGAGACCTTAGAAACAAAAGCTGTTGTTCTTCATTACTCAAAGATTCAATGCTTTCAGTCACTTGAAGCACAGCTGATATGACTCTCCATTAGCAAACCAACACTGCACTTTGCCATTTTTTCTTAAATACTCAGCCAAACTTAATTGTCAATATATGAGAGAAATGCTAATCCTGGGAGTGTTACCCAACCACTGACTGGTTGGGTAACACTTCCAGGAAAATGATTCATACCCATAGGGAAAGTAACAAGTTACTGACTCATCTGTAGAGGCAGATATACAAGAAAAAAGTTGAGTCAGACTTCCTGTTTTCAGACATGCCATGTGCACCCACTGTAAAGCAGCTATATTGACAAAACATAGGACTTCCATGCCATATGTATTAACATCAACAATGTATCATCACTCAGAGTGAATTTTCTTCTGACACATGAACCACACAGGGTCTTTGAAAATCTTGCAAGTTGGTAGATAAAGAAAAATTAATCAGGAGCATGAAAAATAACTAAACAATTGTGTAAAACATTATAAATCATTAATAATATAGAACTGTCTCTGTTGAAAGAAACAAAAAAGAAAGTTTTGATGGCATCAAAGGTAAATATTTTAGAAAGATCAATTTTAAGAACAAATAGTTAGTCTATATATCATCATCATCACCCATTATCAATCTACTACTGGATGAAGGTCTTGCCAAGTTTCTTCCACAACAGTCTATCTTGCACCAGTCTCCTCCATGTCACTCCCACATGCTTTCGAATTTCATCCACCCATCTCCCATGTGGTCATCTTCTGGGTCTTTTCCTGTCTCTTGGAATACAGTCTAGAATTTTGGTTGTCCATCTGTGGTCCATTTTTCTGGCAACATGTCCAGCCCATTGCCATTTCAGGGAATTTGCTCAGATCATGATGTTTTCCACTCTTGTCATCAGGGTGCGCACGCGTGCTTGAAAACCTGGAAAGTCCTGGAAAATCATGATTACGTTTTCAAGGCCTGGAATATCCTGGAAAAACGGTGTTTTTTTAATGCTGTCTTGAAAAGCCTTGAAATTTGAAATTAGTGCTTAAAAAATGCCCTTTTAGGAAATCGTGTTACTGTTACCCCTTCATTTTTTAAAGTTCCTTTCCTCTGTTCTCAAAGAAACCGCCGGCAACGGTTTCCGACGTGCACCAAATCCTAATTTGGCTGGGGGAAAAAAAGCAAAAAAAAAAGCACTACTTCCAGTGCAATAAAATTGGATGATTACTAGTAGGTCGAAGGGGAGCTTGATGTCCGTTGGACAACTGAAAACGGAAGGGGAAAGAAGAGGCATTTAGCATTTGCAGGAGGTCGCATATGTACCTAGTCAGCTGGCATCCACCAGTGAGGAGTATGCCTGAACAACACATTCATCTTCTTCTTGTTTATGTGCATGCCACCCTCCCTCCCCTCAAGAGACTTCCACTACTTATGATAAAAAATAAAAAAACTATCTTTGCGAATTTTTCACGAAAGTGGCTGAAATTTTTACATTCACTGTAATTGGATTACAGAAGCTCACTTCCAAAATTCCAATTGAATCGGTTTAAAACTTTAAAAGTTAGCATTGGTAATTTTTATTATGGACAAGTATGTGTGCCTCTTTGGACAGAGTGAGCCTCTAGCAGAAAGGGTGTTACCATAGCAACGGTTGATTGACAGCTGGGAGCTCTGATCTGAAGCCCTTGGTTGGGAAGAAAGCAAACACCTGTTTATCACTTCCACAGCTCAAAAGGACTAGGAGAAAATTTTCAGAAATCCATTTTTCCGAATTTTGAAAATAACACAGTAAAATTTTTACAGTAGTTAAGATACATCACAATAAAGTTCTAGTGCAAATTTTGCCAAATTCCGTGAGGAACTTTAGCAGATGCAAAAAAAAAAAAAAATATTCCGTTGCATAATCGGATTGAAAAAAAAAAGAAACAGTAATTATAAATTACGGGAAAAGCAAGTGAATTATTTTTTTTTAGATGCCATGGTTTATTTAAACAGAGTGATCCTTAATTTTTTTCTGTGATGATATGGACTCTATTTGAATTACAAACATACATTTTTATTCAGACGTCTTGAGTTACTGTTTTAATAAAAAAATCATCTATAAATAAAAAGTTTCCAATGGATTTAAGCAATATTCAGCAGATAAACAAACGTATTTTAGTAAATTGCAACATCATGACGTAAATTTTGTAATTTTGTCGAAAATTGGGGAGCATTTTTTTTTTACATTTTCTATTTAGTTAGGGTGAAGGAGGAAGGGTGCAACTTGACAGTTCAGTGAGCTGCAGGTGGTGATTTATGGCGCGATGTGCCAAATGAAAGGAAGCCATTCCATCAGGTCATTCCAAAGGTTGTGAGTGTGCGTGGACGCGTCCTCCTGCTGTTTGATCTTAATCGGAATGTTTTTGTGCATGGGGGGGGGGGGATATCCTTTACAGCTTTCACGGCTTTTTTTTTCTTGGTAATTAATAAAAATCATAGTTGCTGCATTCACCATTGATCCATGTTTGCATTTCTTGAATATAAACAGCAGACAATCAGAAACATGGTGTTGGGCGTGTCTTGATGTTCTTCATTTTGCATATGCTGAATTCAGTTCTGTGGGAATAAGGAATGACTTATACTGTGAATAAATACAAAACTACATATTTTTGAGCTGAAAAAATAGGTCTACTTGTACACAGTAGCTAACATGTGAACTCAGATGAAGACAATCAGACATACGGATGTCTGATTCCATAAAAAAAAAAAAATCGACAGTTTTTTTATTATACACTACAGGTAAAAAATCAAAAACATGTTTTTAAACGTTATAAAGGAAAACGGATTTTTGAAACGCATGACTTGATGATCTTAATTTCTGAAAGTTTCTTTTTTCCACTTCCTTTCTTTTTTTCAATTACAATACACTGTAACAGGATACTGTGTGTTGTATCACTTAGTGATATGGCAGATTTTCGGTTGCCGATATCCGCGATCGTAAGCGGTAGTTGCGTTGCGATTGTTGATGAGGACAAGATAAATACTGGAGTGATGTAAAATGTTGCATAAACTAACCCCCCCCCCCCCCCGAAGTTTTATGCGGTCATCATAGCTGATCAACCATTTCATTCCATGAACATCAGCACATTTCAATCATTTGAACATTGGGGGTATCTGAAGGAATTCAGCTGTGCTTAAGCGCCTAGCGCAACGAAAACATGCTAATTTTGGACAGTTCTATTCCCTTCCCCTCTACCATCCCTAATAATTGAGAGTGCATACTGTAGTTTTAAATATTCTATTTATGAGCTAGTTTTCGCGCTGTTCGTTATGCTTTTATTTTCGAAATTACTAACACTTTCGAACTATGGTTGCAGAAACGTTTATGCTTTGGGTTTGTCTGTACGATAATTCGCATGAAAGCGGTTGAATTTCCGCGAAATTTTAGTATGCTGTTGGGTACAACCTGGAAACCTACCCTGTTAAAAAAGGTCGAAATTAAATTCAAAGGCTAAGACATAAGAACAGTATTCGTTCTCCAAGCTTAGGAATGTTAAATCACATAAAATCTGTTTGATTGCAACAAAGTTTTGGTATGTTTTCAGGGAGGAGAAACCTACCCTTGTAGAAAATGGTCCAACTTGAATTCAAAGGTCAGGGCATAAGAACAGAATTTATTCTTTACGATCTTGTGCTTGATAAACTTGATCCATTTGCATCTTTCATCATTTTTATTACTTAAAACTGAAATTACTTAAAAAAAAATTATTTGAACGTGATACTGTAAAGCGTAATAATAATCCTGGAATTTTTTGTATATGTCCTGGAAAAGGCCTGGAAAGTCCTTGAATTTTTTCCCCCCAAAATTGTGTACGAACCTGTCATTTTTCTTATCCCTGAGCTCCTCTTATATATATATATATATATATATATATATATATATATATATATATATATATATAATGTTGACACTCACATGAGAATGCATGTTAGATAGCAATACATACTTTTTAAGAAAAAATACATTCAAACAATAGTAGGGTTCCCACGCTACCTGGAGAACCGTGAAATAAGGGAATTGTCAGGGGGAAAAATATTGGCTCAAAAAGTCAGGGAAAACATGAATTTTTGTAAGAAAAAAAAAAAAAGGGGGGATTTTGAAATTTTATTTCGTAAGTCAGGGAATTTGGGGAGTTTCTAAAATAAAATACTTTTTCCTCTGTGTTTGATATTTCTCCGTATTTAACATTTCTTTTAGTTCACTCCCTAGGACCGAACTTGTAAGTTAAAGGGAAGGGGGGGGGTGAAACTAACGTATTTGGCAGAGTTCTCCGTCATTGAGCACTAGAAAGGAATTCATTGCAGCCACGTGGGGAGGAAACCCTACGGTGGCTACTAGGAAATGAAAAGGGTGCGTAGTGTTGAAGTGAGAGTGGAGCCTGTGGAGGGGTTACGATGGAGAGACCAAAGCACTTCCTTCCCCTTCATGCCTTTGTTTGACTGCCGGACTGGGGACAAAAATGGTGAAAACTAACTTTTTCTATTCTTCATGAAACTGGCTGAAATTTTTACATACACCATACTTAATAGAAGCTGACCTCTAAAATTCCGTGTGAACCGGTAAATAACTTTTGAAATTATCCTTTAAAATTTTTAATGGGAAAAATCTTTAATGTAGCGCTCTTGCTGGGGGTTTCTGGTGAGCTTTGTCGTGCCTCAGTGCATTTTAGGCTGGGATAGCGTACTGGTAAACGGGCTTTGAGCGGTCGCAATGACTGCGTGTGCCAACAGGAGCCAACTGAGTTATTGCTTTCTTTAACGTTCTGAGACTCTTTTCGGAGTAAATGTTTGTTTCACTGAAAATGTTGCAGAATGCTTTACATTCTTTTTTTTACTGCTATTTAGAAAGAAGATAAAGTGTTCGTATTCTACTTTTTTCCCCTCTTTTCTCTGCAAGAAAAGATTTCGCTTCAATGTTTGACTTTCAAGTTTGCGTGCTAAATATTTCAATGACTACATCTATTCCTTTTCAAAAAATTTTTATTTTGATATTTATTATAACCGCATAATAAAGTTATGAATTCACTCTCCGCGAGAAACGTGCTGCAGGATGATGAGCTTAAAATTATTTTTCTTAAGCTTTTATCCGATTCGCTTGAAATTTAAGGGGCCCGTTCCTGTTAGTGATTTATGGAGTTGATTAAAGGTTCAGTCAGTTTTGCGAAAAATCCGCAAAAACATATTTTCAACATTTTTTATCGCAGTCTCAGAACCCCATGTCGGATACTTCGTTATCAAACCAAAGCCTCTGGCCAATGCGAAAAGAGGGACTCCTGCTGGCGCGCATGCTTTTATCGCGATCAGAGAGTTTCTGCCACCCCCCCATGTCACCCCCAAATAGCCGGCCACGTGGTGCCTGCCCGCCGGTATTTGCTCCCGTGCTTGCACCTTGCATAGAGTTTTCGACGTCGTTTGTGTCAAATTAAAGTAATCGGCAAATTGAGAGGTCTGCAAGGTTCTGACTGGTGCATTTATGACTTCCAAGAAAACTCTATTTAATGTGGATTGGCTTGAAGAAAAACTTAACCCACAGTGGTCAGAATGGCTGTTACCTGTTCAGGATGACCCATACAAAGCAAGATGTAAAGTTTGTTTAAGAAGTTTCAACTTGAGCAATATGGGCCGCCAAGCGATTTTGAGCCATGAACGAAGTGCTAAACACATAAATGCTTTAAGCCAGGTTTCTGCTTCTCATGCTGTGACAATTTTTTTTGCATTGGATACTGCACCACTTCAAAGGGATTGTTCAGAAAAACAAAGTGGAACTTTAGGCAGTATGGCTGCTGCTCCTGCTTTGATACCATCCATGCCATATTCAGCAGATTTTGTAGCATAGCAGAGTGGATCTTCATCCACTGTATCTCCTACTAATATTTCAATGTTGAACATCACTAGTTTTATGACAAAAGAGTGCATTTTAAGAGCAGAAGTAATTTGGGCCATGAAGCTTGTAATGTCAAATTCTTCATACAACTTTTAAAGATGCTAGCGATGTATTCCAGCATATGTTTATGGACAGTGATATAGCAAAAAAGGTCAGTCTTGGTGCAAGAAAAATGTCATATATAATTTGTTTTGGGCTTGCGCCATATTTTTCTAAATGCTTATTATCAGAGATATCAGGTACTGAATTTGTCGTAAGCTTTGATGAAGCCCTTAATAAAGTAGCTCAGAAAGGGCAGATGGATTTGATTGTTAGATTTTGGTCTAAGTCATTGAACCAGGTATGTAGACATTATTTGAATTCAGTATTTCTTGGCCACGCAAGAGCATCTGATCTCAATAAAAAGTTCTGTGAAGGAGTTTCAGAACTAGATTTAAATAAACTGTTGCAAATTTCAATGGATGGGCCATATGTTAATCATAAATTTCTACGAGTTATAAGGGAAGATTTGTTGGCAGAAAATGGATGTGATCTACTTGATCTGGGTTCGTGTGGACTGCATGTGGTTCATGGAGCCTTTCGGAGAGGCCATGATGCTACTGACTGGAATTTGAATGATATCTTCACAGTTTCTATCAGTTGTTCAAAAATAGCCCTGCACGGCGAGCTGATTATGTTTCGATAACAGGATGTGAAATTTTCCCTCGTAAGTTCTGCCAAGTCAGGTGGGTCGAAAATGTTGCTGTGGCAGAGCGGGTTATTCAGATTTTTATCTACATAAAAAAGTACACTGAAGAGACAAATACCTTGCCAAAAACTTCAACATGTGCACGTGTTGCAGTAGCATGTAAAGATAACCTAATCCTTTCAAAGTTTGCATTTTTTTCATCAGTAGCTAATGTTTTGGAACCATTTTTGAAAAATTCCAAACAGCTGATCCTGTGATTCCATTTCTGTATGACAGTTTATGTGATCTTGTCCGGCAGTTGATGTCTAGATTTATAAGGAAAGAGGTGATGGAGGAATGTGCAATTCCAGAAAAATTGTTTAAGCTTGATGTAAGTGATAAGTTTAACCACTGTAAACTGCAAAATGTAGACATTGGTATTGCTGCTCATGGATATTTGATGAAAAGTAAAACTTCAGAGATTCAAAAAAAAGAATTCAGAGCAGAATGCATGAAATTTTTAGTGGCAACCACACAGAAAATAGTAGAACGAGGTCCCACAAACTTTTCTGCTATCAAAGCAGTTTCAAGTCTGAATCCTAAGCTCATAAAGTCAAATTCAATAATTTGCAAAAAAAAAAAAGAATGCATTTGCTGTTGCATATATTGCATGAAGAAAACAGAATATTTTCTGTTTCAGCAGATCGAGCAAAACAGCAATTTCAACAGTTGTGTAGCAGAGCAAAAACTGAACTGAAAGATGTGTTTTCTGCATTCTCAGAAAATAACCGCCGGATGCATTCTATTCTTCTTTACTTCAGGATAAAGAACATTTCAAGGAACTGTGGGTGGCTGTTAAATTGGTTCTTACTTTATCGCATGGAAATGCGCCTGTCGAAAGGGGTTTTTCAATTAATAAAGACATGTTGGTTGATAATCTTCATGAAAAGTCACTTATTTCATTGCATACAGTATACGATGCTATAAAGTCGCATAACGGAGTAGTTTCAGTGCCCATAACGGCAGAATTACTGCAGTATGTGAGGATGTCTCAATCAAGATATCAGCAGGCATTAGCAGTTCAAAGAGAAAAGAAAAATAAAGAGATACAACTCGTGAAAAAAAAAATCGCAAGGTGTCTGATCAGATAAGTATTTTAGTGCAAAAGAAAAGAAAGTTGTCTCATGAGGTTCTTTTGGAGACAGGAAAAATTGACCAGCAAATTCAGGAATTGTCAAAATTGATGTAACTGTGCATAAAACTAACTAGATTTCAGTGATTTCTTGTAGTATTCAGTGTAAAATTTATTGCAAGGAAGCAGTGACTTATTTTTGTTTCACTTTACATGTGTAGTTATAATGTGTTTACAAAAACATCTGCCCAGATTTTTTTGTTTGCCAGTTAGATCTCAATGATTTTAGAGTTGCCTTTGAACCTCAGTCAGTTATTTTCATATGAGGGGGAAAAAAAAAACCCCTCTGGGTACAGATAACTTAAAAACAGCAGTATTTCATTATTAGGTATGTTAATTATTCAGCAGGATAAGCCAAGACCATGCTGGTATGTGCAGAAAATTTCTTTTTCTTTGCTGTTCACCAATTTGTATTCCATATTTTTTAAATAAGAATGTAAACTTCTAAAACAAATTTATATGACTCAGTAACTTGGGATAGGTATAATTGTAGTAAGTATGTGCAGCATGTAATATGTTTTAGAATCTGTTATGAGTATCACTGTCTTGCATGTCAAAACACTGCATTACAAGAGTTAAAGGTAGTTCAATATCCTGTTATGGAATTGCTTATTCACAAGTTTCTGCTCAGCTAACTAAAACAATATTTTAATATCTTGCATGCAAATCTGGGGAAGTATCTAATTAGCCAGTATTTTTTTCTCATTATATGTTAAGCATATTTTCAAAATGCCGTTGCAAACACCTGGAATTTTACTCAAAACCACCTGGAAAAGTCAGGAAATTTGATTTCACTAACTGAGTGGGAACCCTGAATAGTAAGGTACATTATGTTTAAGCTGCAGATGTGTTAATTTTTTTTTTTTTCACTGTACAAGAAAACACCTTTACCAAATTTTTACTATGTGTTGCTAAGTTAACCAATTAACAACCCTGTGAGTTTGAATCCTAAAAAGGTAAGTACAGAGAAGTTATAGCAATTTAAAATAATGTAAATATTTCTTTGTTGTGGTATATCTCAATAATTAAATTAAAAAAGCAACAACAAATAATTGTCTAATCATGTAGCCTAAAATGTTATCTTTAATTAGACACCAAGATCATGAGAATCAGTTAGAAAATTTTTTAGTTATTAAAAGAAAAGTGATAACAAGCAGTCACCTTGAGACATAAGCAAAGTGCAAATGCACATATTTCAGGTGGTGCCACAGATGACAATACTTACAGAAAAAAACTGAAAAAAATATGATATGTTATTCTCCTGAATGTCTAACAGTAAAATAAATTTCAAGCAAATCGGACATGGTGTGGCAGGAGGCCTAGGTGACTTCACATGGAATGACCCAAATTGTCAAATGCGATATATGCTCATAGGTAGTAAAATCAAGTGAAAATGCTACAGCTAGACACCATATGACCTGCAATCATGAACTTCTTCCTATTTAATCTAATTCTATTTCTTTCATATACCATAATTCTTGGTTTTTAATCGAAAATTGTAAATTTTTACCCCTCAAGTGAATTCCTTTTTGCAGATTTGGCTCTGTAACTAAAGAAGTACTTTGAAAAACAAGTAGGGATTTTTTACATCTCTGTAGACATACAGAACAGTATTTTGTGAAAGTTTCAGAATTTTTAATACTTTCCCTTTTTAGATACTAAGTCTCAAATTTTGTGATTTTTGAAAAATTGGCAACTTCAGACGCATTTTAGCATGTTCAGCTTAACTTATTTTAGACTAAAAATACACAAAATACCATTTTTTTATCCCTTATAAGAACTGTTATAAATGAAAAACTTAAAAAAAAATCAATTTGGGTCATTCCATACCAAATCAACCAAATAAATTTCAATATTCAACCTGACCATCTCAGATTTCAATGAAACCTTTGGGGATCATTTTCCTTAATGATATAAATGAGAATATATTTTTTTATCTCATTGGGTTTTCAGGTAATTAATTTTAAAATTTTTTGAAAATCGTCGTTATTTTTGGCTTGTATAAACTTTTTCAATCTTGAACTTCTCAAGTTGTATAAGGCCTAGAGAGTTATTTGACCCCTCATTTTAAAGAGAATTTCATAAGTTTTAATTTGACTATGCTTGGTGAAAACTTTTTTTTTTTAATTTTAAAAACACATTTTTAAAAATGTTTAAGTAGTGTTTTTTAAAAATTTTGAAAAAAAAAATGTTTTTTGTAATATTATAAGCTTTAAATCCTGAAACTTTTAGAGTGGGATCTCAATGGGATCGGGAGCTATGGCAAAAAACTTAGTTACTGTACAAGTAATAATGGATTATAATTCTCGTTTTAGTGTGTTTACATGATAACAGACAGAGTTTTAAAATCTACATAATACATCATACTGATACATAGGTAAACATAAAACAAGGGAAGGATAGTCCCAACAGGCTAAAAGTTTCAATGCTATTAAGCTCAAAGGCTTCTTCAAACCAAGCCTTCAGATCATCACTTCCTGGGCAATTAACACAATTTAGATGCTAAAGTTTTGCAAATTATACTGCTTGTTATGTCTTTGTATGTTTTAATCGGGAGTTCACCATTTGCCAATTCAGGTATTTTACACTGAGCCATCATTAATTTGGCATTCTGATGTATTGTGCAAACACACAGAATGTGTCCCACTGGACACAGGAAGAACACAATGCTTGGGACGAAGCTCACAAAATTAGAAATTCCAATTCTCTGATCCGGGTAACTCTCCTTAAATAGTTCATATGATTCTTTTAATGTACTTAGAATTAAATACTTTTGAACATGCACACGTTTGCCATCTTTTTTGACTGAAACACAGTCCCTTTTACCAGGCATTTGACGACTAACCTCATCATTTTGATAGAATTCTTTGACTAGGGCTACCATTGCAGGGTCCAATGTTCTTCCAGGCTTTGTTTGGGTCAGGGGATGACATTATACCTTTTTCATTTAACACTGTTTTTGCCTTTTTAGCAGTAAAATTAGACACTCCAAATTCAGTTTCAATTTTTTTTAGTCCAGCTTTTGGGAAGTGCAGCTAGAACCTGCATTCTAACACTTTTGTCTGTAGTAGCATTGAACTTTTCTTTCAATTGATTAATAATTTCATTGTCATAATTTTTTGCAGCGTCAGATTCAGTGGTACTGGATTTAAATTAAGTACTTTCGTTCGAAAAGCTTCCATCACTTTTTTAATCTTTGCTTCTGGGTATTTTTTTCAATCAAATGTTTTCGTTTAATAGGTGTTTCTTCGACAGCAGTCAGACTTTTGTTCAAAGCTTCAATTGCCTCTTTTCTCTGGAGTTGACAATGTATTTTGAACTGGTATTTCAGGAACATTCAAAATGGTCTTGTGATTCTGAGCTGTCTGAATATAAGCCTTCTTGCTCAGTTAAAATCTCCGGGAGCTTTAGTAAAGCTTTACGACACCCATCACATATCTTGTCGCCTTCATGTAAATTGGCATTATGTCTCAAAATATTTTCATTTACAGATCTCAGTTGTTTCTTGTAATTAATTATAACCAGGTTTCTTAAATGGGTTACAACAATATACCAAAAAATGCTTTGATGTACTGGGTTCACCCATATTGTCACGGAGTCCTAATAATAGAGTAGAGTTAAAATTATAAATAATAGTACAAGTCAAATTGTCTGAAACAATAAAAAAAATATCTTATATAATAATAGGCCTTTTAAGACTAAATAGAACTGACTGTACTTTTGAACTGGAGAGAGGCCTAGTTGTTCCAAACAAAGATGTCAAAAATGGTTAAACTTATTACTTAACAAACACACAACACTTATTTCACTTTCACTGGAAAAAACTATTAACTTATAAAAATCATATTTTTATGTTAAGTAACACTGCCAACAACTAACTGTTCACTCACTGAGATCTTAGAGGAAACTAAGCAAAAGTTGAGCTAGAGTGGGCATGAATCGCACTCCTGCAAGAACATGAATCAGACAAGTCTGTACAGGCTTGTGTCAGAACACCTGTGATTAGTAGACTATTTACTCACATGCTATCTCTAATTTGTATGTAGGTTTAGCAAATCATTATCTGTAATAGACCCTAATGTAATTGGTTACCTTTAGCCAATGTATTTTTTTTTACCTTACAAAAGTTAGAGGTAGCAATGTAGCCCTAACTGGTATTTGAAACAATACCATTAGTACCATAACTCCTGATTCCATTGAGATCCCACTCTAAAAGTTTCAGGATTTAAAGCTTATAATATTACAAAAAAAAAAAACTTTTTTCAAATTTTTTTTTACATTTTTTCACCAACCATAGTCAAGTTGTATATCAAATTAAAACTTATGAAATTCTCTTTAAAATGAGGGGTCAAACAACTTGATAAATTCAAGATTGAAAAAGTTTATGCAAGCCAAAAAACTACGAATTCAAAAAATTAATTACATGAAAACCCAATGAGATAAAAAAATTAAAAATATATTCTCATTTATATCACTAGAGAGAATGATCCCTGAAGGTTTCATTGATATCTGAAATGGTCAGGTTGAGTGACTGGTTGATTTGGCATGGAATCACCCATTTCAATCTTCAATTTGACTTAAGGATTTCTTCTCATTGTATCAATTTTTAGTAAATATACATTTCCTTTATAGGTGGACCTGTGCTCTTTATAATGAGACCAGTTGAAGCTCTGTGCCATTTGTGGTTTTTGTACACTTAAAAACAAAAAAGCAAAAATGCTGTCTAGGTGCAATTTTCTCACTCCACAGCTGCCAATTTGGCTTGTAAATCCAAAATGGAGAATGTTAAAAAGTTAAAAAACAACAACTCATATTTGAACTCTCAAAATATGACTTTCCAGATGGACAAAAAGTGGGAAAAAAAAAAAAAAAAAAAGTTACAGCAACAACCCCATGGGGGATTTTCCACGGAATGACCTTTTCATCTCGTGACGCTGCAGTGCAAAATGTTTGAGTGGCATATTTCCAGCGATCTTGGTTTGTGGTATAGCATTTGGAGTCGTAGCAGCATGAGGAAACCTTCGCTCTAGTCCAAGGTGCCTCTTCTTTCTCAGGGGTTGATCCAGGCTTTAAAGATACCCATTTTTGTGAATTTTGACTATTATTTTTCAGTTATTTTTTATTTATTATTTCCATTGATTCTTATTCTGTTGCTAATTGTGGTTCATGCTTTCCAGGTTTGAAGCAAGTTTTCTGGTTTGTGTAATGATTGTGTAGCCAGATACAATTTTTTTTTATACAACTGTGAGATCTCGGGTGAAACATAACACTCCACGTTGTATTAATCCAGGAGAGTCATCAAAGGTCAACATTTTTAAATGCTGGAGGAAAAGAAATAATAAGAAATGTGAAACTTTAAAACACGTTTAAGCTACCTTATAAGAAACTAACTTACGGGAGCTTTTGACTGTTAACTTCCCTTTTAATCAGCCTTGTGGTCATTGGCTCCATTTATCACAAGGTTGACGAAAATTGAAGTTATCAGTCGAAAGCTCCTTTAAATTAAAGTTTCTTACGTAACTTGAGCATGTTTTAAAGTTTTATACTTCGTATTATTGACAAGTTCTGTGTTTATGTCCAAATATCATCATGAAACAAAAACAAAAAAACTCACTAACTGAAACAGGGTTCCCACTCAACCTGGAAAACAGGGAAAATCTAGAATTCTCAGGGAATTTAAAAATGGTTTCAAAAATCAAGGAAAACTCTGGAAAAAATTACCCTCTTTTTTTTTTTTTTTTAATTTTTTTTTTTGTAAAAATCAATGAATACTTTATTTTGCCAAAAAAAAAAAAAACTTATTTTTTCAAGATTTCAAACTTTTGCTTGCAATTACTGCCTGCCTAGAATTTGGTAGATCTTACTTTCAGTTATATTAAGTATTTCCTTTATTCTCTAAAAAAAATGCAAAATTGAATTTTTTAAATTGCCAGTTATTAAGCCTTTGTTTAATTTCTGCAGGGCCGCCCCGATGGCGCAGTGGTCTAAGGCGCTGACCTCTGATCATTCGTCCGTAAGGGGTCCGGGTTCGAATCCCGGTCAGGCATGGATGTTGTGTTTGTCTTACGGCACTGGCTCTCTCCCTTCCCTGGAACCAGTGACCCTAAATTAGTGTTACACGGCGCTAGCAGTGTTCCTGCCGAGTCGGCCGGTAACGGTGCTTGAGACCTGAAGTACAATTTAGTTGGCCACGGCACCAGGTGAGAATCTCAGGTGCACTGCTGCACTCAAAGATTCACACCAGAACATAAAAAATGAAAAGTTGAAGAATGACCCGAAGCATAAGGCTTGGGTGAATCCACCTTGTGAACAAAATAACAACAACAAATAAAAAATAAAATAATCTAAAAAAAAAATGATACTTTGGGATCAGAGTTGTGATGAGGTTCACCCGCAATCACCAATTCGTGACTGAGTGTAGTGGTCCGGATCTTACTCCGGTACATTCAATCCCCAACCAGCCAGTACAACACTCACTTTCGCAAATAACACATGATTCTCAAATACACAACACAACATTTAATAACGTTCTGCGAGATTTAAACAGATCCGGCGCTCTCTAGGCGCATAGACAATTGCCCCTCATATGTGGGCAGCATACGGTGTCACACTTTACTGTCGGATAACGCAGCCGACTGAGTCTCCACCGGACTATCTGAACAAGAGATACTACTCGTTTACACACTAAATAGAGCTGCAGGTGATATTCATATACAATTGCTTAGAGAATGAAAAAAAAATTATATGCAAACGATCACATTAAAAATACTCGCGACACAAAATACACAAGCACGTTAATTTGCGGTATAAGATTATAGGTGCAAAATACTGCCAAAGTTAATTAACTAAATCTAATAAGCATGCACATGCAGATCCCTTCCCCGCTCGCTTTGGCCCTGAACCACAGTTAAAAGAAACTGTCCCGCCCAGCGGAATTTGTGGCCACACCCTCTCCCTTATTCATGTAAAAAAAATAATCAGGAAATGGGCCCTGTAAGAAATTGAAATCTGTATGTGCAGGTATTTCCTCTGAGGTTCAGTCACTCAGCATTACTGCATCTATGTCCATGCAGCTTTGGGTGTCGGGATGGCACAAGTTCGCAGATGTGCGAAGAAAGAAAAAGGAAATATTCATCTACTTACAGTTTCGTGACTTTGCTGTGCAAATCCGTTGTGCATCACATAATATCACACGACAAAAAAAAACACGCACACACACACAGACACTTGCACCATGTGGCAGCACCGATGATTCAACACTTCACTTTGACGCTTGATGTAAATGAAGCACACAATTAAAATGGTAATATCACGCCCTACTTTGTTGCAATGATTAGAGTGCACACTGATCTATTCTCGTGACGATTTGAAGGTGGCCGTTAAGCAAAATAGGCCCTCTCACATCTGCTGTTGCGGTTTCCAAGATTGATTTTCTGTGTTCCTGGGAAATGATTTCTGTTGTCGTGAAGAAATAATTGTGAACAACGTCAACTGCTTGGAGAGTGGCACGCCCTCACTTCCGCTGCTGCTATAGTAGATTCCGTCCGTCGCTACCTTCCGTCCTTTTTGACCGTTCATTCCCAATTCAGTCAGTTCCTTTCCGTTAGCAAACCATCTACCCTGCCTGAGTACGCAGTTCAAACATGCCTCTCGCAGGTTTTGTTTCCATTTTTTTATAGAGTTGCGACCGCCAGCCCTGAGATTAATTTTCTCGGCCGAGCGAAATCAGACGCAGGGATCGCATTCCTCCTAAAATTCCTAATATTTTGTGACCCTCCTTAAATTCCTAAAATTAGACCTAAAATTTGCTATTCATCCTAAAATTTTCGTAAGCTTATTTTTATTAAAAACACAACCGTTATTAACGCCAATAAATTTACCATTACGGTAAGGTAAAAAGACCTGTTATTGTAGAAACACAGCCTATATGCTGTGCTGCTGAAGGGAGGGGAAAATGACGCCATCGAGATGCACTTGCTTCGGGGCGGGCGTTCCATTTTTTTGCCTTCGAACAGTTTTCGAGAGTAACAAGAGATCTAAGGGAAAAGGGGAGGGGTCATTTTCACCCCTGGTTTGCGCTTTGCAGACGAACTCCGTGGCACGCAGAAGATCGTACTTTATTTTTGTACATGCCTTGTGGAACCTCCTCTTTCTGCTGATGTTTTGTTATTGTAAACCGCAGGTGGGTGGAAGCAAAGAGGAAACATGTGGTCTCCTTCCGTAACCTCCGGTAATGACGATGGGATGGTAGCTGAGTATTATCTTGGCAGGCAGTAGAGCACGTGATCATTGACCTTCGATCATGCGTCGGCGACAGCGACCTTCGATGCGCAATATATCTCGGCTCCGACTCGCTTTGACTGAACTTGCGTGAGATGCGTATGATAGTTTCTGGTTTTACGTCTTTTATGGTGTTCTCTGTGCTGTGTGCAGGTTCAGTTCTCTAGTGGCGACCTGCTTTTTTTTTTTTTTTTTCTCTATCTTCTGACATCCTCGCAGCCAAATTTCGGGAAGTTGTCTGGTTTTGCAATATTGGAACGTGTTTTTGTACTTCCCTTTCATTTTCTGGTTAGTAATACAAGTGTTTAAGATGCCTAAATCCAAAACGAAATTTCAAGATGCATGGCTCGCCAAAGAATTGGACGGAGTGAAGTTGAAAGAATGGTGTTCTGCAACTGAAACAATATTTTCTGCTAAGTGTATATTGTGTTCAGAAATTTTCAACATTTCTAATAGTGGCTTTTCACAAGTAAAAGCGCATCATAAAGGAAAAAAACATTTGCAGAAATTTCAAAGTAAATTTCAAAATAAGTCCATCCTGAAAGCCTTTGGAGGACGGGATCTTCAGCCCAAAACAAATATTAGTGAAGTACTGAGTCATGATTTACAGTTGGCTAAAGCCGAAGCATTATGGGCCATGAAAGTTGCTAAGGACAATATGTCTTTTGTTTCATGCACTGAAACAGTTGAACTTTTCAAAGAAATGTTTCCTGATTCTGCTATTGCAGCCAAAATGCAACTTAAAGAAAAAAAAGTTGCTTATGTGATATCACATGGATTGTCAAAATATTTTGAAGAGGATTTGAAAAAAGACATTGCATCTAGTAGCCCAGGAAAGGTTACTATAGCATTTGATGAAACTACAAATACACAAGTGAAACGGCAGTTGGATGTGTATCTCAGGTACTGGTCTTCAGAAATAAATTCAGTTTCTTGCCGATGCCTAACAAGCGTTTTTCTGGGTCATGCAACAGCAGATATTTTGCTAAAAGAAATTCTTGATGTGTTATCATCCTTCAATATTTCGTTGAACAGAATTATTTGTGTATCCATGGACAGCCCAAATGTAAATAAGTGCTTTTTACGCAAATTCAATGAAGTTGTAAAACAAGAAACAGGCCAGAAATCTTTGGAACTAGGTTTTTGCAACCTGCATGTTGTTAGTAATGCATTTAAAATTGTTTTGACAAGCTTAAATATAGATTTTGACGAATTTGCTACTGATATGCATTACTTTTTAAAGAGTAGTGCTGCAAGACGAGAGGATTATAAATCTGTCGAGGATATAACATTGGTCACTGCCAAATTTCTTTTGCGTCATGTCAGCAACAGATGGTTAACCGTTGGTTCTGTAGCCCAGAGGCTCTTGGATCAATGGCTAAATATTACAGAATATTTTTTAAACTTCTTGCCATCTCAAAAAATATTTGAAAAACAACTGCGCAATTCGGCAAGGTATAAAAGAATTCACTGTTTCCTGAAAAATGAGCTTACTCCTTGCTATTTAGCATTAATTTCATTTTCACACCAAAATTTTGAAAAGTTTTCATTATGTTATCAGAGTGAAGAACCAAAAATACACCAGTTATATTCTGATTTAAATACTTTAATGAGGAATGTTATGGCTCAGTTTATCCAAGATGATGTTATAGCAGGGAAATTTGGAGAAGACCTAAAGAATGTAGATTTTGAAAACAAAAATTCATGGAAAAAACTAGGGGAGTTAGAAGTTGGTATGAAGACAAAAAATCTCCTCAGGAATGTTCAGGAGACCAGGCAGAAATTATTTCTCTTAGATGTAAGATCATCACTAATTGCAACCACAAAATATTTAAAGTCAAATTTGCCATTCTGCAATCAAAAGCTAAGAGACATAGAAGTTTTAAAGGTAAAAGAACCAAAGAAAGAGTCAACTCAACTTTCAGTCACTGAAGGACTTTCGGAAATAACCAGAATTTCAAGTGTTTTGCATCTTTCTGAGGAACAAATTGATAGAGTAAGAGAAGAGTGGAAACTTTTAAATTGCGATAAGCCAACTCTAGATGAACTAGTGAAATTTTCAGAGGAAGGGCATATTCCAATGCGGATTGATCATTACTGGCGTAATACACTGCTGGACAATTGCTAAGGACGGATCATAAACGGCTATATAGCGCTTAAAAAAGTAAGTGTGGTTGGATGCCAAGTGAAATAAAATAATGTCAGAATGCCAGGACATTACAAGAAAGACAATTTATTGTGCTCTGAAATCCAGAAGGCTTTGGAACGCGTTCAAGGGACAAACAGGCCCTTTTGTGCAGAATACGTAAACGTGAAAAAAATGCAATTACCGTCCGCAGGCGTTCCGGCGTAAGATGTCAATACGGGATATAGCCACCATGGAGGGCGATGCAAGATTCCACACGTCGTGTCATGCTTTGCACAACATTATCAAGCAGCTGTTGGGGTAATTTATTCCATTACTCTGTCAGTGCACGGATGAGGGTGTCCTTGTTTATTGGATGGCATTGGCGACCAGCAAAACTCCTCCCCAAAGCATCCCACACATTTTCAATGGGATTCAGATCTGGAGAACGTGCTGGCCATACGAGGCGTTGAATATCCTCGCTCTCAAGACACTCCAGGACAGCGACTGTTCGATGACATGTTGCGTTGTCGTCCATGAAAATGAATCTATCACCGACAGCACCACGGAACATGCAAACATGAGGTGGCAGAACATCACTAATTTTTCGTTGGCCAGTCATAGTCCCAGTTGGAAGCACATAGAGGGACGTACGGCCATTGATCATGATGCCAGCCCATACCATGACACTACATGTCGGATATCGGTCCCTTTCCTGTATGTTTGCTGGACAATATGCAGTACCACTTTCACGCCAGATCAGTTGTCGTCGACAATCAGACGATAGACTGTATCTACTCTCATCTGAGAAGAGGTCAGCAGACCAGTCGTTATCAGTCCAATTACGATGTTGATGGCACGATTGCAAACGGGTGGTACGGTGACGTCTGGACAATGGGATGCACACAACAGGACGGCGGGCGTATAGTCCTCCTTCATGCAAACGTCTGGCGACAGTTTTTCGGGAGATCCGCTTGCCAGTAGCAGCCATAAACTGATTTGCTACCTCACTAGCTGTGCTGCGCCGGTGTCTTTTGTTGATAGCACTATGTACCGATCTTCTGCAGGTGTCGTACTGCGAACACGACCTACCCCGTGACGTTTGCTACACTCTCCATTTGTTTGAAATGATTTCCAAAGCCTTGAAACAACACTGTGGCTGACGTCGAACTCCCTGGCAACATATGTTATTTTTCGCCCTTCTTCAATTTTGCCACTAATACGGCCACGCGTAAAATCATCTAGGTGATGTCGGGAAGACATACTGAAAATTGCAAGTTCGTCAATTGATTCTTTCCCTTTCAACTTTGCGTTTGAACAACAACGGTCAATACGCGTCAAATCCTTTATATCTCTCATCAGCGCTATGACGTCACGAACAAGTTCGGCAATCCAAAATTTGCATACGCACAACACGTCTTACTGTATCCCGCACTTATGCTAATTTCCACATTTTCCTGCCTTCCATTTTATGGTTGCTATCGTTGCTATTGCCATCCGTCCTTAGCAATTGTCCGGCAGTGTATATTTAGTATTAAAGACTAGCGGAAAAGAAAAATACTCAAATCTTGCTAAACTCATAAAGTCAATTTTAGTTTTACCTCATAGTAATGCTGATGCAGAAAGGGGATTTTCAGTTAACACTGCTCTGTTAAGGAAGGACAAGGCTAACTTAAAAGACTAGACTATAACATCATTAAGAATAGTTAAAGGGGCCATTAAACACTATGGATGTGTAAGTAAAGTTCCCATAACAAGAAATTTGTTAAATAGTGTTCGTGATTCACATAAATTTTATAAAGAGTATGTTGATAAGCTGAAGGAAGAAGAATCAAAAAAGGTAAAAGAAAGGAAGCAGAAAGAGAGGGAAAATAAGGAAAAGCAGCTAGAGAGAAAAAAGAAAAGCTGAGTTTGATGACAAAATAAAAGAAAATGATGCAGAAATAAATAGACTTAAAAACGATAAAGAAGCCTCCCTAGCAATAATTCAAGAGGGAACAAAGAATGAGAAAAGCTGTAGAAAAACAAAATACTGTTGAAATAAGTTGCCTCTAACTTGATCATACAAGGTTCAGCTGAAATAAAGAAAACTGAAAGTAAATTAGTTGTGGTAGAAGCAGAAAAAGATAGGCTAATCAGGAAAAGGTTAAAACAATAATATGAAAAAAGTAATTCAGTGAACAATTGTACATAGTTCTTGGTTTTCAATTACCTTTTTAGGATATTATAATTTAATGTGAAACCTGAAAACTTTACTGTGAAAATCGTGAATTGCTTCTGGTTCAACAGCATATTAATGTTCAAAGTGAAACTTGAATGTGGTAAATATACTTGAATATGATAATAACACGTGAAAAGATAAGAACTGAACATTAGAAGTAAATCATACTTAAACTTTAGACATTAGACGTTATGCAAAAAATTTGGGTGTTAACTTCGACCATATATACTAATGGACTGCACATTGGCAATAGCTGCATCAAAGCCGCCATGGCTCAAGCATTGGGCACGTCATCATCAGACTCCAAATTTCGTGTAAAAATGCTGTTATGATTACTAATTTACGCTGCAGAACTTCAGTGTTTTCGGTGTATTATGTGAATGCGCCTCATATATAATGAAAACTCTTCAGGTAAGTTTACTTATGAGCTATATACATGCATGATCGGGTTGTTTACATTTTGTGATTTATAATGTGATGAACATTTGCGAAGAATTTGGAACATGCATTCCATTTTTTTCTTAAGTTACTATATTTTTATATCAATAGCTGCAAGTTTCTGGTTAAGTAATTGAACTTTATTGACTTAGGTATTTAATTCGTTTCTTACCCATGAAAAATCATAGAACTTTCTTTACTATATCGCTCAGAGCAACCATAAGCACAGCAGGTGTAACCCATCTTTTTGACTGTTGTCATGTGATTTTATGTTGGAGCCAGAAATTTTGATGTCATGCGCAGTCTATCAGTATATATGGTTGAAGGGTGTGAAGCAAACTCTTTGCAATGTATACAAAGTTGTTTTACTAGATGTATACAAATATACATCTAGTTTTTATTGAAATACACTCCTAAAATTTTCCTAAAATTTTTCTAAAAATTCCTAAAATTCCTACCTAAAATTTTCCAGAAGTATGCTATGATCCCTGCAGACGTGCTTTTACCTTAAGCGTAAATCAGCAACTCAACATTTCACCTGTATATTTGTTAGGTATCGAAGCCACCGCTCTTACGCTCATATTTTTCTTTCGCCATGTTTTTATCCCGTCGCACTTACACGTAGTGGCTTCGCTGCTTACGTGACCGCACACACGCACACATGGGGAATCGCTTCGCCCCGTAAGACAAGCGCATCTCTTCACTTCCTCCACAGTAGGGGACGAATGGGGGTGACGATTCCACACTGCAGTGGTTGGCATCCGAACCCGACTTTGCTTGGCTTCGCTTCTCATTGGAATGACCACTGTCCACTCGCAGACTTCTTAATTTCCCTGTAACTTGGCTTTCATTAGGCCAAACAGTCGCTGATTTCCATTTCGCTCCAGCCTAGAAATTTCTGCGTTATCACGCAGATTTAGGCAGTCTGCTGTCTTTATGGCAAACTGGCATCTCCAGCTGCCTCGAGTTGTCTCCATTTCTTACCAAATGCGGGGAGGTTTGCTGCTTCATTTTTCCCAATTCATTTTTCGCAGATCCAAGGCATCCAGCCTTTCACATCGGAGAGCGCACAGACAACTGAACTTTCTTCCTTATGTTCATGCCAAGTGCGAACGCTTATTTTCTGCACGGACCACACAGAGAGCAATTGTTCTCGAAAATGCCCCAAACAATCGACGAATTTACGATTATTCGCTAAACCTTTTGTCCCCATCTTCATTCATTTACTCAAGTGGACCCCTCTTCGAAAGGTACCATTCCGTGTTGCTTAGTTTCCCGTCAGCTGCGCCCTGATATTTATGACCTAACAGAGCTATTCTGAGACCACCCAGCCAGAGAGAGAATTCTTCGCCTCTTTTCTTTCCAAACCCCCAGATAAAACTTTATCTGCTGTTTACACTTTTAAACTCCAATCAAGCCTCGAACATAATTAATACTTAATTAATTTCACACATCAACCACGCCCATTAATTACTAAATTAATGGCGGGTGTGGGTCGTAACATCGGCCCCTCCTCAAGAAATCCAGAAGTCCTCTTCTTGGCATATCGCTTTGCTCTTATCAATTTCCAGAGCAACCATTGAGTGCTACCTTTTCCCACAGGTAGAAACAATTCAAAATGGCAAAAATATTGCGTTTCTTGCCTTCGAGAGCATTGGAGCGACTTTCCAATTATCCCGCAATTTTGTTAATTAATTTTAGAGAACATCCGAAAGAAAAACAACGTAAATGAGAAATAAATAAAACAACTGAACTGTAAAAGAACATGTGAGCCTGCCGAACTGTGATTCCTAGCTGCCTCATACAATACGCGACATGGCGGACAAATTTTAAAGTTTTCTTCAGGTTTTAGGTTGGGAGGGGGTGTCCACTGTAACATTAGGAACGGGCGACTGCTTATAGCCCATTGAGTTGCTCACGGTGGTCGTTAAACCTCCAACCAAAAAAAAAAAAAAAAAAAAAAAATATCTGCAGGCAGTTGTTATAACATGGAACAATTGGGCACACTGGCTCCTGCTTGAAGAAACACTTAACAAGAGAACCAACCAAATGATGGATCAAAGTCCTTTGTCTGTTGGTTCTTTTTAAACATGTTTCTTTGAACAGTTATTTTTATTCATCATTAAGCTTAGCTGCATTGTGTTATAGAAAAACTGAAACTATTCAACTGACAGATTTTTTTCTTACATATATATGACCTGTTTCTAAGAATTTACAAGTGTGTGCTTTGGTGAGAAAAATGAATGGAATGGAATGAAATGTAACAATTCTTTGCAACATGCCACTCTGGAAAATTTTAAAAACCACATGGAGAACCTGGAAAAGTCAGGGAATTCTTTTATTACTATTGAGTGGGAACCCTGTAAAATAACAAAAAAAGATGCACATGCGTCACAACATGATTCTCCGTAAAGTGAACGGTCAGCACATTCCCCTTTCTCATAATTGTAAATGCATTTCCCAGAATCCCAGCTGGTACCGCTCATATTAATCTGAGTAGGGATGGGCAAAAAACCAAAAAAAAAAAAAAACCCATGCTTTTAAGCAGCGAGTTTGAAACAGGAAGGGATTGTAATATTCCTGTCAGTGGTGATTTTTTTTTGCTGTTTTGTTCGATGTTTTTTCGGCAAAAATTAAATTCTTTTCCTCGATTTTACAGGAATCAATATCTGATTGAAGTATTTCTCTTTTTTGTGTTCTTATAAAGAGAAAGGAATATGAGCGGTACCAGCTGGGATTCGTGACACAGAAAGGACCTTTCTGTGTCACGAATTAGGATTTTTCGCTGTTTGGTTTGATGTTTCGTCAATGAAAATAGTGTTCTTATCCTCGATGTTACAGGAGCCAGGCAGTCCACGGAAGAAGCATCGAGGTTTCCGCTGGTACATTAAGTGTTTTAACAAATAATATTGATTACTCCACTTTAAATTATTGATTTATCACTGATGTACAGTATATTGTACAATGATTGTGCCCATCATTGCTGCAGATGGAAAAGAAGATGGAATCGTTTTTTTTTTTAGCAGAACAAGGTTTTCACTGATACATCAAAAATTTCCATCGATACTACTGATGCATGAATGCTTCAAGAATGAGTACGCATCGATGTCCAGCGTCATCGTTTCTCACCGATGTGCCCATCCCTACTTCTGAGTAGTCCTGCAAAAAAAGTGAAGCTGCCAGTGGTGAAAAAATGCTCCCATAATGCTTAGGGGTCAGTGACATCACCTCAGTTGCCAGTAATGATGACAGTGATTGATAGGCATCAGTCACAGGTCGTTTTACTGAAAATAGTTCATAATGATGAAAAAATAATAAAGGCACATTAATTAAACACAACAATATTCGAGGTGCCTCTTACACTAACTTATTTTTAAGATAACATTTTACTAAAAGTCAAGATACCATCACAGTTCAAAATATTTTTGTGAAGATACTGTTTGAGTTATAAATGTTTTTGTGAAGAATACTGCCTACAACTGATCAACTGCCACCTATATCAAACTCTGCGTCTAGCATGCGCTTTCCTCACAGAAGGAGATTGATATGTGGCCTTCTTGCCACCAGTGTGCATGGGATTAGATGACTATGGAATAGGTAATCTTTAATGCCATAGCAAAATTCTTTTGTATTGTTATTGTGCTAAGTTCCACATTGCTTATATAAGTTTTGTACAGAGCAGTTTTTATATGGGGAAATCTTTCCACTTCAGTGAAGTAACATATACTGAAGAACAGCAGTAGTCATAGGACTTCAGATGGGTTCCATTTCAACTCAGGCAGGGTCGTACCATCATGGTCTCAGATTTCTCTAAAAAAAATTAAAGGGTGTTCCTTGACTAAAATAAGGAGACCTATATTTTTTCTTTCGGCAAGAAAAATTTTCCCTTCGAGATAGAGGATTTGAATCTTGCACCGTCAAACCAGCTCTCTAGAAAACGGTTATTTTTCCTAACTTCAGCGAGTCATTGCAGCGGAGTTAAAAAAGATATCGTGTTCTTGTATTTTTACATTGTGTGTATAACATTTAATAATATATGGTGCTAATATTTGCTACACATCGTATGATTAAAATTTTAAAAAATCATAAAGTTTGTGATTTTAAAAAAAAGTTAATTTTTTAAGTTTTTTTTAAACAGGTTTGGATGGAGTTTTTTCTATATTTGTTTTGTTCGTTAAAAACATACAAATGTGCTCTTTATTTGTAATTTTTTGTGTGTCTGTGAAACTGCTAGTTTCCAAGTTTCGGCAGCGTTAAAAACAGCCGATTTTGAAAAATCTCTAACTTTGCAAACGATTTTCTCAAAAAGGCCATTTTTTAAAATTCTGAAAATTAAATCATTGTTTTATTATCAACAGGAGAATATCTGTGTAAATTTTCACAGACCTAAAAACGCCCGTTTCCAATTTAGACGCGTTTGAATTCGGTTTGAAAGCCTACGATTTCCCGTGTTTTAAAGGCGCCATTTTGAAAAATCTCAGGCGCAAAGTACTTATTCTCTTACCTGAATCAAAGCGTTAGATATTCTTTGCTTGAATGACGGAATGAGAGGATTGGATCAGCTGGCCCTGGTTGGATACGTCCACCGCACCCTTGCCTAAAAAAATTGTCGGGTGTGTGTGTGTGTGTGTGTGTGTGTGTGTGGGGGGGTAACAAATAAATAAAGAAAATTCTTGCTGCTCCACTAACAAAGTTGAGTTGCGAAAGACAGCAGTTGTTTGTCTGCTTACGTATATACTTAACATCGCATAAGAAAAAAACTATGAAAGAGTAGAAAGCTGTTGTGAAATAATTTTAAGAAAAAAAGAGTGCAGGCACACATACTGTAAGTTAATTTTCGATAGCTAAACACCCTAGAGTTTTTCTGGGAGTTGCTAATTGTAGGCTACTGTCAGAAGAGCAGTTGCTGTTTTGTTATAGTTGCTAAAATTAACTTCAGTTTTTCGTAATAGTAAAATATTCGCTCAAGAGAGTTGTCCTCTGCGAACGCCCCGCACGGGGATAACTGGTTTTCCAGTTATTTGGGGAGCGGCGCCCCCACTGCCCGAGCTAACCTTGTGACGGTTTCTCTTGCCTCTGCGGCTTTAACGATTACATAACCGAAGGGACAGCTGTTCATCCAGCTGATGGGGGATGGCGTCCCCACGGCCCGAGGTGATTTTCTCTTATTTTTTTGCTTTTTTCGTTTTTTGTTCATATCTTGACGTGTACCTGCCTCAGCTGTAGGCTGCTGAGGTTGTGATGAGGCGCCAGCTCCGGGTTTTGTTCCTCGTTCCCTTCCCTGTCTTTTCTCTTTTATGTTACATTTTCTGTTTTTTCCGGAGCTGTCTCCAGATGCCAACACTCCTCTTTGCCCTCTGCTTCACCCTAAACGGGAGGCTGGGAGCTAACCCACTCCTGGTCAGGAAGTCTGTGGCCGAGTTGCGCCCAGACTTCCAGCGGCTTGTCGTTCTGTTCGGCTGGGTGAGTTTGGGGGTAGGGTGGGCATGCCAAAGGGGTGTTCTCCGGGCACGGGAAAGTCTGGGTGCACGCCGAGCGTGTCGGCCCTACCAACTTGCTATATCCGCTGACTATCCCTAGAGCCGTGTCCTGCGTCCTCTTGGGCTTGCGGACCTCCGACTCTCCCTCATGGCAACACAAAGTGTTTCCCATGCTGGTAATCTGAAGCGCCGTGTGAAGGATGGGACACCCTCCTCCACTAAGAAACTACTAACTACAAATTGCAATGCTCTGTTTCTTCTGATTCATTCAGTTGATCCGGCTCAGTCTCTCAGTTCGAAGAGTCCTTTCTGGATTAATAAGGCTCTTCAGGCCGTTGCGGGCTCTCCAAAGAGTGTTAAGAAGCTCCCGTCAGGGGATCTTCTTGTGGAGACATCTCATCCACGTCACAGTGCCACCCTGCTGGACATTCCTATGCAGATCTCGCCCCATGGATACCTCAATTCCTCTCGCGGTGTCGTCAACTCCCGTGACCTGCTCGAATGCAGTGATGAGGAATTGTTGGTTGAACTTGGGGACCAACATGTCACTGGGGTTCGCCGTATCCTTTTCAGGCGGGATGGGAAGTCTATTCCCTCGCGGAACATCGTCCTGACCTTTGACTCACCTACCCTGCCAACTTCCATCAAGGCGGGGTACTTGCGTCTCGATGTTCGACCCTACATTCCGAACCTCCCCGAGATGTTTCAAGTGCCAGCGTTACGGTCACTCCCAGCAGTCTTGCCGTAATGTAGCAAAGTGTGGGCCCTGTGGTTCAACTGAACACTCTTTGGCGGACTGCTCTGCTGAGGTGGTTCACTGTGTGAATTGTGAGGGTTCCCACTCTGCGTCTTCTAAGCAGTGTCCCAAGTGGATCGAGGAGCAGGCTATCCAACGCCTGAAAACCACTGAACATCTGTCATACCCTGAGGCCAGGCGGCGGATAGCTCCTCTTGCATCCGGCCGGCGCTCCTATGCCTCGGTTGTGGTGCAGAAGGCTACTGTTGCGGTTCAGACGGAGGTGACCATCCCGGCGCGTTGTCCTTATGATTTTGAGGACATCGTTGCTGCTGGGCTGGAAGCACTGAAGTCTCGCCGCATTGCATCCAAGGCGACATCTACATCGTCGCCTTAACCTTCTACGCCGAAAACATCTTCTACCAGCACAGGGACCCAGGGCGCACTGCAAAGAAGAAGCCGGAGAAGGTGAAACCCGGCTCATCCTCCCCGAAACAGCAGGCAGAAACCACCTCTCAACACAGGGGGTAAACACAGCCCTGTGTTACCTCCAGACACTGCGGATGGATTGGAGGTGATGGACGACACTGAGAACTTCTAGTCGTCTGTCTTTTCCATTCTTTCATTTCATTTTTCATTCTGGCCACGCTCATTCAGTGGAATTGCCGAGGTCTGCGTTCACGCATTGATGATTTAAAAGGCTTACTGTCTTCGCACACACCTGTGTGCGTGTGTCTCCAGGAGACAAAGCTTCGCATGACGGACACTCCTTCGCTGCGGAGACATTCTTTTTTCGCAAAGATCACCAGGACGGCATAATTGCCTGCGGAGGAGTGGCCGTCGTTGTCCCTCATGGTGTCCCTGTCACTGCGGTTGCCCTTCGGATGACTTTGCAGGCAGTGGCAGTGCGACTATCTGTGAACACTCTGCTCACGGTGTGTTCCATCTACATACCGCCAACTGAAGCTGTAAGCCTTTCGGATCTGGAAGATTTAGTTGACCAGCTGCCGCCTCCTTTCTTCATCTTAGGAGATTTCAATGCACACAATCCGTTGTGGGGTTCTGCCACTCGTGACTCCAGGGGCCGTGTTGTTGAGTCCCTTCTCTCCAACACGTCCCTCTGTCTCCACAACACCGGGGCAGTCACTTACTTTCATGAACCCACCCGCTCGTACTCAGCCATTGATCTGTCCTTGAGTTCGCCATCCTTCTATCCTGACTGGTCCTGGAGCGTGTCTGATGATCCCCTTGGCAGTGATCACTTTCCCATCTTTCTCCATCTTGCAGGTGACGGGTACCGTCATCCTACTCGCCCTGCTAGATGGGCTATCGATCGAGCCAAGTGGGACTCATTCACGGCTTCAGCGACCATTACTCCAGATATGGTGACCTCGGGTACGATCGATGATGCTGTTGCGGCGGTTACGGATTGTATTGTGCACGCGGCAGAACCTACCATCCCCAAGACGTCGACTAAACTTCCACGTTGCCCGCGACCTTGGTGGAATTCCACTTGCAAGGCGGCTCGTCAGGCCCAACATCGGGCTTGGGGTAGGTTTCGTCGGTACCCCACCGACGCGAACCTACTTTGCTTTCAAGAGAGCCAAATCTTACGCGCGTTTGGTACGTCGCCGTAGCCAACGGGAATCTTGGATACGTTACGTATCCGGGATTAACACCACTACCAGCTCTAAGATCGTTTGGGACAGGATCCGCAAGATTCGGGGTAAGTACCCTTCTGGGGAAATCTCCATTCTTGAGAGTGGTGGAGGAACGGTTGCTGACGCTCAGGGTATTGCTGACTGTCTGGGCGCCGCATTTTCTTCGGTGTCCAGCAGCCGCAATTACGCTGCTTCGTTCCGGCAGGTACAGCCGCGGCTTGTTTTCCGCTGCCGATTATAACAGCCCGCTGACTGCCGTCGAACTGAAGATTGCCCTGAATCGGTCCGGCCGAACATCTGTCGGACCGGATAACATCTATTATGAAATGCTGAAGCACCTTTCTCCGTCCTCTCTTGAATGTTTGCTGGTCCTGTTTAACAGGATAACAGGATCTGGCACGAGCGTGACTTTCCCGAATCTTGGCGCACTGCCATTGTCGTTCCTGTTCTCAAACCTGGTAAAGATCCCGCTAACCCGTTGTACTACCGACCAATTGCTATGACGAGCTGCCTTTGCAAAGTACTAGAGCGCATCATCAATTTTAGTTTGGTTTTTATTTGGAATCACCTCACCTTCTTTCACCTCATCAGAGTGGATTTCGGAAATTCCGTTCCACCTCCGATCATCATCTTCGCCTTGAGACATCTGTCCGGGAGGCGTTTGTTCAGCGTCAGCACATAGTCTCCGTGTTCTTCGACATGGAAAAAGCTTACGATCGAACATGGAGATACGGCATTCTGCGTGACTGCGGATTGCGGGGAAATTTGCCAACCTTCATTGCCGGATTTCTCCAGAACCGCATGTTCCGTGTGCGCGTCGGATCGACCCTCTCTGCGTTATACCCACAAGAGCGTGTCCCTCAAGGCTCCATTCTTTCTGTGACATTTTTCATCCTTCGTGTAAATCATATTTTCACTCTACTTCCTCCGTCGGTTCGTGGCTCCATGTACATAGATGATCTGCAGATCTCTTGCGCATCTGTCAACATGCGCACTATTGAGCGGCAGCTGCAGTCGGCCATTAATAAGATATCTACCTGGGCCTCCCACAATGGATTTGGCTTCTCGACCCAGAAGACCGTTTGCGTGCATTTTTGCCGCAAACGGGGTTTTCACCCAGACCCTAACCTCCGTCTGGGGTGTTCTACCATCCCTGTGGTGTCAGAAGTTAAGTTCCTTGGGCTAACTTTTGACCGAGCACTCGCCTTCTGACCTCACCTCCAGTCTTTGAAGGTGAAGTGCACGATGTCATCGAGTATCCTGAAGGTCCTCTCTCGAACATCTTGGGGGGGCTGACAGGTGCTCAATGCTTCGCATTTACCATTCTCTGATTCGGTCAAAGTTAGACTTCGGTTGCATAACGTACGGTTCGGCACGTCCTTCCGTGTTGCGGCCTCTGGATCCTATGATAAACCATGCACTGCCCGTGTCTTCTGATCCCCTAGAAGATAATGCTGGATCGATGAGAGACCTTCGTAGTTTTGACCCCCCACACACACACACGTGGTAGGGAGGAGTCTCAAACCTAGGTAGCTTTCAAAAATGTTTCAACTTAGTTGGCTGGTAACAAGAGAGGGATTTCATTTCAACTCTGGCAGGGTCGTACCATCACGGTCTCAGATTTCTCTAAAAAAATTAATTAAGGGGGTGTTCCTTGATTAAAATAAGGAGACCTATATTTTTTCTTTCGGCTAAAAATTTTTTTTCCCTTCGAGACAGAGGGTTTTAAATCTTCCACCGTCAAACAAGCTCTCTAAAAAACGGTAATTTTTCCTAACTTCAGCGAGTCATTGCAGTAGAATTAAAAAAGATATTTTGTTGTGGTATTTTTTATTACATTGTGTGTATAACGTATAATAATATTTGCTAATATTTTTTACACATTGTATGATTAAAATTTAAAAAATTTGTAACTTTGTGATTCAAAAAAAAATTGAAAGTTTTAAGATTTTTTTTAACAGATTCAAATGGAGTTCTTTTTTCTATACTCGTTTTTTGTTAAAGACATACAAACGTGCACTTTATTTGCAATTTTATATGTGTCTGTGAAACTGCTAGTTTCCGCAGCGTTAAAAACAGCTGATTTTAAAAAATCTCCAAATTTGCCAACAATTTTCTCAAAAAAGCCCTTTTTTAAAATTCTGAAAAATAAATCCCTGTTTTATTATCAACAGGAGAATATCTGTGTACATTTTCACGGACCTAAAAACGCCCGTTTTCAAATTAGACGCGTTTGAATTTGGTTTGAAAGCCTACAATTTCTCCGTGTTCTAAAGGCGAAATTTTGGAAAAATCTCAGGCGCAAAGTACGTATTCTTTTACCCGAATGATAGCGTTGGATCCGTCCACCTCACCCTACCCTGAGCGATAACATGCCCAAAAAACGGTCTTTGAAAAAAAATAACAAATCTATATATATAGAATTGAATGTTTGTATGTCTGCTAAACAAATTTACAGTTTTCAATTTAGAACCACCAAACTTGGTATATACTATCTCATGGTACCCTAACTTAGACTGTAGACGGTTTTGGGAAGGGGTCTGACCCCGGGGTCAAGGGGAAGGGGGCCCATACAAAAATTTCGTAAAATGTACAGAACTGTAGAAAAAAACAACGAAATTTTCGTAAAATCTACAGTTCTGTAGGTTTTACGAAAATTTTGTATGCCTCCCCTTGACCCCGGGCTCCGACCCCTTCCCAAAACTGTCTAGTCAAAGTTAGGGTGCCAAGAAAAAGTATACCAAATTTGATGGTTCTAAATTGAAAGCTAGATTTTACGGAAATTTTGCGTGGGGCCCTTTGACCCCGGGCTCCGACCCACCCAGGCGCTCTGCCCCCTTCCAAAAACCATCTACGGTCTCAGTTAGGGCACTATAGTATACAAGTATATTTTTACGGAAATTTTGTGTGGGGGCCTTTTGACCCAGGGCTCCGACCCCTTCCAAAATCAACCTGCGGTCTAAGTTAGGGTTCCATGCTATAGTATTCCAAATTTGGTGGTTCTAAATTGAAAACTGTAGATTTTATGGAAGTTTTGTGTGGGGCCCCTTGACCTCGAGCTCCGACCTCTTAAAAAAAAAAAACTCCGAAGGTCTCCCATCGATCGAGCATTATCTTCTAAGGGAACAGCAGACATGGGCAGTGCATGGTTTATCGTGGCCCAGGTGGAAATCACTACGAACACAATTCCTCCCCCCCTCTTTAAAAAAATTTAAATCTTTGAATGTGTTTTAAATAGATAAAAATCTTTCCACCATTATAAGCGCGTAAGTTGTATATGTATTCTACTTGTAAAATCAGCTTATTGAACAGGAAATATACCCAACTTACATTTTATGAATGAGCATGCACGCGTATGTGTTAGTTCTTATTTGTTTAGTAGATTAGACCATTGCCATTACGTTTTGGAGAGGAGGTATGCAGAGTTTGTGTAGCGACCGGCGCTATACACTGAGCCGTGCAAGGTCAAGAGTATTGTACCTCCCCCCCCGTTCGAAGAGGACAAAACTCTCCTGAGCGAATATTTTACCATTACGGAAAACTGACAAGTTAATTTTAGCAACTATAACAAAACAGCAACTGCTCTTCTGACAGTAGCCTACAATTAGCAACTCCCAGAAACTCGAGGGTGTTTAGCCATCGAAAATTAACTTTACAGTATGCGTGCCTCTTTCATAGTTTTTTCTTATGCGATGTTAAGTATATACGCAAACAAACAAACAAACAACTGCTGTCTTTCGCAACTCAACTTTGTTAGTGGAGCAGCAAGAATTTTCTTTGTTACACCCCCCCCGACAGTTTTTTAGGCATGTCATCACTCTGAAAAGGGTGCGGTGGACGTATCCAACCAGGGTCAACTGATCCAATGCTCTCATTCCATCATTCGGGCAAAGAATATCTAACGCTTTGATTCCGGTAAGAGAATATGTACTTTGCGCCTGAGATTTTTCCAAAATGGCGCCTTTAGAACACGGGAAATCGTAGGCTTTCAAACCGAATTCAAACGCGTCTCATTCGAAAACGGGCGTTTTTAGGTCTGTAAAAATTTACACAGATATTCTCCTGTTGATAATAAAACAATGATTTAATTTTCAGAATTTAAAAAAATGGCCTTTTTGAGAAAATCGTTGGCAAAGTTAGAGATTTTTCAAAATCGGCTGTTTTTAACGCTGCCGAAACGTGGAAACTAGCAGTTTCACAGACACACAAAAAATTACAAATAAAGTGCACATTTGTATGTCTTAAACGAAAAAAACGAATATAGAAAAAACTCCATCCGAACCTGTTTAAAAAAACTTAAAAAATTCAATTTTTTTTAAATCACAAAGTTTACGATTTTTTAAAATTTTAATCATACGATGTGTAGCAAATATTAGCACCATATATTATTATATGTTATACACACACGTAAAAAAAAATACAAGAACACAATATCTTTTTTATCTCCGCTGCAATGACTCGCTGAAGTTAGGAAAAATAACCGTTTTCTAGAGAGCTTGTTTGACGGTGCAAGATTTGAAACCCTCTATCTCGAAGAGAACATTTTGTCTTGCCGAAAGAAAAATTATGGGTCTCCTTATTTTAGTCAAGGAACACCCCTTAATTTTTTTAGAGAAATCTGAGACCATGATGGTACGACCCTGCCTGAGTTGAAATGGAACCCATCTTCATAAGAATTCTAAATGCATTGTAAATTTCACTTTAATTGTCAAAATATAAAACAATACACTATGATTCTAGCAAAAATTTAAGCTCCGGAAACTTTTTTTAACGAACTCTGAAAAAATAGTAAAATTAATTTTCTGTAAATGTGCACATACTCTTTATTCAATACATTTTACAAAGTTTGTGTTTATATATTTTTTTCCAGCAACTCTTGGTGTAGAAGTTCATCCACTGGTTTTTCACACTAACAGGGGTCCAATTCGCTTTAATGTGTGGGATACAGCTGGCCAGGAAAAATTTGGAGGTTTAAGAGATGGATATTATATCCAAGGTATGTTTTTGTAATTTTCGAAGTAATTTTATATTCATAACTGGAAACCTTGTGTTTTGCTGACCAGACGTGTAGCTAATGTATGCATAACTAATTGCAGGGTTCGTACGGCCCTTAAAAACTCCTTACTTTTGATTTTCATTTTTAAGGCCCTTAAAAGTCCTTATTTTTTAAATCCCCCTGTTTGTTTTTATATTTACAGATACACAAACAAATCCCCCATTTTTGTTTGTGTATCTGTAAATATGCTAACCTGTTCACCAGGGAAGCTTTCTTCTAGCTCATTGAAGGAAGATAATCCCCTGGAATGTTCTTAGAAATGATCTCCCTTCAATACCCCACTCCCACCTCCACACCCCCACTTTTCCCATTGTAGCCTGCATGACTTATCTTGCCTGACCTTACCAGTGGGATTAACATCTGTGTTGTGTGTCTTTTCAGGTGTCAAAGGGTCAAAGCAAAGATGGGGAGGGACAGTTCTGTTGACTTCACAATTTATGGTGTCAGTTGTCTTGTGTGGTCTGATCTATCTAGTGTCTACTGCTCTACACAATTCACCTTGTTCATTGTCGCTGCGCCTCCTGCTTGTCCTTTTTTTTTTTTTTTTTTTTTTTTTTTTTTTTTGGTGTGTATTTAATTTTGTTTTTTGTGGGCAAAGTAGTTTACATATTTGGGGCAAAATGTATGGTAAATGGCCACTAGCGCTGTTTAATCCCCTACATATGTATATATGCATACATACTGTATAAACACATACCTCGTGATATTCCAGTGACGCAAAATATCAATTGCAGTGTAGGTCCTTAGAAAGTCCTTATTTTTTTTTTCACAGAAAAGGGTATGTATGAACCCTGAGGTAGCAGTAAACAAATATTATGAACCCAATTGTTAGAACACCAAAAAGATTGGAATTGTGGTTAGGCTTTTATAATATCGTCGTCTTAACTCCTCGAATTTTAAGTGTCACATGTCCTATTTTTTATTACATATCCAGACGTGCCAACTCTCCGGGTTTAGGCCGGCATTGCCGGATTTTATTACACTTCCCGAAATTCCTGATTAGAAATCAATATTGCCGTATTCCATCATGATTTCCGTTGCATAAATTAAAAAGTAATAAAAATTCAAAGTTCTCCAAGGCATCGGAAAACTTTGACGATTACCGTAGTGTAAATTAAAAAGTAATGAAAAAAGTTCGAAGTTCTCCAAGGCATCGTAGAACTTCGTTGCTTACCGTAGCGTAAATTAAAAAGTGACGAGGGGGAAAGTTCAAAGCTCTCTGAGGCATCTGTACATTAGCGTAGAAGTGACCTTTCCCTTCTGAGTCAGCAGCGAGCAGTTTTGCTCTGCCGTTGCAGGGCCGTTGGCAGCAATGTTTACTCTTCTGTCCGCTAATGATCTCTGGCACTGCAGGCACAGAGTAGGAGAGGTCTTGGCTTTGGCACACCGTACATACTGACGCAGATTTCTATTGGAAGCGCGCGGTAGTGTTTTGGTTTGTTTTATGTACTTCGTCTGTCTTCACAGGAATTTCTGAGAACTTTTTGTGCACGTGTTTAATCAAGCGATGGCTGGCAGAAAATATCACTGTTTTTAAGAAGTATACGACAGATTATCCGTGTATAATCGAATCAAGGAAGCGCCAACAATTTGCCTTTTGCTCTATTTGTAGGTGTGATTTTTTCGTTGTCCACAAGGGCAAAGGAGATATCGTTAATCACATTCGTACGCAAAAACATGTGGACAATTCTAAGTCCGTGGAAAATAACAAAACATTAAATTTTGCTCGAGATAGTTCCTCTTCCGATGCGATTATCCACGCTGAGTGCTTGTTTACTTCATTCCTCGTGTAACATAACTTACCTTTAAGCTGTGCTGACCGTGCAAGTGTGCTTTTTAAGAAAATGTTCCCAGATAGTAACATTGCAAAAAAATATGTGTGTGACAGGACAAAAACCTTGTGCGTTGTTGCCGAAATGGAGAAATTTTCAAAAATAGACTTGCATACTTGCCAACTTTTACGGATTATTCGTAAAATTTGCGGATTTCTGCTTAATTTTACTGTTTTATCGATGGAGGTTTTTTTTTTTTAACAGATTTTTTTAATATTTAGATTGCTCAATCGAAATATTTCAACCCTCTGCAACCATCCGCTTAGATTTTCTACCAGACCTTACAAGCGCTGTGTCACGCGATGATGTCATCTTTGACTCGCTGGCTTCGTGTCATCGTGCGGTAGCTCTCTCTCTCTGTCTCTCTCTCCACGGGAGTGTGCTCAAGTGATGTGCCGACCAGAGTTCGCCAAAACGCGTAAAAATACACTTCGGGAATTTTTCTTGATGCGTAAAAATATGCGTCGGGGAATTTTTTTTTCTAGCGCGTAAAACTGCTCGTCGAATAATTTTTTTCTAGCTCGTGAAACTACACGTCGAATAATTTTACCAATTCGTAAAAATACGCATCAGACCGTACTTTGCCTTTCAGAAACGGAAGTAAACAAAATAAAGATTTTCTCCGTAATCATAATTTCTTTTTCCTGTGATGTTGCCTCTGTCCAGTATTGTTGTTATATATCATTTTATTCCATAGATATTTATATTTCAGTTTAAAAATAGGGGAAAAATTTCCGAAATCGGAAATTCGGCGAAAAAATTTCGCTGTAATTTTTAGGCATGAGAGTGCGACGGCGTCGAGGAATTTCTCCTTTTCCGTCATAATTTGGGTTATCCTCCAGGTCAATGCATAACTTAACATAATTTTTTTAAATATTTTTTAACAGAAATTGTTTTACATTTTTTACACTTTTGCTTCAAATTATGTCCATTAATATTTCAAACATACGAAAATAAGCTTGCAGGATTTTTCTCTTCTTAAGGTTAGCAAGTCTGCATATCAAGCAATTTATTTGCGCTTCTCGCCTCCAAATTTCAAATTGAGAATACTCATGCAAATTTCACAGGTTCTCGTGTGAGTTACTGCAGCATGCATTAGTGATAACAGGGACGCTGTGGACTTCATTCATGGCTCACATTGAGAATGGGTATGATACAAGAATTTTTCAGCTGTCTTTTTTTTTTTTCGATGTTTATGTCATATTCCAGGGCTGTTTGTGTTCCGAGTCTAACCCGGATTTCCAGGTTTGGGCGATCTTTCCTGCCCGGAATTCCGGAATTTTAGCTTTGAAGACATTTTTAAGACTGTTAAATTTTGAGTTCTAATAAGCGACAAAGCAAAAAAAAAAAAAAAAAAAAATTAAAGTTATTCATGGCAAAAGTATTTACTAAAAAAAATTGCTTTTCACCAATGAATTAATGTGATAATAATATTGTCTTCCTCGCCGATGCAGCTGACTCGAGCTTGACACACGAAGTCGGCAGTTCGTGCTGTGGCTATCGGTTGTTCTGTGGGAAGGGCATGCGCGCAAATTCTCAGTCATTTTGTCGGCGCTTCTGCTCCTCGATGCAAAAAAACAGAGTTTTTGCTCTGATGAGCAGAGGTCGCGATAACGCATCTACACGCGTATTTTTACGCCTTAGCGTGCATTAGTGATAACCACATTTCGGTTATACTTGAGAGCTATGAAAAAAAAAAAAAAAAAAACAACAACTGAAGGCAATGTTTTATTTTCTGAGGATTAGGGGAGGGGGCTCGTTTTCCGCCTGGGGGCTGGTATTCCATTTTTCAGAACTTACGAAAGCAAAACAGAGTGAAATTTTTTTCCGCGATCAAATTTTTTTTTTCTCGCGAAGTTTCCTCTGTCCAGTATTGTTATTAAATATCAATTTATTGCATAAACGTTTGCATTTCAGCTTGAAAGTTTAGACAATAATTTCCGATAACGGAAGTTCGACGGAGCAAAAATGTCCTTGTAAAACTTCAGGCACGAGTTTCTTTCGCGGATTCGAAGAGTAACTCTGACTTTGTTGTCATCAAAACTGAAGATAATGGCTGGGGACAGAATTTCATCTTTCATTTATGTCTCGAGTTTATGCATTGGCACTGTTAGGAGACGCTGATGATTTCAGGGTTTCGTGCCTTGCCTTGCAAACACCTCTGATAGTGGCTACATTTATTAATTATTTCAAACACAACAGAGATAACAGCAGGGTCATTCCATGTCAATTCACCCAGGGTATGACACCCATCAACTCAGATTTTCATGACACTTTTTTTACTTGTTACTAACACCTAGTTACTAATCCATGTAAAATTTTTTTTCTCTAGGCCGCATAGTTTCTGAGATATAAAACGTCAAAGTTTTGGAAAATTGCACATTCATGACGTTTCAGAGAGACTGCTTTTAGATGCAGTATTTGTGAAAAAATTCATAGTTCTGTGTCTGTGTCTAATCAACATACCACTACCAAATTTTTAACACGTGTCAAGCAAAAAGTATGTACATTTCAGAAAAAAAATATTATAAATCTTGCCTACCTCTGAGAGACACTAAAATTTATTAAATTTTTTTATTAAGAAATTTTTAAGTGCAAAGACGTTGCTTCATTAAAGTGAGTATTATGGCATAAAGCACAGGAGTTACCAGAGCACATTTTTTTTAATTGATCCTAAAAGTAGTCTTAAAAGGCTGTGAAAGAAAAATAGTGGGATTTTGATGCTAATATAGTAGTTATTTTAACTTATAAATTAAGTTATTCTATCTAAGCACGTATAATTTAACACTTTCTATGCGGACGCTATGCATCATAATAGACAAGAATGTTCATAGGTAAATTTTAGAATTTTTTTATCAGTGTATGAAAAACATAAATTACAAATTTTAGTGATGTGGAGAAAGCTTATGACCAAAAAAATTTATTTTTTAATACACCACAATATGAATATTCAAGAAACGCATATAGCGTATTAAATCAGTTTATTTTTTATGGTGTAGTAATCACAGAGATTCGCCAAGCTTTCGCACTTCACTGGGAGGCTTTTCAAGGCAACAGTAGACATAAAAATGCTACCGTTGCCTTGAAAAATTTTGTCATAATCTGGTCTAGAGCAGAAAATTTTAAACTGTAAGTGATAGAAACATAAGAAGTGTAACAATTAGTAGGTATCTATAGCTAATTAAGATAATCAACCAATGGAATATTTTAGTTTAACAAATTAAAAGCTTGAATAATTAATCTTACTTTTCAGCTGAGATGTTGTATCATCTTGTACTGGCGTTGTATTAAATCAGCCTCTTTTTCATGGAAGTAGTACACCCTTCCAGAGCCTTGGTGGTGGGAGGACTAACACAAGAAATGATGCTACACAAGGGAACATGGCAGATGTCTTCTTTCTGTGGAGGCCAGTGAAATGATAGTACTGGGCCATACGGGTGCATGAACTTTACTTTTACATCACTTTCCTCCACATGTTTAGAAAGTACTAATCCAAAAAACGAGTGACTGTCATAAATGCATGCAATGTATGAGTTTGTAGAGATCTGTGACATCTTGACTGCTGGTGGTTGCTCTCTAGAGAAGTGGAAAATAGTGCTGAAATTTTCATCATAACTAGTTCTCTTTGTTCCAATGGAATCTTCAGACACAAGGATAAAATGGTGAAAGCCACGTGTACCAGGATTTGCTTTTGCTTTTGAGAATTGGGCTTCTAGTTGCTGACATGTTTCTGAAAGTGTTTCTTTTTTACCATCCAGAATTTTATGTTTTTGACTCTTGCCTCACAGAAATTGATGACTTTTTCAACTAAGTCTATTGCATCACCAGGGCACATTTTTAAAGTTTTGCTCGGGTAACCAGCCGTTTAACTGTACCACCAATGCCGTCGCAAGATTTCCCATGACTGGCTGCAAAAAATATCCATGATGCCGCTGAAGAGAAGTTCTGGTTGTGGTAGCAAAGATTGAGAAAGTTTTTGCAGTTCTTATACTACGCACGTATTTCTTGATGTCGCATATTCAACGTAAACTGCAGAGAGAACGGACGACCAGAGGTCCCAGAAGATGGCAGACAGATGTGCCGAAATGCATCGTATAATACATTCAAGAAGTTACGAAGTTTTTTGGTGATTGCAATTCCTCATGCGAATATTTTTACGAGTGATTCATTTTTCCGTTTTTTAAGTTTTCCAATGTAGTTTTCACATCTCCTTTGTCTTCATGCGCCTCCCGTAGTTCAACTAAAAAAAGTATATCCTACTCAAGAAACGTGCAGATTTTTTGTAGTAAAAAAAAAAAGTCAACACCCAAAACCTGATGAGAACAACAGTGCAAAGACTTGGACATCGACCACCTACAACCGAGAGGTACGTGAAAGATTTTTCCTTGAATCACATTCGATTACCGCGATTTATATTCACAGCGAATATTAATAACTTCCAACCGAGAAATTGCTTTCCACTCAAAGGAAATGTAACATGTAAAAAGTTACAGCAGTTAAAACCACTATTAAATGGTTCTACCTGAAAAAATAAAGTTCTTATACTGTGCAGCACATCAGTCACTGAAATAAAATACATTGTTTACAACGGGAAAGTTTTTCTTTATATACTGAGTGATTATTTTTTTGTTTCATACACGAAGGCTACATCATGCTCTAAATCATCAGACAAGATGCACACATTTGAAACTATTAGGTCTTCAGAGTGGTGGACATGTGTGTAGATTGCAGCGGTATGCAGTGAACAACTGTCGCTTGTCCAATGATATACCCTTGTGCTGCTTCTTGAATGATGTATGAGTAATTTTCACTGAAGTCTAGGAGAACAAAATAGGTGCATCCGATTCAAGGTTTGCTTGGGATTTAGTTATAAATGCATAAGGAACAAGTTTCTCTAGTTTCTCAATTATCATTAAGTGAGAGATATGATGGTCTTATTTCTAAATGTAACTTATTGGAACAATCTAATAGTGACTTACAAAAAAATTTAGAAATTGGTACTAGAAAGTTGCTAATATTCATCAAATGCATAGATGCCAACTAGTACGGATTTTCCGTAATTTTACGGATTTTTGGTTGCTGTTACGCAAGTACGGAAACACGGCTGAAATTACGGGAAAATCGCCATTTGATTTCATTTTCTGAGATAGAATGCAAATTTTCATCAACTTAAAAAAATTTTGTTGGTTCTTCAAGTTTTTCTGGGGGGAAAAAAGTAAATGCTACATTCAGGGCTGCCAGACCTGCGCCAACCCGCGCCAAAACGTTCTTGCGCCATTCTGCTAAAAAATCGCCATTTCGACGAAATCTGCGCCAGCGGTGAATTTGTCTGAGATTCTTCTGCGGATTCGCGGAGTCCCCTCCGTCCCCCCTCCAGATCGATGCAAAAGTGCAGAAATTTTTATTAGTTGGGGGGGGGGTCGTATTCCGTCTGGGGACGTTTTGTCTTTTTAAACGTTAGGAAACGGAAGTTAAACGAAGTGCAGGTTTTTCCCGTAATCATATTTTTTTCTCTCTCGCGATGTTGCTTCTGTTCAGTACTGTTAAATATAATTTCATTGCATAATTTCAGCTTGAAATTGTAGGCAACGATTTCCGAAAATGGAAGTTAGGCCGCCCGAAAATTTCCCTGTAATCTTCGGCGACAAGATTCTCACGCTGATTCGAGGAATTCCATCTTTTTTTGTTATCATTTGCACCATGTACGAAATCGATGCATAACTGAACTTAAATGGGGGGGGGTCGTTTTCTCTGTCGGAGGACGGAATTTTATCCTTCAAAAACGGAAAGTAGACGGAGATAAGATTTCTCTGGTAATCGTAATTTTTTTTTTCTTGCGATGTTTCCTCTACCCAGTATTGTTAGATATCATTTTATTCCATAAATATTTGTATTTAAGCTTGAAAATGTTGGATAAACTTCCGAAAAGTGAAGTCAATTCAGCTTGAAAATGTTGGATAAATTTCCAAAAACTGAAGGCTTGAAAAACCGTTATTTCAAGCCATGTTTCCCGATTCAGCGATCGCAAAAAAAATATTTGTGTGGAAGAACTAAGGCTACTGCACTAATTCAGCACATGGCCAATGTTTCTACAAGTAACATCGTATCTGAAGTTAAAAAAAAATCCTTTTTCTCTATCTACGGACGGAAGTAATGATGCTCAAGCAAATAAACTGTATCCCATTACAATAACATATTTTGACGAAAAAATAGGGAAAAATTCAACTGTTTTGTTATCATTGGTTGAATCAAGTAATAATACAGGTGAAGGAATATTCAACGTTTTGAACAATGAGTTTGTTAAAAAAAATATCTCATGGTGCAGCTGTGTGTCATTTTCCTGTGACAATGCTAACACTATCATAGGTCAAGTAAAAGTTGTTTTTTTCTCACATAAAGAGGTTCAGCCTGCAATCATAGTGCAGCAATGTTCATGCCATTAAGAAAATTTAGCTTCACAGAAATCTGCTACTCAACTGAAAGGATTTAATGTTGAGCAGTGTCTGATGCAGTTGTATTTTTTTTTTTTTTTTTGGGAGAAAAGTTCAAAGAGGAAACAATCTAAAACTGAGTCAAGCTGTTTGTGGTACTAAACCACACAAAATTCTAAAGCATGTCAATACTCGCTGGTTATCACTTTTGGAATCCATTGACAGAATTTTAGAACAGTGAGAGGCTCTAGAACATTATTTTAGTGACAATGAAGAAGCTAATTCACAGTATAAGAACCTTGCAAGTATGATTGAAAATCCTTCATCTAAACTTTGTCTTTTTTTATCTGCTACTCTTCCTTTGTTTACATCTGTTAACGTGTTCTTGCAGCAGGAAGCTCCGCTTGTGCATGTATTAAAAAAAAAACTTCATAGTCTGTTATCTGAATTGCTTGTACGATTTATCAAGCCATCGGCATTTGATGTGACAGCAACATCTCTTGCAGGTGGAAATTTTGAAAGAAGGAGAAATCAAAGAAAACTGATCTCGTAATTGGGTCAAAAGCGAGATCTTATATAGGCACAACTGCAGAGCTGAGTGAAGACACAGTGGCTACTTTTTATTCTGAGGTAAGGGAATTTTACAAGGCAGGCTGCAATTACATTTAAAGAAAATTTATATTTGATGAATTTCTGAGTCATGCTGAAATTGCAGATGTAGCATTAAGGCAAAGTCTTTCTTTTGCATCAGTCCAATATATGTGTTCCCTGTTTCCAGTTTTGAAACCAGAAGAATCTGACGAGGTGGAATCTGAATTTGCTCACTACCAGTTTGAAAATTTTAACTGTGTTGTTACTTCTGGGAGAATGGATGAAGTGTGACACAGAATTTCTTTAATGAAAAATAAAAGTGGCCAGTTGAAGTATGAATCATTAAGCAAAATTATGAAAATGATTTTAATAGTCCCTCATAGCAATGCAAGTACAGAAAGAATTTTCAGTATTGTGAAAAATAACCCATGAATGATTCAGACCTAATTTAAGTAGTCATGTGCTGTCTTCTTTATTAGTAGAAAAAATAAACAGCATTGCACACAGTGAACTATGCTATCTGAAGAAGTTTTCGCAAATTGAACTAAGGAAGGCCAAAATGGCAACTGCAGCCAGTTTATCATAATAATTTGGCCAACATTCCAAGGAATAATTTTTCTTCATGTGTGGAGGTAATTTACTATATTTTTCTGGTAGACAGTATTTTAAATTTTCCCACTAGCAAATTATTTTTTATTGTATTATTATTATTATTATTTTGTTAATAGTTCTGACAGATTAAAATTTGTTGCAGTGTTAAATACCCAAATTTGCCGCTGTAGACTGGATTACTGAAAATTACTGAAAAAAAAAATGTTACTGAAAATTACTGAAAAATGAACATGTTGGTTACTGAAAACTACTTTTAAAGGTTGGCATCTATGCAAATGTCACAGCAGGGCACGAAAAATCCCTGAAATTTTACCTGTCCTCGAGGACGGTTTGTCTAAAAATGTACCTGTCCTCCTTTGAAAGTAACCCATCACACTCGTATAAATACCATAACTACGTAGAATTAAAATATCATCATTCTTTTTCAGTTAAATTCATTCAATGGTGGTTTAACTGTTGTAACTTTTTACATGTTGTAGTTCCTTTGTGTGAAATTCAATTTCTCAGTTGGAAATTTTTAGTATTTACTGCGAACATATACCTCGGTAATCAAATGTAATTCCAGGAAAAACTTTTCACGTACCTCACAGTTGTAAGCGGTCGATGTTCGAATCTTTGTATGGCTGTTCTCATCATGCTTTTGAGTTCAGACTTTTAAGAATTTAATTGGCACATTTTCTTCATGGGTCCCGAAATTGGATAGACAAATTCATCAAATAAATTGATTTGTCTATCCAATTTTGGGACCCGTGAAGAAAATGTGCCAATTAAATTCTTAAAAGTCTGAACTCAAAAGCATGATGAGAACAGCCATACAAAGATTCGAACATCGACCGCTTACAACTGTGAGGTACGTGAAAAGTTTTTCCTGGAATTACATTTGATTACCGAGGTATATGTTCGCAGTAAATACTAAAAATTTCCAACACAAAGGAACTACAACATGTAAAAGTTCCAACAGTTAAACCACTACTGAATGGATTTAACTGAAAAAGAATAACGTATATGAAACATGTTTTTTTAATCTCGATACGTCAAGAAATATGTGCGTATTAAATATTGTCAATTTATCGGAATTTTTTTTTTTTTATGTACATACAGAAAATAAATACAGTTCTGCTTTCATTGCAAAAAGCTTGTTACACGAAATCCAGAATATTCAACTGCAAAATGGCAGAAGATGAGAGATAGAATACTGCACGTGCAGCATTAGGTACGATCGTTGTCAAAGTTACCAGGAAACATGCGGAAAACGATAATGCACTGGAAGCCAATATTACGGCGGGCATCACATGTACGAGATGTCAAGTTCACACGTGAAGGGAAAGCAACTATTGTTTAGTTGCATTGGTAATACTGGGTCACTCCAGTATTAACAATAACAAATCAAACTAAACAAGGAATGACTGGGGGGGGGACGGAGATAGACGGGAGAGAAAGGAAGAAGAAAAAACAACTGTGAAGCCGCTATCATCCCCCCCCAAACCCCGCTTCTGGGGTAAAATTCACATGGGAAAACTTTGAGAGGGAATGAGAAAGCAGGACATTGGCTACAATTTTGGAAGGGAGGGTGTCGCCGCGGAACTATTTCGCCAAAACAAAGAACGGCTGAGCGCTTAAGAGAATGCGTAATTTTGAAAAACTTGGCATGTGCAAATCTTAAATTGGCAAAAAAAAGGGGGGGGGGAGGTGTGTGTCTAATCACAATCATACTGCAAGCTAGCGGCAAAAGGGGCTGTCTGCGCGGATGTCGTGGTCGGGAAATTAATCGTCCGCAATGAATTGTTGACTGCTGCGGACAGGCGGTTTTGCGCTCCCTGTGTCACAGTGAATTTCACCTGTTGTGTTCTGTCTGTCGATACCCATGAACTGTATGACACTTCATCTTCAGGGTTCCACTCTTCAGATTTATCGAGTAGAAAACTTTTTAAATTTTCACTGGATTGGGCATTGAGAGCAGTGTTGCAGCATGCAGTCTTTGTTGTCCTTAGAACAGACTAAATAATCAATCAGGTCCTGGTATGTCTCTTCTATATAACAAGCATGAAGTAGACTTACATTTTGATGGATTGTGCAAACACAAATTGAATGTGTTCCAGAATACCCTGCTAACAAGCACCATTTTGGACGTAGCATGCAGAATTTCGAGATGCCAATTTTAATGTTGGGATACTCAAATTTAAAAGCAGAATACAATTCATTTAAATTAGCAAGTAATCTCTTTTGTACACATTTTTAGAAATACTGATGTGCCCTTTTTTCCTGGAATGATTCGAGAGTATTCATCACTTTGGTTAAAAGTTTACCAATTCAACTATATTTTCACTGAGTGTTTTTCCTTTTCTTGGTTCAGGTAAAGCCACGATTCCTTTTTCTCTGAGAAGGTATCTTTCTTGAAGGATGGCATATTCACTTACATGAAACTCTTCCGTGATTTTTTTCCTGCTCCATGAAGTAGAAACACGCGTCAAAAGTTGTATCTTTTCTCGCCGTGTCATTGAAGTCTCAAGTTTTGCTTTAAGTAAACCTTCAAACACATCCATGTCATCTGCTTTTTGTTTTAAATCTTTTGGCAGTTTTTTGGCATCTTTTTCAAGTGGAGAAAATTCCTTTCCTATAACCCTACTAACCTTACTTTTTAAATTAGAACATGCTGACTCAACCTTTTTTTTTTTTTTTTTTGCATAGGCAGATTTGCTGTGTGATGCAATAGCATGGAATTTCAAACGAGACCCCCTATCTCTGCCAGTGATGTATTAATTTTCCCTAGCGTTTCTTCTTTGGACATTGATGTTTCTAAATTACAAATACTCTGGTTACCGTCACTTTGTGTCCACCTCTTTAATGTCATCATTTTCATTTAAAAATTGTGAGTGTTTCTACACCTTTTCTCTACATGCATCACATATCTTCTGTCTAGGAATTGATTTCAGTCATTGGAATTTTATTAATTTTCTCTGAAAAGTCAAAGGCCACATTCCTCAATGCTTTTTTAATTTTTTTCTTGTGTCACTTAAATGGATCAAAGCAACTTTTCTGGTAAGTTTCATATTTTCTCAGGTAGTATGTTTTATGATACTCACAAATATTTAACAGAAGTTCACAACTTACCCCACTTCTCAAGGCCAAAAATTCTTTTTCTGCAGCACTTATTGTTTCAAAGTTAATCAGATTCACCTTCTGTGTGTAACTCTTCTTATGACACTCAGTTCCACTTTCTTTTCCTATACTACATTGTTCAACAAGCTGTTCAGTTTGGTGCATTTTTAAAACTAATATTTCAAAGGGATACTAAAAGCACTTTCTTTTAAACCTTGAAACAGAAAAATGATCTTTAACTGTAACTAAGAGGAATAACCCACTTCTGAAAACTTTTGAACATTTTGAAGCAGCATAAAGCACCTTCACTCAACAATAGATAGCAGATGACTGAGCTGAGACTGACTAGTAGTGCAATCCAGTTGAATCCTGTACACAGAAGAATGACTCATGGTGAATCACCTCATGCTTTCAAATTGCTGGTACAGCTAGTTTTATCCCCCTTGCCTCAAAGTATTCCATCCAGTTAAAAAAAAAAAACCTAATTCATTTAAAAAAATTTTTAATCGAATCGGGACTAATTCAATTTGATTTTTTCATTATCAAATTTATACCAAGCCTGTAAAGTTTTGCGTTGAACAGTACAATATTTTAAATTGTTCGACTAGTCTACATTTATTCTATATTAGGCCAAATTATCACATACAGGAATTATCTATTATGATGCGTAAGTGTCTGCTTAGAATGTGTCAAATTATAAGTTATAAGCTAAAATAATTAGCAATCAAAATCCCACTATTTTTTTTTAACAGCCTTTTAGACTATACTTTTAGGTTCAATTAAAAAAAAAAAAGCGCTCTGGTAACTCCTGTGCCTTATGCCATAATATTCACTTAATGAAGCAACGTCTTTGCACTTAAAAATTTGTTAATAAAATTATAATAAATTTTAGTGTCTCTCAGAGGTAGGCAAGATTTATATAATATTTTTTTCTGAAATGTACATACTTTGCTTGACATGTGGTAAAAAAATTAGGTAGTGTTATGCTGATTAGACACAACTATGGATTTTTTTCTCAAATACTGCGTCTAAAGCGGAGTCTCGAAAATGTCATCAATGTGCAATTTTCCAAAACTTCGCCTTTTTATATCTCAGAAACTATGTAGCCTAAGAGGGAAAATTTTACATGGATTAGTAACTTGGTGGTAGTAACAAGTAAAAAAAGTTTCATGAAAATCTGAGTTGGTGGGTGTCATTTCAAAATTAAGCTGGGTGATCTGACATGGAATGACCCAGCAGCGAAATATCTTTTTTCACTACTTCTATGTATGTTCCTCTACAGTGTTGCAATTTCATCCTGTATGTGACTGTTTCTGTTCCTCCATTCCAGGACAATGTGCAGCAGATTTTTTCTGCTTTGTTAAATATGGAATTTCATTAAATTTTGTTACTTTGCCTGCGTTAAAAGTGATCATCTTAGCTTTTGTCTCCCTCGTTAAATCCAGGAACTTCATTAAATTTTGTTCATTAAAAATGATCAAATTTGCTTTGCATTAGCACTTACATTAAACAAAAAGTTCCTGTTAGTGTTAAATCTGAAATCTCACTAAATACAAGCTTGTCTTGAGTGTTTTACTGTATACAAATTCTTTAGGGTTCCCACTCAACCTGGAAAACAGGAAAAACCTGGAATTCTCAGGGAATTTGAAAGTGGTTCCAAAAATCAGGGAAAGTTACCCTTTTTTATAGAAATCAGGGGAATTTACCCCCCCCCTTTTTGTAAAAATCAATGAATACTTTATTTTGCCAAAAAAAAAACTTCTTTTTCAAGATTTCTAACTTTTGCTTGCAATTACTGCCTGCCTAGAATTTGGTAGATCTTACTTTCAGTTATATTAAGTATTTTCGTTATTCTCTAAAAAAAGATGCAAAATTGAATTTTTAAAATTGCCAGTTATTAAGCTTTTGTTCAATTTCTGCAGGCAGTTGTTATAACATGGAACAATTGGGCACAATGGCTCCTGCTTGAAGAAACACTTAACAAGAGAACCAACAAAATGATGGATCAAAGTCCTTTGTCAGTTCTCTTGAAACAATGTTTCTTTGAACAGAGCCATTCCGTCATTCTGCATTGTGTTATAGAAAAACTGAAACTATTCAACTGACAGATTTTTTCTTACGTATGACCTGTTTCTATGGGAATGTATTTACAAATTCCGTGTGGGTAGTATTCACAAAAGTTCACGGAACTTTGGTACAGAAAATGATGTGCATAGTTAGTTGTTATTAATGAAAAGCAGGTAATTTTAAAAAGACAAATTGCGTAAAGAATTTACAAGTATGTGCTTTGGTGAGAAAAACAAATGGAATGGAATGTAACAATTCTTTGCAACATGCCACTCTGGAAAATTTTAAAAACCACCTGGAGAACCTGGAAAAGTCTGGGAATTTTTTTATTACTTTTGAGTGGGAACCCTGTTCTTGCACCTGGTCTATGTACCATTTAGACTGATCTTTTTGCATTCAGTACTAACAGTTCCTCACTCGAAAACCATAACTTTGGTTTTTGAGTGAGGAACGTACAAAGTTTCTGGTTAGGGCTTGTATGACAAGATTTGAATGTTGTGAATACTGCCCCTGAAATATCAAAACATCAGTCTAACAATGACTTCCTGTCACTTTTTGTAGCAAATTAAGGAAGACCAGAATGAGTTTTAAATATATTGGAATGCAGGTAAGAAATTATTTCTGCATTCCTTGAAATTATACTGTTGATGTTTAAGGTGTAAGATTTTAAGCTCAGACTATAAGCAACTTGCAGCAGGCTACCACATTGTCATTCCCAATTGATGAAGAAATGCTAAATTTGAAATGTACTTAATGACGTAGGGTTTTGTATTGTAAAAAGCAACTTGGAAGAATCAGTAGACGTGTATTATGGAGATATGTAAATTATGAAGGCAGTGAATAGACAAATATGGCATGTTGTCAGTTTTTTTGTTTCATGTTAATTTAGTGTTGGTACAAATAAACCAACGCTAAATCAACATGAAACAAACTGATGCACAGCAGTGAAACCTGAAAACTGCAGAAGTCTGGTTTTCTATATTCTGAAGAGATGCATTACTTGGGGGGGGGGAGAAATGCTCTGATCACATGAGGAACAAAGATGAGTAGTGTGAGACAAAATGTTAATAAAATTGAGACAAATATTCTTAGGTGGTTTGGCCAGGTTGTAAGAATGAGTGATGATATGCTTATTAAGTGAATTTTTTGAGCCCAAGTGGCAGGAAAGACAGGTAAAGGAAGGCCAAGGAAATTATGGAAGACCAGATTCAGGTAGTCTGCATTAGAAAAAGATTGCAAGTATGAAGCAGAAAAAGTCTTGAGAGACTTTGGTGATGGATTCCAGGAAAGCTCAAGCTGTGTGTGGAGATCGCTGTAAATAGAGACGTGATACGTCAAGAATAACTAAAATCTAGTTCCATCAGTTAAATGTTAATCTGGCAGATGGACTTTCTTTGAGGAGCTAACCTCTGAATCTCACAGAACAGTGTAATGATATGTATGTATGTACAAATATGCAAGTTTTGTATTTAAATTTAAGTAAACACACCAGGGAAAGAGGAAAATGGGAGAAAAAAAAATCTTCAGCATGTTTATGTCTATCCCATTCAAAAGCAGTGATTTCTGTTCTAAAAATTGCAATATTGTGAGACCTGCATCTATGCCACTGAGAAGGGGAAAACTGCAAATCAGGAATTCTGTAGTAATTGTTTCTCCTCAATGTACCTCTCTGTTTTAGAAATTTCCAAACAGCTGATACCTGGTATAATAAAAAAAAAAAAGTTTTAATTTCAGAAACTGGATAAGATGCTGTACTTAAAAATGCTTGCTGGAGTTTCAGTGAAGTGATGGGAATGTGTGTCTTGTGGCTTCAGGACTAATTTAGTATGTGCTGATCTGAATCTGTCTTTTAGTCGCTGAGGGTTTTAGTGCCAAGTCAGAGTAATTCAAGAAGACAAAAATATTGGAATGCAGTGAATTTAATTTGAAAAAATTTGGTTAAAATCATATTTTGACCCAGAATTTGATTATTGTGGAATTGCTAACCTTAAATCAGGAAATGTAACTGCAAGTGACTCCTTCCTATGGCATAAAGCATTAGCTGAAGAATTAAATGAAGTATTTTGCAGTGTACTGCTTTTAGTGTGTGCTTATTTTATTTGAAAGTTTACACACACACACCACATTTTGATTGTTCAAGACTAAAATATGTAATTAACAAATGGTGCACAGACTTAATGCTATGTTTTTATGATTGGTATTAAACTGCTGTCTCCCTGTAAATACTCATTTCTTGAGAACAGCCTGTCTGCATTTTAAATTCAATACAAGTTCTGTGAGTTCAAGAAAGAAGTAAACTAGTTGAAAACTAACATTTATTGACCTGAAGCCTCCTTTTAGGTTCTCTCAAGCAAATGTGTGAATGCTATTTTTTTTATGGCATCTTGTAAAAAGATATTTATTGGAATAGCCAAGAATGTGCTATATAATTTAAAATTCCATGCAACTAGCTCAAGTTTTGTTTAAGGTGAAATGTATTTCATTATGAAAGTTGACCGGGTGAAGGTTTTTCATTTTAATTGGTAGATGGATTGTTTGTTTCTCTTTGTAAAAAGCACTGATAAAACCATTAATGCCACTGGAAGAAATTTTATGTATCAAGTGCTGAATGGAAATTTATAAGAAAAACATTCAAAATTTTATTATAAACTGTACTTCTGTAATAAGCTGTATATAAAACAGGGTGAAATATTTTTTAGTGTGAAACCATACATTTGCAACTTTTTTACTTTGAATTCTTTTTGTGATATCTTTTCAGGGCAGTGTGCCATCATAATGTTTGACGTAACATCTCGAGTTACTTACAAGAACGTACCCAATTGGCATAGAGATTTGGTTCGAGTGTGTGAGAATATCCCAATTGTTCTCTGTGGCAACAAAGTGGATATCAAAGACAGAAAGGTCAAAGCCAAAGCTATTGTTTTTCATAGAAAAAGAATCTTCAGGTACTTAAAAATTGTTCACTTCAGTTCTTGGTCATGTAACCCTACCCTTTTCTTTGTTTAAATTTAAGCATTAAATTGTTGTTAGCCTTGTATGTGCGACTGTGCGTGCATGTGTTTTGGAGTTGGCCAAGTAAAATTATTAAATTACTTTACTCACCTTGCATTTTTAACTGTTGCTTTAAATCCCTGTAATGGAAACATGATTTTTGGGTGGTGTTAAGGAAAGGGGATTACCATTAAGATTTTTTTGGGAAACATTCCTCCCCCTTTATATATGGACATAAATAAATAATGGAAATTTTACTTTTTGGGTGTGCCCAAAGGGAATTTTGACACTTGAAGGTTCCCACCTTCTTGAAGTTGGTAGACTTCAATTTCTCTGTGTGCTTTATATGCAGAGCTGCCAACTGTTATCAATTTTCCATACTTCTTCCAAAGTTTCAGCAGACTAACAAAGGCAAAGGCGATATCCCAGAATTTGGGAAAAATTACTCACAGGGTCAATCTGTTATGCAGTGCATAAATTTGTCACGTTTTGCTCCTGACCAATCACTGCTTGCACCAGAATGATTGAAGGCACAGGAATTTCAGTTTTTGTTCCTCCCAGTACTTGTCCATCTTGTGTTTGTTTGGCAAGCAGCTTACTATTTGATGGCAATTTGGCACTTTATAGTGTTTAAGCTGGATTTTTTTTTTCTCTTGTAGCAATTTGGCTATTTTGTATGTAAAAGTTGTAGCAAAATACTATGCAGATTAGCCAAATTTGCAGTTCTATTTTTTTTTTTTTTTTGCTATATTTGCGTTTGAAAATACAAGCACAATGCGACAGTTAAATAAAATTTTGTATTTTAAATAAAGTTACAGAATATTAAACAAATAGACTTTAACAATTCTAATTTTCATAAAAATGCTTACATTTGTTTGATGCATGCAGTTTGTGTGAAAATATATGCAAAGACCAAGACTCCGCAAAGCCATGAACAACGACACACTCACCGACCGGCAACCTGAACCAAAACGGCACGTACAAGCTACCTCAGTTGCTGCTACGAACTGCCAAAGAAAACACGCAAAATGCCTCTTTCCTTATCCATCGCACCAAAGTCCATGCGGAAGGTGCTCTTAAGGCTCACCAATGCTTTTCTGCAATAGGAAAAAAGACATATTAAACAAATAGAACAGGATGAAGCAGTGTGCAACAGTGATGATGGGGAAGGATACCAAGTCGGCAGGGCAGTGTATGCACGGGTGCTTGAAAACCTGGAAAGTCCTTGAAAATCATGATTATGTTTTCAAGGCCTGGAATATCCTGGAAAAATGGTGGTGGTGTTTTTTTTTTTTAAAGCTGTCTTGAGCCTTGAAATTTAAAATTAGTGCTTAAAAATATACTTTAATTTCTTTTAGGAAATCAATGTTACCTCTCTTTTTTTTTTTAGCACGTCTTTTGTAAAAAAAGATTGTGCTTATGTTACTAGTTTTGTCTGTCCATCTATAGACACAATATCTCTTCAACTGTTAGTCTGATTTGAAAAATTCTTTTTGCATTGGAAAGCTTGAAATGTGCAAATGATGATCCTTGCATTCTGTTTTTGTTTTTACGATGCACAATTTTGCCCCTGGAGGGCATAAATACAGAAGATATCGAATTCAAAATGTTTTATTCCATATATTTGCTTCTAAACATCTGATTGAAAAAAATCCTTTACTTTTCGATTCCATTTATGTCAAAGACTATTTTAGGTATAATCACTTTTCAAGTTACGCATAGAATTTCCGATAGGGGGTGTAAAACTAAATTGTGTTTTCTTCGATATCTCTGCTTCTAAAACTCCGATTTGAAAAATTCTTTCTGAACCAAATACAGTTCCTGATAAAGGTTTTGCATACAATTTCTAATTTTTGTTAAAGAATGGTTTGGCCACCATGACGTAAATGCTAATTTCTTCTTTTGATGTATATGCAGCTGAATCTGAGCGTCTAAAATCTTGATTGATTTTGAAGAATATTTTACACCTATTTTCAATTTTTCCATTATTCTCAATTCTTCTGCTAACTGGCAGACTTATATCATGTTTCCTTCTATATTTTTTCTTTTAACTGATCAGACGTGTGCCCTCTCCATTCCTAAATTCTGGACCTGCCCTTGCTTTATTTTATAATAATTTCAATTGTTATCAATAACAGACTTGATTACATGGGAAGGTAGTGCTAAATGGTGATGTAGCTAAAATGACTGATTGAATTAATCATTTTCAGATTCAGTGAAAGGATTTTCTGATAGGCCTTGTGATGATTGCACCACCATGATTCAGTTTTGCATTATTGGGTAGTTCTCCAATTAAAAACATTAAGAAATGTAATGAGTAAAGAAACACACTCATCCATTTACATCTTTCATCATTTCTATTAGTTTAAACCAAAATTACTTTTAAAAAATAATTTTAACCTGGTACTGTAAAGCATAATAATCATCCTGTAATATTTTTTTTTGTGTGTATGTCCTGGGAAATTCCTTGAATTTTCCCCCTCCAAGGGTGTGTGAACCCTGTCAGGGTGAAACAGCGACGACGGGGATAAATAAAAAAATAATAAAGAAAAAATGCAAGGGCAAAACTGGGTTAGGTGGGATGCCGGGGAGGGAAACCAGGTCAGCCGAGGAGGCGAAACAATGATGATGGAAACATTCACCTTTCGGTGATTCAATAGGGACTTTTTGGCCCAAAATTGCCATCTTTATCACGATTTAGCGAAAATGTGAGCAACAGCTTAAACACTGATGCTTACTTTCAGCTGCAGGTGTTAGAGCTTAAGCCCGTTATGATGAGAGAAAAATGTATGTATAACATTTTTGACTGAAGCATACATACATATCACTGAGCTGTTCTGATATTCAGAGATTAGCTGATGAATTTATTTTGGCAAGTGTACCCTTCAGAGCTGCAAAGTATAATCCAAGAACTTGTTCAAATATTTTAGTACTTAATGTTTTGTTTTAATTTTCAACCCAAAAGAAAACAGACCTGATTTCCCATTAGTAATTAATATGTGCAGACCTTTTTTTTTTTTTTTTAATTCTAATACCTGTGTGCAGTTATCCCCCCTGTTGCTGAACTGTGCTTTTTTATAATGAAAACTTTTTTTATTATTATTTTAGTATTATGACATAAGTGCCAAGAGTAACTACAATTTTGAAAAGCCATTTCTCTGGTTGGCCAGGAAGTTGATTGGTGATCCCAACTTAGAATTTGTGGCCATGCCTGCTTTGGCTCCTCCTGAGGTTACGATGGATCCAGAATGGCAGGCAAAATTGGAGAATGATATGAAGGTTAGTGTGAATTATTTGCATTAAATTTATAGTTATTTTAATTGTCATGTGACACAGTTTTGTGGATGAATTTTAACTTTGAGTTTCTTAAATGAATTTTGGCATTGAGTTTTCTGTGCTGTTTTGTAAGCACTAGTAAGCTTAATTTCAAGCAGAAGATACATTTTTTTTTTTTTGGTATTTATATTGTCGTACCAGTGCATATACCAAATTGAATTGCTGAGTGTGTTGTATTGGCACAACATTTTCTGTGTGTACTTTTGGATAGCCTATTACATCGTTGACACATGCAACAAATAGCGAGTCTTTTGTAAGAGACTTTTGAATTAATGAAACAGCAATTGTCTGACACATCCAGTTTATGCAAATTTGATATTATTCACTGGAAATATTTGAATGGAAAAAAAAATATCTTTTGCAACCTTATAAGATTTTCAGGTTTATCTTGACAAATGTTCATTACAGTTTAATACTGATATTATAAAATTCAGTGGTTCCAGCTGGATGTTATGCCAAAAGGCTTCTTTTATTATTTCAGTGAGAAAAAGCCTTCATAGCACGATAATGTTTATTATTTATGCCTGTACTTAGAAAATAAATACTTTATATAGCACAGCAACGTGCAAGATCTTTCAAAGCACCAAGCGCTCCACGTCAGGTATTTCAATAAGCATTTATTATTAATTCGATTTTGATCCGAGTATTTCCCGAATCAGGCAGCAATATCTGCGTCAGTGATCATATAATTTATCAATCATATTGTTTTGAAATGAAATCTCCATGAATCATGTTTTCAAAGAGCAATATTATCAAAAGAATCCTACTATGCCGTAAGGATCATATTGTGAATGAGTTTGCTCTTGCTGTCGGCTTCCCACGCACTTTTCCTATTGCAGTTGAGGTAGGGCTTTTCACTTGGGATTGTTGGTGAATTATAAAACGTGGTACTGTCCGAAATCACTTTTTCGAGCCTCTTTTGAAGTGCAGCAACAGACAACTTGTTCCAACACTTTGTCCCGCAATGACGGCATGTTTATTTTTTTGTGGACTTTTTCCACGCAGGAGAACAAAATGTGTTTTTTTACTAGAAGCTTTTCACATTATGCATTTCTTTTTTCCCAAACAAACGGACACAATCGCAAAACTTTGTGAATTACGAAATCCCCCTTTTTTTCTAAACTCGTGTTGGCTGAAGATGACTTTATTGACAGCTTGTTCCTCAGACTTGCAGACGTGCTTTTTGCTACTGTGCTGAAATTTTTTCGTAAGGTTATTTGAAATTGCTTGTTGTAGTGAGAGTCATAGTTTGCCAAAGTGATGGTGGTGATTTTGAATCATCTGAGAGTGATATTGGCCAAGCAACGTCAAGCCAGAAAACTAGCCACCGTGCTATGCACACAATATCTTCTGAAAGTGAAGATCTTGTTAGTGAATCTTCAGATCATGAAAGTTCTGAAAGTGAATGGGAGGACGTAATAAAAGAGGGAAGTGATGAACAGCCTCAGCATTCTTTTGATTATCATGACATGCAGGGGCCCAAACATGCTCCTGCAACTGATGCGGCACCTGTTGCATATTTTTACTTGTTTTTTTACCAATTTCATCCTTGGAATTATCGTACCTGAAACAAGTAAGTGTGAAAACAGGTTTCTCGAGGGACATTCAAATCTTTCTCCCAAATCTCGAGCTAGGAAATGGAAAAATGTAACAAATGTTGAAATAAAAGGTTTTCTTTCGTGGCTTCTAAATATGGGAATAAAACGACAACCAACTATTGCTTACGATTGGTACACAAGTTCCTCACAGAATTTGCCCTGGTTTCGATGAATGTTTTCAAGAGATTGTTTCCAAATGATTTTGAAATTCTTTCGTCTTGTGAATAGTAGCAACTTAGCAGCTCCTGGTGAACCTGGCTATGATCCTTGTGCAAAAATTCAGCCGCTACTTGACCACACAAACAGGCTTTTTAGGCTTCATTACACTCCACATTAGCAGCTAAGTGCAGATGAAAGCCTAGTATGAACAAAGAAACCATACAACTTATGCAGTACTTACAAAACAAACATCACCATCATTGGGGTATCAAATTTTGGATGCTCTGTGATTCAGTATCCAGCTATGGTCTGTCATTTTTTATATACTGAGGAGCTAAAGACACCACTTTGAAAGCAGAGATTCAAGAACCTGGACTGTCATACTCTGTTGTAATGAGATTATTGAAAATGGGAAACTTTCTGTCTGTACCCTGTCTTTATGGATAACTTTTTCACAAGTTTTCCTCTGGCTAAAGCGCTATGTAGTGCAGGGACATTTGTAACAGGAAGGATCCATAAAAACAGAAAATTCCTATCAGCACACTTTCATAGTAAATTTGCTATTGGCGAAATGAAGTATTTCCGTATGGGTATTCCTACTGCTGCCTTCAGGGGGCGGGCAGAGGGGGAGATCAGAGGTTTCCTGTTCTGCTTTTGTTGGCACATTGTACTGCTGGAAAAACTACATGCACACATATATGTCAAGGAATGAGTAAAAGTATAACTAAGCCATCAATTGTTCAACAGTACAACTCTTTTATGGGTGGAATTGATACCTGATATGATGGTGTATTCGTATCTAGATGAGAGGCGCTCAGTGATACTGGAAAAAAGTGTGCTTCAATGGTTTTTCCCCGTATGGTCCTGAATAGTTATATTTTGTACTAAGAAAACTTTCCATCTAGTCAGAAAACCATGTCTAGATTAGATTTTATTTTTTAGATTATGGAATCTCTGGCAGTGATACTGGAAAAAAGTATATATAGAATCTCTGGCTCCAGGAAAAAGATACCCAAGCAAGAACTTCAAGCACTATAGAGATAAGAGAAGAAGAAAGTGGGAAGTATCTCTAAAAACTTCCTGGAAAATAGGAAAAAGACTGTTGTGTATGCAGCAAACTGTCTAAATATGACAAAGGAAGAGGTCACACACAACATATGTAAAGTGTGAAAAGGTCCTTCATGAGGCATGTTGTATGTTTCAGTGTTGTCCTGTGCTCTGTTTTCATTATATTAGTAGAACCATGAAACTCTGCCTTAGAATAATGTCAAACTGTGAGAGTATATTCAAAATTACAGGGTTCATTATATTTCCTCATTTTTTTTTACAGAGGAAAGAATAATAATTAATTGCTTCATGGCTTCCTCTAATTACTTTAGTATTATAATTATTGAACAGGAATTATAGAGGATAACTTTTTAAGGTACTTTACCTCTCAAATTTTCGATCTAAAACACTAGAGGTTTGTGGTTTACATTTCTGCTGCTAGGTGGTGTTTGTGTACTTCCGTTTGCAGCTTATCTGTTCCTTTTAAAACCCTATTGAGAAATTTCTTTTTATACTGTGCCATTCACTATAATAAAGATAATTCTCTTCAAATAATGTACAACTTTCCAACCCTAGGGGTTGTAAGGTCAAAACATTTTTCTTCCTATCTCTGCTTCTGGGAGATGTATTTGAAAAGTTCTTTTTCCTTGGCATAGCTTTTATGAAAAATGCTTTACACCCGTTCACAACTTTTCCATTATGAGAAATTCTTCCGCTAAAAAGCATAGTTATATCATGTTTCCTTCTATATCTCTTCTTTTAACTGTTCGATTTGAAAATCTTTTTGTCTCTAATACTTTCCTTCTGCTATGGAAAATGTTTTTTTGTGCCATGTGTTAATTTTCGTACCACACTTTTCTTTTTAGCCACTGGTGGAAGTAAATAGCTGTTTTTTTTTTGTCTGTGTTATTTTGACCTTAACACAAACTATAATTTTCTAATGAATACTTTATATAAAAATTCCATAAAATCAGATTGCTTTCATGATCAGAAACTTAATTCTAGTTGTTTCTTAGTATTTTCTGAGCAAAGTAATCACTTTGCATCTTCTATAATTAGTTTCTAATCATGCTCAGTTAAAAATTGCCTTGATCACTAATGAATGCAGTTGTACACAGCCCTTGGACTTAAGGTTTTCCCGTTATTCTCTTTCATTTTTTTTTTCATGTTGGAAATTTTTGTGTATACTTTGCTGGCGAGTACAAATTTAAAACGTACCTACAGCATCAATATTATGTTGAAATTCCTTCCCTAAATGAAATGTAACACAAATACTTGCTCCCATGATTATGTGTTTAAGAAATAACAACCCCTTTGGTCCTTTGAAAAAGTTCCAATTATTTTACCTTTCCTTATGCTTAGATTTCAATTAAGCATTATTTCAAAATAATTAAATATAAATAGTATTTTATGTATTGATTGTGTGGTATATGAAAGCATTTCAAGAGTAATGCCAGATACCAATGTATTTTTGAGTTGTTGAGTTTTATGTTCTGTAATTGACTTCAATAATTAAACTAAACCCAAAGTAAAAAAATAAATTTTTCTCAATCAGTGCAGTATACTGTATATAAAAGTTTAGTAGATATTAAACCTGGTCACATTTTCAGTGACAGTTGTTTTGGTATTTCAGAGTATTTATCTGCGATTCTAAGTTTCTGATTAGCTGCAGCGGAAATCATTTTTAACATTCTGTATTAAGTTTGCCCAAGCATGTAGGAAGTTGTTTGTTGTAAATTACAGGTTGAACAGACCTATGGTGTTTCACTATGTAAGAGCCTTTGGATTGTATGTCCTGGAAAAAAATTCAAAAGTTCTGGAATTTTGTAATTGAAAAAGCGTATGGACCACACATCCATACTTGCCATACAATACAATATTGTCTCAAATCTTTCTTTATCTTGTCAATCTAATTAATAAATGAGTAACTGCTTTTTAAAGTATATTTATTACTACTTGTTGCATTGCAGACTGAACAGGAACTTTATGCTGTGAAGTGACTAAGCAAAAGAAAACTGCATTTTCAGAGAAATTAAACTTTAAAAAGTTCTGATGCTGTGGAGCAGAATTTAAGCTGACTCAAAAATTGCTAAAAAAAAGTTCGCCATTTTTGTCGCTAGGAAAATCGTAACACCAGTTGAAAAATACTAACTCATTTAAAAGAAAACTGCATTGGGCAGTATATAAGATTAAATAAGCATAAAATCCAAATCTCCCAAAATTTGATTTTGTGGGTTACAAAATAATTGTTCATATGAATGATTCAATTAATAACCCAATACAAATTAAATCAGTAAGAAATGGTAATTTCTAAAGAGAAAAATACAGCAACAAATTTTTCAATTCATTGCCATTTAGAGATTACAAACTTTTTAATCTTTTTATAATTTCTTGAATCGTTTGTCCCCCAGAAATTCTGCTTTTCTTATTGGTCCACCTTTGAAATGCCTGTTTTCAATCAAACTGTCCTCTTTTCTGGCCCTTCCAAGTTGATCATTAATGTTATTTACAGTGAAGAGTGAAAGCCTATTTCTAACTGTGGCTTTCACTAAATTTAATGTAAATTCAGAGCACCCTTTATTTAGTGCTCTAGAGTGTGTGAGGGAAGGTGATTAAGCCAACAGGTGCTGTAGAACATACCTAAGGATTAAGAAACGGACATTAGTGGAAGGCAAATCATTGCTGGAATTTCGGAAACTTTAGTTTTGAGAGAAATAGAAAAGACTGAGCAGAGTGTGCTAATGGGTCGATATTTAAACGTTCAACACCATTTTGCGACACATTAATTTTTCTCTTCCATTTTGGATTAACTCGTCACATTTTGCGAAGATAGTGACTGTAGCTTAACCTCTGCTATGGAGTCCACAAAAACTCTGCAATTGACTTCCAAAAATCAGTGAACCTTGCTTAGGTGTGTATGGGGCCATTAAATCATGAAACAAAAAATTGTAACATAAAAAATTAGACTTTCATCCATGTACATGCTTCTTGTTCATGTGTAGTGTTTTCTTCTGAATTATAGTACTTTTTAGTTAATATATTTATTGTTCTTATGTAGGAGGCTCAGAACACTTCACTTCCAGATGAAGATGATGACGATCTTTGATGTAAATCGCCTTTCACTCACTGTTGCATCTGTAACCAGAAGAAAAGGAATTCATCCTGATTTTCAGGATGTTAACACCAGCCATTTGTTGAAAAGCACAGACTCTTTGTACAGATTAACATGTTATGTGAAAAATTACATTTAAAAACCAAGTGTACAGACGAGAAAAAATTGTCCATCTATTTTCAGAACTTGTTTGTAGCTGAAATCATGTGTGTGAAAAGGTATGGTATTTATGAGTGCTAATTCGATGCATCTGATGAAATGTGCGTGTTTAGCATACTGTTAGAGTGCATTCATGAATATGTAAATTGTATGCAAGGATTTTCTCATTGTTTGATCATTGTAGTCATCATCAGTTTCAAGTAAAAATTCATATAAGCTTAAACATGAAGTTTAGTGTCTGTTAATGTCCTGTAGTTTTGAGAACCTCAGATAAAAAAAAAAAAAAAAAAAAAAAAAAAAAACATTTTTACCGATTCAGCACTTTAAATGATCACCTAAACTAAGCTGCACAGATAAATTCTTGAAACTAGAATTTTGGAAAGTCGTGATATGAAGAAAAAAGGTTTAAAAAAAGTAGTGGTAATGCTTATTTGAATATTTGAAATGTGCACCAAAAGTGACTAATTTATGACTTGAGTTAAGGTTTTCATTACACTACATTGCATTCATTACACATACTAGAGTGAAATTGAATGTTAGAAACTTACCAGGTGAATTACACCCAGTAATGTGCAGGTTTTTAAGGTAAGCATACGTCGGAGTCATTGAATTAAGCATGTCACAAATTAAAATTAAAAGTATGTTCAAAAGGCTTTTCAACTTCAGAGTATAAGAATCTTGTCGGCCAAGTTGTTTTCAGTGTTAAAGTGCTACATACAAATTTTATTAGTGACTTCAACTTGTCAGTTATTACCAGTGGCACGTGCATATCAAACTCTTACTGAACCTGCAATGGCAACATAGATACAGCTGTTCCTTTTGACACATTTAATAATATAGTTTTCATGACTTTTTTTTGTTCTCTAATGATGATTTCCATTTAGTAAGTAAGCTACTTCCTCCCAGCTCAGGGCCAGCAAATTGTTTCGTGGTGTCCTAGATGAGCAATTTGGATGTAAAAGGTTTAGAATTTTAACAGTTAACTAAATCATTTTTTTTTTTTTTTTTTTGCTTAAACTGGATATCACATTTTTTAAATAAATTTACTATAATAAACTATTTTAAAGTTCACTGAAATGGGTGCACCGCTGTTAATAGAATGGCAAGTAATAAGGTAAATCATATTAATGTGCTTAATTGTATAAATTAATATTTTTTCAATTAATTTTTCTTTGCATAAATATTGGAAGCAAAATGATAGATACTTCTAAAATATAAACCTGTACTACAATTTACCGCAAACAATTATACGTAAAGTTGCATTTCTATCTATTTACAGTGTGTAAGCTTAACCGTGTTTTAAGTCAATTCCACAACTTACAAAAGTGCACAAATTATATTTCAGATTTAATTGCTTAAGTTGCCCTCAAATTTTGCTAGCACTGTTATACTAGATTGTAATAGTACTATAGTTTTAAAAGATTATTTTAAGGGTACTATTTAACATTTTTGCCATTTCAGATTTTTAAATATTACAATTTCTTAATTTTGAAAAAAAAAAAAACTTATTGATGTTTGTCATCAAACATATCCTTACAAATAAAGTAGATAAAAAAATTCCATCCCAAATTTCATTCTTTTCACTATTTCCCAGCTCCGTGGTAGATAAACAGAAAACATTAATACTTCCATAATTTACCCTTCGGGATGCCCTGACAAGGTAAAGCATAATCTTCAAAATACATGTATTTCTAAAATTGAACTGTTCACAGACAACTGCACATGATCTGGGACTTAAAAACAATGCTGCTGTATACTGAGCATATCCATGTAACTTATCAATTTTGCTACTCTTTCTGAGTAGCTTATTACGTGGTTAAAACAATTATCACTGTTTGCTTTAACAAATATTGCATATAATTCTGTTCAACACGTATAAAAAAGCGAATGCACGACTCACCTTTCCCTAAACTTCGTCCCAATGTACGAACGACGACTTCACTATGTTGTACTGCTGACGGGTTCACGTATAAAAACTTGCATTATACATACAACGTAATGTATTGTCATAAGAACCATAAAAATCACAAATGGAGGGCATTGAAAGCTACAATATCAGAAACAAAAGAAACCAAGAAAGCCATGACAGAACAGTTCTGCATCAGGAGCAAAACAAGAAAGCTATGACAACAGTTCTGTCATGGCTTTTCATGTTTTTTTTTTTTTTTTTTGTTCCTGATACTGTAGCTTTTAATGCCCTCCATTAGTGATTTTTACGGTTTTAATGGCAATACATTACGTTGTACGTACAATGCAAGTTTTTATACTTCAACCGTTAGCAGTACAACATAGTGAAGTAGTCTGTACATTGGGCCGAAGTTTAGGGAAAGGTGTGTCGTGCATTTGCTTTTATACGTGTTGAACATAATTATATGCGATACTTGTAAACACAAACAGTGATATTCCATGTAACTTAACTTTTTCTCTACGGTGACCAACCAGTGTCACCGTATTTATTACTGTCATAACTAGCAGTTCTGCAGGTTAAATTTACCTTTAGCAGAAATCACTATGTGATATGCATACTGTTATGTGTTCTGTATTGAATTTTTACTAATTTGAATGTATTTAAATGCCCCTTGTATGATCAAAGTGGTTGTGTTGGCCTTGCTCTGGCATTGTGATACTTATTTTGCACTTAAATAGAAGGCAAATTTAAAGACACCACATTGTTTACAAGCAAACATTGTTCTCTGAATGAGCTCTTTTATTAAAGACAGTCTTACAGAATTAAAAGTCCTATCTTGTGTACTTTTTATCAAGTTTCTGATGTTTATTGTTAAGTAATAAAATGAGATGTGTTTTGCAGTAGTCTTTTGAAATTTGCTTTACTACAAAAAAGTGACTTGCAGCATCCCCCCCCTCCTCCTCCTAATCAAACTACAAGTTATGGTTGCTTAAGAAATAGCAAAACTCAATATGAAGCATTCATGTTCACTTGCTGTAATCTCTTCTGTCAAATCTGCCTGTCTTTAGTAATTTTATATAAAGTTAAGACTGAAAAGGAGAGATCTCTTTAAAATTATGCTGTGCCACAGAGGGGGTTTGAAATGGATTGTCATTTATTTTCTTTCATCTGCAAGTTGATCTGCACCAATTATTTTTTGCTGATAGCCATTCAATACGTGCAGAGCTTGAAAAACACCAATGCCCAAGATTCCCGGGGCAGGTGAAAATAAAATTTAGCTACCTGTACGGGCAACTAAATTTAAAGAAAAAAAGTTTGGAATGTAAGGTTTTCCACTCTAGGAAAAAAAGACTGTCGTTGCATGTTGTTTTTCATCTTACTGCAAATCACCAGAGTTGTATTACTGTTACAGAGTGAGTTCAAAGGCCATGAGAATATCACTTCTTTAATTATATTATGCTCTAGGTCCAGAAATTGGGTCCATATGTAGTTGTTTTGCTCCAGATGTCATTTACAGTTAATGATGTGATGCATTCCTCAGATTAAACTAGCATCCGGCATTTAGTGACAAAGTGCGTAAACTAAAATGAAACAGGACACAGACTACTGAGCAAAAAAGCCATGCTTTATAGGGAGGGTGTGACAACGAAATATTTGTAGGGTTAGGTCTCTCCGATATATAACTTGAGCGAGTGGAAGCTTCCGCACATGAACTGACAATGGTACTACTGAAACAAAAGCTAAGTTTTGTTTAAGAATGAGCTTGAGCAATGCATTCCACTTAGACTGGAGAGGAGCAAACATTGCTGACGGTAATACTTAGTTTATCTGATAAAATTGTAGTTCGTGTTTTCTGCGAATATAGATCTTCTTTAGTAATGGAGATCTGATGTTTTTTTTTGTTCTGGAAAAAAAATCCAGCAGCGAGAGTATATCATAGTAAGCAATTATGTGAAATTCCCGCTCTGTCAGTGGTAGTTACAAATTCGTCTTCCACGTTGCTGAGTGACATAATATCAGAATTGGAATCTACATCGTTAGCAAATGAAAAAGATAAATTCTATAAACATTCAGGTTTTTTTCCTTTTCCTTTTTTGGTCTCATCTTGTCATAAACTGCCATTTTAGAGGCAGTATGATCCATATGGTAAGTGAAGGGTTGCACACTGCACGTTCATATGCTTGGATTTCCAGTCTGTCAAGCGCTGTGGAGTTCTGAACATATCTGGCTGATTTTTACTGGTGGAAGTTTCAAACTTAAATCTCGGAATGTTACCTAGCATGCCCTTGCCAATCAACTTTGTTTCATTAGTGTCCTTGTTTTTGTTGTGCTTGCTTCTTTTTCACAAAGAGATGGATCATTTTGTACAAAAGAGAATGTATGCAGTGCAATAATACTAGTTACTACTGACAAGGCTCTCGCCAATGTTGGCTGGTATGCAAATGTAAATCGGGAGGTGCGGGGTTCGATTTCCATTTCAGGGCAATGTAATTTTGATGTTTTCTGTAGGATTGCTCAATGGAAAATAGTATGCCAACAGTCATGCATTTGTGCCTTTTCCATACAAAAGATTCTTCCACAAACTCGCGGAATTCCGTTTTTTCCCCCCCATCATTTGGGTCAATCTTGATATTGATGCAGAACTGAAGAGATTGGGGGGGGGGGGTAGTTTTCCGTCTGGGGATGGCATTTCGTCTTTCAAAACTTTCGAAAACTGAAGTTAAACGGAGTGACAATTTTCCCCTAATCGTGATGTCTTTTTTCTCACGATGTTGCCTGTTCCCGGTATTGTTATTAAATATGATTTTATTGCATAATGTTTGTATTTCAGCATGAAACTGTGAGCAACGATTTCCAAAAACGGAAGTTAGGACAGCGCGAAGATTTCCCTGTAGTCTTCAGCCACGAGATTCTTCCGTGGATTCGAAGAATTCCGCCATTTCCGTTATCATTTTGGGCATCTCGAGATCAATGCACAACTAAACAGAAATTTTGGGAGAGTAATGGTGGGGGAGTGGGATGAGTTTTTCGTTCGACGACAGGGTTCTGTCTTACGAAACTTTCGAAAACAGAAGTTAGATGCAGCGAAGATTTCTCCCGTAATCTTATTTTTTTTTCTCGCGATGTTCCTTCTGCCCAGTATTGTTCTTAAATATCCTTTTATTCCACAAATACTGCACTTCAACCTAAAAACAGAGGAAGAAGTTTCCGAAAACGGAAGTCGGTCAGAGCGAAGATTTCTCCCGAAATCGCATTTTTTTTCTTCCCGCGATTTTCTCACTATCTTGTGTTGTTAAGTGTTACTTCCCTCATAAATGTCTGCACTTAAGCTTGATAAGGGAGGGGAAATTTTCCAAAAACTGAAATGATGGAGTTTGAAAATTTGTTAGAATTGATGCATGGTGTTCAAAAGTATTCATATTCTGAAAGTCACACCATTTATCTAAAGTAGCGAAAGCTTTGATATCATGTGTTCGTGGTCCTCAGGCTGAAAGTTCTTTCAGCATGATGGATAAATTGTCATCTGAGGGAGTTAAAGGGGAAGAGGAAAGAAAAGTGAAGAAATAAAAAGGGAATTATATCAACAGAAAGAAAAACTAAGCAAAGATTGCTACGCAGCTGCAGAGTCAACAAAAGACAAATATGACCATGGGACTTGCTGAGAAGAAAGCAACACAAGAGGAAAATTGAGCTGTTGTTCTTGCAAGTACCAAAAAAAAAAAAAAAAATAGAGATGTGTTTGAAGCAGTGCCTTTTAAAATCACTTTATTTTGTTTTAAATTCAGTAATTTTATATTGTGAATACAGTGAACAATGAATTCCATCTTGCTCGTGCTACTTTATATTCACACTCACTATCTTGTTGCATATTCTGATTTTTTTTGTCGCAGGATTAAAAAAATTGAGCTTTTTTGTTCCTTGGTCAGTCTCTTGTATGCTTTTCACATGTTTGTGGGGATTCACTCTTATAGTTTTGGTAAAGGGTTTTCTGTCTCTACCAAAACTAATAGCTGATTTGACACCTTCAACCCACACCTTTTCCTAGGTCTGCCTTGCAGTACCATGAACTTGGAACGTCTGTCTCTTTCACCTCCCATTTAAAAACATTTCCAGACTGTTTCAGTATATTCTGCTTAAATTGATTTTATTCAATCACTGTTTAAATGTTAGTTAGCATTAGTAAATCTGCTTTGCCACAGGTTCCATCTATACTTTTTCCAGGCATTCTGCTTACCACTCTGTCTACAACTTCTAACCTCCTACAGAGTTAGTTACCTTGCACACTATTAAAAATGCCCCTGCACAAAGCTTATGCTACTTGTAAAGGAGTAGCATACAAATTTTTTTGTTCATTGCAGGAAAAAAAAAAAATTTTTTTTGTTTCATTCTTTTTGAAGTGAAGTCTACACACATATATATATATATATATATATATAGTGGAGCTATTTAGTGTTTCTCACAAACTGTCTTCAATTTATGGATGACTTTTTAAGCAAAAATTCTTTTTTTTTATGAATTTATACTGTCATTTTGCTGCTTTGGCAAATTGTTTTGTTTACTGAGTGTGTAATACAATTTTATTCATTACTACTGCAAAACTTTTAAGAACTACAGACTTCTGTAGTTTTTACTACTGAAAAAAAAACTATTTTTTTAATGTTTACTACTGAAAATTTTCAATCGAGGTTGGAGTCTGCAGATATTACAAAACTAAGAAAAAGGACTGTTCTTGTAAATCAAATATTTTATTGAAGAGTTTCCGTGTTCACTGCTTTCAGATGAACTAAAAATTGAGTTTGCTGATTTCCAAGTTTTATGAAAGCTGAAAGCATAAGGAACATTGAAAGAGTTGATGAACAGTGGGTTCTGCTTGCAGAAGAGAGGGGACTGGCAAATCATGATATTGCAAAGTCCAATGTGATAAGTAATGCTTCCTGTAAACATATTTTTTAGTTTAGTACAAAAAATAATTGATTTCAGAGGCTGTGTGAAAACTTCAGACACTCTAGGCCATTTTGATGGTAAAATCAAATATGAGAGGCCTATGTTTTTCAAAAAATACTGTATCTTTTGAAAAAAAAAAATTGCAATACATTGGCTCTCAACAAATAAAGAAAATTGGGTACTTGTGCATTAGCCGGGCGACAGTAGAAATCTATCAGTAAAGGTCACAATTGTCGATAGATGGTGCCACATGAATGGTCATTTCTTAGAATTTAGCTGTAATGAACGGCGTGATGAGTTAATTTTTGGTTAATACAATTTATGAAGGAAATACACTGGCGGAAAGTGAAAAAAGAACAAGAAGGAATTGGCGGACGATCATGAAATTTACATATGTTAATGGGGTCAAGTTTACGTAGGTGTGATGTTAATTTCGGAACCAACTGGTGAGCGCTTACGCCACAGCACAGCATAATGTGCAACTTATCGTCGGTGGTATTTAAGGTGTACGGCGAAGTGAATGTAATCAGTCGTCGGCGTACGGACACGTGCGAAGACCCTGAAGAAGCTGCAATGCCTGGACGTGGAAGACGTGTACGATTTCAGCAGTTTTCGGACTTTGAGCAATGTCGTCTAGTCGGACTCCGCGATGCCGGGTGGTCATATCGTATTGCAGAGCGAATTGGACGGGAAGTATCGGTGGTGGTATGATGGTGGCGTAGATGGTCCGAGGAACATTCCCACACGAGAAGACGTGGAACCGGGAGTCACAGACGGACTTATGAGCGGACCGATCGACGCATAAGAAGAGCGGCGTTGTCAAGCAGAACATCCACTGCGACGCAAATCCGAGCTGCCGTTGCACCTGAGGTGACTGTGCGAACAATCTGCAACCGTCTACTGTATGCTGGACTACGTGCACGTGTGCCTCTGGCATGTGTACCTCTGACTCCAGCCCACCGTCAGGAACGGCTGCAGTGGTGTAGCCAACGTCTGCACTGGAGAACGCAATGGCGATCTGTCGTGTTCAGCTATAGCAGATTCTGCTTGGGAGCCCTCGATGGCCGTATGCGTGTTCGCAGACGTACAGGGGAGCGTCTCCACCCTTCTTGCATCCGCCAGCGACACACAGGGCCTACACCTGGTCTCCTGGTGTGGGGAGCGATCAGCTATCACTCCTGTACACACCTAGTGTTTGTACCGGGTACGTTAAACAGCACCTACATAAACATCATCATTCAGCCCGTTGTGCCATTTGTAAGGTCGGTCCATCGTGGTGTTTTCCAGCAAGATAACGCACGCCCACATACGGCACGTGCAACGCAACATGCACTTCAGGGTGTGAGGCAACTTCCATCGCCTGCACGTTCATCGGATTTGTCCCCCATTGAGCACGTGTGGGATTTTATGAGACGACTTATCTGGTCTCCACGACCATCCCCGATTTACGCGTCCAGGTTGAGGATGCTTGGAACTCAATACCCCAAACTTACATCCAACATCTGTACGACAGACTCCATGCCGAAATTGCACAGTGTGATGCAGTTCATGGCGGTTCAACCTGGTACTAACCATGTTACATGGAAATGTTATTTTTCAGTTTACCAGCAAATACAGCTGTATTTTGCCATAATGTTTTGATCACATTATTCTCTGTATTTCTTTATTATGCTGTATAAATTTCATTGGTATCAGATGTCTCCTTCTTGGTGTTCTTTTTTCACTTTCCGGCAGTGTATATCACAAAAATGGCAGTAATATTGTGATTTATTTATTTTTAATCTGGAGGTGTAGCGTATTTGTATGCGAAGCTGTACATGGCGCTACATCAGTACCGCAGATAACATCTCGTTATTTGGTTTATTAACAACGTAATTCGGTTATGTTTCTGTGGTGTTGAATAATATGAAACTTTGGGATTTACCTCGAGATGAAGGAAGTGCTGTGTAATTTCTTCAAAGTAAAGGAATTCTGACGAGTGAAAGAATTTGTAAATTGGGCCATAATATGAAGCTATACTTTGGAAATGAAAGTATTCAATGGCGGCACAACATTAGAACATGCAGATCTAAGGTAGGCTTACGCGTTGGAAATTGGTTTTAGAGCAGTCAGCTTCCGTGTTTAACTGCTGTTTGATTTATTTATAGCTGGAGTGAGAATTTAACTTCTATTAAATGGTGTGAACAACAGTTGGATATGGCAAATCACACAACTGTTGATTGGGAAAAATTTGTGCAGATGTTCTCGAACATCAGTCGAACAAAAAGTTGGTGGCCCAGGATTAATTGTGGAGATAGACGAAACATTGTTTTCGAAAAGTCTAATACAGGTCGTGTGCTTCCAGAGCAGCGGATTTTCGGAGGAATTTGTCGTTCTACTTAATGGCTCTTTTTTAGTAAAAGTGTCAGACAGAAGTTTGAAAACCATGTTGAAGGAAATTAAGAATCATGTTGCAGAACAATCTATTTGGATTCATGGAAGGCATATAAGACTGAGGAGCTAGAAGAGGCAGGTTTTGAACATTTCAAAGTCGATCATAAGTGCAACTTTGTCGACTCTGAGAGTAGCATAATCAAAGATTGTGGGGATCAGCTAAATGGAGAAACAAATGTCATTGCGAAACTGCTAGACAGCATATCGATTCGTACTTAGCTGAGTTCATGTGGAGACAGCAGTTAGCGTCATCAGACCCATTTGATTCCATTTTAAATTCTTTTAAAACTTCTTGGCCCCCAAAAATTCCTGTGTAGGTTTTAGGCCACTAATAATGATTGTATTTTGCAATATATTTCCTTCATAAATTGTGTTTACCAAAAATAAACTCGTCACATCATTCATGTGGCACCATCTATCGACAATTGTGACATTTACCGATACATTTCTACTGGCCCCCGTCTAATGCATAAGTATCGAAAATTGGTACTTGTCGATATATTAAAAAAAGCAGTTTCTTTTATATGTAGGTCTTGTAGCAAAATTGAGGTGACATATGCAAATTTTATTTTCTTCCTGCAGACAAAAATGTTATTTCAGAACCCTTTCTCATTGACCACGGAAGTAGACTGACAGACAGAGTGGAGATTTCCCCTGCAAAAGTTTTTTTTTTTTTTTTTCCCCTGCAATATTCTCTCAGCTCTTTGATGTTTTTAAATATCCTTTTATTCTGTAAACATGCATTTCAGCTAGAAAAATTGAGAAAAAATTTCTGAAGACTTAATTTGGATGGAGTGAAGATTTCTCCCGTAATTTCTTTTTCCGCGATGTATTGTTAAATATTTTGTAACAGAAATGTGTGTTTGAGGTTTAAAAATGGAGGCAATTTTTGACAGCAGAGCTAAAGGGAGTGAACATTTCCTTGTGATCTCCCTATCTCATATATTATTATTTATTTACATAAATACATATCACTAAGCTGTTCTCTGAGATTCAGAGGTTAGCTCCAAAAAGAAATGCAAACTTCCAGATATTTTTACTTATTGTTGTCGTATCAAACTTCGCCATTTACAGCGATCTTGACATACAACTCGTGCTTCACTGATATCCATTACACGCCATACACAAGATCTTTTATACTTCTTACTCATAATCTTTTTCTCATGCAGACACTCCTGAATCTGATCCACCCATGTCTTCCTTGGCCTTCCTCTGCCTTTCCTTCCTGCCACTTGGGCTGAAAAGATTTTCTTAGTAAGCATCTCATCACTCATTCTTTCAACATATCTAAACCACCAAAGCATATTGGTCTCCACCTTGCTAACAAAATTTTGCTTTACATCACACAACTGCAATACATCTTCATTCCTCACACAATCAGATCGTGTATTGCCACAAACCCCACGTAAGTAACGCATTTCTCCAGCACACAAACGACTCCTATGTTTCTTCTGCAGTACCCAGGTTTCACTGCCATACATCAGTAGGAACAATTACTGTTTCATACACAGCCATGCGGGACTCTCTAGAGAACCCATCATTCCTGTGAAAACCTTCCAGAGCAGCTATGACTTCCAAAGAAGAATTCACTCGCCTACTGATTAAACCATCCAACTTGTTCTCTCTGTCAAACATGCTTCCTAAATACACAAACTCACTCACCTGGTCAATCACAGTGCCATTTATACTTACATTACATTCAGTGCTACCCGTTCCTCTCTCAAACACCATAACTTTGGTTTTTCCCTTATTTATACTCAGTTTGAATTTCATGCAAACTTCGTGCATCTGAGTCAACATACTCTGCAACTCACTTTTGCTCTCTGCCAACAGGACAGTGTCATCAGCATACAGCAATCTGCACACACGGATATCACCAAGACATAAACCACTATTATCTATTTTGGCCTCACGCATGCATGCGTCCATAAATATATTAAACAGCCATGGTGACATTACACAACCTTGTCTAACTCCTGCACCAATGGAAAACCATTTTGATAAAACACCATTCACTCGTACACAAGCTCTACTACCAGCATACATGGCTTTTACACTATTAAGTAGATTCCCAGTAACACCATATTCATTCAATACCTTCCACAAAAGTGTCCTATTCACTCAGTCGTAAGCTTTCTCTAAATCTATGAAGGCACTAAAAACTTTCTTCCCAACAGCCAGATACTTTTCAATCATCATGCGTAATGCAAAAATCTGGTTAGTGCAGCCTTTACCAGGTATAAAACCACTCTGAACATCCCACACTTTCTCTGATGTAAGACCCCGTACTTTTTCAATAACCACCTTACCAAACACTTTTCCTGGCACACTCAGTAGGCTAATACCACGATAGTTCTTGCATTCAGTCTGATCACCTTTTCCCTTATACAAGGGAACAATAATAGCATCCTTCCAATCCCGAGGGACTATTCCTAACTCCCAGCACAACTGGCAAATTTCAGTTAACCAGTCAATTATAGAGTCACCACCATACTTCAACATCTCTGCAGTTATGCCATCAACTCCAGGAGCCTTACCATTCTGAAGAGATTTTAGAGCTTTACACACTTCTCTTGAGATCCCTTCTGTGCTTTCATCCCTCATTGTGACATCATCTGCATCTGTCTCAGAATCATTTTTGCTCTCCTGATCTAATAACTCACAGAAGTATTCGCCCCATCTGTCACTTAACTCATTCGGCTCCCATATCATTTCCCCAATCTCATTCTTCACACAACTTACAACTTTGTTTCCCCTATTTTTCCTGAGTCTCATGTACTTCCAGAAGGACTTTCTATCTTTCCAAAAAGCCAGTTCATGCCTTTCCACTTTCTCTTTCCTATCTTTTGCCTTACTGTGGCAAAGCAGCTTTATGCTTCTTACAGCAATATTCATCCACAGAGACTCTACCTTGCAACATCCCCAAATAGGCTTCCTTCTTTTTCTTTACTGCCTCATCAATCTCACTATTCCACCAAGCATCACCTCTATTGTTACCCACTATTGTGGTGCCACAGACCTCTTTAGCAGCAGTAACAACACAGTTCTTAAAACATTCCCACTTTTTTTCTACATCCCTCTCACAAGATTTCAGTCGTTCTCTGAGTAAGTCAGAATACTGCTAATGATCTTCAAGGAGCCTATCAACCTTTATTCTTTCTATCCTGGGTCTCTTCCTATTCCTCCAACCAACATTAAGTTTCATTCGTGACACTACCAAATAATGATCAGAACCAACATCCGCACCTCTCATCACACGGGTGTCAACAACTAAGTGTTTCAAACGCTGATCGTAAACAACAAAATCTATCACACTCTTTTGACCAAGAGTACGATTTTCCCAAGTATATGTGTGTATATACTTGTGGTTGAAAAATGTATTAGATACACACAAATCATTCTCAATGCAGAGTTCAATTAATCTTTCACCATTATCATTCACACAAGGATCATTAAACTTACCCAGAACATTGTCAGAAATTGGATTCTGCACACCTACTCTAGCATTGAAATCCCCTGCTATTATAACTTTTTCTTTAGCACCAAACTGGCTCAAAACAGCTTTTAGCTCATTCCAGGAATCTTCTTTCTTATCAGAAGGTTCCGAGTCACAAGGAGCATACACTACAACAATTACTATTCTCTGAAGTTTCACTTTCAAACGAATCCAGAGAATTCTCTCACTTATGCAACAATAGTGAATCAAGTTGTTCTTCATCTTTTCACTTAAAATCACACCTACACCAGCCTGTCCTCTCATATTATCCAATACTCCAGACCACACACTCACTGTGCCATTCACTTCTTCTACCCCAATTTCCTTCTTTTTGGTTTCACTTACACACAGCACATCCAGTCTATACTTATTCATCTCCTCAATCACCTCACTCATCTTGCCATTTATACCTCTAGTATTCCATACACCAATCTTACATTCACTCAGTCGAGATCGCTTTTGATACGCCGTTTAGAAAGTCCAGGTCGATTCCGTGATGGACCATCCTTTTCAAGTGTGGTAGGTCCACCATATCCCACACTTGAGTCATTCTTAATATTTCTTTTTGACTTTTTAATCAGGTAAGTACATCAGTGTGGGGGATTAGCCCACAGCTGAGTGTTCCAGTTGGTCATTCAACCTAAGGATTCTGGAACAAAACCCACTGAGTTGGGGTCTTTTCGCCAATGTCACACAGAACTAGCTGGCACTTGTCCAAGATTAACAGAGGCCCTAGTTGCTGTTGTGTGTGCCATTGTTACCACAGAGCGCCCTGAGGAGGCAAACCCATCGCTTAATTTATTTTATTTCATAAATTGAGTTTCGTCTTGGTAATGGGGGCAAAAAATTTCGACATTGAAAGTTGAATGAATTGATAATTTCTCTTGAAATACTTTTTTTTTTTTTATAGCTGTTTACTTGAGTATGAATGTACTTCAAAATAGAATAGCACTAAAAAAAAATACCTTTTGGGTTAAAGATGGCTTCACTTTAATAAAGACAAAATATTTTATGATACTCACTAAACGGTAGCAGGAGTGATATACAAATGAAGATAAAAAAATATATGTGATAGGATTATCTTATCCTATAAAAAATAATAATAGAAGTTTCATAAGTAAGATTAATTCTGAGTTGTAGACACATCTGTAGCATCAAGGATCTGACAGGTTCACTATACGAAAGGTCACATTTCATGAAACAGTTGTTTGTTATTCACTATATTGTTCCCTCTTGGAGAGAAAAGAAGAAAACGAATTACATAATACCAGTAAACCAAACTCCATGGTTCTTTGAACAGTGATGAGAAAAAAAAACAACTCCTAACACGATGCACATTCATAGATGTTGCCTAGCGGCCACTTCTGCACCTACGCAGCTTCTCTCCAAGCGCAAGAGTGTTGTACCGGAGCATCATCTCTTGACTTACACAGCAAAATAATATATTTAAGTTTTTCTTTTTGGATGTCTGTCAGAGCATAAATAGTGGTTTCATGCTAACATCCTCCTCCTGTTTTGGCAATGTTGTGAAAGCATAACGACTGTATGTGACGTTCGAAAGCTGGTGTGGCCAGTGGCTTTATCATTATGTCTGCTTTCATCTCCTGAGTAGGACAATAGCACACTTCTAGAATATTTTTAATTTGCAAGTTCCTTATGTAAACATGCTTTACTCTTGAATTATTTTTCTCGGATTGTGTCAGTTTTATGGTTGCCTGACTAACTTCACTGGTAATTCCTACTTTAGGTTTAAATATTTCATTAACTCCAATAACCATGTCAAATCTTGGGCTGACTATGCAATGGAAATGTACTCAGCCTCAGAGGATGATAATGCCACACAGTTAAACTGCAAATTTAATCAAGTTCAGCAGGCACCTTTGATGAAATTAGCAGTTTAATTTTATGGTTGACTTAAGATAACATATAACCCTTTTCACAACATTCCAATCGCTTTGTCGTGGACTTTCACATCTTCTACTTAGTATGTGGGTGGCTGCAGCAATATCTGGTCTTGTGATTGAAGATATATATACACTATATTGACAAAAGTCACCTAGAAGAGAAACACAACATAGCATTTATTGGCGCATTAGTATGGTGCCGGTCCACTTTTGGCCTTAATGCATACACTGACCCTTGGAGATTTCCACAAGGTTTTGGAACACAGCAATAAGTATGCGCTTCCATTCAGTACATAACGCTGCCGCTAACTGTTGCTTAGTAGTAGGCCTTGGTTCCAAACTTCTTACGCAGCACTCTAATTCATCCCATAGATGCTCTATGAGATAAAGATCAGGGCTCTGTGCTCGCCAGTGATACAGAATTATCGGTGCATTATCCTGCTGGTACCAACAAGGCTCAGTTCAATAGCATTGCCACACAGTTGGTAGGGCATAATTGTCCAGAATATTGAGGTAGACGTGCTGTTTAACAGATTTGTCTACGATAACCAATGGGCCGGGACCATATCATGAAAAACCACCCCCACACGAGTACAATGCCTGCTCCAAACTTGACCACAGAAACAGTGTGCTGTGGTAAATAGCATTCTCCCGGCTGCCGCCATACCCACACACAGCCATCATAATGATGGATCGTGTATCTGGATTCATCAGTCCATAGGACCCGTTTCCATTGATCTACATTCCATGATAAATGTTCTTTACACTATGCTGAGTAGTATTCCGAGTATGGCTTATGAGCAGCCGCTAGACCACAATAACCCATGGAATGAAGTTCTGCGAATGGTACGTGTACATACCGAGGTTCCAGCATTTTTACTCGCCTGTATACTGAGGTCTTGTACAATACTCCGTCCATTAGCTGTGTCTACTCTCCTGAGGCTTCAACGTCCTCTATCACTGATTTTCTTTGGTCTGCTGGTACATTTTGCTGCACCAGGCACGCCATGCGTCTTCCATTTAATCAGTACATCTAAAACAGTTGACTTCGGTATGTTTAAACGCCTCTGTTTCTTTTATGGTAACCCACTAATATAACACCCAAAGATCTTTCCTTTCTCAAAGTCAGTTGTCTCCCGCTGCGACATTTTCACTCAACCTCACGGTGCGATATGATAGCGGTCAGCTGTACCGCACATCTTAACAACACAGCGGATCCGTTCATTAAAATGTGCATATATATATAGCAAAGATCCAATGGCCTGTCACTATTTGTGGTTATTAGGTAACAAATAATTTTCTTCTTTATGCTGGTAATAATTTTTTTCCATTGGAGTATATGTTGGCTTTGTATCTTGTAGACCATTTCTCTCTTAGTTGTTGAATTTTGCTTTGTTGGCCAAGAAAACAATTTCCTTTACTATTCTTGCTGACCTCTATACCTAGGTTAATACTTGACCTCTCCAAGATCAGTGCTCTCATAGCTATTCTTTACTTGCTGTATTTTGGACTGATGCTGAGCACTTATTAGTATGTGATCTACATATATGATGAAATAAATTGTGCCTTTGTCTTCATGTTTTTTGAACAAGCAGGAATTTGCTTTGCTTTGTATGAAGCCCTGATAGGTCAAGGTATTTACTGACCCCTTGCATTTGCAGCCTGTTTCAAGCCATATAGAGATTTGTTCAATTTGCACACTTTATTTTCATGATTTCTTTCTGCAAAACCCTCAGACTGATGCATATAAATCTCTTCTTGTAATGTAGTTCTCCAGGCAAGAATGCAGATTTGACATCTACATGTTGGATGAACATTCTTTTACACCAAAAATAACTGAATGCTGTCTAGACACTGTACCAAACAATGGAGTTAATTGCAGATTAAAAGATGAACTTTTATTTACAACTTAAAACCATATATACATGCAAGCTATTTGTCCACAATAACCAGATGATGGACACATAGTGGGTCTGAAAAGATCTCACATGTATATATGGTTTTAAGTTGTAAATAAAAGTTCATCTTTTAATCTGCAATTAGCTCCATTGTTTGGTACCGTGTCTAGACAGCATTCAGTTATTTTTGGTGTATTTAGTTGGCACGAATAGCACAGATGTTTGGAAACATTCTTTTATATGTAGGTGCTGCAAACAAAGCTCCAAGTGTTGTATGCTTGACTACAGGTGAAAAGGTTTCATCATAGTCCCAGCCAAACTGTTGACTATAGCTTTTGGCTACCAGTCTAGCTTTGTACTTGGCTACTTCTCACCATACTTTGTTTTGAACACCCACTTGGAGCCTGTTGCCTTTTTATCTTTTGGCAAATTAGTGAGTGACCAGGTGTTATTCTCTCTCAGGGAATTTACATCTTGTTTCATGGGCATTGTACCATTTGTCTTTTTCAACTCGAGGCAGTTCTTCTATTTCTTGTATGTTTTTAGGATCATCCCTAAGAATTTTATGTTCCTCAATTTTTAATGATAATTTTTTAGAAGGTACTCCTTTTGTTTTCCTTTGAGACCTGCTCAATGGTAGAATTTGCCTTTTTTTGTTAATCATCCTGTCTGGATTTTCACCTCTTTCCTCTTCAATTAGTTTCTTTGGTTCTACATCTTTGAGAACATTCTGGAAAAAGTTTTGTTTTTCTCTTTTTCTTCCTGTTCCTTATTTAATTTTCAAGGAATTTTACAGACCTGGATATGATGACAGATCCATTCCCTTTATACACTGTACCCAGTACTCCTTGGATCATATTCATCAAATATGCATTCAATGGCTTTTTCATCAAATTTTTGCCTTTTGTGTCGTGCAAAAACCCTGCATCCAAAAAATTAACTCTGTTCCACATCTCATATGGTGTTTTCTCGTTAGCCTTTGTGGGTAACCTGTTTTGCAGGTTTCCTGCAGTGAGAATTGCTTCACCCAGAATGATTTAGGTAGTTTAACATTTATAAATAAATATCTTGACATCTCTACCAGAGATCTATTTTTCGCTCTGCCACTCCATTTTGAGGCGGTGAATATGGTCATGTCAAATCAACACACTGATTCTCCCTTGACCTCTCAGATTTTGATGAAACTTGGTGTACCAACTGTCTTAACATAGTTATGAATGAACCCGCCCCGGTGGCGCAGTGGTCTCTGATCATTCGTCCGAAAGGGGTCCAGGTTCGAATCCCGGTGAGGCATGGATGTTGTGTCTGTCTTACGGCACTGGCTCTCTCCCTTCCCTGGAACCAGTGACCCTAAATTAGGGACGGGCGACTGCTTATAGCCCAATGAGTTGCTCACGGTGGTCGTTAAACCTCCAATCAACCCCCTAATTTTTGCATTCTTTTCAAATGTTATTAATTTTTATTTTAAAAAGCTGCAACCTGAAATAGTTAAATGCCGTTTTCTCAGGAACCAGATGAGATACAGACCTGGCCAATGTCTCATTTTCAAGCTCTTTTGATGGGCTTTAATTGATTTGCAACACGACAGAGTTTAAAATATAAAATTTTTTCTTAAACCAAATTTAATTTTTAAACTTAAATTTTTCAAAAAACAACAATTTTAAAATTTGGAAAAAAATTACTTTGCACTATGCTTTTACATCTACCAAAGTTTCATTTTGGGATCAGGTGATAGAGGGAGTACAAGTTTCACATGTATGGAGAAATAGCTAACATATCAGATTTAGCTTTTCACAAAAGTCTGGCTTTAGAGAAATCTGGCTGACTTATTACCTGTAGTTTAAGAATTTATGATAGTGCTTATTACAAATTTTATTCTACATTTTCTAACTACACTGACGGGGAAAAAAATACCAACAGCACGAAAAAATAGTTGTAGAGGAATGAAATGGCGGCAATACATTTGTATAGGTAACATATTTAATCGATTAAGGTTTCAAGATCACAGCTTATTGTAAGCGCGAGAAGAGCCATTTTAAATGTGAAATGCTGGTAAATTAATAACCGGTGTAACCGTCAGAATGTTGAATGCAAGCACGCAAATGTTCATGCATTGTGTCGTACAGGTGCTGGATGTCAGTTTGTGTTACGGAGTTCCATGCCTGTTCCACTTGGTCGGTCAATACAGGGACGGTTAATGCTGGTTGGGGGTGATGCTGGAGTTGTCGTCCAATGATGTCCCATATGTGCTCGATTGGTGAAAGAGCTGGTGATCTAGCAGGCCACGGCAACATGTCGACACACTGTAGAGCATGTTGGGTTACAACAGCGGTATGCGGGCGAGCGTTATCCTGTTGGAAAACACCCCTGGAATGCTGTTCATGAATGGCAGCACAACAGGTTGAATCACCAGACCGACCTACAACTGTGCCGTCAGGGTGCGTGGGATAACCACGAGAGTGCTCCTGCTGTCATAGGAAATTGCTCCCCAGACCATAACTCCAGGTGTAGGTCCAGTGTGTCTCGGCCGCAGACGCTCACCTGGCCTCCTCCTAACCAACACACGGCCATCGCTGGCACCCAAGCAGAACCGGCTTTCATCAGAAAACACAACAGATCTCCACTCTGTCCTCCAATGAGCTCTAGCTTGACACCACTGACGTCGCAAACGGCAGTGGTTTGGAGTAAGTGGAATGCACGCTACAGGGCGTCTGGCTCGGAGCTGTCCTTCAAGTAACCGATTTGTAACAGTTCATTGTGTCACTGTGGTGGCAACTGCAGCTCGAATTGCTGCCGCAGATGCGGTACGATGTGCCACGTGGCTGGCCGGAACCCGGTCTTCTTGAGGCAGTACCTTCCCTTGACCACCGCTGCCAACAATTGTGCACAGTGGCTACATTCCTGCCAAGTTGTTCTGCAATATTGCGGAAAGAAAATCCACCTTCTCGTAGCCCTATTACACGGCCTTGTTCAAACTGAGCTGTTGATAATGGCTTTTTCGTCTTCTTAAAGGCATTCTTGACTAACATTAACACCCTACGTCGAATCTCAAAGATAACTAATGCTCACAAACGTTACATCGCATATTTACAGCAAACCTGCTTTGCATGTTCCGAGGGCGCTAATAGCGCCACACGTATGCGCCGAGTGCAAAATTTGCATAGACGTCATCGTACAGATGTACTCTCACCGCCTACCAACTGTCGTTTATCTAACACAACCCCTTCTTGGTGTTGGGATTTTTTTTTTCCGTCAGTGTATATGGCAACTAAAAAAATGTGAATTCGATTTACAAGAAGAAAACATTGGTTTTTGCAGCTTACCCCAAAAAATTAACATAGTATTCAACAATATGCTGGAGGTGGTGGCTGCTGCTAACTCAGGTTTATCAGTCTTTGCTTTAGTCCAAGAAGTGTTTAATGACATTAGTAATCTTTTCCCTTTCTGGTAGAGTGTAAGCTCGACCAGTTGTTGTGATGGGATTCACTTTGCAAATAACATCAGTAGAAGAAATCCAGAGCACATCAGGTGTTGAGGGGTAAGAAAAAGGAGGAGAAAGTCCTGATGGATGGAGAAATGTAACTTTCACTTCATTTCCCAAAACAGCTCAGCCACCATCTGTCGTTGTATATAGAAACGACATACCCATTAAGTTCATGAAAGTAACTTCTCTCCATAAGAGATCACTGGATAGCTAGTTGATAATGGGGCAAATGAAAATTTGCTTAGCATAAACTTTTGTTCCACACCTTGAGGGAGTGAAAGCATGGAGCTTTTGAGTTCCTGGAATTGCCACAGCCTGACTGAACCGATGGGCCAGATGTTCATTTTCTATGTACTCTTCTTGCGTAACATATGTAAATTCCATGGACCTGGAAAGGTCAAGTTTTGCTCATTCATAGAGTTGAAAAGGTGTCATGATATGATTTTGGTATGGCCTTTGTACACTCGTCCTTGCTGCCTCTCTTTTAATTTTAACCCGTCCCTCCATTCCATCACATGGGCCTTTACCATGAGCAGTAGCTGAAAAATGCCATTCTGCTTCAGTTCCAAAATCATTTTCATGATTGCAAAGGTTCAGAAAGTTATTTTTATATTGGGCAGCTGAGCCATCTGAAAAATAGAAAATTTTCTTCAGTTCATCATTAAATTTGGACCTTAAAAACTGAATAAGTTTTCTGAAATAAATAGACAACCACGGTGTTGTGTTCAAGGCACTCTGAGATGACCAGAAAGCTACAGTGTTCAACCTTGTCTTCCTTCCTGAAATAAACCACAAAAGGGTGAACAGTAGCCTGGGCACTGTTCCAATGATAGGATTGTGCTTAGTCTTGAAAACAGTAGTTTTCAGAAAAGTCACAAACTACTGCCACCTCTGAATGGGACAAAATTTCCTTGGTATGACTCATAAAAGCACTCTGTTGCTTGGCAATGAAATCTTGACGAAGAACTTTGAGACGGTCGCAAAAAGATCAACAAATTCATGAACAGGTTTTTGTAGATTTTCTAAGTTGCACCGGTCAACTGAGATCCATTGGTGAAAAGTTACTGTTTCAATTAAGTTTTTTTCAAATCCACCTTCCACGATTTTCCTTATTTCATCACCACCAGGACAAGAACCACAATTTGAAAAGTAACAATCAATGGACGCTGGACTACACACCATTTTTAAAAGACAATCCTTGTAGTTTTGAATCCGCCCATCCATGATAGAACTCATCTTAGAGTTTTCCATCATCAGTTTGACATTTTGACGGATAGTACACACGCAAATTGAGTGTGTACCACTCTGGCCAGCTAGTATACAGTTTTTTGGCTGTAGTTCTACGAATTTTGAAAAGCCAACTGTAGTTTTAGTAAACTTTTCTTGGAAGAGCTTTAATAACATTGGCAGTCTGTATGAGTAGGTTTTCCCCTGGCCTTTGATCTGGTGTTGACAAAATCCCCCTCTGTTGTAAGAGCTTTTTGGCTCGCCTAACCTGATAATTTGTAGCTTTAAACTCTTTAACGATCTTCCTAACACTCCAACTCTCGGGCAGCAAGGTCAGTATCATAATCTTCTTTATCCTGCTTTCACAATTTTGGTAGGCATTGGTTAAGTGGTTCACCATCTCATCTTTTGAAACACTATCTTGATCATCATCAGAGGAATCAGCATTTGGAATAAGGTTCCTTTTTATTGCAGAACTGATTTTTTTAGCTTTCTGCTTAGAATATTTTTATATTTTGCCTTTTTCTTGTGTATTAGAGATTTACCTATCTCTATAAGAGAGGTATTAAATGATCTTAATGACTCAGACTAATTACCAAATGAAGCATCAGTGTCAAGATCATCATCAGATCTTCCATCATTCACAAGTTGAGGGTCACACTGGCTGGTGCTGGGGAGATCCTCTGTGGTAGGCCTATTCTCATTCTTCAGCTTCAAAAGCTCCTTTCTACAGCTATCATAGACTTTGGAATTTTCAGTCATTCCTGGTATCAATGAACACATCCAAGGCATAACAGATCTTAATCCCTTTCTTACATGGGAATGATGAGGCTTTTTTAAAGGGTTAAAACAATTTAAAGCATCCACTGTCTTTCTACTGGGATTCATGATAGAGGGGATTATTAATTAGGTTAAAAATTGGCCAGTAGTATGACGTGTGAAAACTTAGCAAGTAGTATAGATACCGCCGTTAACCTCGTTGGACGTACACATTCCCTGCTCTGCTGGCTCGTGGAATGGAAGTTTGGGATAATGGGGGAGAAACTGCTGAAGTGATGGAGTTTACTTATAAAGTGAACATAAATCTGTCAACAAGTACAGTACATTACAGAAACATTCAGCTACCCTTATAACCTTGTGTGTTGACCCCCCCCCCTCCAGAGTGAAGTCTTGCAGGGGAATTGGGATAGCGGCTTGCCCAGTGAAGAATTATTGCTAACTAGGAAATAAAATATGTTATCCCATTTTCATGAATTTTTGAGTAAATGTTTTGTTATTTTTATTATGGCAATGATTTGTATTGATGAAATATCCATTCAAATTTCTCCTGTGTCCATCAAAAATTTTTTAAGTTACTCAAAATAAAATGATTAACCTGTCATATCGGTAGCTTGACATTGGAATCATAATTGAAACGTGTAACCAGAAATAGCGTTAACATCTCCTGAACCAGCGCATTTCATTCGTGAAAAAAAAAAAGTACGTCCTAAAAATATTGGGGACGTATTTTTTACTTCTTAAAATATCGTCCATGCTGTTTTAAAAATCACAGATTGTTTTATTTATTTTTCCCAATATTGCCGGCTACTGGACAAACCTCCGGCCGCCGAAATTCGTTCTCTATCATCTATGCGGGGCCTTCTGTTTTTCCTTCTCCTCACAAATTAGTACTTTTTTCTTACTTTCGACTTACCGCGGGTCATCAAAAGATTACATTAGTAGGAGAGTCCGTGGAATTAAAAGGAAGTGCTGAAATGTTTAAATACAAGAGGGTTATTTACCGTGATTCCGTGTAATGACAAAGAAATACCTTATTTCTAAGTTTCGTTGACTTATAAAGAATTTTCTTTTTTATGGCCAAGTTTTGACGACTTGCTAGCCACTTAGCTAAATTTCAAATCTGCACCTTTATTAATACAGTAAATAGTACATGTTTAGTTTCTCCTTCAGAGCGCTTTTATTTATTTATGCACGTTTATAAGGCGTAGACGCGCAAATTTTCGTTTAAAGTTACGTGTAAGTACATACTTTTACGTTGCCAGTTTGATGCAATTTTTTGAAACCTTCAGAAATCCAGTCCTGTCGATGTCGGATTTTTGAGGTTTTACTGTATTTTTTCATCAAAAATATACCATGGTATTTTAAAAATGAAATTTACATTTTCTCTGTACATGTAAAACTTGTACTCCCTGTATAATCTGATTTCAAAATGAAACTTTGGGAGGTGTAAGAGGATAGTATAAAGTAATTTTATGAATTTTTCCAAAATTTTAAAATTGGTTCTAAGATTTTTTTGTATTTTGTCGTCTTGCATTCAAATTAAAGCCCATCAAAAGAGCTTGAAAATGAGACATTGGCCAGATCTGTATCTTACCTGGTTCCTGAGAAAACGGCATTTAACCATTTCAGGTTGCAGCTTTTTAAAATAAAAATGAAAATAATTAATATTTAATGTTTGAAAGGAAGGCAAAAACAATTTTTTGTGGGTTTGTATTCATAACTATGTAAGGACACTTAGTACACCAAGTTTCATCAAAATCTGAGAGGTCAAAAGAGAATTTAATTCCAAACTGTATTGCTTTGACGCAGTACTGTCTTCTGATGCGCAATTTCTTCTAGAGTAAGATATTCCTGAATTGCAGTACTCCCTACCATTATCTGTATGAATTGACTGAACTTTTGTTTTAAAATTTCCCTGCAACTTCATCTTTTCTTTTCGTTAAGTAAACTATGCTATATCTGGAATAATCATCAATAAAGGTGATAAAATACCCCCCCCCCCAAAGGCTTAGGCATGGCACATTCCATGGGACCACAAAAGTCTGTGTGCACCGACTGCAGTGGCTTCTTTGCCCCGAAGCTAGCCTTACTTAGATATGGAGCTTTAGTTGTTTTGCCTTGATGCATGTAAGATCATGTTTACAATGATTTAACTTAATGCCCTTTGCTAGGCTTTCCCTTTGTCTAATTGCATGTAGGCTTCTGTGGCCCAATCTCAAATGCCACTTTCATGTTTGCGACATTTGTCTTGCATTTGGGAAGCATGACTAGTCATTTTGACTACTTCTGGAACAGTTACTAACTTAAATACTGTTGCAACAGTATGTGCAATAGTGTCATTACCTTTCTGTATAGTGCACACATCTTTAAATACATTTTTTTCCCCTTTGTGACATTTCCTCTGTTATGTAGTGCTGTTAAATATTTTATTCCATAAATGGTGATATTTTGGCACAAGTCGAAAGATCTTAGTATGCACAGTCTATTCACTGACCAGAAAAAACCTGAGAAAAGGGTTAATTTGATAGATTAAATCATGTCTCGAGTATAGGATTGAAAAATGTACCAAAGTATAAGCCTGTTCAAAAGGCAGAGCATTCTTAATTTTAGTTACCACTGCAATTGCCATAGTATCTTCAGACTTTTTTTTTATAGTAGAAAAAATAAAGTTAGCAGAGTTTTGTTCATTTTTTTAAAATGTTTACCTGTGTCTTTTCAGCAACCACCCCGCAGATTATTTTGTGGCACCACGATATCCACTGCAGATTCATCAGGAACTTTCTGATAATTCAGAAAACTGTTAGCTATAATGAAAAACTTTCAAAGCATGTGCCACTTTTAAATAATGCAGTGATATAAACTTAAAAAAGAAAACATGAAATGCAATAGGATTCCACAGCAACTTTTTTTATGTGGTTTTCAACTGATTTCAAATTTTAATTTGGTTGTAATTGTTCATTGGTGCATTAGTGTTCCAATTTTTGATTTTGAAAGGTGTACCTAAAGAAAATAAATTACTTCTGGAAATCCAGCCTCTCTTTTACATTATTTAATCTCTAAACACAGAGGTGTCATAATGTCTTGGTTAGTTTCTTCACTACTAAATAATTGACCTTATAAGTAAAACTAAAATTACTCATTTTAAAACCTCTGCAAACTAGTCATAGTGGTGTTTGTTAGTGACCTTTCAACAATGAAATCACCGCCCCGGTGGTGCTGTCAAAGCCTGGCTTCGTTCATCCAAGTGGGTCTGAGTTCGAATCCCAGTGAGACATAGATGTGTTTGTCTTATGGCACTGGCTCTCTCCCTTCCCTAGAACCAGTGTCCCTGAATTAGGGATGGGCATTGCTCACTGTGGTCGTTAAACCCACAACTAAGAAAAACAATGAAATGATCAGTTATATTTTTTCCTATTTTATCTTATCCTCCTCCATTTAAATATTTGTATGGATTCTTTTGTATTAAAAGGAGGTAGTACCACTTTAGAGTTGGCTAAACATAAGTTAGTTTCTTTCTATTAAAATGTTTCAAGTGGTTTCCTCCCCAAATTTTCCAATTATATTAAGCGTTGGTTATCATCAACTGCTCCGTTAAAATCCCCAAAAAATATATTTTCTTTATGTGGTTTAAATCACCATATTCAAATCCTAAAAATTGAATCCACTTTTAATATAATGTATTTGTTATTTACCATGCTGGAAATTAGTACTGTATTATTTGATCACAACTCTTAATCAGTACATGCTGAAAAAGATCTGATATACACTTTCTTGTGCAGTATTGCTTATACAGGTTTGTCTTAAGATTAACCGCATTGTGTTGTCAAAGGCTAATGCCACACCACCTCGTGTGACCTTTTATCCGCTTGGGTTTGCTGATGCTTAACCTCATTCACATTACCTGATTCATGGCTAATTTATTTTTACCATTTATTTCTTGTGCATTCATGTTCATGCATATAATCCATATTTACCTGGGGCTTCAAATTTGCTACTGTAGTTTTTATCCACGAGTGGTGAAGGTCATAGTTTGTTTCATCTCCCAAGCAAATGAAAGACAGGTTGTGGAGTTGTGCCATATTTCCAAAGAAAGACAGCATGGTATTAGGTACTATATCTCGGTCTACCAAATCAGGCCATTTATTGGGTTGTTGGAAAAGTCATGACATATTTTAGCCATGTTTTGCAAAGGTCATTTATTGATAGAAAGAACAAAGATCAATCAATGATATAATGCCCGTTTTGTTCGATAACCTTTTGCCATCTTTTAGTGAACTGCAAAATGCCTCGTTCATAGGACCTATCTTTCGTGGCGAAAAACTGTACAAGGTGCTGATTTACAGCCTCATTTGAATTGAACGTTATACCACGCAAGGACTGTTGAAGAAAGTGAAACAAATGGAAGTCTGACGACGCAAGGTCAGGCGAGTATGCTGGGTGTGGCAACACATCCCACCCAAGCTCCAACAATTTTTGGCGGGTGATCAAACTTGTGTGTGGTCTCGCGTTGTTGTGATAGAACACAACACCTTTACGATGAATGAGCTCTGGACGTTTCTGGATGATGGATTCATTCAAACTGTCCAATTGATTGTTTGGTTCCGTGGTAGGAGCTCGAAAAATCCCACCATACTGAGACCAGAACCTTCCACTGATGAATGTCTGCTTTGGATGTCGTTTGAGGCGAAGCAGCACATTGGGACCAAGACTGTTTGCGCAGCACATTGTTGTACACGATCCACTTTTTGTGACCAGTTATCAGCGCTTCAAAAAGAATCGTTTTCCTCACGTTTAATGAGCACATCTCAGATGTTCATACCCGCCGTCAATTGAGCTTCTTTGAGTTCGTGAGGAACCCACACATCAAGCTTGCTTATGTATCCCAGCTTCTTCAGGTGGTCGTGAACGCTTGAACGATGGATGTGCAATGTGTCTGCAATCTCTCGTGTCGTGTAACGTGGGTTTGACTATCAATGCCTTGATTTGGTAGTCAGCCTCGGTGGGCCTCCCGGACCAAGAAGCATCGTTGAGGTCAAAATCACCAGCACGGAATTTCGTGAACCACTGCTGGCACTGACGTTCTTGTAGAGCATTATCACCGTACACTTTATGCAACTTTTCACAAGCTTGACGTGCGTTTTTCCCTTTACAGAAGTAAAATATGGCGAAAATGCACAGTTTGGTCTTCCATCTTCAACTTGATGTCAAATCTCCGCAAATCAACCAAATCCCTCACTATTCCTTTTAGACTGCAGCTAGAACTGGCACCTGTCGAATGCCATAGCGATAACACAGCTGTGCATGCCTCTAGTACTTCCAAAACCGCCATCGGGTGCCAAAATACGTCATGACTTTTCCGACAACCCAATAGATAGCTGCTGTGGTAGCCCTCTGTTAATGTCTCTGCACTTAACAGAACCACACTGCAAGGAGGAAAGGTATAGTGATCAATCCCACAGCTTCCACACATCTCCAGAGTTCAGCATATAGGTCTCTCACTAATCTCAGTTGTAGTAGTATCCACTGGAAGTTTACTAGCAAATCCCAGTTCATCCGATGAAATATATAAGAAAGCTGAGAATAAATACTTGACTATCTTGACTGACTGTTTACAATGGTCTGAAACTGGCTCATGCCAAGTTTTTAGGGCCTTGCAGAACTGTGCTAGAACATCTAATTATTATGCAAGTCACTTGGTGTGCAAGGAACATAAATTAGAGATACTGCCACAATTCGTGATTAACAGTGACTAGCCCATGTTGTGGATTTTGTCTAATAGTGATCAGGAAAATTAGCTGCTGCCCTTTTACTGCCAGATCAATCAAGATTTGACGTTCAGGATAGGATGTGGATGTTATGTTTTGTCTGTTTGGCATTCTTTCTCCCAGAGTTTCAGCTGTCTCAAAAAGAAGAAAAAAGTTGTAGCAAAATGCTAAAGAAAGTTAGCCGCTTTTGTGTTGTTAGGTAAATCATAGCATCAATTTAATCGTTCACACCAAAAACTCTTTGGACATCAGTGGTTAACTAATTATATTGAAAGATACTAACTCATTTAAAAAAACAAAACTGTATCAGTTGGTATGCAGATAAGGAATTATTTCTAAATTCATGATTAAACCAGATCTTTATCGCTTGCCGGAACACTGCTTTTTTTCTTGCTACAATTCACAGTTCAAATATGGCATTTTACCCCTCCAATTAACTTGCACCCTTTGGAAAGGGAGCACCATTTTTGCGCAAGTTGCTCAGAAGGTATAGATTCAGTAGCAGTTTTACCCTTTTTTTTTAGTTGATTTGTCAGCACTGTCTTCATAATCTTTGAGTTTCTTAATTATGAATTCATCCATAACAACAGCGGCACATGTATGATAGACAGCACCAGGGTGGCAAACAACCTCTAGTGAGCATTTTCTTTCCTAATCTGTGTTCCATCTTGGTGTGATCTGCAAGAGTTTGAAAGGTAACTCTGGTCACAAATGCAGTAAGGGGTTGTTTATGGACTTTCCCTTAAAAGTCACAGCTGACGATGGTTTAAACTTGAACTTTGAAGGGGAGGAAAGGGCCTAATCCCTCTAGACTATAATCTCACCCTTTATGTAGTGCTCTAGAGTGTAATGGGGGAAGGGGGTAATTAAGCCAATAGGTGTTGTAGAAACATACCTTAAGCATTAAGAAAATAATAGCAGAGTGTGAATTGCTGCCAGAATTTTGGAAACTTAAGTTTTCACTAAAATAGAAAAGTCAGAAGAATCTGCAGATGGGTTGATATTTTAAGTTGCTGGAGCTATTTTGCAACAAACTCTAGTTTTTCTCTGGCATTTTGGATTAACTCATTGCATTTCTTGAAAATAGTGACCATAGCTTAACCTCTGCTTTCTCCCCTGACTCGAAATTAGGAATGGGTGACACAATCTTCGTCTCTCTGTATACTCAGATCAGCCAAAACATTAAAACCTCTACATTATGCAAATAAGTGTGCATGCTGCCAAGGTTGCAAAAGATTTATATTATAATTACTAGGTTGGTGGTCTCTCAGTATTTCATTATGGCAAAAGTAAAGGATTTATCTGATTTTGACAAAGGCCAGATCACAGTGATGCTGGTAGACTGCTAACGCTATGCAGTAGTTAATACCTATCAAAGGTCAGAAACAGGCCACGCCTCATTAATGCCAGAGTTCACTTCAGGCTATCTTGTCTTGTCCACAACAGAAGGGCTGCTGTGGCTGACATTACCCATAATTTCAGTTGTGTTGAAAGACCCAATGTGTCCAAAAACGAAGTTCATTCATTCTTGGATATGGTTCTCCCCAGCCCCGTTGATGTGCCAATGCTCAGCGTCGTCGGTGCTTGCAGTGGACACATAATACTCGACATTGGACCATAGAAGAGGGCCGTGGTTAAACAAATCCAGTTTTCTCTTACACTGTGTTGACGAACAAGCTCACGTGAGACATTTACCCAAGGAAGCCTTCTGATCTGGATGCACTGTTGAACGGATCCAGGTGGCTGGAAGGAGTGTGATGGTCTGGGCAATACTTGGACCCATTATATCTGTAGAGCAAACTCTCACAGCTATCATGTACCTGAACATTGTGGCTGACCAAGTACACCCCTTTATGACGACTGCATTCCCTGGCGGAGATGGTGTCTTTCAACAAGAGAATGCTCCATACCAAACTGCGAAGGTTCAGGAATGGTTCCAAGAATATGAAGAGTATTTCCATTTATTGTCATGGCTCCCAAATTCATCAGACATGAATCATGTCGAGCATTTGTTGTTTGAATTGGAGAAACTGGTATGCGCAGCATTACTCCAACTGCTGGATCTTCTAGCGCAGTCATGGTACTAAATATCAAGAGTCACCTACCAACATCTTGTAAAATCTATGCCTCATCGGGTGAGAGGAGGACCTACATCATCATATTGGATAGGTGGTTTTAGAGTTTTTGGCTGATCGGTGTATATGCACTTTAACAACCTTTGACGCTCTTGGAGATTACCACCCCAACCACTACAAAAAAATATATCACCTCATTCACATTCTTACTACATGGAAGCAGCTTACCTTCAGTAATATGGGGTGTTGTGTTCTTTCAAGTTAAAACTTGGGCTGTCTAAGAAAACTACGACCACCTCTTTTTCATGCTGTTTATGCAAGCAGAGCAGTGCGATGGTAGCAGGTTTTGACAAATGCAGTTCCACATAAATCTGCCACTGTGCTCATATTTTGCAAGATTTTTAAATCGAAGAGAACAGTTTCAGAAGATTGAAACCTGAACAAATGTAGAATCATAGCAGTTTTATTTTTTGGTTCAAATTTTGATGAATGTGCCTATATACAGTGCCATAACTAGCTTTTCATGTGCCCTGTGCAAGGTTTTATTTTTTGGGGAGAGAAATAGTACAGCAAATGCCATATAATTAATTGTTTGTACACAAGAAATGTACAAAATCATTCACATGTATTTATGAATGAAAAAAAAAAGTATTTTATATAATTGCACTTTTCTGAATTTCAGCAAATTCATTGATATATTTAATTGAAATTATGGAAAGATTGGATAATCATTCTCATCCGATGGTCGATCTTAATTTTAACTTGCTAATAAAACTTACACGAAGCAGTAAAAATGTAAAGAGAAATATTGATATTCGGATGACTCAATTAATTCAGTCACGAAGAGCCTGTAGAATTTCAAGCGGAGTTGCAGTTTTACTGTTTTGTCTTAGTGTTCAGGATTCAAACTTAAGTTTTAAATTTCACACGCAAGTTCGCACATATTTAAATCTTTGCTTCACTTAATAGTGGGATTTGCAGTTGAGTTTTGTAAATCAGCAACTTTCATTGATTCTAAAGACAAGCCATAGAGAAAGTTTTCAGTTGCCCATATTTGAGACAATAGAATGTCAAATACACTAAATTTGTAATTTAAATAATTCTTCGGGAGACGTGCAACTTTCTCCATTCATTGCTTCATCTATTTCCATTTTCTTAACTCTTCTGTTTATTAGGAAATCCAGTCTTTATATCTACATATATCTGGGTATAAATTATATAACCAATTGTAACAAAATAGTAAAATCTTTCAATATATGTTTTAATAAAAAGCTTCATCACAGAAAAACTGTGGGTGATAGAAAAACTCCAATTGCACATTTGAATTCAGTGTGAAAAGTTGTTTGAAACACCTTCATTGTTCCATGTGCCAAAAATCATGTTGGCCAGTGTTATTTGAAACTACATTGTTTCAGATGTATTTTTTAACAGTGTAAAAACAGCTCACTCATTTTCAAGAATTACACAGGCCTGCATAATTTGAGTCATGAAAAAGTGTTTGCAATGTAATGACTGATTTTTATATTGTTTGGTGCGCTGATTTCAAATATGGCATCCATTTTTCTCAATCACATAAGGATTTTTCCCAAAAAAGGCTTGAATACATGGGGAAGAAAGCCTATTTTACATATTCTGGCAAAAAGTAGGTCTTTTCAATATTATTTATCAAACTATTGGAAATGATTTGCTAAATTATATTAATAAGAGCAGTTACCATTGTTAATACATCCAGGTATTCATAGGTCCTTATGCTGTCTTTTCCTTTTCCCCTGAAAGCTCCTTTTGGCACTTTGTCTTTTGTAGGCAGTATGCTTGTCTTCTCTGTGCAGCATCCAACAGTAGTCTGCCACCATATTGACGTTCCACCTACCTTGGTATCTATGCTCCATCTGCTTGATATCTTGGTGAAATCTTTTTCCCTGTTCTTCACTAACAGCACCAAGATTCACCAAGCAGTCAACAAAGGCGATTATTTCCCACTATGGAATGATGCTGAATTACTGTGCTCGGCCAGAACTAAAACCGCAGTGCTCTTTTTGGAGAGTTTATATATTTATGATTTTGCCGAACAATGTTGTAATGAAGAAAACCCGCAAATCATACCTGCTCCCTGGAGGTTTCTGTTGGAAGATCCCACTTCTACTGTAAATATGTTTTGATTACTTACTGCCATTTGTATTTCTTTTCATGCATTTGTACATATTTTCATTTGTTACTTTCTGTGTAAAGCATACCCGACCTTGTAGTACAGCGCATGCGTTGTATCCCTGCTGATGCACAGAGGTGCGTATATAAGCCAGCGTCCCCCGTGAGAGTTTTCTTGTTGTGCCTGAGGATGGGTCTGTAAAGACAGACCCAAAAGGTCTCGCACATTGTTTTAATAATTTTAACCAAGTTTTAATTCTCGTAAGTAAAAAATGTTTTCACAGCTTGCGATGATTTGACCTGGTTTATTTCGTGTTGAAATGGATTATGTCTTGTTCTTCGTGCTTAGCAATATGGTCTACTGGTAAGCACCAAGATTTTCGGGAAAGTAGTCCAAATGCGATTTTAAAAAATGCACTTTCAAACTCATTGAACAACCCAAGTCTTTGAATTTTGTTAACATGTTTTCCACGATACATTTAAAGTTGGGGTCCTTAAAGTTCCCGAGGAATTTTTTGACGACTTCCTTAAAAGCTCCCCAGGCCTCTTTTTCACTCAAAACCATTTTACTTTCAAACACTTCATCTGTAAAACGTTTCCGAATATCTGGACCTATGAAAACACCTTCCTTTAGTTTTGCTTCCGACAGTCCTGGAAACTTGTTGCCAAGGTATTTAAAGCACTCTCCTTCTTTTGATAGAGCCTTAACAAATTGTTTCATCAAGCCAAGCTTGATGTGAAGTGGAGGCAAGAGGACTTTACTGGGATCAACCAAACTTTCGTTTACTACATTTCTGTTTCCAGGTTTTAATGCTTTCCTATGCGGCCACTCCTTTTTGATCCAGTGATTGCCCTTATCCCGACTATCCCATTCACACAAGAAGCAAGGGAACTTGGTGTATCCTGCTTGTAGTCCAAGAAGCATGGAAAGCACTTTTAGATCACCGCATATCGTCCATCCAATATCTTTATATTTCAATTTGGTGAGAATCAAGGCTAAATTTCTCGTAACATTCTTTCAGGTACACAGAATGCCCTAATGGCACTGAAGCATACTTGCTGCCATTATGCAGAAGCACTGCTTTGAGGGTTCTTTTTGACGAGTCAATAAAGAGCCTCCACTCGTTCACGTCACTGCTGTATATTAAACCTCTCCATCAATCCAGGGACATTGCTACAGTAAACCAAGCCACTATCTTGAGAAAAGTATGGAACGAAATCTGTTTCTCTCTTTCTGAACCATGAGAAAGAGGTACCAGGAGCCAATAAATTCTTTTCCTTTAGCCTAGAGCCTAAGAGTTCTGCAGATTCTTTAGAAAGGCCCAAATCTGACTAAATCGTTCAATTCCAGCTGGGAAAAAGGTTGGGACTCGCTGCTATCTGAAACACAGTGAAAGTCCTCGTCATAAGCCTGACCTTCGTCTTCAGGAATGTCTTCTCAGTAGGTTTAGGTACAGGTATTTCTGAGTTATGAGGAACAGGGCGTATTGCCGACGGGAGGTTTGGATAAAATATTTCTCTCTTATTAATTAAATTGTTTCCCTGCATGTTACATGAACAGAAGTAGCAGTCATCACTATGATTTTTAGGTTCCCTCCAGATCATAGGGATTCCAAAACGGAAAGACTTTTTCGTGCCTTTTGACCACTTTCGCAATTCTTCTACACAAGGGTAACACACACTTTATGTGGAGCCCATGACTTATTCTGGTCACCAAGTTTTACACCGAAATATGTATAATATACTTTCTTCACAAAATCTGTTATATTTCTTTGATGTTTCTTCACTACAAATTCCCCACAAATATAACAAAAGGAATCAGGTGAATTAAAACAAGCCCTTGCTGCCATTTAGTACATTTTATAGGTTAAAACTTTAAATATGAAAACTATAAAAATGAGTATACTCATCCGCTGCGGGAAAATTTTTTTAACCTCTACAGATATAAACACCTTGAGAAACATTGCACTGCTCAGCACACAACCGTTTCACTCAAAGATCAAAGCACAACTGAGCAGAGAGCGGGAAGCATGGAATAGGGGAGAGGAACGAAAGGGAGTGAGTCATCAACTAACCCGTTTCCGGTCACACTTGATGTTCCTGGAATTCTCATGATAACGACTGGTGAATCATGGTGATTTTTAACGTAGGCTCTCGACGAATAAGAGCCATTTTGAAGTAAAATCTGTCCAAACAAAACTTTTTTTGGACATATTATTACTTGAAAATTGTGTTTTTTTTTTTTTAGCACCAGAGACTGCCCTAAAAATCTCCAGTTTTCGCCAGTAATGACGACTTATGACACTAAATGCTCATCCCCTTCCTTAGTAGATCATAATACAATGGATTGGTGGCTACGAAAATCAAAATTTTCAATTTGTGAAAAAATGGTACGTGATGGAATTTTTTGACTATTTTTCCTGAAATCAGCATCCAAAAATCTATCAGAAACAGCTATTGGTTTCTAAACACTTTTTGGTTGCAGGCCAGTGTTATTGGGTAGAATTTTGTAGATTTCAAAGCAACAAATGTAGGTATGGAAAATACACCTCGGGGTCATGCAGATTTGCCTGATATGATGCTTGGAAGCACACTGCGTTGTCCCAATGACAAATTGTTTTCACCCTTCCCTTTTTGAAAACAGCAATTACTCAACTTTAATGAAGTAGATGGATTCATTGTTCAGAATGAAAATAAGTAGTATTATGTAATTATGGACACACCAGTAAATTCTAATATGCTTCAATACAGAATATTTAAACTTCTTGAATAATATTTATTATTATTTGTAGAATTTGATTTGATACTTTTCCAGTAAACAGACTGCACTGCAGGAAGACAATTGGCCTAATAATTTAATGTTTATTTACATGCATTACATAAAAATAACTTAAAATTTTCCACATCTCTTTCTTCCAGTATATCTTGAATTTGCCCGAACTTCACTACATGAAAAAAGAAAGGAAAAACAAATGTATTATCATTCTAAAGTAATATTTAACAGCTTAAAAAATTACAAAATACAACTAAGTTTCACATTAAATAAAATAAATTGTTGTGTGCAGATTTGACTTAATATGCCAACAAAAAATTTGATATGAAGTTGACAAGTTATAGAAATATGGGATTTCCATTGCAATTAGGAAGTGTCTGAGAAATATGGAATGGATCAAAAACTAGTTTTTATGCTGAAGATGATGTGTTTGACATTATGTGATAATAAACAAGGATTTCGTGCCACATAGACTACTCAGGGTAAGAAACTTGCTGTTAACGCACGATGTAAAAACTTGCCGAATGGTTCTAGTTTCATGCAAACTTTAATAACTAAAATCACACACACAAGTTAAAATCTATTTACATGGTTTAAAACAACATGAGTACTTTTGTGCTCGCTACGAGCACATCATCAGATGAAAGACAAGTTGGAGTTCCAGAAAACACATTTATGTATCGGTGCTGTTGCCAATCGTTCACACTGAGGAAAGAAATACAAGAAAGTTCACTTGCTCTAACGTAATGTGAGCAAATAGAGGCCTATAGAGTTCTATTAATGATGGTTAGAGTCTGCTATGTTAGAAGAAGAAACAGGAATCGAGGACAGTAAAGTTTTCCAGGCCTGGGAAATATAGCTGGGTACTTCATCGTTGCAACAAGTGCCCACTGGATGCAAAATGTGCAGACTCTCTGTAAAGAGCACTGTTTCCCTCGTAGTAGAGGTAGAAAGAATGGAGACGTCTGTCCAAGATAATGTGTACCAGCTGAAGAAAGCCTGGCTAAAGCAGTCGATGAAGAGCCATTTTTTACACTATATTGGTGTTCCTTAATTCTTGTTTGCAGTCTCCGTAGGGTTGAGCCGATATATATGAGGTCCTTGTCTTGAGGATCGACAGATTTCATAGAAATGGAATAGATGCCACATTTGTCCAACGTTCGGTATGTTGACGATGTCTTGGTCTTTTGGCCTTCGTCAGTTGAAAATTTGTTCTCTTTTGCAACCACGTTGTCGTCTGTTTATCCTTCTATATCCTTCACTGTGGAGGTTGAATGTGACAATTCTCTTCCGTTTTTAGACTTCCAACTTCGTAGGAACCCCACCTCCCAGTACCTGAGTTATTCGGTTTACAGAAAGCCTTCCTCTATACCTATCTTGATACCACGCGTTTCTGCCCACCCGACCAGATATAAGGTTTCATCCTTATACTTCCTTATTCGAAGAGCATTTACCCACTCCTCTTCTGTAGCCTTCCGTGAGCAGGAACTTCAAAAGATATATACCATTGCTTATCAGCACGGATTTTCTCATTCAGATGTCCATAGAATCTACCGAAAAATCCAAAGTTCAACATTTTTTACCCTGACACGTGAACGAAAGGATATCAAATATGTTGGATCGATGACTTACGTCCCTCATGTGAACGGTAGTTTATTGAACATCTGTCACAGTCACGGTGTCGGTTTTGGGTTAAAAACATCGAACATTTATTCCCTGATTAAAAATGATCGGGACTGTGTTGAATTGTTGGACAAATGTGGCATCTATTCCATTTCTATGAAATCTGTCGATCCTCAAGACAAGGACCTCATATATATCGGCTCAACCCTAAAGAGACTGCAAACAAGAATTAAGGAACACCAATATAGTGTAAAAAATGGCTCTTCATCGACTGCTTTAGCCAGGCTTTCTTCAGCTGGTACACATTACCCATCTTGGACAGACGTCTCCATTCTTTCTACCTCTACTACGAGGGAAACAGTGCTCTTTACAGAGAGTCTGCACATTTTGCATCCAGTGGGCACTTGTTGCAACGATGAAGTACCCAGCTATATTTCCCAGGCCTGGAAAACTTTACTGTCCTCGATTCCTGTTTCTTCTTCTAACATAGCAGACTCTAACCATCATTAATAGAACTCTATAGGCCTCTATTTGCTCACATTACGTTAGAGCAAGTGAACTTTCTTGTATTTCTTTCCTCAGTGTGAACGATTGGCAACAGCACCGATACATAAATGTGTTTTCTGGAACTCCAACTTGTCTTTCATCTGATGATGTGCTCGTAGCGAGCACGAAAGTACTCATGTTGTTTTAAACCATGTAAATAGATTTTAACTTGTGTGTGTGATTTTAGTTATTAAAGTTTGCATGAAACTAGAACCATTCGGCAAGTTTTTACATCGTGCGTTAACAGCAAGTTTCTTACCCTGAGTAGTACATTATGTGATGTTGACAACAGCATCAGAACTGGAAGAAGATAAAAAAAAAAAAAAAAGATTAAATATTCATCACAAAAATGAATTCTAAATTCATTTTAATGGTGTAAAATAATAGAGTAAACACTACAGACAGCAAGCTTTCACCATTCATGGGTGGCTTTATCGGGCATAACTGAGATACTTTACTTTCTGTTTGTTGTTTTACGGTGTTTATCTCAGTTGTGCCTGATGGTGCCACCCGTGAATGGTGAAAGCTTGCTGTCTGCTTACTTTATTATTTTACACCATTAAAATGGATTCAGAATTCATTTTAGTGTAAACTACCAGATTCCTATTATCTTTTAAGATTAAGTATTACTGTTAACACAGTTTTAATACCATTTCAAAACAGACATAGAAGAAACCAAACAAAATGTACTACAAGTAAAGAGAAATTTTATTCCTAAACTTGGGGAATCGGAAGAATGGTAATTTCCATAAATTCAAGCTTTCGCTAGAAAAACTGAAGAATCTGGATGTGTGAATTCAGGTTTAAAGATCAGTAGTAGACCTTCAATCAACATAACCAAAACAAAAGGAACTGACAAAACCATGTCGATTTTTTTAAGGTGTGGGAAGATGATGATATTTTCATCCGAATGAAGTAGGATTGCATGCTCAATAAATTTCTTAATGACCACTTTTGGGTATAGGACCTTAAAAAAGAAAGCTGGTGCATTTGAAATAGGGTGCTACACAAGAATACAAAATACTTTTCTACAGCAGAAAACAGAAAAACCTAGTTCAAGATTATTATCAGAAGAAAACTTGAATGGTAAAGAATAATGTTGTATAATGTGAGGTGGAGACTAATATTCTTAGGTGGTTTGGCCACGTAGAAAGAATGAGCGATGAGAATTTTTTACCCAAGTGTCAGGAAAGAAAGGTAGAGGAAGGCCACTTTTAGGAATATATACATGAGAAAAAGATAATGAGTACTAAGTGTACAAAAGATCTTGTGTGTGTCATGTGATGGATGTCAGTGAAGACGCCGGGGGCTAAGTGTCGTATGAGGGGAGCAAACATTTTAAAAGTACTTGGCAGAAATTTTGGCAAAGAAAACAAAAAAATCCCTTGTAGATTTTAATCGACTCTGGTGTTATTCAGTAAAAATAAAAGATGTTTCCATGTATATAGTACTGGGAACCACGAATACGAACCTACATGGCCTTTAACATGTTAATGTTTTACAATTTTAGCTTATTTAAGTCATCTTTCTTTTAATATTTTCTGTCATAAAGGTTGTTTATGAATTTGAGTTTGTAACTTAACAAGGCTTTGATCTCCTTAAACTAATAATTACAAAAAAGGTATTCTCTACTACTCTCCTCTTAGGCATTCGCTCAGAGGACTCCCTCCATTTCCCAGAACAGTACAACACACAATTGAACAACCCCCCCCCCGAAGCACCCCGAAAAAGTGGTTTGATCCTGATAAAACTCTGCATGCAAGTAAGTACCTGAGGGCCGAATATGCAAATGATTACAAAATAACGGCCAATGACGAAATAGTGGCCCGCTACGGCGCACGGGAACCGCGCCCCGAAGAGTGTATATCAAGAGCAAAGCTCACACGCAGAGACAACTATAACAGCGGATTGTGGTTGCATAAACTTCCACGGACTGTGAGAATGCCCCGGCGTCCAGTTCGTTTATATATTGAGCAGCAGAGCAAGTTTGAGAAAGGAGTATATTTGGGCGCAACCCGCGGGCAGTGGACAGCTGAGCAACGACAGAGAGAGGTGAGGACCGTCTACTGCCGGCGATTGTGAAAGCCACAGGAACAGAACTGAATTCATTGCTGTGAACCATCCGTGGCCATGTTGCGTCGTCTACACGTACGGAAGTGGACTTCCGGACCGTTTCCAAACTTCTTGCTGCATGGGGACTACATTCTTGGAGGCCACTCCGGCGCCTACTAGTGATAAAAACTGGTGCTGGCGATGCTCGCCGGCACCGGTTGTTGTGGTGTCTGGCCCGATCAACATGATAAAGTGTCCAATGGCATCAGTAACGAGTCGCAATTTGCACCTATGACCAGCCATAAGTGTCTGCAGACTAGCCGCCCAGCGCACGGATCCTGCCTTAACCATTGGCACACAGCTCGCACACTGGAAGTAACTGTCTAGGAAGCCATTTCCTACGATATCCGAACACTTTTGGTAGTCCTCTGTACCACTTTCACGACTCAACAGTACGAGACATTCTACTACCTGTTGTGTTGCCAGTCCTGTTGCAGCATCACAGCAATTTTTCATCAGGATAATTCCCGGCCACACACGGCACGGCTCTCCCACGCCTGCTTCCGTAATGTCGACACCCTTCCATGGCCAGCCCAATATCTCACAAATCGAACATGTTTGGGACATGATGGGATGCTACCTACAACCATTCCGGAATGTCACCGAACTGGCCCGCAATTTGAACACCATCTGGCATGCTATGCCTCAGAATGTATCCGTGAACTGAATGCATCCATGCCATGCCAGGTAACCGCTTGTATCCGAGCCAGAGCTATAACGTACCGACTTGTTCCACTCATGTAGCTATTTTATCCTAATAAATGGCCCAACTTCTCTGGAATTACAACAATTTCCTTCCCTATACATATTCATTGCACATATGAATTTTCATCTCGATTGGATGATTCCTTGTGGGATCTTCGTTTGTTTTTAAGAACTGTGTTGTCACTGCTGCTGAATAGGTCTGTGGCACTGCAGTGGTGGGTAGCATTGGAGGTAATGCTTCACGGAACAGTGAAATTAAAGAAGCAGTTAAGAGAAAGAAGGAAGCATATTTGGGGTGTTGCAAGGTAGAGTGCCTGAGGCAGCTAAGCTGGTTTGCCAGAGTTTAGGAAGAAAAAGGTGGAAAGGAATGAATTGGCTTTTTTGGAAAGACTGAAAAACTTTCTGAAAGTACATAAGACATAGGAAAAAAAGGGGGAATAAAATTTTAAGTTGTGTGAACAATAGGATCGGAGAAATGACATGGAAGTCCAATGAGGTAAGTGAAAGATGGAGTGAATACTTCTGTGAATTATTAGACGATGAAAGCAACGGTGATTCTGAGGCAGAAGCAGATGATGTCACAGTGAGAGATGGAAGCTCAAGAGAAGTTAAGGCTCCGAGATTAGATGGCATAATTGCTGCGATGCTAAAATATGGTGGCGACTCTGTAATTGAGTGGTTAACTGAAATTTTCCAGTTGTACTGGGAGTTAGAAATGGTCCCTCAGGATTTGGAGGGATGCTATCATTGTTTCTTTGTATAAGAGAAAAAGGGATCGGACTGAATGCACGAAATATTGTAGTATCAGTTTGCTGAGTGTGCCAGGAAAAATACTTATTTGGAAAGGTTGTTATTGATAAGGTCCGAGGTCTTGCATCAGAGAAAGTGTGGGATGTACAGAGTGGCTTTATGCCTGGTAAAGGCCACACTAACCAAAATTTTGCACTGCGTTCGATGATCGAAAGGTGTAGGTCTGTTGGCAAGAAAATTTTTGCTGCCTTCATAGATTTAGAGAAACCTTATGATCGAGTAAATAGGATTCTCTTGTAGAAGATACTGAATAAATATGGTGTTACTGGGAATCTACTCAATAGTATAAAAGCCATGTATGCTGGGGCAGCAGGGCATGTGTTCGGGTAAATGGTGTATCGAAATAGTTTTCCATTGGTGTAGGAGTCAGACCAGGTTGTGTAGTGTCACCATGGCTGTTTAATATGTTTATGGATGCATGCACGCTTGATGCCAAAATAAACAGTACTGGTTTATGTTTTGTTAATATCTGTGTGTGCAGATTGCTGTACGCAGATGACATACTTCTGTTGGCAAAAAACAAAGGTGAGTTGCAGAGTATGTTGTCCCGGTCGTACGAAGTTTGTATGAAATTCAAACTGAGTATAAATAAGGGAAATATGGTAAATATAAATAAGTATAAATAAGGGTTATGGTTTTTGAGCGAGGAACTGTTAGTGCTGAATGCATAATAAAGTCTAAATGCTACAGTTAATTGATCAGGTGAACAGTTTGTATATTTGGGAAGCATATTTGACGGCAAAATTAGTGAGTAAATTCTTCATTGAAAGTCATAGCTGCTTTAGGAAGATCCCACAAGAATAATGAGTTCTAAGAAATTCCTGAATGGCTGTGTATAAAAGTGTAATTTTTCCTACTCTGATGTACGGCAACGAAACCTGGGTACTACAGGTGAGACGTAGAAGTCGTTTGTGTGCTGGCAAGATGCATTGCTTACGAAAGGGGGTTGTGGCAAGACACGCTCTGTGATCATGTAAGGAATGAAGATGTGTTGCAGTTGTGTAATGTGAGGCAAAATGTTGTTAGTAAGGTGAAGACTAATATTCTTAGGTGGTTTGGCCATGTTGAAAGAATGAGAGATGAGATGCTTACTAAAAGAATTTATTCAGCTCAAGTGGCAGGAAAGAAAGATAGAGGAGTCCAAGGAATTCATGGGAGGACCAGATTCAGGAATGTCTACATGAGGAAAAGATAATGAGTACGAAGGGTCTTGTGTGCATCCTTTATTTTCAGTCTGACAACATCGACAATCTACAAAAATATTAAGGGTAAGTAATAAAAATGCATTTTAATTTAATTTAACCTAATTAATGGCCAAAGTATAAAAAACACTAAATGAGGCTGATTATTTGCAAAAAGAAGCTGAAAAGGAGACAAGATTAAACAAAATGAGTTATCCTCTTTTGCTTTTTGTAAAGGAAAATCATTAAAGGTTTGGTTTTTTTATGCAGAAAAAGGCATGAGAAAGGAGGATGTCAAAACTTCTGTGTAATCTTTCCACAGAAGTTCTGATATTAAAAAATTATTTGTGTTACATTTTTCAAATTTAACCAACTTGCATATTAAACTTCATATTGGTATATCATAATGTAGTTATTTTTATTTGGGAAGAAAGGTTGTGCATCAGAAAAGTTAAGTGGCTTGAACTTATGTATTCAATTTAGATATACAATAATATAAATGCAAAAATGTATATTATTTTATGTACAATCAATTATAAATGTAAAAAACAACAACTGTGGAATGGCTATTGGGGGTGGGGGTACATTTTGAAAAAAAAAATACTTTTCTTTTTTTAACACATTAAAAACAGATTTAAGCTGAAAACAGGCACCTTTAATCCAAAAACATGATAGCTTCACTCTCAAACTCCAACAAGGTTCTGCCCATTGACCCCACTGGGAGCAAATCACCTGCACTTTTCAGATGTCCTTTTTTTTACATTTGCAGCTGGAAACACTGTGATCCTTTGATTTTTGATGAAGCTTTGGCATGGTTGCAATAAATTCTTGGAAAGCAGTGGAGCAGAAAAAGTTTCAAAACATAAAGGCTGTACGAAATACGAAGAATAGATTCATTGCACAGTAAAGCAACCATGTATTATTCTTGAAGCTAAAGAATAATCACAAGTCACATAATGCCAAGTCAAATAATGGGAGGGAAAGTTCAGATGCCACCCCGGTGATGCAGTGATCTAAGCAACAGCTTCTAATCATTCGTCCGAGATGGCAAAGTTTGAATCCTGGTGAGGCATGGATGTTGTGTTTGCCTTACGGCACTGGCTCACTCCCTTCCGTGGAACCAGTGGCCCTAAATTAGGGACAGGCGACTGCTTATAGCCCACCGAGTTGCTCGCGGTGGTCGTTAAACTTCCAATAAAAAAATTCAATACCTTTGGTGTGATTTGCCTTCAAGAAATCGATGTGCATTTTGTTACATGTGAAGGAACATCAGCACACTGTTACTGATGTTTGACATTAAACTTTTACATTTTTCCATATGTCATTATGGAAAAATGATTCACCAAAGAAGGCCAAACCACATGCTTGAAGCTGGTGTCATCATTTTGTACAACAATGCGAGGCAGCATGTTTCCCGTCCGGTAGAGACATTCTGGAAAAGTATGAATGGGAATTGCTTCCCCATGCACCATACAGTCCTGACATGAGCCCACCAGACTGACTTGTTCCCAAAAATGAAGAAGCCACTCTGTGGGAAACGATTCAGGATGTTTCTAAGGAGGTGACCTAAGTAATCACAGAAATGATTGTGAGATAAAACAAAAAAACCCTGACCTCAGTGTTACATACATAAATCATCATCATCATCATTGTCAACCATTATCAATCCACTGCTGGACGAAGGTCTCCCAAGTTTCCTCCACAACGGTCTGTCTTGTGCCAGTCTCCTCCATGTCACTCCCGCATACTTTCGAATTTCATCCACCCATCTTCCATGTGGTCTTCTTCTGGGTCTTTTCCTGTCCCTTGGAATCCAATCTAAAATTTCGGCTGTCCATCGATGGTCTGTTCTTCTGGCAGTATGTCCAGCCCATTGCCATTTCAGGGATTTAACTCTGATCATGATGTCTTCCACTCTTGTCATTTTTCGGATCCACGTGTTCCTCTTCTTATCTCTCCTGGTTACACCAAGCATGCACCTCTCCATGCTTCTTTGAGTTGTTTGCAGCCTTTGTATGTCTCTTTTAGCTAAGGTCCACGTCTCTGCACCATACGTAAGCACTGGAAGGATGCATTGATCAAACACTTTTCTTTTAAGACATAATGGCATATTGCTCTTGAAAATTATGCTGTTTCTTCCAAAAGCTCTCCAGGCAAGTTTTGTACGCCGATTAATTTCTTCACCAATGTGACCCTCACTTGATATCTGCTGTCCAAGATAAACGTACGTGTCTGTTATCTCCAGCTTTTCTCCATCAATCAATAAATCTTCATTTCTTGTAAAAGCATTGTACATCACTTTTGTCTTCTGAAAGTTCATTTTTAATCCCACTTCTTTACTCTTGTCAGCAAGTTCCTGGATCATACTCTGTAGCTCTGATGGGGTAGTTGCAAAAATGACTATGTCATCAGCAAAACGAAGGTGGGTTAGATAATCTCCATTAATCTTTATCCCTTTGTTTTCCCAGTTCAGTGATTGAAAGACATTTTCCAATGTGGCATTAAAGAGCTTCGGAGATATGGTGTCACCTTGTCTCACTCCTTTTCCAATTTTTATGTGTGTTGTATTTTCAAACAGCCGAATCTTTGCACTTGCATTTTCATAGATGTTATTAATAATATTAATGTATGCATCTTCAATACCGCAGGATTTCAGAGCCATTGCAACTGCTGATGGTTTCACCGAATCAAAGGCTTTTTCATAATCGATAAAAGCCATGCACAATGGAAGTTCATATTCCCTCGCTCTTTCAATTAGTTCTCTCAGTACGTGGATATGATCTATTGTGCTGTAGCCACTCCTGAATCCAGCTTGTTCTCTCGGTTGAGCCATGTCCAGTGTCACCTTAAAGCGGTGTGAAAGAACTTTAGTGAAGATTTTATAAACCACTGATAGGAGGCTGATAGGTCTGTAGTTTCTGAGATCCTCAATGTCACCTTTTTATGTAGCAAGATCATTGTAGCGTTGTTCCAATCCTCAGGAATTTTCCCTTCGTTAAGGCATCGAGTGAAAATTTGGGCGAGTACTGTTTCGATTTCTCCACTTGCTTCTTGTATGATGTCTACAGTAATTCCATCTTCTCCTGGAGCTTTTCCCCGCTTCATGTTCTTGATTGCATGTGCAACTTCTGCTGGGAGGACTGGAAGAACTCTAGTACTGGTATTTTTCATGATGTCTGGAGTACATGTATCACCCTTTTCATATAATTTGGAGTAGAAATCTTTCACTCTTGTCAAAATTTCGCTCTATTTCTTGTTACAGAACCATCTTCTTTTCTCAGTGCCATAATCTGTTTTCTTCCCTTACTGAGATGTCCCTTTGCTATCTTTAGGCTTTGGTTGTTTTCAATTGCTTTCCTTACTAGTTCACAGTTGAATTTCCTTACGTCTTCGGTGATACTTTTTCGTACTGTCTTGCATAGCTCTATATATTCCACTTTGGAAGTCACATCTTCTTTAGTTGTCCTCATCTCTCTTCTTTTTTGCATCAACATTTTGGTTTTTCCTGATAATTTGTTCACATGCAATTTGTTCTTAGACCCAGCTAATTTTGTTGCTGTTTCCATAAGAGCTATGGTTACTTTTCTGTTAACTTCAGAAATATCCACTTCTTCCGATGTTAGGCCTTCTAAAGCAGAGAATCTGTTCTTCAGTTCCAATTTGAAGGTATTATGGTGTTTTTTAAGGTTGGTTATGTCAATACATTTTTGTTTGTCTTATGAGCTTGCTACGTTCGAGTTTAGTGTTGAGGTGTATCTTACATCTCACCAATCTATGGTCACTGCCTGTGTTGAACTTGTTTAGCACACTGCAGTCTTCTATGACGAATTTTTTGTTACACATAATAAAATCAATTTCACTTGTCATCCCATTTGGATGTCTCCATGTCCATTTCCTGTGTGGCTTTTTCTTGAAAAAGGAGTTCAAGATGAAAAACCCTTCTGCCTCTGCAAACTCTACGAGAGTATTTCCACGCTGGTTTCTGTTGCCGTGACCGAATTTACCTACTGAAGTTTCATTCTGTTGCCGTTGCCCTATTTTTGCATTGAAATCTCCCATAATTATCTTCAAGTGCTGCTTACCTTTATTATTTAGATCACGAATTTCCTCATAAAATTCTTCAATTTCTTCTTCAGGATGACTTGTGGTGGGTGCATAAGTTTGAATAATCTGAGCCTGGTATCTTCTCGAGAGTTGGATAACGAGTCGTGCAGCTCTGTCAGAGGAACTTTCAACTTCTACAACTTTATCCTTCAGTTTCTTGTTTATTATAAATCCAACACCACTAGTTCTGCCAGTATCTGTCCCACGATAGTAGAAGAGATGTCCACTTTTCAGTTCAATGAGATCTTCTCCTTTTCTCCTTACCTCACTTAGCCCGACGATGTCCCACTTGATCCTTTGTAGTTCCTCTTCCAATTCAAGAAGCCTTGAATCAGAAGATAGGGAGCGTCCGTTGTACGTAGCCAAGGTCAGCATCAGATGGCAGCCTAGTCCGGTCCTCCGGGGATTCTTAGCACCCTCTGCCTTCATGTCGCACTGGCCGCTGCCTTGGCCAGGTACATTCCAGCTGCCGGAGACTGAGGGCCAAGATTTAAGTTGTGGAGTCATTTTGGAGGGGTTTGGCCATAACTCACCACGCTGGCCAAGCGGGTTGGTGAGTGTGGGATAGCATTTCCTCTAATCCCGATGGTATAGTTATACCGCTATTGGCGGTCGTCAGAGCCCCTTTAGTGGGAACAGGATGTACCACGAGAAGGCGGGGTTGACATTTGTCAAGGAGAGGCTGTGATGTTACGCATCACCTGACCTTACATCCCACATACATAAATAATGCATACTATTTATACATTATATTTGTACAGTGCAGGTACACATTGTTTATATACTACACACACATTATATTAACTAGCTACATAACAATTAATCACTAGTGTCTGTGAAATTTAACTTCGCACCTTTTGTATACCATATTTTTTTTCATTATCTTAAAAACCTTTCGAAAACTGCATTATTGAATTTTATATGTGATGTTAGGGATCTCTCAAAAATTGTGAAATTTGACTTCAGCATTTTTAAAGTCAAATTTTGCAATTCTGAATATTTAGGCAAACTGTGGAGATCAGTTCAGCTTTGGACGCTTAAGTCCTGGTGCCATAACATCCAACAGTGATTGTTGTCAATTCTGCAATTCGCTCATTGGATTAATTGAATCTAACACAATGAAATTATTTGTTATAGATACAGCTGCCAAAATGATAAAAGTAGCCTTTGTTTCAGCATGCACAACAGTTTTGAATCTGGAAAGGCACTTTTATTTAATAACACTTCATAGCATTTTCAGAAATGATATGATCGAGGATTCCCAAATACCTACATAAAACTTGAAATCCAGGATTTCCGGGTTTAGAATATTACAAAAACCCAGGATTCTGGGCTACACCTGGATGACAAACAGACCTGTAATCCAACACCTCAACAATAGAGGTGTTCTGACTGTAATACAAGACTTGCCCAAACGTTGGGCCGCTGTCATAAAGAAACATGGAGATTACTTCGAAGGCCTGTAAAGGTATAGTTTTGACTAAGCTTTTCATATTGATTAACTCAGTTATCTTATTAAGTGGCATTATTGATTATCATGTTAGATTATTAAAATTTGTCACAAGACTATCATTTTGTATTCTGTCACACACGTATAGCTTTGGGTCAGGGGCATGGTTGTAATATCATTTGAGCACATTACTAATTGGTTAACATCAACCCAAAACATCTCTTAATACAATTTTGCCTTGATAATAATACCAAACCAGATTGGGATAATGCAAAAATAATTAACACATCATAATCAACAACAAATACTAATATCTGAAGCAGTATCAGTCGAAAAATCCAAGCATTTCAACTGCAATAGTCACTCACCCTATGACCTCTCCTTTACCTAGAAGCACTTAATCAAAGAAAAAAAAAAAAGAAAAAAACACACCAAACATCGTAACTGCAATAGATGGTGCCACCACGATGGTACGTAGCAAGGCTAATGATAAAATTCTCCCAACGATGACTTCCCAGTACTTGAACAGGGTGGACCAGCACGACAAATGGAGCATACCATCTCGGCTACTGAAGAATCCTGTGAAATATGCAGAGGAAACTCGTTTGGATGACGGTCGAGGGACACATTGATTTTTGCCTTTTGTCACATTCTACCGAGATTTTTTTGCTGTCTATATCAATGTTTTATTAATATTTGCTCGTCATTTCATGTTCTTATTCAGATTTTTTTAAACTTTGTTTCGTTTTATCAATCTTGTCTTTGCAATTTTACTTCTGCCATCGTGCTTCGTTTTTTTCGTGTTGTGAGGCCTGGGCTCTTTGAAATGTCACGAAGATGTTTGACAGCACAACTAAAGGAATATGCGGATAAATGAGGAAAGGCTCATTTCTATATACCATCTACCACCAACCTTTATTTGATGTCAAATGATATTACAACCGTGCCCCGGACCCAAAGCTATACATGTGTAACAGAATAAAAGACAATAGTCTTGTGAAAAATTTTAATCGTCTAACACGATAGCCTGTAAAAGTATGTTGTGGAATAAATTCGTTTTTAAAGAGATAACCCACAGTGTGCGAAACTTTTGAAATGATCCACGTATTTAAGTTTAGTTGCAGACATTTCTGGCCTTTCAGTGACTATCAGTGCTTCACTCCACATTTGTTGTTGGCATAGTGCAATTTAAAAATTGTTGCCTGATGTTATGGCATCTTTTATATTCAATATCATTCTTGATTCTTAATTGTTGTTACTAAACCAAACATTGAATATTGGGCTTATTGTTTAGGTAGGTTCATTGATTGAACCTTTTTTTTTTTTCTGAGCTGTGTAATAGGTTTCTTTTACCAGTCTTCTGTTGATTTGAGAGTCATATCCAAAATTTCAGTTGATATCATATTGGATTGCATTTACATTTTTGTATGTGTTTTACAATTGCACTGTTCTGGTCATCTTTTTCAGTAGTTGTATTATGTTCTTTAATTTTGTGCTGTTTGTCTAATACAATTGTTATTGTAATCCATTGTTATCTGACAAATGACACTCCTCTTTTCCATTATTTTGTCTTAAGTTAGTTTCTTTTTTCACTATATTTTATACTTTCTTTAGGGCTATGGTTAGACAAAGCTTCAATTAATGAATTTACCGAAGCCATAAACCAAATATTCAATGCTTTGCATGATAAACTGATTCACACAATATATGAAACTCATAATTAATCAGTACTTCCTACTATTATGCAGTCAAACCTATTTATAAGGAAGTTGCAGGGAGAGTTAAAAACATTCAATATATGTGAACTTTGTAATAACCCAAAAGATAAAAAAAAAAGAGCAATTCTTGGCATATTACATTGCATCAGGTTAAAACTAGTCAATCATAAAATAAGCCAATCATACCAATATTGAAAGTAAATCTAAAATAAAAAGTCAAAACTAAAATATGAGTGAGATCTGCAATAAGAAAAATAATTAATTTAAAAATTAATGCAACAGACAAAAATTTGAAAGTTCACCTGCTGCATTTTATTTGCCATTTACTACGTGTTATGTTGGAAAAATGGGTCAGCTGTTGCTTGTTTTATGCTGGTCATGATAGTTGTTTTAAAGGTTTTTCAACTTTGTCAAATGTGGTGGCTGAGATGTTTCTAGATACAAAATAAGCTCTTACGTTTTTAAGTGGAGATTAAGTGATTGAAAGGTGGCAAAGGGAGTGGATACAAGACAGTATTTACCTAAGAGATGTATGTGTGGCAAGAGAAGAGGGAGGTGGATGGGTGGTGAGATGTAGTAAAAATAACTGAAACTTTTTTTTTTTTCACACAGTTTGACCTATTTGTAAGGGAAACAATGTGATGTTGTCAACAGCAGATATTTCCCAGTGAAAGAGAAAGGGTATAAAGTGTGTGAATGCCACTAATTTTGTTTACTGACAACCGCGTTGAACTTCGATACATGCACTTGACAAACTTTGGGGAGAAATGTGAGGAAGTGTAGTGTTCTCCATAGATAAGACCCTTTTTACTGGCCGGCCCGCCCAGTTAATTTTCTCTGCCCCCAGCTATATTTCCTTTAATGAACATTTTTACAACGCACATAATAGTAAGAATGGAAAACTTATTCCCACATACACCATCAGTATTGATGGAAACTGGCTGAAATCTGTGTCAAATATGATTTCTTAGTAAATATTCATTTTTTTTAACATTTTTGTAAAATTTTTTAACTTTGTTTATAAAGTCATGATGCATTAATGCCTACCACACCACTAAAGATGTTTAAAAAGTATAATAATGTTAATTAAAACAACTTTTTTTTGATTGGCGAATGTGTCGTTAGAAGTGCCACCCAGCTGTAAAAAAAATCTAGGGAGAACACTGATGTGTCCTAACCTTCCTTTTCGTGGCGAGGATTATTTCTTTGATGGATTTGTAAATAATATGTTGTTGTTTTTTTTTGTGAAAAATGTCACTGCGGACCCTGCAAAGTAATGCATGAAAGGTGGCATTACAGGATTCAGTACTGATTAAAGTGCTCAAGAGGAAGTGACGTATAAATAAATATTTAGAAATATGTGATTTACAGTACATATTGCATAATTAAACTTCAATGTTACATAAGCAGCCACTGAAACACAATACTGAGTGGTTGTTAAATTTTCTGTTACTAAATGGAAAAGGGAGTCAAATGTGAAACTTACTATCCTTGTTTCCTTCGTTTTTCCTTTTTTTCCAAAAGCCATTCTCTGTTACTTTTTACTGATTTGCCTCTGACAATTTTACCTTTAACCCTAGAAGAAGAAAAATACTTTTTAATACATCTGATTTATCAATAAATGTATATGATACATATATAAAAATTTTACTGGTACACAAAACTATGTTCTTACCTCATACAAAATGCTTTTAACAACACAAAACACTACCAAACCTTTTCAAACCCACTCCATCACACAAGAGCAAACATATGTGTTACAAATCAAACCAAGTAATTCTCAATACCTCCTTGAACACATTAAAAAAAAAAAAAGTCTATATAACTCCTAAAGACTTAACTGTTGTGGTGATGGCATGTCTGTGGATAAATAAAAAAAATCTGCAGAATAACTTCTTTTTCTGTTTTGTCCCCAACAAAATCATTCTTTAGGGAGACATTTCTGGTTTCTTTAGGAAGTGAAAGTCTGTTCATAGTTCTCAGTCATTAAAGATGGTTAGTCGCTCATGAATACTCCAATATTAATGTACAGTCGAACCTTCTTTGATGTATATATTAAGGTAATACAACATAGTTTGTCACAAATATTTATTTTTCAAGCCGACCATGGTTTCGCTGGGTATTGACCTAGCTTCATCAGGACGAATGGCACATAAATATTCAAATTGTATATGTTATCATGAATGGTGTTTATAGTCACACGTTTTGGTTAGATGTTTCCACGCGCTTGATAGAAATGGGGTTTAATTAAAACTTCTTTGATGTTTTAAATCTGCTTCAGAAGTCCAAATGATCCATCTTTTTACACTTACAATGCCTACTTTTCATCACGTTTAATTGGATGCTTATAAGTACATTATTTGATGGCACATATGATGGATCGAGATAAAAAAACAATGAATTACTAATATCTGAAACAAGAATAAATCAAAATAAGCACCTAGCTTTAATGATCAATGAACTGTACCACTATATGCACCTGATATATTTCGATACATAAGGTCATGGATGGTGAACTTTTTCTGACTAATGTGCCACTTAAAGTTTGCCTTACTCCTTTTATGGTTCGTCTCAAAATGACACTTTACAATGAATGTGTGAAACACTACTGTTCCTATACACAGGCAACAAAGCTTTACCGGGGTTTTTTTGGTTGTTGTTGTTGTTTGTTTTTTCCAATCATTCCGAACTCCGATGTCCACTGCTCTTCAAATACTCAGTCACTATCTTTGTTAAGTTTGTTTTTTTGGCACTGAAAACATGTTTGCATGGTTCAGATACAAAAACACCAGCAAAGAAACAATTCCAATACACACGAGAAAAATATGCAGCAGTTACAAACAAATCTACCTTCACTGACAAACTGAAGCTCTAGACTGGCGTCGCAAGTTATAATTTCATAATTTCATTGTTCAAGATTACCTTCCATTCTCATGGCAACTTGTCATCTCATGCGCATGTTCCTGTCCAATTGGTTTTCTCTCTCTCCCGCAAGGGAAGGGTTGGGGGCTGTGGAGCTAAAACAGTGTGTACATCTCGTGGTGGAAGTCAGTAGGAGTGGAATGATAAGACAAAAAAATAATAATTATGTGTGCGTGACACTTGTCTTTTCAGAATTAATGCATAAGTTGATTAAATAAAGAGAGGTTGAGTTACTAACCCTTTGGAGGACACTTCTTGGCTAGATTCATTTTCTTGTCAGAGCTTGGTTGTTTGCAAGAACAAACTACAAACATGCTGTAGAAAAATTGTTTTCAAAAACAAAATTTTTATTTAATGCTAATGTTTTCATACTGGTGTGCCACCCAGTGATATGTGTGTCATAGGTTCGCCATCCCTGCCTTAGTTTTTTTTTTTATGAATTTCTAATAAGAACCACAAGAGTACTTATACTGCCAGAGTATGTAAAACTATTATCACAACACACTCCATCATAAGTGGCATCAGGATGAGATTATAACTACAGAAAACGGTTTCAAATAATAGAAATGCTGTGTTACATTGCTTACCATACAGTCACCTCCCTAGGAAACTTGAAAACTGAAACTGCATCTCCTCATTTCTATTCAAGAGTGCTACTGTTACCCCACCCATAACAATGAATTTCCACACAACTGAAACTTGGGAATCTGAGCAAACTTCAGACCAGTTGAAGTGTCAAATGCCTCCTTACAGGGAGAAACATCCTAAACCAGGAATGTATCTAGGTCAGGAATTGTCAGAAATTTAAAAAGAAAGAAACTTCTCGAGCAGGGCTATAATTTAACTAGTAGCAAATTGCTGTGAAAAAGTATGAATTTGCTAGTGAAAGAGGGGGGGAAGTATACCAAGCACAACTTGTGTATTTTACAAAATGAATATATCTGACACAGATTCATTTTGAGAAAGATGTCTGAGTATTTTTTTTAATTGGAGGTTTAACGACCACCGTGAGCAACTCAATGGGCTATAAGCAGTCGCCCGTCCCTAATTTAGGGTCACTGGTTCCAGGGAAGGGAGAGAGCCAGTGCCGTAAGACAAACACAACATCCATGCCTCACCGGGATTCGAACCTGGACCCCTGTCGGACAAATGATCAGAGGCCATCGCTTAGACCACTGCGCCACCGGGGCGGCGTCTGAGTATTTATAAATGTGATTTAGGAGATCAGAATAACTGTTTTGGTTTAGATGTGTTTATTGATACAAAAGCCTCAATGGCCAAGAGTGTGCCAAATATCTGTTTTCTCTTTTCCTCCTCACCTGAAATGTGATCATTTGGTCCAGATAAGAAGCAGGGAGGAAAACTGTTTATGAGCAGCTGATGAATTTCATCTGTGATTCTGTGCTGATTCAATGTGCCTCTGTGCTTTGATCTCTCTATGTGTGTGAGGGAGGATTAGAAGGGGAAGTTGTAGTTCAGGGTGTCTACTGATTTCCAATGAACCAAATTCATGACTTTTTCATGACATCTTCAGTTAAATTCATTACTTCTCGACAATGCGTGGCACAATGACAACCATTCTAGACTCATAATCTAGTACCCTTGGCTTGAGATCCCAGGTTATTTTTCATTTTTACGAACACTGAAATTAATTACATGCAACAATAGTTTAGCAAAACTGGTGTGTCTATAATATTGCTGCTAAAATGGCTATGGGGGGGGGGGGGGCTTTTTAATGAGCCCCTACCCGAAAGCCAGTTGAGATGAGAGCTGAATGTAATTCTTATGTCACTAAAATTGCTTAACATGAATAATGTAATTATGTATGGCTTGCACTATGCCATTCACCAAATTCTATGTGTTTAAAAAAATAAAAACATTCAACTCTCATCTAGGATGGGATATGGCTATTTTCAGAAATATTTATCATTACATCTATTAATACACAAATTCTTTTAACATGGTAATGCTGTAAAAACTTACAAGTTTTTATTAACGCAATATAAAAACTATGAATGTACAAAATTTATAGAGACTGAAATTTGACAGTGAAAGACTCAGTGTTTAAGTATCTTAGCTAAACTTGATATCTCAGAATCTAGAACTTCGGCTTCTTCTTTTGCCTTTTCTATAAGCTTTCTTTTCTTATCTTTGAGTTATTTTAGTTCTTGGACTGCTCTTCTTTTACGATTGGCCACTTCATCTTTGTCAGATTTCTTCAAGGCTTCTACTCTTTTTGATGAAGCATTTTTGACAGCTAATATAATTGATTTGTGATGTCCACATTCAGTTCTTTCTCACTATTAGCTAAACCACCTAACAATTGTATTGCACGGTAAACACTTCTTTCTGCAACAACTGCATCTTCTTCTAAGTTTTCAATTAAAAGTTCTTTGTTAACAGAAAAGCCTTTTTTAACTGCAGCATTGCGATGAAACATGCATAGCAGCTTCTGTAAGAACTTGATAAAGTCATGGTTCGCACTCTGTAGTAAATTCATCAGGAAGTGATCAAGTTTATCCTCCTTTTAGGATTGAACTGTTTCAGTTGTTTTTTAAAAGATTCACAAAATTATAAATATTCCCTCTTCACAACATCAGCTATTGATGAAGACATATGTTTATATATATATATATATATGATGGGGCATCGACTACACGGCGGTTTATAAAGGTGCCGGTTTGCGTTTTCTTCTAGGCGTGCAAACTTGTCTTCATTCAGGTGCTGATACAAAAAAAAAAAAAAAAAAAAAATCATGACCACCCACTCAATTTCATTACTTCATGACCAGTAGACACCCTGTAGTTTGTAACAGGTGCTAAGAGGCAAAGCACGTGCGAACTAAATAAATGCACAGTTCCTACGTTGTCACTGCATTAACTTAATGCCTGGATGTCAGGGTTGAGTCTGACGTTTTTTTTGTGGTGAAATGTCAGTGAATAATCTGAGGAATATTATTTCATCATCTATATTTTTTGTACAAGTAGACATTAAATTTTTTTGCTGTGCTTCACTGAAGAGGTGTTGGCAGTACTGAAGAAGTGTTCTAGGAATAAAAAATAATGAATCAACAAGAAACTTTATTTTCATTTCTGAAAAAGGAGACTTCAGATTAGGATCGAGGGAGAATCAAGTTTTACATTTACTGAAAATTGGCACCGCTGAAAACAGATCGCAAGTACAAAAGATTGATTTCATCCAACATATTGAACTTTAACAAGAGATATCGGTCAGATGTGAAGACTATGATATTGGTTACCAACTATGTATGATTTGAAGAAACAAAGCGGAAAAATACCGAAACCTAGGTACATCAAAGTCAATGGTAGCACATAAAATGATATACCAATCGAAGAATAACGATGTGCATCAAGTGCAGTTTGAATGGTTCCGTTTACATTGAAGTGAAGGTGTACCACTCTTAGGGCCAATGTGTATTGCACAAGCGGGACTTTTCCACGAAGAACTAAACTAATAAACCACGTGCAAATATTCCAAGGGATAAATGCTTGACGTGGAATACAAAATCTTGCTACCTTTGGTGAAAAAGTGCATTCAGTAATAAAACATGTACTCAGTTTGGAACAAATTTACAATGCCATAAATCAGGATTATATTGGAGATACCTGCCACATGTTGCATTTTTTTAGAGGGTCAAAGGTTTTGGAACCTGAGGTCAAGGAAGTGAAAGAGAGTAACAATATTGGCATGTTCTAATGCTGCAGGGACATGAGTGTAAATTTCTTGTAATTGAAAAAAGTAAGAGACTAAATATCATTTAAATGCATAAAGTTCTTTCCAGAAAACCGCCAAGCCAACAAAAAAGCATGGACTACATCGGAAATCTGATTGAATGGTTTGAAGAATCATTTTATTCTAGAGGATCAGGCTCATAGAAAACCTGTTGGCTACAGGATAAATGCAAATTTGTTTTGATTTTGGACAATTATTCAGCACAATCTGATGCAGCACTTTGCAATATCAGAGAAAAGGAAAACTGTGATTGAGCTTTTGCTACCAAGTTGCACATCCTTAATTCAACTGATGGATCGAAGCATGAACCACAGGGCTGCCAGCCTATCACACCCAAGAAAATAGTTGCTTTAGTAGCCACTAATATTAAAAACAGTAGTCTAAATAGTGGCCTTAACAACTTATGTTAATGAATAAAATAGTTGCCCAAAAAAGTGTACGAGTTTTAGAATGTAAGTGCTAAACAAAAACAAATTTTTTTTTTTTTTTTTTTTTTATTTATTCCAAACCACAGTGACAAAATTAGCACATGTTCACATTTTGGTGGGGCAAAAAAATTATATATTACACACACACACACACACCACTACAAAAAGGGCATCTTAAGTTTCAATATAATGATACTCAAGACACTCAGAACTATAAAGGTTATGGAAATTACCTTCCCCCCCCCACCAAAAAAAATATTCAATTATATATCAAAAACTACCCTGATACAAACATTGGAATTAGAAAACACTTCCTTCTTTGTCACTGTTCTGGAGGTCAGATGTTCTCATCTGTATGAAGCCAGTACGGAGAGCTTTCTTCTGCGTTTGTGGTTGGTAAAAAAATATAAGATTTTCCAAGTAGGCTTCATACACTGTGTTGAAAAAATTGTTGTGGATTTCTTTTTAAAAGGCCATAGTTATGGTCATTCAGTGTTATGATGATCACTTGTTTTGTTCTGTACACATAATAATCACAGTTATCTGATATGAGGTATATCAAGAATCTCATTCGAATAGATGAACATTTAGAAATATTTCAAAATGGCCTTTTGTACAGCTATGGCAATAAATATCAAACACTGTGAATGTGTTTAGCATGGAACAAAAACAGGAAGCCTAGAACTAAAAAAAAATGAAAACTATTATTATCATCAGTTTATCATCATCAGGAATGGAATGGGTATAGTGTAATCTCCCTCTTCAATAATGGAAACTCTTTAACTCATAAGTAATAATAATAATAATAATAATAATGGTGCTTAACATGATTTTGAATTATGTTGTAAAAGAGTACATTTTATTTTGATTCCCACATTTGAAAGGTAAACGTGAAAACCCTGTCTGAAACGTCTTCATTTCATTAGGGTATGGACAACTGTGTCTTACTATTCAAGCTCAAGTCTGTGTAGGTCAGGTATAATTGATATGAAGTATTACACTGATATACACCTGCCTTGATAATGTTACAGTCATTCTTCACAGTGTCCTTGATGCTTTTGAGACAAATATAAAGAAATTACTTTATCCTGTAAAATTATTCCAACCCATAATTACAGAAATAAGGAAACAAAAAAACTTGACTTTCTTCTAATTTGGGTTACTTTTATAACAGCATACCTGCAATACATACATATATATATATAGTAAAAGCAAATTAAGTGAAGAAACAAAAACCTTTGAACAAATTCCCTGCATTCTTATGTTCGGTATTTTTCTTCGCTTGAAGCTAACTTGGTTCGGATGAATGGATTTGGTGATTGCTGTTCTTTTTCTCGTTTTTTTGTTTTTCTAGTTCAAAATTTTGCTTTATGTTTTGCATTATATATGTATATATGTATATATGCTGGAGTGTCCAAGTAGCCTAATGTTTTTTCTCTCTGCCTTTTTTGGATTTTCGTTTATTTCGTGATTCAAATACTAACTCACTGTCCTTTTGTATCTATTGAAAGCCTACCAATTGTAACAGCCTTATCCCGTTTAACTCTTCACATCCAACTCCACAAAAATTTTCTGCTATCAATTTTCTTTTTAGAAGAGCCTTCATGCATTCTTCAAATGATAGTCATTTCCAGTCTGCGATACAGTTCATTTTTAAATTAGCGGATAAACATGGATACTCCAGGACGATGGTTAATAGATTATGCACCAGAATATCAAGTGAACGAACTATTAATCTGAAGCCAGATACAAGGCCTAATAAGCGATTCGTGGGAGCATTGGACCAGCACCTCCATATCACTAACACACGATCTCGTATCTGTTCAAAACATTACATGCAATTCGGCACCTGCTCGAAGAACCTATCATCAGTTAAAAAGGATCGAGCAACAACAGATATTATGAACAAATGTGGTGTGTATAATATTCCACTGCTGGACCCCTCAACAGGAGAACATGTTAACAACTACGTAGGCTCGACACGAAGAAGTTTGGGTATCCGTGTCCAGGAACACAAATACGATATCCGAACCAACAGCAATAACACAGCTTTATCAAGGAATGTGGTAAATGGAATTCTACAACCAGACTGGAAAAACATTAGGCTACTGAACACTCCAGCATATATACATTCGCTGCATTTTGTTGAAAGTATGTACATCGAAGCTTTAGGGGACAAATGCTGTAATGACTGCTTGCCTGTGGACATATCAAGAGTTTGGAAAGAGCATATTACTAAACTGAACTTTAAATTATGGTAATATATATTTACAATTCCAACAATATATAAAATTGATCATAACTTTGTATTTGTAACGAATCCTTGTACTGATATGTTAAACTAATAACTTGTGAAATTCTACTCTTTACGCTGTTATAATGGCAACGGTCACGACCCATGCGACGTTTGATAACTTATACCCATAATGCATCATTGCACTACTATATAAAGGAGTACTACATTGCCTCTGTTCCACCTGATGATGGGGTAACTGTTACCCCGAAAGTGCTAGTGAGGTATTTTAACTGTAAATATCTTTCATATTTTATTAAATATCATACATAGACGGTGAGTTTCTCATTTTATTTGACGTATTGTGTGAAGTCATCTTTTTATTGTTACCAGTGCTAATTTTTTAGTACAACACGCATACCACATTACACAAAATGGAATACAGAAACTTACTTAGTTTTTGTATACTGCACACGGTCCTCAGATGTTTCATCTGTTCCTAATGCTGCAGGGAGTTTTTGTGCACCACCAGTGAAAAGCACTAGGAACATCCTGCGAACAAGAACAAGGTTATTTTGTAACTAATGTCTACACAGACACAATATTAAATATCAATGCAAATTTTTTACTCCTAAAATTATTTTCATTCCATCTACTACAATAAGTAAAATCTGATGCTTACATGCCTATATAGATATTTGAAAAAGCAAATGAATAAGAACTCCCAATAAATATGTCTTTTACAGATTATGAAAAAGCTTTTAAATCTGTGAAACTACCAGCTTTGATATCTTGGTAATAACTGATGACCTGGCTATTCCTAGACTTAATGCATTACAAATATTTCAAATTCATAGCTCAAGGAAAGATAGGAGGAGGAGGAGCTTGTGGATTAGGGAAATGACAAGTGTTGATGACATCATGATCAAATTAATAAGTGTCAAGTGGCAATGTGCTAGACATATTGCTAGAAGAACTGACCACTGCTGGCCAACTGAAATACTACACTGGTTTCCAAGGAGCAGGAAAAGATTTGGAAGACCATATAGGAGATGTGTGTATGAAATTTGAAAGCATGCTGAAGTGACATGGAAGAGAATCGCTAAAGACGTCGAGTAGTGGAGACCATCCAGTAGTGGACTGATAATGGTTAATGAATTTAAACACATACACAGACCATAAATGAAGCTTGGTTGGTTGCTAACTCCCAATCTTATGCTACACAATGAGATAAATGCTACACAATGAGCTAAATAGGCTGGTCTGAAACCCCAAGGTACATGAAGTGCATTGATTTCATAACAAGAAGCCCCTTTCTTGGGGACAAACAACTGAAGTGATTTTTGAATTACATTAGCACTTGGAAGTAGTAGGACATGAACTAAGGACCCTCTGGTCCCATGTCAGGCATGCCTACCAACGGACCATTTGTGGCCTACAAATGGAGTAAATATGTCTTACGAAGTGAAGGATTTCATAAATACTTTCACTCAGAACAGGGATTTTGTTGTAATCCTAAAGAATCGGTGTCAGTTTCATTGTTTGGGACTGGACATAGACGGCCACTATAAAAAGCTCAACAGACAGTAGTTTATAAATGAGCGTACACTTACATATTAGAGTGAGAAAGTAAGTAATGATGTTAGAGAGATTCACACAAACATCTCAGCTAAGAATTCATACTACATTTTCATGCCATAGCATGTAATCTCCTCCCACTATAAATCTTTAAGATGCTGCACATAAAAAATAAAAGTCATGATGATGCACACTGTACGTTTTTGCCTTTCAGAAATAATTTTTAGAAATGCGACCATCTATTCATGTGTACTGGTGAGTAGAAGTCTACACAGGCCTGACTCAGACTTTTCAGTTTGGGGCCCAGCCCTTTTCAGACTTTCATTTTGAAACAAAGCTTCTCTACCTCAGTAGTAAGAACAGCACAACACAGAGAAACCCTCCCACAGGTGAGGTTTGGACATGACTACCTACTTCTGATAAACATTTCCTTTTCCCACTCTAAAGTGGAAACAAAGTAGCCTCCATCCTCAAATATGTCAATAAATAGTTTCAACATCATCTCTACAGCCTGGCTTGTCAGTTTCAGCTGTAATTAATCAATGTATGCACTTCCATGTCCTTTGTTTTATGAACTGATCTTCAGCATCTCATCTTTTAAACCCACTCTTCATTTTGTGAGTGGAAACATTTTTTTTTAATACAGCAACAAAATGCTAAACAGGGTTTGGAAAATACCGTGGTGCCTGAGATGCCCACACCACATAAATTATTGGCCTGGACAGGTAAAAAATGATCTAGTTGCAAGGTCTGGGCAACTAAATTAAAAAAAATGGACTAGAATTAAAAGACAGTCATTGCATGTCATGTTTCATTTCACTGCTAGTCACTGGAAGTTCTATTATTATTATTATTATGGAATGCCAAGGGCCAAGGAGAGAAGAATATCACCTTTAATTATATTGTGTTCTAGGTCCAGAAATTGGAACCATATGTAATTTATAGTCTGCGACGGGATGCATGCATGCCTCTGACGGAACTAGACTCCGGTGTTTAGTGACAAAGGGCAAAAACTTTGACAAAAAGAACATCACAGAATCATTGAATTGCTCAAATACCAATTTCACCATCATACCATCTCATATGATTTCATACCAATTTCAGCATCATCGTCTTAAAACTTAAGATACATGATTTTGTGCATTGAACATTTTGAATACAGACCCTTAAAATGAAAATGCAAAACACGAAAAAAAGTACATCATATTTTTTTAACTTAAAAAAAAATCAGGGTTCTAGTTTGTTATCTAAAAAGATAAATTTGCCTGGGCACATGACCAGCTGCTGGGCATGTAACTTTTCAGATATTATTCAAGCCCTGTTAAATCTTCAAGTACACACCCAACCCTAGCCTGAAATTTTTCACTTGACCAATAACATACATACATACATACATAAATGCATGATCACTAAGCTGTTCTCTGAGATTCAGAGGTTAGCTTCACAAAGAATAAACAACCAGATAAATTTTTAACTGATTATTTACTTACTGTTGCCATATCAAACTTCTCCATTTACAGTGATCTTGACATACAACTCGGGCTTCACTGACATCCATCACATGACGTACACAAGACCTTCTATACTTCATACTCATATTTTTTTCGTGCAGACACTCCTGAATCTCATACTCCCATGACTTCCTCTGCCTTTCCTTCCTGCCACTTGGGCTATAAAAATTTCTTAGTAAGCATCTCACTCATTTTTTCAACATGTCCAAACCACCTAAGATTTTTTTTTTAGTCTCCACCTTGCTAACTACATTTTGCTTTACATTATACAACTGCAACAGATCTTCATTCCTCACATGATCAGAACATGTCTTACCACAACCCTCCTGTAAGTAACACATTTCTCCAGCACACAATTGACTCCTGCGTTTCTTCTGTAGTACCCATATTTCACTGCCATGCAACAGAGTAGGAACAATTACACTTTCATACACAGCAATGCAGAACTCTTGAGAGCCCATCATTCCTGTGAAAACTTCCCAAAGCAGCTATGACTTTCAATGAAGAATTCACTCGCCTACTAATTTCACCATCCAATTTGTTCTCTCTGCCAAAAATGTTTCCTAAATACACAAACTCATTCATCTGGTTAATCACTGTGCCATTTAGACTTATATTACATTCACTGCTAACAGTTCCTCACTCAAAAACCATAACTTTGAAGCTTTTTTTTTTTTTTTCACTTGGCCAATGAAGAAAAAGAAAAAAAAAGAAGCTCAACCCAGCCTAGTCAGTCATGCAAAGCTCATTCAGACCTCTAATGGCCATACCAGCTAATGTTTAAAGTTCAAGTACATTAGTTCTATATTTGCATTCCTACACATTGCCACATGAATACAGGTTGTACTCATATAAATGTGGCATCACAAAGTATGAGAGTTGTATTGAAAGTAATGCAAAAGTGGGCATAACATTTTTGTTAACTGACAGAGGTCGTTCAAATTGCACATGTTGGTAGAGTAACTCTTCCTCTATACTAACCCTTCTTCTTCATTGCAGGTAAATAATGGATTTGCAGCAGAAGCAACATGCCATTCTTGACAAAGAACAGATGCAGGCTGTCCAACATCCACAGAAGGCTACAGAATGTTTACAGAGATGACACCTTTGACAAGAGCAATGTGCACATATGGATGAAGAAGTTTAAAGAAGGAGAAACTAGTATTGAAGGCACCATACAATGGGAGACCACCATCTGCGACCCCGACACGAATTGTCAGCGAGTGGATGAATTGATTCGCACGGAGAGATGAGTCACAAACTGTGACCTTGTTGCACAACTGGACTGTGGTAACAATGCCATACAGAAGATGGTGGAAGACTTAGGGTATTGGAAAGTGTGTGCAAAGTGGGTACCTTGGTAGTTGACACCCAATTTGAAGGAGAGAAGGGTGGCAGTCTGCTCTGATCTGCTGGAAGTGGCAGTTGACACCCGATTTAAAGGAGAGAAGGGTGGAAGTCTGCTCTAATCTGCTGGAAGTGTTTGAAGCCAATGAAGACACATTTTTTTCTGATCTGGTGATAGAGGATGAAATGTGGGCGAAGCTTTACGATCTCGAAACGAAGAATCAATCTATGGAATGGTGTCATACCTCTTCACCAAGACCTAAGAAGTCCAAGAGCCAGCGATCAAAGTCATGGTGACTGTTTTTTGGGACAACAGGGTGTCATTCTCCTTGATTTTCTGGAACGTGGCCATGCTGTGACCAGCGAGCGGTACACTGAGACAACCAAGAAGCTTAAAGAAGCCATAAGGAGGAAGAAACTGAACAAAAATCTGAAAAGGATTCCTATTCACCATGACAATGTGAGACCACACACATCTTTGGCAACAAATCAGGCGATCAGCAAATTAGGTTGGTCAGTGGTTCCCCACCCACCGTACAGTCTGTATCTGGTGCTCTCCGACTTCCACCTGTTTGGTTCAATGAAGGACAGTCTCCAGGGACAACAATTCGATGACACAGACGAGGTGAAAGTGGTTGTGAAGAAGTGGGTACAACAGTCCACACCTGAAAATTTTCTAAGATAATTCGAGAGTTGGGTTCAACGATGGTGCACATGCATTGCTTGTGATGGAGACCATACAGAGTAGTACCTTTGTATTGAGAACGAGTTACTCTGCCAACATGTGCAATTTGAATGACCTCTGTCAGTTAATAAAAAATAAGAGTTATGCCCACTTTTGCATTACTTTCGGTACAACCCTCGTATTAGTTCTGTATTTTTATTCCTACACATTTCCACATGAATACAGGGTGTTCTCATATAAATGTGACATCCACAAACCAAAGTAAACAGGAGAAATTGGACTCATTCGTGCACAGATGGATTGATATGGTGATATTACGTGTGTGCAAAAGTTCTACCCCATTTTTTTAGAAGAGAAGCAAAACAATTTTTTAAAATAAATAACATCTTTGTTAAAATATTAACACAGCAATCAGACATCTCTGAGCTGCATGCATTTTACTGTTTATCACGTAACATTAATCGCATCAGAAAACTTGAAAAATTACAAAAATTTTAAGTTTTCTGATGTGATTGATGATACGTGAGAAACAAAATACACACAACTCAGAGATGTCCGATTGCTGTGTTCTTGCCATCTTTTTGGTAGAAATTGAATTCCCCTCCTGCAGAACCCCTCCATTTTGGAGTAAAAAAACCTCTTGTAATGCAGTTGCGACTACTTCAACATCATCGAAGGTTTTTCCAGCAAAATTGTTCTGAAGAGATCAAAAAAGGTGGTAGTCTATCAGTGCAACACCTGGGTAATACGGGGGATGAGGTAACACTTTGCATCCATGTCCATTTTCTGTGAGTAGCTAAAGCTGTAAAAAGTGCCTTTCGTATTCACGTTGCAAGACGATGCCTTTGGAATTAACCAGTGCTTGACAGACAGACAGACCACACACACACACACACACACACACACACACACACACACACACACACACACACACACACATACATGCATACATACATACATACATACATACATACATACATACATACATACATACATACATACATACATACATACATACATACATACATACATACATACATACATATCACATCACTAAGCTGTTCTCTGGGATTCAGAGGTTAGCTCCAAAAAGAAATACAAACTACCAGATATTTTTACTTACTGTTGTCATATCAAACTTCTCCATTACTTAGATTTAAATTTTTCTTTCAGCCTTTCCAACTGTTGGCAGTACAGGTTAGCATTTATTGTTTGGTTAGGTGCAAGCAGCTTCCACTGGATTACTTCCTTGACATCCCACCATGCACTAAACAAGACCTTTTGCAGAAGCAGTACACCTCTCGCAGTCAACTGAGTAGGCTCTCCAACTCAGTATAGTCTTTTGATGCTTTACATTTCTGTAAAGCACCCACTTTTTGTCACCAGTAACTAATCGTTCCAGGAAAGGTTCACTTCTGTGATGCACAAGCAAAGAAAGACAGGTGGTCATTCTGTCCAATCTATTTCTTGTGGGCAGGTCATGTGGCACCCACTGTTCAAACTTTGTGATAAACCCAAGTGCATGCATGCATCCTTCTTTCTACTACTGTTCTGTGCACAGAAAACCTTTCTGATAATTTTTCAACAGTTAGATGTTGGTCATTTGATAGGGCTTGGTTGAGATCCTCTTCAGAAGCCTCCGACGGACACCCAGAATGTGGTTGATCTCTGCAGCTTGTGTCTCCTTCACGGAATTTCTGGAACCAACAGCGACACGTGCTCTCTTTTACAGCATCCTCGCCGTACACCTCACAAATGTTGTGGCAGGCTTCAGCTGCATTGCTACCTTTGTTGAACTCATAAAACAAACAATGCATAATGTGGTCTTTTTTGCTTGACATGCTAACCCTTGTGTGACTTGTTTATGAAGGAGATGCACTTGCATACTCTGTGCTCTTTTATAGCCTACTCCTAGAAGCATTTTGGCCATCACATGTACCATCTATTATTGCACTTGTTACTTAAATGATTTACTTGGAATTTGCATCATGAGAAACAGGTAGAACTTTTGCATACACCTAATTTATCCTTGACACAGAAATGACATTTAAATCATGTGGATAACTTTTTGTCTGTAATTTAACATTCCCAATAAATTTGGCTTTAAAGTTTTTCCAGTTTATGATACAGCTCTGCATCTGAATGGTACACTACAAACTGGCATCACCACAAATTATTCTCTTAAAAAATAATGAAAACAGCTCCAAATTAGTTTCAAAACTTTATGAACTTCTATGACATAGCTTAATAATTATGTCCAGGTTAATTGACTTGGTGTATCACTTCTCACTTCTTTTCGACCTTTTTAATAAAATACAGCTGGCGTTTAGCATAATAAAAAGAAAAGGCACGAGACATTTTAAAATAGAGGTGCAGTAATACAGATAAACAAAAGATTGAAATTCACCTAAATCTAATCAATTTCCTTCTTAATTTCTTCCGGTACTCAAAAGTCAAATACACATACCGTATCTATTGTTTTTTCATTTTTTCCAATCACAAAATTTTGGATTTCACTTCTACAGAAATACTTTCTTTACCATTTCTTTGGCATAGAAAAATCAGTTCCCTATCGAGACACTTTTTTTTTAATTTGTTTCACTATGGACAATTAATTAGATTAATATTATGGTTGTAAAACTCAACCTGTGTAAAACCACAGATGATCTGATCACAATATTAAGGAACAGAAATATTGTATAATGAGTGTTTACTTGCACATAGTTTACTATTGTATGAAACACAGCTTACACAGCTTTATAAAATGATTGTATTATTTATGAAATGTCATGAATCCCCTTCCATATTTTTGCCTTCCTGTTATTGCACATAATTATATCTGTGCAACAAACACATGGACCTATTTCTCCACTCATTGAATGCAGGTTTCAAGGACTTGCCAATCACAAGATGCATGGAGAAAATGAATATCTATATATTAATTCTATAAGGTTTTTTACTGTAAGACCTATTTTGAGAGAATAGCTGAGCGTAAAAATATGGTTGAGGTATTAAAATAAAGGTTTTACCATGTAGATGTGGCAGTCGAAGAGAAAAATGAGATTGGAGCAACAGTTTGGGCATTGTGGGGCAGCAAAGTTCCCATGTAAAGTCTATGGGAGAAGCGTGCGGTTGACTGAAACAACTCTTGCAAAGCACGCACTGTTAAAGGCAGAAGCATGGAGGGACTGAGATAGTCCAAAGTCTTCTCTTTTCTGAGCAAACTGTTGCACAAAGCAATGGTCCATTCACCTCCGTACGCTGATTTATGTGGTCATGGAAATGCTAGCAGGCGATCATATCAAAGTTTTTTGCATCAGAACAGCAAAGACCTGCTTGCGTTATGACATTGGACTGTGTGATGTATATATACAATTTAATATTCATTCAATCAAGTTTATTCACATAGGTAAGACATTTCCCGTTATGTAAAGATGTAAATACACTGGTGGAAAGTGAGAAAAGAACACCAAGAAAAATTGGTGGACGATCATGAAATTTACATATGTTAATGCGGTCGAGTTTACGTAGGTGTGATGTTAATTTCGGGACCAATCGGCGAGTGCTTACGCCACAGCACGGCATAATATGCAAATTATCGTCAGTGGTATTTAAGGAGTACAGCGAAGTGAATGTAATCAGTCGTTGGCGTACGGGCACGTGCGAAGACCCTGAAGAAGCTGCAATGCCTGGACATGGAAGACGTGTACGATTTCAGCAGTTATCGGACTTTGAGCAAGGTCGTCTAGTCGGACTCCGCAAAGCCGGGTGCTCGTATCGTCGCATTGCGGAGCGAATTGGATGGGAAGTATTGGTGGTGGTACGATGGTGGCGTAGATGATCCGAGGAACATTCCCACACGAGAAGACGTGGAACCGGGAGTCACAGACTGACTGATGAGCAGACCGATCGACGCATAAGAAGAGCGGCGTTGTCAAGCAGAACATCCACTGCGACGCAAATCCGCAACCGTCTACCGGATGCAGGACTACGTGCACGTGTGTCTCTTACTCCAGCCCACAGCCAGGAATGGCTGCAGTGGTGTCGCTAACATATGCACTGGAGAATGCAATGGCGATCTGTCATGTTCAGCGATAAAAGCAGATTCGGCTTGGGAGCCTCCGATGGCCATATGCGTGTTCGCAGACGCACAGGGGAGCGTCTCCACCCTTCTTGCATCCGCCAGCGACATACAGGGCCTACACCTGATCTCCTAGTGTGGGGAGCGATCAGCTATCACTCCTGTACACAACTAGTGCTTGTACCGGGTACATTAAACAGCACCTCCTACATCAACAACATCATTTAGCCCGTTGTTGTGCCATTTGTAAGGTCGGTCCATCGTGGTGTTTTCCAGTAAGATAACGCACGCCCACACACGGCACGTGCAACGCAACATGCACTTCAGGGTGTGAAACAACTTCCATGGCTTGCATGTTCACCGGATTTTCCCCCATTGAGCACGTGTGGGATTTTATGGGACAATGACTTATCCGGTCTCCACGGCCAGCCATGACCATCCCCGATTTACGCGTCCAGGTTGAGGATGCTTGGAACTCAATACCCCAAACTTACATCCAACATCTGTACGACAGACTCCATGCCAGAATTGCACAGTGTGACGCAGTTCATGGCGGTTCAACCTCGTACTAACCATGTTACATGGAAATGTTATTTTTCAGTTTACCAGCAAATACAGCTGTATTTTGCCATAATGTTTTGATCACGTTATCCTCTGTATTCCGTTATTATGCTGTATAAATTTCGTTGGTATCAGATGTCTCCTTCTTGGTGTTCTTTTTTCACTTTCCGCCAGTGTAAACATTCTGTTCACCATTGTTAGTGAAAATATTTAGAATGCACACATTGAGTTGCACCATCTATATATTCATTCTATAAGGTTTTTTACTGTGAGACCTATTTTGAGAGAACGGATGAATGTAAAAATATGGTTGAGGTATCAAAATAAAGGTCTTACCATGTAGATGTGCCAGTCGAAGAGAAAACTGAGATTGGAGCAATGGTTTGGGTGTGACGGAGTGGCAAATTTCCCATGTAAAGTCTATGGGAGAAGAGTGCGGCCCTTATCTACATCAAGCGCTCACTTCAGTGTCAGACTTGGTGTGCGCATGGCGTTCTATGATCAGTCCTAAAGTAAGTAAATACTTTATTGCGTACTTACCCTTAACAGAATGTCTCTCCCGCAGAAAAAAACAACAACATAAGAGCCTTACTGGAAGGCATGAGCGATCAATGGGTCGCAGCTATATATCTCAGACAAGAGAGAATGAAGAGTATTTGCAACATGAATCTCATTCCAACAACATTTACAAGCACAGTTGTGACTGAAGATGAGAGTGAAAGAGTGTGTTATCCAGTTGAATTTTCGCGCATGATCGAGATGAGTGGATTTCCGCCTCAGATTCTATGACTGAAAAAGGGTGCAGTCAAAATGCTCATCACGAACCTGGCCGCCCCGGTGGCACAGTGGTCTAAGCGCTGGCTTATGATAATTCGTTCGTGAAGGGCTCAGGTTCGAATCCCGGTGAGGCATGGATGTTGTGTTTGTCTTACAGCACTGGCTCTTACCCTTCCCTGGAATCAGTGACCCTAAATTAGGGATGGGGACTGTATAGCACATTGAGTGGCTTATGGTGGTCGTTAAACCTTCAGTTAAAAAAAATAAATAAAAAAATCACGAACCTGGACACAAGGAAATGTTTAGTCGATGGCACATGTATGATCGTAAAGTCACTTCTAAAATATAATTTCTGTGGAAATTTTGTGCTGAGAACACAAGGGGTCGTTGCACACCTTGCCACGCATTCCGCTGACTCCAAGCGACAGCACTTTCCCTTTTACGATCAAACGGATTCAATTTCCGATCATATTGTTCTTTGTGATGACAATAAGAGTCAAGGGCAGACACTTGCTAAAATCGTAATATACCTGCCAGAACCAGTCTTCTCACATGGTATGCTTTGCGTTGCCCTATCTCGAGCAAGATCACAGGATTCTGTTGCAGTAAAGATCACTCATGAAGATGCACCTGAATTACCTGTTGCAAATGGATGGACTCAAAATATTGTCTTTACTCAAGTGTTTGAATGAATTTATAAAATTTTTTTGTCAATTAAATACAGTTTACATTTGTTGCTTGATATGAGTTTATTATTTAAAAAAAAAATAACCTTCAATTTTGACAGGTTTCGACTAGTACCTTTTAAACACACAAAATCACTACTAATTTTTTTTAAAGAATTTCACTGACTTAAAAATTGTTTCGGAAAATAAGCTATATTGTACAATAGAAAAACTACATTTCAACCAGTTGTCTTCCCAGCTTAAAAGCCAAACACACCCAAATGAACCTTGTTCACCTGATAATTTCTGCTGTCTAGCACACTCTAACACACACACACACACACACACACACACATTCCATATCTCTCATCATATAAGTGATTAAAGCTAGACTTAAGAACTTACTTTTTGCTTTAGCACTGTTAGGATAATCCACAACCAATCCTCCACCAAAGCCAGCTTTCATTGCTTGCTGTGTAATAAGTTCTACCTGCAGTTAGAAACAAGATTTAGAGGTGAATTTTTGATTTCACACTTCATTTTGGATGACCAAAGGCAAAGCAATAATAGTTTTGTGAGTACAATTCATAAATGCACCATATAATTTTTTTTTCTGTTAAAAGTTGGTCATAACAAAACAAATTAACTTATAACTGTTACAATAACAAAACAAAATTAACTTATTTTTTCAATATTTTCTGAATTTTTCTACATGTAGAAATCAAACTACAATGAAACATAACTTCTAATTGAAGGTCAAAAGTTCAAAAGAAATGGTTAGAAACACTGCACATTAAGAAAGATAAAAAATTCAATAAGTTTAACTGTTTTACAAAAAGCCTTTTTTTATGTACAGCTTGCAGAAATTATAATTTCATGAACAATTTATTTATGATGAACATGAATTTACACATTATTTAAAAAATAATTACACCATGACTTCACTTGCATAGTTACAATAAAGAAACATTACCAAAGCAAGAAAAACTGAAAAAAGAAACAAAAAGCATAGGTAAGCCATGTATCATATTTTTCATCTCAAATATTCTTTTACTATTTTCTTAAAAATAGATTAATCCTTACGCATAAACACAGGAGTACTAATTGAATTTTGAATCTAATCAATGATACATTTATCTGTTCTCTGTTGCAAACACTTTAAATTCTGCAATAAAGGAGACATGATCATTTCCAACTTTCTTTCATCAAAATTGACCACATAAATTATGCAAATGTCAAAATTACATATATTTGCATGGATTTGTTCACAAAACATATTCTAGTACAACTTGAAACATCTACTCCATAAAAAAACATAACTAGAACTAGGATTCTGTTTTATCACAAGTAATAAATATGTTACTTTAATTTCATTGTAAGAACACTTGATTTTTAACTGTTCAAAATCTGATTTTCAATTACACATTTACTGTCATAAGAGAAAGATTGTTATAACAATTGTAAGATTAATTGAACTCTGCATTGAGAATGGTTTGTGTTTATCTAATGCATTTTTCAACCACAAGTATATCCACACATATACTTGGGAAAATCGTACTCTTGGTCAAATGAGTGTGATAGATTTTTTTGTCTACGATCAGCGTGTGAAACACTTAGTTGTTGACACCCGTGTGACGAGAGGTGCAGATGTTGGTTCTGATCATTACTTGGTAGTGTCACAAGTGAAACTTAATGTTGGTTGGAGGAAAAGGAATAGGAAGAGACCCAGGATAGAAAGAATAAAGGTTGATAGGCTCCTTGAAGATCATCAGCGTTATTCTGACTTACTCAGAGAACGACTGAAGGATCTGAAGTCTGGTGAGAGGGATGTAGAAAAGAAGTGGGAATGTTTTAAGGACTGTGTTGTCACTGCTGCTATAGAGGTCTGTGGCACCACTATAGTGGGTAACAATAGAGGTGATGCTTGGTGGAATAGTGAGATTGAAGAGGCAGTAAAGAGAAAGAAGGAAGTCTATTAGGGAATGTTGTAAGGTAGAGTCTCTGTGGACGAATATCGCTCAAAGAAGCGTGAAACTGCTAAGCTGGTTCGCCAGAGCAAGGCAAAAAATAAGAAGGAGAAGGTGGAAAGGCATTAACTGGCTTTTTGGAAAGATAGGAAGTCTTTCTGGAAGTACATGAGACACAGGAAAAATAGGGGAAACAAAGTTGTAAGTTGTGTGAAGAATGAGACCGGGGAAATGATATGGGAGCCGAATGAGTTAAGTGAAAGATGGGGTGAATATTTCTGTGAGTTATTAGATCAGGAAAGCAAAGATGATTCTGAGACAGACACAGATGATGTCCCAGTGAGGGATGGAAGCACAGGAGGGATCCCAAGAGAAGAAGTATGTAAAGCTCTAAAATCTCTTCAGAATGGTAAGGCTCCGGGAGTTGATGGCATAACTGCTGAGATGTTGAAATATGGTGGTGACTCTGTAATTGACAGGTTAACTAAAATTTGCCAGTTGTGCTGGGAGTTAGGAATGGTCCCTCGGGATTGGAAGGATGCTATTATTGTTCCCTTGTATAAGGGAAAAGGTGATCAGACTGAATGCAAGAACTATCGTGGTATTAGCCTACTAAGTGTGCAAGGGAAAGTGTTTGGTATGGTTGTTATTGAAAAAGTATGGGATCTTTACATCAGAGAAAGTGTGGGATGTTCAGAGTGACTTTATGCCTGGTAAAGGCTGCACTAACCAGATTTTTGCATTATGCACGATGAATGAGAAGTATCTGGCTGTGGTAAGAAAGTTTTTGCAGCCTTCATAGATTTAGAGAAAGCTTACGACTGAGTGAATAGGACACTTTTGTGGAAGGTATTGAATGAATATGGTGTAACTGGGAATCTACTTAATAGTGCAAAAGCCATGTATGCTGGTAGTAGAGCTTGTGTACGAGTGAATGATGTTTTATCAAAATGGGTTTCTATTGGTGCAGGAGTTAGACAAGGTAGTGCAATGCCACCATGGCTGTTTAATATATTTATGGATGCGTGCATGCGTGAGGCCAAAATAGATGATAGTGGTTTATGTCTTGGTGATATCCGTGTGTGCAGATTGCTGTATGCTGACGACACTGTCCTGTTGGCAGAGAGCGAAAGTGATTTGCAGAGTATGTTGTCTCGCATGTACGAAGTTTGCATGAATTTCAAACTGAGTATAAATAAGGGAAAAACCAAAAAGTTATGGTGTTTGAGAGAGGAATGGGTAGCACTGAATGTAATGTAAGTATAAACGGCACTGTGATGGACCAGGTGAGTGAGTTTGTGTATTTAGGAAGCATGTTTGACAGAGAGAACAAATTGGATGGTGAAATTAGTAGGCAAGTGAATTCTTCATTGAAAGTCATAGCTGCTCTGGGAGGTTTTCACAGAAATGATGGGTTCTCTAGAGAGTCCCGCATGGCTGTGTTTGAAAGTGTAATTGTTCCAACTCTAATGTATGGCAGTGAAACCTGGGTACTGCAGAAGAAACATAGGAGTCGCTTGTGTGCTGATGAAATGCGTTACTTACGGGGGGGGGGGGGGGTGTGTGTTTGGCAAGACACGGTCTGATCGTGTGAGGAATGAAGATGTGTTGCAGTTGAGTGATGTGAAGCAAAATGTTGTTAGCAAGGTGGAGACCAATATGCTTTGGTGGTTTGGCCATGTTGAAAGAATGAGTGATGAGATGCTTACTAAGAAAATCTTTTTAGCCCAAGTGGCAGAAAGGAAAGGCAGAGGAAGGCCAAGGAAGTTATGGGAGGATCAGATTCAGGAGTGTGTGCATGAGAAAAAGATTATGAGTATGAAGTATAAAAGATCTTGTGTACGGCATGTAATGGATATAAGTGAAGCCCGAGTTGTATGTCAAGATCGCTGTAAATGGAGAAGTTTGATATGACAACAGTAAGTAAAAATATCTGGTAGTTTGTATTTCTTTTTGGAGCTAACCTCTGAATCTCAGAGAACAGCTTAGTGATATGTACGTATGTATGTACAAAGCTATAAGAAACTTTCATTTTATAATAATACATGCATGAGAGGGGGGCCCTGTAGATTAACATATTCAAGAAAATCAACACTCGAAATTGCTTTCTGTATCAAGTTCTGAATTTACAGCTTCTTATTTTTTCTGCATTTGCACTAATTTAAATATAAAAAGGAAAAATAATGTAAAGGAAATTCAAGCAGAAGAATTTCCTGAACAGTAAAATGACTTGCACATTTTAAATTTTCTTTTTGTCGTTCTTTCTTTACTTTGTTTAATGACCACATTTCTTGAGTATCTGAAGCTATAAGGAGTCAACCAACCATACCTAATTTTAGGAGACTGGTTCCATGAATAGGGGAGAGAACCAGCACCACAGAAAAACATGTGATCCCTGCCAAACCTAGAACTAACTCAAATGAGTAGGTAGAAGCCCATACCTCTAACCACTCAGCCACTAGAATGACCTCACAATTGTTGCTCTGTTATTTATTTCTCCTGAATGACTGAAGAGCAATATGGGGTGGCCTTCTGAATGGCACTCATCATTCTGATGTATATTGTAGCTAACTACTGTTCTAATGAAGTTATTTTAATGGGCATTTATATTTGTGGAGGACAGAAAATCTAGCAAACAATTATCACATAATTTTACTCACAGAGAGAGAATTTACATTTGTATAATAATAACGGTAATGAATCTGATTTTTAAAATCACCAATTCAGGGAATTAAATGAAAACAGAATTGTGCCACAGAATACCCCCCCCCCCACACACACACATAAATGATTAAATGATTGAATTATGTGTGATTAGCTTGTTTTCTGGGTTTTATGGCACATGAACTAAGTATGGCTGTACAGCACCACCAGCATAATGTGTCTTAAAAGCAGACAGTTCACAGAAGGAGAAGTAATTTCCCAATTAACTGGGAAACTAGTTGGCTACGTACCAAAATTAAAAGCCAAAAAAAAAAAAAAAAAAAAAAAAAAAACAAGAACAACAACAACAAAAAACACACACACAGAAGCACATGTTAACACTGTACAAGTCTAAGGTACAAGGTGAAGAAAACAAAGTGTTACATTGAAAATATTGAATGTAACTAATTTAAAGATTCTGCCAAAGGCTGTAAAAATGGAAAGGTAGGGAAAGAACAAAAATAATATATCACACAGACTTTTTACTGTCAAAGATAAGAAATGATAAAAACCTTTTAGCACACATACATTTTAAAATACATTAGCTTATATTTACCTTATATAAAATACCATAATACCATCTTAAGGCATGCTTCTGAGATCTTACCGAAGCATTAAAGAATAAGACATAATACATTTTAGTGAATTATCAGGGATACTGAAATGCATTATTATTTCACAGAATATAACCTATTTAAAAGGCTATGAAAATCAAGGAAAAAGAATGACAATAGTTAGAACATATGCTGTGCCTATGCATCTAAATTTAGATATGATTTAACTTACTTTCCTTCAGGGGTGATTGTGAGATGAAACAAGAAACCCTGAACCGTAACATCAGGGCTACATATATAAATAATGCATATTATTTATATATTATACTATATATATGCAATGTACAATAAAGGTACACATTATTTATGTATTACATACACATTATATTAACTAGCTACACAACAATTAACCATTAGTCCTGTGCAGTGTAACTTTGCACATTTTTGGTACCAATATTTTCCCTAGTATGTTAGAAATCTTTCCAAAAATGCATTTCCGAACTTCGTCTGTGATGTTAGAGATCTCTCAAAAATTGTGAAATATGACTTCAAAAATTGCATTTTTGAAGTCAAAATTGCTCTTCAGAACAAGCAAACTACTATATGCTTAATTAAGTCTGCTGCCATAACAGCATACAGTGATCTTTGTCAATTCTGCAATTAGCTTATTGGGATCATTGAATCTTATGTAATGAGATTATTTGATATACATACAGCTGCCAAAATGATAAAAGCAACCTTCCTTCAGCATACAATACAGTTTTGAATCTGGAAAGGCATTTTTAATTAATTTTCATTTCATAGCATTTTTAGAAAACACATGATTGAGGATTCTCAAATTCCTACACAAAAAATTGAAAACCCGAATTTCCGAGTTTAAAATATCACAAAAATCCGGAATTCTGTGCTACATCCGGATGACAAACAGGTCTGTTCCTTTTTTTCTCTTATTTTAAACATAATCTTAGACATTAACAGTTATACTGCAATTTCTCTGTACATCAGCCTTAAGCTTGAAAACCTCAAGATTTATTGAGAAACTTACAGAAACTTGAACTTCATTGGTAAACCACTTGGGCCAAAGAATTCAATGCAAAATGAGTTAAATATATGCAGCTTGATTCTACTGTGCTACAAAAGGAAAATAACAATTGTCAGTAGAAACATTTGCCAATTTGTCACTTGAAGACAATTACACCCAATACACAATGGACAAAGCTTGAAACAAACAGAGGCAGAATTACTAAATTCATAAAATCTGTCAGTAGTGTACATTCTATGGAAACAGAGTGCTGTATTTTTTATGTTCTTCATAATTGTCCATAATAAGGCATGTCTTATGTTTGCTGCAATGTCTGGAGAAGGAATAAAATTTGCTGATTCAGAAGAGTTGAATTTAAAACTGCTGTGTTTCTACAAAAATTTGTACAAAAAAGTTGTACAAAAAGAAAAATGTAATGATAGTAATAGCTAGTCCCTAGAAAATTCTTTTCGTGCACATTTAATTTAAATTAAGAGATTTTACTCCAAATCCCTCGCAAATTACAAATCTCATTCCTTCATTCACTATCAAACAACATACCTGAGAAAAACCCATACCCCATTAATCCTTGCACCAAAGAATTTCCAAAATATTCTGCAGAAGAATAGCCATATAATGAATACACTTACTATCCATGTCCTATTAAAGATGGACATTAACCCCGTCACATATAGAAATCACCGAATCCCTAAACTCATAGACAAGAGCTTGGTTACAAACCAAATGAAAAACAATTTCACAAAAGATTAATTACAATTACCTGACTGCTGTTTTCTGGATAAAACTGAAATACTGCTTTACTGCCTCTGGCCTAGACATGAGAAATACAACAGATGTAAATATAAGAATAGATACAAAAATGCAGCTTCAAGTAAAATTTTGCAACAAACTAACAGAAATGTAAACACATAACACACCATATATATCAACCACTGTGAAGAAAATAGGCAATATCTGTCAGGAAATAACATGATGTTTATACATGTGCATTTAAACAGAAAAGCTTATTTGAATATGAGATCTGATATAAAATCAGATGTAATATTAAATGCTTCCAAAGACAAACTGCTTATAAGAAGAGATTAAATTTGGCAAACAAATTAAGTACTGTCACCAGTAACTTTAATTCGTTAACAGATATCAGCACAGTTTTATACAAAATGTAATTTCATTCTTCATACACTCATGTTTTCCTGAAAGTTAAAGACATCACACATACTATTTTTCAGATGAAAACACAATTTTACAAAGTATTCACTGTCACCAAAGCTAACCATACACCCATCAAATGTTAAGTTTGCATAGATTTGATGTTTTTCAATAAGTACAAGAGTCTCTGTCATTATGTAATGACAAGACTTGGAAATGTTATATATGTTGCAGATGTAATTGCACATTTTTATAATTTTGTGACTCTTGTGTAGACCTAAGTATATGAAAGATAATTGTTTTTAGGAAAGTGCCAGTTTCATTTGACCTGAACGCTACACCTATGCATGACTCGCACACACCATGAGAGCACCTGTATCTTGCAGTTTTTCACGTTGTTAACAACCTATAAAAACAACCATTCACTTACCGAAAGATCTTGGTCATTTTTTTTTATCTTGTAACACTTCAAGTTACAAGATAAAAAAAATGACCAAGATCTTTCGGGTAAGTGAATGGTTGTTTTTATAGTATATCATTAATGAATTGCATGTAAATATACACACTTTGCTGGTGATTGATACCTAAAAAGGGCAAATATTATGATTGTTAACAACCTATTTAGGGAACATTTCCAACACATAACACAGGTTGAATAGGAGTCAACAGCAAGGTTTAGTATTGTTGTTTCTTTTACTTTAACCAAAATGCCTAAGGGGCCAGTCAATATCTTTCAGTGAAATATAAAACTGTATGCACATGTACTCAGACTCACCTACAGACAAAACTATTACATTCTGCAAATACTGTGAGGTAACAAATTCAATAGTATTTTCAAATGTGAAAACATAAAACAAACAAGGCTTAATTTGAAATGAAAACATCACCTTTTAGTGACCACAGCATTATTCATGACCAGACCAACACAACATGAAGTCAGTGTCAAGATGTATAAGCCTTTTGTCTTGGTAAGCACATCACCACCTATGTTGAGAATTAAAGACTTTACCAAAATTCTTCAGAAGTACACTAATCAATTAGTGCAATATATAACAATTAGAAAAGAAGAAGAAGAAGAAGAAGAAATAACTTTCCTGAGTACAACACTCTATTTATTGTCTAATTTCAAAATGTGTATCTGCTTAAAAGATAGAACCTCCAAATGCATGAATCAAGGTCAAATGAACTAAGTTTCTCATAAAATGTAATCAAATAAGGAATTATTCCAAAGCTTTGTTACAGCAGAAATGAATGGGTTGGTAAAATGATGTGTCACTTCAATAGTTGAACTCAAAATGGGAGGTTGGGTGAGCATGCTTCTATCATGACTGAAAATTGCAATAGCCGAGACAAAGGATAAGTAACTCCTGGGTACTGTGCCCATGAAAAATCATACACACTGCAGCTGTCCATATACAGGATAGGGAACTAAGTATCAGTCAATCTACTATTTTCTGCACATCAATGAGAAGTTGTACGCTTGATTTTAGCGAACATCTTCCGATGGGGGGGACTAGAGGTTGTTGGAACTTGTGTGATATATGTGTTAAAAGTGTTTTTCAGAAGAAAACAACTGTATAGTTAAAAAAGAGAAAATCATAGCTTTTCTCAAAAGGATTTAGCTACAGAAAAAGTGTGATAACACAAAAGCAAGGTGAGGGAAATAAATATTCAGATCATAATGAGGCAGTAAAGTGTACTTTGTCAAATAGTTACCTGAAATGGAAGTATGCAAACATTTAAAATCTCTTTTGTTGTATAAAAAAAGGACTAGGATTTTCAAGAGTTGAGTTGCCCAAGGCTACCATCAATTGATAAGTGGCACTTAACATCACATTTCAATAAGAGGGGAAAACTGTAGCTCAGTTGCCAGTGATCATTAGAATTATGAGAATACTTCATCAGCAAAGCTGTAAATTAAATAAGTGAATATGCGAAAGAAAGGCAATAGGTGACAGAACTGTTCCTTGAGGAATTAAGATTAAGCCAGTAGCACAATGCAGGGTCAAGCTAGTTTGACTATAAATTTTATTTTAAAAAATAATAATTTAGGCTTCCCTTTATCTTGCAGACAGTTTTTAGCTTCCCCTTTCTGCATTGCAGACTCCTGAAAAAATTCTGCTTAAGGGCTGGCTATAGTTCTACTGCTAAATTTAGCTACAGACATAATTTTTTTCATTCCTACATAAAAGTGTGACCCGTCCTTAACTTTTGAACAACAGTGTATATGAACTTCAGACTATCTGAAAACTTCTCTGTATGTGTTTCTGACACAATATTGATTAAAATATACTACTTGAAGGGTACTTACTCTGGAGTTATTACTGACATGTGTCCTTTTTCATATAATTGAACCTTTGCATATTATTATGTGCAACTTTATTCCATTTAGATAACAAAATAAATAAAAATAAAGAATTAAGCCCTTTTCAGTTAAAAAAGTGCCCTTTTTCAAAGTGCACCCTGCCCTTTTTTAATCCTAAAATGAACCCTGCATTGGCCGATAAAAAGAAATAACTGTTTTTTTCAGCCTCAACTTTCCACAAAGTGAAGGACAAGAACTAATACAATGTACAATGTTTATTTAATTTCATGCTGGTGATACTGGTGATATTTGCCCTTAAAAAAAGGAAGCTGTATGTAAAACTCCACAATTTATTGTAGCCATAGGATTAATATTCTTTTATTGTGCTGGACCCCAACAAAGGGATATATTTTTAATCATCACACTGGACATCACAGGTTTTTTTTCACATCATATAGAGGTACCATTTCCTATTATTCATTTTGTAAAATTTATAGTCTAGAATAAAACAATAGAAATTGTATTACCAAAGAAAATCTCAGAGTAACAAATTTTGCTAAGATTGTGAATTTTCTTGAGCATTATTCGTAACCGAGGCAAGTACTCTGATCTTCAGTTCATTTAACTGTGATATTCACTTACGAAACTATTTATGATTAAAAGTGTACAAAGAAAACTAAATGCAAAAACACAGGTAATTCAAAAGGTTGTCATTTAGTACATTTTAAAGACAGTTCTTTTATCAAATGGTTTCTAATGCTATTTAATTATTTGATTTAGTATTAGTCTCCATTGATTTTTTCATAAAATTCATAATAATAACAGTTGCAAAGATCTTCCATATCGCTGGAAACTACTTATAAATAGCAGTGTTCGAATTACTCAGTGATCTGCTGACCATTGGCCAGTAAACCTTCCGCTGGACCATTGAACTATTGATTTTACTGGCCTGGATGGCCAGTAAAGTTGTTTTTTTCTTTCTAATTTGTCGCAATTTAAAAAATGAATTTCTACTTCTTTTACCTTGCTGTATGGTTTTCTTTTTAGGCTGCAAATTAATGATAAGTTTAAAAATAAATATTGGGGATAATTCCATTGAAATGATACATTATTTTCTACATATATTGTAAATGTAATTTTTTTTACAGACCAGTGGGCATTTTGGTGGACCAGTGGTTTGCAAATTCTAGTGGTCCGTTGGGCCAGAAGAAGAAGATTTATTTCTAATTTTAACACTGAGCAGTTAGAAATCTGTCGCATCTGCTACTGCACAGCACTAATGGTAGTTATTTGCAGAGCTGTTGTTGCACATCTACCACACATTCATACCCCCGCTTCGTCCCTTCATGAACTACGTAATCGATGAAAAACTTGTACGTCATTATTTTTTGCTTTGTTGAAAGGCCAAGTCGAATTACTTTAGCAGAAGTAGTCATGGAATGAATTCTGTGGGGACGTCCTTAATATTTCCAGATATCAGTTTCTAGAACAATGGAATTTCTTACGAGCACTTAGTGTTCGAATTACCCACTGGTCCACTGGCCATTGGCCAGTAAAACTTCTGCAGGACCACTGAACTATTGATTTTACTGGCCCAGATCGCCAGTAAGTTTTTTTTTTTTCTAATTTGTCACATTTTAAAAAATAAATTTCTATTTCTTTTTCCTTGCTGTATGGTTTTCTTTTGAGGTTGCAAACTAATGATAGGTTTTAAAAACAAAATAAATTCCACGGAAATGATACATTATTTTCTACATACAGTATATTGTAAATGTAATTTTTTTCATTATTTCTTTTATGGACCAGTAGGCATTTTAGAGGAACAGTAGTTTGCAAATTCTAGTGGCCCGCTGGGCCAGTAGAAGATTTATTTCTAATTCTAACACTGAATAGGGAAAAAGAAGCAGAAAAGAACAGAAAGATCAATTACAGGAAAAAGAAGAAAACCAAATGACAAATGATTTGAAGATCTGTCAAAAGATGGCACCACAAAAAACCATGACCTCACCATTGACTCAACAATGTGAGAAAGCCATCAGAGAACAGTGAAGACACAGTTGTGGCCAATGAGACAACCCCACTACAGAGATGATGCGATAGTCAACAAGCAAGGAAGCACATCTTTCAGGCTCCAGATGAAAAACTAGTCTTTCCTGTAAAAATGTGGCTCCAAAGAGACACTAAACGAGTCAAGTCATCAATATACTAAACTTTTTGGAATGTCAAGAGTGCACTTTTTGCCAAGAACTGGGAAACTACTATGGTCATCAACCTGAAGAACAGCTAAGTTTTTATTTGGAAGAAAAAAAAAACAACAACATTTCTTATCTTTGTACATTGAAGTTTCATCAAGCTGTTTTTTAACAATTGTAAATAGTTACTGTTTTTAACATTGTACATAAGATTTTATTACCGTAAATACAGTAGGTTTTTATCACCTAACAATAAATCAATATTTACACATAGAAAAGTGTCCATTTTATCTTGTGTCGATGAGAAACAAACACGAAGAATGTTATGAAAGAAGATGGAAATATGGATAATTTTTCCATAATGGTTACTTGCACTGAATTTTTAATACTTTACCCAAATAAATGCATACTTGTGGTGAATAGAATTGAAGTATAATTATACTTCTAATACAATGATAAATTACAAGGTTATAACAACAATTAACATAATTTAGGAGGAAAATTTTAATGGTAGTAATACCTAAAAAAGACTTTGTACTTACCAAGCAACTATACAAGGTAGAAAAGAAACTGTAAAGGCGTTTTGGAGGGCTATGAAACCTCTTGTCTGCATTACACAACCATTGTAATGCTGAAACACTGAAAAGTGAAATTTCCTATAAATATTTTAATCATATTTCTGAACAATTGAAAAAAAAAAAATACAATGCACATTGAACATGCCTGCTGCAGTTCCAAATTTAAGTGTTTAATGTCATATAAGCAGCAGAAGTCCAACATAATTCAGTTAGAATTTATTATTTTGACTCACTAAATGTTTGGCTGAATTTCAAATGCATATTGAGTAAAAGAATGTTGCTCAACATCCCTTCCTAAAACTTGCAATAAAACGAATCTACTTGACCACTAGGAAATACAACAGTTTAAATCAGTTCCACACATCAAAACATTTTTTCCACCACACAGAAGTTCATTTTCATAGCTAGAACTCACAACTGTAATACAACAGTACTTTTAAATATGAAATACAGTCGAGTCCGCTTTTAGCGAGGAGATCGGGACTGGTGAAAATGCTCGCTAAATCCGTTTCAGTGCGAAACCAACCCAATGTGGAAAAATAAGTCTAAATGATAATGACAAGGTACATAGTACATGTAGTGTGTATTTCCTTGCGTACAGTCCGCGGACTATCTGTGTTTTTTTTTCTGTGAAACTATTGGGTGCGGACAATCTGGCAATAGTACCGTATTTATTCTTTTTAATTGTTGCACTCAAATACAGTAACATACATACTGTACGTATGTACCTCAATTTTCGTGCCCACCGCACCTTAAAAATTAGCATTTTAAAAACAAGTTTTGCATTTGTAGACGGAAGTGTACCAGGGCGAGCTCAGAAGAAAATTAAAACTTCACTGCTTGCATCTTTTTTCATACATGTAGAACGGCAGTAGCAAAGTCTGGGAGAGAGAGAGGGGGGGGGGGAATCCCTCTTCGAAGCAGCTGTCGGTCTTTGGCTGGGCAGTGTTTGATTGACGGAGGTCTTTCATCTACTCCCTGTTTCATACCCCCTCCCGTCTCCGCCTACTTGTTTATGATCAAGGCTCTTCTCTTCTGAGTCACTGCTGTTTATTTGAGTTGGGGTAATAAAGAAGTAGGTAGTTATACTGCTGGATTCACACACGAGAAAAAGTATGACACCATTTGTAGAGAAAACAAACAATTGTGCGGCAGTTAGGGAATTTAAAGTGAACGAAACAACGTTTGGGATCTGCACAGTTAAAGAAGTAATTTCTTTTAGAACTTCCAGAGGCCAATTATTTGTTTAAAGCTTTTTTTTTAATCTGTTTGCAGGTAGTCATCCCCTTCCTACCCCCCCCCCCGGGGTCGAGAATGTGAGCGGTGCAACTTTTATCTGTGGAACGAACGTGACTGACGCTTTAACCTCGTTCTTCTAGGAGATTTACAAACGGGGTCAAGGTCGCATCCGGATACATAAAGTCTTTAAAGACATCAGTGACAAATTTAGGTTTCCTATCAGTGAAAAAAAAAAAAAAAAAAGAAAGAAAAAAAAACACTGCTTTGGTTCAAACGCAATACCACCCCCCACCCCCCACCCCCGCGCGCTTTTTAACGAAGTACGGACTATCTGGTAAATTTTTCTTTTTCGGAGGAAATGGTTTTGTTCGGACTCTACGTGGGGCAGACTATATGCAGGAAAATACAGTATAAAATTGTATACTGTACTATCCATAACGATTGCATATACAAATTAAATAAAATAAGTTTTTTAATTAAAGAGAAACTTACATGAATTCTAAAGTACAGTAGCAACAAAACCTGAAGTGAATGGAACAGTAGCAGCAAATCCACTAATTGGAAACATTTTTTGAAGAAACAGTCTATAGTTGTTTGTTTTGTTTTATTGGTGTACTTCTGTTCCCTTAATTTTCTGTGAATAACAACACTCAGTGCAGTAAACACCTCGTCATCGCAGTGATCTGTTGCCTCGAAAAAACATTGGAGGTTTTCCGTACAATCAATGGCTGATGCATATGACGGTGGTTGAGTAGTTTCTTCTTCACTTTCTTCACTTTCCTGTGCAATTGTTGATGCCTTAATTTCCTCTATAATGTCATCTCCAGAAACGATGCCAGATATAGCGACAGCATCATCAGCGGTAACAAAAACATCAATTTCAGGGACATAATTAAAACGTGTAATGTTCTGTAGTTTTAACCACTCAGAAAGGGGGATATCATCCATTTCATCATCACTGTGACTTGTGTTATCCAACCCTGATTTTCTGAAGCAGTTCTGAATAAAAGATTCTGATACTCGTTCCCAAGCATCAGCCAGCATTCTAATTGCATCAAGAATGGAAATTTTCACTTCAACCTTTTTTCCTTCCTTTCTAACATCAGTAGGATTAATTCCAGTCTGTAGTGGCATTTAAGGCTTCGAATAACTCCTTGGTCCATTGGTTGTAGCAAGGCTGTGGAGTTTGGAGGCAAGAAGATAAGCTGAATGTTAGTCAGGTCTTGAACATGAAGATATGCTGGGCAGTTATCTATAACGAGAATAATTTTACGATTTTTTTTCCGGAGTTCTTTGTCCCACTTTCTAAGATAAGCTGTAAAAATGTCCGATGCCATCCATGCTTTCGTATTGGACCTGTAAGAAAGGGGGAGACATTTCACATTTTTAAAACATCTTGGTTTTGCAGATTTTCCAATCACTAGCAATTTCCTCTTGTCCTTGCTAGACATATTTAGTGCACACTAACGCAGTCAGGCGATTCTTTCAAAGTTTACCCCCTGTGCACTTCTCACCTTTGAACTTCATTGTTTGATTGGGAGTTACACTATAAAACATACCTGCTTCATCCGCATTATAAATGCCATCATCACTGTAGTTCTTCTGAAGATCTGGCCACACTGTTTTCAACCATGATGAAGTTTCTTTTGTATCCACTGATGATGCTTCCCCGCTAATTTTTCCAGAACAAATGTTGTGTCGCATTTTGAAGCGGTGAAGCCACCCATCAGAACACGAAAAATTTTCGTAACCAAGTTGAACTGCAAAATTTTCAGCTTGAATTTTCATTATTGGGCCATTTATTGGTAAGCCAGTGTTTCGTTGAACGGTGAACCATTTTAATAAGGCTTCATCTACGTCAGTTCTCTGGCATTTCTTCAGTCTTCTGCTAGACGTAACATTGCATTCAAAAGCCTGCAACAATGTTTCCTTATTTTTCAAAAGGGTTGAAACAGTGGAAGATGACAGTCCGTATTTTTTGCATATCACAAATTTTTTTCCGCCATTTTCCAACTCCCTAATGATGGAGACTTTACTGTTCACGGATAAAACTTTTATCTTAGACATTTTTTTAACTTCCTATATGATTCCTGTTTATACAATAACTAACATCGCACACAGCACAGAGTAAGAATATCATCATCGTCAACCATTATCAATCCACTGCTGGATGAAGGTCTCCCCAAGTTTCCTCCACAACGGTCTGTCTTGCGCCAGTCTCCTCCATGTCACTCCTGCAAACTTTTGAATTTCATCCACCCATCTCCCATGTGGTCTTCTTCTGGGTCTTTTCCTGTCCCTTGGAATTCAATCTAAAATTTCCGCTGTCCATCGATGGTCTGTCCTTCTGGCAGTATGACCAGCCCATTGCCATTTCAGGGATTTAACTCTGATCATGATGTCTTCCACTCTTGTCATTTTTCGAATCGAAGAGTTCCTCTTCTTATCTCTCCTGGTTACACCAAGCATGCACCTCTCCATGCTGCTTTGAGTTGTCTGCAGCCTTTGTATGTCTCTTTTAGTTAAGGTCCACGTCTCTGCACCATACGTAAGCACTGGAAGGGTGCATTGATCAAACAATTTTCTTTTAAGACATAATGGCATATTGCTCTTGAAAATTATGCTGTTTCTTCCAAAAGCTCTCCAGGCAAGTTTTGTACGCCGATTAATTTCTTCATCAATGTGACCCACACTTGATATCTGCTATCCAAGATAAACGTACGTGCCTGTTATCTCCAGCTTTTCTCCATCAATCGATAAATCTCCATTTCTTGAAAAAGCAGTGAACATCACTTTTGTCTTCTGAAAGTTCATTTTTAATCCCACTTCTTTACTCTTATCTGCAAGTTCTTTTTTTTTTTTTTTTTTTTGATTGGAGGATTAACGACCACCGTGAGCAACTCAATGGGCTATAAGCAGTCGCCCGTCCCTAATTTAGGGTCACTGGCTCCAGGGAAGGGAGAGAGCCAGTGCCGTAAGACAAACACAACATCCATGCCTGACCGGGATTCGAACCCGGACCCCGTTCGGACGAATCATCTGCAAGTTCCTGAACCATACTCTGTAGCTCTGATGGGGTAGTTGCAAAAATGACTATGTCATCAGCAAAACGAAGGTGGGTTAGATAATCTCCATTAATCTTTATCCCCTTGTTTTCCCAGCTCAGTGACTGAAAGACACCCTCCAATGTGGCATTAAAGAGCTTCGGAGATATGGTGTCACCTTTCTCACTCCCTTTCCAATTTTTATGTGTGTTGTATTATCAAACAGCCGGATCTTTGCACTTGCATTTTCATAGATGTTATTAATAATATTAATGTATGAATGTTCAATACCGCAGGATTTTAGAGCCATTGTAACTGCAGATGGTTTCACTGATTCAAAGGCTTTTTCAAAATCGATAAAAGCCATGCACAATGGAAGTTCATATTCCCTCGCTCTTAAGAATATACAGTACAAAAAACGCCAGATGTGAGAAGGTGACACGTGAGAAAAAATTCCACGAAGTTAACTCTTGTTTCTCTTAAGGCGCGACTTTCACATTCCCTCACACACCTTTGTTCTCTAAGCACAAAAGCTGCTGCGTGCAACCTTGTAGCCTTGGATCCTCCCCACCTCACGCATCCTCTTTCTACCCCATCCGAGGGGAAGAGGATTTGGTTTTCAATTTTAACTTTGGGACCCACTATTCTCCCACTCGCTCGCACTGGGGAGGGGGATTGGGCTAAGTGTTTGTGCATACCCTCCACATTCTTTTTTCTGTTACTGAGCTTTCACTAATAAAAAGAAAAGATATTACTCAGCGCCTTTCCCTTCCCTCTAGAACCCTGAGCATCAGATTTTCTCTTCCTCACGTTAAATGTGATTTCCTTAAATTCTGTTATTTTTTGTTCTTCTCCCTCGTTAAATCCGGGGTTTTCACTAAACTTTGTTCGCTAAAAATGATTACATTTACCTTGAATTAGCATTGTACCAAACAAAAGTTGTGTTTAGTTCGTTAAATCCGGAATGTCGCTAAATACGGGCTCAACTGTACTTCAAACCTGTTCTACCAAACTGGCAACATATTCCAAATATGGCCATCAGCAGTAGCTGTCAAAGAGTGACCTTGAAGTGAAATAATATTCTAATAATTTTATATCCACTTCTATGCAATTCATGTAAATCAATGCAACTACTGAGACAATTCCTTTTCTTTAACTGATTTGCACTCTTAATACCAGCCCTACTTTTTATTACAAATTCTCAATTAAAAAGGCTTTTTTTTACTTCTTTTTCAAACCCCCCCCCCCATTTCTTTCTCATTCTGCCTTTTTTTTTTTTTTTTTTCATGATAGTATGCACAACATAAAACCCTTGTGTTTCCAGTACTTTTTATTGTTATCAAAACACCTTGCTTAATTGAAAGCTAATGTTTTTCAGAATTTTATCTATTAATCGCAGGAATAAAGAACATGAAAATAAATGTAATTCGTCCTTGGACTAAATGTGATTTATGATGTGAATCATAAATCTCACTGAAAATAGAAACCTCCAACAAGTTGGAAGTGTCATTTTTAAATATTGAAAAACAAATATGTTACTTTATATTCTAGCAAAATCTGGAAAAATAAGTAACACCACTGCTCACTGCTAAATGATTTATTTGATATACCTAAGTATACACATTTGCAATATTCAAATATGGATAGTTAGATTATGCAAAAAGGCATTAAAGAGTTACATTTTTTTATACAATACAGTAAGTACAGCTCTTTGATACATTTATATACTCACATTAAAAATCTACACACCTAAAAAAAGCTACAGTATTTTGGAATATTCATTTTTTTTTTTTTTTTTATCAGTGCAACTTTTTTAGCCACATGATAATCAAAACCTTTGTTTTCACTCCTCAAACCTGTTTCATTTATCTCCTCAAAATTTACTTCCATTAAATTTCCATAACTCAAGGAATGAATGTACTAAAGAATGAGCTCATAAGTTTCTGTGATGTCCAGATTATCAGATAAAACAATCATTGTGTGATTCCATTTCTTTGTTCTAGTTCATCTGTTCGGTGTTATGGCTTATTTTTGTGAAACCATCCAAACAATCTTTGGTCAATACTTTTAATCTTAACAATAGGGTTTGATTTTAATATAAGCTCACTGTCACAAGATTTCTTCATTCAAATATTATCATTTCACCCCTTCTTGTTGCATGGTGTTTTCTTCGTTGTTGGCTCATAGAATGTTCCTTTGCTTCATGCTGTCCACGGCGATAAATTAGTTACGAGTTTTTTACTGCTGTTCATGTTTTTACTTCTGTTCACGATTTTACTTCTAATCATAACTTTTACTTCAGTACAAGATTTTACTTCAGTGCAAGATTTCACCTCATGCTATTCATCATACATGTAACCTTTCCAAATAAAATGAAGAAGACTAAACGCTACAACAATAGTCCGATGTGAATTATACAACAAAACTGAAACCAGGCAAGCGCATATTAATGACTTTAATTCCATTATTTGAAAACTTAAAGTTCTAATGCATTTTGTTATATATCACATGCTCCCGCGGGTAGTCAACTTCTTCTCGAATAACGTGTGAAACAGTATTACATCTGTCACAATTATTTTGTTGACAGATAATATAGAGTAAGATAAGCCACGTATTAATGGTTCAATTGGTTCGTTTAGCGAACTAACAGAACGTAAGTCGTAAAACAATAAACTTTCACATTTTGTCCAGAACAAAAACTCACAGCTGTCCAAAATATTACTTTATATTTCTTAAACACACCCAATTGCCTACAAACTTATAGTCACAAAATTCTTCATCCACTATGCAAATTTCAATTTCAGATACCCTTTCCCCTTTAAAAAAAGAATATGGAATTCACAAGAAACAGGGTGCTAACCATCATAACCCCCACTAGAAATTATATGCAGCTGAAGTCCTTTATGATCTCTCCAGACCTTCAAAATCTGAAAATCTGGAGATTTTTACAGCTCATAAAATCACAAGAGCATTATTTTTTTATCAACGTTTTCCAGACACGGGAACACTTTTCCAGATGTAGTATTATTGGTTCACTTTAAAAGCTCTGGAAAAAAAAAACCAGTGAAAATCATCCCCTCTCCCTCCTCCTACTGAAATTCGTTTTTAGGTACATCAATTTCGCAAGATAATGAAGACATAAAACGGCCCGTACGTTGTTGTTTTTTTACGAAAAAAATAGTAGCCAACTGTTTTCCGTTTCTTCTTTAGGTTGTGTGCAAAGACGACAAAAAGCATCGTACTAACATCACCTTTCGTTACAAGGCGAGAACAACTTCTCCCTTTTTAACTGTTTACCATCACTTAGAATGTGCATGGCTTTGCTGAGGCGAGGGGTCGAAAGAAAGAACTGCAAGAAAGCAGGGCAGTTCCCATCTGTCAATAAACTACTGACCCTCCTAGGCACTCTAGTGCTAGAACGGGTGAGCTCTTTATCTGTTGTTGTTTTGTATAGGAATCCCTTTTCTAGTTTTAAACAGGTTTAGCCAATCGTTCAAACAACTAAAATTCTCGACCTTCATTTCAACGCTTACTTCATTAGTTTTAGCTTTTATCATCAGTCCATTAACAGGAATGTCTCTGGCTCAATTATGACAAAACCATGTAAGCAATACTTCCTCCAACTCCTTATGTTCACCACTTCGTTACTTCATGGATTTTGTTGGTGCATTATTCTGCAAAGCCACCTCCTTGATCTTCTCTGTGTCTTTATAATTGTAAACAGCACTGATGATGCAAGATCAAATTTCCTTGCGATCTCGCGCTTTGACTTCAAACTTTTCTCACATTTAAACAAAACTTTTAACTTTGTTTTCACAGTCAAAACTTTCCTTTTTTTCTCCATTTACAGAAAGAAAACACACAATGTACACACCTTAAAAAAATGTTTTGACTTCCCACTACTGTGGAGACAAGTGGAAGAAAGCGGGGATAGCATCCCCGCTTTCTTCCACTGCTACCACTGGTTACTCATCAGCTGTACACGTTTATCTCTCCACCACTTTGTGGAATTTCAGGGATAGAATTTGTTGGAAATCTTTGAAAGAAGAACGATTGGGCACGAAAACCTATCATTATAGTGGCAGCTCCTTAGATTTACAATTTGTAATACACGAAAATTTTTCCTATCTTCAGCATTAACAAATTGACGGTGCATTTTGAATGTCTCGTAATCAGCCGTACTCGTAATATAGGGCTTCTATTGTAACTGCAATTCAGAAAAACTTGCCAACGTTCAAGATATCTGGGAAACACCTGTGAAAATGAACACAAGAACCAGTTCCACCATGTGAACTGTTTCATGTACGTTCACTTGACGTGACCAAGGTTAAAGCACAATTAATATTTGTAACTAAGTCTGAAGTATCTGTCATCATTTTATTAATTCACGAATGTTTACCTTATTATCCAATTTAACTTGCTGGGTTTATTCAAGGATTATGAAAAGGCAGAGTGTAGACTTTGGGGGGGGGGGGGCAAAGACACTATTTAGCTCAAATAGGCGCTAGTTGTTTTAATTTATTTGTTAACCTAAAACTGGAATTAAGTTGCCTGCAATAATATGCAGGTATAGAGTTCAGTTTCAAAGCTGTCAGGGTGGAAGTTTTTAAAACTTAAATGGTGAAAGAGAATGCGTAAACTTAACACAATGATAGACAGGGCAGTATTTTCCAAAACTGTGGGCAGAAGGGGTACACCACCAGGCCAAAAATGCCTGCAAAGAACTCAATTTGCATTACATGCAAAGAGAAGTTAAGTCCCAAATTCTTTCATTTCCAGGGTTCATACTCATTTTCAAAAATAAAATTTAAGCAGTTTTTAATTTCATACTGAGAATTTTTTAAGGAGATTACACAATGACCCTTTGAACTTCCTGAAGCATATTGGCACTATTTTTCAAGGAAAGATTCTTATCAGAGAGATCAACCATTTGAGTAATTTTTACACAGAACATTAATTTCTAATTAAAAATCTCTCTCACTTCAAGAATCTAATAATTACTCAGCTGCTTAAATTATGAATTACTTCAGGAAATAATGCAAATAACATTTTATTTTAAAGTCCTTTTAATGGTAATAAAATACTTCTGAGGGTAGATTTATCTCACAGAAAAGCATGCTGCATATTTTTTAGATCCACCTTCTTAGTAAATTTTTAGCATCTTTTTCTTTAATTGCTTTTCTTAAGGTACAGTAGAACCCACTTACAACAAGCCTGTATTTAGCGATATCCTGCACTTAACAAACAAAACAAAAACTTTTGTTTGACATAATGTTAATTCAAAGATAATTTGATCATTTTCAGCATAGAAGATTTTTGGATTTAATGAGGGAGAGAATAACAAAGATCAATTTTAAAAAGTGAAGTAACCAAATTTAATGAAAGTCCGTATTTAATGAAGCGGAGAAAATCTGCTGTGCATTGTCCTGGAATGAAAGTGGTGGCATAGAGGATGAAAGTGCAACAGCATAGTGTAATCTCATGCTAGTGGAAGAATGCTGATAGAAAAGCAATGAGAAGGGAGTACATCAAATACTCAACAAGTGAGATACACAAGAGAATCTGCCACCCACTGCGAGGGGTCTTTGCATTGGGTGTATCATGTCAGCAGAGTTGAAAACAGGCCACCTACAAGAGGATGGGTGGGGTTCATGCATGGGTGTTAAGTGGATTTTTGGGTTTGAAGTTTTCTCCCTTTGTCACTAAACATTGAAGGATAGTTCCATCAGAGGCATGCAACTTGTTGCTGACTATAAACAACATTTAAAGCAAAACTACATATGGTTCCAATTTCTGGACCTAAAGCATTATATAATTAAAGAAGTGATATTCTTCTGTCCTTGGCACTTCGAATAATAATACAACTTCCAGTGATTAGCAGTGAAATGAAACATAACATGTGATAACTGTCTTTTTTCTTGTAACAGGGAATTTTATTCCAAACTTGATTATTTTTAAATTCAGTTGCCCATACCAGGCAACTAAATTTTTTATTTACCTACCAAAGCCAATAATTTACATACCCCGGGCATCTCAGGCATGGTATTTTTCAAGCCCTGGTGTGGGAACACATATCTGAAAAATGGTTAAAATGGGCTTCTTCCAACACCTTAATTGTACAAAGTGGTAAAACAAATCCACTTACAGAGAGTTATTTGGTGGCCCTTGGAACATCTTGACATCAGAAGCAATCCCTGCCATTCATACCACAAAATGCGTGTGTACTTGTCCCTAGTAATTTCATCAAAAAGCCTCTTCCAATTCCACATCATACAGCAAAACACCTGCAAACTAAGTAAAACCAAAAAAGTGTGGCAAAATGACTTGCAGACTCCTGCTAAAAAACATGCTCACACTACAATCATACCAGAATTAACATGTAATAGTGACTACTGATGTGCTGCCATCTATTGGTTGATCTGTAATAACTATATTGCACAGAGTGGCTCAGGGTTGGAAGTATAGCCACAATGTGACCTCAATCCGGGAACTTGTGATCTCACGACACATTTCCTAATCCCTAGACTACTATTCAAGTCATAGATGAAGGAATGCCATCATCAATCATTTATAATCCACTGCTGGATGAAGGTCTACCAATATATAAGACTTCCAAAAAACCCACAAGTCTAAAAAAGGCAAGACACAGGTGAAACTTTTTGAATAGTTTTTCACTGTTTTAGTTGTTTTAAGTCTTTGAACTGCAAAGTGTTTTGAAACCCTTGATGCACTACCATCACGTTTGTTCCATTACATTGTGGAGTTCTATCAAATCCGCCTATTATTTTTTAAGTAACCCAAATTTTATTAATTATGATTCCTCAAAAATCATAATTAGCATTAAATTAAAGACATATTAATTAGAAAAAATGCAGTTATATGTTGTGTACCTAGTTGCACACTGTAGTTCAGAGTGTCCGCTTTGATCTCCGAAGCTTCTAGTACACATTAAATGCAAAAATTTACTTTGCATAGTTGAAAGACAAAATTAACATTTTAACATTTTAATAGTAAGGCAATGAATAAAAAATCATGCTACATTAATAAAACTTCATTCAGTGAAAATTAATAGCATTTCACACAATCATTTTACATAACTTAGTTTTGTTTTAAAAAATTGTATATTTTCATTTGTGTTTCAGATTTCAATATTTTCATTGCAATATTCACAAATTTCAGTTTTCTGCTTTATGGTAAGGACCCTTCTGTTTGACATACCCCCCCCCCAAGAACAACAACAAAAAAAGCAAAAACTTTTGATATTGAAAAAGTATTTCGCACGTTGTTGCTCCGTGAGGCACGTGCTCCCAGCTTGAGAGAGGTCTAAATTATGTTATTGGGTTTTTGGTTAGTTAAAATTTTTTTTTACATATAAAACAATTTATATAAATATTATCAGTTCAACATTCACTCATTCGCACAATCAAACGTTTAAAATTTACTATTAATTAAGGATTCTATTATTAGAAAAAGTTATACTCATCGGGTCGGGAGATGTCTCACAAAAGGCTCTTTGTCACGCTATTACGGCGAGCACTTTCGGTGATCGCTGAGCACCATCGTCGGGCCATCTACTACCTACACGAGGGTTTCTCGCGTGTGTGTAGCTGCCGGAGTTGCATGTCGGGGAAATGAATGGAAAGTTGCAGCCTGTATGTGTTAGGTGAAAGTTTCTCATGTGTTGCCATCTATTGGATGAGTTGGTAGTTATGTCAGTCGTAAGTACAATTCTTTTTCATTTTTAGTATAGAGATTTTTGAACTATTATTATTTATTTACAGAAACGGGTGTATTATTTTTAGTCTTTTATTAAATGGTGTGATTTTTTGTAATGTTCTTTTTTTAAAAAAAGAACATTTTTTACTTCAATGCATTTTTCCTGCCTGGCTGAAATGGGCCTCACAGTGGCATGCTTTCAAAAGGAGCAGCAGACTTCTGACCCAGGTAACATTTGCCATTTTTTCTGCCAAAAGGTTCGCCACAATTGAATCAATGTCCGAAAAAACAGGATGGCAATTCACTCACAGCTTGCAAATGGCAGTACATCAAGTACATTTTTGTGCTGGAAAAAGCAGGTTGCTACAGTAATATATATTGGTGGTTGGCAGTATACCAAGGGATGTTTTGCATAAAGCCTGTTTGTTCAGACCCAAGGGGTGGGATTAAATCTATGGCTGACTGCATTATTTTTAGTCAAGAGGTATCCCAAAGAATAAAATGTCAACAAAAAATAAGCTCTTCACCAGAACTTTTTATGAAATTTGCCATTAAAAATAATGGTGTTTTTTTTTTTTTGTTTTTTTTTTTGAGATAGAGTGTGCGTGTGTTTCAAATTAGAGATCACTGAGAACAGCTACTCTCTGACACACAGATATTTTTTGTAACATCTTCAAAAAATAAAAAATAAAAAAAATATTGCCTTTTCAAGATCTTATGAATTTTCAACTAAGACAACTGTTATATGACAGTTGTGTCTTTGCAATGTAAGTCCAATAACTTACAGGGTTCACAGTTTTCTTACTGGTGTCAAATGCCTTAAAGCAAGTGCATGGGAGACTGACCAGTAACCATGTTACTTCCATGCAATAATTATAACCATTGCATACCGTGATTCACAAAATAATAACATTAAAGGTCAAAACAATCAAAATAAAGGAACTTCTTGAAATACCTTATAACTCCATCAAACATTCCTGCTCTAAATCCCAAGCCTTGACCCATGTCACCTAAAACAGTATCGCCAAAAGTAATGTCCCCTTCACTTTTCTTCTCTGTGGCAACATCTTTAAAAAGGGGAGGGGGAATAAATAAAAAGAACACAATTTGAAAAATCAACATTTAGGAATCACAATACGGAGTTTAGTTCATAGAATAAACAAGTGAACAATGATTTCTCAATGGTGATACATAAATTATTCTTTTGTGATACATATAACACTACTTCTTAACTACAATATTACACATGACACTATGAATAAATACACTGTTATGTTTAGCAAAATTTTGTTTTCATTTTATTTTCCACAAAAGGAATGTTCAAAGCACCAAAAACTGAAAGGACTGGCTCTTGCAAGACTTCACACAATTATTTATATTATTTTCCCATATGCATACTTTCAATCTATCTATTTGTAATGCTGGTGATGAAGTCATTAGATGTAAAAAAAATTCCAGTTGAATTTTTCACTTAAACAGCAACATAATTTTAATGAAAGAAAGATATGAGGCTAGAAAAGATTTTAACAAAAGTTAAACAAACAATTCATTGCTAATCAAAGATTTAAACAGGAATTTCCTGACAACTGAGATCACTTCTCATTTTCAGCATGAAAATACACTTTTTCTTCTGAAAATTTCCCTGGAACCAAGAAACATCAATTTACCATTTACCCTGAGTCACACATCATTTTTTTGAATCATCATTGTTTTCAAACAGTTATCACAGTCATGCACTCAAATTAGAATTTCTTTCAAAATTGGGGGATTTCAACTGTGCACTGTACCAATATCAAAAGGATACAGTTTTTGGTACGAAATGCCATTATTTGCAATTCAGCATATGCAGGGATGGAAACCAAACGTAAGACTAAAATTACTGACCATTTTGATTACAAAAACTGACTTTACTGATTTGGACATAAAAAAAAAAAAAAAAAAAAAACTAAATACTGACTCAAATTTCTCGTTAGGAAAGAAGGGTCAAAAGCATTTTTTTTTTTAATCTGGCCTCCACCATCCCCATCCATAGCCAGCCAACTCACACTTATTTATTGTTTTAATTGTAATCAACATATAAAACTATTACAAAATTACATATAATAATAATAATAATAATAATAAATAATCAGGAAAATCATTGCACTTTATTATAATAATACTGACATGCTCCTATTCAGCACAAATATACCTAAAACTAGAAAAAGCTTTAAAGTGCAGCTGTACAGTACCATTTTCAGAATAATACAAACAAAATGTTTGCAACTTTGAATTTTTAAATGTAATGTGGAAAATCATCTAGCTTTCTTTACAAAATTAGGTCATTAAGTCTCACTTTGTTTTTGCTTCTTTGAAAAAAATATCATTATAACACCGCGTTTTCGCTTATCAACTGCTTTCTGTACCTTTTCTATGTCTTTAATTTTCTTCACTTCTTGTTCCCTAACTTTCGTAGCACTCTCCAACATTGCTTGGGCCACATTAATTTCCACCAAGTCCGTTTTATTTATTGTTTCTTTTAAGCACTTGTTTGCATCATCCACTAATCTGTCAACAGTCAATCTTTTCTCCTTTTCTTCTTTCATTTTCTTCAGTGCCTGTTCACCGTGTTCAATATTTACTTTTTTCTTTTTCAAACTTACTCTTCATACTTGCTTGCAACAATTTTTCTTTTCCCTGTTCTTCTTGTTTCCTCAGCCACTCTCCTCTCATCTTCACAGTACTGCTTGTATCTGACATGAGCTGTGCGTGCCAATTGAAGAAGTTCCTGAGTGATAATTACAAAGTGAGCCTTCCCCTCAAACACATTCACCATAGCATCTCTTACAGTCAAATGAGCATCCAATGTTCTTTCACGCATATTTGTGGTGTCTTCATTTAAGATGTTCCCCGACAATGAGAATCCCCTTTCTACATCCGCATTGCCATGCGAAAGTGCAAGTGCAGCCTTCACAATTTTCGTAACAGTAGGGTATTTCTTTACTCCAGAGGTATATGTCTTCTCAAAAAACTGACTCCAGTAAACGTCCACTGGGTTCTTGTCACTACCTGATTTTTCTTCTTCTAACGTCAATAGTTTCCATTCATCAATTAGTGCATGTTCACTGTACTCAATTCGAAGAACTGCAGCTAATTTCACTATGTTTTTGTATGATCCTTCTTTTACCCTCTTTGCAGGATGCAAATATCGAAGATACAACAACACAGGTTTATCAAAAAAAGACTTTTCCAAAATATGTGTACAAGCAGACACATAGTGCTTTCTAGCTTTCATGGAAATATAGCATCTTTCTTGTGCGCTTAGCTTCTTGAGATATTCACTTTCTCTAGTGTCGAACACTATGTTTTTCAATGGCAAGTAATACTTATCACAAAATGCTTCCAGACTCAATGGAGCAGCACTAACACAAAATCGATTCATGAATGTTCTGACGAGGTTTGTGAGCTCATTATAGATTAGATGCATTAAAGGATCTCCCTTCTGAACGAAACCAGTGAATCTTGAACATGCATGAGCACTTGCACAAGCAAACATAATTTCTGTTTTGGTAGTTTTGTCTTTTAATAGTTTAACAATATTCTTGTATTTCAAAGAACTCATCAACTTGCTTTTGTGCTGGGGTATGAACTGAAGAAAGTATTTTTCAACAGCTGACCATTGTTCTAAAAGTCTCTCTCCAGCTGGTTCTAATGTCAGCCATCTAGAGGAAACATGTTTCATAAACCGATGACCCGGAAGTTTCATATCTGATTGTATTTTTTCAAAATCTTCCCAACGAGATGTTTGGCCATCAAAAAAATTATAGAGAAACAAGATCATGTCCGAAGCATTTTCACCAAAGTCTTGTAATCCTTTTTAGAATACATTATGGATGATGTGTATGTTACAAGTGCCAACATCAATCAACTGTTTTCTTCCTAACAGGATCAGAGAATCATTCATAAGAGGATTCACAGTTTTGTTAACATTGGGTCCATCACAACCTAGCATCAATAGCTTTGAACGAGAAAGCTGGGCATTATCCAAGGCTTCATTTAACTTGGAGTAAATATCACTAGCAGTGGCTTTACCAATGAAGAAAGTCTGTAGATGTCGTGTCATAATCATTTGTTTGGAATCAGACCAGTATTTAACTACAGTTTGAAGCTCTTTCTTTGAAGCTGCATTCACAGTTTCATCAAAACAAAGAGAGAAATGTGCTCCTCCAATATCATCCACCAACTGCTTTTTAAAATATGGAGCTAAAGCATCACATACTAAATATCTTGCCTTTGTCCTTGAAAGGGTGAACTCAGAAGGAACACTTCCAGGAAACATTGCCTCAAAGGTTTTTTGACATCTTCACAAGCTGGCTGAACAGCAAAGTTCCCTCCAATCATTTTCAAACACCAGATTAACTCTGCCCTTGAAGCAGCTTGTCTAGCAGAATAAAGCTGAATTGATGGTGTAGCTCCGGGAGATGAAATTACACCATCACTGCTACATCCAGGACGGGCTGAAGACAATTGTAGTTGTGAAGAACTCAGTTTCACTTTACATAGTTCTCAGTGCTTCCGAGTAGAAGCATGCTGCTCTATAGCACTAAAGCCCCAAGAAACTGAAAATGTTTGTGTGCACAACATACAAAAAACTTCACTGTCACGTTTTTTCTGTCCCCATTTAGAAACCATGAAACCATTGCTGTCCTTTTTTGGAACCATTCTGATTTTACAGTACATTTTCCCATACTTTGGTCTAAGTAATCCAGTTAATCAAAAAAGTATGATTTTATAAAGACAGCTGCATTACCTGAAACAACAAATAAAAAAAAAAAAATTAGGATTACTATTCATTACAGTATGAAGTGAAGAACAAACACATATGCACACACAACTATTCCTATATATATATATATATATATATATATAGAGAGAGAGAGAGAGAGAGAGAGAGAGAGAGAGAGAGAGATTTTTAAGCAGGGTGTCTATTAAATTCCTACAGTAAAATTTACTGAGTATTCCCAGGTTAAGATTTTCGTGCCGGTATAGGACCCCAACACCCGCCCTACACAGATGTGAACTACCAGGACACTACAATGTCCAAATTTCACCTCCGTATTATTATTTTCAGAGAAATTACAAAAAAAAACTTCACAATTAACCAGATAATTATGTAGTTATGGTGGACACAAACTACAGACAGACAGACATACAAACAGATACACAGACAGACTGACACACAGAAACCACTTCGAAAATAGTGAAATTGTATTCGGGGACCCCAAAACATGTATTTCCGTTGAAATCTCAAATTCGAATTTTTGCACGATTACAATACTTCCTCATACTAATGTATGAGAAAGTAATAAGAAAAATTATAGGAAATACAGTACAAAGGCTCAAAATATAGGAAATATAAGATGGGTAGGAGCATTGTTTGCGTATATGCGTGCATACAACTCTTCCCCAAACCAAAATAATACATCTGGCGAGGAAAGTTAACCGAAATTTACTTTTTTGCACTTAGATAACATTCCCAATATAGAGATCAAAAATCACTCTCTAGTGCACAAGGTTGTTAACAAAGTTATAACTCAGAGCCTTCTCAACAGCATTTTCTAATTTTTCTATCCATCTTCCACATAAAACATTACTTTACCGACCACAAACAACTTTTTTTCATATCACGTAAATCTTTTTTAAAAAAGCCATGGTATAAAACTGACTTTACAGACCAAAATTGAAAAATACAGACTAAAACTGACCAACCTGAAAAAATACTGACTTTTACTGATTTTACTGACCATTTTCAATCCCTGCATATGTCAAACAGACATTTCCCAATTTTTGTCTTCACCTATGTTACTATCACACCATAAAGGACAACAATTTGCAACTGAAGCACAAGATCCAAACAGCCATTCAGATTTCACTAGTTCAGGCATCTCTGCCTCCTCAGAGCATCAATAAAGATATATTTTCTCATAATTCCTTAAAAGGACATTTTATTATATTTCTGGAATGACATAGGTATAAGAAGACACAATTTTCAGTTTTCTGTGGAGTCTGACACATGGTGACAAATGAATAACAGCACTTCTAAGCCAAAAAATAACTCATCCTAGAATTCCTACACCTTGGGCGGAATACATTCAAACCCATCTAGACTGATTTTCCAACAACAATTATCAGTCAATGTAAACAGGTATTTTGTATATTTTTTTCAACATAGAGTCAAGCATGCGCAGCAGCTGAAAGCCATGGACCAAGCAAAATGTTTGACTCTCAGTGACAAGTTTCTTAAACATTTTCAGTGGAACAGGAGCTTTAAGACATGACTTTTTTTTTTTTTTTACAGATGAGGTAGGATTTCACATGAGTAAACATATCAAGCATATACACAGTATATGAGTTCTAAAGAGGTGTGCTAGAAACCACTGCATTTACAGAAAACCTGCATTTGTGCACATTGGTATGATGATACATTTCTCCCTGGTCTCATTTTTTCAGAATTTAAACTCTCATTATGGAGTGTTTCTACAATAAATCTGCGAAATTTGTGAAGCAGTTGAATTCAACTGCTCAACAAATTTCTAATAGAAGGGGACTACAACACACACTGCTGTGGTCTCTATATTATATGGGTAAACCAATGTCTTAGGATATGGTGATTTCCACGAGACAGTCTATTATAGTAACCAGATTTCACATAACTAATTTCTGTAGCAAGTGGCATAACTTATAACTGCACACAAATACATACATACATATCACTTAGCTGTTCTCTGAGATTCAGAGGTTAGATCCATTAAGAAACACAAACTACCGGATAAATTTTTAATTGATTTACTTACTGTTGCCCTATCAAACTTCTACATTTACATCTTGATACACAACTCGAGCTTCACTGACATCCATCATACGACGTACACAACACAACACCTTCTTCTATACTGCATACTCATAATCTTTTTCTCATGCAGACAATCCTGAATCTGATCCTCCCATGACTTCCTTGCCCTTCCTTTGCATTTCTTTCCTGCCACTTGGGCTAAACAATTTTTTCTTAGTAAGCATCTCATCACTCATTCTTTCAACATGGCCAAACCACCGAAGCATATTTTTTAGTCTCCACCATGCTAACAACATTTTGCTTCACATTACACAACTGCAACACATCTTCATTCCTCACACAATCAGAACGAGTCTTGCCACAAATCCTCCATAAGTAATGCATTTCTCCAGCACACAAACAACTCCTATGTTTCTTCTGTAGTACTCAGATTTCACTGCCATACATCAAAATAGGAACTATTACACTTTCATACACAGCCATGCAGGACTCTCTTGAGAACCTCCCAAAGCAGCCATCACTTTCAGTAAAGAATTCACTTGCCTACTAATTTCACCATCCAATTTGTTCTCTGTCAAACATGCTTCCTAAATAGACAAACTCATTCACCTGGTCAATCACTGTGTCATTTAGACTTATAATACATTCAGTACTACCAGTTCCTGAATATATGTAAAATATATCAAATCATTTACTCTTCAATGTATAAAAGCACCTTTAACATAATGCCACAATGTTCTACACAGTCATTTTTTTTTAATCTTGACTCTGTTATAAAAAAATGACACATGTCTCTGTTTCTTTCAATTCATTACTTTCTGAATAATGCATAGTTATATGCAAACAACTGTAATACATAACACCTTATTTTCATTGGTATAAAAATTTTATTCACTGAACTGATATTTCTTTCATATTCTCTTGTTAATATACATGTATAGGGACTATAGTATAGCTATGGCTGTGAAAAGGGGGCTTCGGTCACCTGGAATAGCTGCTTTCCTGTCATCCAGTTTTTATAAACTTAAACTACAAAGATGATTTTCAAATGTTTTACTTATTTATTATTTACTGAAAAAAATACCAAAAATCTGTTTTATTTTAAATACCTGATTCTAAGCTGCAGTAAAAAAATTCATGGCTATTTCTTTAACCAGCTTCAGTTTCCACGAAAATTTTTGTAAAATATTTTTCCTGAGGTTAGATGTTCTTCTAGCCGTGAGCCCTCCCCCCTCCGATATGGGAGATGTAGGGGTTATCAGTATGCCCCTGTGAAAATCAACAAATGGCACACAAAAAGTTTCTCATAGCAGAAGGAAGACATCAGAGACAAAGATATTTTTAAATCAAACACCTGAAAGAAAGGGAAGTATAGAAGGAAAGTGATATAACTCAGCACCTTCTAGTGGAAGAATTTTGCATAATGGAAAATTTGAAAATAGGTGAAAAGTATTCTTCATGGCAAAAGCTATGCAAAGGAAGAAAAAAACTTTACAAATACATCTCCCAGAAGCACAGATAGAGAGAAAAAAGGTTTGGGAGTTTTTACCTTTATGCCCCCTAGCAGGAAAGCTGTGCATTATTTAAACAGGGTAACATTCCCCATCTTTATTGTAGCAACCGGCATGCAGTAAAAAAAGAAATTTTTCAATAGAGTTTTCAGACACAGAGATACAGCTGAAAACAGAAGTACAGAAACACAACTTGTGACAGAACTGTGAACTACAAAACTCAAATACAAACCTAAAGTGTTCCACAAGGTAAATGCTATCCAGTGTTGATTTTTTTTAAATCAGACATTTAGAGGTACATATTCAAGAGCAATATGCCATTATGTCTTAAAAGAAAAGTGTTTGATCAATGCATCCTTCCAGTGCTTACGTATGGTGCAGAGACGTGGACCTTAACTAAAAGAGACATACAAAGGCTGCAGACAACTCAAAGCAGCATGGAGAGGTGCATGCTTGGTGAAACCAGGAGAGATAAGAAGAGGAACTCGTGGATCCGAAAAATGACAAGAGTGGAAGACATCATGATCAGAGTTAAATCCCTGAAATGGCAATGGGCTGGACATATTGCCAGAAGGACAGACCATCGATGGACAGCTGAAATTTTAGATTGGATTCCAAGGGACAGGAAAAGACCCAGAAGAAGACCACATGGAAGATGGGTGGATGAAATTAGAAAGTATGCGGGAGTGACATGGAGGAGACTGGCACAAGACAGACCATTGTGGAGGAAACTTGGGAAGACCTTCGTCCAGCAGTGGATTGATAATGGTTGACAATGATGATGATGATGATATTGAGAAAAACAGATTAAACATTTGTGCCACCTCTCCAAGTGGCAAAATTGTGCATTATTTTGGGAAGAAAATACACACAAGGAGTTTTCATAGCTAACAGTATCTGACAAGAAAAATAATTTTTTCAGTCGCGCAGATATTGCTGTAAACATAAACACGAACTTATGCCCTCTAGTGGCACCCTTGTGTGTTAAGAAAATATTGACATTATATGAGAAACATTTCGCACCAGAAATGCTCTCCAACAAAAAAAGAAATTTTCAAATCAGACTGTTAGAAGCAGAGATAGACAAGATAAAAATAAGATATACATCTATGCCCCTGGTGGGAAAACTGTGCTATATTTTAAGCAGGAGGTATTTTCAAAAGTTTTCCGTGGTGAGTGGTATTAGTCCGCGAAATAATTTTCTCAATCAAATTTCAGAAACTTGGGTTTTGCTTGAAATACATCAGAAGCAAAAATAAACACTTATGCCCCCTGGTGGCGAAAACCATTCTTTGCCAAAAATTACAAATTATATGCAAAACATTTCTCATTAGGACCTATATCCGACGCAGGAAGAATTTTTCAAGTCAGACTTTTAGAAGCAGAGATATCGGGTAAAACACAATTTACCCCCACTCCCACCCCAAGTGGAAAATCTATGCATTACTTGAAAAACAGACTGGGACCAAAATAGTTTTCCATATAAATGGCATTGAAAACAAAAATATTATTTTTCAATCTGATATTTAGAAGCAAATACAAGGGCTGAGTCGAAAGTTTTGCAATATTTGGATCACTTTATGTCTTCAAACGTACCTTTACGAAGAAAGCTGACAAGCATTTAAAGTATAGGCCATCGTGTTACACCTTCTTTGGCCATCTGCCTGCCAGTTCTTGGCCTTCGAGGCGAAGAACTCCTTCATCTCAGCTGCCAACTCCTCCTGGTTGTTGAAGCACCACCTGTGAAGGAAGTGGCGCATGGACCAGAACAGGTAATAATCTGACGGGGCAAGGTCTGGACTATATGCTGGGTGTGGCATCAGTTCAATGCCCTCAAGTTTCTGGAGTTTTGCCTGGGTTGTTTGCGTGGTACGAGGCCGAGCATTGTCCTGCTGTAGGAGAGTGTGCTTTCTGTTCACCAGTGATGGGTACTTCTCCTCCAAAATGGTGCACATCTGCTCCAGCTGTTCAGAGTAGAGGTTGGTGTTGATGGTCCAACCGTCTGGAATTAATCTGCAATGGATTATCCCCTCGAAATTCCACCAGACGGAGAGCATCACCTTGTGCTCGAAGTGCCCACGTTTGGCAACAGGTTCAGGAAGCTGGCTCGGGTTCAACCACTGCCATTGTGTAGACTTACTTTTCGTCGCAAGTAACAATTCTCTTGATAAAATGTACATCATGCAGGTTTTCTAGGAGTTTTGTGCACACTTCCACTCAGCAATTTGCTTCAGCTGGCTTCAGTTCATGAGAGACAAGGGCAGCTCCTGTAAACCTTGCTGAGGTCCGAACGTGACGAACCATGGTGGTCTATGATATGCCCAGCTCACCTGATAATCTCCAAGTGCTGGTTGTCAGATCTCTACAGCCTGGCGCACAGCCTCCGAATCCACGGTTCATGACATACCTGACCTTGGCAGATCGTTAAGGTTTCTCTCACCTGAGCAAAATTTCTTGAACCATTTGGTTGCGATGCTGTGGTCCACAGTACCTTTCCCTTTTGCACAACAAATGTTTTGTGTTGCTTGAGCAGTGTTATGGTCGTATTCAAACTCGTAAAGCAAAAGCTCCCTAATTAGCCGATTGTAGTTGTTCAACTTTTAGGCGTCCCAACCACAGACAGAACGATGACATGCAATGCTGTTCACAGCAACAACTACCACTTTATATCCTTTTGACTGACTGCAGTGCGCGATTTTAACTAGTTTTCACGTGACATACTTGCCGCAGCACATGAGTTTATGCAAATATTGCAAATCTTTCGACTTGCTCTCTGTATATGAATTAAATGTATTTTGAATTCGATAGGATCTGCATTTATGCCCTTTAGCGCCAAAGTTGTGTATCGGAAGAGTGGGATGTAAGGATTATCATTCTCACATTTCAAGCTTTCCAATGCAAGAAGAATTTTTCAAATCGAACTAATAGTTGCAGAGATATGGTGTCCACAAACGGCCGGCTGGACACCATATCTCATTCATTCGTACTAGGTCGTGTACCCAAATCATCTAAAGAGAAAGAGATTCGATATATTTTCTTAAAATCTCATAAGCAGACCTGTCAACCTCTCAGAACCAAAAAAATGTAACACTCAAATAGAAAAATCGTAACATGACACGTGCTAATAACTTTTCAAGCCTATTTCAGCTTTATAACTTCTCGATGGTGTAGCTATATAAATTCTTGATGGTTGCAGGTGTAAGGGGAGGGAGGTTGCTTTGAATAAACAGACACTCGTCCACATTCCAATGCTGACCAATCAACAGCTTTAAGCATAATGAAGAGTCGAAAATACCAATAATTCTCAAACGTTATACGAAACAAGTCGGTATTCATCCATTAGTTGCTGATTGCACTTGACTTGACTTGACTTTATTTTCATTTGGAAACTACAGGCAGGGGCATTTGTTAAGCAAAATTAGAAACTTCTCAGAGAAAGAAAATCTTTCAAAGGGGGAAAAAACAGATTTACACGTAAATCTTTCCCTACTTCTGTTTGAAAGGGAGAAAATGGAGAAAACATGACTTAAAAAAAAAAAATCATATTTTTGGCAGCAAAATCATATCGTACTGCAGCGTGATTTATCATACTAAATATGATAAAATCATAACAGTTGGCAGGTCTGCATAAGATGAGAGATTCCCTCCTAAAAACTTTATTTCGGTGGGAGTTTAAATTCTTTGGCAGGAATCCCACCCTGAATTTTAGGCCCTGCAGTTCTTTACAAAATTTTCATGAAGATACTGCCACATCACTTGAAGAAAACACTGTACTTGGCTCAAACAAAAGAACATGCTAGTAATGTTATTTTTAATACACCACAATGTGAATACTCAAGAAACACATATAGCATATTAAATCCATTTATTTTTATGGCGTAATGAGCACAAAGATTCGCCAAGCTTTCGCTCTCCACTGAAAGGCTTTTTCAAGGCAATGGTAGACATAAAAATGCAGGGAATTGGAACACATAAGGAAAAAAAGATGATTTTTGAAAATAATGTGGGTGACATCACAAGCATATTACATGAAATTTTAGCACGTAATTACATGGTGAGCTGCGACATGTTCTCGTCTTTTAATAATGCATGCCAAACCACTGGTAGTTCAGTAGAGATCATATCATTGCATGCTACTTTGCTGGGGAGGATTTCAACAGTTTCCCTGATGGCAGTCTCCTTAAAGTTTGTGTAAGGCCCCTTACACAAACTTTAATTACGTGCTAAAAATTCATGTAATATGCTCATGATGTCACCCACGTTATTTTCAAAAATCAACTTTGTTCCTTACATGTTTCAATTCCCTGCATTTTTATGTCTACCATTGCCTTGAAAAAGCCTCCCAGCGGATTGCGAAAGCTTGGTGAATCTTTATGCTTGTTACACCATAAAAATAAACATATTTAATACGCTATATACGTTTCTTGAGTATAGAACGTGCTGGATTCAGGAGCACCTACTGCACTATTAATTCATCCATGTACTCACGGAACTAATTAAAAGAACAAATGAATATGAAATCCTACTATGTATGGTTTTTATTGAATATGAAATCCCACTATGCATGGCTTTTATTGATTATAAAAACGTTTTGATTCTGTGAAACCATCAGCAGTTTTGATGTCTTTGAAATCCTGCAGTACTGAAGATGCATACATCTCATCATTAATGCAGACCTGCCAACTTTTAAGAACTGAAATCCGTAAAAAAAATGTTAGTGAATGTTTAATCGACATGCTAGACTGACATGTAACAAATATACCGATTAGAATCCTGATTATTATGAAAATGGTTTGTCAACTTTAATTGATTTCTTATGCTACAAGTAGGATATTTGGCATTTAATTGCTGTAAGCAATTAAAATGCAATCGCTACATAATTATTGCATAAGTACATTACCGTTAGGCTACATACACTAACATTTCATTTGTAACTGCAAAATTATTGCAATCTATTGCAGTAACTTTTCACTTTAACTTAACTGAGGTTTAGACCTTAAATTTTTGTGCCAATTTTCACCTCTCTCTCTCTCTCTCTCTGGCTCTCTCTTTACCAGCAGTTGTAGCCAATAATCGTAATCTTAGAGCGCTTTTACAGGGTCTTTCCCCTTGGGCTGTAAGCAGACAGGGAAGGAGAGACGCAAAAGTGGCAGAAAATGTGACCAGGTTAATGAGAATACATTCGTGCCATGGTGCTTGAAGACACTTATTGTTTTTAAATTACACTAACCTGGGAGAAAACAAACAAACAAATAGAATTCTAAAATATGCCATCCATAAAATAACCGTAATAGACATACAATTTCCGTAAACTTTGCGGATAAACCGTAAAACTTGGCAGGTATGTCAATGACATTAATGAAAATGCAAGTGCAAAGGTTTGACTGTGCAACGGTACAGAACTTATAACACTGGAAATGGAGTGCAAGAAAGGTGACAGAATATCTTCCAAACTCTTTAATGCCATATTAGAGAATGTTCTTCTATCACTGAATTGTGAAGGCAGGGCAATAAAGATCAATGGAGATTATTTACCTCACCTGTGCTCTGCTGATGACATAGTCATTTTTGGAAGTATCCCCTCAGAACTAAAGTGCATGATCTAGGAACTTGCTGACTAGAGCAAAGAAATGGGTTTTGCAAATAAACTTTCAGAAGAAAAATTGATGTACAATTTGCTTCTACAAAAACTTAAAAATTTGGAAGTTGATGGGGCAAATATGGATGTAACCAATGGCAACATTTACCTCAGACAACAGATACCAAGCGAAGCCACATAGAAGAAATACCAGGGAAGTCAAAAGTTTGTCCCACCATTTGTGGCTACAAAAGTTGCCATACATGCTCATCTCATTCTCCAAAGTATGGATCACTGTTTTCTGTAGTCCTTTGCCAACATTCCACCAGAGCAACGATCTGACAGCGGTACCACTTATAATTTTCCAGGAAAGAAATTCTCTAATGCCAGATCCTGCATCCACCATGAAAGCAAAGTGCCTTCCTTACAGGAAATGGGCCAAGCAAAACAGATGGTAGTTGTATTGGGCAAAGTCTGGAGTGTTTGGAAGATGGGGTAAGATCTCAACCTCCTCCAATTCTTGAATTTTTCAACAGACCACTCTGCAGATATAACTTGGGGTATTTATTATCCACTTGCAGACGTGCTCACTTCCTAATAATGAATGCTAGGCAGGTTTCGCACAAAGCATCATGGATGTGCGGAAGTTGTACATCATAGAGGTTCCCTTCCACAGCCTGACCATCTGAGATGAGTTCCCAGTGCACAAGACATTCACAAACTCACAATTTCACCAAATGCACAGCATGACTTTTTCTTCAAACTGCCCTTTTTGTGCCACTGGCAGTGCTCTCTGGTGTGTCCTCAGTCACTGGTTCCCAGTGGTATGATATGATAGGATGAATCCACTATTTGTCCCCTTTGATGATGACAATGCCAAAACCTATTGTTCTGTAGATTTAACAACAATCTGCAACATAGAGTGACATGTTCTGCTTGCTAAGGTGTCAATGCATGAGGATTCATTTGATGGCACCTGGAGGAGAAACCAAGAAGAAAATGAGAAACCTGCAGTTTCAACCAGGGGGTCACTATTGGTAGTTAACATCTGCACATTAACTTGCTTTCAAGACTTATGTCCCCAGCACTGAAATGCCAGAACCATTTTCATGCAGTTCTCTGCAGTGCACTATTTCCTAACTTTCAACTCCACAAATTTCGCTCGCTGCTACTGCCACATTTAACCCTTTTTCCCCAATAATGGAGTAGGAGCACCCAAACAGCACTTTTATTTGACATCCATCCTCTGCTCACCTGATAATGCAATGTGGCTCTGTGCAAAAGGAATGTCATTACCCCCATGTGTTCCATGTCATCTCAATCCCTGGTTGACATTGGAGCACGTTTCACACAGGAATGGAGGCCCAAAATTACATGTAGCTCAGAACGAGATGAATTTTTAACTCATCTCGGTAAACAGATGTATAAAACGTGGTTGGAGAGCATTTGGAAGAAACAGAATGATTTTCAATAGCAATTTACCATTATGTTTTAAAAAGGTGTTTAATCAATGCAGCCTTTCCAGTTCTTACTTAAAAAGCATATAAATGAGATATGAACTTTAACTAAAACAAGACATACAGATGATGCAGAGGACTCAAGAAAACATGGAGAGATACATGCTTGGTGTAATCAGGAAAGATAGGAAGAGGAACATAAGGATTAGCAAAATGACAAGAGTTGACATCATTTTTAAACTGAAGACCCTCAAATGACAATTGGGTGGTTGAAGAACTGACCACTGTTAAGCAACTGAAATATTAGATTGGATACCAAGAAGTAGGAAATGACTAAGAAGACAATGCTGGAGATGGGTGGATGGAATTTGAAAGCATGTTGGAGTGACTTTAAAGAGACAGGTTCAAGACAAAGTTGTGGAAGATACTTTAAGAGACTATTCAGTAGTGGATTTATAATAGTTGATGATGATATGTACAAGTACATACATATGTATCCTAATTATTATTTTTTTCTTCTCTTTCTCTCTTTTTTTTTTTTTTTTCTAATTATTATTATTGTTTTAGCTCTTGGAGAAGTTGGAATCCCCCTAGCAATTATTAGGTTCTGCCACCCATGCATGTGTGCCATGAAATGCAAAACCAATTTTTCACTTAAACCAAAAATACACAACATACCCTTCTTTAATGGCATCAAGGTTCAACTTTAGTGGTACCAAGAAGGAGCACAAGAATGCTATCTCGATTTTCTCACAGATGTAACATACTCGGGGTTATGTATAAAAAAATCAAAGAACAGTGTATTTTTGAAAATACGAAATTCGGATTTTAATGCCTAATTGCGAAATGCATATAAATGAATTATGTATAACAAAATAAAAAAAGTGATAGGAACTACAGTAAAATATCAGTACTAATGCAGAATTCCAGACAAAAGGGAAAAACATAACCAAAGTTCCACTGTTTTTTTTTTTTTAGATAGAACATGTACATGAAACAATTCAAACCATAAGGCACACTTGGTCAATATTCAGCAGTACAAGCTGATGATTGCACAATCAAACTAACTACATAATATGAATACCTGCAGAATAAAAGAAGGGATGAAATTTGTTTGCAAAACCTCAAAGAAAAAAATCAAATCACAGTTTTTCATGGGAAAACAGAAAATATAACATAGTGTAAATAATGACGGATGTAAGGTCTAGTGATGCGTAACATCACAGCCTCTCCTTGACAAATGTCAACCTCGCCTTCTCGTGGTGCATCCTGTTCCAAATAAAAGGGCTCTGACGACCGCCAATAGCGGTATAACTATACCATCGGGATTAGAGGAAATGCTATTCCACACTCACCAACCCACTTGGCCAGCGTTGTGAGTTATGGCCAAACCCCTCCAAAATGACTCCACAACTTAAATCTTGGCCCTCAGTCTCCGGCAGCTGGAATGTACCTGGCCAAGGCAGCGGCTAGTGCGACATGAAGGAAGAGGGTGCTAAGAATCCCCGAAAGACCCGACAAGGCTGCCATCTGATGCTGACCTTGGCTACGCATAATGGACGCTCCCTATCTTCTGATTCAAGGCTCCTTGAATTGGAAGAGGAACTACAAAGGATCAAGTGGGACATCGTCGGGCTAAGTGAGGTAAGAAGAAAAGGAGAAGATCTCATTGAACTGAAAAGTGGACATCTCTTCTACTATCGTGGGACAGATACTGGAAGAACTAGTGGTGTTGGATTTATAATAAACAAGAAACTGAAGGATAAAGTTGTAGAAGTTGAAAGTTCCTCTGACAGAGCTGCACGACTTGTTATCCAACTCTCGAGAAGATACCAGGCTCAGATTATTCAAACTTATGCACCCACCACAAGTCATCCTGAAAAAGAAATTGAAGAATTTTATGAGGAAACTCGTCGTCTCAATAATAAAAGTAAGCAGCACTTGAAGATAATTAAGGGAGATTTCAATGCAAAAATAGGGCAACGGCAACAGAATGAAACTTCAGTAGGTAAATTCCGTCATGGCAACAGAAACCAGCGTGGAAATACTCTCTTTGAGTTTGCAGAGGCAGAAGGGTTTTTCATCTTTAACTTCTTTTTCAAGAAAAAGCCGCATAGGAAATGGACATGGAGACATCCAAATGGGACGACAAGTGAAATTGATTTTATTATGTGTAACAAAAAATTCGTCATAGAAGACTGCAGTGTGCTAAACAAGTTCAACACAGGTAGTGACCAAAGATTGGTGAGATGTAAGATGCACCTCAACACTAAACTCGAACGTGGCAAGCTCATAACACAAACAAAATGTATTGACATAACCAACCTTAAAAAACACCATAATACCTTCAAGTTGGAACTGAAGAACAGATTCTCTGCTTTAGAAGGCCTAAGGGAAAGCTAACATCAGAAGAAGTGGATATTTCTGAAGTTAACAGAAAAGTAGCCAAAGCTCTTATGGAAACAGCAACAAAATTAGCTGGGTCTAAGAACAAGTTGCATGTGAACAAATTATCAGGAAAAACCAAAATGTTGATGTAAAAAAGAAGAGAGATGAGGACAACTAAAGAAGATGTGACTTCCAAAGTGGAATACATAGAGCTATGCAAGACAGTACGAAAAAGTATCACTGAAGACGTAAGGAAATTCAACTGTGAACTAGTGAGGAAAGCAATTGAAAACAACCAAAGCCTGAAGATAGCAAAGGGACATCTCAGTAAGGGAAGAAAACAGATTATGGCACTGAGAAAAGATGGTTTTGTAACAAGAAATAGAGGCGAAATTTTGACAAGAGTGAAAGATTTCTACTCCAAATTATATGAAAGGGATGATACATGTACTCCAGACATCATGAAAGGTACCAGTAAGAGAGTTCTTCCAGTCCTCTCAGCAGGAGTTGCACATGCAATCAAGAACATGAAGTGGAGAAAAGCTCCAGGAGAAAATGGAATACTGTAGACATCATACAAGAAGCAAGTGGAGAAATCGAAGCAGTACTCGCTCGATGCCTTAATGAAGGGAAGATTCCTGAGGATTGGAACAATGCTACAATGATCCTACAGACCTATCAGCCTCCCATCAGTGGTTTATAAAATCTTCACTAAAGTTCTTTCACACCCCTTGAAGGTAACACTGGACATGGCTCAACCGAGAGAACAAGCTGGATTCAGGAGTGGCTAAAGCACAATAGATCATATCCACGTACTGAGAGAACTAATTGAAAGAGTGAGGGAATATGAACTTCCATTGTGCGTGGCTTTTATCAATTATAAAAACTTTCATTCGGTGAAACCATCAGCAGTTACAATGGCTCTGAAATCCTGCGGTATTGAAGATGCATACGTTAATATTATTAATAACATCTATGAAAATGTAAGTGCAAAGATTGGGCTGTTTGAAAATACAACACACATAAAAATTAGAAAGGGAGTGAGACAAGGTGATACCATATCTCCGAAGCTCTTTAATGCCACATTGGAAAATGTCTTTCAATCACTGAACTGGGAAAACAAAGGGATAAAGATTAATGGAGATTATCTAACCCACCTTCGTTTTGCTGATGACGTAGTCATTTTTGCAACTACCCCATCAGAGCTGCAGAGTATGATCCAGGAACTTGCTGACAAGAGTAAAGAAATGGGATTAAAAATGAACTTTCAGAAGACAAAAGTGATGTTCAATGGTTTTACAAGAAATGAAGATTTATCGATTGATGGAGAAAAGCTGGAGATAACAGACACGTACGTTTATCTTGGACAGCAGATATCAAGTGAGGGTCACATTGATGAAGAAATTAATCGGCGTACAAAACTTGCCTGGAGAGCTTTGTGAAGAAACAGCATAATTTTCAAGAACAATATGCCATTATGTCCTAAAAGAAAAGTGTTTGATCAATGCATCCTTCCAGTGCTTACGTATGGTGCAGAGACGTGGACCTTAACTAAAAGAGACATACAAAGGCTGCAGACAACTCAAAGAATCATGGAGAGGTGCATGCTTGGTGTAACCAGGAGAGATAAGAAGAGGAACTCGTGGATCCGAAAAATGACAAGAGTGGAAGACATCATGATCAGAGTTAAATCCCTGAAATGGAAATGGGCTGGACATACTGCCAGAAAGACAGACCATCGATGGACAGCCGAAATTTTAGACTGGATTCCAAGGGACAGGAAAAGACCCAGAAAAAGACCACATGGGAGATGGGTGGACGAAATTTGAAAGTATGCGGTAGTGATATGGAGGAGACTGGCACAAGACAGACCGCTGTGGAGGAAACTTGGGGAGACCTTCGTCCAGCAGTGGATTGATAATGGTTGACAATGATGATGATGAAATAATGAACAGACAAAATCTGGGGGGTCCAAATTTGCTTTGCAAGGAAAATAGATTAATCCTGAAAAACCTGAAGAGAGAAAAAATAACAATTGTAAAATGAAAAATAGTAAAATGTCTTACCAAGCATGGCTTTACTGATATCCAGACCAACCCAATGATGGCCCTGACTTTCAAGTGCTTCACCACTTATACCAGATCCACAACTAAAAATATACAAGCACAGAAATAACAATAAAATAAATAAAGTGCAAAAATCAAAATAAAAATCTGAAAGTTCCAGTAAACTGTTTCCGAAACTCGAAAGAAGAGACCAAAAATATATTAGTGTTCTCCCTAGAGCTTTCTTTACAGCTGGGTGGCAAGAAATTTTAGCTGGATGGTACTTTAAACGACCCCTTCCTCCTTCAAAAAAGAAAAAAAAAAAAAAAAGAAAAGAAAGGATGTTGTTTTGCTTAACATGATTGTACTTATTAAATACTTACTGATAAATCATGTTCAACCCATATTTCAGTCGTTTTAACACATGTTTATGGTGTATGTGGGAGTAAGTTTTCCACTCTTACTATTGAGTGTGTTGTGAAAACATTCATTAACGACATTTAGCTGGGCGACAAAGAAAATTAGCTGGGTGGGCCACCCAGTAAAAAAGCTCTAGGGAGAACACTATATATATATCATCATCATCATTGTCAACCTTTATCAATCCACTGCTGGACGAAGGTCTCCCCAAGTTTCCTCCACAACGGTCTGTCTTGTGCCAGTCTCCTCCATGTCACCCCCGCATACTTTCGAATTTCATCCACCCATCTTCCATGTGGTCTTCTTCTAGGTCTTTTCCTGTCCCTTGGAATACAATCTAAAATTTCGGCTGTCCATCGATGGTCTGTTCTTCTGGCAGTATGTCCAGCCCATTGCCATTTCAGGGATTTAACTCTGATCATGATGTCTTCCACTCTTGTCATTTTTCGGATCCACGAGTTCCTCTTCTTATCTCTCCTGGTTACACCAAGCATGCACCTCTCCATGCTGCTTTGAGTTGTCCGCAGCCTTTGTATGTCTCTTTTAGCTAAGGTCCACGTCTCTGCACCATACGTAAGCACTGGAAGGATGCATTGATCAAACACTTTTCTTTTAAGACATAATGGCATATTGCTCTTGAAAATTATGCTGTTTCTTCCAAAAGCTCTCCAGGCAAGTTTTGTACGCCGATTAATTTCTTCACCAATGTGACCCTCACTTGATATCTGCTGTCCAAGATAAACGTACGTGTCTGTTATCCCCAGCTTATCTCCATCAATCGATAAATCTTCATTTCTTGTAAAAGCATTGAACATCACTTTTGTCTTCTGAAAGTTCATTTTTAATCCCACTTCTTTACTCTTGTCAGCAAGTTCCTACATCATACTCTGTAGCTCTGATGGGGTAGTTGCAAAAATGACTATGTCATCAGCAAAACGAAGGTGGGTTAGATAATCTCCATTAATCTTTATGCCTTTGTTTTCCCAGTTCAGTGATTGAAAGACATTTTCCAATGTGGCATTAAAGAGCTTCAGAGATATGGTGTCACCTTGTCTCACTCCTTTTCCAATTTTTATGTGTGTGTTGTATTTTCAAATAGCAGAATCTTTGCACTTGCATTTTCATAGATGTTATTAATAATATTAATGTATGCATCTTCAATACTGCAGGATTTCAGAGCCATTGCAACTGCTGATGGTTTCACCGAATCAAAGGCTTTTTCATAATCGATAAAAGCCATGCACAATGGAAGTTCATATTCCCTCGCTCTTTCAATTAGTTCTCTCAGTACGTGGATATGATCTATTGTGCTGTAGCCACTCCTGAATCCAGCTTGTTCTCTCGTTTGAGCCATGTCCAGTGTTACCTTCAAACGGTGTGAAAGAACTTTAGTGAAGATTTTATAAACCACTGATAGGAGGCTGATAGGTCTGTAGTTCCTGAGATCCTCAATGTCACCTTTTGATGTAGCAAGATCATTGTAGCGTTGTTCCAATCCTCAGGAATTTTCCCTTCATTAAGGCATCGAGTGAAAATTTGGGCGAGTACTGTTTCGATTTCTCCACTTGCTTCTTGTATGATGTCTACAGTAATTCCATCTTCTCCTGGAGCTTTTCCCCGCTTCATGTTCTTGATTGCATGTGCAACTTCTGCTGGAAGGACTGGAAGACCTCTGGTACCCTTCATGATGCCTGGAGTACATGTATCATCTCTTTCATATAATTTGAAGTAGAAATCTTTCACTCTTGTCAAAATTTCGCCTCTATTTCTTGTTACAGAACCATCTTCTTTTCTCAGTGCCATAATCTGTTTTTTTCCCTTACTGAGATGTCCCTTTGCTATCTTTAGGCTTTGGTTGTTTTCAATTGCTTTCCTTACTAGTTCACAGTTGAATTTCCTTACGTCTTCAGTGATACTTTTTCGTACTGTCTTGCATAGCTCTATATATTCCCCTTTGGAAGTCACATCTTCTTTAGTTGTCCTCATCTCTCTTCTTTTTTGCATCAACATTTTGGTTTTTCCTGATAATTTGTTCACATGCAACTTGTTCTTATACCCAGCTAATTTTGTTGCTGTTTCCATAAGAGCTTTCGTTACTTTTCTGTTAACTTCAGAAATATCCACTTCTTCCGATGTTAGGCCTTCTAAAGCAGAGAATCTGTTCTTCAGTTCCAATTTGAAGGTATTATGGTGCTTTTTAAGGTTGGTTATGTCAATACATTTTGTTTGTCTTATGAGCTTGCTACGTTCGCGTTTAGTGTTGAGGTGCATCTTACATCTCACCAATCTATGGTCACTGCCTGTGTTGAACTTGTTTAGCACACTGCAGTCTTCTATGACGAATTTTTGCTACACATAATAAAATCAATTTCACTTGTCGTCCCATTTGGATGTCTCCATGTCCATTTCCTGTGTGGCTTTTTCTTGAAAAAGGAGTTCAAGATGAAACACCCTTCTGCCTCTGCAAACTCTACGAGAGTATTTCCAAGCTGGTTTCTGTTGCCGTGACCAAATTTACGTACTGAAGTTTCATTCTGTTGCCGGTGCCCTATTTTTGCATTGAAATCTCCCATAATTATCTTCCAGTGCTGCTTACCTTTATTATTTAGATCACGAATTTCCTCATAAAATTCTTCAATTTCTTCTTCAGCATGACTTGTGGTGGGTGCATAAGTTTGAATAATCTGAGCCTGGTATCTTCTCGAGAGTTGCATAATGAGTCGTGCAGCTCTGTCAGAGGAACTTTCAACTTCTACAACTTTATCCTTCAGTTTCTTGTTTATTATAAATCCAACACCACTAGTTCTGCCAGTATCTGTCCCACGATAGTAGAAATGTCCACTTTTCAGTTCAATGAGATCTTCTCCTTTTCTCCTTACCTCACATAGCCCGACGATGTCCCACTTGATCCTTTGTAGTTCCTCTTCCAATTCAAAAAGTCTTGAATCAGAAGATAGGGAGCGTCCGTTATACGTAGTCAAGGTCAGCATCAGATGGCAGCCTAGTTCGGTCCTCCGGGGATTCTTAGCACCCTCTGTCTTCATGTCGCACTGGCCGCTGCCTTGGCCAGGTACATTCCAGCTGCCGGAGACTGAGGGCCAAGATTTAAGTTGTGGAGTCATTTTGGAGGGGTTTGGCCATAACTCACCACGCTGGCCAAGTGGGTTGGTGAGTGTGGGATAGCATTTCCTCTAATCCCGATGGTATAGTTATATATATATATATATATATATATATATATGACATGGAGGAGACTGGCACAAGACAGACCGTTGTGGAGGAAACTTGGGGAGACCTTCGTCCAGCAGTGGATTGATAATGGTTGATAATGATGATGATGATGATATATATATATATATATATATATATATATATATATATATATATATATATATATGGGATGTAAGGTCAGGTGATGCGTAACATCACAGCCTGTCCTTGACAAATGTCAACCTCGCCTTCTCGTGGTGCATCCTGTTACCACTAAACGGGCTCTGACGACCGCCAATAGTGGTATAACTATACCATCGGGATTAAAGGAAATGCTATCACACACTCACCAACTCGCTTGGCCAGTGTGGTGAGTTATGGCCAAACCCCTCCAAAATGACTCCACAACTAAAACCCTGGCCCTCAGTCTCTGGCAGCTGGAATGTACCTGGCCAAGGCAGCGGCCAGTGTGACATGAAGGCAGGGGAGCTAAGAATCCCCGAAGGACCGGACTAGGCTGCCATCTGATGTTGACCTTGGCTACGTATAATGGACGCTCCCTATCTTCTGATTCAAGGCTTCTTGAATTGGAAGAGGAACTACAAAGGATCAAGTGGGACATCGTCGGGCTAAGTCAAGTAAGGAGAAATGGAGAAGATCTCATTGAACTGAAAAGTGAACATCTCTTCTACTATCGTGGGACAGATACTGGCAGAACTAGTAGCGTTGGATTTAAAATAAACAAGAAACTGAAAGATAAAGTTGTAGAAGTTGAAAGTTCCTCTGACAGAGCTGCACGACTCGTTATCCAACTCTCGAGAAGATACCAGGCTCAGATTATTCAAACTTATGCACCCACCACAACTCATCCTGAAGAAGAAAATTGAAGAATTTTATGAGGAAATTCGTCATCTAAATAATAAAGGTAAGCAGCACTTGAAGATCATTATGAAAGATTTCAATGGAAAAATAGGGCAATGGCAACAGAATGAAACTTCAGTAGGTAAATTCGGTCACTGCAACAGAAACCAGCGTGGAAGTACTCTCGTTGAGTTTGCAGAGGCAGAAGGGTTTTTCATCTTGAACTCCTTTTTCAAGAAAAAGCCACACAAGAAATGGACATGGAGACATCCAAACGGGACGACAAGTGAAATTGATTTTATTATGTCTAACAAAAAATTCGTCATAGAAGACTGCAGTGTGCTAAACAAGTTCAACACAGGTAGTGACCATAGTTTGGTGAGATGTAAGATGCACCTCAACACTAAACTTGAACGTGGCAAGCTCATAAGACAGACAAAATGTATTGACATAACCAACCTTAAAAACACCATAATACCTTCAAGTTGGAACTGAAGAACAGATTCTCTGCTTTAGAAGGCCTAACATCGGAAGAAGTGGATATTTCTGAAGTTAACAGAAAAGTAACCAAAGCTCTTATGGAAACAGCAACAAAATTAGCTGGGTATAAGAACAAGTTGCATGTGAACAAATTATCAGGAAAAACCAAAATGTTGATGCAAAAAAGAAGAGAGATGAGGACAACTAAAGAAGATGTGACTTCCAAAGTGGAATATATAGAGCTATGCAAGACAGTACGAAAAAGTATCACTGAAGACGTAAGAAAATTCAACTGTGAACTAGTGAGGAAAGCAATTGAAAACAACCAAAGCCTAAAGATAGCAAAGGGACATCTCAGTAAGGGAAGAAAACAGATTATGGCACTGAGAAAAGAAGATGGTTCTGTAACAAGAAATAGAGGCGAAATTTTGACAAGAGTGAAAGATTTCTACTCCAAATTATATGAAAGGGATGATACATGTACTCCAGACATCATGAAAGGTACCAGTACCAGAGTTCTTCCAGTCCTCCCAGCAGAAGTTGCACAAGCAATCAAGAACATGAAGCGGGGAAAAGCTCCAGGAGAAGATGGAATTACTCTAGACTTCATACAAGAAGCAGGTGGAGAAATCGAAACAGTACTCACCCAAATTTTTACTTGATGCCTTAATGAAGGGAAGATTCCTTAGGATTGGAACAACGCTACAATGATCCTGCTACATAAAAAAGGTGACATTGAGGATCTCAGGAACTACAGACCTATCGGCCTCCTATCAGTGGTTTATAAAATCTTCATTACAGTCCTTTCACACCGCTTGAAGGTAACACTGGACATGGCTCAACCGAGAGAACAAGCTGGATTCAGGAGTGGCTACAGCACAATAGATCATATCCACGTACTGAGGGAACTAATTGAAAGAGCGAGGGAATATGAACTTCCATTGTGCATGGCTTTTATCGATTATGAAAAAACCTTTGATTCGATGAAAAGATCAGCAGTTACAATGGCTCTGAAATCCTGCGGTATTGAAGATGCGTATATTAATATGTATTATTAATAACATCTATGAAAATGCAAGTGCAAAGATTGGGCTGTTTGAAAATACAACACACATAAAAATTGGAAAGGGAGTGAGACAAGATGACACCATATCTCCGAAGCTCTTTAATGCAACATTGGAGGGTGTCTTTCAGTCGCCGAGCTGGGAAAACAAGGGGATAAAGATTAATGGAGATTTTCTAACCCATCTTCGTTTTGCTGATGACATAGTCATTTTTGCAACTACCCCATCAGAGCTGCAGAGAATGATCCAGGAACTTGCTGACAAGAGTAAAGAAGTGGGATTAAAAATGAACTTTCAGAAGACAAAAGTGATGTTCAATGCTTTTACAAGAAATGAAGATTTATTGATTGATGGAGAAAAGCTGGAGATAACAGACACGTACGTTTGTCTTGGACAGCAGATGTCAAGTGAGTGCCACATTGATGAAGAAATTAATTGGCCTACAAAACTTGCTTGGAGAGCTTTTGGAAGAAACCGCATAATTTTCAAGAGCAATATGCCATTATGTCTTAAAAGAAAAGTGTTTGATCAATGCATCCTTCCAGTGCTTACATATGGAGCTGAGACGTGGACCTTAACTAAAAGACATACAAAGGCTGCAGACAACTCAAAGCAGCATGGAGAGGTGCATGCTTGGTGTAACCAGGAGAGATAAGAAGAGGAACTCGTGGATCCGAAAAACGACAAGAGTGAAAGACGACATGATCAGGGTTAAATCCCTGAAATGGCAATGGGCTGCACATACTGCCAGAAGGACAGACCATCGATGGACAGCTGAAATTTTAGATTGGATTTCAAGGGACAGGAAAAGACCCAGAAGAAGAACACATGGGAGATGGGTGGATGAAATTTGAAAGTATGCGGGAGTGACATGGAGGAGACTGGCACAAGACAGACCGTTGTGGCGGAAACCGGAAACTTGGGGAGACCTTCGCCCAGCAGTGGATTGATAATGGTTGATGATGATGATGCATATATATACTTAAGAGCAGAGCCGAAAACATATATATGTATATATAATTATATATTATATAAGATTTGTTACTCCCGCATGCTTTCGAATTCCATCCACCCATCTCCCATGTGGTCTTCTTCTGGGTTTTTTCCTGTCCCTTGGAATCCACTCTAAAATTTCAACTGTCCATCGATGGTCTGTTCTGCTGGCAGTATATCCAGACCATTGCCATTTCAGGGATTTTACTCTGATCATGTCTTCTTCCACTCTTGTCATTTTTCTGATACACGAGTTCCTCTTCCTATCTATCCTGGTTACACCAAGCATGCACCTCTCCATGCTGCTTTGAGTTGTCCGCAGCCTTTGTATGTCTCTTTTAGTTAAGGTCCACGTCTCTGCATCATACGTAAGCACTGGAAGGATGCATTGATCAAACACTTTTCTCTTAGGACATAATGGCATATTGCTCTTGAAAATTATGCTGTTTTTTCCCAAAGCTCTCCAGGCAAGTTTTATACGTCGATTAATTTCTTTCTCAATGTGACCCTCACTTGATATCTGCTGTCCAAGATAAACGTACGCATCCTGTTATCTCCAGCTTTCTCCATCAATCGATAAATCTTCTTTTCTTGTAAAACCATTGAACATCACTTTTGTCTTCTGAAAGTTCATTTTTAAACCCCCTTCTTTACTCTTGTCAGCAAGTTCCTGAACCATACTCTGTAGCTCTGATGGGGTAGTTGCAAAAATGACTACGTCATCAGCAAAACGAACGTGGGTTAGATAATCTCCATTAATCTTTATCCCTTTGTTTTCCCAGTTCAGTGATTGAAAGACATTTTCCAACGCGGCATTAAAGAGCTTTGGAGATATGGTGTCACCTTGTCTCACTCCTTTTCCAATTTTTATGTGTGTTGTATTTTCAAACAGCCCAATCTTTGCACTTGCATTTTCATAGATGTTATTAATAATATTAACGTATGCATCTTCAATACCGCAGGATTTCAGAGCCATTGTAACTGCTGATGGTTTCACCAAATCGAAGGCTTTTGCATAATCGATAAAAGCCATGAACAATGGAAGTTCATATTCCCTCTCTCTTTCAATTAGTTCTCTCAGTACGTGGATATGATCTATTGTGCTGTAGCCACTCCTGAATCCAGCTTGTTCTCTCGGTTGAGCCATGTCCAGTGTCACCTTCAAGCGGTGTTAAAGAACTTTAGTGAAGATTTTATAAACCACTGATAGGAGGCTGATAGATCTGTAGTTCCTGAGATCCTCAATGTCACCTTTTTTATGTAGCAGGAGCATTGTAGCATTGCTCCAATCCTCAGGAATCTTCCCTTCATTAAGGCATCGAGTAAAAATTTGGGCGAGTACTGTTTCGATTTCTCCACTTGCTTCTTGTATGATGTCTACAGTAATTCCATCTTCTCCTAGAGCTTTTCTCCGCTTCATGTTCTTGATTGCATGTGCAACTTCTGCTGGGAGGACTGGAAGAACTCTGGTACTGGTACCTTTCATGATGTCTGGAGTACATGTATCATCCCTTTCATATAATTTGGAGTAGAAATCTTTCACTCTTGTCAAAATTTCGCCTCTATTTCTTGTTACAGAACCATCTTCTTTTCTCAGTGCCATAATCTGTTTTCTTCCCTTACTGAGATGTCCCTTTGCTATCTTTAGGCTTTGGTTGTTTTCAATTGCTTTCCTTACTAGTTCACAGTTGAATTTCCTTACGTCTTCAGTGATACTTTTTGTACTGTCTTGCATAGCTCTATATATTCCACTTTGGAAGTCACATCTTCTTTAGATGTCCTCATCTCTCTTCTTTTTTGCATCAACATTTTGATTTTTCCTGATAATTTGTTCACATGCAACTTGTTCTTAGACCCAGCTAATTTTGTTGCTGTTTCCATAAGAGCTTTGGCTACCTTTCTGTTAACTTTAGAAATATCCACTTCTTCCGATGTTAGGCCTTCTAAAGCAGAGAATCTGTTCTTCAGTTCCAACTTGAAGGTATTATGGTGTTTTTTAAGGTTGGTTATGTCAATACATTTTGTTTGTCTTATGAGCTTGCCACGTTCGAGTTTAGTGTTAAGGTGCATCTTACATCTCACCAATCTATGGTCACTACCTGTGTTGAACTTGTTTAGCACACTGCAGTCTTCTATGACGAATTTTTTGTTACACATAATAAAATCAATTTCACTTGTCCATCCATTGGGATGCCTCCATGTCCATTTCCTTTGCGACTTTTTCGTGAAGAAGGAGTTCATGATTAAAAACCCTTCTGCCTCTGCAAACTCTACGAGAGTATTTCCAAGCTGGTTTCTGTTGCCGTGACCAAATTTATCTACTGAAGTTTCATTATGTTGCCTTTGTCCTATTTTTGCATTGAAATCTCCCATAATTATCTTCAAGTGCTGCTTACCTTTATTATTTAGATGACGAATTTCCTCATAAAATTCTTCAATTTCTTCTTCAGGATGACTTGTGGTGGGTGCATAAGTTTGAATAATCTGAGCCTGGTATCTTCTCGAGAGTTGGATAACGAGTCGTGCAGCTCTGTCAGAGGAACTTTCACAACTTCTACAACTTTACCCTCCAGTTTCCTGTTTATTATAAATCCAACACCACTAGTTCTTCCAGTATCTGTCCCACAATAGTAGAAGAGATGTCCACTTTTCAGTTCAATGAGATCTCCTTTTCTCCTTACCTCACTTAGCCCGACGATGTCCCACTTGATCCTTTGTAGTTCCTCTTCCAATTCAAGAAGCCTTGAATCAGAAGATAGGGAGCGTCCATTATACGTAGCCAAGGTCAGCATCAGATGGCAGCCTAGTCTGGTCCTCCGGGGATTCTTAGCACCCTCTGCCTTTATGTCGCACTGGCCGCTGCCTTGGCCAGGTACATTCCAGCTGCCAGAGACTGAGGGCCAAGATTTAAGTTGTGGAGTCATTTAGGAGGGGTTTGGCCATAACTCACAATGCTGGCCAAGCGGGTTGGTGAGTGTGGAATAGCATTTCCTGGATGTACCACGAAAAGGCGGGGTTGACATTTGTCAAGGAGAGGCTGTGATGTTACGCATGACCTGACCTTACATCCCATATATATATATATGAATATTTAGATGCAATAAAATGGTTGAAATATGTTCTTTCACAACAACTTCAAACATCAAATGATAACAATGTAAAAGGTAGGTAAATATGCAAAAAATGATGTAATATCTGCACCATTTGCGCCGTTGTTGCTTCATACCTGTACATTTGGGTGACGTTCATTAGGGTGATATTCATGATGATTGAATTTTACATTGTTAACTGTTGTTCATACAGTTAAAGGCATTCGAGCAGAAAACTGAAAAGTTAAAAATGTTTCTACTGTTTGTGTCCATGTAGAAAAAGAAACAAATAAAAAAGGAAGCTGAACATTACTTTGAGTTCTTACAAATTCAGTTCATATTTTTACTCAAAGAAAATACAGTGGCTGTTATAAACGATCTGAAATAATACTTAAACAGAATTTCTCGTTTAATATTTTTGTATTGGGTAAAAATAACCAAAATCTTGTAGAGCTGTAGTAAGGTGTTTATTAATTCAATAAGTGTGCAGTATAGATAAATATTTTTACTTAAGTACTGTACGTATTAATTAATACAGTAGCACACATAATGTGCTAATTTAATCCAAGAAATTAAAACACTACATGATGTAATCACTTCAAGAAATTGCAAATTGTCTGTTGCTTCATAGTTTTTAGTTTCATTTTTTGGACAGATATTTCTGCTGAATATATATGAAAGAGAAAGTCTTCATCTTCTACAATATTTATTTCAAAAAATTGTTGCAGAATTGCAATTTCTAAAGCCATCATTTTTAGACTTGAGATGGCCGTTACAGGCAAGTTTGCTTTATTTCCATCTTCATTACAGCAGAGTTCATTTATCATTGGGTTAAAGGTAATTTCGCTGGGACCAACAGTTTTTGGCTGTTGCAGCTGAGTATTCATTACAGTTTCTTGTGAGTTTTACTGTGTATATACTGTATATGTGATAGAATATCCCTGAATATATAAGAAAATTCAATTGTGAACTAGTGAACAATGCAATTTGAAAACAATCAAAGTCTGAAGAAAGCAAAGGGACATCTCAGTAGTGTAAGAAAACAGATTATGGCACTGAGAAAAGAATATGGTAGTAATGAAACATGAAATCGAGGTGAAATTTTGACTAGTGAATGAGTTCTACACAGAACTATACAAAAGGGATATATTTATTTCAGACATCAAGAATTGTACCGCAACCAAGGTTCCTGAGTCCTCTCAGCAGAAGTTGCACATGCAATTAAGAAAATGAAACAGGGAAGAGCTCCAGGTGAAGAAGGAATACCATGGACATTATACAAGAAGCCACTGGAGAAATACAAACTACACTTACCCAAGTTTTCACTAGATGTCTCAATGAATTATTGGAACAACACTACAACATCCTGCTACATAAAAAAGATGACATTGAGGACCTCAGGAACTACTGACCCATCAGCCTCCTTTCAGTGACTTATAAAATCTTCACTAAAGTTTTTTAGCATTGCTTAAAGGTAAAACTTGATATGGCGCAACCAAGGGAACAAGCAGGATTCAGGAGTGGTTACAGCACTATATATCATATCCCTGTACTGAGAGAACTAACTGAAAGAATGAGGGAATACAAACTCCTACATTATATGACTTTTATTATGAAAAATTCCATGAAACCAACAGCAGTCATAATGTCTTTAAAATCCTGTGGTGTAGAAGATGCATACATTAACGTGATTAATAATATCGGTGAAAATATAAGTGCAAAGGTTTGGCTATTTGAGGATACAGCACCACTAAAAATTAGAAAGGGAGTGAGACAAAGTCACACAATTTCTACCAAACTTTTCAGTGCCACATTACAGTGTCTTTCAATCATTGAACTGAGAAGACAAGGGGATGAAGACTAATGAAGATTATTTAACTCACCTTCATTTTGCTGATGACATAGTAATTTTTCAACCATCCTTTCACAGCTGCAGAGTATAATTCAGGAACTTGCTGACAAGAGCAAAGAAGTGGGATTAAAAATGGGTTTTCAGAAACAAAATTGATGCAAAATGCTTTTACAAGAAATTAAGCGATTTATGAGAAAAATCTAGAGATAACTGATACCTGCATTTGCCTTGGGCAGGAGATATCAAGCAAGGCCACACTGATGAAGAAATTAATTGGAATATAAAACTTTGGATGAAGAGCATTTGGGGGAAACAGTACAATTTTCTAGAGCAATTTATAATTATTTCTTAGAAGAAAAGTGTTTAATCAATGCATTCTTTCCAGTTCTTAGGTACAGAGCAAAGACAAGGACCTGAACAAAAAAATACATACTGAGGCTGCAAAAAACTGAAAGAAGCATGCAGATTGAATAGAGCACACACCGTCTTTACACGATTCAAATATTTTAAATTGTGTAAAGACGGTGTGTGTTCTATTCGATCTACATTACTACATGAAAAACATATTATCCTTGAAGCAGGGAGAGATGCAGGCTTGGTCTGATCAGGAAAGATAAGAAGAAGGATTCCTACACCAGGAAAACAAGAAGAGTGGAAGGCATCATCGTCTAAGTAAAATCCTTAAAATGTCAATATGGTGGATATATTGCTAAAAGAATGAACCACTGATGAACAAATGAAATTTTAGACTGGACACCATGGAACAGAAAAAAATCATGGAGATGGGTGAGTGCAATCTGAAAGCAAGCTGGTGTGATATGGCAGACTGGCTCAAGAGAGACAGTTATGAAAGAAACTTGGGGAAACCTTCATCCAGCAGTGGATTCATTAGTGGTTGCCATGACGATATATATATAGTCAAATTTCCACATAACAAGGTTGCAAGATGATCTCAAAAATATCTACTAAATACAAAATTTGCTATATAGAAACTAATATTTCATTTCTATTGTATACAGTATATTATGATGCCATTTATTTATTTAAATTCAGATACTTTATATGTAGATTATTGTACCTTGTATAACAATTTATACATACAGGAATCAGCAATCTTAGGCTTCAATTTATTTTAGTTCACAGTGTAATAATAAAAATTAATATAAACTAATGTGACATAAAACAGTTAACTCCAACTGTAATTTGCATGCAACCAAGTATGGCACAGAGCATGGCTCTAAGAAATATTACATTAGGGTGTGTCAAATTTTCTGACTTTTAAAATTTAAAAATTAGGGGTGCTAAAAAGTTGCAGCTTGACTGGAGAATTTCAAAAATGTTTTTGTTAAATTGATATAATTTGGTTTTGCTCAGTAAATGAGAATGTAAAAATGGCATTTTTTCTACATTGTTATACAACTTCTGATTAATTTGAATGCTTTTTTTTAAATGATTTAATATCTATGTAAACCTATCTAAAAAATTATTTTTCTTCCTTGCAGGTGAAAATTTTATTTTTGTGATTGTATTGAAATCTTTGTTGTGTGTGTTAAAATGGCTCCCAATAAGAAAAACTAGACAAGGAACATTCGCTCATATGAGCAATTTTATTGGAACTGGTCAATACCTCTTGCCTTCTGAACACTGTGAGATGTCCTGAGATATGGAGTATTGCTACAAGGACAAAGTGCTGAGGATGCTAGAAACTATCCAGCAAGCAGTCTTGCAAAGGACATTTATCCCAAAGTGATTGAGAAATGGAAACTTGCTAACAGAGCTATTGTAGTCCCTGTAATAAATTAAAAAATTAAAATCTTACAGAAGATTCAAGACAGCTGGGAACAGGCTAAGAATATATCGCCTGCTAGGGGAAGCTAGAAACCAAAGTGTGTTTCACATTAAAACTCGACAAGCTTTTTGATGTCCTTAACTGCAAGTGTAAAATTGTGCTTTGTTGTGAAGCAGGCTGTGCTGCAGACTGCCAAAAGGTAGCTCACATTCAATGTATATGTCGTAAGGAGTTAAAGATCCCAGTGAATGAAACTTTCATTAAGGGTCAGAGGGACAAGATTGATTCTATTGGACCACATGAAATTGGTCTGCCAGATTTGCCTGAACTTAACAGGCAAGTCAAAAAACAGAAACAGCGAGAAGATGAGAACAGAAAACTTTTTGAATATAAGCAGAGGAGTAAGCCAGATGTTTCAATATCATAAAATGAAGTAATTTTCTCCACTGACGATGAAGAAGAAATGACTGGCCCTGAAGATGGAAAGGATGAAAGCTATGAAATGTCATAAGAATTACCAAGTACTACATCTACTTCAAATAAAAATAAACAGCACAACACATTGGAAATATGTAATGTTGCTATGCAGAGCATCAGGTATGGTGTTGGCCTGCATGCCACAGCTGCCATTACCACTGCAGCTTCTATAGATGCTGGCTTAGTTACTGAACAAGACACAACATTTGTAGTGGATCACAATAAAGTCATGAGGGCCCAAGAAAAACTTATGAAATCACTAGATCAAGAATTTGATGAATTTTATAAGAGTGAAATTGACTGCATCTTCTTTGATGGCCGTCAAGACACAACTAAAGTTATGCCGAAGGCAGATAATTCAGATCAGTGTTTTCCCAGCATCATGAAAGAAGAGCATTATTCTGCATGCAGTGAGCCAGGTGGAAGGTATCTGTACCACTTGACTCCAGAGAAAGATTCAAACACACACAAAAAAAAAAAAAACCTGCTGAAGTTATTGTTGATAATCTAGTGGATTTCATGAAGAAATAGAGCATTTATAAAACTCTGCAGGCCATTGGGGGTGATTCCACAGATGTAGACACTGGTTGGAATGGCAGAATCATGCACTTAGTTGAGGTTAAACTTTGCTGCAAGCTGATTTGGTTAGTTTATGCTATTCATACAAATGAGCTGACCCTGCTTGATCATAACACTAGATGAGAAGACCTTATCAAACAACAAATGGGCTGGAGAACATGCTAGACCAGGGGTTCTCAACCGGTGGGGAATTTCATAGTTTCAAGGGGGAATGCGGCGCCAGCCTGGCACATTGTCTTTTCAGTCCCCTGACTTCACCGCGGCACTTGCTGCTGCATCCCAAGTGAAGAAAAAAATATGAAGAACCAAGAGAGGAATCTGGCGTGCTGCCAAAGTCACCGCTCGCTCGAAACCGGTTGGAAGCGCTTTTGTTACAGAAGGAAAAGCAAGTTTTTACAAACTCCTACGTGTTCATATCACCCTGTAACGTCGGAGCTAGTTATTGCGCATTCATTCTTTGCAAGGAAGTTGTAGTTGAGGGAGGGGATTTTTGTCGCTGAAGGGCTTGTGATACTATTTCCTCGTGAACTTTTTATTTATCAATAGTAGAACAGAATGAGTGTCAAAAAAAGAGCGTATGATAATTCATATATTCAATATGGATTCACATCTGTTAAAGTCAATGGAGAAGACAGACCTCAATGTGTTATTTGTAGCAAAGTTTTGTCAAACAATTCCCTGAAACCAAGCAAGTTGAATCAACATTTGCAGAATGTTCATCCTCAACACAAGAACAAGGACAAAAGCTTTTTGAGTGGCATGGGAATGCTCTCAAAAAGATGAAACTGGATTCAACAGGGGCATTTCAAGAAATGAACCACAAGGTTACCGAAGCTTCTTACATCGTAACATTGGAGATAACAAAGCAGAAAAAACCACATACAATTGGAGAAACTTTTATCAAACCTTTGCTCTCAAAATGGTGGAAATTGTGTTGGGAAATGAAATGGAGAAAAACTTGCAGCAGTTTCACTATCAAACAGTACTGTTCAAAGGAGAATTAGTGACATGGCCATTGATACCAAGGATCAAGTTATGCAGGAGATTAGGGGTGCAGCATTTGGCTTATTTTCAATTCAACTTGATGAATCGACTGATGTGGCATCGTGTTCCCAGTTACTGGTGTTCGCAAGATACCTTCACTTAGGTTCATTTAAAGAAGAGTTTCTCTTTTGTTCTCCTCTAGAAACAACTACCACTGCCTCAGATATTTTGAAAAAGGTTTTATCTTTCTTTGAGTCAGAAAATCTTTCGTGGGATAATGCATGTGGGTGCTGTACAGATGGAGCACCAGCTATGTTGGGGACAAAATCTGGATTTCAATTTAATGTGAAAAAGTTGTCTCCAAAAGTGAAAGGCATTCATTGCATGATCCATCATCAAGCACTGGCCTCAAAAACACTTCCAGCTCCACTATTGATGATTTTGGATCAAACAATTCAAATTGTGAATTTTGTCAAGGGAGGAGCTCTTAATTCATGACTTTTCAAGCAGTTATGTATTGACCTGGATGCAGGCCATCATTTGCTTCTTTTCCACACAAATGTTCGTTGGCTTTCAAGAGGAAATGTAAGTGAGCGAGTATTTGAGCTTAGAAATGAGCTTAAAATATTTTGTGAAATTAAGGGTAAGATGGAAATTTTTGCCTGGTTAGACGATGAGGAATGGATCTTGCGCCTTGCTTATTTGGTTGATATTTTTGAGCAGCTGAATAAATTGAATCTTCAGGTGCAAAGAAGAAATACCAACATCATAAAATTCATCGATTCTTTGAAAGCTTTTATGAGTAAACTAGACAAGTTAGTAAAATCATGCAATGCATTGATTATGATACGCTTTCCAACATACCAGAAATCATTACTCAATTTATGAGGATAATGGCTGTGGAATAAATCTCGCTCCTGTGCCCTGACCTTTGACCCCATTTCGATGATATTAAACAGAATTGGTTCAGTATACCTCCGGAACAACACGAAAACGTTTTGTCGTAATCGAAGCATCTTTACGTAAGTTATGACGCACAAGGACAATGGAATGAATCCCGCTCCTATGTCCAGACCTTTGACCCCAGTTCACCCATTTTCAGTAGGGCTTGTCCCCGGGAGGTCCCCTAGCACATACTAAAATTTCATCGAAATCGAACCCTTTTTAATTAAAGTTATTACGCATAAGGGCAACGGAATGGATCCCTCTCCAATGTCCAGACCTTTTACCCCATTTCATTCATTTTCAATAGGGTTCATCCCCAGTTGATCCCCTATCATATACTGACATTTCATCGAAATCGAAACATTTTTACTCAAAGTTTCAATTTACTTCCGATATTGGAGGTTATATTATTTAACGTGCATTAATGCATTTGCATTTTTGAACTTCACTTTTAGTTGGTAAAGTTCGATGAACACTTACCGCACGTGGGGCTTGGCTTTCAATTCATATTTCCGTTATGTGGATGCGGCACGGGGGTTTTTCATTTGGCCACGGGTTCGCTTCTTTTTTTGTTTTCCCGTTGGAATTTATTTTGTCTCATCACCAAATGAGTTTTTTTCCTTTGCTGCATCCTCATTTACTTCAATATTTATTCATCCCCGAGTACTTTCGGTAAAACTCCTTTACCGTCTTCGAGGGGAAGTTTTGCTCCGACTAGCACGGACCGTGTCAGCTGGGCATTTCGGTGGTTCTCGCGGGCTGCTTCTGTCATCGGCTATCGCTTCTTCTTGGGCGTTGTGGCGCCATCTCTTGTTGGTCAGTGATCTCATTTTTCGAACTTTTTCATTTTTTTGCTCAATTTTAATTAAACTTTTCCAGCTGTTTCTCAAATTATTAGGGTCATTATGGTTGCAAACTTTTGTCCTATTTTTTTCAATCATTACCGACTCTGCTATTCTGAGGTGTTTTTCGGATTTACAGCTTTTAATGACTTTTATATTTTCGAATTTAGGATATTTTTGGTTATTCAGACAGTATTGGATAAGTGCTGTTTTTTCTTCTTTTTTCTGCCAGTTTTTTACGTGTTGTGTTAATCTGTGTTTAAGCTTATTTTTGGTACTTCCTATATAAGCCATTGGAGGATTTTCAGTAATAGGAATTGAGTAAATACCTGCTTTTTCTAACATTTTTATTGTTTCATTATTTTTTATTACTATATTTTTGATGGTATTTACTTTTCCTCCAATTTGAATGTTATGCTTTTTACAAATATTATTAATTTCATTGGTAGTACCTTTTATGTAAGGGAAACCATTTAATCCACCATTTAATCCACAGATAAGTTACTATACAGTGTTTATCGGAAAAGTTCATTCGTTCCGGTCCTAATCCCGTACAATTCAGCACATCCTTATCCTCAAAAAATGCAATAGTATAAAAACCTTAATTAAAAGAGCATATACGCATTCTGAAAATAGTCAGTTCATCAATGAAGAAATCAAATTCATAAAAAAAATTGCAGGCAGCTTTGGTTATCCTAACCATTTAATAAAAAAATGGGACACAGAAGTAATAAAGAAAATAAAAAATAATGCTGTAGTAAATAAAAAAGAAGTCAAATATTTAAATGGTTTTCCTTACATAAAAGGTACTACCAATGAAATTAATAATATTTGTAAAAAGCATAACATTCAAATTGGAGGAAAAGTAAATACCATCAAAAATATAGTAATAAAAAATAATGAAACAATAAAAATGTTAGAAAAAGCAGGTATTTACTCAATTCCTATTACTGAAAATCCTCCAATGGCTTATATAGGAAGTACCAAAAATAAGCTTAAACACAGATTAAAACAACACGTAAAAAACTGGCAGAAAAAAGAAGAAAAACAGCACTTATCCAATACTGTCTGAATAACCAAAAATATCCTAAATTCGAAAATATAAAAATCATTAAAAGCTGTAAATCCGAAAAACACCTCAGAATAGCAGAGTCGGTAATGATTGAAAAAAATAGGACAAAAGTTTGCAACCATAATGACCCTAATAATTTGAGAAACAGCTGGAAAATTTTAATTAAAATTGAGCAAAAAAATGAAAAAGTTCGAAAAATGAGATCACTGACCAACAAGAGATGGCGCCACAACGCCCAAGAAGAAGCGATAGCCGATGACAGAAGCAGCCCGCGAGAACCACCGAAATGCCCAGCTGACACGGTCCGTGCTAGTCGGAGCAAAACGTCCCCTCGAAGACAGTAAAGGAGTTTTACTGAAAGTACTTGGGGATGAATAAATATTGAAGTAAATGAGGATGCAGCAAAGGAAAAAACTCATTTGGTGATGAGACAAAATAAATTCCAACGGAAAAAAAAAAAGAAGCGGACCCGTGGCCAAATGAAAACCCCCGTGCCGCATCCACATAACGGAAATATGAATTGAAAGCCAAGCCCCACGTGCGGTAAGTGTTCATCGAACTTTACCAACTAAAAGTGAAGTTCAAAAATGCAAATTTTTACTCAAGTTATGGCGCATAAGGGCATTGGAATGGTCCAGCTTCGATGCCCTGACCTTTGACCCCATTTCACCAATTTTCAATTGGGTTCGTCCCCAGTTGAGTTGATCCCCTATCATATACTGACATTTCATCGAAATCGAAGCATTTTTCTTAATTTATGGCGCAGGGCAATGGAATGGATCCCACTCCGCTGTCCTGAACGACCTTTGACCCTATTTCACCCATTTTCAAAAGGGTTCGTCCCCAGGTGATCCCCTATCATAAACTGAAATTTCATCGAAATCGAACCATTTTTACAAGTTATGGCGCATAAGGGCAACGGAATGGATCCCGCTCCGACGTCCTTACCTTTGACCCCGCTTCACCCATTTTCAACAGGGTTCGTTCCCATGCGATCCCCTATCATATACTGAAAATTTCACCGAAATCGAACCATATTTACGCAAGTTATGACGCATAAGGGCAATGGAATGGATCCCGCTCCTATGTCGTTAGCTTTGACCCCAGTTCGCCCATTTTCAATAGGGTTCGTCCTTATGTGGTCCCTTACCACATACCAAAATTTCAATGAAATCGAACCATATTTACGCAAGTAATGACGCATAAGGGCAATGGAATGAATCCCGTTCCTATGTCGTGACCTTTGACCCCATTACCCCATTTTCAATAGGGTTCCGTCCTTATGTGGTCCCTTACCACATACTAAAATTTCACTGAAATCGAACGATATTTACGCAAGTAATTACGCATAAGGGAAATGGAATGAATCCCGTTCCTATGTCGTGACCTTTGACCCCATTAACCCCATTTTCAATAGGGTTCGTCCCCAGGTGTTTCCCTACCACATACTAAAATTTCATAGAAATCGAATGATTTTTACGTGAGTTATCGTGCGGACGGACGGAGAAAGCTGGAGCATATACGCTTCTTCAACCAACGGTTGGAAAGCGTAAAAAATTGGAAGAGAAAAGTCAACATGAGAAATGTTGCCATGTTTGAGAAATTGTCATCAATTCTTGTTACTAGTGGTAATGACGAAGTACTTCCAGAATTTGCAAAAAATGAAATTTTGCAGCATTTGACAGCACTAGAAAATGAATTCAGCAGATATTTTCCTGAACTTTATGATGAGGAGTTGGACTTAGTGCGAAATCCATTCAAATTATCGGTTGAAAAAGTTCCTGATGCTTTTCAAGATGAATTTCTGGAACTGACGACTGATTCGCGAGCAAGAGACATGCTTGATGAGAAACCAGTCACAGTAATTTGGCCTCTGATGTGTGACTCTTACCCAAGATTGGCTGAGAGAGCTATCTGTGCACTGCTTCCATTTGTGTCGATGTATCTTTGCGAGTCTAACTTTTCAACTCTGTTGCAAATGAAAACAAAATAACGAAGTAGATTGGAGGCTGTAAGTGACCTGCATTGTGCTCTTTCAAGCACTTCTCCGCATATCCAAGAATTGGCAAAGAAAAAACAATCACAGGATTCTCATTGAATATAAAATGGATTACAATATCCAAGGCATGTCATTGAATTTTTTATTAATTGAGGCATGTGTCATTTTATTAAGCCAGATTTAAGTATTTAGTTTACGAATATAAAAAAACTAATTTTATTCATGTTCTAAAATTCATCAACATTTTCTATTGCTGTTTATAAAACTCTGCTATAAAAATAATCTAAATAAATATATATGTACTAATATAGACAAAAAAAGATTTTCAGTGGTATATTCATTAAATTTGGTAATCCATTTTTCACAGTTTGGGAAAGGGGGGGTGACCTTTCTGACATATAGTGAAAAGGGTGCATGGGGCAAAAAAGGTTGAGAACCCCTGTGCTAGACAATGCCACAGAACTGGAAATTGATCCTTCATTCACTAAACTCTCAATTGGAAAGCCTCTCATTTCTCTTAGTCACAGTGTAATAAATAATTTGTTAACAGATCAAGCATATCAGTACAGAATTACACAGGCCATAAGGACAGGAGAAATCCCAAATGATCTCGCCCTTCTTGAAATGGTCCAGTGAGTCACTCAAGCTGATTGACAACTGCAAACAGGATTTGCCGTATATGGGTATCAAAACATGGTTTTAAGGGCAAAACCCTCCAGAACTTAATTAAGACTGATAGTAGAGTACATTGTTGGTGTGTACTTTCCCTGCTGGTTCCAGATCAAAGTAAAACAATCTTGGGTGGAAGGCCCACGCTATGTGTTGTTCCAGTTCCAACTCCTCAGACTCCAAAAGAAAGCTGTAGTGGATGCTCTTTTGCCAACGATCCAGCATTCAGCAAAATGATCATTCAAACACTCTTGTGCCCAAGTGACAGTAGTGAGAGAAAAGCTAGTGTGCAGAAGATTGTTGACTTAAGGAGTGGAAACTGATGATTTCCTGGGAGATCTTTCTGTATGTCCCAGAAAGACTCCTTCTATTAATTTTGGTGCTCATAGACTGGTCTGAAAATGTATATGAAAATCCTTTGACATGCAAACTGTCAACATCAGAAGTCAAGAAGTTCATTAATGAACCTATGCTAGTTCCAAAGTGTCCCTTTTGTGGTCAGTCTATAGAAAGAATTGTCAAACAAGTCACAGTCACAGAGGCAGCAGGCAAAGTAAATATAGCTGAGAACATGAGGAGATATATAAGAGGTCAAGAAACAAGTTGGCGGTTGATGTCTAAGAATGAATCAAAACAAGACTTAATGAAACTTATCGCTTAATTTTTTAAAGTGGTGATATTACATTTTGTTGTTCTTTGTTTAGAAAGATATGTTTTATGGCAACTGTATGTTTTATACAACAGAAATAAATCTTTCATAGCATTTTACGCTGTTTTCTGAGAGCAGTGAATATGCCTTTTGTTCAAGTGAAGATTTACCATGCAAAATGTTGTCCAATTAAAAATAATAGCAGATTTGAATTCCTGACATCAAAAGACATATTTTTAGATTCCCTAATTCAAAAATTTGTGAAAAATAATTTTTAACCCTGTAAATGAAACACCCTAATATTACATTATGAATACTGCAAAACAACCTTAGAGAGCAATCATAGTGGATGATGGGTTTGCCTTCAAGAGGATTTCTGCTGGGCAATAATGGCACACATGACAGCAACAAGGGCCTCTTATCAATTTGAAGAGCTGATACAAAATTAGGATTCAGTAAAAATATTGTTGTCATACCAACTAGTCCTGTGTAACATTGGCAAAAATACTGAAACCATCAGCTGTGGGCTGATTTCACATGTACTGATATACTTTACATGATTTTCTTGACTCAAAGAAAGATATTGAAGGACTCAAGTGTGGTATATTGTAACATTTGTGAAGGTTTGCCCACCAGAGGTGGCCTGGAATTAATAAATGGCATATGGGAAAGAGATCTTGGTAGTGTGAGTGTAAGACTGATGTCTGGAATACTACAGGAACAAATCTAAAGGTGAATGAAGTGACTGAAGAGATGAATAAGTATGAATTCCATGTGCTGTGTGCAAGAGAAACTAAAAAAGAAAACAATTGGGATAGAACTAAATGGAACTGTGAGTGTGTGGTATGGATTGTTGGATGTTGTAAGAAGACAAGGTGGTGTAGATATGATTTTTAAAAAGATTAACTTGTTTCACAATAGTTGTATATGCGGGAGAATTCTGTAGGAGCACTTGAAAGTAGAACTCTAGAGAACATAATTTATTGTAGTGTATGCTCCTTGTAATTATGAATCTTCTGATATTAGAAGGATGATTTCTGGAATGAGCTAAAGCTGTTTTGAGCTAATGCTAAAGAGAAAGTCATTCTAGCAGGGGATTTAATTGCTACAGTATGCATTCTGAATGAAGTTTCTGACAACATTCTAGGTAGTTTTAATGATCTCAGTATGAATGATAAAGGCTTCATTGAAATTTGCACTGACAATGGTTGCATATATTTAATATGTTTTTCAACCGTAAGTGTATCCACACATACACATGGGAGAATCATACTCTGGAGCAGACAAGTAACAGATTTTGTTGTTTCTGATCAGTGCCTGAGATATTTAGCTGTTGGCCTTGTGTGATGAGAAGTACAGATGTTGGGTATGATCATTGCTTGTTAATGTCAAGAATAAAACTCAATGTTGGCTGGCAGAAAAGGAATAAAAAGGTGCCTGTGATGAAAAGAATAAAGGTTGAAAGCTTCCTGAAGAACATCAGCATTACTCTGAAATACTCAGTAAACAACTGAATCAGTTGAAGACATGTGGAAGAGATGTGGAACAGAAGTATTTTACATTAAGCTGAAATGATGTCTGCCACAATGAAATTTTAAAACTCCTTATGTGGTTATGTTTTACCAATATATTACGAACTTGAACTGTTTAAATCAAGAGCAAACAAATTAATCTTAAATAGCTCAGCACTTTAATGAAAAAAAAAAAAATGAAGCTGATCATGGTGACACACAATGGCATTTGCCTTTTCAAGATCAATTCTTGATAGGATATGATACCCTTATTCAAAAATCAACATAAAAACTTCTTCCATCTTAGTCTACAATAATGCAGAATTTCTACTACTGCACTAATACATAACTGGTATTTAGAAGTCGGCTGTAACATAAATTCTTAAAAATTAATGTTTAAAATAGTTTAAAACTCTCTGGTAAGTTTGATTTGCTCTATTTTAAATGAAATTAATCATCACATGAAATAAGGCATTTGTATCAGAAACAACTACATCACAATAGTTTCAGAGTAGCTTTAAAACTCTTACCCGAGACTTTACTCAGATAATATACCCTGTCTATGTACGAAACATGTAGAAAAGTTTTTTTTATGTTTTTTTTTAAAGTAAACAACCTTTTGCTACATGTTTTCTACACTGACAACACAACAGGCCTTGTAAACATCTAGAGGCAAGAAATTTCTGGAAAAACAAAAGAACTCAGATGGTGTGAATGTAAATTGAATGATCTCCAAATTAAAACAGAAATAACCGGTCAAAAAATTTGTTGTGGAATATCCTATGATATACCACTAACAAAAAATGTGCTAAAACATAAATATTAACTGAAACGTTTCGATATTTAGAAATAACCGGATTAGCTTGGCAGAGTACAACAAAAATCCCACATTTCACTGTTTCACCACAATGAACATGAGCATCAAACATACTATATTTAGAACATCACAGGTGAAAGTGCAGCATTATTACAGATTTATCTTTTATTTTCAAATTCTGAAATGTTCATAATACAAGATTTTTTCAGATGCACTCTTACTTTTCATGAATGCACATGAACTGCTGCTGAAATCTCCCCTCCCCTACACTTAAATCAAAGCAATGAGTATGATCAGGGGTCAATCCAGGTTTTTAAAGATGATACTCATTTTTGTGTTTAGAGCAATTTTAATCCTCTATAATTATTATTCTGACAGCATTGTTTTATTATTTTTTCAGTTATTTTTTATTTGTTATTTTAATTATTATTATTTTCTATTGCTAATCGTGGTTCACACTTTCAGGGTTTGCAGCAAGTTTTCTATTTTGACAATTGTGTACATAGATTTTTTTTTTTTTTTGGTTGAACATTGATTATGCTCCAGCTGAGATAACCAAAATAATACTAAATAATAATGATAACAATAATACTCCTGGTTGTATTAAACCAGGAAAGACATCAAAATTTCATTTTTATTTTTTATTTTGTTATTTAAAAAAATAACTAAAATAAAAAAAATAAAAAATAAAAATTCACTCACATCTTACAACCAGATCTTCTATACAGTGAACAGCAAACAACTTTTCATCATACTTCTCTCCCAAAATTGTACTCCGGAAAACCATACATTTCCTGGAATCCTGGCCAGTACGGCAAAGATTAATTTGAGTAGCGATGGGCAAAAACACCAATGTTTTCCTTTGGATGTTTGAAACTTCAAAAGAATATTTTCTACGTGAAGTAAAAGAATTTCTCTTTGTTGCATTATTTTAAAGAGGAAGGGAATATCTTCCTATGTCATAAATTAGTGATTTCTTCATTGTGTTGTTTGATGTTTCATTGGCGAAAACGGAGTTCTTATCCTTGACATTACAGGAGTCAATACATTGAAGAAACATCAACATTTCCACCAATACATCAAGTGTTTTAACAAATATTATTGGTTACTCAGTGTTGAATTGGTGAGTTATTACCGATATACTGAACAGCAATTTTACCCATCGATGTGCCCATTACTGCTGCAGGTGGAAAAGATGCAAATTCGTTGGATTTTTAGCAAAAGGTCGAGGTTTTTACTGATACATTGAATATTTCCACCAACACTAATGATGTGCGGATATTTTGGGAATGAGTATCCACCGATGTCCAACATCAATGTTTCTCACCTGATGCATGTGCCCGTCTCTACTTCTGGGTTAATCCTGGAAAATGCATGTGAAGTGAGCCTGCCAGAAAAAAAAAAATCCTCCCATAATGTTTTGAGGTTTATTTCAGCAAGTGTTGCCTTAGTTGCCAGTAGTGATGACACAGTGATTGACAGGCATCCATCAGAAACCATTCTACTGAAAAGTCATGACGATGAAAAACAAAACGAAAAACCCCACCATATTTTAAACACAAGATGCTTCTTACACTAAAATATGTGTGTTAAACCTTGGTAAAAATATGTTTCTGTAGATATCACCTGGATCAACCCCTGATGATATTAAAAAATAAAATTACATACCCCAAATCTAAAATAAGCTGAGGTTCACCCTCTGGGAGTGCTAAAAGTTCAATGGCTCTTTCGGACATTTCCATCTGGATTTTTGCCATACGGGAACTGAAATTAAAATTATTTTGTGATAAGAAATAAGGAAAATAATGACAACGTATAGACAAGATATCTAAAACTTAATACCAAAAATGCCATTGAGATTCTTCCCTGAAAAGGAGAGAGAGAGAGAGAGAGAGAAAAAAACCCTACTTACCATGTGTTTCCAGAACTATGTGTAGATCAATAGTTCTGCCTGGTATGCTGCTTATAGTTGTCCATTGTTTCCAGTAAAAGTGACACTTGTCCCATTGACCAAATCACACAGCTGTGTTCTTTCCAGGACCTATCAAATGAGTGTGCTACTCAGATGATTTTACTGACTGCCCAGCTAAAATTTCAGTGATTTGCATGGTACTACTACCCACTGATCTCGATCGACATTAAATCGAACATACTATTCTCTGGAAACCACAGTGATAGGAGCAGATGCCAAGTGTGGGTGAAATTGTGACTGGCACCAAAAGATCAGTAGAACTCAGCTTGATGTACATAACCTACCTACATAGTTGTAAGACCAACTATTCGCCCACATAAAGTGCCCTATTAGGACGAGAAGGTTGAGAATTAGCCGCCAAGGAATACAGACTCATAGCAAACCTACATCTTCATAATTTATAATAAAACAAAGAAATGAGAAAGGGGCAGGTGGGGAAGGTGAGGAACCTATCATCAGTGTACCGTCAGGGGGAGCATTGTAATTTCGCAAGCTAGTACGCCACATTAAATTCTGTGAACTGTTGCATATATTGTTTGGTCTTGGTCTCAGTACAGGTACATAAATATAATAACCTATATTGCAATAAAATAACATAAAACCCCATAATGAGTAAGAGATTAAATCAGAAAACAAAACTCTTAAGTTCTTCAAAAAAAAAAAAAAAAAAAAATGAACGTGTGAAAACAACAACGGAGCCAGAGATTTCTAACAAAGACTTTGAGAAGGCTGGTGGTCCATGTGGTGAAATCTGTTTCAAATAAAAAATGTGCTCCAAACTAAATAAACATTGCTTATCAGGTGTAAACAGCAACTAACTTGTTTCAAACATTTAATTACATACATGCATACATACATACATACATACATACATACATATCACCTAAGCTGTTCTCTGAGATTCAGAGGTTAGCTCCACAAAGAAATACGAACTACCAGATAATTTTTTACTTACCATTGTCGTATCAAATTCCATTTCAGCAATCTGGACATATCACATGCCGTACACAAGATCTTCTATACTTCATACAAATAATCTTTTTCTCATGCAGACACTCCTGAATCTGATCCTCCCATTACTTCCTTGGCCTTCCTCTGCCTTTCCTTCCTGCCACTTCGGCTAAAAAGAATTTCTTAGTAAGCATCTCATCATTCATTCTTCCAACATGGCCAAACTACCAAAGCATATTAGTCTCCATCTTGACAACAACATTTTGCTTCACATTACACAACTGCAACACATCTTCATTCCTCACACAATCAGAACGTGCCTTGCCACAAACCTCACGTAAGTAACACATTTCTCCACGCACAAACAACTCCTATGTTTCTTCTGTAGTGCCCAGGTTTCACTGCCATACATCAGAGTAGGAAGAATTACACTTTCACACACAGCCATGCAGGACTCTCTAGAGAACCCATCATTCCTGTGAAAACCTCCCAGAGCAGCTATGAATTTCAATGAAGAATTCACTCTCCTACTAATTTCACCATCCAATTTGTTCTCTCTGTCAAACATGCTTCCTAATACACAAACTCGCTCACCTGGCCAATCACTGTGCCATTTAGACTTATAATACATTCAGTACTATCAGTTCCTCTCTCAAAAACCATAACTTTGGTTTCCCCTTATTTATGCTGTTTGAATTTCATGCAAACTTCGTACATCCAGGACAACATACTCTGCAACTCAATTTTGCTCTCTGCCAACAGGACAGTGTCATCAGCAGACAGCAATCTGCACACATGGATATCACCAAGACATAAACCAGTATTATCTATTTTGGCATCATGCAGGGTATGAACTGGCTTTTGAAAACCTTTAGCATCTTAGCTAAAATCTCCAGAAACATTTTAGCATTTTGAAATTTCTTTTAGCATTTTTTATAAACAGCTTAGCATTTATTTAGAGACTAATAAAAACACTGGAGTTAAAAACATTTTTTTCATGGAAGAAATACGGGATTACGCCATATAATACAAATTTTGAAGATGACAATCCGATTTTTGGCGTAAATGTGACAAGGATGGTAAGTCAGATAATATTTGAAAACTTGAAAATTTTCATCGTCCTGGAGCGGGACTCGAACCCGCGTCTTCCAGAAAACGCCTAGGTATGCTAACCACTACACCACCCAGAACGACCAAGTTTCAAGTTTCCGATCAATTTGAATTTAACCATCACAGGATTCGCTAGTCGAAGCAACCGGCATTCATGTTTAGCGAATCTGGAGGTTAAGAATCTTATCCCGTGTTTGCCCGGAGAAGCAGATAAATCATGGAAGAAATACAGGATTACGCCATATAATACAAATTTTGAAGATGACAATCCGATTTTTGGCGTAAATGTGACAAGGATGGTAAGTCAGATAATATTTGAAAACTTGACTTATCCTTGTCACATTTACGCCAAAAATCGGATTGTCATCTTCAAAAAAAAAAAAAAAAAAAAAAAACATTTTTTTTATCATTGATTTACAATGCAACAATTTTTTTTATTTAACCATTTTTCATATGCAATTCTAAAATCGAATTCCTTATAACCTGGCCCTTCTATGTTAATGGTTAATATGTGTTTTACATTTTCTGTTGATAAACGATTTCCAATAAGAAAATTTCGTACGAAAAACAGTGGAAATGTAGAGACAAAACAAAAGAAAAATAAATAAAATAAAATCACTTTGCATGCAAACAATGAAAACCAAAAGCTTGATCCGTTCTGTAAATGTCAAACAAAATTATCATCTTCACTCCGATGAGAAGCAAACAAACAAAAAAATTATGAAAAAGTACTTCGTTGAACTTTCGAAGTAACATAAACAACACACTCCGAGCTTTCCTAGAGTGTGTTTGCTTATGTTACGGAGCAGCGTGAAAAAATGTATCATTACAGCTTGCGCGCAATAATGACAAGCAGGAGGAAAACGTGGGAACACACGCAGGTGTTCTTTGCCAATCTTTGTGAACAAAACAGTATAAAAAAGAAAGGAAGTCACTACTCTGTTCTTTAACTGAAAGAAAAGAAGACACATAATAGCCATGAGAACACCCACAGGGTTTTCTCGACAAACATTTCGTTAAGTCAGCGGGAAAATAAGTGTGCACAGCGCTCGTAAGGTCCGGTAGAACTAAGTGGATGATTGCAGGAGATTGAAATATTTTGATTGAGCAATCGAAAAATTAAAAATCCCGTAAAAACAGACCTCTATCCGTAAATCAGTAAAATTAAGCAGAAATCCATAAATGTTGGCAAGTATGTTACATACTTTAAAATTTGTACGTCTCAATTTTTTGAAATCCTTCATTATTAGCAGCGAAATAATTTAGGACACTAAACTACACATTTACGCTACGTAAAAAAAAATAAAAAAAAATAATAATAATAATTCAGATGTAAAACTAAATTTGTGGAATTTATTCCGAAATTTGTAAACATGGCGATGTTTCGAAATTCGTTTTCGTAGATTGCTTGCTTGCGTGATTGATTGCCAAATGTGACTGCTCGTCTTCGACACACTGCTTTTAAACGCCGATCAAGCGTGACAAAGAAAAAAATTAATTTAACCAAAAAAGAAAAAAATGCATATAAAGAGGAAAAAAATTTACCTTCAGCCGTTGCAAAGATGTTTTTCTTCTTGAATTTCTGGCACAGCTCACACAAAGATGCCATCTTACTTTGGCCCACTTATAAATGAAAGCCACTTCTCTGCTAAAGATATGGATACCTTAGGTTTTTTAGCTGGCTGTTGTGTAGTAGTAACACTTTCAATATTGTTTTTTCGTTTGGAACTTATTCCTAACCATTTACCCATATTTAGACTACGAAAAAATTTTCAACACACACAAATAGGGCCACGTGAGAAAAGACTACCGTGAAAGCAAACACGTGAAAGAGATGACCACGGTTGGCAACTAGGTGTTGCCAATTTTAAAAACTCAAAACGGGGAAACGTAAGAAACAGCTCGGTTTATGACATCATAGAAACTGGATCAGCTACTAGTTTCTATGCATCATTTGACGTCACGTGATGAAAGAAAAGAAATTCCACCACGAAGATATTTCGTATGTGTTCCATGGAATCGCAGAATTTTAATGGCGCTTACTAAGAAACAGCGCCATTTAAACATTTTCGCATTTATGCGAAAAATGCCATGATGACATTACAAAACCTTGTCTGACTCCTGCACTAATAGAGAACCATTTTGATAAAACATCATTCACTCGTACACAAGTTCTACTACTGCCAGCATACATGACTTTTACACTATTAAGTACATTCCAAATAACACCACATTCATTCAATATCTTCCACAAAAGTGTCCTATTAACTCGGTCGTAAGCTTTCTCTAAATTTTTGAAGGAAGCAAAAACTTCCTTACCAACATCCAGATACCCTTCAATTATCAGGCGTAATGCAAAAATTTGATTAGTGCAGCCTTTGTCAGGCATAAAACCACTCTGAACATCCCACACTTTCTCTGATGTAAGACCCCGTACTTTTTCAATAACAACCTTACCAAACACTTTCCCTGGCACACTCTGCTCAGTAGGCTAATACCATGATAGTTCCTGCAGTAAGTCTGATTACCTTTTCCCTTATACAAGGGAACAATGATAGCATCATTCCAAACATGAGGGACTATTCCTAACCCCTAGCACAACTGGCAAATTTCAGTTAACCAGTCAATTACAAAGTCACACCACCATATTTCAACATCTCTGCAGTTATGCCATCAACTCCTGAAGCTTTACCATTCTGAAGAGATTTTAGAGCTTTACACACCTCTTCTCTTGAGATCCCTCCTGTGCTTCCGTCCTTCACTGCGACATCATCTGCGTCTGCTTCAGAATCACCTTTGCTTTCCTGATCTAATAACTCACAGAAGTATTCACCCCATCTTTCACTTAACTCATTGGGTTCCCATATCATTTTCCCGATCCTATTCTTCACACAACTTACAACTTTGTTTCTCCATTTTTTTCCCCCTGAGTCTCGTGTACTTCCAGAAAGTCTCCCTATCTTTCCAAAAATCAATTCATGCATTTCCACCTTCTCCTTCCTATCTTTTGCCTTCCTCTGGCAAACCAGTTTAGCTGCTTCACATTTCTTATAGCAACATTCATCCACAGAAATTCTACCTTGCAACATCCCTAAATAGCCTTCCTTCTTTCTCTTTACTGCCTCTTCAATCTCAGTATTCCACCAAGCATCACCTTTATTGTTACCCACTATTGTGGTGCCACAGACCTCTACAGCAGCAGTGACAACACAGTTCTTAAAAACATTCCCACTTCTTTTCTACATCCCTCTCACAAGACTTCAGCTCCTACAGTCGTTCTCCGAGTACGTCAGAATAATGCTGATGATCTTAAGGGAGCTTTTCAAACATTTAATTGGTGGGTGGTAAGTTGATTAGTTTGTCAGCCTGCACCATCCAAATGCGGACTCCACAGGGTTAAACGGATCTCACTAGACACAATAATTAGCTGCAACTGTTACGGTAAAATTCCGTTCAAGGGACCACATATTTGGACACACTGATAGGTGGTACGAACTGGGAAGGTCGTACATGATGGACCCTGTAGTCTATCATAGCCTTCCTGGGAAATCAGTTTGCCACGCCCCACACGAATCTTTTTATGGACCCGAAGGTCTTTATTCAGTAAGATAGAATAGAAACAAAGAAATAAGCACACACATTAGAGCAATGACACTTTGTTGTTAGAATTACAGGCCCACAATCTGCGTTGCACATTCACATTGGGAACACAGTCCTGTCTTGCTTGGCTTTGTCCCACGGCTGTTAGCCGTAATCTATGTGGGATTTCAGCCTCTCTAACTCCCATTTTAGACTCTGGCATTCCGAGTCCAGGCTGGAATTAGCAGTGCAAATTTTCAGGTGGAAACGATTGTTTGCACTGTGGCAGTTAGGGCATTTTGCTTCGTTTTGACAGGCCCGGTACCTGTGACCCTCCTGGCCGTAACGGGCACAGGATTCTAGCTCTGCCTTACGTTTCTCCGTGTCACGAGCAAACCCATTACAGCAAAAGCATCGGGTCTCCCACAAAAATTCCTTGCAGGAGTATGTGTGCCAACCGAGGTTGGCTTACCCCTTTTTCATAAGGGTGCGGAAGTCTGCTGGGGCCACTTTGATCTCCCAGTGGAACTTCCTCCTCTTCCCCTTGATGAGGAAGAGAACCCAGCATTTCTTGGGGTCCTTTAGCTCGTTCTGATTGGAAAAACAAGCAAAAACCCACTCTACGTCATCAATATTGACCCCGTGTGCGATCACTCTAGGTGATCTTTTCCTAGGCTTTTTCGGGACGAAATGGTCCTTCAGTCTAGGAAATCATCGAAGCTCTCGATTATTTTGTTCACCCCTTCCGCCCCAGTGCATTCGATTATGATACCACCTTCTGACACACTTTTCACTCCTTTGATGCCTGTCCCAATGGCCTCTGGGACAAAAACATCTTGCACAAGTTCCTTCACCTTGTCCGAGGTCTGGTGGTGAAAGATAATAGAATGAATGTGCTTCTCAAGTATGGAAACCCATCACCCACAAACAAGGAAGTGACATTGGTGATTATATAATGTGCAAAAGATTTTGAAATGAAAATATTGACCATGAACAAAGCAAGGCGGGTGATCTTAGTGAGATATGGGTTTGCCTCCTCGGGGAGCTCTGTGGGAACAATGACACACAGAACAGCAACAAGGGCCTTTGTGAATCTTGGAGGTGCCCACTAATTTTGTGTGACATTAGCAAAAAGACCCCAACTCACTGGTTTTTGTTTCAGAAGAATCCTTAGATTGAATGACCAACTGGAACCGTCAGCTGTAGGCTAATCCCCCACGCTGATGTACTTACCTGATTAAAAAGACACAAAGACACGTAAAAACTGACTCTGGTGTGGGATATGGTGGACCTACCAAGGGCTGCAAGCCTATCACACCCAAGGAAATAGTTGCTTTAGTAGCCACTAATGGTAAAAATAGTAGCCTTAACAACTTATGTTAAAGACTAAAATAGTTGCCCAAAAAAGTGTGAGTTTTAGAATGTAAGTGCTCCATACCAAAAAAAAAAAAAAAAAAAAAAAATGTTCATTGTTTTTATTCATTTCAAAATACGGTGACAAAATTAGCACAAGTTCACATTTTGGTGGGGGGAAAAATTCTATATATATATAAAAGAGACATACAAAGGCTGCAGACAACTCTAAGAATCATGGAGAGGTGCATGCTTGGTGTAACCAGGAGAGATAAGAAGAGGAACTCGTGGATCCAAAAAACGACGAGAGTGGAAGACACCATGATCGGAGTTAGATTCCTGAAATGGCAATGGGCTGGGCATACTGCCAGAAGGACAGACCATCGACAGACAGCCAAAATTTTAGACTGGATTCCAAGGGACAGGAAAAGACCCAGAAGAAGACCACATCGGAGATGGGTGGATGAAATTCGAAAGTATGCGGGAGTAACATGGAGGAGACTGGCACAAGACAGACCGTTGTGGAAGAAACTTGGGGAGACCTTCGTCCAGCAGTGGATTAATAATGGTTGACAATGATGATGATATATCTATTTTTTAACTTCCTATATGATTCCTGTTTATACAATAACTAACATTGCACACAGCACAGAGTAAGAATATCATCATCATCATCATCATCATCATTGTCAACCATTATCAATCCACTGCTGGACGAAGGTCTCTCCAAGTTTCCTCCACAACGGTCTGTCTTGCGCCAGTCTCCTCCATGTCACTCCTGCATACTTTTAAATTTCATCCACCCATCTCCCATGTGGTCTTCTTCTGGGTCTTTTCCTGTCCCTTGGAATCCAATCTAAAATTTCGGCTGTCCATCGATGGTCTGTCCTTCTGGCAGTATGTCCAGCCTATTGCCATTTCAGGGATTTAACTCTGATCATGATGTCTTCCACTCTTGTCATTTTTCGAATCGAAGAGTTCCTCTTATCTCTCTTGGTTACACCAAGCATGCACCTCTCCACGATTCTTTGAGTTGTCTGCAGCCTTTGTATGTCTCTTTTAGTTAAGGTCCACGTCTCTGCACCATATGTAAGCACTGGAAGGATGCATTGATCAAACACTTTTCTTTTCAGACATAATGGCATATTGCTCTTGAAAATTATGCTGTTTCTTCCAAAAGCTCTCCAGGCAAGTTTTGTACGCCGATTAATTTCTTCATCAATGTGACCCTCACTTGATATCTGCTGTCCAAGATAAACGTACGTGTCTGTTATCTCCAGCTTTTCTCCATCAATCGATAAATCTTCATTTCTTGTAAAAGCATTGAACATCACTTTTGTCTTCTGAAAGTTCATTTTTAATCCCACTTCTTTACTCCTGTCAGCAAGTTCCTGGATCATACTCTGTAGCTCTGATGGGGTAGTTGCAAAAATGACTATGTCATCAGCAAAACGAAGGTGGGTTAGATAATCTTCATTTATCTTTATCTCTTTGTTTTCCCAGATCAGTGATTGAAAGACATTTTCCAATGTGGCATTAAAGAGCTTCGGAGATATGGTGTCACCCTGTCTCACTCCTTTTCCAATTTTTATATGTGTTGTATTTCCAAACAGCCGAATCTTTGCACTTGCATTCTCATAGATGTTATTAATAATATTAATGTACGCATCTTCAATACCGCAGGATTTCAGAGCCATTGTAACTGCTGATGGTTTCACTGAATCAAAGGCTTTTTCATAATCGATAAAAGCCATGCACAATGGGAGTTCATATTCCCTCGCTCTTTCAATTAGTTCTCTCAGTACGTGGATATGATCTATTGTGCTGTAGTCACTCCTGAATCCAGCTTGTTCTCTCGGTTGAACCATGTCCAGTGTCACCTTCAAGCGGTGTGAAAGAACTTTAGTGAAGATTTTATAAACCACTGATAGGTCTGTAGTTCCTGATGTCCCCTTTTTTATGTAGCAAGATCATTGTAGCGTTGTTTCAATCCGCAGGAATCTTCCCTTCATTACGGCATCGAGTGAAAATCTGGGCGAGTACTGTTTCGATTTCTCTACTTGCTTCTTATATGATGTCTACAGTAACTCCATCTTCTCCTGGAGCTTTTCCCCGCTTCATGTTCTTGATTGCATGTGCAACTTCTGCTGGGAGGACTGGAAGAACTCGGGTACTGGTACCTTTCATGATGTCTGGAGTACATGTATCATCCCTTTCGTATAATTTGGAGTAGAAATCTTTCACTCTTGTCAAAATTTCGCCTCTATTTCTTGTTACAGAACCATCTTCTTTTCTCAGTGCCATAATCTGTTTTCGTCCCTTATCGAGACGTCCCTTTGCTATCTTTAGTCTTTGGTTGTTTTCAATTGCTTTCCTTACTAGTTCACAGTTGAATTTCCTTACGTCTTCAGTGATACTTTTTCGTCCTGTCTTGCATAGCTCTATATATTCCACTTTGGAAGTCACATCTTCTTTAGTTGTCCTCACCTCTCTTCTTTTTTGCATCAACATTTTGGTTTTTCCTGATAATTTGTTCACATGCAACTTGTTCTTAGACCCAGCTAATTTTGTTGCTGTTTCCATAAGAGCTTTGGTTACTTTTCTGTTACTTCAGAAATATCCACTTCTTCCGATGTTAGGCCTTCTAAAGCAGAGAATCTGTTCTTCAGTTCCAACTTGAAGGTATTATGGTGTTTTTTAAGGTTGGTTATGTCAATACATTTTGTTTGTCTTATGAGCTTGCCACGTTCGAGTTTAGTGTTGAGGTGCATCTTACATCTCACCAATGTATGGTCACTGCCTGTGTTGAACTTGTTTAGCACACTGCAGTCTTCTATGATGAATTTTTTGTTACACATAATAAAATCAATTTCACTTGTCGTCCCATTTGGATGTCTCCATGTCCATTTCCTGTGTGGCTTTTTCTTGAAAAAGGAGTTCAAGATGAAAAACCCTTCAGCCTCTGCAAACTCTACGAGAGTATTTTCACGCTGGTTTCTGTTGCTGTGACCGAATTTACCTACTGAAGTTTCATTTTGTTGCTGTTGCCCTATTTTTGCATTGAAATCTCCCATAATTATCTTTAAGTGCTGCTTACTTTTATTATTTAGATCACGAATTTCCTCATAAAATTCTTCAATTTCTTCTTTAGGATGACTTGTGGTGGGTGCATAAGTTTGAATAATCTGAGCCTGGTATCTTCTCGAGAGTTGGATAACGAGTCGTGCAGCTCTGTCAGAGGAACTTTCAAGTTCTACAACTTTATCCTTCAGTTTCTTTTATTATAAATCCAACACCACTAGTTCTGCCAGTATCAGTCCCACGATAGTAGAAGAGATGTCCACTTTTCAGTTCAATGAGATCTTCTCCTTTTCTCCTTACCTCACTTAGCCCGACGATGTCCCACTTGATCCTTTGTAGTTCCTCTTCCAATTCAAGAAGCCTTGAATCAGAAGATAGGGAGCGTCCATTATACGTAGCCAAGGTCAGCATCAGATGGCAGCCTAGTCCGGTCCTCCGGGGATTCTTAGCACCCTCTGCCTCCATGTCGCACTGGCCGCTGCCTTGGCCAGGTACATTCCAGCTCTTACTTACACACACACACACACACACACACACACACACACACACACACACACACACACACACACACACACACACTACAAAAAGGGCTAATAGAATAATAGCTATATACTATATTCACTACTGTTTTACACATTATATACGTTCTGTGCGTTGTGTGCACATTTGCAGCAAAATCATCCTGGCATTTATATATCATACGAATAGGAATAATATTATAAGTTTTAATTATTATATTATCAAGGACTCACCTTGTATCGGCATTCCAGCTTAGTAAGCTTCCTCTTGTATCTTGAAAAATATGTTTATCTAGCGTGTCATTAGCCACGTAGAATCATCGTATTAAAAATAGGCCTAATTGAAATTTGCGACCAGGGTTTAAATTCAAATAAAACACGACTATGGATATCATACAAAGAGAGAGTGAAAGAATTATATACAATGTAATTAAGAAACATGAGTGTCTAGCGTGTCATTAGCCACGTAGAATCACCATATTGCCAATAGGCCCAATTGAAATTTGCGACCAGGGTTTAAATTCAAATAAAACACGACTATGGATATCATACAAAGAGAGTGTGAAAGAATTATATACAATGTAATTAAAAAACCTATACCATCAACAGATATTGTCAATCTTTAAAAGAATGAATGGATAAAATCAATGACATTACAAACAGACCTCAAATAAAATTTTCGTCCATTATTGAACAATGCCAGACAATCTCTGTAACACGCACACAACTCCACATAAACCACTGGACATGTTTCGGCATGACTGACTTTCGGCCATTATCAACGGTATGCATCCTGGATCAATGTTCAAAGTTGTTATATATCTAGGTCAGCTCGGCATCACCTCCGCTACAGTTGTTCTACGTCGACGTTTTCCGTCATCGTTACATATACGTGTATTCACGTGTGAGTCACATCCACGCCATCTATTGGGTTAATTCCGGAATTGCTGTCGCTGTTTTTATTTCGTAAGTATATGTTATTTCTTTTATTTTCCTTTTTGTTGTTATATTTCGTATTATTTTCCTTTTTGTTGTTATATTTCGTATTATTTTCTTGTTGTATTAGATATTTCCATGGGTACGGGATATCTTTCGGAGTAGACGTATTGCAATTGGATTTTTGGGTTTTCTCAATTGTTATAGCCTCAGACCACAAAATTTGATTATGTTTATTGTGGGAAGTTAAGATTTTACTATTTTCCCAATCTGGTATTAATTCATTTATCATACAATGTTGTATAAGTGATGTTTTTTCTTCTTTTTAATCCAATTATCATAGTGCTCATTCAACCTCGTTTCAAACCTTCTTTTAGTACTACCGATGTAATATTTTTGGTTATTTTGGTTATTTTACTAACCAAAATCAATTACAAAAAGGGCATCTTAAGTTTCAATATAATGCTACTCAAGACACTCAGAACTATAAAGGTTATGGAAATTACACCCACCCCCCAAAAAAAAATTATTCAATTATATATCAAAAACTAACCTCATACAAACTTTGGAATTACAAAACACTTCCTTCTTTGTCATTGTCCTGGAGGTCAGATGTTCTCATCTGTATCAAGCCAGTACAGAGAGCTTTCTTCTGCATTTGTGGTTGGTAAAAAAATATAAGATTTTCCAAGTGGGCTTCATACACTGTGTTGAAAAAATTGTGTATTTCTTCTTCCAAAGGCCATAGTTGTGGTCATTCAGTGTTATGATGATCACTTGTTTTGTTCTGTACACATAATAATCGTAGTTATCTAATATGAGGTATAACAAGAATCTCATTCGAATAGATGGACATTTGGAAATATTTCAAACTTGCCTTTTGTACAGCTATGGCAATAAATATCAAACACTGTGAATGTGTTTAGTATGAAACAAAAACACCAAGCCTAGAACTAAAAAAAAAAAAAAAAAAAAATGAAAACTTGCAGTTTATTATCATGAGGAATGGAATGGGTATAGTGTAATCTCCCTCTTCAATAATGGAAACTCTTTAACTCATAAGTAATAATACTAATGGTGCTTAACATGATTTTGAATTATGTTGTAAAAGAGCACATTTTATTTTGATTCCCATATTTGAAAGGTAAACATGAAAAACCTGTCTGAAACATCTTCATTTTATTAGGACATGGACAACTAACTGTCTTACTATTCAAGCTCAAGTCTGTGTAGGTCAGGTATAATTGATATGAAGTATTACACTGATATACACCTGCCTTGATAATGTTACAGTCATTCTTCACTGTGTCCTTGATGCTTTTGAGACAAATATAAAGAAATTACTTTATGCTGTAAAATTATTCCAACTCATAATTATAGAAATAAGAAAACAAAAAAACTTGACTTTCTTCTAATTTGGGTTACTTTTATAACAGTGGACAGTTAAAATTTGTAGATGTTAACCATGATCGATTTTCAAAGCTCTAACAACAGTGAAACTAAGATTATCCTTACACCCACTGACGACAATAATAAAACCGAAGCTCAATTTTTTTTTAAATGAATATAACTCTTCTGAAAATTATTGTCATGGGACATCAAAAACTTTTATATGATGCCCCCCCCTCCCTCAATATGTATAAGCAAACTGTTTTTGTCATTTAGCAATTTTTTTGTGGGGAGGGGGAGTCCTCTTCAAATTTTATGTTATTCTTATACTATGGTAGCAATTTGGAGGAGTTATAATATGCAGTAAAATTATTTAAAAAAAATGAGTATGAATTTATACCACTGCCATCAGTGCATATAAGGGTAGGCTTAACATAAAAAAGCTTCCTCATTAACCTTAGATTTATTCTTTTTTTGAGGTTTTCTGCATAAATGCATCAATTAGGGAGGATTTTCTTTTATGAACACTACCCTATTCATTTTTAATGCTTCAAATTCATGTTGTCTTTCCTTTTGTCAGAGTTTCTCTGATCCTTCTAGAATGCCATGTGCAACTCGTATTGGACCATTTCCATTTCAATTCAGGCAGGCATGACCAACATGTGTCAGTTGACCACCTCCAATTTTTTTGAAAAAATTATGGTAGCTACTCTTAATAGAGGTACTGCAAAAGGATTTTTCATAAAAAAATTTTGGGTAGAGCTACAGCATTTTAAAAATAGGCAAAAAATACACTCGTGACGAAAATCATGTGAAACGCCAAATTTTTAAGTGCACACTGCTCCTGAACTATAACAGGTAGAGACTCGAATTTTTATTTTTATTTTGAAGCCATTGAATTAGCCTTTCTTCAAATTCACAGAAATTGGTCCAACGAATGTTGCCACAAGGCAAAAAAAAAAAAATATATTTATTACAATTTTTTTTATTTTTCACAAATTTAGGACTTTTGTTTTTTGTTTTTAAGAAAAAGACTGATCAGGTGGGTAAGTGTGCCAACCTGCACCCCTACTAGGGTTGTCTTAGCAGTAATTTTATTTTTATCCTGTGATGCTTGTAACTCTTAAAATTAATTTTTAAAATATAAAAAATTTCAAAAATCAACATTTTTGAGTTGCAATATCTCAAAAACCCCATTTTTAAAAATTCTGAAATTTTGTCCAAACAATGTCCTAACGGTAGGTAGTTTACTGGGGGAGTCAGGTTACTGGATTTTTGCCTTGAAATTTTCTTACATATTTTTGAAAATGACACTTTTTTTTCAATTTCTTTTTTTTTTTTTCAATTTCTGAAAAATGGCACTTTTTTTTTAAATTTTTGAATTCAGTGAAAAAATGAGAACTGTAAACATTATTTAGTAAATTTTTAATAGCAGGAGAACACAATTCCTGGCAGGGCTCACACTAAGCATTCACCAAGTCGCCAAATGTGACCAAATCCAAAAATGGCAAGAAACAATTAGTAACAGTGAAAATGGTAGTGAATGATTTTATGAAACTTTGGCAATTTTTGACTCATGGGTAAACTGCAATTTGCGGTAATTTTTGGGCTAAACTGCAGCTGATATGATTTCAAAGTTTGATTTTCCGAAGCTGTGGCACTGAAAATAGTACTGCTCGGTGCAATTTTTATTGAGTACTGTGAAACACCTATTAAGGCTGCTTGAGAGTCATTGGGGGAGTCAATGAAAATAAGAGTTACTGAAGGTGGGGTATATCGAGAGGGAAAACTCTTCTGTAATTTATAATGAGCGGATCCAGAGAAATGGGATATCAGAGGTTAAACAGTCTGCAGCACATAGTCCAGTGTTGGTGTTGCACTTTGACTTTGCTCAAAACTGTTCTGTAATTCTACCTGATGAAGTGCAAAGTTACTACTGGCAAACAATGTCCAGATCTCACTCTTTACATGCATTGCATACTTTCCAAATGAGACTAAGTCTTTTGTGGTAGCATGCAATGACATAAGCCATGCACATGCTCTGTGTGCCATTCTGCTCATAAAAAGTGAAATTGCTAAGACTTGTCCTTTGGAAGAATTTAAAACAATTGTTTACATCTCAGATGGAACAACCGGGCACTTCAAAAACAAATATCAGTTCTATGAACTTATGAAGGGGGACCCAAATGTAACAAGGAAGTGGATCTTCTCAGCCACAGGCCAATGCAAGAGTGCATGTGATGGGGTGGGTGGCCTGTGCAAACATTTTGCTACTAAATTCAACTTACAAAAAGAAGCTTCACAAGCTATAAGAGATGCACCTTCATTTGTTGAAACTGTCTCCCCCTTGATCCCAAAGACTAAAACTTCTACTCCTCACAACTTGTGAAGTTCAATCCTATCGAACCAGCAAAGTAGAACAGCGGGATACAGTAAAATCTATTGTTGGAATACAGTCACAGCATTCCTGGTTAGTTCAAGGAAATAGACCATCTATGGCTAGAACAGTCTGGCACCCACATAAAGAAGTGCAATTTGCAAGACAAAAAAAAAAAAAAAATCCATTTTCTGTGGATGATTTTCAAATAGGAAAATTTATAGGATGCATTTATGATGATAACTGGTGGATGGATGGGACAGATTACAAACATATCTAAAGAATTCGAGGACATAACAGTATCTTTCATGCACCCTCATGGACTAGCCTGAGGTTTTTGGTGGCCAGAAGAATGTGGCAAGAAAGCAGGTCAAGTGTCCAGTGCCCTTAAAAAATGTACATCTAAAGGTGAATGCCCCAACTCCTGTTGGATGTTCTGCAAGACTTCATACCTTTGATGAGAAGGAAATCAATAAAATGCAGCAGCTTTTTTCAGTTTGAATAATTTGCAGTTATGATGATAAGCTCATAATTTTGTTTTTTTGAGGCCTTTTTTCTTATGTAAATAGAAATTGAATCTTAACACTGCAACTGGGATAATGTATTGTATGTGTACAGAATATGGATTTAAAAAAAAAATTAAACATGAACATAGGTGACAATTATTAAAAATCATAAAAATGACTGAAATATAGATTGACACTGCAATTTGGAATATATACTCACTGTTGTGTTAGGAATCCAGCATCCTGTAATAATTCCACAAGTTACTGGATGGCTTTCGTTTTCTTTCAGTTCCAGAGAACGTATATTGTTGTTCTTACATGTTTTTTTGGGGGGAGGGGGTTGATAGTTTAACAAAGGTAAACTTTTCAGAAGTATCTTTCAAAGTTTTTTTTTTTTTTTTTAATAATAACCCAACCGTTAGGTTCGAACAGGAGAGAAGTGCATTTTCAAAAATTTGTAGGAAAATTTCAAGGCAAAAATCCAGTAACCTGATTCCCCAGTTAACTATCTACCATTAGGACATTATTTGGACAAAAGTTTAGAATTTTTAAAAATGGGGTTTTTGAGATATTGCAATTCAAAAATGTTGATTTTTTGAAATTTTGTATATTAAAAAAATTAATTTTGTGAGTTGCATGCATCACAGGATAAAAATAAAATTACTGCTAAGACAACCCTAGCAGGAGTTCAGGTTGGCACACTTACCCACCTGATAAGTCTTTTTCTTTAAAAAAAAATCCTAAATTTGTGGAAAATTTAAATTCTTTGTAATAAATATAGACTTTTTTTGCCATCTAGCAATATTCCTTTGATCGATTTCTGTGAACATGAAGTAAGGCCAATTCAATAGCTTCAAAATAAAAAAAAAAAATCAAGTCTCTACCTGTTACAGTACAGGAGCAGTGTACATTTAAAAATTTGGTGTTCCACAATATTTTAGTCACAGGTGTATTTTTTGCCTATTTTCAAAATGCTGTAGCCCGACCAAAAAGTTTTTTGTGAAAAATCCTTTTGCAGTACTTTATACCTCTATTAGGAGTAGCTACCAGAATTTTTTCAAAAAATTGGAGGTGGTCAACTTGCCCCCTGCCTGAATTGAGATGGAAAGGGTCATTGCAGGCATGTTTTTTTTTTTTTTTTTTTTTTTTTTTTTTGATGCATGCTTTAGTCTCTCACTGGCTTCTTTAAGCACAGTCTGATGATTCTTGTACTTCTCTTTTTTTCTTGAACAAGAATTTTTATCTTGTTTTCCACGCTTTCTACAGTTTGCTTTCTGCTCTTCAAATCCTTTATTTAGTGATTCTTGTTTCAATCTCTCAGCACTTTCTTTCTCTGCTTTCAGTTGCTGTTCCTTTAATCCCTGCTCCTCTTCCAAATGGTTGCTATATGACCTATGTGCATTAAGTGCTAATTTTATTAGTTATTTGGTTATTAGCATCTTTGCAACTTGGTTGTTATACATTTTTAATGCGTCTCGAATTGTTAGTCTCTCATTAAACATCTTCTCAGACATAGAAGCCTTCTCATCTAAAAGAACTCTTCATGATACAGAAGAGCCTCTCTCTACATCGAAGTTGCCATGTGATAAAGCAAGGCATGCTTTCACAACTTTAGCCAAAGATGGATATTTCCAGTCTCCAAATGTCTTTTGATACAATATGTCTCTCCAAAACTGATCAATTCTAATTTCGCTGTTTGGAATAAATTCTTATGCATACAAGTGCATCTATACCTAGACTCACGTGACTAGAGTAACGACCTAGTCAAATGACAAAAAGGAACATCTTCTAGCTATCATAAATATTTCGATGGTCAGTTGTTGAGTTTTTCGTTGCAAAGTAACTGCCACCCACAATCCCTTCTGCTGCCTACATGTTGCTTGCGGGGGACTTTCATTTGTGAAATCTTTTGACTACGCAATTCGTTCTTGAAGAATATCGATCAATCAAAGGTCAAGAGTAATAATGAATTTCTACCAAGAGCAACTAGTCGGAAAGAAGCTGCTGACCGAAAAAGGTAACAAGGCTATTATTTTATCCTCATTTTTTAAGAACTAATTATTTTTAGTTCATATTTTAATAAATATATCATTCACTCTCAGTATGACACCCACTGATTAAATAAGAAGCTATGGAGTCCGGACATCATGATTTTTAACGAACCTTTTTAAAAAAAAACGTGAGAAACAGAAGAATGACAGGATTTCTGTGATATCTTGCCAAGAACTCATTTTAATTAGCCATGTAGTGACGTTCAAGGGTTAGAAATAACGATTTGAACCGATATTAGTACGTCTTCTTATTTTTAACAAATATGCGGAAATGTCTTACCAGGTGTTTTTTCGATTACTACTTAATTTTTTTGTTATGAACAATTCCTAAGTTATATCAAACAATTTGTAGATAATGTAAAGTGAGTTTAAATGTCTGTTGGCGAAAACATGCATTGCCCGTGCCATTCGAAAAATAAAGCTGTAAAAACAATCGCGCAAATTTATTTCAATGAACATTTCATGAAAATCTAGGCACAAAAATTTCGACTTGAAATTGATACATTTAACTGCAAATAAATTTTAGTAAGCACAGAAAACAACAGTCTTTAATATGGTGAAGGCAAGATACGTGCTTGCTCCTGGCTCTGCCGTATTCCAAACAGAAAAACGAGACACTTTTTCGGCGGAATATCTTGATTTCAGTAGATCGTTCCTTTAATCACATGTGGGTCTAGTCTATACTTGCCATTGACTTTCCTCCATCATGTTTGCATTAAAGCAGAAAGCAATAAATTGAACAACACATATTGATAACGATTTGCATGGTTCATACGCTTTTTCAATTACAAAATTCCAGGACATACGATCCAAATGCTCTTACTTAAAATATAGTGAAACCATACGTCTGTTCTATTTGTAACCTACAACAAACAACTTCCTACACGCTTGGGGGCAAACTTAATACATAATGCAGAATGTTAAAAATGATGTCTGCTGCAGCTAATCAGAAACTTAGAATCACAGATAAATATTGAAATACCAAAACTGTCACTGAAAATGTGACCAGGTTTAATATCTACTAAACGTTTATGTATAGTATACTACACTGATTTTGAGAAAACTTTACTTTTCTACTTTGGCTTCAGTTCAATTATTGAAGCAAATTACACAATAAAAAAAACCCCATAAAACCTATACATAGGTATGTGGCATTTCTTTTGAAATGCTTTTATATAACACACAATCAATACATAAAATGCTATTTGTATTTCATTATTTTGAAATAATGCTTACATTGGAAATTTAAGGGTAAGGTAAGGTGAAATATCTAGAACTTTTTCAAAGGACCAAAGGGATTGTTATTTCTTAAACACATAATCATGGGAGCAAGTATTTGTGTTACATTTTATTTATGGAAGGAATTTTCAACATAATATCGACGCTGTAGCTATGTTTTAAATTTTTACTCGCCAGAAAATTAATACTCGCCAGCATACTCGAGGTATAAATGGCAAGATGAACGAGGCGATTGAAGAGATGAATAAATTTTTACTCACCAGCATACTCGAGGTATAAATGGCAAGATGAACGAGGCAATTGAAGAGATGAATAAGTATAGATTAGATGTGCTGTGTGTAAGTGAAACCAAAAAGAAGGAAATTAGGACAGAATAAGTGAATGGAATGGTGAATGTGTAGTCTGGAGTATTGGATAATGTGAAAGAACAGGCTGGTGTAGGTGTGATTTTAGGTGAAAAGATGAAGAACAATTTGATTCATTATTGCTGCACAAGTGAGAGAATTCTGTGGATTCGTTTGAAAGTGAGACTTCAGAGAATAGTTATTGCTATGTGATTCGGAATAGGAACGAAGATTTCTGAAATCAGCTGAAAGCTATTTTCAGCCATATTGGAGCTAAAAGAAAGTTATAAAGCAAAAAATTTCAATGCTAGAGTAGGTGTGCAGAATGCAATTTCTGACAATGTTTTGGGTTAAGTTTAATGATCCTTGTGTGAATGTTAACAGTGAAAGATTAATTGAACTCTGCATTGAGAATGGTTTGTGTGTGTATCTAATACATTTTTCAAACACAAGTATATATACACATATACTTGTGAAAATCGTATTCTTGGTCAAAAGAGTGCGATAGATTTTGTTGGCTACCATTAGCGTCTGAAACACTTAGTCGTTAACACTCGTGTGAAGAGAGGTGTAGATGCTGTTTCTGATCATTACTTGGTAGTGTCACGAGTGAAACTGAATGTTGGTTGGAGGATAAGGAATAGAAAGAGGCCCAGGATAGAAAGAATTAAAGTTGAAATGCTCCCTGAAGATAATCAGCGTTATTCTGACGTACTCAGAGAATGACTGAAGGAGCTAAAGTCTTGTGAAAGGGATGTAGAAAAAAAGTGAAAATGTTTTAAGAACTGTGTTTTCACTGCTGCTGAAGAGGTCTGTGACACCACAATAGTGGGTAACAATAAAGGCGATGCTTGGTGGAATACTGTGATTGAAGAGGCAGTAAAGAGGAAGAAGGAAGCCTATTTGGGAATGTTGAAAGGTAGAGTCTCTGTGGATAAATATCCTTGTATGAAGCATGAAGCCGCTAAGCTGGTTCACCAGAGTAAGGCAAAAGATAGGAAGGAGAAGGTGGAAAGGCATGAATTAGCTTTTTGGAAAGATAGGAAGACTTTCTGGAAGTACATGAGACAGGAAAAATAAACAAATTCAGAGTTGAAGAAATATTCTTCTCAAAATATGTGGTAAATACGTCTCGATAATTAACACAGCAATCGGACATCGCCGAATCGACTGTGATTACTGTTTCACACGTGAATTAAATCACATCAGAAAACTTAAAATTTCATCGCCGTGGAGCGGGAATTTGGAGCATTACACATGATGATTTCCACTCCACGGCAATGAAATTTTCAAGTTTTCTGATGTGATTTAATTCACGTGTGAAACAGTAATTACAGTCAATTCGGCGATGTTCGATTGCTGTGTTAATTATCATGAGGGGAAACAAAGTTGTAAGTTGTGTGAAGAATAGGGTTGGGAAAATGATATGGGAGCTAAATGAGTTAAGTGAAAGATGGGTGAATACTTCTGTGAGTTATTAGATCAGGAAAGCAAAGGTGATTCTGAGGCAGAAGCAGATGATGTCACAGTGAAGGATGTAAGCACACGAGGGATCTCAAGAGAAGTGGTGCGTAAAGCTCTGAAGTCTCTTCAGAATGGTAAGGCTAGATGATGGCATAACTGCCGACATGTTGAAATATGGTGGTGACTGTAATTGACTGGTTAACTGAAATTTGCGAATTGTGCTAGGGGTTAAAAATGGTCCCTCGGGATTGGAAGGATGCTATCATTGTTCCCTTGTATAAGGGAAAGGGTAATCAGACTGACTGCAAGAACTATCTTGTTATTAGCCAACTGAGTGTGCCAAGGAAAGTGTTTGGTAAGGTCGTTATTGAAAATGTTCAGGTTCTTACATCAGAGAAAGTGCGGGATGTTCAGAGTGGTTTAATGCCTGGTAAATGCTGCACTAATCAAATTTTTGCATTATGCATGATGACTGAAAAGTATCTGGCTGTTGGTAAGAAAGTTTTTGCTGCCTTCATAGATTAAGAGAAAGCTTACGACCGAGTAAATAGGACACTTTTGTGGAAGGTATTGAATGAATATGGTGTTACTAGGAATTTACTTAATGCCAAAATAGATAATATTCAGTGTTCGAATTACTCAGTGGTCCACTGGCCATTGGCTAGTAAAAGTTCTGTTGGACCACTGAACTATTAATTTTACTGGCCCGTATGTCCAGTGGTTCTTTTTTTTTTCTAGTTTGTCACAAGTTAAAAATGAGTTTCTATTTCTTTTTTTCTTTTACCTTGCTATATGGTTTTATTTTTAGGCTGCAAACTAATGATAGGTTTAAACACAAATACTGGAGATAATTCCATTAAAATGATACATTATTTTCTACATATATTGTAAATGCCTTTTGTTTTGTTTTTTAAATGGACCAGTGGGCATTCTGGTGGACCAGTGATTTGCAAATTCTAGTGGTCTGTTGGGCCAGTAGAAGAGTTATTTCTCATTCTAACACTGATACTGGTTTATGTCTTGGTGACATCCATGTGTGAAGATTGTGGTATGCTGATGGCACTGTCCTGTTGGCAGAGAGTAAAAGTGAGTTGCAGAGCATGCTGTCCCAGAAGTATGAAGTTTGCATGAAATTTAAACTGAGTACAAATAAGGGAAAAACCAAAGTTATGGTTTATGTGAGAAGAACTGGTAGTACTGAATGTAATATGTCTAAATGGCACTGTGATTGACCAGGTGAGTGAGTTTGTGTATTTAGGAAGCATGTTTGACAGAGAGAACAAACTGGATGGTGAAATTAAAAGGTGAGTGAATTCTTCATTGAAAGGCATGGCTGCTTTGAGAGGTTTTCACAGGAATGATGGGTTCTCAAGAGAGTCAGTCCTGCATGGCTGTGTATGACAGTGTAATTGTCCCTACTCTGATGTATGGCAGTGAAACCTGGGTACTACAGAAGAAACATAGAAGTCGTTTGTGTGCTGGAGAAATGCGTTACTTATGGGGGTTTGTGGCAAGACACATTCTGATTGTGTGAGAAATGAAGATGTGTTGCAGTTGTGTAATGTGAAACAGAATGTTGTTAGCAAGGTGGAGACTAATATGCTTTGGTGGTTTGGCCATATCGAAAGAATGAGTGATGAGGTGTTTTCTATGAAAAACTTTTTAGCCCAAGTGGCAGGAAGGAAAGGCAGAGGAAGGTGAAGGAAGCCATGGGAAGATTGGGAAGATCAGGTTCAGGAGTGTCTGCATGAAAAAAAGATTATGAGTATGAAGTACAGAAGATCTTGTGTATGGCATGTGATGTATTTCAGTGAAGCCCTAGTTGTATGTCAAGATCGCTGTTAATGGAGAAGTTTGATACGCCAACAATAAATAAAAATTATCTGGTACCTTGTATTTCTTTGTGGAGCTAACCTCTGAATCTTGGAGAACAACTTAGTGATATGTATGTATGTATGTACAAAGCAAGTTACGCATTGATTTCTGTTCAGGTATAACTCAAAACATGTACTTGTAGAAACTGGGTTAGGACATTTACAATATTTTGGCTAAAGTTATATTCTAACCAAATAAATTATGTGGCTAATCTATTTGAAATATCAATAGATGTACTACTGTCCTTAATACTGTGTCACACGTTATTTAATGTGTTTTGAATGCAGACCATGCTAAGTAATAAATACAAGTATGAAAAATATTGTCAGTGTGAATAACTTGAATAGTTGGTACAATAAATGAACTAACTTACTAGAGTATTGCCCTTGGATAGTTATTAGTCCTCAGACAGAACAACATATTAACCCTTGTCAAGTATAGGGTTCCATAGTCCTTTTTAGCATGTCGTTCAAAAATCCTTCTTTGAGTATTATTTCAAATATGGCTATAAAGTTGTCTTGATATAATGGAATGTTAACAACTCAATGTAGCAATTACTTCAAAAGTAAAACAACCTAGTTAACCAGATGGTTTTGTAGCTTCCCTTTTAATCTTCCTGAATCAGGAGGATGTAGGGTAAGACACTAAAAATCAACATTTTAACTGAAGTGATATGTTTTCATTGTAATTATTGAAAAATTCTGACATCACAATTTCTGTGGGAGCTTTAAACACATACATCACCTTTAACCAGGGGTAGACCAGAGTGTCTATTAAATTTCAGAAATGCAATTTCATGTGTGTGTGTGTGTGTGTGTGTGTGTGCACCACTGTTGTCCCTAGATTTTTTATAGCTGGGTGGAAGGAAATTTTAGCTGGGTGGTACTTATTAAACAAGTTTAGCAGTGTGGTAGGCATTAATGTAACATAACATGATAAACATTAGAAAATTGTATAAAATGATAAAAAAAATGAGTACTTACACTACTAAATCATATTCAACTTAAATTTCAGCTAGTTTTCATCATTATTGATGGTGTATGTAAGAATATGTTTTCCACTCTTACTAATATTGCTTTGTGGAAACATTCATTAAAAGGAAATATAACTGGCCAGCAGAGAAAATTAGCTGGGTGGGTTGCCCAGCATAAAGGCTCTAGGGAGAACACTACACACATAAATAAATATGTAGTCTCCTCTTCAATATATATAGATCCATATATAGAACAGTGTTAAACATAAACACATTCAACCCCCTCTCTTCTCTACAGAAAAACTGCCATCTGCTAGCAACAAATTCCGACTTGTCATACTTCAACTGCACCTAAAAGTAAGTTGAAATATTGAACACTGTGCTACACAATGGTATTATTAGGTGTGCAACTTAATTCTCAGCCCCTAACCGCAAGCGATCACAGAACGTCGGCAAATGCGAATAGCTGTGTGTGATAATGGCCGATTGCAGCGCCATCCAACAACTTTCCAGGCAACCGTAACCGCTCACAGCTGTAGTGACAGAAGGGACAAAAGTTGACGGTGAAAGCAATGTCATTCGAGAAGCAGCATTTAAGGCACTGCCTCCTGTTCAAATTTCAGCTGAGAAAAAAGTGCCGCGGAAGCCCAGCAAATGATCTGTGCTGCTTTGGGTGAGGCTGCTGTGTCTTACAGTACGTGTAATAAGTGGTTCCAGCGGTTTAAGCAGGGAAATTTCGATCTCTGTGATGCAGTTTTGTTTTCAACAAAATTGTGTACAAGCAACAATCTGGTCGCCCCATGGGCTCACCTCTTTCCCCTCTTCTTGTAGAAATCTACATGCAACATATTGAAGTTTCCATCCTTCCTCACCACCCTTTTCAACCTTCCCTGTGGTTAAGATATGTAGAAGACATTTTCATTAGCTGGCCACATACAGAGTCTGAACTACAGACACTGATCAACTCCATTACGGAAAAATTTCCTTCCATTAATCTCACTATATCTAAGGAAGTAAACAATAAAATTGATTTCCTGGATGTATCCATCTGCAGAAATGCAGATCTCTCCATCACTCGTTCCGTCTATTGTAAACCTTCTGCGGCCACTAACATCATTCCCTACAAATCTTTCACTCTGCATCTCTACAAGCGTGCAGCATTGAAGTCTTACATCCACAGGGCTCATAACATTTGCAACAACCAACTTTCTCTTCAAGAAGAATTCTCCAAAATTTCTACAATAGCCCTTTCTCATGGTTTCCCTGCTCTTACAGTCAACTCCCTCTTAAAGAAATATGAAAACAATTCGAAAATTGAATGCTCCTTCCTCAAAAGAAAGAAAACCTGAAATTCTCTGGTTCTGTTCCTTACCATCCTTCCTATGCTTATAAGTTACAGAATCTTTTTAGAAGTTCTGGTTACTATCTTGCCATTAAATTCACCCCAAACATCTTGAAACTTTTTTTTTTTTTTTTTTTGATTGGAGGTTTAACGACCACCGTGAGCAACTCAATGGGCTATAAGCAGTTGCCCGTCCCCAATTTAGGGTCACTGGTTCCAGGGAAGGGAGAGAGCCAGTGCCGTAAGACAAACACAACATCCATGCCTTACCGGGATTCGAACCCGGACCCCAGACGGGCGAATGATCAGAGGCCAGCGCCTTAGACCACTGCGCCACCGGGGCGGCATCTTGAAACTTCTACAAAGGGACAGGGACAAAGTTGAAAATCAGGACCTCCCAGGAGTTTACTGCATTCCTATCTCTTCTTCAACAGGTGAAAACTTATACATTGGAAGCACATACAGGAGCATTAACCACAGAATTTTAGAACATAAGATGTTTTGAAAGCCAATCCTAATACAGCCTTGTCTATTTTGACAATGGAAGACACATCTGCAGTTCCCCGCTGGAACGAAGCAAAACAAATTGCTTCTTTTGACAATCGTTTTGCCCTACGTTACCGCAAAAGCCTAGAATTTTTTTCAACTCAATGACTTGCAATTCCGAATCTCCTCTCTACATTCCGATGATCTGGAGATCAATTCTAAGTTTTGGCAACAAAAATAGGAAAAAAATTCAAATGTAGAATCTGGCAACAATCTTAGTCCTCCATTGGCGTGATGAAGACCTAAGATAAGGTTGAAAGCTCCCAACTTACAAACTTTCTTGTAAAAGTTTTTTTCATGTAACGTAACTAGCGTGATCAAGTTACCTTTATTTGTTATTATTGTAACGTGTTTTGCCCATCATTGTCAAGCAGAACGTCCAGGATAGCCACAGAAAGTTGACGATGAGGAACTGGAACAACTGTTGGACGCAGATTCCTGTCGCACAAAGTCAGAGCTCACCCATGAGCTCGGAGTAACATGGCAAGCCATTGCAAAGCTCCTGCACAAGCTTGGACAGATTCACAAAGAGAGCCGTTGGGTGCCCCACCAACTCACAGCTGCGAACAAGTCTAGGTGCTACGATGTTGCTGTGTCCTTGCTCTCCAGATTCAAGAAGGATTTTGACCTCCACAAGATTTTGACCTGTGATGAGAAGTGGATCATCTATGATAATCCTAAGCGGCACAAATCGTGGGTTTATCCAGGTCAGCCTACCATCAGTACCGCCAAACCGAATATCCATGCCAGGAAGTTCTTGCTGTGCATATGGTGGGATCAGCGTGGTGTTGTACACTATGAGTTGCTCAAACCTGGTGAAACGGTCAATGCTGAGCGTTATTGTCAGCAACTCATTTGTGTGAGTGACACAATGGAGGCGAAAAGGCCATACACCGGCAAGGGCAGAAGGTCGGTCCTGTTGCTTCAGGATAACGCACGTCCTCACACTGAGAAAACGACTTTAAACACGATCACCGACCTGGGATGGGAGATTTTGTCCCACCCAGCGTGTTCTCCAGACTCACCTCTTTCGCTCCCTGCAACATCACCTGAGTGATACGCACTTCACTTCTGTCGAGGAGGTCCACACAAGTATTGATTACTTTATCAACTCGAAACAGCCCTCTTTTTTCCGGTGGCATTCGGCAGTTCCCTGACCGATGGCTCAAATGTATCCAACACGATGGGGATTATTTCCCTGATTAGGTACATATTTGATTTGCTATAATTTGCTGCCGACGTGTCGTGCCGGTGGCCGAGAATTAAGTTGCACACCTAACATATACACCTTTTTTTACCATGTATACCTGAAAAATCTCAAAACTTCATAAGGAGCCTAAATTGCTAAATCAATCTCAAAATTTTGTAAACAACATTCTGTATATACATATGTTTCTATACTACAATAGTTTTCTTTGTAGGAGAGGGCACAAAAGCCCTCTTTTTGACACACAGTAGGTTAGTTGGAAGCCAACATTTGAGTTTTTGAATTTAATGTTGTCAGTGTATGGAGAATTATTTAGATTGTCACAAGAAAAAACAATTACTAAAAATACAAAAAAAAAAAAAAAAAAAAATCATGACCCCCGAAGCAAAATTTTTGACTTTTTCATGACACTTTTCTGAATTCATGACTTTCATGATCAGTAGACAAATCCAAGGTGACATGTTCACCTGGCATTGAGTTTTTAAATTCTATTATGATGTCTTTAATATAGCATTGAGTACACTACACAGTTTTTCTGTTTGTGCCTTGAACAACCCTATGATGATCTCTTTGCATGGACCTTCAATTAAGAACTTTGATCCAGAAAAATTTGTTGATCATTGGTATTTCAGTGCAAAATCAAATAGACACAAGTAGTGAATGGTTTAAGGGAGACTGGAACCTGAATGATATGCATTTGGGAAAGTGTAACTTGAAAGCCAAATGAATGAAAGGTCCACATACTTTGCAAATGCCCCCAGAAAACCAACCTCAACGTCCTTGCCGTGGGGTGGTGGAAACAATGCTGTGATTCACAGTAGCTCCTCTCTTTGGAGCGTCCGAAACATGCTGGCTAGTTAGTTAGTTAGTTAATTGATTTTAGTGGCACAAGGGCCAGGTTTGGCCAAAGAGCGCCAGACACAGAACTATCAGTTAAAGATTTTTAAAAGCGGGGTGAAATGATTAAGAGCAGACAGGCTTGGTAAAAGTTAGAAAAGAGAATGATGAAAGCTGTGAAGACTAGTTAGTTAATTAGGTTTATATATAACTTTATTAATTTACTATTATATTTATTATATAACTTTTTTTTTTTTTTTTTAAATAAGTTTTAAAACGTTAATCTGTTTTAAAAAGGAAAATACTGTGAAAGTGTCGCAGTGGTCGCCCAAAAGTTTTTGAAGCGTAGCTGCGTCCTCGTCCAGCAGATGAGACTGAAAATAGTGAAACCGATGATAACGAAAACGAACACAACTGCATAAAACATGAGACGGTGAGTAAACAGTCGCATGTCTCGCACACCGGGGCAGTGTCGCCACACAGCAAATAACTATGCGTGAAGCGACAATGCCCAATGCGGAGACGCGCAAGAACAACTTCTTCCCTACGGTTCCGGCGACACGATGATTTCCAGACTCCAAGGATGGGTTTAACACGGTGCAGTTTATTCTCCACCTGTTGGTCCCACAGACCCCGCCACGTTCGTCTGATATGATCGTGAACAAGAAAGCGAAAATCACTGTGAAACAGTGGCAAGGGTGTGACGACCAAAGAGGAGGCAGATCTAGCAGCAGCATCAGCAGACTCGTTCCCTGGGATCCCAACATGCCCAGGAATCCAGCAGAACCGAATCTGGACATCAGCCTCGAGCAAAGAACGAAGAAGTCTCCGTACAGTAAAAAGAAGTGGGTGGCCAGAGAAATCCAAAGATGACAAAGATTGCACAACACTCAACGAATCAGTGTACACAATAGCACGCTGATGAGAGCTCGACTGCACGTGAACAAGTGCAAGATACACAGCATGCATCTCCGCCGAAAACACCGTGGCCTCGGCAGGAATGCGGGCAACAGAAACTTCGTCAATGCAGACGGCGGCGCATCCAACAACACCAGCCGCCTTAGATTCATCGGTGAAAACAGGAATAAAGTCTGCATTGACGTAACGGTGTTCGGCGAAGAGCTACTGGTACACTGACGCAGGGGTTGAGGACTTGTCAAAAGATGTAAAGCTGGTATCAACCATGACACCAAGAGGGTGCCATGGGGGATCCTCAAAGCCCCTGGTCTCTCCAACGAGTGACAAGTCGAGCCCTGCATCACGAGCTACGGCCGCCAAACGAAGACCGAAGGTTCGAATGCACGAGGGACGGATCTCGAACAAACGAGCATGCTGGGGATGAAAAACTGCATCGTGTAAAGTATGTTCTGAGAGAGATCTAAGTTTCAAGTAAAATTGAAGAGACAGCTGCAGACGGTGTAAATGAAGCGACGGTTCGTTCGCGTCGGCATGAAGGCTGGGAATGGGTGACGTGCGAAATGCTCCCGTACAAAGACGCAGCGCTTGATGGTGGATGGTATCCAATGGCCGGAGAACGGAAGGACGCGCAGAGCCATACACCATACAGCCATAATCCAGTTTAGACCGAATGAGAGAATGGTAAATACGGAACAAGGAAGTCCTGTCTGCACCCCAGGAGACTGAGGCGAGGATCTTGAGGATTGACAAAGCTCTCAGACAGGAAGTCCGGAGTCATCGAAAGTGCGAGCGAAACGTGAGAGCACGGTCGACGGTCAAACCAAGGAACTTGGTTTCCGGCAAAACTGGAATGGCTGCATGGTCCAAATAGAGTTCTGGATCAGGGTGGAGGCCACGCCTCCGGCAGAAATGGACACACGCTGTCTTTTCAGCAGAAAGAACGAGACCATTGTTGTTAGCCGCTTTAACTATCTGGTTAATTGCAGACTGCAGCTGCCTTTCAATGAAATGCATGCTTGATGACGAGCAGAAGATGTGAAGGTCGTCAACATAAATGGTAGTCGAAACCGTAGGAGGAAGATTTTTAAGCAAACAATTAATGCGGAGGATGAACAGAGTCACCGAAAGAATGCTGCCTTGAGGAACACCTTGTTCTTGATGGAAAAAGGCGGACAGCGTTGTACCCAGGCGCACCTGGAACACACGGTCACGAAGAAAGTTGGCAATGAAGGTTGGCAGGTTTCCCCGCAACCCACTCTCGTGGAGGTCACGGAGGATACCGTGGCCCCACGCTCTATCATAAGCTTTGTTGATGTCAAAAAAGACAGACACCAGGTATTGCCTACGAACGAATGCCTCACGAACAGACGTCTCAAGGAGCAGGAGATGGTCAGGAGCTGAACGATGACGACGGAAGCCGCTTTGTGATGGCGACAGAATTTGATGTTCTTCTAGGAAGTAAATTAGCCTAGAATTAACCATGCGTTCAAGGATTTTGCACAGACAGCTAGTGAGGGCAATTGGCCGATAACTAGAGGGAGACTTGGGGTCTTTGCCAGGCTTGGGAAAAGGTAAAACAAAAGCTTTTCGCCAGGAGTCCGGGAAACTGTGTTCCAACCAAATGCGGTTGAAAAGCACTAACAGATTCTCGAGAGACGACTGCGAGAGATGACGGATCATGTCACAGTGGATGCCATCGGGACCTACAGATGTTGCACCGGACCGATGCAGAGCCACCCGGAGTTCAACCATGCTGAAGGGGGAGTTATACTCGGTGTTATGAAAAGGCGCAAAAGGAGAGTCTCTGGCGCTCAGCAGCTGGTCTAGTCCTCTGAAAGGAAGAGAGGGTACGCCTCAGAACTAGAAACAGAGGCAAACGCCCTACCCAAACAATCCACTATCTCCCCGACTTCAGCATACGTGCAGCTGTTACTCTCAAGATAGAGATCTGATGGGAACCACAGTTTCCCCGAATCCTATGAATTTTTTCCCAAACAGTTTTTGAACTGGCACGTGAATTGATAGATGAAACGTACTTCATCCAAGACTCCCTCTTGCTTCGTCGACGCACCAACCGAGCGTAAGATTTTGCTCTTTTAAATTCAACAAGATTAGCATCGGTTGGATAACGCCGAAATGTACACCAGGCCTTATGTTGAGCTCTCCTAGCCGCTGTGCAATCAGAGGTCCACCAAGGCTTCGGACGTCTTGGGAGCGTCGTTGATGTCTTTGGGATAGAGAGATCTGCTGCCTGAATGATACACGTGGTGACTTCAGTAACAGCTGCATCGATTGACCCTCGGGTCACCATGACAGAAGGTATCACTGCGGACGATGTGAAGACCTCCCACTTGGCACAATCCATCCTCCATCGAGGAGGGCGGGAAGCAGAAGATGGCACGCTCTCATTATAGCCAAGTACAATTGGGAAGTGGTCGCTCCCATGGAGGTCGTTGCACACCGTCCACGACCAGTCAGCAATAACCGATGGTGAACCCAAAGATAAATCGATCGCACTGAAACTTCTTGTAGGCTCGTGGAAATAAGTGTCAGCACCGGTGTTAAACAGGCACAAAGAGGTCGAGGAAAGAAGAGATTCGATCCTACGGCCTCGTGTGTCTGTTCTGACACTACCCCACAATGGATTATGAGCATTGAAGTCACCCAGAAGAAGAGCAGGTGACAGCAGCTGCTCAACTAAGCTCTCAAGAACGGACACGCTCACGCTCACGTCCTCATCCGGCGGCAGATAGACGCTGCAAACAGTTAGAGGCACAGGCATGGAGATACGCATCGCAACGGCTTGTAAAGATGTTGAGACCGCAACGGGAGAAACTGGAACACTGTGGGGGACAAGAATGGCAACTCCCCCGCAAGCTATATCTCCTGAAACATTATCTTTCCGAAATGCACTGTAGCCTCGAACTGAGAGCAGGTCTGATGGTTTAAGTGCAAAGGCACACCAGAGAGTACGACGAAAGCAGATGTTTGACGTCGTCATATTTTGTCCGAAAACCTCGACAGTTCCATTGAACGATTGAAACCATGATTTGAGGGGTAGATAGAAAGAAAGAAACGTGGGTCAAATGAACTGACCAGGCCTAGAAGGCCTCGGAGTCCATAAATTCCTCAGTCTGGTCTGCAGTGCCCCTCGGCAGCGTGGTAACCGGGGGAAGGACTGGGGGGTGTCTCGAGGATGAAGACCGGGACTGATTCGTTCCGGCTTGAACCTTTGTTTGAGATTGAGTGGCTGAAGATTGAGTGGCTGAGGATTGTTTGGCCTTGCCTTTGTGTCTAGCAGGCGAGGGATCAGGGCTCGTGGAACGGGAAACCTGTTCTGCAACAGCACGCTTGGGCGAGGATGCAGGACCCCGAGCATTGGTCTGTGGTGGCAAAGATAAACTGTCAGTGGTGGAAAGTCGAAGGGCCTTCAGCCCAGCAGCATAAATATCCTCGAGAGAGAAAGGGCAGTCTTTTGGTATAGTGATGTCTGTCCGAGTGGCAATGGATGTTTTAGGAGCCACAACGGAAGAGTAGGTGCGTGCGCTTGGAGTAGCGGGAACGACCTTCTGTCGAGCTTCAGGGTAGGACAGGTGTTCAAGTGTCTTAACCTCCTGAATCTTCCGCTTCTCAATCCACTTCGGACAGTTCTTGGCATTGGCAGCATGGTCGCCTTTGCAGTTCACACAATGGGCAGCTGCAGCAGAGCAGTCAGACTGAAGATGGTCATGTGAACCGCAACGATTGCAAGTAGCAGCACCACGGCAAGACTGCTGGGAGTGCCCGTACACTTGGCATCGGTAGCAACGAAGGGGTTAGGAATGTACGGGCGCACAGAGCAGTTCAAATAGCCCGCATGGATGGAAGATGGAAGAGTCGGGCGATCAAAGGTCAGAATCACTGTTCTGGAGTTGACCAGCTCCCCATTTCGGCGGAACTTGATGCGACGAACCGCTGTGACACCTTGGTTGGCAAGCTCCTCAAGAAATTCTTCCTCTGAAACATCCACGAGGTCACGCTCGGAGATGACACCTCTGGATGAATTCAGGGACTGATGAGGTTTGATGTCCACAGGGACACCACCCAAGTTGGAGACGCCCAAGAGCAATGAACCATGGCGTGGACTTGACATTTCCACCAATATATCTCCCGATTTTAACTTCTTCACACTGGTTGGTGACACAACCGCTCCTTGCAGGGCTTTCTGAATCCAGAAGGGAGATTTGGAGCCAAGCTTGTGAGATTCTTCCCGTGCATGGATGATAAAAAATCGGGCTGTGTCCGGCGGCAAAGTACGCAGTTTCTTATTAGTGGGGTTAGGATCCGTGTCTAAAGATTTCTTTAGTTTGACAGAAGGGGGAATAGTTAAAGAATCCATAAATAATGCGAAAAAAAAATTCATCCGCCAGCTTCCCCGCCCACTACCGAGCCCAACAGGGGAGAGCCGGAGGTCCGCAAGCCAAAATGGGCGCAGGACACTGCCCTAGGGTTAGGTAGCGGATATAGCATGTTGATCGTGCAGACATGCGCTCAGCGAGTACCGCGACTTTCCCGGGTCTTGGTAATACCCCTTTGGCATGCCCACACTATCCCCAAACTCACCCCGTCGTACGAAATGACAAGCCGATTGACTAGGAGTAGGTTAGTTCCTAGCCTCCCGTTTAGGGTGAAGCAGGGGGCAAAGAGGAGTGTTGGCGACTGGTGACAACTATAGCCTGGCCCCCAGTAACCTCAGCCTCCCCTTTTCCACCTGTACGGGTCACCGCACACGGCAAACGTGCAGGTAGGTCTAGCTAACCAGCCCGAAGAAACGAAGAAGGAACAGAAAATGAAAAAGAAAGGGAAGAGGAGTAGAAAATAGAGAAAAAGGAAGAACAGGGAGTGGAGAAGAAAGCAAAAACAGGAAAGGGAGAGGAATGGGCTGGCGCATAATCACAACCTCAGCAACCTACAGGACTGAGGCGGGAACGTGGCGAGATAACAACAACCACAAATGGAAAAAGATTTTAAACACTACTGTCGGCTCGGGCCGTGGGGTCGCCACTCTCCATCAGCTGGATGAACAGCTGTCCCTCCGGTCATCGTTTCAAGACGAAATGACAAAAATGATCCGTCACAAGGACAGCTCGGGCCGTGGGGACGCCGCTCCCCAAATAACTGGTAAACCAGTTATCCCCGTGCGGGGTAACATGCTGGCTAACTGAGGCTCTGGTCTACCTAAGCCAAGGTGTGAGGTATCATGCTGAGGGCTGAATGGTACTGAGGTAGTAAAATATCAGTATTGTTAACGATCCCTTCAGGGCACCAGGCGAAACCCTGTCGTAATTAGCCTTTCACCCGGGATAGGAAGATTACCGGGTGGTGACCTTTTATTTTCCTCCAGTTTTATGGGACCAAATATGGAAACTTTTTTGGCTACAACAAACCCTGGGTCAGGGTCTGACTTAGTCAGTACCCAAACTAAAAATGCAGCATCTTCCCAGCCAAGGCCGGGATCTGTTGATCCTGAGGTGAGGCCCAGTTGCTCTGGGAACACCTCTCAGGCTAAGGCGGGGGAAGTTGTTTCGCAAAAGCAAACAAGACATCTGGAGGCAGCAGGTAATACCTTGCCAAAAGAGTCTGGGGTTGCTAGTGAGGCTGGTAACAGCAAGGAAGGGTTGCGACTTAGCAAGACTGCTAAGCGCAACATCAGAAGGAAGCTAGCAAGGCAGATGAAGGGTCAAACTGACAAGGAGTCAAGTTCAGTGGGACCCACATCTGTAGATACTTCTCCACCGGTGGTGGACAAGAAAGGCAAGAGGCAGAGATCTGTTCTCTCTACCCCTTCTCCAGATGTGAGGAAGCCGACCAAAAGGAGTACGGACGAGTCTCGTCCCAGCACTTATGGTGAGGCTGTCTCCACTGTTAGGATGGCCATTGTGAAGGAAAACTTCCCGAACGAGTGGCTTGATGACAATGAGGTTGGGACAATTCAGGAGGAGCTTTTGAGGTTGGTGGATGGTTCTCAAGTAGGAGAGCCTCTACCGCGCATCAAGAACTTTTCCCTGAACTCTGGAGCTCTTGTTTACCTTTGTGAGAACGAGGGAACAGGGCAATGGCTAACACCAGCCTTTGAAAAAAATGATAAGGTTTTGAGGGGCACTGGGCTCAAGGTGATGAGGGCCAGTGATCTTCCAAAACCGATCAAGGGTGCCTTTAGGACAAGGGATATTTGAACCAAGAATCCAAACGTCCTCTGCAGGAGGTTGCGTGCCTACAACAGCAGTTTGCATACAAACCACTGGAGGGTATTGGATCGGGTACAAGATCCTAAGGCCATCAGGTGGATTTTCCAGGTAGACAAGGAATCGGCTAAAGCCATTGCTGAAGCCAGGTTCACTGCCTACACTGGGGTCGATGAGGGTCAATTTAAAGTACTACATGACCCTCAGGACCCTAGCACTTCAAAGAAGGACACAGAAATGGAAGAGCTTCATTCTGCAGTTGTGGAGCCAGAAACAACTGCATTGTCTTCCCCTGGCCATGGTCTGGAAACAGGGAAGGACTCAGGTCCAGTTGTGGGTGGGTGGGTGAGGGGAGGGGACTGAGGAGGTGGATGTGATTGGCCTGGGTGGTGTCCAAGAAGGTGTGGAGCTGGCTTCCAGCACCCACCGGGTGGACTCTGACCCGGCTGATCCTTCTACCACTTAATCTCCATGCCTATCTCACAATGGAGAACTGCATGAAATGTATCCAGATCAATCTTCACTATACTCGGTCTGCATCTGCTGCTTTGTGCTGCAGACTGGCTGCGGAGGATGTTGATCTGGCTTTCATTCAAGAGCCATGGATACATAAAGGGAAGATCCAGGGTTTACAAGGAGCAGGCTTTATAGTCTTCTATAATACATCAAGTAGGAGACCAAGGACCAATATACTGGTGACCAAAAGACATCATGCTATGCCACTTCCTGAGTTTACCACAGGTGACACAACCGTGATTAAACTTTTTATGTCATCTGATGGTGGCAGAGAAGAGCTGTTTGCTGTCTCTGCATACTTACCATTTGATGAACCTGAACCACCTCTTTCTCAGGAGGTAAGAGACATTGTCCACTTCTGCGAGACAGGTGGAAGACGCCTCATCATCTGCTGTGATGCCAATGCTCACCATATCATGTGGGGGAGCAGCGACTGCAACAGACGAGGGGACAACCTTTTGGAATATTTGGTAAGTACTAAACTTTATATACTTAATCGAGGCAATGAGCCCACTTTTATTGTTTCTAATAGAAGTGAAGTCATTGACCTCACCCTCTGTAGTGCTAACATGTTTGACCGCATTATTAAATGGCATGTCTCTAGTGAACCTTCATTGTCTGATCATAGATATATTTGCTTTTCAGTTGCCGATGTAAGACAACAGCTGGTGCAAGTCAGAAATCCCAGAAGGACCAATTGGATTGGCTTCAGGGAAGATCTGGTGGCACATATTGGAGGCATGGAATTTAACATGCGCTCGGTGTTAGATCTCGAGTTAGCCGTTGACCAGTTGCAACGGTCTATTCTCGAATCTTACCACCAAAACTGTCAAGCCAAGGCTGCTAGCTTACCAAGGCAAGTTCCTTGGTGGAAAAAACAGCTTAGCAGTCTTAGAGGCATAACTAGAAGGCTTTTTAATAAAGCCAAATGTACTGGTGAGTGGACGGTATATAAGACTACCCTCACACAGTACAACAAAACAATTAAGAGAGGCAAAAAGAGCCCCTTGGAGAGATGTCTGTGGAAGTATTTCAGATACTCCCAGTACTGGCAGATTTATGAAAATCATGGCTAAGGACAATGCAAATTGCCTGAACACCATCAAATTGGTTGATGGGAGCTTCACAAAAACTGGTAAAGAAACACTAACAGAAATTCTAGGTGTACACTTTCCAGATTCAAGTATAATTGACCACACTGGCGTACGCACAGCTGGCCTTGAGCACCGACATACAAAAAAGGAGGACTGGAGGGTTGCCAGGGAGGTGGTCAATTATTCTAGGATTAAGTGGTCCATTAATTCTTTTGAACCATTTAAATCACCTGGCTGTGATGGAATTGATCCCATCTTGATGCAGCAAGGACTGGAGATAATTACTCCACTCTTGTGCAAAATTTACCGGGCCTGCCTTGCTCTTGGTTATATACCAAGTGCTTGGAGACAGGCTAAGGTAATATTTATTCCCAAGCCAGGTAAGTCAAATTACCAAGAAGCAAAGGCCTTTAGACCTATTAGTCTAACATCTTTCTTTCTCAAGGCTCTTGAGAGGATGGTGGATAGGCATATTAGAGAGGTGGTTTTACTCCCTAAACCCCTCTCAAAATTACAGTTTGCCTATCAACAAGGCAAATCAACAGAAGCAGCTCTCTATGGCATTGTTTATTGCCTGGAGAAGGCACTGGAATTTAAGGAGGTGGCATTAGCCACTTTCCTTGATATTGAAGACTGTGTCTTTGACAGGGTCACTATGGAGACCATTGTGGGAGCTGTGGAAAGACATGGTGTTGATAGAACCTGTTGTCAATGGATTAAGGCCATGCTCACAAGCAGAATGGTCGTGGCCTCGCTACTCGGGGAGACTCTGTCGATCTCTACCTGCCGGGGCTGCCATCAGGGAGGAGTTTGCTCTCCCCTGTTGTGGTGCTTGGTGGTGGATGAACTGCTAGGAATCGTGGTGGGGTCTGGTTGCGACTGGTTTGGCTATGCAGATGACGTAGCCATAATTGTCAAGGGAGAATTCCCTAAAACAGTTTCGAGCACAATGCAAATAACACTGGGACTTGTTGAGGATTGGTGCAGGAAGGTTGGTCTATCAGTAAACCCTGACAAAACCACCTGAGTGCCTTTCACTAGAAAGAGGAATCTTGGAGACCTTGGAGATATTGCTCTCTTTGGGAAAACAGTTCCTCTCAATACACAGGTTAAGTACCTGGGAGTCATTTTGGATGGAGGCTTAACCTGGAAACAGCACCTAGATTACTGTATTGCCAGAGCCAAGAAAGTGTTCTGGTCATGTAGAGGTGCTATTGGCAAATCCTGGGGTCTCAACCCGAGGATCTTGCACTGGATATATACTATGGTCACCAGATCTATGGTCACTTATGGCTCAATGGTGTGGTAGCGCAGAGTTAACCTCTGCACGGTGCAGGCTGGACTTAACAAGTTACAAAGGCTGCCCTGCATAGGTATATCAGGAGCAATGAGAATTACTCCAACAGCTGCATTGGAGTTGCTTCTTGATATTCTGACACTTCACCTTCATATTGAGGGTGAGGCCATTATGGGGACATATAGATTATGCTGCAATGGCATGTGGAGACCCTCATTGTGGGTTGGCAGCCATACCAAGCCTATTCAAGAGTATTTTTGTAAGGAGCCCATCTTTCAAATGGGAACCGACAACATGCTAATAAAATATCATTTTGATAAAGCATTCAGTGTGAACTTTCCCAGTCACAGTGAATGGGAAACGACCTTTGTCCCTGGGTGCAGCGGTGAAACTGTTCGGTTTACTGATGGCTCCAGGACAAATGTAGGAGTTGGAGCAAGGGAATATTGCCTATCCAGAGGTTATGGTTCATGCCAAAGCCTTGGAAGACATGCTACCGTGTTCCAAGCTGAGGTGTATGCTATTCTAGCATGCACCTCAGAATGTCTGATCAAAGGGTATCACAATGTGCGTATCCAGATTTGTTCAGACAGCCAAGCGGCTTTACTGGCACTTTGTCAGTGCCGTATTTCATTCAAAATTGTTTGGAACTGCCTCCAGACCCTAACTGAACTGGCAAACCAGAACAAAGTGCAACTGTTCTGGGTTCCAGGACATAGGGGTTTTGAAGGTAATGAGAAAGCTGACCTTGCTAAAGAGGGGCAGAGCAGGCTTTTTATGGTCTAGAGCATGCATTAGAGCTCGCCTCTGGTGTGGCCAGAGGACTAACTAAAAGGCTGCTGAGGACTAAGCAGCTTGACCTCTGACATGCTACCAGGGGTCAGAGGCAGGCAAAGGAATTTAATCAAGGACCCTTGCCTCATAGGGCTAAGGAACTCCTTAAACTACCAAAAAAGGATATTGGACTGATTGTTGGTGTACTTACAGGACACTGTCGTCTTAACAGGCACCTTAATTTGATTGGGGTGAAAGAAGATCCACTTTGTAGAGGATGCCATCTGGAAGGAGACTTGCATTTTCTTTGTGACTGACTTTTTTGCAGCACTCAGGCTTGAACACTTTGGTACTCACAACTTGAGACCAAGTGATCTCTCTTTAGTACCAGTCAAGAGCATTCTTGCTTTTGCTCGTGCATCTGGTCTCTTTCGAGATTAGGGCTAGGGATGCACAATAGACCTTCGGTCACGGTGCTGGATCAAGCATACCCCATTGGTACAAGTAACAAGTACTTTGCAAATATAATATAATTTAACTGGCATAGTGTTTGAGAGTGTATTCAAACATTGTGTCCGTAACGTCTTTCCACGTCACAAAAATTAATATAAAAAAATTATGTAATTTAAAATAAAATGGTTGGCAACATAATATAGCAACACTCGTAGTTTTTTACTGTTCTTTAGGCGAGCACTACTGCTGAATAAGAGGAGCATGTCAGCGATAATGGCTTCCATGCAAGAAAAAGTGGCATGCAGGTTGGGGTTCCATAAGACCAAATCGGCGGTTACTGACCAGTCATTTCAGAAAACAGTACAGATGATCACCACAGGACTAAAAAAGCATAAAAGCTTGGTATAAAAAGTTTAAAGCAATGGGTAGTGTTGGCAATCTCCCTGAGTGTGGTCGACCACTGGCTACACAAGAGGCAGCTGCAGCTGTTCAGGAGACATGTCTGCAAAGCCCAAGAAAATCCATTTGTCATGCTTCACTGGAAACTGGGATTCCCTGTGCCACAGTTTACAAAATTTTACACAAACATCTTCAGCCTGATGACTGGCCTCGCTGTGCATCTTTTGCGATGGAGATGTTGCAGCACATAGATGTAGTGGCTAGAAGAGATAGTGTGCCATGCGCTTCTGCAAATGGGTTCTTAAAATCATGAAATCAGAGAAGGTGCTGAAGACAGCTTCAATGCTATTGTTGTAAACTGTGCTCATAGATGTACTTGCTTCTTTTCCTGTGCGGTATAGTAATTCCACTAAAATTTTACCAATCTTTTTTGTATTCTGCAGCTATACTAAAATTGATTGTCATGCATGGATAGGTATAAATGAATATTCTTCCAAATGGGATGTTTTGGGGAAGCTTCATCAACTTTAATTGGGAAATGCATAATCTAGCATTGAATCTATGTGTTACATGTCTTATTAGTACAAATACATTACTGGACGTATTTAAGTAAACACTTGAATTTGCAAGACTTTTCCATTAAATGTTAAAAATTATATGCCCTTTAGAACGCTCGAACATTCATTAGCATTTCAGGAAACATCTTTCTCTCTCTCTCTCTCTCAGTAAAGATTTTAGATTTTTGTCCCTTTCGTATCTCGCTGGTGATTAAAAGATAACAGTAATGAAATTCACTGATATCCCCCAAAAAAATTTTTTTGGTAAATTGAAACCTAAAAAACACTGTTTGAGATCCGATTTTATTAAACCCTGGTGGAATAATACTATCGGTAACTTGTCCAAAACGATTTCAGAGATAATTATATTTCTCACCAAAAAGAAATCCAAACATAAATGTGGGTTTTCGGTATGCGTCGTCCTGATCACCGAGGTCACTACACAGAGGAACAACCGCTGGATGACGTGAGCATCGGAAGTCGGCGCGTCGCTAAAGCATGCTCCCAGAGACTAGAGACAGAGCTGCGTAGAGTTCTGAAGCGTGAACACCGAGACAGGGCTGTGTGCCGAAGGGTGTTGCATTCGCCATTTTGTATTTCTTAGCAGAACGAGTAGGTTCCGTTGTTAGTGTAGCTTGCTGTATCTTGATGTCAATTGTAAGTTCACGTCATATTAAATGTTTGTGCTCGTCCAGCCCGTCCATTATTTAAGTGTTGTGATTCGATGGATCCGTAGTGGGAAGTTTCCCAATACCCCACATAAATTTAGTAAAAATGTCAAGTATATGTCACATTAGTGACTTGCAAGGTGATACATGCTGCATGAAGTTTACAGAAGAAATTAAAATTCATGGCACTGCTTTACCTATACAACCAGGCGTATTTAAGACGGAGCACAGAGCCTCCTCCCCCAAAAATTGAATTTTTTACTATTTGTTAAAATTAAAAAAAAATTAATTAAAAAAAAAAAAAAAAAAAGAACATGTACTCACCAACTTGGAGCAGATGAAAAAAAATTCGTTTTTTTTTTTTATTTTTATTTTGTACAGGTGGATTTTAAACACCTCCCCTTTTTCAACCCCCTTCAAAATATTTCTATACACACCCCTGATATGAACCACAGAGAAACCCACAGCAATGCAAAATATGCCAAAAGAAATTATTAAATAAAATCTAATAGTGTATATGACTTCTGTTTTGCTCAGCTTAATCTTTTTGGCAGGTTGCACAGTGCTATGCTTCATTTTATGTTGTTTTGGGTAAGCGTTTGTTTAAAGATGCAGGGAGATTTGGGAAAATTGTGGGCACAGCATTATCTAAAAGTACTGGCCGAGCTCTGGGTGTTAATATTATTTCACCATTTATAAACGCTTTCAAATTTCTTTCCATAAAACGTTCATCAAAATGATGTTCACATACCACACACTTCTGTTCTGGCTGTTTGCCAGCACGAGGAATTGCCTTGCTCCATTCCTCCCACCTTGCCTGACCTTTTGGCAAAGAAAAAAGAGTTACTTTTTGTTTACAAGATCTGTGACCACTGTTACATCCAGGTATGAAACATGTTCTCAACGTTACATGCTTATTATTACTTCTTTTCATGAACGGTCTGACAAATAAATTACTTTTTTAATCGCTATCCACCAAACATGACATATAAAAGCATGTAAATGTTTTGAAATTGTAACATCGAAACTCTCACGTGGTTTCATGAAAAGAGGGAACTAAAATTTAAACAGTAAGGTATTATTAACACATGGCACACTATCTCTTTTAGCCACTATAGCATAGATCATGATAGTGATTTTCTGTGCCATGTCTGTTTCTCAGATGAAGCCACATTCCATGTTTCTGGTACAGTAAATAAGCAGAATATAAGAATCTGGGGATCAGAAAATCCCCATTATGTCATCAAACAGCATAGGACTAGTCTGAAACTGAGCGTATGGTGTGGCCCAATGCAGGACAGAATTATTGGACCCTTCTTTTTTACAGAGCCCATGATAACATGTACCTGGAAAGGCTGGAACTTTTTGTAGCACCTCAGTTGCATTCACTCCAACCTTTGGTTATTTTCCAACAAGACAGTGTCCCACCACATTGGTCAACAATGGTTCATGAGTACCTGAATGCTGCATTTCCGGACAGATGGATTGGCCGCGATGGTCCCATGACATAGCCACCTCAATCGCCTGACATAACCCCTCTAGACCTCTTTCTGTGGGGTTATGTGAAAGACCAAGTTTACTTTAGCAGTGTTCCGGATGTTGAGATGTTGAAGAGTAGAATAATAGACACCATTGGTTCTATCTCTGCTGAGATATTAAACTTTTACATGGTGTGAAATCGAATATGGCTTAGATGTCCTCCGAGCCACAAATAGTGCCCACGTGGAGGTGTACTGACACTGGAAAAAAACTTTACTTGTGCAATCCCTTTCTCGTACCTGTAATACATTTTTCATATTAATTTTTGTAATGTGGGAAAGACTTTATGGACACCCTGTACATCAGTGTTTTTATTGTGTGGAAGACAAAGCTAAACTTTCTGAAATGAATACCTATTTCAAGATGCAGCTATTAACACAAGTGTAGAATATTTTCCCTAGTTTTAGTTGTGGATTTTGCACTGCATTATTGAATATCTGAAAAATAATACATTAATTTTGATTACTAAAGGTCACAATTTGTATGTGTAGTTTTTGTTTAAATTAATTGTGGTTTTCTTTTCGTATCTCTCAATTTTTCTCAAAATTGTAAGATGCCAGCTCCTTTTCTCAGGATCTGACAGAACATTTGTCAGATCCTGAGAAAAGGAGCTGGCATCTTACAATTTTGGAGCTTTGTATACCCTTGCCTTTAAATTCTTTCATGTTAAACTGAATGGTGTTGGTTATTTTCATAAGTGCACCTGCTACTATGGTGTCATAGATGAACATGAAGTAATATCTTCATATGTTGATGACAGGTGCTGTTGCAGCATGCTCTGTACAACAACAAAAACTGTCACATATATATTTGGGGAAAAGAATGTTTGCAATGATCAGAGCTCGCTCTTGCCTTGTAAAACTCCAAGTCAGTGTGACTCTTTATTCTCAAACATAAGAGTCAAACATTGAAATTTGCGAGTCAAAATTTTTTTCCCTACCGGACTTGCTTTCGTTCTTAATAAATCCGAACCAAAAAGTAACTATTATCAGTGCCTTGCATTAAAAATAATATCAAACATTAAGAATTACATATATCACAACTTTATTTGCATTGCTCTTTTACGAAAAGTCAAAACGTGTTCTGCACAGAGTTCGCCGAAAAAAATATTTAAAGGAGTATTTTTACTCCTTTGAAAAAATATAGGGAGTAATTTTTAAAAGTTGGGAGTATTTTAGAAAAATTAACAGATGAAATAAAAAACTTACAAAAATGAAAGGCGATAATGAAAAATCAATCCAGATTCTTTTCATATTAAAAAATATTTCACTACCACTCAATGTATTTAGAATTTGGATCTGTTTTGCTTCTTATTTTAGTAATAAATATAATATTTGTATTTTAAAACAATAACATTAAATTTATCATGTTTTGTAATGACCACATGCAACAGTAATGTGTTCAAGAAGTGAATACATTACACTTTTGACATTCTTATAGATATATAAAAATATCAAGTTCCACAGTCACATTTGTTTTTTGTTGACTCTGTCTGTGGCTGCACAATATCCAGTGCTTAAATTTTCACTTTGCTGATATCTTTGTTTCCCTTCTCATTTCTTCATTGTCACCTTTTTTTCTTCCTTTTTTTTTCAATGCCCTTGGATGACAATTTCATCCATCCTGCTGAAAGAACTTTCAGTCTGAGGATCATGAATGCATGATAGTTTTCACTATTTTATATAAAAGATAAATACTGTAACTTTAAGAATATGAATACTTTTGAACACCATGCATCAATTCATACAAACTTTTCAGCTTCGTTACTTTTGTTTTCGGACAACTCCCCTCCCTCCCTTTATCAAGCTGAAATGCAAACTGTTTTGGGGGGATTATATAAGAACACGGGACACATGTTCGCAACATCGTTGGGGAAAAAAATTACAGTTACGAGAGAAATCTTTGCTATGCTCGATTTCCGTTTTTGGGCATTTTCTCTCCATTTTCAAGGTGAAATACAAATATTTATGAAATAACATGATATTTGGCAACAGTACTAGGCAGAGGAAACATTGCGTGAAAAATAAAATCACGATTACGGGAGAAATCTTCACTGCGTCTAACTTCCGTTTTCAAAAGTTTTAGGCAGAAAGCATCCTTTCAGCACTACCAATTGCCCTAAAATTTCTGTTCAGTTATGCATCGATCTCTAGGATAACCCAAATTATGATGGAAAAGGAGAAATTTCTCGAAGCCGTGACACTCTTATGCCTGAAGATTACAGTACAGGGGAATTTTCGAGCCGTCAAATTTCTGTTTTCGAAAATTTTTCTTCCGTTTTCAAACTGAAATACAAATATTTATGGAAGAAAATGATATATAACAACAATACTGAACAGAGGCAACATCGCAGGAAAATGAAATTACGATTACCGAAAAAATCTTTATTTCATTTACTTCCATTCTTGAAAGACGAAATACCACCCCGATGCATATTTTTATGCGTTGGTAAAATTCTTCAGTGCATAGTTTTACGCGTTTCTTGACGAGTCTTTTAACGTGTTGATGTGTATTTTATGCGTTTCTCAATGCGTATTTTTACGCGTTGGTAAAATTTCTATGCATAAACACACTTTTCGATGCGTACTATACGCGTAATTACGCATTTTGGCGAACTTTGGTTCTGCACACCGTGACGTTTGTCATAACGTAGCTGTATCGAAGGTCGTGACCACTCTCACTGCCGACCTTTGTCACATGACACATTCCAAAGGTCAAGGGCACTCCCACAGCAGGAAACATCGCGGTGTGCAGAACACGTTTTTGTATTTCGGTTTTCTGAAGAGGAAAATCCCTCAGGCAGGGGTGATTAAAACGTTCGTCGATTTAGGGAGGTAATCCACTAAAACGGGAAAACTAGCAAAAAGGCAGAATGAATGCCAATTTCTACGCGAAACAGAAATTTCCATGGGCCTCAGATGCTTTATGTACTAAGAAAAAACTGAGATCTGCAAGCGTTATTTTTTTCTTTTGCGAGTCACAAGTGACTCGTAATTTTTAACAGTGAGTCAAAATAAATGCCTAAAACATGGTTGATTTACGCGGCAATTGCGAGTAAGCGCGACCTCTAAATGATACAACGAAGTCAATAAAATCCATATCTGTGGCATCAATCACATTAGTTTTAAAAAGGGGGTAAATGGAAGCACTATGCAAAAATTAAGCTCTACGAAGAGTTTAGTTGAATAAAAAAAAAAAGCTCACTGCAACTGATTTGGAAAGTTCCAGTCTGATGACTACAACCTCTCTGACAGCATCACAGTAGGCTGTCAGGGTTTACAACATGCTAAAGAGAATGGAACAAACAAATTTACAATAATAAGTATATTATACTATATAAGACCCTTTTCATCTCAATTCAGGCAGGTATGAACAACATGTGTCAGTTGATCATCTCCAATTTTTGGAAAAAATTATGGTGGCTACTCCTAATAGAAATATAAACGTATTACAAAAGGATTTTTCATGAAAAATTTTTTTGGCCGAACTACAGCATTTTGAAAATAGGCAAAAAATACAGCCGTGGCAAAAATCACATGAAACACCAAATTTTTAAATGTACACTGCTCCTAAACTATAACAGGTAGAGAAGAATTTTTTTGAAGCTATTGAATTGGCTTTTTTTTTTTAGTTCACAGCAATTGTTCATAGAAATGTTGCCAGATAGCAAAAAAAAATCCATATTTATTACAACAAATTTGAATTTTCCATTAATTTAGGATTAAAAAAAAGACTTATCAGGTGGGTAAGTGTGGCAACCTGCACACCCCTACTTGGGTTGCCTTAGCAGTAATTTTATTTCTAGCCTGTGATGCATGTAACTCATAAAATTAATTTTTTAAATATACGAAATTTCAAAAAATCATTTTTGAATTGCAATATCTCAAAAAACCCATTTTTAAAAATTCTAAAATTTAAAAAAATGGGGTTACATTTTTTTTAATGGGGTCCTAATGATAGGTAGTTAACTGGGGGAATCAGGTTACTGGAATTTTGCCTTGAAAATTTCTCACATACTCTTGAATTTTTTTTTTTACAATGGCTCTTTTTTTAAAAAACAATTCTTTAATTCAGAGAAAAAGGAGAACTGTAAACACTATTTAGTAAATTTTTAATAACAGGAGAGCACAATTTTTTTTTTTTTTTTTTTTTTTTTGCCTGGCAGGGCTTGCACTAAGCATTTGCCAAATGCAACTGAATATCTGATAATGGCGAGAAAACATTAGAATGAGAGAAAATGGTGGTGAATGATTTTATGAATCTTAAGACAGTTTTTGACTCATGGGTAAACTGCAGTTTACAGTAATTTTTTTGGCTAAAATGCAGCTGATATGATTGCAAAGTTTGATTTTCCAAAGCTGTAATATGCTTAAAATGGAGCTGTTCAGTGCGATTGTCATGGAATCCTCTGAAAGACCTATCAAGAGAGTCGGAGGGGGGGGGGGGGTGAAAATAAGAGCTACTGAAGTAGGGGGTAGGGGGTATCAAGAGGGATGGAACTCTTCCGTAATTTATAACACGAAGGTCAGCAGATGATTCCCCTTAGGGTAATACCATTCTCTGTGCGACACATCACCAACACAGTCCACTGTTAGTGTTGCATTAGCTGAGAATTGGTCTGTAATTGTACCTGATGAAGTGTAATGCTACCACTGGCAAAATATCCAGATCTCACTATTTATAGATGCATACTTTCCAAATGAGACTAAGTCTTTCGTGGTAGCATGCAATGATATAAGCTGTGACACAGCACATGCTCTGTGTGCTGCTCAGCACATAAAAAGTGAAATTGCTAAGACTTGTCCTTTGGAAGAATTTAAAACAATTGTTTATGTCACAGATGAAGCGGCGGGCCACTTCAAAAACAAATATTGGTTCTATGAACTTACGAAGGGGGACCCAAATGTAACAAGGAAGTGGGTCTTCTCAGACACAGGCCATGGTGGCAAGAGTGCATGTGATGATGTGGGTGCCCTGTGCAAACATTTTCCTACTAAATTCGACTTACTTAGAGAAAGAAGCTTCCCAAGCTATACAAGATGCACCTTCATTTGTTGAAATTGTTTCCCCCTTGATCCCAAAAAACTAAACTTCTACTCTTTACAACTGATGTTCAATCCTACTGAACCAGCAAAGCAGAAAAGTGGGATACGGTAAAATCTGTCGTTGGGATCCAGTAACAGCATTCCTGGCTTGTACAAGGAAATAAACCATCAATGGCCAGAACAGTCTAGCACTCACATCAAACACTGCAATTTTCAAGCCAACAACAACATAACAAAATAAAAAAAAAATTGTGTATGATTTTCAAGTAGGAAAATTTATAGGTTACTTTTATGACAATAACTGGTGGATGGGACAGATTACAAACATATCTAAAGAACTTGAGAACATAACAGTATCCTTCATCCACCCTTATGTACCAGCCAGAGGTTTTCAGCGGCCAGAGGAATGTGGCAAGAAGAGAGAAAAGTGTCCAGTGCCCTTAAAAAATGTACTTCTAAAGGTGAATGCTCCAACTCCTGTCGGACATTCTGAACGACGTCATACCTTTGATGAGAAGGAAATCAATAAAATCCAGCAGCTTTTTTTCTTAGCTTGAATAATTGGTAGTTACAATGGTAAGCTCAAGATATTTTTTTGAGGCTCTTTTTCTTATGTAAATAAATATTGAAATTTAACTGCAACTGATATAATGTATTGTATGTGTGCAAATTATGGATTAAATAAAAAATTAAACATGTTGTTGTACATAGGCGATTTTCATCATTAAAAATCAAAATACATTTGACACTCCAATTTGGAATATATACTCAGGAGAACTTATCAGAAATATCTTTCAAAGTTTTTCTTTTTTTTAAATAATAACCCAACAGGAGGTGATGACAGGAGAAAAGTGCATTTTTATAAATTTATAGGAAAATTTCAACGAAAAAAATCCAGTAATCTGATTCCCCCAGTTACTTACCATTGGGGCATTAATTGGCTAAAATTTCAGAATTTTTAAAAATGGGGTTTTTGAGACATCACAATTCAAAAATGCAATTTTTTGAAATTTTGTATATTTTAAAAATTAATTTTATGAGTTGCTGCATCACAGGCTAAAAACAAAATTACTGCTAAGACAATCCTAAGGGGTACAGGTTGCAACACTTACCCACCTGATAAGTCTTTTCTTATAAAAAAAAAGCTAAATTAGTGGAAAATTCAAATTTGTAGTAATAAATATAATTTTTTCGCCATCTAATAACATTCCTATGATCAATTACTGTGAACTAAAGGCCAATTCAATAGCTTCAAAAAATAAAAAAAAATAATAATCCAATTGCTACTTGTTAATAGTTCAGGAGCAGTATATATTTGAAATTTTGGCATCTTGTGTGATTTTTGCCATGGCTGTATTTTTGGCCTATTTTCAAAATGCTGCAGCTCGGCCAAAAATTTTTTCTTTAGGAAAAATCCTTTTGTAGTTTATATCTCTATTAAGAGTAGCTACTATAAGTTTTTCAAAAAAATTGAAGGTGATCAACTGACACACCCTGCCTAAATCGAGATAGAAAGGGTCATAATATATACACAGGGTGTCTCAAAAATACACGGCAAAACTGCAGGAATGAGTTCCTCATAGATAGATAAGAAAAACAGTTTATATGAACGTTGGTCCGGAAATGCTTGGTTTCCGAGTTAGGAAGGTCTGTCTATGACACTTAACTGTTCACACTACCTGACTCAGGTTTATCTTGGTTTCCCAGTAATTCACCAGAATGTTTTATCTCCCATAAGTGAATTCCTTCATCACAAAGTACTGACAGAATCCGGTGGTTTTCCTTTCCGACCAACAAGCACACTTTATATGTACGATGTCGCTCCCGCACATTTTAGCCACCTAGCTCGCAATTATTTGAATCGAAAGTGTTTTAGTCAGTGGTGGGTAGAGGTGGACCAACTGCCTGGCCTCCATGCTCACCAGATTTAAACCCTCTAGATTTCTTCTTGTGGAGCCATTTAAAATCATTGGTGTATTCGACTCCAGTAGCAGATGTGGAAACTCTCAGCAATCAAATTGTGGCAGGTTGTGAAACAATACGACACATGCCAGAAATTTGGCAGCGTGTTCGTGAGTTTGTGAGACATCGATGTGAGGCCTGTTTTGAGGCAGAAGGTGGAAATTTTGAACAATTACTATAAGGTAATGTGAGCAGTTAAGTGTCATAGTCTCTCATTGACAGATCTTCATAACTCGGAAACAAAGCATTTCCGGACCTATGTTGATATAAACTTTTTTTCTTATCTACCTATCAGGAACTCATTCCTGAAGTTTTGCCGTGTATTTTTGAGACACCCTGTATACATATATTGGATTTTATTCTACAACAAAAAAAAAAAAAAGATTTTACACAAAAAATGACCAGTAAAACTGATCCTCAAGAAATGCTACTCACTTGCCTGTGTACTTTCTGGCTTCATCAACAGAATAGAACTGTAAGAAGAGAGAGAAAGGGAATAAAAAGATAAGCCAATTTCTTAATGCATCATGAACTTACAAGTTGAGCTTCAGATGGAGTATTACATAAATCAAAAGAAAAAAATTACATGTTTCAGTGTACAAAGCATGCAATTTCTGCCTGGATGAAACAGGAAAGGTAATTTAACGGACAGTTAATTAAAATGCATTTTCTGGTGAAACTTTTTAGATCATTAAAACCTATTTTAATTTACAAACTGTCAACAATACACTGAAAGAAGAAAACAGTTCACTGAATTTTTTTTTTTTTTATTTTCAGAATTTGGATACTTTTGTTTGGATTTTGATTGAATTGAATAAAGAAAACCTGTTAATTACAAAACCAGTAAAAATTTCTTAACAGCAAAAATTTGAATATCCATAATTCCGGGGAAATCCGTAATGATTATGGAGATTCCGTTATGGTTGGCATCTGCGCATCCTCCGTAAGAAGCGGCTTCACGCGGAGCCATCATTATACTTCATTGAGCCTTAATGCGTGGCGCTGCTGTCGCGTGTGATGTCATAGCCGGGGTCCTAACAAGCCGGACTAGCGTGTCTTAAGATTTCAAAAGACACAGCTCACAGTTTTTCTGGTATGCGTGAACCAATGTTGAAGAAGTTTTATAATAATCACAAGTCAAACTGTGGATTACTTCAAATATATTAATCTAAAGTTCATAAAGGGTAAGTTCTTTTCCTGTTTTAATTCATAGGCTTCGAAAACAATTCATGCATTCGTAACACACCATGTGAACACATTCATGTATTTGTTTCTTAACAGGTTTATATATCATCAACTGCATTTTAAACTAGGAGGAGTAAATAATTTGTTACATTTTCAAATATAAAACCTGGGTGGGCTTTATTAGACCATGGGAAATTTGTTAGTGCTCACGCAAATTTGTTTTAAACATTTTTATTGTTTTATTTTATACTTATTTACCGTTGAGCAGCTATAACTTTGGAAAAGTGTTTGATATTCCATACCTATCCCCAACCGACCGACAAATCCTTGCCATTGGGTTGTTTGTTTTCGTGAAGTGTTTTACTGTTTTTGTATCAGTTTCTTTTTGAGTGTTAGAGGTTTTTTTTATCTTCGTAATCTCTTCTATATGGTATTTATCACCCCATTTCACCATTTGTTAAGCTTCATGATCATTTCCATTTCTTCATTAAGTGATTACATTATTTACCTTCTGCATTATTTACATCAGGCTTTTCTCCTCCCTGCTCCCCTCCAGGAGGTTTTTGGGGGTGTTGAGATTTTTTTTTTTTTTTTTTTTTTGATGAAAAATGTAATGTGTGATCTCTTTCACCTTTTAGAAATACTTAGGTCTTAGATCTTCTAACGTTTTTCAGAAGACATAGAGCATTCTGCCTCCTTCTTCACTTGGTCTCAGTTATTTCAACTTTTCACTCAATAAACATACTTTTGTAACTATTTCGCTGGCAGTGTTGTTTTTTTTTATTTTATGCTATTTATCATCCAGATCACTGTTCGTTAATGTTCTAGAGCACAAATATTTTTTTATTTAAGACTGGCTCTTACTACTGCAGAAAAAAATGCCATTTTTGGCTATGATATGGCCCAAAGTTTACTTTTGGTTCTACAGGTTTTGAATTAAACCAACTCACTTTGAATTTTGTTGCTGTTAGTTTCCAAATGGCAACAGTAAGAGACCAATTTTTGTATTTGCTAGTTGATTCTGTACCTTCAAATTTCTCTGAATGATGAAACTTTTCATTTCTAAGCAATTTAATTAGGAGTCATAAACCAATATTTCTATTCACTGTCAGATTAATACTTTTACGATTCAGCCAGTGCTTATTAATTAGCCTTTCTCTAAATTATGGATTTCTTCTATTATCAATATGTTGAGGGCAACAGATTAAAGGCAAGTTCATATATCTACGCTCTGTGGAAAAGCCATACAAACTGTCAATTTTATTGTGCTTTTCTGGTAGAGATAACATTGGGGTGTGACATTTTTCCCCCAGCAATGTATGCATGATATACACTGGTCACACACAGTTAGGGATATTGTATGAAGTGAAGTATGCATGTATCTGACTCAAATAACATACATTAAAATAACATCAGTGAGGCTACGTAACACAAACGATAAAGAGTGTGTTTACAAAAACAATTTAATGTGTAATTTCTGCACACAACCAAGTAGTACTGCAATATAGACAAAATTGTACATTCAGAGAATGTCCATACCTCTGGATTTCAGTATCCAGTATCACCACATCTGTGTTGAAGAAAATCTTGACACCTATGAATACCTTATTGGCGAGTGTCTGGAGCAGCTTGTCCCATATTATAGGCAACATGCAACAGAGGTCTGCCAGTGGAATACATGCTCATTTAAGTGGTTTTGGACATCATAAAATAGGCACATAGTATGAGCGGCTCTGTGTCAAGAAGAAATCCCCCTCCCTACTTAACACTGCTGTTACATGCATTAGCACACATGATATGTATACGTGTGTACCTGTGTCTTTCTGGCTGTCAAATAAATAACACAGATAAAAAAGTTGAATGCCATGAAGACATAGCTTCTTCAATAGGTTTTATCAGTAGCTTAGCTCTCTCTTTTTTTTTTTTTTTTTTGTGTGAAATTTTCACTCTTAGTAACTGTTTTTTAACTGCAGCTCATGCACATTTTGGCTTTTTACTTTACTAGCAACTTGTTTTTCAGTGTTTACATCCCATTTTATTTCTTCTTGCTTGATTCTTATATCATCATCATCATCATCATTGTCAACCATTATCAATCCAGTGCTGGACGAAGGTCTCCCCAAGTTTCCTCCACAACGGTCTGTCTTGTGCCAGTCTCCTCCATGTCACTCCCGCATACTTTCGAATTTCATCCACCCATCTTCCATGTGGTCTTCTTCTGGGTCTTTTCCTGTCCCTTGGAATCCAATCTAAAATTTCGGCTGTCCATCGATGATCTGTCCTTCTGGCAGTATGTCCAGCCCATTGCCATTTCAGGGATTTAACTCTGATCATGATGTCTTCCACTCTTGTCATTTTTCGGATCCACGAGTTCCTCTTCTTATCTCTCCTGGTTACACCAAGCATGCACCTCTCCATGCTTCTTTGAGTTGTCTGCAGCCTTTGTATGTCTCTTTTAGTTAAGGTCCACGTCTCTGCACCATACGTAAGCACTGGAAGGATGCATTGATCAAACACTTTTCTTTTAAGACATAATGGCATATTGCTCTTGAAAATTATGCTGTTTCTTCCAAAAGCTCTTCAGGCAAGTTTTGTACGCCAATTAATTTCTTCATCAATGTGACCCTCACTTGATATCTGCTGTCCAAGATAAACGTACGTGTCTGTTATCTCCAGCTTTTCTCCATCAATCGATAAATCTTCATTTCTTGTAAAAGCATTGAACATCACTTTTGTCTTCTGAAAGTTCATTTTTAATCCCACTTCTTTACTCTTGTCAGCAAGTTCCTGGATCATACTCTGCAGCTCTGATGGGGTAGTTGCAAAAATGACTACGTCATCAGCAAAACGAAGGTGGGTTAGATAATCTCCATTAATCTTTATCCCCTTGTTTTCCCAGCCCAGCGACTGAAAAACACCCTCCAATGTGGCATTAAAGAGCTTCGGAGATATGGTGTCACCTTGTCTCACTCCCTTTCCAATTTTTACGTGTGTTGTATTTTCAAACAGCCTAATCTTTGCACTTGCATTTTCATAGATGTTATTAATAATATTAATGTATGCATCTTCAATACCGCAGGTTTTCAGAGCCATTGTAACTGCTGATGGTTTCACCGAATCAAAGGCTTTTTCATAATCGATAAAAGCCATGCACAATGGAAGTTCATATTCCCTCGCTCTTTCAATTAGTTCTCTCAGCACGTGGATATGATCTATTGTGCTGTAGCCACTCCTGAATTCAGCTTGTTCTCTCGGTTGAGCCATGTCCAGTGTTACCTTCAAGCGGTGTGAAAGAACTTTAGTGAAGATTTTATAAACTACTGATAGGAGGCTGATAGGTCTGTAGTTTCCGAGAGCCTCAATGTCACCTTTCTTATGTAGCAGGATCATTGTAGCGGTGTTCCAATCCTCAGGAATCTTTCCTTCATTAAGGCATCGAGTGAAAATTTGGGCGAGTACTGTTTTGATTTCTCCACTTGCTTCTTGTATGATGTCTACAGTAATTCCATCTTCTCCTGGAGCTTTTCCTCGCTTCATGTTCTTGATTGCATGTGCAACTTCTGCTGGAAGGACTGGAGGAACTCTGGTACTGGTATCTTTCATGATGTCTGGAGTGCATATATCATCCCTTTCATATAATTTGGAGTAGAAATCTTTCACTCTTGTCAAAATTTCGCCTCTATTTCTTGTTACAGAACCATCTTCTTTTCTCAGTGCCATAATCTGTTTTCTTCCCTTACTGAGATGTCCCTTTGCTATCTTTAGGCTTTGGTTGTTTTCAATTGCTTTCCTCACTAGTTCACAGTTGAATTTCCTTACGTCTTCAGTGATACTTTTTCTTACTGTCTTGCATAGCTCTATATATTCCACTTTGGAAGTCACATCTTCTTTAGTTGTCCTCATCTCTCTTCTTTTTTGCATCAACATTTTGGTTTTTCCTGATAATTTGTTCACATGCAACTTGTTCTTAGACCCAGCTAATTTTGTTACTGTTTCCATAAGAGCTTTGGTTACTTTTCTGTTAACTTCAGAGATGTCCAATTCTTCCGATGTTAGGCCTTCTAAAGCAGAGAACCTGTTCTTCAGTTCTAACTTGAAGGTATTATGGTGTTTTTTAAGGTTGGTTATGTCAATAGATTTTGTTTGTCTTATGAGCTTGCCACGTTTAAGTTTAGTGTTGAGGTGCATCTTACATCTCACCAATCTATGGTCACTACCTGTGTTGAACTTGTTTAGCACACTGCAGTCTTCTATGACGAATTTTTTGTTACACATAATAAAATCAATTTCACTTGTCGTCCCATTTGGATGTCTCCATGTCCATTTCCTGTGTGGCTTTTTCTTGAAGAAGGAGTTCAAGATGAAAAACCCTTCTGCCTCTGCAAACTCAACGAGAGTATTTCCACGCTGGTTTCTGTTGCCATGACCGAATTTACCTACTGAAGTTTCATTCTGTTGCCGTTGCCCTATTTTTGCATTGAAATCTCCCATAATTATTTTCAAGTGCTGCTTACCTTTATTATTTAGATCACAAATTTCCTCATAAAATTCTTCAATTTCTTCTTCAGGATGACTTGTGGTGGGTGCATAAGTTTGAATAATCTGAGCCTGGTATCTTTTCGAGAGTTGGATAACAAGTCGTGCAGCTCTGTCAGAGGAACTTTCAACTTCTACAACTTTATCCTTCAGTTTCTTGTTTATTATAAATCCAACACCACTAGTTCTGCCAGTATCTGTCCCACGATAGTAGAAGAGATGTCCACTTTTCAGTTCGATGAGATCTTCTCCTTTTCTCCTTACCTCACTTAGCCCCACGATGTCCCACTTGATCCTTTGTAGTTCCTCTTCCAATTCAAGAAGCCTTGAATCAGAAGATAGGGAGCGTCCATTGTACGTAGCCAAGGTCAGCATCAGATGGCAGCCTAGTCCGGTCCTCCGGGGATTCTTAGCACCCTCTGCCTTCATGTCGCACTGGCCGCTGCCTTGGCCAGGTACATTCCAGCTGCCGGAGACTGAGGGCCAAGATTTAAGTTGTGGAATCATTTTGGAGGGGTTTGGCCATAACTCACCACGCTGGCCAAGCGGGTTGGTGAGTGTTGGATAGAATTTCCTCTAATCCCGATGGTATAGTTATGCCACCATAGGCGGTCGCCAGAGCCCCTTTAGTGGGAACAGGATGCACCACGAGAAGGCGGGGTTGACATTTGTCAAGGAGAGGCTGTGATGTTACGCATCACCTGACCTTACATCCCATATATATATATATATATATATATATATAAGATCTGTATATAAAGACAAATTAAAATTTGGTGGGATATCTTATATTTTTATGAGCTTCATTTTGGAAGTTGTTAGGGCAAATTTCATGCAGGAATTTACATTAACAAATAATCGCGCATTTGAAAACAATTGAATTATCTAAAAAATTTACATAACTGCTTGTTGTTTTTAAAATTTACTCAGATTTGGTCATTCATGGCAAGTGGTTAGGAAAGTTAGGGATGTTACGCAAAACACAGGTGAGTGGGAATCAAGTACAACCTTCTGTAGCTCTAAAACTTGACCTTATATCTCTCGGTTCAGTATCTCTCCTAGTAGATCCTCTCCCTCTGCAGGGTACAACTGGATAATCCAGTGAAAGTCAACTAACTTGGTGAAGTAAATATTGGTAGAATTAAAGGATTAAACCATGCTTGAAATTATAGAATAAGCAACGTTTATTCATAGTTAAACATTTTACATTAAGATCTACTGTAGTTTTGCTAAGCATTTGGGCTTGGCTTCATCAGGACAAAAGGAGCATAAACATGAAATCATTGTGACACCATCAGCTTTCTGACAGTCATGGATTTTGGTGAGTTGTTTCCATGCTATTGAAAGATGTGGAGTAGGTGTCATGTCATTGACAAGTCATGAAGAAAAGTCAACAAGAAGTCGGTGTTTTCAATACATACATATATCGTGCTATACATATATGATCGGGATGTAAGGTCAGGTGATGCGTAACATCACAGCCTCTCCTTGACAAATGTCAACCCCGCCTTCTCGTGGTGCATCCTGTTCCCACTAAAGGGGCTCTGACGACCGCCCATAGCGGTATAACTATACCATCGGGATCAGAGGAAATGCTATCCCACACTCACCAACCCGCTTGGCCAGCGTGGTGAGTTATGGCCAAACCCCTCCAAAATGATTCCACAACTTAAATCTTGGCCCTCAGTCTCCGGCAGCTGGAATGTACCTGGCCAAGGCAGCGGCCAGTGCGACATGAAGGCAGAGGGTGCTAAGAATCCCCGGAGGACCGGACTAGGCTGCCATCTGATGCTGACCTTGGCTACTTACAATGGACGCTCCCTATCTTCTGATTCAAGGCTTCTTGAATTGGAAGAGGAACTACAAAGGATCAAGTGGGACATCGTGGGGCTAAGTGAGGTAAGGAGAAAAGGAGAAGATCTCATCGAACTGAAAAGTGGACATCTCTTCTACTATCGTGGGACAGATACTGGCAGAACTAGTGGTGTTGGATTTATAATAAACAAGAAACTGAAGGATAAAGTTGTAGAAGTTGAAAGTTCCTCTGACAGAGCTGCACGACTTGTTATTCAACTCTCGAAAAGATACCAGGCTCAGATTATTCAAACTTATGCACCCACCACAAGTCATCCTGAAGAAGAAATTGAAGAATTTTATGAGGAAATTTGTCATCTAAATAATAAAGGTAAGCAGCACTTGAAAATAATTATGGGAGATTTCAATGCAAAAATAGGGCAACGGCAACAGAATGAAACTTCGGTAGGTAAATTCGGTCAGGGCAACAGAAACCAGCGTGGAAATACTCTCGTTGAGTTTGCAGAGGCAGAAGGGTTTTTCATCTTGAACTCCTTCTTCAAGAAAAAGCCACACAGGAAATGGACATGGAGACATCCAAATGGGACGACAAGTGAAATTGATTTTATTATGTGTAACAAAAAATTCGTCATAGAAGACTGCAGTGTGCTAAACAAGTTCAACACAGGTAGTGACCATAGATTGGTGAGATGTAAGATGCACCTCAACACTAAACTTGAACGTGGCAAGCTCATAGGACAAACAAAATCTATTGACATAACCAACCTTAAAAAACACCATAATACCTTCAAGTTAGAACTGAAGAACAGGTTCTCTGCTTTAGAAGGCCTAACATCGGAAGAAGTGGACATCTCTGAAGTTAACAGAAAAGTAACAAAAGCTCTTATGGAAACAGCAACAAAATTAGCTGGGTCTAAGAACAAGTTGCATGTGAACAAATTATCAGGAAAAACGAAAATGTTGATGCAAAAAAGAAGAGAGATGAGGACAACTAAAGAAGATGTGACTTCCAAAGTGGAATATATAGAGCTATGCAAGACAGTAAGAAAAAGTATCACTGAAGACGTAAGGAAATTCAACTGTGAACTAGTGAGGAAAGCAATTGAAAACAACCAAAGCCTAAAGATAGCAAAGGGACATCTCAGTAAGGGAAGAAAACAAATTATGGCACTGAGAAAAGAAGATGGTTCTGTAACAAGAAATAGAGGCGAAATTTTGACAAGAGTGAAAGATTTCTACTCCAAATTATATGAAAGGGATGATATATGCACTCCAGACATCATGAAAGATACCAGTACCAGAGTTCCTCCAGTCCTTCCAGCAGAAGTTGCACATGCAATCAAGAACATGAAGCGAGGAAAAGCTCCAGGAGAAGATGGAATTACTGTAGACATCATACAAGAAGCAAGTGGAGAAATCGAAACAGTACTCGCCCAAATTTTCACTCGATGCCTTAATGAAGGAAAGATTCCTGAGGATTGGAACACCGCTACAATGATCCTGCTACATAAGAAAGGTGACATTGAGGATCTCGGAAACTACAGACCTATCAGCCTCCTATCAGTAGTTTATAAAATCTTCACTAAAGTTCTTTCACACCGCTTGAAGGTAACACTGGACATGGCTCAACCGAGAGAACAAGCTGGATTCAGGAGTGGCTACAGCACAATAGATCATATCCACGTGCTGAGAGAACTAATTGAAAGAGCGAGGGAATATGAACTTCCATTGTGCATGGCTTTTATCGATTATGAAAAAGCCTTTGATTCGGTGAAACCATCAGCAGTTACAATGGCTCTGAAAACCTGCGGTATTGAAGATGCATACATTAATATTATTAATAACATCTATGAAAATGCAAGTGCAAAGATTAGGCTGTTTGAAAATACAACACACATAAAAATTGGAAAGGGAGTGAGACAAGGTGACACCATATCTCCGAAGCTCTTTAATGCCACATTGGAGGGTGTTTTTCAGTCACTGAGCTGGGAAAACAAGGGGATAAAGATTAATGGAGATTATCTAACCCACCTTCGTTTTGCTGATGACGTAGTCATTTTTGCAACTACCCCATCAGAGCTGCAGAGTATGATCCAGGAACTTGCTGACAAGAGTAAAGAAGTGGGATTAAAAATGAACTTTCAGAAGACAAAAGTGATGTTCAATGCTTTTACAAGAAATGAAGATTTATCGATTGATGGAGAAAAGCTGGAGATAACAGACACGTACGTTTATCTTGGACAGCAGATATCAAGTGAGGGTCACATTGATGAAGAAATTAATCGGCGTACAAAACTTGCCTGGAGAGCTTTTGGAAGAAACAGCATAATTTTCAAGAGCAATATGCCATTATGTCTTAAAAGAAAAGTGTTTGATCAATGCATCCTTCCAGTGCTTACGTATGGTGCGGAGACGTGGACCTTAACTAAAAGAGACATACAAAGGCTGCAGACAACTCAAAGAAGCATGGAGAGGTGCATGCTTGGTGTAACCAGGAGAGATAAGAAGAGGAACTCGTGGATCCGAAAAATGACAAGAGTGGAAGACATCATGATCAGAGTTAAATCCCTGAAATGGCAATGGGCTGGACATACTGCCAGAAGGACAGATCATCGATGGACAGCTGAAATTTTAGATTGGATTCCAAGGGACAGGAAAAGACCCAGAAGAAGACCACATGGGAGATGGGTGGATGAAATTCGAAAGTATGCAGGGGTGACATGGAGGAGACTGGCACAAGACAGACCGTTGTGGAGGAAACTTGGGGAGACCTTCGTCCAGCAGTGGATTGATAATGGTTGACAATGATGATGATGATGATGACATATATGATCAACTGAGGATTCTTTTTAGAAAGAGCTCAATTTTCTTAAAGGGATTGAATGCAATACACAGAGAATATAGTCCTTCTGTTGGTTGTAGAAAAGCTGTTCAAAAATTTAGGAAATTCTCAAAAGTTATAATTTCAGTTATTTTCAAATCTGTAAACAAGGTGAATTTTTACAGATCAAAAGACTGCTAAAGACAGAAATTCCTAGGGAATTTATTAGATCCCTTGGGAATGTGGATTTTCATATATAGGACAGGCCCGCAAGGCTTTTAAGTTTTTGTGTGAAGGAACACAAGTGTTACGTATGGAACTGTGAAGTGAAGTAATCTATAGCCCAACATTGTCATGAAAACAACCATATTTTTTTTAAAAACGCTACGCTTATTGATAAAACTGATTTGACTATCAAATTTAATATATTAGCTTTCCACATATACTGCAACTCTTCACAGCTTGTCATCGACATGGCATCTACTACCTATTTTTCAAGTGCATGGAAACAACTCACCAAAATCCGTGACCGTCAGAACTGATGTCACAATGATTTGAACGTTTGCACTCCATTTATGTTGATGATGCCAAGCCAAACACTCAGCGAAACTAAAGTTGATTTTAAAATAAATATTTATTGTGAAGAAATGACCTTAAAACAAAATATTTAATTCTGAATTTCCATTTTCCACTATTTGGAGGCTATTGTTGTCGGAGCTTGCCCACCATGTGCTGTGTTGTCATTATGCTAATTTATGCTGATAACTTATCTCCAGTACTCACAAATTTGCATACCAACATGTTTTCACTTTGAAACCATAATAATCCCTAACTTTTGTGACCACTGTATATATTCTCTTATGATTTTAGAATACATGAATTGTGTTCGAAGCCTATGAAAATAACGAAATGAATACATGAAGTGCGTATTTGTTTCATTAATAACTTTTTGTGACCACCTATGAATTGAAACAGGAAAACAATTTATACTTTTCATAAATTTAAGTTGTTATGTACAAAAATAAACAGACAAAAGAGCACAGCACAGTGTCAGAGCCAAAAAAACTGGATCGGATGGCTCTTTTCATAGCTAATTTGCATACAAATTCCTCAAAAAGGTGTTTCACCGTAAGTATTTTATACCTACAATAAAATAAAGTACTTACAATTATTTATAGCCTACGTACTGCACCGCATTTGGACACTCGAGGAGAAATTTAAAGAATTGCAATTCCTAAGCACAAGAATTAAACTAGAGACATTATGCTAAACAAACTTCCTCTAATACTAAGACAATCATGACCAAAAATTAAATTTAAATTCACAAAATAGTGAAAAATATGATATACTGCACCCTCAATGTTTAAAGACCAAATACACAAGTGTTGGAAAAATACAAAGCAATTCACATAACAAAATAAAATAAGGCTCTTCTTGGTAAAAATACAGAAACAATTATAGATAAATATAAACTGGGATATAATACGCACAGACTGCAGGTGGAATACAGATAGCCTTTAGCTACATTTAAAATAAAAATGAAAAACCAAGGCTTTGAAAGCACTACTTGATTTATTCTCCTAGCATTTAACCTCACTTTTCTAATCTATTAGCAAAGTTTCAAACGTGTCGGAAAAACTGTTATTAATGACAATACAATAGACTCCATTTTAAGTTTCAATACTTCGGATGTTAGTGATATCAAAATACCTACCTTATGTTACCGCCGTTTTTTGTTATACCAGTTAAATCTGAGAAACTGAATTCCCAAGAAAATTACAACAGCCGCGATGAAGTCACTAAACTGGACTTGTCGGCTCAAAACATTTTACAAAGTCCTATACCTTGTGAACAATAAAAAATATATAATGGTTAGAGATTGTGTTGCAGTAATCACTGTGATAGAAATGCTTTCTTTTTTATAACATTACTCCCCTAACAAAGACAACCCCTTATAATGCTTCATCAAGAATAAGTGGTAGTAAAATAACTTTTAGGAACAGGAAAAGTTTTGTGAAGGGATAATCATGTTATGAAAATGATTTTTATGGCATTCTAATAAAGATAACTTTTTAATATTTCATTAAAAATAAGGGGAAATAAAATAACTTTTAGGAACTCAACAGATGTTTTCTGAAAAAGCAAAATTCATCATCTACCCCAGCTTCAGTGTTGTGCCCAAGGGGGGACAGGGGAGGTTGGGTGTTAAAACACCCCAAAATTTTGAACCTTTCGATATTTAAAAAACACGATTTCAAAAGCCAATTTTTTGTTAGTATTTGAAATTGTTTTTATGCCTCATGACAGCAACTGAGCGTGTTTTCTCAATTAAGACGAGGAAGGGGCAAGGAGCCAAGGACCAGAATATTCCATTGCAATGAAAAGCCAATACACGAGTATACCGAAAGTTTCTGCGGTGACGAGGCAACGTCAAATTTGAGTTCCATGACTTATTTCAGGTTACTCTAAAAAGCACGCTGAAAAGCAAGGCGTTCTGATTAAAACACCAAGAATCACATTAAAACAAAACCAACGCTGTAACGAAACCCAGAAGACTGTTACAGGATTTCAATTTATGTACCACTTTTAGACATGCACATTAGTTTTATTAGTGCTTTGGAAAACAGATTTCTCGCACACAAATCGGTCAACAGGGTTCCAATCACTGTTCCCAACTCATTTCCTGCATAGATAAATTGCAAAATATAAGTGGTCAACCACTATGTGGTGATAAGAATACAGGTAATAAGAATATTAATAATAATTTTCAGTAATATCTATTTGAATATTTTTGCACAGATGTTGCATACATTTTAAAAATGCACTCATAACACATTTAGTTGTATAAAAAAAATGGTAACAAAAAAAAAAAAAAAATTCTGGGCATGCCCTGCCCAGCTTTATGTTGGCATAATCTGACCTTGTGCATGGTAGCTTATAACATTCTTAGAAACTATAGCAGTTAATTTTGTCATGCTGCTAATAAGCCTTAATCAGGGGTGTTAGTGCCCCTACCATGTTTCGGAGCAAGTTTTGGAGCGGGAAAATATGCAATTTGGAGCAGAAACGTTGGTTTTTGGAGCGAGAAAATTTGCATTTTGGAGCAGAACTCAGGTTTTGGAGCAATTAATGATAGTATTTTTAATTATTTTAAGTCCATGCTGTGTTTTAAGTTATGCTGAATTACCATTATTTTATGAACTATTAAAAAATGTTATATTTCAGGTTTGTCGACATTTTACTGCTTCTCTTACGACTGTTAATTAGCATTTCTGTCATTCATACAGTGAGATAAATGGGAAAACAATTATACTACCCACAATTTATTGAAAACTACATGACCTGTACTATTTTAAGCGTAACACATTAATATCAGGGATTTTCTTCTGAATGCATTTGTTTCACTGTAACACAAATAGGATGCTGCCACGTCCAAGAGCTGTTGCTATTGTTACTGAATGCTTGTGAATATACACTTAGGAAGAATAAATAATATGTAATTACTGTTTGCTGTTTGGTTGGTTTTCAGCAGCATTTCTTTCGAGATTCATGGTATTCAGATGAAAATGCATTATTTCTGAAACCAAATCACAAACTCCTAAGGTTTTCTGAAGGAAAGCGTACCTTTGATATAAAAGGAAATCAAATGTAACATTTAATATTCAAATTGTAAAATCACCTTTCAGCAGTTGCGCCATGATACTTTTCATACAATGTTTTTCATCCAGTAATTATCAATGTCAAACTTTCATTATTGCTGTGAACAATTACAACTGGAACCAAAACTATAAAATAACAGTGAGATTTAGTAAAGTTGGTTAGATAAAAGCTGCTTCCATCACGTAACGCTTGCGCAGTGACATTTTGGCGCGGGTTTCCCCCCCCTCTTCTTCAGTAGTAGTAGTAGAATCAGTAACCAGTTTATGACTTTTTTGTTGTTGCTGTTTGAAAAAGCCACTGTTCTTGCATGTGTGGGGTTCCGCATGTATGGACATTAAGCAGACGATTGCGAGTTAGTAAGTGGTTCAACGCACCTTCCATCTGGAAAAAGAAAAGTGTGAGGGTGAAGATGTTTCTCAAGGTAGGTCAAAATGAGAAAAAGAAAACCTCCTAAAAATTCTGCTCCCTGAACATAAGGGGCAAAATTCAGACTTTAAGTAAGAACCAAAAGATCAGAATTCCTGATAATTGATTACAAGTTATGCGATATAAACAATCCTTTCATTTATCCATAGCGCTCGTGAGCGATTTTAATTAACAAACATGAGACTGACCGAAAAAAAAAAGAAAAAAGAAAGCTGTACTTTTTAATTCGGTGAAAAACCAGACTACGCTGTGAGAAAGTGTGAATATTACGCAGCATGAACAAAACTTTATCGTTCACTGTAATTTATTTATGAAAATATTTAACTAGATCCTACCACTGTATTCACAATTAAATAAAATTACTGAATTCCAAACAAAATGGGGTGGTTTTGAAAGACATAGCTTCAAACAGTTTTTTTTTTTCCTGGTTTTGTTCTTATACTTGCTAGAACATTAGCTCTGGTTTCCTCTTGCGAATAAATCCTACTTTCTTCTCAGCAAGTTCCACGGCCATATTTGTCTTTTGTTGACTCTGCCACTGCACAGCATCCACTGTTTACTTTTTTTTTCTGCTGATAGTTTTCCCTTACCATTTTTCTTTGTTACTTTTCTTTCTTTTTTCATTTTTTTTAATTCCCTCAGATCACAATTTTATCCATCGTGCTTAAAAGAAATTTCAGCCTGAGAACCATGAATTCTGACATCAGAGCTTTCACTATTTTAGATAAATAGCGTAATTTTCAGAGAATGAATACTTTTTTTAACACCATGCATCAATTTTTACAAATTTCCAAACTTCGTCACTTCTGTTTTTGGAAATTTCCCCTACCCTTATCAAGCTAAAATGCACACACATTTATGAGGGTGATGACATTTAACAACTACATAGGAGTGGGAACATCACGGAGGGGGAGGGGGTACAATTACGGAAGAAATCTTCGCTCCATCCGACTTCCGTTTTCACAAATTTATCCAACATTTTCAAGCTGAAATACAAATATTTATGGAATAAAATGATATCTAACAATACTGGGTAGAGGAAACATCGCGCGAGAAAAAAAAATTACGATTACTAGAGAAATTTTCCCTTCGTCTACTTTCCGTTTTCGAAGGATGAAATTCCGTCCTCTGAAGGAGAAAACGACCCCCCCCCCCCCCAAAAAAAAAATTTCAGTTCAGTTGTGCATCGATCTTGTGCTTTTTGTCCAAATGGTAACAAAAGAGACGGAATTCCTCGAATCAGCAAAAGAATCTCGTGGCCGAAGATTACGGGGAAATTTTCGGGCGACCTAACTTCCGTTTTCGGAAATCGTTGCCTACAATTTCAAGCTGAAATTATGCAATGAAATTATATTTAACAACAATACTGAACAGAAGCAACATCGCGAGAAAAAAAAAAAAGGGAAAAGTGGAAAAATCTGCACTGCGTTTAACTTCCGTTTCCGAACGTTTAAAAAGGCAAAACAACGTCCCCAGACGGAATACGCCCCCCTCCCCAACTAATACCCCAAAAATTTCTTCACTTTTGCATCGATCTCGAAAATGACAAAAAAAAAAAAAAAGAAAAAAGGAAAAGGCGGGGGCTCCGCGGATCCGCGGAAGAATCTCACGTGCGAATTAACCGCTGCATCGATTTCGAATGTCGTAAGATTACGCTAAAATATCGATGACCGGTAAATTTTAACATTTGGCGCAGAGGTCTGGCAGCCCTGCTTAATAATAAAATTGCATATAATATTCTCAAAAAAAAAAAAAAAGTACCGCTTCATCTGTTAACTTGCTCTGGGGAGAAATCTCACCAATGAGATTTTTGCCAACAAATTTTTCATATGAGGATTATTTGTTGCATTAACTGCTGACTGAATGTGAAGAAACCTTGACAATTGTTAGGTTCATTGAAGTATTAGCTTTTCTTTTACTTTATGCTACAACTTAAAAAAAAAGTAATTAAGTAATTATATTTCGTTTTTGCGTAAGACCGAAGTAATTTGTCAGGCTCGTCGAAATATTAACTTTTCTTTCACTTCTTTGAATAAAGCTCATGTTGAGAAATGGCTTCCTAGTTTCTTAATTCAATTACTAATCAAATACAACTATTATGGTAATTTTACTAGGAATTTTTTTATTTAAATTGCAAATTTTCGGAGAAAACTCTTCTACTTCTTCAGGCTGTCTTTTGTTGTCAACAAAAGACAGCCTGAAGAAGAGTTTTCTCCGAAAATTTGCAATTTAAATAAAAAATTCCTAGTAAAATTCCCATAATAGTTGTTTTTGATTAGTAATTTTTTTCCTTCACTTCGTACGAAAACTTAAAAAAAAATTCATCAATTTCGTCTAAATATTCGTATTTCATGCCACGACTTAAGTATTTTTAAGTAATTTGCTATTAAAACAACAGCACATTTCATTTATTTTGTGCGGAAAATTTCAAAGTTCCCGTCGGTTAGTATTCTAAGTGAAAACTCAAAAAATTTGTCACTTTCATCTAAACATTAGCATTTCGTTCACTTTTCGTGACAACTTTCTAAGTAATTCGTGAGCTAAATATTAGCGCATTTCATTCATATTGCAATATCAACTTTCATCGCACAGAAAGTGATTCGCTAAATTTTTTGCAATTGAATCTACATGATGTAAACAAATGCCACACATCGTCCGCTCTTAATGAAAGCAAGATCCATCGTAACGGAACGCCGGACCCCTGCTGTGACATCACTAAAGCTGCATTGAGGCTCGATCAAGTATAACGATGGCTCCGCTTCACGGCAGCTTTGATTCTGGAACGATCTCACAAAGGCGGGAACGCGTTCGCGTACATCGCAAATTAAAAGAGTGAGAGCTCCTGGCGATGACGTCACAACGATATAGTACTCTCTGGACTCTCTCTCTCTTGTTCTATTTTTTTATTTACGCGGTACTTGTAAATGCTAGATGATGAATCACTATACATAGTTTACCATTTATTTTTAAAATTTCAGGATTACACTCAAATTTTCAGGATTTAGAACAAAAATAAGGACCTTTCAGGACAAAAAAAAAATAAAAATCAGGAATTTCAGGACAACTCCGACCCCTGATGTACAACAGTGTATTACTTGAATTACTTTGAGAATCTACTATCTCATGAACTTTTTTAATTGGCAGCAGAAAACTTACATATTTTACATGTAACTTCAAAGTGGTTTTTCTTTTTGTATTTTGCACATAACATACCAAAAGCAGGATATTCCATTTTCTTCTGGCTTACTGACTTCTTCCACATTTGGAACATAAGAAAACTTCACTTTTCTGTTACCTGCTTTTCTTTTTATTATTTACTGCACATAAGTCCACAGTTGTAAGAAATTAATTTATACCTCTCACATACATTTTGTCTTGGAATGCAATAATTTGCAAATTTTCCTATGACATCTTGATATGAATCCTGCTGGTACCTTCTTCAAATTTAAGTGTTAAATATTTCCACTCCTTCGTCATCTAATAAGTTCAACAAAATGGCAATTTTAGTTGTTAGGCTTTTCATTTCTTAGAATGACTTTTGTATAAAAAAAAAAAAAAGATGCATATGCTTACAGTATCACTTTGTTCATCAAACTATGGACACAATATCTCTGCAACTATTAGTCTGATATGAATTTTTTTTTCAGATTGGGAATCCTAGAATGTGCAAACAATGATCATTGCCTTCTGGTCTTTTTCTAATGCATAACTTTGCCGCTAGAGGGCTGATATGGAATTCAAACCACATCTTTGCTTATAAATATCCAAATAGAAATATCCTTGCTTTCCTTTGATACCATTTATTATGGAGACCTATTATGGGAGCATTTCTTTTTCAAGTACTGCAAAGTTTTTCCACTTTGTCGATATCTCTACTATTAAAAATCTCACAGGAAGTGTTTTGTTTATAATTTCTAATTATGGTGAAGAACTTTTCTGCCACTACAGGGAATATGTGTGTATGTTTCTGATGTATTTGCAGCAATATCTGCACTTCTGAATTTTTTTTTTTTTTTTTTTTGGTGGACATATACCACTCATTATAGGGTAAACCTTTAGTGCATATTTTCTGCATAAAATTATGCACATATTTTCTGCATTAAAATATGGAATTTATAAAATACAGTAGATGTATATTTTATTTTTCTTGATAACTGTTTTTAACAGATTTGAAAAATTATTTCCTTGTTCGACAGTGTATATCATGAAAAATGATTTGCATATAATTTCAAATTTTTCTTAACACACACATTTGCCACTAGAGGGCATATAGTATTTCCACTTAGAGCACATTTGCTATAATATCTATGCATGTAAAAGACTGATTGAAAAATCTGCTTGTCATCAGATATTAGAGCGGCTGTTTTGGAATTTTTAAGGTTATCACCAAAGTGTTAAAATAGTACGAACGGTAATCCCCAATATTTTCGCCAACACTTTTATTTCATCGCCAAGACAATTTTTTTTTTCGCAAATTGTGAAGAATGAAATTGGCAGTGCAATCCCCGCTACTAGCTACAAAAACACTTTATCAGAACTTCCTACCCAAATGAACACACAATTTTTCCACAAATGTTTAATTTGTTTTTCTCAATATTTCAGCTTCTAGAAGTCTGATTTTAAAAATTATTTTAACACCGGATAGCTTTCACCTTGTGAAACATTTTGTATGTACTCGTGGGCAGAGTAGTAGAATGTAGACGTATACGCGTTCACCATACATGGATAGTTTCAAATTATTAGCAGGTTTTGCAGATAGTTTTTGCTTGTAGACTAAAAAAAAAAAAAATGTTATTTACAGCAATAAAAACACTTACTCAAGGCTTTACTCAGATTGATATACTTAATTCTATTTTAACTTGAACTTTCAATTATTTTTCACATCTTCTGAGTTCTTTTGTTTTTGCTGACATTTCTAGCTTCTAGATTTTATCAAGGCCTATTCTCAAAATGTATAGGAACTGTATCAAAAGTTTTGTTTGCACAGAAAGAATTCAAATTTTGCCAGGTTCCTCTTGCAGTTGCCAGTTATTAAATTAAAATATTTTCCTTGTGCATTTTGTAAGTTTATATTTTTTATTAAATTGTTGAAAACACTATTTATAATTTTTGAAGTTCATTATGAAACTGTTTTTCTGGATGTAAATTCTTTTCTTCAGTGCCTTGTTTTTATGAGGTTCATGGTCCAATATTTAAATATTTTATCGTAAAGGTCCATTTCACACACATTGCTGCACATTTAATTGTACTGTACTTATTTTGTTGTCCTATTTGGAATCTGTAATGTTCTAATAATTATTTTTTTATTAATTTTTCTTCAAATTATCTTATTCTACTGTTATCGTAATTCGTCGGTTTGCAGCAAGATTTCTGCTTCAATGGTTGTGTACGCAGATACATTTGATTTTTATACAACTCTGCTCATGGGTTGTTTGTAGCTCACAGTTCTGGCAGTAGGTGATGTTAGTGTGTATTTCTGTTTCAATAACCACCTCTTCTAAAAATCTTATTTCATAATTTGTTTTGAATGCGTGCCACTCACTACAGTGAAGACTGAGAACATTATCTCCTCTAAATAGTGTAGTTTTCCACTAGGAACTGTAAATGTCAAAGCTTCTTTCTTGCTATCTCTGCTCTGAGAAGACGTTTCAGAGAAAAAATTTCCTTAGCATAGCTTTTGCTATGAAGAATAATTTTCTCATATTTTCTACTTTTCCAATCATTCAAAATTCTGCCACCACTAGACGTCATCCTACGTTTTTATGTGAAAGACTATTCAATTTTAAAAATCCTTTTTAAAGATTATTTTGCACCCATTTTCTTCTTTAAGTGTCACAAGTTTTTTCACTAGGACATGTAAAGTTATATCACTTTATACTATACATATCTCCTTCTAATTGTTCAATTTTAAAAAACCCTTTTGCCTATGATATTTTCTGCTATGAGAAACTTTGAGTACACAGTTTGTTAAATTTTGTAACACACTTTTTATCTGCTAATTGGAGTAATAGTCCAAGAGCCAGACCAGGATTTATTTAACCCAGCGAGTGCAAATGCTTTGTTAATATTTTTTGTTTATACATGACATAAGTGTCTCAGAAAAGTGAGTCTTACAAAATTCCAGTGGTGGGTTGCTGCGTAATGACGTCACTAAGATGGCTGCCGGCTATTACATAGTTGCCACATTTAAATATGCATAGCTTCTTATCCGTTTATATCAGAGGGATGAATTTTTTCTGTAATGTTTCAAATTTAATGACAAGTGTTTTTTGTAATTACACATTTTTGTTTACTCCATTAGTTTTTGAGATAATTGTATTTGAATGTGTAAAATCAGTGTTCACATTGGCTATGTGTGACATTTAACCATGATTTACTCAAAAACTATACGACTTTCGAAAAAATACTCCAGAACAAAAAAGTTGCTTTTTTTAATGAGGATTCCGAAAATGTATAAAAACATGGGCCCAACGCTTAGAGAATTATGAGTGATAACTCGTTATAAGTCCACTTTCTCATCAATACAGCTCCCACACTATCATGTAGTTGCCTCATTTAAATATGCAAATCTTCTCATCCGTTTATGCTACAGAGATGCTTTTTTACTGAAATGTATAAAATTTAATGAAAAATATTTTTTGTAACTACACATTTTTGTTAACTCCATTAGTTTTTGAGATTTTTCGTCAGGTTTTCTGCAATGGGCTTGTTTCCACAGCCATGCCACTGAATTGCTTCTTTTCATCTTTTGGATCAGAGTAGGTTTAGATGGTGGCAGCATTGTTGGATCAATCCTTTTAACTTTGGAGAATGCCTTAGACTGGATCTTAGGTGTTGTTTTCTTCATAAGTAGACTGTATTTTATTTCACTCACAGAGCCAAGAGTGTCCGTACATGGCACAGACAAGAGAGTATGGCACGGATGTTAGAGGATACTCCATGATTTTTTCCACATCACATTTTTGGACAGCAGCCATATAAATTACTTTACCGAAAGCATCTAAGTGCATTTGGCAACCTCTAGTTTCTTTTGTTCTGTTTTCAGGTTACTTGGTGCAACAGAAGATGCACAGTTAGCTACCGAATTCCAGGGTATATAGGCTTTTCAACATTCTTTGGATCTAGCAAGTACATTTTTTTTAAACTTTTCAGCAGCTTCTTGCTCTTTAGAAGAGAATGAAAGAAGATTCAGTATGACCTTCTCATTGATTGCCTGTCCAGTTGAAATGTTCCTTAGAGGTGCCTGAGGATCCAAGTCATGAAATGGGTTTGGAAAACCATTTAAGGTTGAAAGTATTTTCTTCGATATCTCTGATCTTTTTCAATGCATCCTTTTTTGCAAATCATGCTTCGTATCTGGAGCTTTTGTAATCCCACTGCTTTCAAGTAAGATGTTCACTATCTCACTTTTCTATAACCTTGTGATCATCCACGAACTCTAGCAGATTCTGAGTTTGAAAATGCTGTGATGCCTGTGAACCTTGAAGAAGCGTCAGCATTTACAGTCAGCTCTAGTGCCATGTCAACTGGTAGTTACTAGAGTGCTTTATACCTAGACCACCTTGCGTTTGTGTATACATGACTTCAGGGCATTTGGTTCCTAGGTTCAGAAGTTTTAGGAGGTACACTGTCATCCATTGCGCATAGTTCAGTCACATGCCTGAGAAAAAAGCTGGAATCATTTTATCTAGGGCATCCTTATACATTTCAAGTTTATACTTGTCCTAGAGGCTCTGCTTAAGAATTTGTAGATGTTAACGAGATTAATGTACTGTTGATAGAACTGAGCTGTTTTTCCATGAAATCCTGTTCTTATTTTTGCTTTGAATTTGTTGAACTCATCATACACTTGCTTTATATTTGAGCTCTCAATAAACTTGTCCGAAGTATCTCGAAAAAGAACATCATTCAGTTTTTTCACCTGATGTTGAAGTTCTTCTTAATATTGTACTGCTTTGTAGTTGTTCTATAAACTTCTGGAAAAGGCAGTTTTCGAGAGACACAGATAGTAAGATGTGTCCTCGCTTACATCTGCTGAAATCCTTTCCTCCGAGAAATTCATGTATTGGACCAGATGCTAGAACTTCGCTCTCTGAAAGAATATGTTCAATCCCTGAACTATTGAGATAGTATCCAAGAGCTTCAAAGTAAGCTAACTATGTGGAATGATTCAAAGCAAAGAGATTGTCAAAGAGAGAGCTTTCTTGATTTTGGATCATGATTGCAGGTTTAGCCAAAGCAAGAAGATAATGAACCAAAAATGAAGACTCTCCACACTCAGCAGCTACTTACTGTGATACCTTCAAAGTTTTCAGCACCACAACATTCTGTGTAGGGGGCAAAGTAATATTTCTCATGTAACTAATCTTCTGTTTCACAGATGTATCTTCTACAACTTTAGGATTCCACCCAGCCTACATTGTTATTGTTTCAGCCCACTTTACAAAACCAAGTAAAATCTGTCAGCATGAAGTCTTCAAAATGTTTTGTAACAGGACAATTACCAAAGAACACAATGGCATGACTAATTTTGGCTTCTTTGGATATGGCTCAAGATCCATTGAATCAATCTGAAGTGATCTCATCTACCTTTCTAAGTGGCTTACAAGATCTAGTTGGATTCATGGGTGCAAGTTGTGAGATGTGGCCAAGACTGAAAATATTTTGAATACCCCCCTCCCCACCCCCACCGTGCGCACTCAGACATAAACACAATATACATTAAATATTATATGTGGTTAAAATTCATTATTAAATCAAAAGTGCATAAAATGACCAAACATTAATGCATAAACATATAAACAAAATTTGATGTCCATGCAAATTGTAATCAGAAAGCTAAATTTGATTATTAGGTAGGAACTACCAGTTGAAATTTAACAAATCTCCAAAATTCCTTATCTTGCAAAAGAAAAAGGTAAAAAAAAAGATCTTGCATAATATTCAAATCCAATCCACATATTTGCTGCTTATATAACATTTTAAGCCCATAATAGAAATATGTTAACCAAATTATTGAAATTGTAATAATTAATACATAACATACCATGGAAGATGTTTCAAATAATCTTTAGTAAATTCTGTTGAATCAAATAAGTGTTGCATATTTTTAAAAGAATAATTTAAATTGTAAAATTGCATAAGGATAAAAAAATATATATATAATCACGATTATGCATGTCCAACTGTAATTGTGTACACAGAGAGCTCGTTTCATTAATTCACTTCACCATGATCACAGTTTCATAGTAACCATCATAAATTTTCATAGGTGAATTATTTCTTTAAAAAAAAACTTGTTATTGCGGAACACTTGGATTTTTTAACAGGCAAGTTCTCAGCAGTACCTTGTGGTGCAGGTCGTTTTCTTGTAAGCAACTTTTTTTGAGTCAATAGGTTTGGCAAGTGCAAGAGGAAGAGTAGTTGATGCACTTTCTTTTGAAGCAATATGTTTGGCAATGGCATTACTAGGACACAACTGCTTTGTTAAGCAAGTGGGAACATCTGTTGTTTCCCTAGTAATTTCATATTGAGGAATATTTGAGACTTTATTTTCTTTTGTTGATAGGAATTCCTTGTAAGAGGCATAGGTGGAATGAATTGCACTACAAATCTGCGTGGTGGGCTTTAATTCTACAGCCTTTATCTTCTTTCTTCATAAGCTGTATTTCAAAATAGAAGCAGCCTCATAATTTTCCACAGTGAGACAACTTCTATCATCTGTAATAATGTCATCCATGATATTAATTGTCCCTTCAACCAGAGGACCAGAAAAAGTAGACAATAGAGCTCTCACAAGAATTCCTAAATATTTATACCTAATAGTAACACCATCACTCTCCTTCAAATCAAAAATATGTGACCACCTATCACAAATAATCCTTGAACTATCATTAAGACAGAGAGTTGTGGCTTCCACAACTCTGTTATAGCGTTATCAAGTGAATCCCTTTGAACCTCTCCTAAAAGAAAGCTCCTATCTGAATCATTAATTACTTGAGGCAAGCACTCGCTTAATTTGTCAAATGCCGACAAAGCTGTGTTGCATCTCCGCTGCTTTGGATGCAGTACCAAATTTTTTCATCGTATATATTGCAGTATTTTGATATGCATGCCTTAAATTTTTATAAAATGCAGAGATCCAATTAACTTTCTTCTTTTGCAACTCTTGTGCTTCTGAGTAAGCAAACTTTCCAACACTCAAAAATTTATCAGCAAGTTGTATTTCTGTATTTTTGACATCAACACTCAGAAGTTCAATCACACTGCTCTCTGGAATAAATTCAACTTTGATTAATGATGACAAAAATTCCTTGCACAGGACAAACATTTCACAATGGATTTGGTGCATCATAGGTGCCTCACATTGAAACATTTTTATGAATGAATGGAACTTGGACAATATACTTCTGTAAAAGTTCAGGAACAATGAGAATTTTTCCTGGAGGTGGATCAGAGAAAGCAAAATTCTGTCTTTTTGTACTTTACCAGCTTCTGTCTGTTTTTGTTTTGCAAGATGGGACTGAATTACACATATGCGGCTGCGCTGATAATCAGACACTTTTTGGGTCTTGTAAACTTTACTCAAAAGTGCATCTACACTTCCACTCTTCTGTTCCTCATTTGACAAAAAGCTATAATAATACACAATCAAGGCATCACGTAACTTATGGTGTCTGTCGCAAGTGGTTAACATCTGCAGAAAATGTGTTTCAGTGGGCCTTAAAATTTGCTTCGCTGAACTTGAATTTAGCAAAACTTGTACTTCAGAGAACAACTGTTTGGCCTTGGGAGAATCCTGAATGTCATAATAAACATTGCTTGCAAAACACTCAATAAACATATTGAATTTCTGAAAAAATTGTTTCGCAGAATTATGCAATATATGCACAACATCTCCATGAATATCTAGAAGATTTAGGTTTTCCTTTCTCATTCCGCCCCTACATCCCTGCATTGTGTTGCAGTTATCCATCAGACAACTTATCACTTGAGTGAAGGCTAAATAATTTTCTGAAAGAAGTTCCTTCACCTTTTGGAAAATGTTGACAGCCGTGGCAACATTTTCTTTTTTTGATCAAAAAAGATCTGTGACTGTTTTCTTTTGCTTCTCATCATAGAATCATACCATCACTGATCACATTGATGATCTTGTCCATTGCATTATTTGTAGCTTCATCTATGTTCAAGGAGAAAAAAATTCCCTTCAACTGTTGGACTAACTCCTTTCTCATGCACTTTTCGCAGTACCATGTGTATTGATGTAGGTTGCAGTAGTCCTGGACATTTTCAATTTAGAAAGTGCTAACTTATCACCTGCAAGATGCTTAGATAGCTCAACTAACTGTGGTGCCAAATTGAATGGCAGTGTGTTTTCGCATAAAAATGCAGCCAGAACCGCTTTCTGATGTGCAATTCTGTCAGATATTGATGCTTTGGCCTGAACAGGAGTGACTCCAGACAATGTTTGTGTATGCTGCTGTGCTCATACACACTTTTGATGATCAGCATCCTTACTGTGTCTGAACAGAACTTTTTTACCATTGCTTCCATAGTTTAACTTTCTGCTGCAGAAAACACAAAAGCTAAATCCCGGTTCCTTAATTTTCCGGTACCAAGAACCAAATTTGACATCATGGGAATCAGTCTCATCTAACCATTCCAATTGCCACTTATTTTTAACACTGCTATCGTTCAAAGCCGATGTATTTTTCGAATCTATGAATTCAATAGCTAACTGCATGTTGAAAAAAAGGAATCACAAATTTAGCAATACTTGGTTAATTTTGCATACGTAAATTAATATTGAAATCCGTATGCATACACACATAAAATATGGCAAGATCGACTGTACGACTCACTCCAAAGATTAGCTGTGACCTATGGCGGCAGAGCCAGTGGTGTCTTTACCTAATACAAGCTTGATGGGTGAACCGGTTATGGTGTGTGACGTACACATAGCGAAGAGAAAGCCAGGGACGGGCGAGGTTGGGTTGAGGGTTATGACGTAGGCGAGGATCGGCGTAGAACCTCCAAGGGAGCTGCTCCTCGATACCTCTTCGACCAGAATGCCTCTCTTACCCAGAATGCATCAGGCACTGCTGCTACTCCGAGTTTACGATAAACGAGGTACTACGGTACGAGCGTGGTTGCCGATGGCGTGCTTACTTTCCGGAGTAGAGCGTATGGATAGAAAGGGAAAAAAGAAAAATACATATTTTGAAATTTTATTTTTACTGATATTTTCTTCCGTCCTGCTTCTGTATTCGGATATTTTCAAAAGACGGAATTCCGTCCTCTGGACGGAAAACTTGCACCCATGGTTGGAATATCTATGAGAATACCGGATTCTTCTCAGCTATCTGCAAATTTTATCTCACTTTCTGCTTCCATAGTTTGATTTCCAGGTTTTGGTAGCAAATGCTGAGCGTGTTATGTAAGCTCCCTTTTCCTCTTTTCCTGACAATGTCTCCAAGTTGGAGTCGAAGTTGTACCAGGCTATCCAAGTGAAAAGCCTAGGTCTTCTACATATGTTATCTGGTGTGACTCCTGCTTGCTTCATTAGAGACATAGCTAAATCTGTCTCAAGCTCCTTAATGGTGTGGTAACCAATACAGTGACCCAAGTGGTTGAGAATTTCTAGTACCTTTCTGCTTCCTGTCATACTTTTCATGAATAAACTCAACAAAAGATGTTTACTTGGTTTCAGTCTTCCGTTGCTTGCAACAAATATTGCACCTTGTAAAGATGAAGAAACTTGGCACTCTAGTTTTTCACTTGTTGGTTTAGAGGTGCCACTGTATAAAGTTCTAAAAAATACTTCAAGAAGGTTAGGGATTTTATTTTCTCCTGAAATAATACCATGAGCATTAAGAAAGTGATCAAATTATAGACACACTGAATGTTTAAAAATCTGTCAGTGCAAATATAAAGCCACTTCTTCAATCTGTGCCTCAATTTGAGATGCATAATCATTCGCTGTTGCTTCAGCTTCAATTGATGAAATACGGTTCGAATATAGTATTATTCTCTGTTTGTTGCTCGATTTTGTTGTTTTTAAGGCTGGACCAAAGTGACACCAGTCTGTCGACTAACTTTTGAGTTTAATACATAGGACCCCCTCAATTCCTTCTTCAGAAAGGTAAACACAATGTCGGGAATGAACCGAAGTCAGCATTTGGACCTTACTTGATATAATTATTAGGGTGGGCCGAAAAAAAACTTTTTTTTTTTTAATTTGCATATCGCCTAGTGCGGAGAAGTTGCCATTTGGGCCAACAAGAATAACAAAAGAAACTTTTTTGAAATCGACCAATTGATCTTACATCTCTGTGCGGCACAGTAAGTTCGTGTTTTTCCAACCACATTGGGCCTAGTGTTCCCCTAGGCCATTTCAGCAAGGTGCAGCACCCTCCCTTTTTTGACATCTTAAAATCTGCCCTGCCCTATTTTTGGATGGTAAAAATGCCAGCTGCCCTTCCCCAATTTTTACCCTGCCCTTAATCTTGTATTGCACTTGCCTTTCCACGACTTGCCAGGCCTACGATTGCAGCGTCAGTCACAAATGCACCCGTGTAAATGTCTTGCTTGAAGACAATACCCGCAAACCTTATGGTTAACGTGATCGTGCGGAAATTGTGCAACGTTTTTTGTCTTTTTTTCGTTTGGGGGTTTACCGACCACCATGAGCAACTCAAAGGGCTATAAAACAGTCGCCCGTCCTTAATTCAGGGACCCTGGTTTCAAGAAAAGATAAAAAATTAGCAATTCCTTGTTTGAAAAGTCACAGTATTACTATAACCATTCAAAAATTTACGTGTCTACAATTACTTTAATGAGAGAAATGAGAAACTTACCTTTACTAAAAGGTCTGTTCTCTTTGAAAAAGACACATTTCATTGCACGTTTTTTCCCATTTTAAGTTCTACGGTTGATTTTGGCTTCTGGTGCAGCGTTTTATGTTGTCTTCAGCTTGTTCTTTATTTGACTGAGTGAGTAATTTATTAATCTATACTGCTGCAATGATACTTGATCCAAGAAAACTCTTTTGTACTTAAAAACCTATTATTTCACTGATGTTAAATAACCCTAACCGGTAGTTTAATTGGCTTTTAAAACTTACTATTCAGTAAACCTACTTGCGTGAACATTCACAAACTTCTTATTTACAAACATCAAAAACCATCTAACAATAAAAAAAAAAAAAAAATTAAAACCTAAAATACAATTATTTACAACAAACTGATCTCATTGCACTCTATTTACACAAATCCATCTCACTCTCTCATTCATGCACCACACCTCTGCCGCTCCCAACGTAGATTGCCTCTAGCAGTTTTCTACCCGACCAGGGTTGTCTTCAGGAGGCTAGGTGGTATCAGCCCTGCTATCACAGTGCGAGTGAGTGAGAGAAGCGATTTCCAGCGTCAGCCCATCCCCCACGTCATATTGAAAACTTTGCCACCGTGGCTCCATCTGTTAGGAACTGTAGTTAATATTTTCTTTTCTTCTGCAGTATTTTTATTTTCCATTTTTATTACCGTATATACTCGCATATAAGTCGAGAAATTTGGGACAAAATGAGAGCTTCAAAGTAATGGGGTCGACTTATACGCGGGGTCTAAAAAAATCCAAAAGTTCTTCCCGTGAGGCAAAAGGCAATCCATCCCAAAAGAAATAAAAATGTTGATGCGGTATTAATGACGAAATCGCAATCCTCCGAAAGAAAAAAAAAAAAGAAAGAAAGAAAGAAAAAACGCCGATGTGGTAGAATTACGAAATCGCGACCCTCCAAATTTCTCCGCGCTTTGAGAAGTCTCCTCTCTCCTGGCTTTGCGTATCCACAGCGCAGTCACAATTTTTGACATTTGATTTCACTTAAAGCATATTGAGAAAATATGCTTTAAGTGAAATCAAATGTCAAAAATTGATACTGCATTGCACACTTTGCTGTGATAACAATTTTATGAGTCATGGAAATGGCAGGTTCCATCATGGACAGAATAAGTACCAATTTTAAAACTGAATTTGGTTTTAAAAAGAGAAAGGACAAAATGTTTACTATAATGATTAGTTGGTTTTGAAGTGACTGTTAGAAATAGGAAAACATGCATTTTGTTATAAAAAATTCTTCTAATATTGAATCTATCTTTTTCACTAATCGCAAGATATTAAGAACGAGGAATATGATCAGAAAAACAGAAAAAATAAGAATATAGTCACAGAGAGAAATGAGAGGGGGGGATACGCATCTTGGTAAAAACAATTTGAAATTCTGAAAATCATGGTACATTATCATCCGCGCGTAAAACAATCATTTTCGGACTGCAATAAAATTGAATAGGAGCTTGTTTCTGTGGAGCAGTGAATAGTTAAAAAGAAATGGCTAATTTCATGGTTTTACCTCAGTTACCAGTGAATTCAACTCCAGTTAGAAAATAAGGGCAATTTGTTGGCCATCAAATTAAATGCTGAATTTGTTTCACTTTAAGCAGCAAAACACTGGATGGAAGCAAGAACAACCATTTTTTTATTTCAATCATTTGGTTAAAATAAATTATTTTCAAATAATATCACTGTATGTTTTCATGTACAGTATTTAATTTAATAATCCATTGATTAGAAGTATGGTAAAAAGCATTTACTTTTACTTTTTATCCATTGAATAGGCAACTAAAAAAATCGTTACATTCTTCAGGTAATGAGAAAAATAGATCTGATTCTTATTGACTAAATAAATGTTAACGAAACCATTTCAATAAAATGAAGTTATTTTAAATTTACATTCTTTGATTTTCATGCAAATATATATATATATATATATTACAAAAACCATAGAGCTCGTTATTGAAATATTCCTACTTCACCACTGTGCGTAATGGTATGTTTAGGATGAGAACAGGATCAGAGGTTTACTACGGGAGGGGGAGTAGGTGGTCTAAAACTATGACCTCACGCATACATATGTCCCATTTTGAAAAAACTGTGCCCTTTTTTTACAGGTATGTTTTGCCATCACAAAGTGCCCTTTTTTTCAGATCTTACAAAGTCTTGCACACATAATGAGCCCTTTTTTTACACAAATGTGCCCTTTCTCAGCAAATTACCCTGCCCTTTTTAATTTTAAGGATGAACAATAGGGCCGCCGTAAGCAAAAACGGATGGAATATTTTGTAATTGAAATCGAGTAACCCTTATTGCGGAAAAGTGTCCTTTAGTGTTCCCAATAACAGCGAAAAACAAAAAAAGTTTTGAAGTTGATCAATATGCTATGTCACCGCACTGCACGCGAAGTTCACCATTTTTTTACTGTGTTGGACCAGTACTAGTAGACAACATTGGAGAGAAAGTCCAAATATACTGGATAATTCATGCTCTTGTGAACGATCACGGAAAATACCTACTCAAGAAGTTCCTTTTTTGATAGATCAAAGAACTGAAAGGAAAATGGTGATTGAGAAAGTTGACAAGATAGTGACAAAAAAACTCAGGAAAGAGAGGAAAGGAAAAATAAACGGAAAAAGGAAAGCGGTGCGGAGCGTTAGATTGTGATGAGACGGAGGCATGTTTAGATGATTCTGACACAGCCTCTTGTTCATCTCCTGAAAAACGTAGCTGTAGGCGTGTTGAAGACTCTACTTTTGATCCAGCAGGACCCTCGACATCACGTTCAGGGTCACAAATGAGAGTAGCTCTTCCTAGCGTAGCGTCAGCAGTCTACCGTACTGCAGTCCCAATGAGGAAAGCTGCTCTTATTGCAACATCTGTTCTAGAAGACATGGGCATCATTACAGTCGATAGTCTCGAGAAGGCCATTGATAAAAACAAAATTATCTGTGAAAAAATTAAGCTATCTAAGTATGTAAAGGAAAAAGCCCAGACAGACAGAAAAGTCGTTCGCGGACTTTTATTTTGATGGAAGGAATCACACAACTTTGTTCCTAGATCCGAAAAATTATAAATATTATCGTTCCGAGAAGAAAGAGCACATTACTTTCTTGGAGGAGTCTGGATCGAAGTACCTCGGCCATGTGACCCCCACTTCTGGTCATAGCAGAAGCATCGTAAACAGCATCACTAATTTTTTAGAAGTTAATGGCATTGACTCAAGTTTTCTCATTGTTTTAGAGTGCGATGGAACTTTTATAAATACCGGCAGGAGAAATGGTGCCATACGTCAACTGGAACTTCAGTTGCAACGTTCTTTGCAACGGCTGGTGTGCTTGTTCCATTTTGCCATTTGCTTGATGAACTCAATGATAAATCAACAGGTCCTACAACTCATTCAGGAGAGATTGGGGCAGCTCTCGACGGCTGTAAAAACCTTCCAGTAGTTGACTTTGCAGCTATCCGTGTATAATAGACAGAACACATGAAAGAATTGCAGGACATACATGAACTTAGTACCGACGAGCAGTATTTACTGGAAATCTGTTGCGTCATGTCACAGGGAGACTATGATGTCAGCCTTCCTAGAAGAAACCCAGGACCACTGTCACATTTGCGGTGGCTGACGACAGCTAACAGAGTCATGCGCCTCTATGTCGCCACTCAAAACCCATTGCAAACTTTGATCTGTATTGCCAACTACATAATGAAGGTATATGCCCGGGTCTGGTTTTCCATAAAAAAGAAGCCTCCATGCTCAGAAAAGGCCAAGCACTTTTGGAAACTGATCCACTTATCGCGCTTCATGGATTTGAAGTGCAGTGTAATCATTGATGCCGTGATCAAGAGAAACGCATTCTTCAGTCACCCAGAGAATATATTGCTAAGTATGATTGCGGACAAAGGTGCTAACGTCAGAGCTCTTGGATAGAGAAGAATAAAGAAAGCTAGACAACAAAAAATGAATGATGTCATAAGAGAATTCGAAGTGCCGCAATAAAATTTGAATGCTAATGAATATTATAAGATGATCGATTGGACTAAAACGAGTCTCACCGAACCACCCCCAACAAAACCGGTTCCGGATGATTGGTCCAATGCTGATTCGTCCAAAGGGACGATTGGTCCAATGTCCGATTCGTCCAATGGTATGATTGGTCCAATGCCGATTGGTCCTACGCCGATTCGTCCAATGCTCTCATCTTACCAACGGTAAACTTTTTTATTTTCCAGAAAGGAATAATAATTTAAATTATTCTCCTCTTTATATCCTTTTGAAAGATAATTTCCGTATATTTAGTAATTGTAAACATTTTACATAAACCTGGTAAAAGGCACTCAATGGAGCATTTCTCAGCTGTTTGCAAAGCACCTAGGCCGCGGGCATTTTTTGAAGATTTTTATTTACAACCTAGATATTTGGTATTTGTAAATATGTTATAAAACCTAATAAAAGGCACTCATCCTATCATTTCTCAGGTCTTTACGAGGCACCTAGGCCCCGGGGCTTTTTAGAAGATTTTAATTTACAACCTAGATATTTGGTATTTGTAAACATTTTATAAAACCTAATAAAAGGCACTCATCGTATCATTTCTCAGGTCTTTACAAGGCACCTAGGCCTCGGGCCTTTTTAAAAGATTTTAAGTCACAACCTAGATATTTGGTATTTGTAAACATTTTATAAACCCTTATAAAAGGTACTGAATGAATCATTTCTCAGCTATCTACCAGGCACCTAGATCGTGGGCCTTTTTAAAAGATTTTAAGTTACAACCTAGATATTTGTAAACATTTTATAAAACTTTATAAAATACATTAATGGTATCATTTCTGAGGTCTTTGCAAGGCATCTAGGCCGCGGGCCATTTTAGAAGATTTTAAGTTACAACCTAGATATTTGGTATTTGTAAACATTTTATAAAACTTTATAAAAGGCACTCATCGTATCATTTCTGAGGTCTTTGCTAGGCAGCTAGGCCGCGGGCCTATGAATTAATATTTCGTGCTTAAGTGAAAGGGCAATATTATTAACTTGATTTAATATGTAAACGCTATGAATATGACATCGCTGGAATAAAAACTGTTGAAAAGGCCTCAGTCCAAACCCCGACCAGTTGTTTCCATTGGACAGTTGGCGGAAAACCCCACCACATTCTACAAACAGAAACAGAACACTAGTATTTTATATTATTTCATGCAAAAGAGAAACATTGAAGTTGATAGAACGGCTCGTACATCGGTAACTTCATACGGCAGCAAGGACAGTATAACAAGAAAACGCAATTTAAAAAAAAAAAAAAAAAAAAAACATCTCTAACCACAATATTACGCATGAAATGTAACATTATTTTACATTCTTTGGACTATTGGACTACCGGTACTTTCGTATAACATCGGAGATAGAATCAGAACAGATGAGACTTTTATAGCCCGAGTAGCACTTCGGACAGATAGGACGGAATTGGACCAATCGTCCCATTGGACGAATCGTACCTTTGGACCAATCGTCATTGGATGAATCGTACCAGACCCAACAAAACACATCTCAGACGAAGATCTGGATCAACTAATCGCAACTTCTTCCGCAGCTGGCGAAGAAATAAACAAGTTTCCCTGTCACACTCAAGCTGTGGAACGTTGCGTGAAGCTGGTGACCGAAGCAGCTGCCTTAGTATGTGGATTTGAAGCTAGAGATTCGTTCATAAGAGAAACAATTGCATCACAGCAATTAAATGAAACATTTTTCTAGTAAAGCTGATTATTGATCAAGATATACCACGTACAGGGGTGCTTATTCTGTGAAATCAAATTTCCTGAAACCAAACCCAAATTTCCTGAAATTAACGTAGATAAATACTTACTAAAAAAAATAAAAAAAATTACAATATATGTGTTACATTCGTAATTTATTTCCCAAGTTCTGATATTTTTTAAAGAACAGTGGCCTTTATAAAATTTTACTAAATGCAAATTTCTAGTGTTTGGCCCTTCAAAGCTATAAATAATACTTATAAAAAGTAAAATACTGAGAAAAAAAAATTAAAAAGGCAACTTACATAATTGATGCATTGCCTGCCTGTGTCAATGGTGTGTTTTCTTGTGCAGAAAAGATTGAAATGTACATGACAAAGTTTGTTCAGTTTATACTTTAAAGGATTTGTATATTCACGTAATAAGTCATTTTTTGGTGTAAGTAAAACTATGGAATAAACTAGTAGTTGCAGTTGAATATAATGTTTTAATGATTGCAGAACTGCATTCATCTCTGTTGAACACATCAATGCTGCTGATGGAGGCAAACTTCATAATGCTTTAGAAAAGCATTTGGTTATTTTGTTTTTATTTTGCTGCAAATCCTTTGTGTGAGATTTACGTTTACTGCACCCAGATTCCTGCTTTGGTGTAGACAGATTTTGTGTTGGAATTTTAGGGCTCACCACAATCTTTGTACTCACAGAGCTAGCTGCTGATGATTTATTTATTCCAGAAAAATGATCTCCAATTAATTCATGCCTCCTATCACACTTTTCCTTAGTTGATTTGTGATGAATTTTCTAGCTTTGCAACATGTTCTGTAACAAAGTTTTGTCAACTGCAGTGGTGATCGGATTTTCTACACCAAACATTTCAAACGTTGAACATTTATTTGCTAAGAGGTTATATTTGATGGTATGATAACTGTCCAAGCTTTTTGCATCTAAACTAGTTCTGTGCTGTGTGATGATATTATCCATGAAATTAAATGAGCTTTCCCCAATTGGCCCATGAAAGCATGAGATGAGGGCTTTTACAAGTTTACCCAATGTGGAGTACTTTTGTATTCCATCATGTGAGTACATTTTTGACACTGCAGCCCAGTATTCATCAATGCCTTTGGGAATTTCATTTTTTTCCCCACATTTCTCATTGGCCGAGTAAATAAAGATATCACTAATTGCCATATCGATTTGATATGATCTGATTTCTTCATCGACAACAGGCATTTCCGTTAGCAGATAGCACTGAGCTACATGCATTAGTCAATTTTGAAAGAGCTATATAGGTAGTAGTTTGGCCCCTAAGAGAGGGGTCTAACCCTGAAAAACTAATCAGAGTAGAATTTCCCACAGGAAGTTTTTGGATCATGTATAAGGAGCATGCCAGATAACATTCCTTTAGCTCTTTCTTAAATGAAGATACCATATAATCATTTGATATACTTGCAGCAATAAGTTTTTTGACTTCTCCTCCAACATAAATAAATTTGTCTGGCAGGTGATTATTGCCACTCTTCAAATCTATTTTCAAAAGATCCTTGTGAGTTTTGCATTTTGAGATTATTTCATGTTTAATGAAAAATTATAAAATTTTCTTTATCAACACAAAAAGTTCAACATGCAATCTATGCAGCATGGGTTGTTTGGTCTGAAACAGCTTTATGTATTCATTGAATATAGGCAGAACAACTTTGTACAGATGGATTTCAAGTAATGTGTTCTTTTGCACCACAAAAAGGCATTCAATAATTTTATTCTTCCTTTCTTTTCCCATTCCTGTTAAACTTTTTGATTTCAAAGAATCTTGGATTTTCACAAGTTTGGACACACAAGAATTACTAATTTTTCTTTCCTCATACACTTTATCCAAATCAGACTTATACAAATTTCTGTCTGAATCTTTAATCCAAGAATAATAGAAGATTAGCAAAGCATCCCACAACAAAATCATGCGTTCAACTGCTGGGAGCACACACAGCCATCTATGATTTGGTCGTGAAAGCGGGGAGAGCTTTTGAATTCCCAAAATCGTACAGATTTTGAAAAATAGTTCTCTTTTGTCAACACTTAGCAAGTCAAAGTGAATGTTGTCACACAATGATTCAATGTGCATTTTAAAAGGAGCAGTGAATCTTTTTACACTGTTGTTAATAGTATGGCAGCTATCACCATCAATATGAAGTAGATGTGGAGCTTTGCTGTTATGAACTAATGTTTCTACATCATTTTTTTTACTCCTCATAGTGTTGCACGAGTCCATCAGGAGACTAATTAGTTTACTCCAAGGAATACCATTTCCTTCTATTAAATTTATTATTTTTGAGTAAATATTGGCTGCAGTACAAACCTGAAGTTGAATCGATGATAAATGTTGTATTACGACTTCTTGTTGCTCAGGGCAAAAATATTGTGCAAGAATAGTTAAGACACTACAATTCACCCGACTTGTGCTCTCATCAATATTTAATGAGAAGGAGTCTGTCTGAGGGTATCGACAATTTGTTTTTTTATTGTATGAGCAAGGCCATCTCTCATTTTGTATGTAACAGTTGCCTGTAATGCCTTTGGGTCCTCTGACAATGTCTGGGCCAGTTTTATAAGTTGAGGCCCAAGTGTATAGGGAAGAGAGTGTTTCGCTATGAATGAACATAAAATTGCCTCTGATCTAACTGTACGGGTACTTAGATCTATTGGCTTTTCATCACCAGCAGGGTTTTCTGCAGACGTATAAGAATACAAGTTCATTGAACTCTTTACAGATGTTTTTGAAGATTTGTGTTGTGAAGAATTTGAATGGCTTACCAATGCTTTTGCACCATCCTTTTCATATCAAATGCTTTTGTTGCACCAAATGCAGAAACATTCCCCAGGAGAATCAGTTTTTCGACACCATATCCCAATGGTGTCAGCATTGGCATCTTGCTTCTGAAGCCAATCCCAGCGATATTTATTGCAGATATCTTTTTCCAAAACTTTTATGAGCTCAGCATCAGAATCTTTCAAAAACTCCATTATCATAAATTACATGCAATGTCAGGAACAGGAACTATTCTGTAGAATAGCACTTCACCAGGAGGAGCAGCAGCAAGGATAACCAGTGGTCCCCAGTGCAGCAGCAGTCCAATGGAGAAGGAACAAGTTGAAGTACTTAGGAGTGCAGTAAACTCAAGTTACCATACTACTGAAGCAGGGTGGGGGAGGGATGAAGAGGGGGCAGTCACCCACATCCTAGACTCAGATTTCTCTGCATTTTAAAAAAGCCAGAAGGTCAAAGAGTGCATTGAAGCCAATGACAAAGATTTTCTGAGCAGCAACCAGCAGGCATCTCAAGGCCTTACTGCCAGTGGCTTTAAAAAAAAAAAAAAAAAAAAACGCCGAAAATTTCCGGAATTTCGGGAAAATAAGCACCCCTGCACATAGAAATATAATTCTGAGCTGAAGGAAGGGTGGGCGGAACTCGAAGTGTAGCCACCTCCTCGTGGTGAGTTTTGGGTTGTTTCTATATGTGACATTGGAAGCAAGCGAAGAGTTACACACTACAAATTGCAAAGCAAACTGAGTGTACTGCACATGCACACGCAGGATGCACTCATAACAGCACGAAAAATTTCCTATGGATTTTTTTGATGCCCCACGTGCCAGGATGCCTTTACCTAGCCTACGCCTACGGTCCAAATGTGGGAAGAAAATGGTGAACTTCGCTTGCAGTGCGGAGACATAGCATATTGACCAACCTCAAAAATTTTTTTCACTGTTATTGGGAACACTAAAGGACGCTTTTCCGCACTAGGGGCTACTCGATTTCAATTACAAAAAAATTCCATCCGTTTTTGCTTATGGCCCAATGCAGTCGTAAAAACGCGAACTTACTGTGCCGTGCGGAGACATAAGATATTGGTCGATTTCTAAAAAAAACTTTTGTTATTCTTGTTGGTTCAAATGGCAACTTTTCCGCACTAGGCGATATGCAAATTAAAAAAAAGTTTTTTTCGGCCTACCCTAATAATTATGTATTCACTGACATAGTCTACTATTTTACTAAATTCTTTGTTGTGTTTTACTTGATAAATTTTTCTAGACATTTCAGTGGTTGTTTCTCTTTTATTCTCTGTCTCTCGAGATGATGAAGTCTTAAGGTACTGTTTGCGGCAGGAGTGGTGGTACCATGCTTCGTCACCAAGTTTTAACAATAAATTCTGATCTTGAAGAAATTGTGAAAACACCGGTTTGTCCACGTCGGGCTTAGAATCCGAGTCCCCTTACTCCAGAGTAAATCGCTCTCACAACTGAGCTACACAGACATGTGCTCTCACTGCTATCTGCCTTTATCTCGTGTGTGTCCTGCGGTGCAGGCACGTCACAAAATTTTGCTGCATCTTTGGTACCCTTCTAAGCTTCCTTGGTTTGACATTTGCCCAGCGCTTCTTCTTTCCCTTTAACTTTTCTTCCTTTTAATTCCACAAAAAATATAAAAAAATTTCAACACCTATGTTTGTTGCTATTTTCACAGAAATGTCAGCTGGATCATTTGATTGCAAAAGGTATCCCGAAGTTTAAGTTCATGCTTGGGGAGTTTCAGTATCTCCTGTCTTCTGGACTACGGTGAAATTTTTGTAGCAAGCTCGGTGACAGCCATGTTTGCTTACATCAAACTCGTTTGGGAGGAATTTACAATTATTATTGTAGTCTTTATAAGTTCTTAATCTTGCAGAAGATGCATCTAATATTTTCTTCCCTGTCGGATCAGTTAATCCGAAGATGGGTCCTTGAATATTTCCTGTGCGGATGATACAACACTTTTTCTCCACAGTCATTTTGAATTTCAAGTACAAATACGCTAACTTGAAACAAAACAGAAAAAAATGCGTAATTACAGGAAGTATTTGTCATTAAATCTGAAACATTTCGCTAAAAATTATCATCTCTGTAGCATAAATGGATTAGAAAATTTGCATATTTAAATGGAGCAACTACATAATAGTGCGAGAGCCGTATTGATAAGAAAGTGGATTATAACGAGTTATCACTCATAATTCTCTAAGTGTTGGGGTAAACCCCATGTTTTTATACATTTTCGGACTCCTCATTAAAAAATGCAACTTTTTTGTTCCAGAGTATTTTTTTGAAGGTCGTATAAGTTTTTCAGCAAATCATGGTTAAATGTCACACATAGCCAATGTGAACACTGATTTTACACGTTCAAATGCAATTATCTCAAAAACTAATGGTGTAAACAAAAATGTGTAATTACAAAAAGTACTTGCCATTAAATTTGAAACATTTCAGAAAAAAATTCATCCCTGTGACAAACGGGTGAGAAGTTCTGCATATTTAAATGTGGCAACTACATAATAGCTGGCAGCCATTTTGGTGACGTCATCACACAGCAACCCACCACTGGAATGTTGCAAGACTCACTTTTCTGAGACACTTATGTCATATATAAACAAAAAATATTCACAAAGCTTTTGCACTCACTGGGGTAAATAAATCCTTCCTGGCTCTCGGACAATAAGAAACTACTTTTGCTTTTGGACGTTTTACTGATTGTAGAACTTCACATGACTTTTTTGTAACCAGTTCTATTCACTATGAAAAACCTCACTCAAACTGTGTTTTTTAAATTATGCAAGATTTTTTTTAGGTGCTGGAAATGTAATCTTTTTTAGCTGGTCTTTTATTAAACTTTATAAAAAATCTGCTTTGAATATTTGTTTCATGTCTGAAAGTATTCAGGACACATGTTCACTAAAACTAAATATTCAGTGCCACCCTTCTTGTTTCTATTGCTATAATGCAATTATCAGACTTCTGTAACAAACATTTCCAAAAGTAAATTTCAATTGGGCTAGCAGTTTAAAAGTTTTCTTTATTTTTAACATGGAATAGTTCATTATTTCCTAGCATTTCTGCTGAACACTAAGTTCTACTTCTACAACAAACTTTGGAATATCTTAACCCTTGTATTCATCAAAACTACTACCACTATGTTACGGCAATACCTTATTAGGGAAATCTATGTAAATTCACATAAAAGAGACTATTAATGAGATCAAATGCTGCTAACTAAATTTATTACATATCACAAAAAGTGCAAAACTTACTTAACAAACACTGCCTTATTTAAATACTGCCATAACTCATGCCACTCTCCAACATACTACTCTACAAATGTTGTAAACACCACTATATAAATAACACATATACTGAAATATCTATGGCACAGTTATGTCATATATTTGAGCATATATGTATAGCACCACACTTTTTGCTGAAGAGAAAATGTTCACTATTGAGATGTCCAACAGGCAGAATGATACTGTGTAAGCCCCGCCAGAGAGGAAGCCTACCAGGTTTGTGAAAACAAAACAAAAAAGAGAAGTGGCAAAATATATATATATATAAAAAAACACTTCTGAAGACCCTCAACCACACAATGTTAAACAACCAGGCTTGGACATTCTAGCCTGATTTGGCACCCTGCTCATAAAGCCAAAACTACCCAAGGCAACTGCAAGACAATGTACTGAAGTTCTTTACACAGAATTATTGGCCATCTTCTGGTCCTGATCATAACCAGCTTGACAAATTGCGAGGCATTTTGGAGAGCCAGGTCTGCCCTCTCTCTCTCTGACATGTCAATATTGACAAACTAAAGGGAGATATCAGGTGAGCAATAACAAATATAAACTTGTGTCATCTGTGTAGCTACTGATGACTAGCCATATCATAAGGCTCTTGTAAAAGCTAAAGGAGGCAGTTTTGAGTAATTTTGCAATCCATATATATATATATATTTTTTTTTTATTGGAGGTTTAACGACCACCGTGAGCAACTCAATGGGCTATAAGCAGTCGCCCGTCCCTAATTTAGAGTCACTGGTTCCAGGGAAGGGAGAGAGCCATTGCCGTAAGACAAACACAACATCCATGCCTCACCGGGATTCGAACCCGGACCCCGTTCGGACGAATGATCAGAGGCCATCGCTTAGACAACTGTGTCACCGGGCGGCAATCAATCCATATATGTATCTCATAAATGATAGAAAAGTAAGTCTCAATGTTTTCCAATTTTTTCCACTAAAACACTTTTATCATTTTTAACAGAAATTACAATTATCATTGTCAGCACAAAAGTGGAATATTTTCACTGTTTTCTAAGTAGCTACTTCTTCAGAAAACTTGAAAACTACATTGCTCTGAAGCAGGAATCAAAAACACATCTCCTGAAAATTTCATGCTCAAACAGAAATCAACAGATGTGGGTTTGATTCCTGCTCCACAGCGATGTAATTTCTTAGTTTTCTGAAGAGGTTGCTGTGTGTGTGTGTGTAACAACAAAAATATAGCACCTCTGTACCAATATGGATATTTGTATTGCCTTCCACTTATTTGTGAAGAATTATTTCTTCAGGAAGATTGGTTCCCCATCAAAACCTAAGAAGTTACAGTATGACTGGTAAAAAACACAACTCACTTCTTGGGTTTGTGTGCACTTTTTTGGAATTTATGCAAACTACTTAAAAGTGCTTTTTACATGCACCAGACCAAAAACTAAATTTCAAATCTGACTGATAGTAACATGTTATGTTCCCATGGACGGCAGAACGTGGGGGACACTGGGGGCCAAACCCTCTTGGAATTTCATGATCCCCCTCACTGGGGATCTTTCTATGAGATTTCTGGTTCAGACATGATTTGGTTTTTTTTTTAGGAAAATTTCCAGGAGACAGTCACATTACTTTACGGTTTCCTGAAACACTTTAAACGCAATTTAAAAATTGATTTTGCACAAATGAGTTGAACAGTTAACTCAGTGTTGTGCTTTTCACTTTAATTTCAAGTCCGAATATGCCGTACTTGAGATCAGAAAGCCGAATACATCTGCTAAATAAATAACTGAAGAAGAAACAACTCGAACTCAAATTAAGCTCTAAGTATACTATTGCTTGTTGTACACAGGCCTTTCTTGGAGATTTGTCACATAGAAGATACACAAGTCTGGACGAATTTTGCATGTTTTTGCTGCGAGAACAACTATTGTTGAATTATGGGAGGCGAACTCGTGGATCGGGAAAATGATGAGTTGATGACGTCACGATCAAAGTGGCACTGTACACATTGTCACATCAACAGTCATCAGTTCTAGCACTGTATACATTGCTAGAACTGATGACTGTTGAACAACTGATTTTTAGATTGGATACCAAGCGGCAGAAAAGGGCCCAGAAGACCACGTGAAAGATGGGTGGATGAAATTCGAAAGAATGCTGGAGTGACACGCTCCAGACAGAAAGTTATGGAAGGCATTTGAGGAGACCATCCAATAGTGGATTGATAAGGAACAATGACATGTATGATTACATACATATTTTTTTTTAGCTATTGAAGAAGTTGGATTCGCCCCGAAATTATTAGTTCCACTGCCACCCATGCATGTTCCCTTGAGAATGCACTAGATCTTACTTGGGCACTTTACCAAATCAGCCTTTTCATTAACATTAATTTTGAATACATTTCGGTCATTCGGTGGAAACTTCTATCAGCTCACACACATGCATGGAATGGCTGTGTACATTTCGGTGGAAAACTTCTATCAGTACACACATGAAATGGATGTGTACATGTTCAAGGTTTCTAAATTGCTTTAACCTAGCAACAGCTGGTGGCCACCCCGGTGGCGCATTGGTCTAAGCGATGGCCTCAGATCATTCGTCCGTAAGGGGTCCGGGTTCGAATCCCGGTGAGGCATGGATGTTGTGTTTGTCTTACGGCAATGGCTCTCTCCCTTCCCTGGAACCAGTGACCCTAAATTAGGGACGGGCGACTGCTTATAGCCCATTGAGTTGCTCACGGTGGTCGTTAAACCTCCAATCCAAAAATCCAACAGCTGGTGAATTGGGAAAAAATGTAGTTATCAAGAAAACTGAACACTTTACTGTTAAACTGGAATTAGTGAGAAGGATGCTATTACTTAGATAAAATTGTTGAAAACATTTTTCCTCTTTGTGTTTGGTAAATTGCAATATTTTCAAGGATGATGGGGGGGGGCTGCATTTTTTTTTTTTTTTGATTGAAGTTTTAACCCGTGAGCAACTCAATGGGCTATATAAGCAGTCGCTCGTCCCTAATTTAGGGTCACTGGTTCCAGGGAAGGGAGAGAACCAGTGCCGTAAGACAAACACAACATCCATGCCTCACCGGGATTCGAACCCGGATCCCTTTCGGACGAATGATCAGATGCCATCGCTTAGACCACTGCGCCACCGGGCGGCTTGGCTGCAATGCTTAGCTCAATTAATTCAAACATTCAACCTCGCCCCGGTGGCGGAGTGGTCTAAGGCGCTGGCTTCTGATCATTCGTCCGTAAGGGGTCCGGGTTCGAATCCCGGTCAGGCATGGATGTTGTGTTTGTCTTATGGCACTGGCTCTCTCCCTTCCCTGGAACCAGTGACCCTAAATTAGGGACGGGCGACTGCTTATAGCCCATTGAGTTGCTCACGGTGGTCGTTAAACCTCCAATTCAAAAAAAAAAAAAAAAAAAAAAACTTGGGACGCACATTGCACGTTGAAATTTGAAGCACCTAATTATTTCATTCAACCGTATGAAACCGAATACTATACAAAATAGGTAATCCATGTACAGCTCACAAAAGATACTTACGATCTCTGGAGGAGCCACATGCTCCGGCCTGCGACTCGCCATCTTGTTTGTTTTAGTAACTAGTAAGTAACAGTAAGTCTGTTGATGTTGACTGTTCGTAGGCCGTATGCTCTATGCTGTAGTAGAGTGTAGACCGTAGCAAACACGACAACGTACACGTGCTATTGCTATCTCGTTGCCGAATACGCTCCCTGACTGTGATTTCCGGATTTCCCACGTATTCCTAACTTCCGGTTTAACTGCGCCTTCTTATTCACGAATTTCTTGTCATAGCAGCCCAAGCAAATAGGTTGATCCCAAGTACCGGACAACAGAATAAATAGCGATCTCTGTTGTTACTGGAACTGGGAAAGATGAGAATATAAGTTTAACATTAGCTTTCAATACCATCTTATATTTGTATTTTGATTTTACTGTAACAAACCCGGAAAATGGTTCCCTACGATAAGCTGTGGCAAAGGCATTAATTAAGCATTTCAGTACCTCTTTGTCAACAGAAAAAAAAAGTGAAATCATTTAAATGGCTTTATGTGAATATTGTTTCTAAAAAGTTATTGCAGGAAAATTCTACCTGATTGTATTATGCGATGGATGTCATGTGAGAATGCGCCACAATCGAATCAGACAGAGAAGCTTTAGATGTGGGAATGGAGCTGCCCCGATGGCACAGTAGTCTAAGCACTGGTTTTTTTGCAATTCATCCGAGACAGAATCCTGTTGAGGTATGGATGTTGTGTTTGTCTTACGGTACTGACTCTCTCCCTTCCCTGGAATCAGAAGCCCAAAATTAAGAACGGACACGGGGGACGGACGACTGCAGCGCCCTTCGAGTGCTCACGGTGATTGGCAATCTCAGCGGTCCGCTCTCCCTCTAGTGGCAAAAGGAAGAATTACTGTAGTACGGGTAACGTTTTTGGCTCAATGCTTGGCTGTTGGTAGATCGCTCATTACGTTTAGTTGTCGTAGTTTGGTGTATTTTTGCATTCATTCTGGAATTAGAGAGTTGTATAATGGAGAATTCCGTGAAGAAGAACAAATCATGTTGTTGTGTCCCGCAATGTCGTTCCCAAGGTTTCGGCTATGTTTTTCACAAGTTAGTATAAACCTTTGTGCCTTGCGTTTGAAATTTTTCCAGTGAAATGCTACTAACCTAGTAACGTCTTTGAATGAATAATAAACAAGGCAGCATGTTTTTATTGCATAGTAGTAATTAAAAAATCCGCATTTCTACATAATCTTGAAAACAAATAATTGCTGTTATCCATATAAATTTAAACTTCATTATGGAACAAGATTTGCAATGTTCTGTCAACAGTCATCGGTTCAAAAACGCAGAACCCAATGATGATCAACAATTACCAATTCACAAACACTTTTAGGAACAGAATGTTCAAAAATTACAAATGTTATTGTTTACAGTATTGAAAATGGGTCCTGGGAAACGTCAAGTGAAACGAAATGTCAGCTTTTAATAGTAATCCGGATTAGAACACCCCTGTCGGTATTACTATATCCCTTGCCTGAAAATGTAAAAATAAAAATTACCTGTTACAGTAAAGCATTACTGCTACACAGTGCTTACACGTTCCACTTCTGCCCGCTTTACAAGAGCACTCAAATGACTTTATAGAAATTTCACTGTTACTTGTATCTAAAACACCGTTGATGGAGTGAGGCGACGATGTTATTGCCGTGGACTGAATGCAGAGCGAAACTATTAGAATTTCTCTTCCATCTTCCTTCTTAATTCCACAAGAAATTATATGGTCTACATTAACAATCACTTCCCTTTCTTTAACGCATCTTGAATTTTTTGGAAGCGTCCACAAATTTCATTATTTCAAGGATTGAAAGCGACAAACCAGCCATTCTAACATTCGACTTTATGGAAACACGTGCGACGTTACCCGTACTAGAGAAGTTTGTTTACGTTTGCGCAGCGCCCCTATAGTTCGTTGAGGTTCCCAATCATTAGACCCCTATCAAAAACAAAATGAAAATAATGTGGGAGTGGTTGAAGTCAAAATAAGAAATGTTTATGCAGCCATATTTTCAGAACTTTCAAAGGTACCTTAACGCAGGAACACAAAAATTTATTGAGAAAGGGAGGCGAGTGGGAGAATTTTAATAGCTTCAAGATCAACCCTGTCATTTTTTTCGAAATCTTGAGAAACATTTCAGTTTTCTTATGGAGGGGCAGGCAGATTTTCAAAGCTCGAATATACGGGCTTTGAAAACCGGCGCTCCTGTTCTAATGCTGATAAAACTTTGTAGGCTGTATTGTTGGTCTGACGAAAACTGTAAAATTTAGACATTTTTTAATTGTTCCTTGCAGTGGCGTAGCCAAAGAGGGGGGGAGAGTCGGTGTTTGAACACCTCCCTTGAGGGGATATTGAGCACGAATTTAAAGCGATGTATATGTGTATTCGAGGCTTTCACCAATGAACCAAACCCTTGGAACCCCCCCCCCTTAAGAAATATATATATAAGAAATCATTAAAGAAATATTCTGGTTGCATAATTTAAACCTGGTAGAATTTTTTTTATATAGGTTGATGAACGATTGACTAGTTTTACTTCTTTAGTGATTCATAATAAAGTATTTCCTGTAAGTGATTTTTATACATCTCTTCTGCGTGAATCTATACTATTCAATTAATTTTGTTTGTTGATGTTTTTAATTCTTAATATAACCAAAGAATATAAACGCTATAACTGTGACTTGGAGAAGCCGTAACCGCAAAATAGAAGGATCATTTAGGGACGTTTAGGTTGAATTGTAAATAAGTGGTACGTCGAAGTTGTGGATTTAATTTTGGGCAACCATATTAATTTTATAATGTTGCCTGCCAGTGTTTACGGAATTCCAATTCGTAGGTTCCAGTGCATGCAACGTGTTTTTATGCTTAAGCCAGGTGAGCAGGCGAGACAGATTTCTGATTCTTCCGTTAAGGACAAAAATTTGTACAAGATCTTAGGTGTAAGTCGGAAAGCAACACAGACTGAGATAAAAGATGCTTATTATAATTTGACCGTGAAATTTCATCCTGACAAGAACGAAGGTAGTCCAGAAGCTGCTGTTAAGTTTCACGAGATCACAGAAGCGTATGATGTTCTTGGTAATTATTTCATGCGAAAGCGATACGATAAAGGCCTTCCTTTGCCCACACGCCATGAAATTCCTTCTGATGTCAGTTCACCTCATGTAGTACAGTATCAGAAATTTTTCGACAGCCGAAATTTGCCATACCAACCCAGTGCGTACGCAGCTGGAGGAGGGGCAAGGAAATTCGACGAGTTTCATGCAAAGCAGTTTTCTGATCATAGGTTACGATCATTGACTACAGATGAAGAACGTGAATACATTGAGAGCTGCAATTCAAAAAAACTCCTTCTTTGATTGCATTGGTTCTGTTACTTTACTTCATTAAACAAATAAAGGAAAACCTTGGAATTGAATATGGACCTCGGGTGACCATTGAAGATTATGATGTGTAGCTTCACTCTAATTTAAAGCTATTCATCACCCAATGCACAGCAAAAGAATAATTCTTGTTGGCTTATAGCATGTAGTTTTGAAAGTTTGGAGAACAAAAAAATAAATACCTGATTATTTTTCTCTATTATGTTAGTTATGTGTAGGGGAAAAAAAGCCAAATAAATGGTTAAAAAAAGAGAGTGAAATCTATATTACTGTTATATAAGACTTGTTCTTAGTGCTGGCTTTTCACTCAACATCTGTTTACAGAAATCTTAAGATTAGAAGTTAAGTTGGCAACTCAGAAAATAATATGTAACTTGGTAATGTATCAAATATTGAAGTGTGATGTATGATATACAAATGTAATAATTACAGGAATAAGTACGTTATTATTACATATACTTGTAAATAGCAGCCTAAATTATCCATATATTTAGCGTAATTACAGTCGAGTAATCTCAAGCTTTTCTCTTCTAGGCTACACATTAGAACAGAATGAATAGTGGAATGAGTATGCAGGAAATTAATATGCAATTGATTGAACCATCAAGTTTTTGATATTTCTGTGTACTCATTCTATTATTCATTCCCATGTAGCAGTAAAGAAAAAAAAGAAAAAGCCTCCCTGAGAAGAATAAAAGCTTGGAACTCTTCAACTGTAATTATGCTGAATATACTGATAATTTAGACTGCTGTTTATCAGTGTATGTATACTAGAAATGTGATTAGTGTGATCAAAGTGATAAAACATTCTCAAAGAAGTCATCAAGATTTGGTAAGTTTAGGATGCCCTTTGTTATTTTTTCACATTTTTGAGACAAAGCGAATACTGAAAGGAGCATAAATGAGTGGTAGGCAATGCACATTTTTTTCAAAAACAAGTAGGGTTTTTGTGGTAGTTGGAAGCACGCTTAAAGTCGTGTATCTAGTTTTTTAAGGCAAATATATTTCAGCCATTGCTATGGCCTTCATCAGCAAGATTACAATTTGTTGTGTTGCCAGATTGGAAAGGTAAGTTTCGTTACAGTAACTCTGGAAATGAATTTAATACTTCACGTCACCCGGAGTTACCTTTAAAAACTTACCTTTTCAATCTGGCAATGCAACAAATTGTAGTAGTACCTTCGACCATATATACTGATAGACTGCGCATGGCATCAAAATTTCTGGCTCCAACATCGAAAGCCACGAAATCACGTGACGTGTCAAAAAGATGGGTCACACATGCTGTGCTTATGGTTGCTCTGAGCGATTTAGTAAAGGAAGTTCTATAAATTTTCATGGGTAAGAAACAAATTAAATACCTAAATAGATTCTTTGGATGCTTTATAATAACTTCACTATAGCACTTCGGTGTCATCATCTTAAAATTTAAAGAAAAACTCCTTATTTTTAAGGTAACCAACAAGTGTGAGACACCAGATTGTTTGATTTTGATCTATTTATAGCATGAATTTTGTGTTTTACTTTAACAGTTTTCCGAAAGACCTTCAAAGCACTAAGAAATTTGTGGGAATTTTAAATTTCAGCTAAAGATTTTTTTTTTCTTTTTGATTGGAGGTTTTACGACCACCACAAGCAACTCAGTGGGCTATAAGCAGTTGTCTGTCCCTAATTTAGGGCCACTGGTTCCAGCAAAGGGTGACAGGCAGTGCTGTCAGGCAAAACAATATCCATGTCTCACCGGGATTCGAACCCTGACCCATCTCGGACAAAGGCTAAATATTTAAACAGGAAGCTTGTCCATAAAAACACGATAGTACATATGACTCGACATGCTAGTCCAAGCTCTTGTTGCCTTGCGGAACTTTATTTTTCTGCTAGGCATCATCTGCATTTGATTCCGAAATATGAAAATTATGGAATGGTGTGTACTTAACAAGTATAGTATTTGGGGTTTCAGTAAGTATAATGATTTTAGTTCATCAGAAAACTTGTCAGTTTGGTATACAGCGATTCAAAGTTTACATAAGTTTTCATTAGAATAGCAAGTGCAACCATTCCACTTTTGGGGTCTGTTTTTCATAATTCCAATAATTATTACGGCAAGGCAGAAATAGTCAATAAGGTTCAATTACTTAACCAGAAAACTTGTGACTAATGACATAAAATGTAGTAAGTTAAGAAAAAAAAACAATGCATGTTCCAAATTCTTTGCAAATGTTCATCACATTATAAATAACAAAATGTAAACATCCAGATCTGTGCATGTATATATCTCATAAGTAAACCTACCTTATGAGAATAATTACGAAATGCATATAGCGTATGAAATCCATTTATTTTCGTGGTGTAGTCAGCACAAATATTCACCAAGCTTTCACACTCCACTGGGAGGCTTTTTCAAGGCAATGATAGACACGAAAATAAACGGATTTGATACGCTAAATGCGTTTCGTAATTATTCAGCTCTGATGTATTTAAAAAATAAAAATAAAGTTACCTTATGAGATATATACATGCACAGATCCGCCTCGGTGGCGCAATGGTCTAAGCAATGGCCTCTGATCATTCGTCCGAAAGGGGTCCTGGTTCGAATCCCGGTGAGTCATGTATATTGTGTATGTCTCACGGCACTGGCTCTCTCCCTTCCCTGGAACCAGTGACCCTAAATTAGGGACGGGCGACTGCTTATAGCCCATTGAGTTGTTCACGGTGGTCGGTAAACCTTCAATCAAAAAAAAAAAAAATTAATAAATAAATAAACTCACCTGAAGAGTTTTTACACAATGCACTGAAAATACTGAATTTCTGCAGCCTAAATTAGTAACATAACACCATTTTTGCACGGAATTTCAGGTACAAAGAAACGAATTCGCGTTAGAACACATATGAAACTGCGACCACTTTTCGATCTAATTACTTCTAAACAATTGCAATAAAATTTTGATTGAAGTAGTTTTCTAAATGAGTATATTCCTTATATACAATATTCCCAAAACCCACAGTTCAAATGTACACAATTTACTAATTTGTAATCCTTTAAAATGGCTTGTCAGCTCATAGGAAAACGTTGGAATTAAAAGGCATGCAACCATTTCTGACACGTCACGTGATCTGATGCCCTCTCATGTTGGGACTACAGCGGCTCTGATGCAGCTATTGCCAGTGTGCATTCCATTAGTATATATGGTCGAAGAGTAGAACTGATGAAGCTGAAATATATTTGCCTTAAAAAACTTGATACGTAACAAAGCTTACTTCCAACTACCACAAAAACCTACTGAAAAGAGCTTCAGATTCTAAAGTTGCAACTTGCTTCTTTTTTTTTTTCACTAGAACTTGCTTTAAAATGTAAGATACTCCCATCTGATATTGCTTTTACAGGACAGAAAATTTTGATAATGACAGGAATAAGTACAATATTATTGCATAAATGTAGGATACTCCCATCTGGTGATGATTTTACAGAACAGGAAATGAATTTAAATACTTCTAAGCAAGGAGTAAAAATCATGGCTAAGCAGTGGCAGCTTGTGGATTCTATGTAATGCTGATTTGGTTTATTGATACATTGGAATGAAATTACCAAATATTTGGTTTTTGACAGAAATTTGTTTAAAAACAAGGGTCATCATTTAAATAGTGTGTCAGCTGACCATCACCAGTTGTATTTAAAAAACATGTGATAGTCCACATGTTGAAATTTAAGGAAATGTTAAAAAAATTTCATCACATTATGGGCATTTAAATGATCAAAGAAAGGTTTCAGTTGTGAGGATCTTCAATTCTCCGATACCCAAATTTTTCATTTGAAAGTTCTTCAGCACCATTAATGCTTGTGTATAAACATCTGTATAAACTTATTTGTGTGCACAGTAACATGCTGAAAAAAAAAAAAAAAAAAAAAAACTTCCTAGAATATTCATAGCAATCAGATAATTAATGCTGATTATCCACAGCAATCAGATAATTAAAACTGATTATCCACAGCAATCAGATTATATCAGATTATAAATACTAAAATTTCTTGTAGTTCTTATTGATCCTCCATGTGATATCCCCTAGAAAACTTGAAAATTTCTTTGTCATGGAGTGGGAATTGAATTCTCATCATGAAATTCAGATATCTAAGCAAAATTTGTTTAGGCTTAGTTGCGTGATTTTTTTTTTTTTTTTTTTTGTCGTGGGTGGTGTAATAGCATACACAAGTGGAAATTGGGTGATGTGGGTTTGATTCCTTCTCCTAGGTGAGGAAATTTTCAAGCTTTCTAAGGAATGTTACATGGATGATCAGTAAGAATTACTAGTACATGCATACACACATATCTAAGCTGCTCTATGAGATTCAGAGGTTAGCTCCACAAAGAAATACAAACTACCAGATAATTTTTACCTACTGTTGCCACATCAAACTTCTCCATTTACAGCGATCTTGACATACAACTCATGCTTCACTGACATACATCACACGCCATACACAAGATTTTCTATACGTCATGCTCATAATCTTTTTCTCATGCAGACACTCCTGAATCTGATCCTCCCATGACTTCCTTGTCCTTTCTCTGCCTTTCCTTCTTGCCACTTGGGCTAAAAAGACTTTCCTAGTAAGCATCTCATCACTCATTCTTTCAACATGTCCAAACCACCGAAGCATATTAATCTCCACCTTGCTAACAACATTTTGCTTCACCTTACACAACTTCGATACATCTTCATTCCTCACGCAATCAGAGTGTGTCTTGCCCCCCCCCCCGCCCCCATAAGTAACGCATTTCTCCATCACACAAATGACTCCTTATGTTTCTTCTGTAGTGCCTAGATTTCACTGCCGTACATCAGAGAAGGAACAATTACACTTTCATACACAGCCATGCATAACTCTCTTGAGAACCCATCCCTGTGAAAACCTCTCGAAGCAGCCATGACTTTCCATGAAGAATTCACTCGCCTACTAATTTCACCATCCAATTTGTTCTCTGTCAAACATGCTTCCTAAATAAACAAACACATTCACCTGGTCAATCACTGTGCCATTTAGACTTGCATTACATTCACTGCTATCAGTTCCTCTCTCAAACACCATAACTTTGGTTTTTCCCTCATTTATACTCAGTTTGAATTTCATGCAAACTTCATACATCTGGGACAACATGCTCTGCAACTCACTTTTACTATTTGCCAACAGGAAAGTGTTATCAGCAATCTGCAAACATTGATATCACCTAGACATAAACCAGTATTATCTATTTTGCATCCCGCACGCACACATTCATAAATATATTAAACAGCCATGGTGACATTACACAACCTTGTCTGACTCCTGCACCAATAGAAAACCATTCTGATAAAATACCATTCACCTGTACACAAGCTGAACTGCCAGCATAGATGGCTTTTACGCAATTAAGTAAATTCCCAGTAACACCATATTCATTCAATACCTTCCACAAAAGTGTCTTATTTACTTCGTTGTAAGCTTTCTCTAAATCTAAATGCAGCAAAAACTTTCTTGCCAACAGCCAGATACTTTTCAATCATCATGCCTAATACAAGTATTTGGTTAGTGCTGCCTTTACCAGGCATAAAACCACTCTGAACATCTCACACTTTCTCTGATGTGAGACCCCGTACTTTTTCAATAACGACCTTACCAAACACTTCCCATGGCACACTCAGTAGGCTAATACCACAATAGTTCTTGCAGCAGTCTGATCACCTTTGCCCTTGTAGAAGGGAACAATGATAGCATCATTCCAATCCCGAGGGACCATTCCTAACTCTCAGCACAACTGGCAAATTTCAAGTAACCGGTCAATTACAGTTGGCACCATATTTCAGCATCTCGGCAGTTATGCAGTCAACTCTCGGGGCCCTACCGTTCTGAAGAGATTTTAGAGCTTTACACACCTCTTCTCTTGAGATCCCTCCTGTGCTTCCATCCTTCACTGTGACATCATCTGCCTCAGAATCACCTTTGGTTTCTTGATCTAATAACTCACAGAAGTATTCACCCCATCTTTCACTTAAGTCATTAGGCTCCCATATCATTTCCCTGATCCTATTCTTCACACAACTTACAACTTTGTTTCCCCTATTTTTCCTGTGGGTCCCATGTACTCCCAGAAAGTCTTTCTATCTTTCCAAAAGTACATGAGACTCAGGTAAAATAGGGGAAACAAAGTTGTGTGAAGAATAGGTTCAGTATTTATAATCTGATTGACTATGAATATTCAAGTAAATTTCTCGTGTATTTATAAGAAATATTTCCTCCTTTATTGAAATAAATAAATTGTTTTGTACAAAATTGTGGCATTTGCATAATTTTTTTCTGCATTTTTAAAAGGTATTATCATTTAACAGGAATCAAAATGTAGTATCAAGATATGTGATCAAGCATATTATTTTTCTATTTCTCCTGAGATACCTCTTTGACAAAATATACTGATAGTCAGAATATGCAAAACTAGTTCTTATGTGTGTTTAGAAGGCAGTTTCTGAAATAAGCCATTTTTGGAAAATATGGAAAATTCCTAAAATATTCAACCAATGTTTCAAGAAGTGAAAACATTGCACTTTTGAGGTTCTTATAGGCATCTAAAAATATCTAATAAACTTCTCAGCAAGTTCCACTGCCACATTTCTTTTTCTGCAGCTGCACATCATCCAGTGCTTAAATTTTCATTTTGCTGATATTTTTGTTTCCCTTCCCATTTCTTTATTGTCTTTTTTTTTTTTTTTTTTTTTAATGCCCTTGGATGACAATTTTATCCATCACGAATGCATGATAGCTTTCACTATTTTAGATAAAAGATGAATAGTGTAGCTTTGAAAATATAAATACTTTTGAACACCATGCACCAATTTTTACAAATTTTCAGCTTCGTCACTTTCGTTTTCAAACACCCGCCACCCCTTTATCAAGCTGAAATGCAAAATTTTCTTTTGTGGGAGGGGGAAATATTTAAGAATGCAGGATACATGTTCTGATCATCGTTACGTCCGATTTCTGTTTTCGGACATTTTCAAGTTGAAATACAAATATTTATGAAATAAAATAATATTTAACAACAATACTAAGCAGAGGAAACATCACGTGAAAAATAAAATTACGATTACGGGAGAAATCTTCACTGTGTCTAACTTCCATTTTCGAAAGTTTTGAAAGGCGAAACTTCCGCTTTAGAAAGTTTAAGGCGGAAAACATCCTCCACCACTATTAATTGCCCCAAAATTTCTGTTCAGTTATGTATCAATCTTGAGGATAACCCAAATTATGATGGAAAAGGAGAAATTCCTCGAAGCCGGCACGCTCTCATGCGTAAAGATAACAGCAAAATTTCTTCGCCGTCAAATTTCCGTTTTCAGAAATTTTCCCTCCATTTTCAAACTGAAATACAAATATTTATGGAATAAAATTAGGCTACACTTTAGACTTCGGCCCCCGTCGTCTGCTTCAGCTATTGCCCCAATGGAATGCCTGAAATTTTTTTTCGCGATAGGTGGTTCTGCAGCTGCGTCGGCGTTTTCTCCCGCCCTGTGTGTTACGTAACCGCTGAGTGCGTGAGCCGTGAATCCCATATACTTCTGTTCGCCCTGTTCTAAGCGATACGCGGCTTGTTTTTTGTGGGGCAGTAGCCATGTGGAACTGGAGGCGTTTCTTCGACGATGTTGGGAAAGATGAAGAAACATGCATTTCATGGTGTGAGCCTAAAGGATTGCTTCCAACCCAACGAAGATGTTCTGCAGGTCATCCAATGAGTTTGTGAGTGGATATGTGTCATCATTTAGGACAATTCAGGTGTAGGAAGAATCACGTTACAGGGAAAAGTGAGCAGTGTTCCCATTTACTTGGGATGTGGTTTGAAGCAGCTTGTATTTCTCTTGATAAGGTGACTCTTTTATATTGTTTCGCCAAAGGATTGTCGTACGATGATGCAATTGAGGAATCTTCCCAGGCTGGGGTTTCCACATCCTCTGCGGCAGTCAGTGACTATTATCAGTCTTGCAGAGAACTAGTCGTAGAGTTTATGGTAGCCTACGAACAAGACGAAGGACAGCTTGGAGGCCCTGGTGTAATCATAGAAGTGGATGAGGCAAAGTTTGGGAAACGGAAGTATAATCGTGGTCATCTTGTTGAGGGCACCTGGATCCTTGACATCTTTGAACGAGATTCAAAATGATTCAGGGTTGAGATCTGCCCGGAGAATAACTGCTCTGCTCACACTTTGCTGCCGCTCATCCAGAAACATGTTCAACCTGGAAGTACTGTAATGACAGATCAGTGGGCTGCGTACCGCAACCTCCATCCTGTGGTTTCCAACATCTGTCAGTCAACCACTCGCTCAATTTCGTTGATCCGACTACAGGGGCGCATACTCAAGGTGTTGAGAGCAATTGGCGGCCCCTCAAACGCACACTTTCAAATAATGGAATCAAAGACCACTTGGCAGACCACATTCTGGAATATTTACTCCAACAAAATTGTCTTTCCTCTGAACACTGTTTTGAAGTGATGATTGCTATCATCAAACATTTCTTCCCTAGTACGTAATGTTTTCCACTTAAATATTCGTGCTAGATAGACAGGTTCTCAATGTGGAGGAAACACTTCTTTTCCGTCTTTATAAATATTTAACAACACCTGAACTACTCACATTCCATAAAGGCCCTTTAGCCATATTACAAAATAAACCCCCTTCCTTTCAAAAATATCCCCTGCTGCATATTTCGTGTCCCTAGCACTCCTCCAGCAGAACACACACACTGAGTACGTAATGCAAGCAGCGAAGGAGCAAAAATGCCGACGCAGCTGCAGTGCCACCTATTGCGAAACGGTTCTCCCGGCATTTTAGGGGCTCGTCAGCTGAAGCAGACGATGAGGGCCAAAGATTAAAGTGCATCCTAAAATTATATATAAGAACAATATTGAACAAAAGCAGCATCATAGGAAAAAGAAATTACGATTACAGAAAAAATCTTTTAATTTACTTCCGATATTGGAGGTTAATTATTTAACGTGCATTAATGCATTTGCATTTTTGAACTTCACTTTTAGTTGGTAAAGTTCGATGAACACTTACCGCACGTGGGGCTTGGCTTTCAATCCATATTTCCGTTACGTGGATGCGGCACGGGATTTTTCATTTGGCCACGGGTCTGCTTCTTCTTTTTTTTTTTTTTTTTTTTTCTCCGTTGGAATTTATTTTGTCTCATCACCAAATGAGTTTTTCCTTTGCTGCATCCTCATTTACTTCAATATTTATTCATACCCGAGTACTTTCGGTACTACTACTATACCGTCTTCGAGGGGACATTTTGCTCCAACTAGCACGGACCGTGTCAGCTGGGCATTTCGGTGGTTCTCGCGGGCTGCTTCTGTCATCTGCTATCGCTTCTTCTTGGGCGTTGTGGCGCCATCTCTTGTTGGTCAGTGATCTCCTTTTTCGAACTTTTTCTTTTTTATGCTCAATTTTAATTAAATTTCTCCAGCTGTTTCTCAAATTATTAGGGTCATTGTGGTTGCAAACTTTTGTCCTGTCGGTAATGATTGAAAAAAATAGGACAAAAGTTTGCAACCACAATGACCCTAATAATTTGAGAAACAGCTGGAGAAATTTAATTAAAATTGAGCATAAAAAAGAAAAAGTTCGAAAAAGGAGATCACTGACCAACAAGAGATGGCGCCACAACGCCCAAGAAGAAGCGATAGCAGATGACAGAAGCAGCCCGCGAGAACCACCGAAATGCCCAGCTGACACGGTCCGTGCTAGTTGGAGCAAAATGTCCCCTCGAAGACGGTATAGTAGTAGTACCGAAAGTACTCGGGTATGAATAAATATTGAAGTAAATGAGGATGCAGCAAAGGAAAAACTCATTTGGTGATGAGACAAAATAAATTCCAACGGAGAAAAAAAAAAAAAAAAGAAGAAGAAGCAGACCCGTGGCCAAATGAAAAATCCCGTGCCGCATCCACGTAACGGAAATATGGATTGAAAGCCAAGCCCCACGTGCGGTAAGTGTTCATCGAACTTTACCAACTAAAAGTGAAGTTCAAAAATGCAAAAGAAAAAATCTTTATTTCGTTTCTGAAAGAACGAAATACCGTCCCAATGTGTATTTTTACGAATTGGTGAAATTCTTCGATGCGTAGTTTTAGCCGAGAAAAATTCTCAACGCGTACTTTTACACTTTGAGAAAAATTCCCGATGCGTATTTTTACGCGTTGGTAAAATTTCGATGCGTAAACACACTCTTCGATGCTTCGTACTAGACGCGTAATTACGCATTTTGGTGAACTCTGGTCAATGGTATACACTCACTGCAGGAGGAGGCTGTGATGTCACATCTAGTGGTCTTCACGATAGCGATGCTTGTCGTATGGCTGATGTTTTACCTTCTATCAATATTCTATGTCATACACGCAATTCGAATTACCAATATACACTGGTGTGCAAAAATTAAGGACGAAGAGGAGAAATTAGCATAACAGCTGAACGAGCAGGTAGAATGGACCGAAAGACCATTCAGGAAGTAGACTAGGGTCCGGTACGGTAGGGCACGTGCATATATGCAGCATGGCGTGGAGGGGGAGGGGTCGGAAGGGTATAAAGCACACGGGCGGTGTACGCTCAGCAATTCGGTGAAAGCTATTGCACGGTGTACACCAGTTTCAACGACGTCGAGTTGCTGCCACCGTGTGATATATGGCCAACGGGCAATCTAGTAGATGACATCTGGATGACTTAACCCGAGGTCGCATCGTTGGGAAGTTGGAAGAAGGTCGAAGTGTGACTAGTGTGGACGAGGAGTTCGGGATCGCTCACAGCATCGTTTCACGAGCTTGCAGAGCATTTCAAACGACAAGAACAGCTGTCCGAGAGTTTAGCAGTGGTCGTCCACGAGCAACCATGGCGGCGGATGACCGGTATATTGTCCTACAGGCGAGAAGAGACAGACGGCAGACAACGAGAGAAATCGCAAGGCACATGCAACAGACAACTAGACATTCGTTATCACGTTTTACCATGGCTAGGAGGCTGCACAAAGGTGGTCTATTTGCACGACGACCAGTACGGTGTGTGCCATTAATGCCTGCTCTTCGGAGACGGCGGTTCCTGTGGTGCCAGGAACACAAGAACTGGACACATCAGCAATGGGGTCGAGGTCGATTTAGTCTGATGAGCAATTCTGGATGTATACACATCTGGAGAGAGCAGGGAACACGCAATCACAACTCCAACATCATCAAAAAGGACAGGTTTGAAAGTGGCAGAGTTCTCATTTGGGGTGGTATCATGCTTGGTAGCCGTACTGACCTCCACATCTTCCAAGGAGGTTCAGTCACTGGTGTCCGCTATTGTACCGAGGTTCTCCTGCGTCACGCGCGTCTGTTTAGAGGTGCTGTGGGTCCTGAGTTCCTCTTAATGGACAACAGCGCTACACCTCATCGTACAGTGGCTGTTGGAGAGTGAAGATATTAAACGCATGGATTGGCCCGCAAGGTCCCCGGACTTGAATCCAATCGAACACGTGTGGGACCTTCTCGGGAGACTTGGCAGCACGTCACCAGCTGCCAGCAACGATTCCGCAGCTGCGATTGGCGCTACAAGAGGAATGGGCCACGACGTCTCAACAGCTCGTTGACAACCTCGTCCTTAGCATGGACAGACGTTGTAAATCCTGCAACGCAGTCAGGGGTGATCATATCCCCTACTAAAGACTGGATGTTTCTTGGCAGCTGCCTGTCACATGGACGTTTCTGTCTTCTGTCCAGTTGTGCTCGAAGCTACCTTTTCAATAAAGTGCCTTTGTATCCTCTGGATTCCTTGTTTAGACGGTTTTGCTCACTTGTCCCATATTCTTACATCTTGGGGATCTTATGGTATGATTTCAGTCGATATGGAGCACTTCTGCACGACGTTACATTCGAAAAACCGTCTCGTCCTTAATTTTTTCACGCCAGTGTATATATCTAAAGCTTTATAAAGCAAAATAGGCATTATCTATTTTTTTTTCTCTTTTTGTATGTTTGCATGTGTATTTTTTTATGGATTTTAAGGTTATCTATGCTCAGGGGTTGATCCAAACAACATTTGATACCACTGGGCAGTAGCTTCACAAAAATATTTTTAATTGGAACAGTATCTTCATAAAATTATTTTTAACTGTAACTTTACAAAATATTTTTAGAAAGTTTTATCTAAAAAAAATTAGCATAAGAACCTTCATGGATATTGTCATGTTTAATTAATGAGCTTTTTTTTTATTTTGGCATTCTAACTTTATTTTGCTGCAAAAACAAAACAGGTGTGTTGGTGTTGGATTTTTTTTTTTTACAACCCCTAGGCCAAATCATTTCGATGACTCTTGCATCTGCGTAACAGCATTTTGCAAGTCCTGATCTGATAATGAATATTGTATCTATGAATCAGCTCCACTTTGAACTTTTGTGTGCTTTTGAGGGTTTTTTTTTTTAAACATTTTTGGCAAAATTGCACTAATACACAAAAATAGGCAAATTTAACCAAAGTAGGAAAATTTCACAAAAACAGGCAACAATTGACAAAAATGCGTATCATCTTTAAAAACCTGGATTGACCCCTGATGCCATACATTGTCACATTGTATTTGCATAAATTTGTGTTTCTGTTTTAAGATATTAAAGACCTCACCAAAAACCTACAAACAACCAGTTGACTAACTGAATGGTGCCTTAAACAGTGTGGAAAAACAGAGGTTCTAGACTGTTTTTTCTGAAGTTTTGTAAATCTTTTTAGTTTTATTTTGCTTTTGAATTATATGTTTTATTGGTTTGGTTGTTAGTCTTGCACTGTCTTCAACATATACCATGAAGGTACTAATGAAATTGTCCCTGCCAAAACATGACTGTGGTAGTGGGTTTGGACTTGTCTCTGAACTTCTGCATGCTAGTTATTTGCTTCCATGATTTGTAGTTGTAGTGGTGTTCTAGTTTGTCTGTTGACATTTATTATAGTTGATAAGTTTTATCAGGGCTCATGCCAATGTAGTTATAGTGGCATAAAGGTATTGACTCCAGAAAGAAAAGTGAAGCAATATACATAAAATCTGTGAAAAAAAAAAAAAATCATAATTGTTCAGTTGTCATGAACTCATATCATGAGGGCTTTTGAACTCTATACACGTTATGTCTAAAGTTGTTTCTCAAATCCATGCGTCGATGTTGCACTGCACGTAGTTGTATCCGCTATATCTAACACTATATTCACTGTAGGAGGGAATGCATTGAATGAAAGAACACCCCAGGTGTCCAAATATACCTATAGTCATAAATTGATGAAACACTGAAATAGGCCTTTATTACAAGTAACATAAGAAGATTACAGTTGTGGAAAAAAATGCGGTAGTTACGATAGATTTCAAGTGTTTCAATAAGCCGCTCAGGTGGCGCAGTGGTCTAAGCGATGGGCTCTGATAATTCGTCCGAAAGGGGTCCGGGTTCGAATCCCGGTGAGGCATGGATGTTGTGTTTGTCTTATGGCACTGGCTCTCTTTCTACCCTGGAACCACTGACCCTAAATTAGGGACGGTCGACTGCTTATAGCCCATTGGTTGCTCATGGTGGTCGTTAAACCTCCAATAAAAAAAAAAGGTGTTCCAATAAGTCGTATTGGCACTTAATTAAATAGAAAGTATCTCGATTCCTCTGCCACATTGGCAATGTACAAATCTAAATAGCTTACATCTTGGAGGCAACAGGGGCCAAATTCCTATTGAAAATATCTTGTTTAAGTAATTTGTACACAGATCCTCGTAGCTAAGAGTCATGAGACCAGGAAGATTATTAAAAATGGTCCTTTATAAGACGACAATTATCAAAAAGTTATATATGTGAAATAAAAAATGATCAATATGTACAAGTTAAAATGTATGTCAACATATTGTATGTTGCAGGAGGGGCAGAAAATAGTTATTCCTTTACCTGACAACGTTCCATAAAATGCAAAACAGCATGCTTTCACGCAGTTACGTCCGAGCTTCCGAATGTTGCGAAATATCTTTCGGAAATCACGTAGGCATCTGCGTCAAGGAATCACTGTGAATAGACTTAGGCGTGTACGGTAGATATTAGCCCCTGGTCTGTGGAAATCAGTCCGTAGGATCTGATTGAGGTGGGCACAAGTAGAAATGGAGCACAAGCAGAACTAAGAATAAGAAAAATATAGTGCAGAACAGAGTAAAACAATTACCGCTAGAAATCGTCGATGCAAATTGTTGCGAACCTCTGGAAAACCAGCCTTAGTCACAGGACTGCGATGCATTTCGGTGTACATCTAACACCATCCTCAAGCAGAATGACATTGCAGTCATTATTTGTAGTTATAAACATTAAAGTATGTTGCACAGATAAGGTAACTCAGTTGTCTACGCACCTCCATTCACGTATCGTCGCATGCCGATGCACTTCTAGAAGAGTTAATGTTACGTGTATCATCATCGTGGATATGTTTTATTTTTTAATTTTTACTTGCGATATCTCGTTCATTCTCGACAAGTAGCTTCCATGGTAAAGGAAGATCGATACTATAATTTTTGTTGCAGTTTGAATTCTTTGTTTTCTTGATGACGACTGCCTCAGCATAATGCAAAACTCTCTCGGTTTGGTGCCGACAAATCAAACTAATTTTTTCAAATTTAGGTTCAGCCTGATTATTGATACAATAGTCAATGAGTGATGTCTTACTCTCAGACTTGACCTAGTTACAAATATGTTCGTTGAGGCAATATTTTAATTTCTTTTTGGTGCTGCCTATATAGAATTTTCCAGGACTATTAAGATTACATTTAGATTGAACAGGAATTTTGTACACACCACATTTATCAAGTAATTTACTTGGTTCTTTGTTATTCATAATGATGTTTTTGTAGGTATTAACAGATATACCGAAACCTTTATTTTCGGCCGAGCATTCTTTCTTGATGACGTTAATATTTGGGATGTATGGCAATTTCCCACAAAATGTGATATCTTTATTATTATTGGACTTTGAGTGTTTAATTTGAGAAATTAATTTCTTAATAGTGTGTTTTGCAGCCAAAAGCATTGGCTGTACGAAAAATCCAGGTAAGTTCTTCCTTTCTGAGTTTATAATTACTGCAATGTGAGAAAGCTCTCATGACGAAAGATTTAAAAGCTGCAATTTTCTGTGACCATGGAACATGAATGGAAGGAATCCTTTGGAATGAGAACAGGATGTAAGGAATCCTTTGGAATGAGAACAGGATGTAAGGAATCTTTTGGAATGAGAACAGGATGTAAGTTGGTTTTCGGTAAACGTAGAAGTCTAACTTTTTAGGTCGCTTAATGATCATCACGTCAAGGAACAGGAGTTTTTGATCGTCTTCAAGTTCCAATGTGAGCTGAATTGAGGGGTAAACGTCTGAAAAGGTTTTTTGAATTTCACGGATTCGGTTGTGGTCTATTGAGTTGAAAGTGAAAAACGTATCATCAACATATCAACAGTAAAAAAGGATATCGTTATGCCATTGTGGTAGAACTTTGTCTTCAATATCCTGCATAATAATTTTGGCGAACAGTGATGAAAGGGGTGACCCACACACATGGATTCAATGAAGACAATAATAACCTCGCAATGGCATTTGGAGTTTGGTATTAGTAAAATGTAGTATTCAATTATTCTGAATTTTAATATAAGTTCTAGAAAAAATGTACTTTTGAAATTGCAAAAATTAGGGAAACATAGTGTGTTTGGTGTAGTCCTGAAAAAAATTGCAAAAATTAGGGAAACATAGTGTGTTTGGTGTAGTCCTGAAAAAGAAGTGGCGTGGTGCTCTGAAGATTGCCCCAGACATTATCAGCTCCAGCAGGTGTGTGTGAGAGAGAGAGAGAGAGAGAGAGAGAGAGACCAACACAAACCTTTGAAATCAAATATATATATATATATATATATATATATATACACTCGCAGGCAACAACATTTGTGCATCTAGAAGAAAACATGCTACAACTGTAAAACTTTGCAAATAGCTAGAGTGCATGCTGATATCCAAATGATCCACATTTGGTGTGAGAGTGCATGACCGCACACCCTCTGGTAGCACTATAAGCATGGACCGGCAGCCTTATAAACCGGCATGTAGTCAATGCCCCGTGAAAGCGATAAAGCACCGGCTGATGCAAGCAAAAGTACAGAGTAACAAGAATGCCGAGTAGACACCAGAGACGTTGATTTACGCAACTTACGGACCTTGAGAGAGGCCGGATCATCAGGCTGAAAACCGCAGGGTGGTCGGCGCGCCCTATAACCCGCCACGTGGATCGTTCTGGCCGTACCGTCCGACTATGTTGCAAGCAGTGGACACATGACGGCTTGATTCCTGCTCTAGGGCAATTAATTTTCAAGTTTTCTGAAGAGGTGGAAACAGTAAAAATATGTCACATTTGTGCCAACAATCACATTTGTATGACTATCCATGTACATGTGAAGAGTTTTTTTCTTCAGAGTGATTCGTTTCTCACTGATATGTGAGATGATCTCTGAAGAAAGGACATGAAGATTAACAAAGAAAATAACTTCTATAAAGTGGAATATATGGAATAATGGAAGACTGAAAAAAGTATCACTGAAGTCAAGAAAATTCAACTATGAACTTCTGGGTGGGTTGGGAAATTAAAAATAACCATAGCCTGAAGACAACAAAGGGTCATATCAGTAATGGAAGAAAACAGATTATGGCACTCAAAAAGAACATTGTAAGTACTGTGACAAGAAATAGATGCAAAATTTTGAATTTATAAACAACTGGTAGGAGGCTTATGGGTCTGTAGTTCCTGAGATTCTCAAGGTCCCCAACTTTTTTATGCAGCAGGATCACTGTAATATTGTTCCAGTCACCTGCAATCTTCCCTTCATTGAAGCATCTAGTAAAAATTTGAGCAAGTGTAGTTTCTATTTCTTCACTTGCTTCCTGTACAATGTCCATGGTAATTCCATTTCCCCTTTTTTTGTGTTCTTAAATGCACGTGCAACTTCTCTCAGGAGAACTGGAGGTACTTTGGTGCCTGTATATTTCTTATACCTGTAATAGATGTTCTTCCTTTTCATACACAGCCTTCGCCCCAAAAAATAAAAAAATAAATAAATGGAGCACCCCCAAAAAGTTGTTTGATCTTGATGAAATTCTGCATGCAAGTACTGCAGGGCCAAATATGCAAATGATTAAAAAATAATGACCAATGACTAAATAGTGGCCTGTCACTGCATGCAAACTGCGCATCGAGGATGATATATCAAGAACAAAGCTCACACGCAGGTACAGTTATGACAGTGGACTGCGGTTGCATTAACCTCCATGGACTGTGAGGATGCCTTGACATCGCAGCTCTGCACACTACAAGTAGTTGAGCAAGTTTGAGAGAGGACGTATAATTGGGCTGAGAGAGGCCAGTTGGTCAAGTCGCCGTATCACCTCATATTTGGGTTGGTGCAAGACGGCAATCGGATTATGTTGGTGCCAGTGGGTTGAGGAGGGCACGACCCAAAGGCACATGCAAGGTTCGTATGGTCCTTAAGAACCCCTTATTTTTGATTTCCATTTCTAAAGCCCTTAAAAGTCCTTATTTTTTCCCCCAGTCTTGTTTTTGCTGTGCAGTAATGGATGGGCATCACAATCCTGCCCCCATTTTTGTTTGCGTGTTTGTAAGTATGCTAACCTGTTCACCAGGGGAGCTTAATTCTAGCTCATTGAAGGGACATAATCCCCTGGAATGTTCTTAGAAATGATCTCCTCTCACCCCTTTCACCCCCCCCCACACACACTTTTCCCATTGTAGCCTGCATGACTTACCTTGTGTGACCTTACCAGTGGGATCAACATCTGTGTTGCGTCTTTTCAGGGGTCAGAGGGTCAAAGCAAAGGTCAAAGGTGAGTGGGTGGGGTGGGGGTCCTGTTTGACCTTTTCACAATTTTTAGTGTCAGTTCTCATGTGGTCTGATCTATCTAGTGTCTACTGTTCTACTCAACTCACCTTGCTTCATTGTCACTGTGTCTCCTGCTTGTCCTTTTTTTTTTTTTTTTTTTTTTTTTTTTTTGGCATGTATTTAATTTTGTTCTTTGGGGCAAAATGCCTGGTAAATGGCCACTAGCACTGTTTAATCCTGTACATATGTATATATACACTATCTACCAACAAGTAATTGGACACCTGTGATAGCAAAGGAAAACGAAGTTTATTCACCTTCAATAGTTAATGGAGCCTCCACAAGCAGCCATTACAGCTGCGATCCTTCGGGGCATACTCTCAACCAGGCATTGTACGATGGCTAGCGGTATTTTCTTCCACTCGGCTTGCAGAAGACAGGTCAGTTCCTTCACTGATTTCAGACGGTGGGGGCACCCCTTAAGTCGACGCTCCAACTCGTCCCAGAGGTGCTTGATAGGGTTAAGGTCCGGGCTCTGCGTAAACCAGTCCATTCGATTAACCTCATTGTCACCATACCAAGCCATGGTGGACCTCGCAACATGACAGGTGGCATTGTCATCCTGAAAGTAACGGGTCCACCCCATAAAACTGCCACAACATAGGAAGCGCATGGTTATCCAAAATGGTGCAGTAGGTGTCGGCGTTGAGTCTACCAGGAATTGTGACCAAGGGTCCCGTGCCATACCAGGAGAAACACCCCCATAGCATAATTCCACCACCGCCGAACTTCACAGTTGGCACAATACATTCCGGCAGGAGGCGTTCTTCAGGCATACGCCAGACCCTGCCATCCGAATGGTAGAGGGTGAACCTTGATTCGTCGCTTCAGAGAACCTGTTTGCACTGTTCAACGGTCCACTGTCGATGTTCTTTGCACCACGTTAGCCAAGCAGCGCTATTGGACTTGGTGATCAAAGGCTTGTGGGTGGCAGCACGTCCATGATAACCGAGCAGATGGGCTTCTTTACGGAGGGTATTCATCGAAAGAACACTCCCGTATGCCTGTTGAAACTCCTTGCGGATGTGGCCCATCGATTTGGTGCGGTTCTTCCGAATTTCTCTGGCCAGCACCCATCGGTCTCTAACTCCCAGTTTTGTGGGTTTGCAGGGTCGGGGCACATTCCGACAGTCACCTCTCATCTTCCACATGCCAATCACGTAGGCCACTGTCGATTTTGGGTACTTCAACTCGCTGGATATGTCACGTATGGATCGGCCATTTCTGTGATACCCGACGATTACACCTTTCTCGAAATCAGAGAGCCTCCGAACTGCGTGGCATCTTGCATGTGACTGGTTGCGTTGTTGTTTCCCACACGATATTTAATGGCGGAGGCCGTGACGTGTATCAAGACCGCAGATATCGTCGATTGCGGGGGTGTCCAATTACTTGTTGGTAGATAGTGTATATACACTCACACCTCGTGATATGCCAATGACGCAAAATATCAGTTGGAGCGTAGGTCCTTAGAAAGTCATTTTTTTCCACAGAAAAGGGTAGAAACCCTGACATGGTCAGTGAATGCCGAGGGCAATGACAGAACGTGAGGATTGAGCAATTATAAGAGCCATATGAACAGAACCAAATTCATCGTTGTTATTACTTTATATCAGGGCAAAAGGTTATTAACTTGATTTGATATGTAAACAGAAAGTTAAGATGAAAAATATGTAAACGGAAAGTTAAGATGAACATGGTCAGTGAATGCCGAAGGAAATGATAGAACGTGAGGATTGAGCAATTATAACAGCCATATGAACAGAACCGAATTCATCGCTGTTATTACTTTATATCAGGGCAAAAGGTTATTAACTTGATTTGATTTGTAAACAGAAAGTTAAGATGAAAAATATGTAAACGGAAAGTTAAGATGAACATGGTCAGTGAATGCCGAGGGCAATGATAGAACATGAGGATTGAGCAATTATAAGAGCCATATGAACAGAACCGAATTCATCACTGTTATTACTTTATATCAGGGCGAAAAAATATTAACTTGATTTGATATGTTAACGGAAAGTTATGAAAAATATGTAAACGGAAAGTTAAGATGAACATGGTCAGTGAATGCCAAGGGCAATGACAGAACGTGAGGACTGAGCAATTATAAGGGCCATATGAACAGAACCGAATTCATCGCTGTTATTACTTTATATCAGGGTGAAAGGTTATTAACTTGATTTGATATGTAAACGAAAAGTTAAGATGAAAAATATGTAAACGGAAAGTTAAGATGAACATGGTCAGTGAATGCCGAGGGCAATGACAGAACGTGAGGATTGAGCAGTTATAAGAGCCATATGAACAGAACCAAATTCATCGCTCTCAACCATCCGTGGCCACGTTTCATCTACAGGTACATAAGTGGTCATCCGGACTGTTGCCAGACGACTTGCGGCACGAGGACTACATTCAAGGAGGCCACTCTGCAACCTACCACTGACTAGCGAGCATTGCCAAAGAAAAGAGTACGAACCTGACATGGTCAGTGAATGCCGAGGGCAATGACAGAACGCGAGGGTTGAGCAATTATAAGAGCCATATGAACAGATCTGAATTCATCGCTCTCAACCATCCGTGGCCACTTTGTTTCGTCTACAGGTACGGAAGTGGTGATCCGGACTGTTGCCAGACGACTTGCGGCACGAGGACTACATTCAAGGAGGCCACTCTGCAACCTACCACTGACCAGCAAGCATTGCCAGCATCAGTTGCAGTGATGTCAATCCTGATCAATGCGGGATAGCACCCAGTGGCATTGTGTTGTTTTCTGTGATGAGTTGCAGTTTGCCTTGATGCCAATGACCGGCACATATGTGTCTCGAGATGAGCCAGCCAGTGCACAGATCCTACCTTTTTACCATGGAATAGCACACAGGGAGTGACTGTCTGGGGAGCCATTTCCTATGATAGCTGGACACCCTTGGTAGTCCTTGTACCACTGTCACAGCTCAACAGTACTTCGATAACATTCTAGGACCTATTGTGTGACCATTCCTGTTGCAGCATCACCGAGCAATTTTTCAACAGGATAATGCCAGCCACACACATCATGGCTCTCTTAGGACTTCCTCCGCAATGTCGACACCCTTCCGTGGCCAACCCGATCACCCGACCTCTTGCTGATTGAACATGATGGGACGCAACCTACAGCCATCCCAGAATGTTGGCGAACTAACCCACAATTTGGACACCATCTGGCATGCTATACCTCAGGACAGTATTCGTGAACTGTATGTGTCTATGGGTAACCTCCTGTATCTGAGCGAAAAGTGGTGCTACATCATACTGACTTGTTCCACTTGTGTAGCTGTTTTATCTAAATAAATGGTCTAACTGCCCTGGAATTACAATCATTTCCTTTCCTATACATGTACATTGCACATACCAATTTTCATCCCAATTGGGTGATTCCTTCTGGGTGCTTCGTTGTTTTTTTGGGTTTTTTTTTTTTTTTTTTGGCAAAGAGATAAATTTCATGTAGTATCTCTTTCACAGCTGCAGAGTATGGTTCACGAACTTGCTGACAAGAGCAAAAAAGTTGGATTAAAAATTAACTTAAAAAAGAAAATTGATGTGCAATGCTCCTATAAGAATTAATGATCTAGAAGTTGATTCATATACTTACTTTTAACAACAGATATCAAGCCCAGGCCACATTGAAGATGAAATTAATAGTCATGTAAAACTTGTCTGGAAAGCATTTGGAAGAAACAATGCAGTTTGTAAGAGTAATTTAATTTTATATCTTAAAAGAAAAGTGTTAAATCACTGCATCCTTCCAGTTCTTACTTATAGATCAGAGACACGGACCTTAACTAAAAAATACATAGAGAGGCTGAAGACAAGTGAAAGAAGAATGGAAAGGTGCATGCTTTGTGTAACCAGGTAAGATATAAAAAGGCACTCGTGCATCAGGAGAAACGAGAGTTGATGACGTAATCAATGTAAAGACTCTCAAGCTTCACATAGGGACTTTTCCTTGGCTGATGCCAGTGCATCTGCCCTTATTGCTCATTGTCCAGTACAGTTACCGTAGAAATTGTTATGCCTATTTTCAGTCTCCGAAAATGCAATACCCCTTCCTCTATCTATATTGTATAAGAACATGGAGCAAGTTAAGTGTGACCATACTTTAAAACCTCTCCAGCCAGTGTGGAATGCTGTAGTTTCCACCCAGTTCCTTGCTCATGAGCAATAAATGCGTTCTTTGTTTGTTAAACTATTATTAGTTGAACTTAATTAAGTTGCAAAAAATTGGTTTAAACAAGAAGTGTGTGGCTATATTTGTGACTGAGAAAGGGTTTGTTACATAGCTCTTTGTGTTTTGAAACATGACACCTAGATCTGGGAGAAAACCAGCTCCAGAATGGAGTGAGGTTACTGAATCTGGAACAAAGGGGAAATGCAATACATTACAGTTAATTGGGCTAGCAGTTAATCAAGACAGCTATTTATTTGGGACAAATCTTAGAAAACAAAAACAAATCAAGAAAATAACCAAAGTTAGCTTTGCTTATCTGGAACACCATGTTATTTAATTGGGACAGTGGCAATGGTAGGAGTCTGGTATAATTATTCCAATGCCAATTCATCCAATTCCAATTTGTCCGAAGAGCTACTTGTGTGAAACAAAGCTCATCCATTTTGACGCGGCCTTTGCTGTCATATCAAAGTATCAGTAGCCCAGAGAATGCAAACTAACGTTATGTTCCAAACATAATAATTATAATTATGGTTATAGATGGGGGACATTTTCTGCCTGTTTTCTTTTCAATAAAGAACATGTGTTTATGCTACCCTCACTGTCATACGAAAGTCATGATATACAAACCATACAATCAACATCAGTTTCTTTTTAACATTAAATAATGGAAAAGACAGGTTTTCTGTTTTCATTTGTCTATGCATGCAGGGTCTTTGGAACTAGTGAAAACATTTCTCTTGTAACTTTTGCACTGAATGAAAAAAAGGGGGTCTGGTTTTTGCATGTTCATATCTTAAATTCCTGAGCTCCAGCAATAAAGGGGCATGGAGCTTCCGCAAAATTAAAAATAAATAAATAAATGAGCTGCCATGTCTTCAGTTAGGATGATTCTGAGTAACGTACTTAAAAAAAAAAAAGGGGGGGTCCATTTGCCCTAAAAGGCAGGATTTTTTTCTCCCTGCCCTTCCCTAATATTATTGTAAAGGTGGCTCCCCCCCCCCGTTTCCTTGTGAGGTTTATTCACTGTTTATTGCAATGGGGATATTTCATTATAGTGAAGATAAATTTTTGAATATCTGTTGCAGTGCTAATATAAGAAATGAATGGCCTGGTGGAACAGAAATAAACAAAAACAGTTAAGTACCATGCATTCGTGTGCTACAAGATATTATCATCACTGTGTTGACAAGGAAATCAGAATATGTTATAATTAATATGGCTTCTCAAATGTTTATTTGTTTAAATTTTTTGCCTTAGGTTATGTGGAGGCAAAATCCATTTTACAGTTCACCAGAATAAAAAAGTGTGTGTTATATCACTGCACTTTTATTGGGAACAGTTGCAACAGTTCCACTGTAAAATAGTCTTTCCATATGTTTGCATTTCTATACCTTTTCTATTAATTATAGAAAATAGGTCTGATATTTTTTAATTTATTGAAAGAAATCAATTTTGTTTCAGATACAATTAGCTGTGACAAAAAATTTGCACACATTTTGAACTGCAGTGGAAGTCATTTTTTATAACAAAAATTCTAGGAGATATCATAAACCCTTTACTATAAGATTTCACCTGCCAATAAACATTAGATTATTACTTCATTTTACATTGTTGCACTTCCTTTAGGTCAAAAGAAGAGCTCATTTACCTGAAAATACATTCTATCATTCTTGTTTAAGTGCACTTTTGCCATTCTCTAGAAATATTTGTTTATTCAATAGAATAAATATTTTTGAAGTGGACTAGTGTAATAAAAACAAGGAAAAATAAATGATGTCTATGGAAAGGATCTGTATGAGAAACAAATGAAAAATAAGAGTTATAAAACAATAAATGAGATTAGCGACTGTCAGGGTACCACTGTCAGTGAGAAAAAGAAAATGTTCCTAATACCAGTAAAAACTTTTTTATTATTATTATAAAACCTGAATGTTATAGAAAACAATATCTTCAGTGTAAAATTTTTTGCTATTTTTGTATACTCTTGTATTTAGTAGCAGTTCTTGTAAATAACTTTAGTATTTTACAAAATTTATTATTTACATAGCATGGGTGAAATAAGGTAATTAATACTCACAATTGACGATTGATGATGACGGTGAAATGAGGTGCTATATTTCCAGATACATATATACAATGTAAGGTCAGGTGATGCGTAACATCACAGCCTCTCCTTGACAAATGTCAACCCCGCCTTCTCGTGGTGCATCCTGTTCCCACTAAAGGGGCTCTGACGACCGCCCATAGCGGTATAACTATACCATCGGGATTAGAGGAAATTCTATCCCACACTCACCAACCCGCTTGGCCAGCGTGGTGAGTTATGGCCAAACCCCTCCAAAATGACTCCACAACTTAAATCTTGGCCCTCAGTCTCCGGCAGCTGGAATGTACCTGGCCAAGGCAGCGGCCAGTGCGACATGAAGGCAGAGGGTGCTAAGAATCCCCGGAGGACCGGACTAGGCTGCCATCTGATGCTGACCTTGGCAACGTACAATGGACGCTCCTTATCTTCTGATTCAAGGCTTCTTGAATTGGAAGAGGAACTACAAAGGATCAAGTGGGACATCGTGGGGCTAAGTGAGGTAAGGAGAAAAGGAGAAGATCTCATTGAACTGAAAAGTGGACATCTCTTCTACTATCGTGGGACAGATACTGGCAGAACTAGTGGTGTTGGATTTATAATAAACAAGAAACTGAAGGATAAAGTGGTAGAAGTTGAAAGTTCCTCTGACAGAGCTGCACGACTCGTTATCCAACTATCGAGAAGATACCAGGCTCAGATTATTCAAACTTATGCACCCACCACAAGTCATCCTGAAGAAGAAATTGAAGAATTTTATGAGGAAATTTGTCATCTAAATAATAAAGGTAAGCAGCACTTGAAAATAATTATGGGAGATTTCAATGCAAAAATAGGGCAGCGGCAACAGAATGAAACTTCAGTAGGTAAATTCGGTCACGGCAACAGAAACCAGCGTGGAAATACTCTCGTTGAGTTTGCAGAGGCAGAAGGGTTTTTCATCTTGAACTCCTTTTTCAAGAAAACGCCACACAGGAAATGGACATGGAGACATCCAAATGGGACGACAAGTGAAATTGATTTTATTATGTGTAACAAAAAATTCGTCATAGAAGACTGCAGTGTGCTAAACAAGTTCAACACAGGTAGTGACCATAGATTGGTGAGATGTAAGATGCACCTCAACACTAAACTTGAACGTGGCAAGCTCATAAGACAAACAAAATCTATTGACATAACCAACCTTAAAAAACACCATAATACCTTCAAGTTGGAACTGAAGAACAGGTTCTCTGCTTTAGAAGGCCTAACATCGGAAGAAGTGGACATCTCTGAAGTTAACAGAAAAGTAACCAAAGCTCTTATGGAAACAGCAACAAAATTAGCTGGGTCTAAGAACAAGTTGCATGTAAATAAATTATCAGGAAAAACGAAAATGTTGATGCAAAAAGAAGAGAGATGAGGACAACTAAAGAAGATGTGATTTCCAAAGTGGAATATATAGAGCTATGCAAGACAGTACGAAAAAGTATCACTGAAGACGTAAGAAAATTCAACTGTGAACTAGTGAGGAAAGCAATTGAAAACAACCAAAGCCTAAAGATAGCAAAGGGACATCTCAGTAAGGGAACAAAACAGATTATGGCACTGAGAAAAGAAGATGGTTCTGTAACAAGAAATAGAGGCGAAATTTTGACAAGAGTGAAAGATTTCTACTCCAAATTATATGAAAGGGATGATACATGTACTCCAGACATCATGAAAGGTACCAGAGTTCTTCCAGTCCTCCCAGCAGAAGTTGCTCATGCAATCAAGAACATGAAGCGGGGGAAAGCTCCAGGAGAAGATGGAATTACTATAGACATCATACAAGAAGCAAGTGGAGAAATTGAAACAGTACTCGCTCAAATTTTCACTCGATGCCTTAATGAAGGGAAGATTCCTGAGGATTGGAACAATGCTACAATGATCCTGCTACATAAAAAAGGTGACATTGAGGATCTCGGAAACTACAGACCTATCAGCCTCCTATCAGTGGTTTATAAAATCTTCACTAAAGTTCTTTCACACCGCTTGAAGGTAACACTGGACATGGCTCAACCGAGAGAACAAGCTGGATTCAGGAGTGGCTACAGCACAATAGATCATATCCACGTACTGAGAGAACTAATTGAAAGAGCGAGGGAATATGAACTTCCATTGTGCATGGCTTTTATCGATTATGAAAAAGCCTTTGATTCGGTGAAACCATCAGCAGTTACAATGGCTCTGAAAACCTGCGGTATTGAAGATGCATACATTAATATTATTAATAACATCTATGAAAATGCAAGTGCAAAGATTAGGCTGTTTGAAAATACAGCACACATAAAAATTGGAAAGGGAGTGAGACAAGGTGACACCATATCTCCGAAGCTCTTTAATGCCACATTGGAGGGTGTTTTTCAGTCACTGAGCTGGGAAAACAAGGGGATAAAGATTAATGGAGATTATCTAACCCACCTTCGTTTTGCTGATGACGTAGTCATTTTTGCAACTAGCCCATCAGAGCTGCAGAGTATGATCCAGGAACTTGCTGACAAGAGTAAAGAAGTGGGATTAAAAATGAACTTTCAGAAGACAAAAGTGATGTTCAATGCTTTTACAAGAAATGAAGATTTACCGATTGATGGAGAAAAGCTGGAGATAACAGACACGTACATTTATCTTGGACAGCAGATATCAAGTGAGGGTCACATTGATGAAGAAATTAATCGGCGCACAAAACTTGCCTGGAGAGCTTTTGGAAGAAACAGCATAATTTTCAAGAGCAATATGCCATTATGTCTTAAAAGAAAAGTGTTTGATCAATGCATCCTTCCAGTGCTTACGTATGGTGCAGAGACGTGGACCTTAACTAAAAGAGACATACAAAGGCTGCAGACAACTCAAAGTAGCATGGAGAGGTGCATACTTGGTGTAACCAGGAGAGATAAGAAGAGGAACTCGTGGATCCGAAAAATGACAAGAGTGGAAGACATCATGATCAGAGTCAAATCCCTGAAATGGCAATGGGCTGGACATACTGTCAGAAGGACAGATCATCGATGGACAGCCGAAATTTCAGATTGGATTCCAAGGGACAGGAAAAGACCCAGAAGAAGACCACATGGGAGATGGGTGGATGAAATTCGAAAGTATGCAGGGGTGACATGGAGGAGACTGGCACAAGACAGACCGTTGTGGAGGAAACTTGGGGAGACCTTCGTCCAGCAGTGGATTGATAATGGTTGACAATGATGATGATGATGATATACAATGCAAAATGTACACATTACAGCTTCACATTGTAATGTATTACAATTATCTTGTTAGCTTATAGAATTAGTGTTACAAAGTATAAATATTATATTCATATATCACTGCATATGAGACAGCAAAAGAAACAGAGTAAACAATATTAGCACAAATGTAAATATACATATACTCGTTTGTACAAGTTCATTTTTTCTCTCATATGTGTTGTGTTGTCGTCCTCCTGCAGAAACCAGCAGTAATCCCTCATCATTGAGGGATCCCACCTGCCTTGATACCTCTCCTCCATCGTTCGGATATCTTGCTGGAACCTTTCTCCTTGTTCATCGCTGACTGCTCCTAGGTTGTCAGGAAAGAAGTCCAGATGCGAATGAAGGAAATATTTTTAAGGACATCCGGCACCCAAGGTTTTTGTAGTTCTTGAGAAGGTTGTGAATCAGCTGTTTGTAGTTGCCCTCTTTGTGGTTACCCAGAAATCCCTTGACCACAGATGCGAAAGATTGCCATGCGGCGAGCTCTGTGCTACTTAGCTTCTTGATAAAAACAGAATCATGCAGTAGTTTCCGTATTTGAGGACTAACGGAGATGCATCACTTAATTGCGGAAATGTTTGCTCTTTGTGCAAGAAATCTGGGCCAGATTTGTCCATAGCCTTTATGAAGTTTTTCATCAGCTCTAGTTTGATATGAAGTGGTGGAAGCAGCACATCAGAGGGATTAACTAGGGGCTTGTGATGAACATTACTCTCTCCAGGAATGAAAACATCTCGTTTAGGCCACTCTGTCCATTAGTAGTGTTCTGCTGTGGCCCTACTGTCCCACATACAAAAAAACAAAATTTGGTGAAGCCACTTCGAAGCCAGAGCAAGAGTGATATCACTTTCAGATCAATGCATATTGACCACCTAAACTGGTCATACTGTATTGCAGTAGCAATTTTGTCCATGCTTTCATACGTCTCCTTCATTCTTACAGCATGCGTTACTGGAATGAAAGGCTTCTAGTTTCCGCTGGACAAATGGACAGCTTTTAAACTAACCTTGGATGAGTCGATAAATAGATGCCATTCCGTAGGATTGTGAGATATTCCTAATTTTGTCATTAGCTCCAGAATGTCTAAACAAAAACACATACCAGTCTACTTTTCATAGAAAGAACACAGACCCAAATTTGTTTCTGAACACAGACACACGTATGTGTACTCTTCACTAGCAGGTTCCACTCTTGCAGTCAGGAACCTAAAAGTTCAGCTTGTTGTTTGGAAAGATGTAGGTCTTGAACAACATTCAGTTAATTTTGCTCAGTCAAATGGGGCTCATTTAAGTAGTCAAGTGGGGCTCATTTAAGTGTTTAGGAGTGTATGTAGGATCCAGATCTCCATATGCGTGTATATCTTTATTGGATGAATTTGAATCTATCTCTTCACAGTTCAATGGAGGTTTTCATACAGGAAAATCTTCCCCATGCAGAACAGGCCTTAAGGCTGATGGCAAATTTGGATACTGTATTTTACTTTTATTCTTCTTTGAAAAGCCACTCACTTTGGTTAAACAAAAATAACAATCTTCCATGTGATCAGTTGGCTCACACCAAATCGTCGGAACTGCAAAAGGCATGGATTTCTGCTTACCTTTCAACCATTTACTCAGGCCAGTAAAGCAGGAGATGAAGCAGACATGTGGAGTCCACGATTTATTTTGATCTCCAGCATTACATTGAAAGTACAAATAGTAGGCTTTCCTCACAGTGTTTGTCAATGGACAACTCTGTGATTTTATAATGTATTGTCCACACACATAGCAAAACTTATCCAAAACACAAGACATCTGATCCCTTTTCTCCATTTCGCCAACTTTTTGCTCGTAAACATGCAGCACATGTTTCTCCTTCAATGTAAAAAACATCAATGGTGGGTCAGTTGTGGTTACATATTCTCTACCTGTGAAAAAATCAGTGTTGCCACCCATAACATGTCTGGTGGCAAAATCTAGTGTCCTTCCACATGCCTACAAGTGCTTATTATTATGGGGCATTAAATATTACACATTTAATGCCCCATAATAAAAAAATGTGACATGGTGGCCATTTTTTAAGGTCGGATCTGAAATCAGCACCCAAAAATTAGTTAAAAGCAGCTACATTTGTTCATGTTATAAAAACCTTGTAGACCAGTGTAATTTGAACTGTTCAGTTATTAAATTATAAGGTGTTGGACTTCAAACCTGGAATATTTACTAAATTATGTACAGTAATCCATAAAATTTGGTTGAAACAAAAATTCTGGGATGGAGATTTTGGAGAACACTACCAAGAGGATAGTAACTCATTATTCTTTCAAAAATAGAAAAAAAAATAAACTAATTGGACCAGTTATATTATACTATTATACAAATCAAAATTGGATCAATCTTACCACTGTATGAATTGGCATTGGACCAATTGTCAGAGACAGCCCAAAATATGCTTCCTTCCTTCTCTTTACTCAGGTTCCCATGGTCCTTATAAATCCATAAAATTTCTTATCTTTTTTAGGGTGCTTAAAAAGTCCTTATATTTTGCAAAAAATGACAAAAAGTCCTTACTTTTCATAACTGGCTGCACAAAATACAGAAGTGACTATGTAGTGTGACATCAGCAGAAAGCCTATGGGAGAGCACAGGACAATGTGAGATAAGTAATTTGCTGCAAAAAGTGAAGAACCATGAGCTAACACATCCAGCACATTCCACCCAATAAGGCTGAAAAAAGTGAAGAACCATGAGCTAAAACATCCAGCACATTCCAGCCAATAAGGCCTTATTCACTGTGTTTTAGCACTGATACTACACTTTTGTATTTCCCCTTTTTGTATATGTAAATAACAATTATTCCATTATACCGTAAGAAATTTAAGTGCACAATGGAAATCTTGAACCTGAATTTTTGACTTTGATTTTTTTTTATTTGAGGTTTAATGACCACCGTGAGCAACTCAGTGTGCTATGGGCAGTCACCCATCCCTAATTTAGGGCCACTGGTTCCAGGGAAGGGAGAAAGCCAGTACCATAAGACGAATACAACATCCATGCCTCACTGGGATTCAAACCCGGACCCATCTTGGATGAATGATCAGAAGCCATTGCTTAGACCACTGCGCCACTGGGGTGGCAATCTTGACTTTGCAATTTAAACTCTGAGATGATTATGTACAAAATTTAAATTCCTCACTTTCAACTGAGTTTTATGATGTACATACACTTTATTGCATGTGTGATTATTCTCTCAGATAGCAAAACTGATTTGGCCAGCAGAACTCTCCTTTAAATTGCATAAATTCCGATTTATTACATCCACAAACTTGAATTATATGGAAAAATATTTCAAACTTCATGAGCATACCTCAATGTTCACAGTTAAGTCGCATGTACAAGTATATTTGTGCAGATCGTCTTTGCATATGCAATAGGGAGGGGGTGTTAAAAAGTCCTCAAAGAATGCTTATTTTTTGTGGAAGGAAAAAGAGTGGGAACCCTGTACTTTTTTAATATCACCATTTCAAAAAGCATCACATTTAATGCTACCCATTGTTGCAGTACCACAAACCATCTTAATCAAGGATCCCCTCAAATGATCTCTGCACGCACTGTTCGCTGTACACTGCATCAGATGGGATATGGCAGCCAAAGGCCTGTTCGAACACCTTTGCTGTCTGCAGTTAACAAGAGAAAACATCTCCAGTTCGCACAGGAGCACAAGGATTGGACAGTCGATAATTGGAAACAAATTATGTGGTCCGATGAATCACATTTTCAGTTGCCCCATGCCAATGGCCGAGTGAGAATTTGGCAGAAACAGCACGAAAGCATGGACCCCCAAATGCATTGCTACAACTCTTCAAGCTGGTGGAGGCAACGTTATGGTTTGGGGAATGTTTTCATGGCATGCTTTGGGCCCTTTAATTCGAATTGATCAACGTCTGACTGGCACACCATATCTAAACATCGTTGCGGACCAAGTGCATCCTGTCATGTGGATGGTTTACCCCAATGGCGATGGTTACTTTCAACAAGATATGTCCTGCCATAGTGCTCATATTGTACAGGATTGGTTTCAGGAACATGCCGGTGAGTTTACTTTGCTTAGGTGGTCCCCACAATCTCCATATCTCAACCCCATTGAGAATTTGTGGGATGAAGTTGAACGAGCCATCAGACAGTTGGATCCACAATCCTGCAATCTCACACTCCTGGAAAGTTCTATTCATCAAGCATGGTCTCAGATTCCACACACCACCTATCAACATCTCGTGGAGTCCATGCCACGAAGAATTAATGCAGTATTAAAGGCAAAAGGTAGCCCAACGAAGTACTGAGGGAGTGGTGGTAATAAAGTGGCCGCTCAGTGTATATCCACATGTATGAGATGATCGTACTCTGGGACAGAAAAGTATAATAGATTTCATTGTTTATAAGGAGCATCTGAAACACATAGCTGTTGACACTAATGTGATGAGAGGTGCAGATGTAATATGAGCTACTAAAATCAAATCAAATTATCCTGATCTTTTTACTTACGGATGTTCATCTTATATTTTGAATTTATGTACCAGGGAAATGATATCTGATGGTTTAATAAAACTCATAATTAAAGTACAAAAAGCATTTCATACATACATATCACAAAGCTGTTCTCTGAGATTCAGAGGTTAGCTCCAAAAAGAAATACAAACTACCAGATATTTTTGCTTATTGTTGTCGTATCAAACTTCTCCATTTACAGCGATCTTGACATACAACTCGTGCTTCACTGATATCCATTACACGCCATACACAAGATCTTTTATACTTCATACTCATTATCTTTTTCTCATGAAGACACTCCTGAATCTGATCCACCCATGTCTTCCTTGGCCTTCCTCTGCCTTTCCTTCCTACCACTTGGGCTAAAAAAAAATTCTTAGTAAGCATTTCATCACTCATTCTTTCAACATGGCCAAACCACCAAAGCATATTGGTCTCCACCTTGCTAACAACATTTTGCTTCACATCACACAACTGCAATACATCCTCATTCCTCACACAATCAGACCGTGTCTTTTCACAAACCCCACGTAAGTAACGCATTTCACCAGCACATAAACGACTCCTATGTTTCTTCTGCAGTATCCAGGTTTCACTGCCATACATCAGAGTAGGAACAATTACAGTTTCATACACAGCCATGCGGGACTCTCTAGAGAACCCATAATTCCTGTGAAAACCTCCCAGAGCAGCTATGACTTTCAAAGAAGAATTCACTTGCCTACTGATTTCACCATCCAATTTGTTCTTTCTGTCAAACATGCTTCCTAAATACACAAACTCACTCACCTGGTCAATCACAGTGACATTTATACTTACATTACATTCAGTGCTGCCCGTTCCTCTCTCAAACACCATAACTTTGGTTTTACCCTTATTTATACTGTTTGAATTTCATGCAAACTTCGTGCATCTGAGTCAACATACTCTGCAACTCACTTTTGCTCTCTGCCAACAGGACAGTGTCATCAGCATACAGTAATCTGCACACACGGATATCACCAAGACATAAACCACTATTATCTATTTTGGCATCACGCATGCATGCGTCCATAAATATATTAAACAGCCATGGTGACATTACACAACCTTGTCTAACTCGTGCACCAATAGAAAACCATTTTGATAAAACACCATTCACTCGTACACAAACTCTACTACCCGCATACATGGCTTTTACACTATTAAGTAGATTCCCAGTAACACCATATTCATTCAATACCTTCCACAAAAGTGTCCTATTCACTCGGTCGTAAGCTTTCTCTAAATCTACGAAGGCAGTAAAAACTTTCTTCCCAACAGCCAGATACTTTTCAATCATCGTGTGTAATGCAAAAATCTGGTTAGTGCAGCCTTTGCCAGGCATAAAACCACTCTGAACATCCCACACTTTCTCTGATGTAAGACCTTGTACTTTTTCAATAACAACCTTACGAAACACTTTCCCTGGCACACACAGCAGGCTAATACCACGATAGTTCTTGCATTCAGTCTGATCACCTTTTCCCTTATACAAGGGAACAATAATAGCATCCTTCTAATCCCGAGGGACCATTCCTAACTCCCAGCACAACTGGTAAATTTCAGTTAACCAGTCAATAACAGTCACCACCATATTTCAACATCTCTGCAGTTATGCCATCAACTCCCGGAGCCTTACCATTCTGAAGAGATTTTAGAGCTTTACATACTTCTTCTCTTGAGATCCCTCCTGTGCTTCCATCCCTCATTGTGACATCAGGATCATCTTTGCTTTCCTGATCTAATAACTCACAGAAGTATTCACCCCATCTTTCACTTAACTCATTGGGCTCCCATATCATTTCCCCGATCTCATTCTTCACACAACTTACAACTTTGTTTCCCTTATTTTTCCTGAGTCTCATGTACTTCCAGAAGGACTTCCTATCTTTCCAAAAAGCCAGTTCATGCCTTTCCACCTTCTCCTTCCTATCTTTTGGCAAACTAGCTTAGCAGTTTCATGCTTCTTACAGCGATATTCATCCACAGAGACTCTACCTTGCAACATCCCCAAATAGGCTTCCTTCTTACTCTTTACTGCCACTTCAATCTCACTATTCTATCAAGCATCACCTCTATTGTTACCCATTATTGTGGTGCCACATATCTCTTTAGCAGCAGTGACAACACAGTTCTTAAAACATTCCCACTTCTTTTTAACATCCCTCTCACCAGACTTCAGTTCCTTCAGTTGTTCTCTGAGTAAGTCAGAATAACGCTGATGATCTTCAAGGAGCCTATCAATCTTTATTCTTTCTATCCTGGGTCTCTTCCTATTTCTTTTCCTCCAACCAACATTGTGGGTTTGCCTCCTCGGGTCGCTCCGTGGTAACAATGGCTCACACAACGGCAACTAGGGCCTCTGTGAATCTTGGAGAGGTGCCAGCTAGTTCTGTGGGACATTGGCGAAAAGACCCAACTCACTGGGTTTTGTTCCAGATTCCTTAGGTTGAATGACCAACTGGAACCCTCAGCTGTGGGCTAATCCCCACACTGATGTACTTACCTGAAAAAGCATTTCAGGTACAAGCATAATGCTCACAGTTGGTTAAAAGAAAAAAAAGTCTAGTGCCCAAACTTCTAAATGATATGAGATGAAATTTACTAGAAGAGTGTTTAAGAGCTTTCGTTAAAAATTTCACTAAATGAAATGGAATACATTTAGAACATTTAAATGGAGATTTCGATAAGCATGTTCGAAATTTTTTAAGTAACATGAGCTATATTCTAAAGCTTTAAATTGGTGTGAACAACTGAAAATAATAAGTAAGGGTTTGGATACTTTGTGAAGCGATACAGAAACTCTGTCTAGAGCTGTTGAAACTAGGCTTAATATTTTAGAAAGCCTAAACTTATGTAATTATTTGCTTGAACTTCAAAACTCTTTCTCTCAAAACATTAAACTTTCCCATTTTCTTGAGTATATAACAGATGCAAAATATTTTGTTGACACTGGTGAGAAACACTGTCAAAGCATAATAATAATAATAAAAATAATAATAATAATAATAATTTCTCAAGAAGCTTCACAGATGCTCACCTAGTTCAGCCTCAATTCAGAAAGTTTTTTCAGCTTACGGTCTTGCTTGGAACAAACCAAGAAATCATTTATGTGCGTTAAACGCATAAGGACTAGTAAAAGTATATCGTTATTTTAAGCACTACCAAAGGACTAGTAAAAGTATATCACATTCTTCAAGCATGCTTCAGCATATGAATACTTAATCAAATAGAAAGTAAGAACCAGATTAATAAATGTTTTACGCCAGAAAATGTTAAAAAAATCTACACTTTTGACATTACTTAATAGCTTATGTCATAAAGTAAGTTTAATAATTAATCACTAAGCTTAATCTCATATAAAAAATTCATTTTTTTCTTTTTTTTTTTTTACAATTGCAGCATTTCACAGTGTTATATGCACACATAAGGAAATTAAAACTTCAGACTTAGAAAGAAATGTTTGTAATGTACAAGAAATACCCTTCCACTGTAAGTTTTCTTAGTAACCCTTTTGAGTTTATTTTTATTTAACTAAATATAAATAAACTATAAAACTAACAAAAGTTTATGTACCCAAGCAAATGCCTAATTTTATCCCCCCCCCAAAAAAACATACTTTTTCCAGTGGATTAAAAAATATATATTGGTAAAATCCAGAAACCCTTTCACAGATATATAAATTAACAACAAAATCAAAGATGAAATTATTTAAGAAATAATGGGTAAAAAGAAATAGACGATTCACAAAACATAGAAGTGGTGTAATGAAGCCAGTTATTATTTAAGTATTGCTCATATTCCAGTGATTTGAATACACAAACTTAATTTGAACAAACATGCAAGAGATACATTTTTATTGATGCATACAAGTCCATTTTATTTTTGCTTTAATTTGTGTTACAAGATGTTTTAATAGTAACAGTGATTTTTGGTTAGAAAAGTTAAAGAATGTGAGAACTACATCAAAATATGATAGCATAAGATCTTATACACATAAGCAAGAATACACAGAAAATGAAATTTTAATAAAGATGGCTCAATTGCAAACAAAAGTAATTTTTCTATTAGAAGAACAATCATTCTAGAGCTTTGCATAAAATGCCCTAGCAGAACTCAAACCATACATCAGTTATCTATTGCACTTAATTTTTTATGAAAACTGAAATAACTTGAGAATTTTCAGCACATCTTTATGCACACAAATCTGGTTCCACAACATAACTTTTGTACTAGATAAAGATCACACTACATTAATAATAAGTCTGGTTCAAATAAATATTACAAAAATTACACAAAAGGCAATTGCAGTTACATAATTCGTATCACATCTAACAGAATATCTCAAATAGTTTAGATCAGAATGTTCTTAATGCAGTTCTAGACTCTTAAAGAATATTATACCAAAAGTCAATGCTTCAGAAATAATGCACCCATGACCCTAAAATCATGTAATCAAGTGAAATCCTCTATTGTCAACCATAATGCTTTAAAATATTCTGAAAACATTTTCTGAAGATCTTTTTATTTTTAAGTTGACAAAGAGAAGCATTATTGCTGAATCATCACAAGAAGCTACAAACTGATCTGTCTTGAAAATAAAAAGCCCTTACATTCTTTTCATAGGGCATCGAAAGAGGAACAGAGAAGATATTTGATGTGGAAAACACAATTCCCAATACTATTAATAGGAATGAGGAAATCTCTTATATACTAGTCCTCAAAAAGACATACGTGTATATACATGTATATATACAGGGGTTGGACAGAGTAATGTGAACACCACACTCAGAGACATGACTTTTAATGCAGCTGCATATGTCGCAATATGAAAAGGTATCCACCACTTTTTGGTTGTAATAGCTTTGTTTAGAACTTCAAGGTTCTGTTTAAGCTCATTTAAAGGATCTTGTTGCAAAATTTCTTCCAGGGTGACAACGGAATAAGTGACCTAACAGACTTCACAAGAGGGCTAATTATTGGTGGCTGGCTAGTTGGTGCCTCCGTGATACGTCGCCGGGGTAGTAGGGCTATCGAGAGCTACTGTGTCTAGTGTCGTGACAGCATACTGTGTTCGTTGCTAAACCTTATGTGCAGAACACAAGAGCGGCCGGAAAACGACCCTGACTGATAGAGACAAGAGGGCATTAAAGAGGATTATTACCCATAATAAGAGGACCACGGCACCGAAAATTAGTGCGGAGCTCAATCTACATTTCCAAACCCTAGTATCAACGAAAACAGTGCTCAGGGAACTGCATAAACAAGATATTCATGGCAGAGCTGCTATTGCAAAACCACTGGTGACCCAGGTGAATGCACAACGGCGATGCCAGTGGTACCAGGAACATGCAACATGGACTGCCGATGCATGGAAGCATGTAATGTGGCTGAATGAATCCACATTCACACAATTCCCCACCACAGGATGTGTTTATGCGTGGAGAACACCGTCAGAAGCATACAACTTAGATGGTCTGCTGCCAAAAGTGCAGCATGGTGGTGTTTTTGCCATGCTTTGGGCAATCATGCCATGGTTTTCAGCAGGTCCCCTGATCGCCTTGAAATGATAGATGACTGGCAGAGTGTATGAAACCATTTTGGCCTACCAAGTCCCTCCAATGGTTCAGGCATTGTTTCCTGCAGGGGATGCTATCTATCAAGATGATAACACCCCAATTCACAGAGCTCAGACTGTCCAATCACGGTTTGAGGAACATGAGGATGAACTTTCACACCTTCCAATCACCAGATTTAAACATCATCGGGTCACTGTGGCCTGTGTTGGAAAACAGAGTAAGATCTTGTTATCCTCCTCCTGCACCTCTCAAGGACCTAGTGCAGTTTCTGCATGAGGAATGGTGTAACATCCCACTAACTACCATCCAGGATTTGTATGCATCCATTCCAAGGAAGATTCGGGTGGTTTTGAATGCCAAAGGTGGTGTGACGCCCTACTAGGTATGTAAAACCTTCTTTTCATAGGTGTTCACATTATTCTGTCCAACCCCTGTATGTATTTCCATTTTGTACAAGAAAATGTGATCTAAATTTTATTTTGAATATTAAACCAAATGGGGTTGTGATGCAAGCCAGTCTCATAGCAGATTTATTTTCACACATGGTACACGAAACTGTTCTTTACTGAAAAGGAAATTTTAACTTCCTTATTCTATAATTGAAATAGTAAACTTCATTTTTGTCGAGTTTCTTTTTTTTTTTTTTTTCATTCTACAAAAATATATTTTTTTTTACAATACATGGAAAGTGGTACAGTGAAACCTCCATTAAAACAGACACATCTGAACAATGGTAAATTTGGGGTGATGCAGAACAGCTGTGGTACGATTAACATTAGCAATAATCTCCAAACAAGGTAACCTCTTAATGGCAGGTAATGGACACCCTAGTCAGTCTAAAAGGAGGTCTAACAAACACCTTGTCCCTGATCTCCGTCAGTACTTAGTAGGCAAGTAAGATGGGGACAGAGAATGTTGCAAACATTGGATACAAGAGTGTTGCTAACTGAACTGTGCCCCTTGGGCAGGATTGGCTGCATTATGGCATGCTTAGGAGCCGTCCATAAAGTATGTCCGAGATGACAGGGGGAGGTGGTCCTAACAACCGGACCAAATGTGACATGAGAGAGGGGGGAGGTTTAGTAACTTGGATGTCCAGCAGCAAAAATGTAGTGGCTGGTATTTCTTCATTTTGTTTTCTCTTTTTTTCTTCTTTTAATAGCTAAAAAAAGGTTGTTGTTTTTTTAAAACTCGGGCTTCACGCGACAATAACACATAAACATATAAAACGAGTGAAACACACATAGTCACGTAAGGTAAAAGGTTCGTTTAGCGGTACCTTTCGGTCATCCTACGACCTTGATCACCCGCGATCAACTGGATGGGCTGGTTGCCAGAACTACAATTTGAAGTTGGGGTGTTGGAAATGTTGCCAGATTTTAGAAGAGAGATCCAAATAAATGGGATTTGGTGAGGGGTCTCTGAATTGCAGTTTTTGGTGAACAAAATTTCAATGCTCTCTTGGAAATGCAGAGAGGCCTTGTTGATGAATGGGGCAACTTTTTTGGTTTCTTTCTAAATGGGAACTGTAGATGTGTCTTCAAGGGTTAGTGCAGATAAAGCTGTCTTTAGAAGACCATTGGAAACATCTTTTTTGTGTTCACCAAGTCTTGTTTTGATGCTTCGGTATGTGCTTCTAATATACACTGAGAGACCAGAGGAAGTTGAAATGGGAATAGCATAAACTCCAGGGGTGTCCAAGGGTGAGACAGGATCCCTATCTTTAAGCAGGCACATTATTGCAGAAGGGTTTGGTTTCACTGTGAGAGTGTAGCCCATAGTTTTGAAAAGTTTACACATCTTATAAGAGAAGGATCCATGGAAAGGGATGGAACCAATGAATGGTGGTTTTTCCAATATTATTGGTGAGAGAGCAGACAGATTTTTCAAGTGGGAATTTTGGAGGAAGTTTTGAATTGTAGAAGGTGGGAACTGATGGGCTTCAGCAATTTTTTTTATGGTGTAAATTTCTTCATTGAAGGAAGATTCAGTGTTGCAGACAATCCTGGCACGATTGACATAAGATTTAACGGCTGCAAATTTGTGAGCAGTTGGGGAGTGGGATGAAAATGGGATTATGCTTGCTATTGCAGAGGGCTTTCTGTAGACAGATTTGTTGAGATGATTCCCTTGCCTTGCCAGGTGGACATCCAAAATGTCAATGCCTTGCTGTGATTCTTCATTGATGGTGAATTTTATTGATGAGAACTTTAGGGATATCTTTTCAAGAAGAGATTCAAGGTTAGTTCTATTGTGTGGCCAAATTACAAAAATATCATCAACATATCAAAGCCAAATGGAAGTTTGTAGATTGTGTTCCAGGACTATGTTTTATTCGATATGTTGCATGAAAACTTCAGCCAGAAGTGGAGAGAGAGGTGAACCCATCGGAAGTCCTTCTTGCTGACAGTAGTATTTGTTGTTGAACTTGAAAAAATTAAGATCTCTCAGAGTTCGAAGGCAGTCATACAGGTCTTTAGTTAGTGGGCCAGAGAGTGATTGGTTTTCTTTTAGCAATTGTACTAGCAGCATATGAGAGTGGAAAAGAGGGACTGAAGGGAAGAGAGAGACTACATCCAGAGTGAACATTTTGTCAGAGGGTTCAATGCTAGGAGGGAGTTTTTGGAAAGAAACCAAAAAAGTTGCCCCATTCATCAACAAGGCCTCTCTGCGTTTCCAAGGGAGCATTGAAATTTTGTTCACCAAAAACAACAATTCAGAGACCCCTCACCAAATCCCATTTATTTGGATGTCTTCTAAAATCTGGCAACATTTCCAACACCCCAACTTCAAATTGTAGTTCTGGCAACCAGCCCATCCTGTTGATCGCGGGTGATCAAGGTTGTAGGATGACCGAAAGCTACTATCGCTAAACGAACCTTTTACCATACATGACTCTGTGTGTTTCGCTCGTTTTATATGTTTATGTTAAAAAAGGTATGAAATATTTCAGATTTCCGATGATATACAGCTAAATCAGAATATTAAGTCCTCATATTTGTGCTACCAAATCTATCGTGTTTTGTAGATGGTATGATCAGGGGAGTATTGCAACCTTTAATGCATGCGTTCATTTGTAGATCTATATTTCAGAATGATAAAGTTCGGGTAGCATTTGGGAATAAATTAATGCCTAAATAATAAATATATGGAAGATTCCTTTAAATAATTACGTTTTCTTTGTTTCTCAATGGACTTCTAAAAGCAGTCGTCAAAAATAAAGAGGGTTGCAGGAATTAGGACATACTTTTTAGGGGGGCGTCAATAACAGGACAAAATGAGACATGGGGGAGGGAGGAGTCTAAAAATAGAAAAAAATCATGGATGTGCTTTATGGATGGCCCCTTAAGTTAAAAGAAGGGTGTTATAAAGTTTAGTTCAACATGTGATGGTAATTACTGGAGGCAAGTTTCAGCTATAATGTGTATCTCAGTCCATCACCAACACCAGTGTAACCGAGCGGGAGCTGGTGCCTGGAATATTGTCTGATCATGGCGTGTCACTTAGTTCGGTCCCTGTGGGTTTAGTTTCTTCTTTAAGACCAAGGGTCAGGCATTGCCTTCCCCAAATCATCTATAACATGATTGTTAAAGTTTGCTGGAGACTACCCAATTCTAGTGATCAACAAGTGGAGATAATGAGAAAAACTTCTGCACTTACTGCTACAGTCATATTTGTTAGTCATCTTACTGGTTCAAAAAACAACAACAACAAAAAAAAAAAAAAAAAAAAAAAACACTGCAAACAATCAGCTGCATTTGGTATTCTAGAAAATCTCAGTTTTTTGTAAGCTAACATTATTTTTTTTGTTTTTTGCTTGAGCGTTAAAACAACCACCATGAGCAACTCAATGGGCTATAAACAGTCGCCCATCCCTAATTTAGGGCCACTGGTTCTAGAGAAGAGAGAGAGCCAGTGCTGCAAGACAAACACAACATCCATGCCCAACCGAGATTCGAACCCAGACCCACGTGGACAAACAGTCATAAGCCAGTGCTTAGATCACTGGGGTGGCATAAGCTCACATTAGCAGTCTACATTCTGCATCACTACAGTCACTGTTTCTAACACTGCATGACTTGCTGGATTTCCTCAGCCGAAACAAAATTGATAAATAATATTAATTTAGGTATAACCTTTGAACAAGAGCAACTTTTTTCTGGTCCATGTGATGATCATTATTCAGAGGTTTCACTGTACTTGTAGCATTTACGAATACACAAACATAGAGCATATGTGCAGGTGTTCCAACCAGTTCACCATTTTTCATATAAAACAGAATATCAAGCCCAGGTTAAAGTGTCCGTGTGTCTGCGGTGCAAATGCACAGCAGACAACAGGATATGATTTTTGTTGTATACCTGGATGCAAAGTGTGAAAAACCCAATATTAGTGTGATCCACATGAACTACACTGAAAAATGTTTTGAGCTTGAAGAAATGTTAGTTCTGTTTATCCATGGTTCATCAAAATTAGCCCAGCCCCACCATTCTGTGGGATTCAAAATACAAAATTATATATGAATCTCTGTCCTAGGCAAGCTAGTATGACCACTGCTTCTTTTGAAATATATTAATAATGCTTCTTTATTATCCATTATTACCCCTTTCCCCTCAATATGACTAGGAGTTCAACTAGAAAATAAGCACAAATCTACACAAATCACATTTATTCTTGTTCCAGGAAAACTAGAATGAAATGTCCAGACCTACCTAACTGGCAGACAGTGATCAATATACATGTATTTAATATCTGCAAGTTGCACATGCCTTTAACAATGTTGTGTTAAGTAAGGTGCATGTGTATGATTGATCATTTGTGACATTTATACACATCTTCTTACATACAGGCATGTGACCTTTTTGTTATTTATTTTTTGGGCAATAAACAGTGCCTTTCATGGTTGCAGATGTTAGGTCACCTGTTTTGGACATGAGTACATGATCTCTCTCTCTCTCTCTCTCTCTCTCTTCTATTTTATTTATTTTAAGCACTGAAAAGTATGTCTTTTAGAAGGGATGGTAGTGAGTTGATGGCTTTGTATATGTGTGAAAGTATGAGAATTGCAGGGATTAAAGTTCTGAAATTCCTGATAACTATTTTTTATGTCCTGAAAGTTCTTATTTTTTACTATTTTGTCCTGAAATTTTGAAAGAATAATTCACTTCTGTGAAATTTGACTTTAAAAAAAAAATAAAAAACGGTTGCAATCAGCATTGAGGATAATGAACTCGAGTTCGAATGTTATGGCTACAGCCCTTCCCAATCCCTTGCAAGCAATAACAGACAATAGCTCCTGTTGCTGATTAGGTCAGGTCAGAACAAGGCCAAAAACTGGTTGTCACCTTTCACAAAACCTGATGCCCCAAGGTGTATAAATGAGCGTGTTTCTCTAAATGCCTAAATAAAATTTTTAACACATAACTTAAAAAGTTCTCATTTGATTTAAGCGAAATTTGTAGGGTTATATGATCAAGTTATGGACCATAATCTAAAAAAAATTAGTTCCTTTAACTGAAAATTATAGAAAATTAATTTTTCCCCATTTTTATTCAAGTCAGGAAAGGAAAGTAGCAGATGGCATGGCTCAAAAGAAAAGGGGAGCGGGAGATGAATGGACCATCTACGAGTGTGACTGGTTTTGTTTTTTTATTTCAATATTCAGTTTCTAATCAATATGATCGATACATTTCACAAGTTTAATTAATGTATAATAGACATATCGGCTAAATGTTTGAATAATGTTTTTTTTATGGATTTCAGTTCTTGAAAGGTGGAAGGTCTGCTCTGGTAGTAGTGTTCTACAATTCGCTTGCTCTATAGCAGATCTAGATTGCTCTGTTCAAACGTAGTGAGCTACATGTTTTACACTATTTAATTTTTAGTGAAAATTAATAATCAAAATGCCATGGAAGACAATTTTTTTCGATATGGTTGGTAGAGAAGGACAGAAATGGTGCTCTGGTCAGTGACTGATATCATGCTGCCTTAAATGATGTGTTTTGAGTCACATGTTTTATGTGCAACAAAAAATTTCAGCATTTCTGATACGGATTCCATATCTGTTAAGTTTTCCAGATTTTGCTGTTGTGTTCTGGCTGGAAAAAGTTTTTTCTTGGATTTTGTTACATTTCTGGAAGCTCACGAAATGTCCGTCCACCATGTTTTGGAATTGGTGGAAATGCCAGTTCTAGCAGGGATGAGAATCCTGGGTGATTTTCCACATTTTGAATTCTTCTGGCAAAGTTCTGTTTTTTTTTATTATTTTCCTGACTTCTCATTTTAAATTGTTCTCTGATACTGTTCCTTATTTTTTTTTTAATTGATGCAAGACAGCAACTTCATATTTTTTTAAAATAATTTTTCTAAATGAAATCTGCATTTTTTTATTTCTTACAGTCTAGTCTCTCTTTCAAAATCAATCAACAGAGTTCATATTTTTACTCTTTCCCCAATTTTTTAAGTAGAATTAAATTTCAAACTTGGTGCTTAATTTGTCTGTGATTGAATCTGCATCATGTCTGTGAACAGTAAGATCGTTTTTATGGCAGTACCGATTTTTGGAATTAATTTCACTTAAAATGCAACATTTTGCCATTCTTCAGTCACTTATTGCTACATTAAGGAACAGAGCAGGCATTTTCCCATTTTCTTAATGAAATTAAAGTTTAAAAACACCACTGTGCCTACTTATTATGCAGATAAAACAAGTTTGCACGTTACGATAGATGGTGACATACACTTGAAGTTCCGATTTAGAACTTTAATTTCTCTTCAAATAAAAGGAAAAACACTCACACTTTTTTTTCATTTTGATATAGCAAGTAACTAAAGAATGAAAAAAAAACATTCATTGTTGGTGAAATTAAAGTTTAAAATGTGATACTACCGTTATGAAAACAACTGTACAGGTAATGAAAATGGCACTATTTACGACCAACTTATCCATATCTGTGATGACCTATCTTTTATAATTTGAAAGTGTAGTTTAAGAATAAACCTTTTTTCCACTTGGTCTACTCTCACATCCACCGAAGTAGGTAAAAATGGGATCAGATAAAATAATTTTTCATGTGCAAAATTTCTGCATTCCAGATAATGATCATGTGACTCATATTGCATGTGTTAAAATTGTCCTTAAAAAAAAAAAAAAATTTGTCCTGAATTTTTTTCTTTTTGTTTTTCTTTTTGTCACTCCTAGCTCTGGAATTGTGATAAACTTTTTTTATTATCTATTTTGAGCACTCAAAAGTGCCTTTTTGTTAATTTGACTCAACTGCAAATTTTACATCCTTACATTCTTTGTATACATGTATCAGCTTTTTTTTTCCCACAGAGACTGTATTAGATGTAGGTTCTTCCACCTACTAAGATATAGGAAATGTTACTATGATATACCATTTCACAATAAAATGTTATCTGCTATTCATTGGAATATTTTCAGGCTTAACATCATATAATTCTTAATTGTTTATGAAGCTGTTCATATGTTGTAAGTATAATTTCTGGCTGAATTTAGAAGGAACCAAAACATGTACATCCACAATTTAAGACGATTTCTATGCAGCTGTATAACTTTAATAAGTTAATCAATGAAGTCTATTTCTTCACATGATATTTTTTTTTAATATTTTGCACGACTCACCCAAATGTTTCTTTTTTTTTTTTTAAATCCCTTCCTCCTAAGTATTTTGGCTATTTTTAGTGTTGGAAATTTGTGGATTACTGAAAAGAGGGCAAACACAATGTACAGTGGATCAAAAAGTTGTCAGCATCACCCTTGGATAATTTCACATTTAGCATTAGCATGCAACCTAATTTTGCCAAAGCTGAAGTTTTGAGACATGTACTTCTGATAATCACTGATAGAGTAACTATGAATCAAAAAGATTACCTTCATTACAAGGAACTGCAGCTGTTCAAGTTGATGCAAAATAATGTACCATTTAGTGAAGAAAAAAAAAAAAAAAAAAAAGATGCCATTAGGTAGTAAATTTCAGCAATTCCAGTTGCTCTAACAGGCACTAGAACACATGTTTCATAGGTGTGCTTTAAGTCATGGACACATTTCTAAAAGTTCTAATTGACTGAAAATATGAAAACAGGATTTTTTTTTTTTTTTAGTTCAATTACTTTTGCAAGCTGGTAGTGGGAACTGCCAGCAATTTCAAATTTGCCTGAAGATGTTATTCAAATACTTCTGCAAATGATTTTCAAGGTCCACTGGGGATGGAATTTAAGATATTGAAAGTGATAAACTCCTAACCAAATGGCTTGCAGAGAAGTTATTTTGTCTGCTAAAACTAAAAACATCAGTGCTAAACAACAAAATCATCAGGCAACCACTAAGAATTAAAAAAATTTGAGCAGCACAAACTCGATTCTTACAGATGTTTAGAAAGACTGTAAATTATCCATAAGATTATTTTCTAGTCTGTTAAGTTGATTAACATTGTCTTATCTCAAAACTGAAAGCATATGACAGACATATAACATTTTCATATTACTCCCAACAATCCTCCAGGCATTAGAACTGCATGTTTTTTACTAACTTGTTTTAATTAAAAATAATTACACAACTTAGAAACCCAATTTTACACTTTTAATTCTTAGATACTTATATAATTTTCTATTCTAGCTTATTTATAAGACCCCCAACCCTACAATGAAAAAAAAACAAAAAAACTCTTAGGTACTTACAGAAAATTATATAAGTACCTTTGAGTTTTTTTAAGTGTAAAGATATGCAATTCTTACAACTTGGAGGATCGTCAAGAGCATTCAGGAGTATAATAGTATGTGTTATATTTGTCGCATGCAGTTAGTTTTCAGGTGAGTTAATGTTACTCAACTAATATTTTTGCAGCACCTTTGGATATTTTTTTTTTTTTTTTTTTGAAAAAAGTGCCAAAATATGCGTGTTATTACCCAGAAGAGCTTTTACATGTCCAAACTCCCACTGAAATAGAATAAATTATCAATGTTTATTCACAATCAAGAATTTTATTAATATCAACTATAGTTTTGCAAATTGTTTGGCTCAGCATCATCAGCACAAATCACTCCCACTGAAATGTCACCTCAGGTGAACCTGTTTTAAAAATAGGGACAATAGTAATGTTAATTAGAAACCTCACGCAAAATATATATATAAATATATATTTTTTTCAATGGAATGTAACTAGAGTTCAAAATAGTGCACTGGATGGAAAAACTTGTTTTCCCTGAAGAAATCACCCGTTGAACTAACCAAGGAGATTTCATATATTTTAGCAGTCTTTTGTAAATAAAAGACTGTGCTATAGTTATCACTTTGTCCATCTGGGGACACCATATCTCTGCAACTATTAGTCTGATTTAAAAAAATATTTTTGTGTTGGGAAGCTTGAAATGTGAGTGACAATCTTTGCATTCTGGTGTTTTTATGATGCACAATTTTGCTGCTAGAGGGCATAAATGCAGATGATGTAGAATTCAAAATACATTTTGGTCCATCTATTTGCTTCCAAATATCCAAATGAAAAATATGTTTTACATTTCAATACCATTTATATTGAAGACTATTGTCGGTACACTCTCTTTTTTAAGCAACACACAGATTTTTGCTAAGGATGCATAAAGGTAAATTGCATTTTCCCCGATATCTTTTCTTCTAAAACTTAGATTTGAAAAATTCTTCTTGCACTGGATACAGCTCCTGATGGGAAATGTTTTGCACATACTTCCTAATTTTTTGGTGAAGAATGGTTCAGCCACTAGGGGGTGTAAGTGTTAATTTCTGCTTCCGATGCATTTGCAGCAAAATCTGGACTTCTTAAAATTCAACTGAAAAAAATTCTTTTGTGAACCGACACTGCTCACCTTAAAAAAAAAAAAAACTTTTCAGAATATTTTCTTTTTAAAATAATGCTTTGTTTCTCTGCCAGGAGCATAGCTATATATCTTATTTTTGCAAATGTCTCTGCTTCGAACAGTCTGATTTGAAAAAAATCTTGTTTCTTTGTTGGAAAACATTTTTGGTTTGAAACATTTATCATATAATTTAAATTGTTTCAAGTAATGCATAGATTTTCCACTAGGGGGCATAAAAGTAAATTGCATTTTCCACAGTATCTCTGCTTCTAAAACTCTGATTTGAAAAATTCTGCCTGCATTGGATACAGCTCCTGATGGAAAATGTCTTGCATATAATTTCTAAATTTTGATAAAGAATGGTTTGGCCACCAGGGGGCTTCAGTTTTTTTTTTTTTTTTTTTCTGCAGCAAAATCTAAAGCTTCTGGAAACTCAATTAAAAAAATCTTTCATGGATTGATACCACTCACCTTGGAAAACCTTTTGAGAACACCTTCTGCTTAAAATAGTGCACATTTTTTCCACCAGGTGGCATAGATGTATATTTTATTTTTATCAATATCTCTGCTTCTAAGATTTGAAAAAAAATATTTCTTTATCGGAAAGCGTTTTTGGTGCAAAATGTTTCTCATAGTTTCAAAATTTTTTTAATTCACAAGTGTGCAACCAGAAGATAGGTGTAAGTTCATGTTTTCATTTACAAACATATCTGCAGGATTAAAAACCTAATTGGAAATTTTTTTATTCGGTCAAATACTGTTAACTATGAAATTTTTTTTGCGTATGTTTCCTTCCTTAAATAATGCATAATTTTGCTGCTAAGGAGTGCAAATGTTTAAACTGTTTTTTTTCGATCTCTGCCTTTAAATGTCCGATTTAAAAATATTCTTTTAATACCGGATACCATTTAGCTTGTGGAACACTTTAGGATTGTACTTGAGGAATTTTTTGTAGTTCATAGTTTTGTTGCTAGGTAGTGTTTGTGTAGCTCTGTTTGCAAATGTGTCTCCGCTTCTAAAAACCATGTTGAGAAATTTCTATTTTTACTGTATGCCATTTGCTACAATAAGTATGAGAAACATTATCCTCTTTAAATAATGCGCAGCTTTCCCGCTAGGGGGCATTGTCAAACCGTTTTTCCTGATAGCTTTTGTTTTGCCACAAAGAATACTTTTTGTATATTTTCAATTTTTCCATTATGCAAAATTCTTCTGCTAGGGGGTGTAGAGTTATATCATTCTTCCTTCTATATTTCTTCTTTTAACTGTTCGATTTGAAAATCTCTTTGTCTCTAATACCTTCCTTCTTCTATGAGAAACTTTTTCTGTGCCCTTTGTTAATTTTCACAACATATTTTTTAGCCACTGGTGGAAATAAGTAGCCGTTTTCATATCTGAATGTTTTATCGGTTGTAGAAATCCGGTTGATTTTTGTTTTTTAACCAGTTCAATTGACTATGAATGGCTTTGATAAATTTTATTCACATTGGAAAGGATTCAAAAGATGTGCTCATTACATCTGAAAATTCGGTGTCATCTTTCTTGTTTTTCCTGTGTTGATTTGACAGAGTGGCAACCAGCACCCATTCATTTTGAAAAGAAGACAATTTCCCATAATTTTGGCATCTGTAAGCACTTTCAACAAATAAACAACTAAAGCATTTGGCCATGTGAGCTTGCATTTGGAAGATCTTACATTTGTCTGGTTTAACAAGAGTAACTAACTCTTGTTTGGAACATGTAATCCAGTGATCATTATAGTTTCTATCAAACACGTGCTGTGTCAGGCATCTTTGTGAAATGATAAACAATTTATGTTAAATGTTGTATATAAGGAAATTTTCAATATATTATCAGAAAATAGAAGAGTCCCCATCTTTCATATGCTACAGATTAGTTTGTGCATCTTAAATGCTTAACACTATGAAATATATATCAAATAAGAGAACATCAGCAATACTTTTTGAATAACTCTTTTTTTTCTTTCATTGATTTTAGTGAACAAATTTTGTAGAAAATGTAAAATGAATTGTCTGGACTGCGACAATGTGTCACACTGATCAAAAATACAATCTGTCTGTCTGTGAAGAAAATCTGCTAACAGGTAGGTATGCTAGAAAAGTTTGATTTTTAACTAGCAATACAAAATCATACCTAAATTTTCAGTGAACTGAAAGGTTCCTACTACAGGTGGAAGATCAGCACAATTTCACATTTGATCTTCTCTGTTGACTGTACAATATTACAATAACCCTTCCTGACATATATATTTTTACATTTTACATTTTTGAACACATCAAATATTCTAATTCTTCTTGCTTTTACATCCATTTTACTATTACACATTATTGTTCAAAATATATTACTGTGTGGCTACTAATGTCCACGCCTTCATCATAATTCACTGACAAAGGCACTTAAAACTTATTTCCATTGAAATAATTCATTTAATTAACAACATCATGGCTTTCTTTGATGAAATTATTTAAAACAGAAACAAATTTTATGGGTGTGAAGGGGAATGGTAGTTGGGCATTTTATCTAAAATTTTCACATGATATCGTCATTGATCTTTGGGAGTCATTTCCAAAGTGTTGGTGACCACATTGGATGGATTTGCCAGTCTGCATGGTCGTTGATGTTGCCATTTTTTGTTCAAAAAATTTCTGACGATTCTTCCAGTTTTGAGATTTATTTGACATTTGCCAACAATCCAGAAATGACTCCTGAAGACAAACGAGGATTTCATTCGATAATTTGAGGGAAAATATCCAACTTCTACTCCTAATACCAATAAAAAATTTTGTTTGAAATAATTCAGTTTTGTAGACCTGCTATTTTGCTAAAATTTAAACTACAAATAAGAAGACATTACATGCCGAACACCAAGGTGTTACAAATAGGACCTGGATGTTAAAGCAGATAAAAACATACTTAAGGAATAACGTAGGCATTTACTAAATTTGGGGTATTACTTACAGAATGTACATTCTATTACAAAACATTAATAAGAATTAAACAACCAATTGGTATTTTTCAGGTTGCATATTATCACCAGATATTTATTAAAATTTAAAATTAGAAGTCACTGCACATTTTGTCATTAATACTACTACAGTATTCAATAAATGTCTTTCAACTTACACAAAGGCAATAGTAGGAGTACATTGTGAAGGATCTATATGAAAGTACAGTTTGCAGCCTCAGGCAATACTTGTTATTTTCTACAAACTGGGATTAACTGGGCTTTGTTTACAGTTTGACCACTCACAAAAGAGCCTCTCTATAAGTTTAGAAACACATTCAGCTATGAATCTTTCTCTAAAACAGGAAAATTTGCACGTTTTCTACATTTTGCACATTAAAATGACATTTTTAGCAGGGTTTTTTTTCATATGCCTTTTATTTTACTAAACATGACAGATATTAAAACAATTGCCATGTTTAGTACAATATTTGACAACGGTGAATAATTTGTAAAGCATGCACCGAAATAAACACATAACATAGTGCTACGAATTATAATAGTGCTGTATCACTGGATGAAAGGTGGAATTCAGAACATGAAATTTTGGCTTAAAATTTCAGAAAAAAAATCATATAATTGAGTTTTTTTCTCTCCATTCAGTGAGTGTATACTCAAAACCTTTGCAAAGTGGCTGAAACATGGAAATTTTTAACAAAGAAATAGTAGTGAAAAATGCTGTTTAAATAATTAGTCTCTCAGCAGGAATGGTGCCCAGAGGAAAAATTTCAAACATACACAGTTACACTAAAGATTTTCCACACATGAATATGACTACATAAACTTTTCATTTATTGTTTTGTACAAGTCATGTTCTTTGAAAACACATAAGTCAAACTTATTTGCTTTATCCCTATAATAATTTTTCACAATTAATGAATTTATAATCTACGGCATGCAAACTAATATGATTTTCTCAGGGATATTTCCCAGAAAAAATATTGTCTGAAGCAGCACTGCAATATCCTCTCACTATCTCACTCTCTGCTATTATTTAGTGAAATTTACTGTAATTTAACGATAACCGTCACTACCTATAGAAAGGCATTGGCATGCCACCTGGGGCTGGCATGAAGCTGGCTGGATATGATGGAGGGTACCCGAAAGCATGATTCTGCATAGCAGGTGGCACTGGGGGCTGCGAGGCTGTTCGAGATGGCGAAGGAGTAAAATTTGGAACACTTGAAAAATTTTGCAGAAGCTCAACCATCTTTTCTGCCTTCACTCGTCTTAGGTGTGCTGACTTTCTTTTTTTCAGGTATTGCTCCAAGAAGGTATCCACTGCAGTTTTACCAGATAAGAAGTTCTCTGATATTGCCTAAAAGTATACACATAAAGAAAAAACTTATGCACAATATTTACAAAGAAAATGTTCATCTTGCAGAAACTAGAGGAAACATGTTATCTTATCAAGAAGTTACACCTTCAATAGATCTGGAACTTTCCAAAGTGCAAGAGAAGCTTACTTGACAGTAAGTAAAATTATGAAAACAATTTATTTTCCCTTGTCACTAAAGGGACATCAATTAAATTTTTCTCGTCTTTTTTTTCTGATTTTGGGATATGACAAATAAAAAAACAAAAGGAAATTACACATGCTTAAAAATGGAATAATGGTTTGTTACAGATTTTTATAATTTAAATTCAGTGCAGATGTTTTTCATTATCCCGTGGAAAACAGCTTAAATACCCATACTTCCAATAACCCATCTTCTTTCTCTTGAAGACTTTACTTCTGTTGTCTACCAAGGAGTCTAGAGTTTCCTATCTATACATGTCAACATTACATACTTTTTTTTTTTTTCAGCCTCAATACCCAATATGCCTGTTTGCCTTCAATTTTTAGCACGTCTTTTGTAAAAAAAGATCGTGCTTCTGTTATCGGTTTGTCCGTCCATCTGTACCCACTGTATCTCTGCAACTATTAGTCCGATTTGAAAAATTCTTTTTGCATTTGGAAGCTTGAAATATGCGAATGATGATCCATTATTTCGTTTTTTTTTTTTTTTACGATGTACAATTTCGCAGCTAGGGGGCATAAATGCAGATGATGTCGAATTCAAAATTACGTTTTATTCCCTATATTTGCTTCTAAACATCCGATTGAAAAAATTCTTTTATCTTTCAATTCCATTTATGTCGAAGAGTGTTTTAGATATAGTTTTGTTTTCAAATTACGCATAGATTTTCTGCTAGGGGCGTAAAAGTAAATTGCATTTTTTCCGATAACTCTTCTCCTAAAACTCCGATTTGAAAAATCTTTTTTTTCAGCGGATACATCTCCTAATGAAAAATCGTTTGCACATAATTTCTAATTTTTGTAAAAAAATTGTTTGGCCACCAGGGGGCGTAAACCTTAATTTCCCCTTCTGATGTATTTGCCATAAATTCCGAGCTTCTAAAATATCGATTGAAAAAATTCTTTCGTGGACTGATGCCACTCACATCGATAAACCTTTTTGGAATATTTTCTTCATAAAATATCTCACAGTTTCTCTGCCAGGGGGCGTAGATGTATATCTTATTTTTGTCAATATCTCTACTTCTAGGAGTCCGCTTTGAAAAATTCTTTCTTTGTTGGATAGTGTTTTCGGTGTGACATGTTTTTCATATAATTTCAAAATTTTCAAGTAATTCATAGACTTTCCGCTAGGGGGCGTAAAGCTAAATTGTGTTTCTCCCTATATCTCTGCTTCTAAATCTCCGATTTGAAAAATTCTTTCTGCACCGGATACAGCTCCTGATGGGAAATTGTTTGCCCATAATTTCTAATTTTTGCAAAAAAAAAAAAAAAAAAAAAAAAAAAAAAAATGGTTTGCCACCAGGGGCGTAAACCTTAATTTCTCTTCTGATGTATTTGCAGCAAAATATGAGCTTCTAAAATCTTGATTGAAAAAAAAGTCTTTTGTTGACCGATGCTACTCATGTCGACAAACCTTTTAGAAACATTTTCTTCTTAAAATAGTGCATGGTTTCTGCACCAGGGGGCGTAGACATATATCTTATTTTTTTCAATATCTCGACTTCTAGGAGTCCAATTTGAAAACATCCTTCTTTGTTGGATAGTGTTTCTAGTGTGACATGTTTTTCCTAAAAATTCAAAATTTTCAAGTAATTCATCCGCTAGGGGGCGTAAAGGAAAATTGCATTTCCCACTATTTCTCTGCTTTTAAACCTCCGATTCGAAAAATTCCTTCTGCACCGGATACAGCTCCTGATGGGAAATCCTTTGTACATAATCTCTAATTTTTGTAAAAAAATGGTATGGCCACCAGGTGGCGTAAGCTTTAATTTCCACTTCTGATGTATTTGCAGCAAAATAGGAGCTTCTAAATTCTCGATTGAAAATAACGTCGTTTGTAAACCGATACTACTTATGCCAACAAACTTTTTAGAAACATTTTCTTCTTATAATAATAGTGCACGGTTTCTACGCCAGGGGCGTAGATGTATATCTTATTTTTGTCAATATCTCTACTTCTAAAAGTACTATTTGAAAAATTCCTTCTTTGTTGGATAGTGTTTCCGATGCGAAATGTTTTTCCTATAAATTCAAAATTTTCACGTAAATCATTTAAGACTTTCTGCTAGGGCGCATAAAGGTAAATTGCGTTTTCTGCTCCTAAAACTCCGATTTGAAAAATTCTTCCTGTATCGCATACAAGACCTGATGGAAAATATTTTTCACATAATTTCTAATGTTTTGTAAAGAATGGTTTGGCCACCAGGGGTCATAACTGTTAATGTCTGATTCTGATGTATTTGTTGCAAAATCTGGGCTCCTGAAAACTCGACTAATTTTTTTTTTTTTTTCTTGGACCGATACCGCTCATATGGATAAACCTTTTGAGAATACTTTCTTCCTAAAATAATGCATGGTTTTCCCACCAAGGGACTTGTTTTTGTCGATAACTCTGTTTCTAAGAGTTCGTAAGCTCAAGATTCCATTTACACCAATATCTGAGGGATTAAAGACCCGACTGAAAAACTTCTTTCTTCCGTCAGATACTATTGTTTTCCATACCGGTTCCATTGCCTTTGAATAGCTTTGATAAATTTAATTTGCGTCAGAACGGATTCAAAAGACGTGCTTATTACACCCCAAAATTCGGTGTCATCTTTCTTGTTTTTATAACCTTCAGCATTTCACCTCTGGAAATTCTGCCTGACTTACATACGCAGATCATTTCAAAAATTTTGCACACTGCACAGGCGCTGCCCCTAGGATGATGCAATTGTTGCGCCAGTTACGAGTCAGACTTCAGTATACAAAGTTGTGTTTACATTTGCTGGCTAATTTGTTCCTGTTCCGGAAAATTCTGCCAAGAAATGGAGGAAGAAAGTGAGTCAGGTCAGATCTCGCATAGTGACGAGCAATGCTACATTAAAATTGAAACTTTGTGAGGAAAATCCCCTACTGAAATTCATAATTAAAGCTTTGTGTGAAGTTTGTGGGGTTAGTGTAGTGGATCGTAACACAGTGTGTTTCTCATTTCCACCAAAGTCGGGAAAGCATCAAAGACGACCCAAGAAGTGGCTGGCCATCAGATGCAACGGACAACATTTCTGTGGTTATCATCAACAGCATTTTAGGAGAAGATCAATGGAAAACATGTAAAGAGATTGCATATGAAGCAAACATGTACACTGCTTTGGTTTTCAGAATCCTAATTGAAAAATTACAGAAGAGAAAAGTGGCTGCCAAATGGGTTCTGCATAATCTGAGTGAAGAGCAGCACGCAGTTCTCAAAGGAATGGCAGAAGAATTGCTTCAGCAGTACGAGACAGAAGGCAAGCAGTTTTTGGACAGAATTGCAGCTATAGATGAAACGTGTGTATGATATTTTGAACCAGAACTGAAATCTCAGCCCACTCAAGAGAAACATCCAGAATCGGCTTGCCAGAAAAAATTCCGCCTCCAACAATGGAAGGTTAAGCTGATTATGATTATGGCATATGACAAGGTTGGAGTGATAGCAAAAGACAGAGTGCCTGAGGGGACAACTGTAACAGAGGAATACTACAGATGGTTTCGGCAAAATGTTTTGCCCCCAAAGATTTGTCAAAGAAGGCCCGATATGCTCGAAACTGGAGTCATTTTTTTGCATGACAACATGAGGCCATATGTTGCCCGTACAGTAAGAGACATTGTGGAAAAGTATAGATGGAAACTGCTTCCCCACATGCCATACAGTCCTGACATGAGCCCACTAGAATGTCTCATTCTGGTGGGCTCATTTCCTACGGAATGACTGAAGAAGTCATTCCGCAGGAAATGATTTAGTACGGTTCAGGATGTTTCTAATGAGGTGTCCTGAGTAATCCGACACCTCAAGGATGGAGGTGTTCTGACTGGAATACAAGACTTGCCCAAACGTTGGGCCGCTGTCATAAAGAAACATGGAGATTACTTCTAAGGCCTGTAAAGATGTGATGTGAAATAAATTCATTTCTTAAGAGATAGTCCACAGTGTGCAAAACTTTTGAAATTACTCAGCACTCATCATCACTAAGCTGTTCTCTGAGATTCAGAGGATAGCTCCACAAAGAAATACAAACTACCAGATAATTTTTACTTACTGTTGCCGTATCAAACTTCTCCATTTACAGCAATCTTGACATACAACTAGGGTTTCACTGACATCCATCACATGCCGTACACAAGATCTTCTATACTTCATACTCATAATCTTTTTCTCATGCAGACACTCTTGAATCTGATCCTCCCATGACTTCCTTGCCCTTCCTCTGCCTTTCCTTCTCGCCACTAGGGCTAAAAAGATGATTTTCTTAGTAAGCATCTCATCACTTTTGAAATTACCCTCATATTATTTAATCTATCAAGCTCATTACACCTTGGTATCTTTGTTGGTGTCTTAAGTACTGTAAAAAAATATTGTAAGAGCAGATACTACAAAAAAATTATCACTACTTACTTCAGAACCTATGAAAAGATATCCTTAACCACATTCCTTTCCGCCATGATATAATCAATTATAGTTTTCCTGTTTCTTTGCTCTTTCCATGAAGTCAATTTATGGATGCTTTTGCAACTGAAGATAATGTTAGTAATTAAGAAACCATTGCCTGTACATTAGGGTGGAGAGCGGTCTCCCATGTTAAAATTTTTTTCTTAAAGTTAAAATGGGGCGGTGTGCGAAAGTTGCTCTATCAAACCAACATCCTGAATATGAAATATCTTTGAAAAATACTAATATTTAATACTGCCACAACACCATTAAGCACTAAGAAAGCACAGAAATATTGCAATTTTCCTGATTTTTTTTACTTTAAAAAATATCAAATTATTGTTTTTATCAATATAAATGAATGAGTTTTCTTCGTTTATCACTACCAAAACACAATTCACTGTTATTTAAACAGATAACAATGTTCTACATTACGTAGCCATTGAGAGTTTTGATGTGCACGCAGCTTTTTGCGACGTCAGGAATTTCGAATGACCAACCAGAAAACCTGCCCTGCACCTGCAACCCACGATCAGCTCCAATTGGTTAGGCATTCATGACGTCAGTAACATGTTTCTTTCAGCAGTTCCAAAGGACTACACTTTATTCCCGCACATTTTTTAAGTTTCAGTAGCTGTGAAATAACTTTTAATTTAGGCAAAACAACAAAATTGGCTGAATTGTGTTTAAATGCTATCTAATGACATTGTTAGATAACCACTTAATGTTTTACTGACTTATGGAGACATTATGTTGTGTTATTTGTGGAAGAGTTGTGGCAAACAAAACAATACAAGAACCTAGTTAGTGGCACCTGTGCAGAAGTTGCTGACAAGGTGATTAAACAATAATGGGAATTAGCTTCAATATCGATTATACACCATTGTAAGGTAGTGAAAAAGATAAAAGCATATCATGATAAGTATAGGAACTTATTAAAACCATATGCATCAAGACAAAACATTGAAAGTTATTGTAAGAGGATAAAGCTATTCAGAGAGAAAGGCAAGTCTCTTTTTGACTTGGCAACATGCAAGTGTGAATCATTAGATTCTTGTAACTGTGAAAAACTGCAAAAAATACCAATTAAAGAAAGACCTTTTTTGCTTGATCAATGCACTGACCGAACATTGGCTATTGGCAGTACTGATATGAAATCAACAAAGGAAAAACTTGATAGAGTAAATCGAAAGAGGAAACGGGAATTATTTGATGAAAAAATAAAAACAATGTCTATTCCTTCCATTAGCACATGCCCAGTAAGAAAGGAACACTCTTCAAATGAAACATATCAAGAAACTGAATCGAGTATATCACAAACAAATAGTGGTTCACAGGAATATTCTGTGGTTGCTAAAACTTTAGACAGGTATTGCATTTCTGACAGAGCTGCAGTGGCCATTGTCTCAGCTACACTTCAAGACATTGGCTTGGCTTCTGAAAGTGTCTTACTGAAAGTTGTGGACAGAAGTAAAATTAGACAAGACAGACAAAAAAAAAAAAAAGAACTCTATTAAATAATACCCACATGGATATCGAATCTAAGTAAATAGATTTAGATAATACAACGTAGTTGTCACAAATGTTTATTTTTTCAAGCCGACCATGGTTTTGCTAGGTATTGACCTAGCTTTATCACGACGAATGGCATGTAAATATTCAAATTGTATCATCATCATCATCATCATTGTCAACCATTATCAATCCACTGCTGGACGAAGGTCTCCCCAAGTTTCCTCCACAATGGTCTGTCTTGTGCCAGTCTCCTCCATGTCACTCCCGCATACTTTCGAATTTCATCCACCCATCTTCCATGTGGTCTTCTTCTGGGTCTTCTCCTGTCCCTTGGAATCCAATCTAAAATTTCGGCTGTCCATCGATAGTCTGTCCTTCTGGCAGTATGTCCAGCCCATTGCCATTTCAGGGATTTAACTCTGATCATGATGTCTTCCACTCTCATCATTTTTCGGATCCACGAGTTCCTCTTCTTATCTCTCCTGGTTACACCAAGCATGCACCTCTCCACGCTTCTTTGAGTTGTCTGCAGCCTTTGTATGTCTCTTTTAGTTAAGGTCCACGTCTCTGCACCATACGTAAAAACTGGAAGGATGCATTGATCAAACACTTTTCTTTTAAGACATAATGGCATATTGCTCTTGAAAATTATGCCGTTTTTCCAAAAGCTCTCCAGGCAAGTTTTGTACGCCGATTAATTTCTTCATCAATGTAACCCTCACTTGATGTCTGCTGTCCAAGATAAATGTATGTGTCTGTTATCTCCAGCTTTTCTCCATCAATCGATAAATCTTCATTTCTTGTAAAGCATTGAACATCACTTTTGTCTTCCGAAAGTTCATTTTTAATCCCACTTCTTTACTCTTGTCAGCAAGTTCCTGGATCATACTCTGCAGCTCTGATGGGGTAGTTGCAAAAATGACTATGTCATCAGCAAAACGAAGGTGGGTTAGATAATCTCCATTAATCTTTATCCCTTTGTTTTCCCAGTTCAGTGATTGAAAGACATTTTCCAATGTGGCATTAAGGAGCTTCGGAGATATGGTGTCACCTTGTCTCACTCCCTTTCCAATTTTTATGTGTGTTGTATTTTCAAACAGCCGAATCTTTGCACTTGCATTTTCATAGATGTTATTAATAATATTAATGTATGCATCTTCAATACCGCAGGATTTCAGAGCCATTGTAACTGCTGATGGTTTCACCGAATCAAAGGCTTTTTCATAATCGATAAAAGCCATGCACAATGGAAGTTCATATTACCTCGCTCTTTCAATTAGTTCTCTCAGTACGTGGATATGATCTATTGTTCAGTAGCCACTCCTAAATCCAGCTTGTTCTCTCGGTTGAGCCATGTCCAGTGTCACCTTCAAGCGGTGTGAAAGAACTTTAGTGAAGATTTTATAAACCACTGATAGGAGGCTGATACGTCTGTAGTTCCCGAGATTCTCAATGTCACCTTTTTTATGTAGCAAGATCATTGTAGCGTTGTTAGAATCCTCAGGAATCTTCCCTTCATTAAGGCATCGAGTGAAAATTTGGGCGAGTACTGTTTTGATTTCTCCACTTGCTTCTTGTATGATGTCTACAGTAATTCCATCTTCTCCTGGAGCTTTTCCCCACTTCATGTTCTTGATTGCATGTGCAACTTCTGCTGGGAGGACTGGAAGAACTCTGGTACTGGTACCTTTCATGATGTCTGGAGTACGTGTATCATCCCTTTCATATAATTTGGAGTAGAAATCTTTCACTCTTGTCAAAATTTCGCCTCTATTTCTTGTTACAGAACCATCTTATTTTCTCAGTGCCATAATCTGTTTTCTTCCCTTACTGAGATGTCCCTTTGCTATCTTTAGGCTTTGGTTGTTTTCAATTGCTTTCCTTACTAGTTCACAGTTGAATTTCCTTACGTCTTCAGTGATACTTTTTCGTACTGTCTTGCATAGCTCTATATATTCCACTTTGGAAGTCACATCTTCTTTAGTTGTCCTCATCTCTCTTCTTTTTTGCATCAACATTTTGGTTTTTCCTGATAATTTGTTCACATGCAACTTGTTCTTAGACCCAGCTAATTTTGTTGTTGTTTCCATAAGAGCTCTGGTTACTTTTCTGTTAACTTCAGAAATATCCGCTTCTTCCGATGTTAGGCCTTTTAAAGCAGAGAATCTGTTCTTCAGTTCCATCTTGAAGGCATTATGGCATTTTTTAAGGTTGGTTATGTCAATACATTTTGTTTGTCTTATGAGCTTGCCACGTTCAAGTTTAGTGTTGAGGTGCATCTTACATCTCACCAATCTATGGTTACCTACCTGTGTTGAACTTGTTTAGCACACTGCAGTCTTCTATGACGATTTTTTTGTTACACATAATAAAACCAATTTCACTTGTTGTCCCATTTGGATGTCTCCATGTCCATTTCCTGTGTGGCTTTTTCTTGAAAAAGGAGTTCAAGATGAAAAACCCTTCTGCCTCTGCAAACTCAACGAGAGTATTTCCACGCTGGTTTCTGTTGCCGTGACCGAATTTACCTACTGAAGTTTCATTCTGTTGCCATTGCCCTATTTTTGCATTGAAATCTCCCATAATTATCTTTAAGTGCTGCTTACCTTTATTATTTAGATGACGAATTTCCTCATAAAATTCTTCAATTTCTTCTTCAGGATGACTTGTGGTGGGTGCATAAGTTTGAATAATCTGAGCCTGGTATTGTATATGACATCATAAATGGTGTTCACAGTAACGTGTTTTGGTTAGATGCTTCCACGCGCTTGACAGAAATGGTGTGGATGCCATGTCATTAACAAGTTGGGAAGACTTCTGATATATATGGAAAGCTTCCAAAATATCGAGCTTGGTGGTTGAATCTGGCTTGTCAATTAGTTTTGCTTCTTCAAAGAGAAATTTATGGTCCTTTTCGTAACAGTGTTTAGCCATCGATGACTTCTTTAGGTCACAGTTCCGAATATAGGTCTTGTGCTCCTTCAATCGAAAACGCACAGCTCTACAGGTCTGTCCTATATACGAAGTGCCACATTCACATGGAATTTGATAAATTCCCCAAGAGTTTTTGTCTTCAACATAGTCCTTTGATCCTAAAAATCTCATTTTGTTTATGGGTTTAAAAACCACCTTAAAATTAAAGGTTTTGAGAAATTCTGAAGGCAATGTCATGAGAAAATGGAATCATGGCAAAATTGTCTCACAATGGGCACATCACAGGAGTTAACGTGGAGATAGGCTTTGGTTTCCAGAATTTGTTAGAGCCTTGTCTATAATGGAAGGGTTGTATTCACGCTGTACTGCGACACGTTTAAGAAAATAATGGTTTTTTTTTTCAAACTGTCTTTATCTGAACATATGTGTAACGCGCGATTACACAACTGTAAAAGGTGCTGAGTTTTTGTTGCCAAGGGTGATTGGACTTGGCACGTGGAGGTGAGGAAACAGCGAAAGGCTTCCGATAAATTGTGGTTGTGAGAGATCCATTTGAGTGAATTACCAGGATGTCAAGGAATGGTAGGCATCCGTTATTTTCAATTTCGTAGCTGAATTGAATGTGAGGATCAATGGAATTTATAAGTTTGACTAATTCAGGAATTTCAGAATGTTTTTCCTTCTATAGAACGAAAGTATCGTCGACATATCGTATCCATAAGTAAAATATCACGAGTTTGAAAAGTTTTTCTTCAAATCGACGCATGTAGATTTCACATAATATAGGTGACAGTGGACTGCCCATGGCTAGACCTTCTGTCTGTTCATAAAACGTTCCATGGAAAGTAAAGCTGTTCTGTTTTATGCAAATGTCCACTAGTCTTGTTATTTCTTCTACTTCAGATTGGCTGTAATGATGCTCTATAAGACTTAATTTTAGGGATTCCACTTAATTTTAGGGAAACCATGGTCGGCTTGAAAAAATAAACATTTGTGACAACTACGTTGTATTATCTTAATCTATATATAATCGTCACAAGACTGTAGTCTTTGAAATAAAGACTAAGTAAATAGGCTTATATTTATTTTGATGGCCGTAAAGACAAAACTCTTGTCATGGAGGACTCGTGGAGAAAAGTTATATTAGAGAAGCATATAAGCTTGATAAAGGAACCAGGGTCTGAGTATATGGGTCGTCTGTCCTTAAGGTGTGGAAAGGCATTAATTGTAAGTAAAGAAATACAGAACTTTTTAACAAGAAATAATATTGATAATCGTAAAATTGTTGCTATTGGCTGTGAAGGAACTCCGATTAATACTAAAGTAAAAGGAGGTGTCATTCGATATCTGGAATCGAAATTTGGACAGCCATTAGTGGTTCATTTGCCAACTACATGCGAACGAACTTATTCTGTGCCACATATTCGAGACCTTGATGGTACTACAAGTGGACCTCGAAGTTTTACAGGACCTATTGGTAAATCCCCAGAAGACTGTGAACTCCTTCCAGTTATGTTTTTTAAAAAGATGTGTTGCACTCTCTCAAAAATTCCAATAAAAAAGCCTTAAGCATGGACCAACTATATTTGTTGGAAATATGTGAAGCATTTAATTCTGGATCTTGTTCTGAAGGTCTGTCTAAAAGAAACCCAGGTAAGTTCTTGGTCACTTACAGTGGAAAATAGAATTCTCAGATTTTACAGTTTCTGGACTGCACCTTCTAAAAAGTTATTAATTCTAGCAACTTTCATAGTCAAAGTTTATGCACCTATGTGGTTTGCGATTAAAACTCCGTCATTATGTACCTTCGGAGCTAAGCATTTGCATCAAACCATGATGTTGTCAAGGTATTTACCAAACACATTAAATGCAGCCGTCGAACCAGTAATTCAACAAAATGGGTTTTTCGGACAACCAGAAAATATTCTGATTGCCATGTTAGCTGATTACGGGAAGCACATAGAAGTTTTAGCATGGTGCAGAATTTTAAAAGCATGTCAGGAAAAGAACCCTTCAAGAAATATTCGTACTTCTGATATTCCTAAGTTCAACTTCGAAGCTACTGTCGACTACACTGATATCATACATTGGGCTAAAGTGACAGTCACTGAACCATCCTTAACCAAACATTTGGATAATCAAGTTTTTTCAGGGTGCATCCTGAATCCGAAAACTACAGACAGCATCATGTTACCACTTATCAAACTGTTCCCTTGTCATACTCAAGCCAATGAAAGGTGTGTAAAACTAGTAAGGAAGCTTCCACTGCTGTTTGTGGACCTTCCAGACAGGATGGATTTATTAAAACTTGTTTAGAGTCTTGCAAACAAATGCCCGTTTTTAACACCAAAATGCAATATAGACCATTGTAAGACTACATTTTTCTGATTGCCAATATGCCTGTATAACTAATGTCATTGTACGTGATGTGATTGCCAATGTGAGTGCAATGTAATAATGTGAGTGTGTTTACTTTAATTATAATACCCTTCTTTATTAGACAATTTTGACTTATTTTTCAAAACTTTGGGAGCCATGGGGCAGTATAACAAAATTTAATTTATTATTAATTTTTTACAGTTTTTATTGTTTGGTCTAAGAGCAACTTTCCCACACCGCCCAAAAACGATTGTCCAAAAATATTTTTTCGCTCCACCCTACTGTATATGCAAGTGAATGAGTCTTTTATAATTTATATTTGCTAACAACATCTTCACCTAAGTTACCAAGGTATGTATGACTCCTCACACCTTGCAGATTATTTGCATCTTCCTCTTCATTGTTCTTCATTTGTTTGCTGCATGACTGTCTGCACCTACGTTCTCATTTTTTTTTAAGTTAATCACACCCTGTTATCAAAGAACTAGAATTGTGGCACCCATACCTGTTTCAGTAAGTTCCACTCAAAGACATCTCTGCAGACAGTTTTGTGTTCATCTGGGGGCTCGCCTGCAACTTGAATTTAATGTTGCTTCTAGGACTTTTCACTGGCTGCATTTCTTGCTCTTTGGGTTCAATACAGACATTGATTTGACATTCAAATGGACAGAATAATTCTGACATTTTAACCATGACTCTTATATATCAGGGCTTGAAAAATGTCTGAGAAGTTACATGTCCAGCTGGGCATGAGCAGAAATTATTTACCTGCCCAGGCAGTTGCAAGTTCCATATCACCGTCTCAGAATTTTTTTAACCATCGCTGCACGGTCCGTTCATTTACTGTGTCATCTCCAAATGCTGTGGTGATGTTCCTGGCTGCTTCTGCAGCATTGTGACCCAGTTTGAACTCATACAGAAAAAGTATCCGTACCTGGCCTCCTTCCATGTTCTGGTTACACGATCACACTACAAGCTAGCACCGAAATGATTCCGTGCCGACGGGCTGGGATATTTAACCTTCCCGATCAAACACACTAGCTCCATATGCCGGTGCTTGTACGGCTCAAAATGACGTCATCCCAAAATCCGACATTTCACCTGCAACAACCTAATATTTCAGCATTACTAGATATTATCTTCAGATATTGTTTTGAGTTGAGCAATAAGTGATAGGCGTAATACATTTAAGCAAAATTCATATTAAATGCTAATATACTAATGATGATATACAGATGAGCTGTACTGAACTCAATGAAATGCTATGAAAAATATGGACAGATTCATTAATGTAAACAGTACATGACTGTATGACTAAAACAACATTTGAACATTGTAGTAAAAGAATGAAGACCTGAAATGGCTGAAATTGTAAAACGATATTCAACTCATAAAAAGCAATGATTTAAAAAGCGTACGAAGATTAAAAGTGAACTCAATACGAAAAAAACCAAAAAGACGAAAAAACGTAATGGGGCAACCTCGGTCATTCAACAACCAAATCGGTTTTGGTATGCTTTTCTGCATCCATTGTCAATGGTTTGATACAAAAATGTTGACAACATTCAAAGATCATCAGCAAATTTTAACATCTGAATCAGTTTTAATTGAAAAAACTAAGAACATAAATTGTAATTTGAATACACCTATTGAGTTGGTGTTCGCATGGAAACACCTATTGAGAAAAAAAAATTAAACACAAAACAAGAAAAGAAATTGAACATTTAAACGGAAATCTACAAATGAACCCACAAAATCAACAACAGATGGCACTTGAGGATCGCAAAGTGCAGAGCAAAGTAAGGGCATGCACAATCTACTACATCATTTGCTGTGACTCGGCGGATTTGTCAGTGTGTGAAGTGGAACCAACATAGCAACATCAAGTGCAAATGCACTAGAAATCCTTCAAACCATTGACAATGGATGCAAGAAAGAGCATATCGAAACCCGTCGAGTTGTTGAATGACCGAGGTTGCCCCCGTTACGTTTTCTCGCCTTTTTTGTTTTTTCGTTTGGAGTTCACTTTTAATCTACGTGCACTTTTTAAATTATTGCTTTTTATGAGTTGAATATCGTTTTACAATTTTAGCCACTTCAGGTCTTCATTCGTTTACTATAATGTTCAAATGTTGTTTTAGTCTTACGGTCCTGCATGTACTTTTGATATCAATGAATCTGTCCAATTTTTCATAGCATTTCATTGAGTTCAGTACAGCTGATCTGTACTATATCATCATTAGTACAATAGCATTTAATATGAACTTTGCTTAAATGTATTATGCCTATCACTTATTGCTCAACTCAAGACAATATCAGAAGATAATATCTAGTTATGCTGAAATAGTGATATATCATCCGACCATCGTAAGTAGTATACTTTTACCTTCTGAATTTCAGTGAATTGTATTATTAACAAAATTTCTTCTCATGTTAATTATCACATTTTGTCATTGTTTAGGGGTAACACGTCCATTCAAGATTTATATAACGTGAGAAACAGAAATTTCAACGTTAGACTCCTAACAAGTTAAGATCCAAGAACAAAACTTTTTTTCCCTGTGTCTACTTTTAACCACCACATTTACACATACAATACATATCACTATGCTGTTCTCTGATATTCAGAGGTTAGCTCCTCACAGAATGAGCTTACCTTTGCTGTATCAAACATCTCCATTTACAGTGATCTCAGCACACGGCTTGAGACACTAACTTCAGTAACACGACACACACCAGGCCTTTTGTACTTTATACTCATTATCTTTTTCTCATGCAGATATTCCTGAAACTGGTCCTCCCATGAATTCCTTGACCTTCCTCTGCCTTTATTTCCAAAACACTTGGGCCGAATAAATTCTCTTAGTAAACATCTCACCACTCATTCTTGCAACATGGCCAAACCCCCTAAGAACATTAGTCTCAACCTTACTAACAACATTTTGCTTCACATTACACAACTGCAATACATCTTCATTCCTTACATGATTACAGCGAGTCTTGCTACAAACCCCCTGTAAGTAACACATCTCTTCAGCACAAAAACTACTCCTGTGTCTCTTCTGCAGTACCCAGGTTTCACTGCCGTACATCAGTGAAACCTGGGTACTGTGAAATCCTCCTAAAGCAGCCATGGCTTTCAACGAAGAATTCATCAGCTTACTATTGGGTTGGCCAAAAAGTAACTGCGTTTTTTTCCTGTGTAAAAGAAAGGTGGATTTTGAATGGGAAACAAAAACTTAAATCAACAACATATTATTTTGTTTGATGACCTTTTGCCATCTTGCAGGCAAGTTCATGATTCCGCACTCAAAAAGTTTTTTTCGCCAAAAAACAGTTCCAAGAACGATTTGATAGCCTCATCAGCAGTAAATATTTTACTAATCAAGGTGTTTTGCAACGAATGAAACAAATGGTAGTCTGATGGTGCCAGGTCTGGTGAATATGGTGGATGTGGTAACACATCCCACCCAAGCTGTAATATGTTTTAACGAGTGACCAAACCTGTGTTCTTGCGTTAGCATGGTGAAACACAACACCTTTGCGATTCACCAGTTCTGGACGCTTCTGTTTTACTGCATCACTTAATTTATCCAGCTGATGACAGTAATTGTCCAAATTAATGGTTTGGTTCCTTGGAAGCAATTCAAAATACACAATACCTCTGAAATCCCACCAGACTGACAGAATTATCTTCCTTTGGTGCATATCTGCTTTTGAAGTGTTTTGAGCGGGTTCATCACGCTTGCTCCACAATCTTTTTCTTTCAACGTTGTTGTAGACGATCCATTTTTCATCGCCTGTTATCATACACTGCAAAAATGGATCATTTTTTTCATGTTTCAACAGTGAATCGCAGATGTCAACGTGCTTAGTGAGATAAATTTCCTTGAGTTCATGTGGTACTCACATATCGAACTTACTAACGTATCCCAGTTGCTTTAAATGGTTTTCAACGCTCGATTTCGATATGTTCAGATTCTCAGCAATCTCTTGTGTTGTTAAACACTGACTGGATTTGATCAATGCCTTTATTTCGTCCTCATCAACTTTGATTGGCCTTCCCGAGCGTGGTGCATCTTTCACATCACAATCTCCAGACCGAAATTTGGCAAACCAATTCTGACACTTTGCTGTTGTGTTCCTGGAACCAGTCACGTACTCTTTTAACAATGTGGCAGGACAAATTGTCCTGTTGGTAGACACCATCACCACCAGGGTAAATCTCCAACATGAAGGGATGCATGTGGTCAGCGAGGATGGACAGGTAGCCATTGCTGTTCAGGGACCCATCCAGTGGTACCAGGAAAACATCCCCCAGACATACACACTGCCACTGCCGGCCTGTACTCGACCAACAAGCGTGTCCGGGTGTTGGTTCTCGTGTGTCTGATGCCGTATCCACCACTGCCCGTCACTTATGTGGAGTAGAAACCTCGATTTGTCGGAGAAGGCAACCTTTTCCCACTCTTCCACTGTCCAATGCGAACTGCAGGTGCCGTTGCCAATGGACCTGGGTTAACATGATCGCCTTGATGCAGCATCCACTCTGGAGACCCATGCATAACAGGGTTTGCTCTACTGTTATTGGGGACACGTACCTGGGTGCCCCAGCATTCATTTGTGTGGTCAATTGCTGCACTGTTGCACATGAATTGCTCTTTACCAGTCAATGTTCTCCTTTGGGGTCGATGTCCTTTGGGGCTCCACAGTTATGACGTCACACAATACTTATGCCAGCATTTCATTCTTGATACACTCTTACTATAGCATCTCGCAAACAGCCCACGGTCTGCTGCCCTTGGCACGATAGCTGATGATCACTCCTTTTTTGAATGTCTATCAAATCACTACCTCTGCCCATTGTGCTCATGTTACACGCTATGACTCATCTGTCCTGGCTGGCCATTTATATCTCCATTTGGTTGACCTTGTCACATGCATTCTGTGACGTGCCTGGGCAGGTACACTGTGATTCCAGGGGTGGTCGTATTATTCTGATACGACCACCATATATTTATGTACCTTTTGATGCTGAATTTATCATTAACATGCATTTCTATCAATATTAATGCGTGCATGCCTTAAATGCTTATTTATCACAATTTTTCAATATTGTAAAACATGTTTTAGAATGAAAAGGTGAGCTTCCCACTCTGTCGTAGATGAATTACCACTTTTAACTTATATTTCCTCTATGTGATAAATGACTTCCATTAATGATGGTGTTCACAATATCAATTCATATTGTTAATCAAGAACCACAACTGTTCTCTGGAAATTCCTTTTTTTACAAACCAGAAAGAGACAGATTCTAATGTACTTATCACATAACATGTGGAATAAGCCATACCATCACCAACAACAAACAATATGTATGCATAGCAATGACCAGAAGCTCTGAGTGTAGTACACAGAATTTTAGGTTGGTTGGTTGGTTGGTTAGCATTTTATAGCACAAGGGCCTCAAAGGGCCAAAGAGCACCACGTCAGAGTATTAAAAAGTACACAGAATGTTAAAAAAGCAACTTTTTCTGGTTGCAGACATCTCAGATGGTGAAAGAGTAATAGCACAATATTATTGAACTCATTTGTTAAAATAAAAATTGCGAGGGGTTTATGAATGTTTGGATTCATTGCTTCTACTCAGATAGTTGGGTTCAGCATACTCTTATTTGAAGGCTCAATAAGTAATACAATTCAACAGTCAGTTTGACAGTTTATGAGTGGTTTTAAACAAATGATAAAATTAAAAAATTGTGAATGTTCATCAGTTAGTCATAATTTCATTACTGTTGTTGTTACAGATTAAGCCAGAGTCGAGAGATCTTAATAGTCAATAAGGTAGAAGAACCATGTGGAGTAGTAGTATGTGTGGCACTTGGGCGCCGGAAGTGACATTGCAGGTGGGCGTAGTCAACTTCTAGAAGTCACATCATGGATGCGCTTCCCGTGGACGTCGACGAAGAAACTTTTCCCGTTGGCAACAGTGGGCGTGGCCCTCGGTGTCCGCCATTTTTTTTCACTTCATGACGTCACCTTCACGTGGTTGTTGTCGATATTGACGAAGCTACTTTTAATTCTGGGAAATTGCTCTGCCATTTTTATTTTGAAATTTCTCAATCTGTTTTCGGGGGATGGGAAATTTAATTGTAAGTGGATTCAGGAAATTTTTTATGAACCGTGGATTTATCTTCGAAAAAAGTGACGATGAGGTGCAGAATAGGGTGGATTCGAACCCCGGCCGTTTACGAGGTAGTCAAATGCTCTACCGATTCGGCTACTGTGACATTGATTGGGGTGGTCAAGGGGATTAAGAGATATGGTTTACGTAATAGGGAAAGACTGCCTGAGGGACTTCCTGTTGGCCCTCTTTAGATTGAAAACAGGAGGAGAGCGTACGAGTCATGCATTCATGATTTTCACAACCACGCAGGTGTTTCACCACAATGATGGAAGATGACTGCAGCAACATCTGTTGGTCGTTTTAGGAATGAGCACAGGGATGATTCACATTAACAAGCCTGTACATGTTCTGCACATGAATGAACTTGCATTGTGATCTTTTGCTCTTTTCTTATTGGCTATTTTTATGAAGTGGGAGGAGGCTTCTCTTACCTTATTGTTATTGAGATCTCTCGACAGGCACCTGAACTGGACATTCTTCATTTCTGTGTCAAATCCTTAGTACTTAGGATGTCTCTCTCTGCTGTTGGGACCTGCCTGGATATTTCCTACTAATATTTCATCATTCGCTAGTCTTAAAGATTATAGACTCTCTTAGCCATCAGTGATCTGCCTGGATATCGCCCACTGATATTTCACCGTTCACAAGTCGTTAAGGTTATAAAAATGAATCAGGTAAGGAAATATATTTTTATTTTTTCCTTGTTCCCTTGTATAAGGGAAAAGGTGATCAGACTGACTGCAAGAACTATCGTGGTATCAGCCTACTAAGTGTGCCAGGGAAAGTGTTTGGTAAGGTCGTTATTGAAAAAGTGAGCGATGAGTTTGCCTCCTCGGGGCGCTCCGTGGTAACAATGGCACACACATCAGCAACTAGGGCCTCTGTGAATTTTGGATTGGTGCAAGCTAGTTTTGTGTGACATTGGCGAAAAAACCCCAACTCACGGGGTTTTGTTCCAGAATCCTTAGGTTGAATGACCAACTGGAACCCTCAGCTGTGGGCTAATCCCCCACACTGATGTACTTACCTGATTAAAAAGACAAAAAATTTTTTTATTAAGAATGACTCAAGTGTGGGATATGGTGGACCTACCACACTTGAGAAGGACGGTTCACCACGGAATCGACCTGGACTTTCTAAACGGCGTATGAGAAAGAGATCTCGGCTGAGTGAATGTAAGATTGGTGTATGGAATACTAGAGGTATAAATGGCAAGATGAGTGAGGTGATTGAGATGAATAAGTATAGACTGGATGTGCTGTGTGTAAGTGAAACCAAAAAGAAGGAAATTAAGGTAGAAGAAGTGAATGGCACGGTGAGTGTGTGGTCTGGAGTATTGGATAATATGAGAGGACAGGCGGGTGTAGGTGTGATTTTAAGTGAAAAGATGAAGAACAACTTGATTCACTATAGTTGCGTAAGTGAGAGAATTCTCTGGATTCGTTTGAAAGTGAAATTTCAGAGAATTGTAATTGTTGTAGTGTATGCTCCTTGTGACTCGGAACTTTCTGATAAGAAGGAAGATTTCTGGAATGAGCTAAAAGCTGTTTTGTGCCAATTTGGTGCTAAAGAAAAAGTTATAATAGAAGGGAATTTCAATGCTAGAGTAGGTGTGCAGAATGCAATTTCTGACAATGTTCTGGGTAAGTTTAATGATCCTTGTGTGAATGATAATGGTGAAAGATTAATTGAACTCTGCATTGAGAATGGTTTGTGTGTACCTAATACATTTTTCAACCACAAGAATATCAACACATATACTTGGGAAAATCGTACTCTTGGTCAAAAGAGTGTGATAGATTTTGTTGTTTACGATCAGCGTTTGAAACACTTAGTTGTTGACACCCGTGTGATGAGAGGTGCGGATGTTGGTTCTGATCATTACTTGGTAGTGTCACGAGTGAAACTTAATGTTGGTTGGAGGAAAAGGAATAGGAAGAGACCCAGGATAGAAAAAATAAAGGTTGATAGGCTCCTTGAAGATCATCAGCGGTATTCTGACTTACTCAGAGAACGACTGAAGGATCTGAAGTCTGGTGAGAGGGATGTAGAAAAGAAGTGGGAATGTTTTAAGAACTGTGTTGTCACTGCTGCTAAAGAGGTCTGTGGCACCACAATAGTGGGTAACAATAGAGGTGATGCTTGGTGGAATAGTGAAATTGAAGAGGCAGTAAAGAGAAAGAAGGAAGCCTATTTGGGGATGTAGCAAGGTAGAGTCTCTGTGAATGAATATCGCTGTAAAAAGCGTGAAGCTGCTAAGCTGGTTCGCCACAGTAAGGCAAAAGATAGGAAGGAAAAAGTGAAAGGCATGAACTGGCTTTTTGGAAAGATAGGAAGTCCTTTTGGAAGTACATGAGACTCAGGAAAAATAGGGGAAACAAAGTTGTAAGTTGTGTGAAGAATGAGATTGGGGAAATGTTATGGGAGCCCAATGAGTTAAGTGACAGATGGGGTGAATACTTCTGTGAGTTATTAGATCAGGAAAGCAAAGATGATTCTGAAACAGACGCAGATGATGTCACAATGAGGGATGAAAGCACAGGAGGGATCTCAAGAGAAGAAGTGTGTAAAGCTCTAAAATCTCTTCAGAATGGTAAGGCTCCGGGAGTTGATGACATAACTGCACAGATGTTGAAATATGGTGGTGACTCTATAATTGACTGTTTAACTGAATTTTGCCAGTTGTGCTGGGAGTTAGGAATGGTCCCTCGGGATTGGAAGGATGCTATCATTGTTCCCTTGTATAAGGGAAAGGGTGATCAGACTGAATGCAAGAACTATCGTGGTATTAGCCTACTGAGTGTGCCAGGGAAAGTGTTTGGTAAGGTTGTTATTGAAAAAGTACGGGTTCTTACATCATTGAAAGTGTGGGATGTTCAGTGTGGGTTTATGCCAGGTAAAGGCTGCACTAACCAGATTTTTGCATTACGCACGATGATTGAAAAGTATCTGGCTGTTGGGAAGAAAGTTTTTACTGCCTTCATAGATTTAGAGAAAGCTTATGACCGAGTGAATAGGACACTTTTGTGGAAGGTATTGAATGAATATAGTGTTACTGGGAATCTACTTAATAGTGTAAAAGCCATGTATGCTGGTAGTAGAGCTTGTGTACGAGTGAATGGTGTTTTATCAAAATGGTTTTCCATTGGTGCAGGAGTTAGACAAGGTTGTGTAATGTCACCATGGCTGTTTAATATATTTATGGACGCATGCATGCGTGATGCCAAAATAGATAATAGTGGTTTATGTCTTGGTGATATACGTGTGTGCAGATTGCTGTATGCTGATGACACTGTCCTGTTGGCAGAGAGCAAAAGTGAGTTGCAGAGTATGTTGACTCGGATGCACGAAGTTTGCATGAAATTCAAACTGAGCATAAATAAGGGAAAAACCAAAGTTTTGGTGTTTGAGAGAGGAACAGGTAGCACTGAATGTAATGTAAGTATAAATGGCACTGTTATTGACCAGGTGAGTGAGTTTGTGTATTTAGGAAACATGTTTGACAGGGAGAACAAGTTGGATGGTGAAATCAGTAGGCGAGTGAATTCTTCTTTGAAAGTCATAGCTGCTCTGGGAGGTTTTCACAGGAATGATGGGTTCTCTAGAGAGTCCCGCATGGCTGTGTTTGAAAGTGTAATTGTTCCTACTCTGATGTATGGTAGTGAAACCTGGGTACTGCAGAAGAAACATAGGAGTCGTTTGTGTGCTGGAGAAATGCATTACTTACGTGGGGTTTGTGGCAAGACACGATATGATTGTGTGAGAAATGAAGATGTATTGCAGTTGTGTGATGTGAAGCAAAATGTTGTTAGCAAGGTGGAGACTACTATGTGCTTTGGTGGTTTGGCCATGTTGAAAGAATGAGTGATTAGATGCTTACTAAGAACATCTTTTTAGCCCAAGTGGCAAAAAGGAAAGGCAGAGGAAGGCCAAGTAAGTCATGGGAGGATCAGATTCAGGAGTGTCTGCACAAGATAAAGATTATGAGTATAGAAGATCTTGTGTACGCCATGTAATGGATGTCAGTAAAGCCCGAGTTGTATGTCAAGATCGCTGTAAATGGAGAAGTTTGATACTGCAACTATAAGTAAAAATTATCTGGTAGTTTGTATTTCTTTTTGGAGCTAACCTCTAATTCTCAGAGAACAGCGCTATGATATGATATGATATGATATGATATATGTATGTATGTATGTATGTATGTATGTATGTATGTATGTATGTATGTATGTATGTATGTATGTATGTATGTATGTATGGCAAATAAAGAAAATGTCAAAAATATACATTTTGATTTACCTTCACAGATTACAGTGAGTCCAACCACAGATATACCCACTCTTGTGACGAATTTATGGACCTCACACATGCACAAGAACATTGTATGGCAGCAAATGCAAATAATGTGGGATGGCCTGCTGATGATGCATTCATTAGTATCAGAAATAAAACATGGATAGCACCAGCAACCATGGTCAAGTACAGTCATGGAAAGGCGATTCTCTGAGTTCAAAAAAGGTTTGACTGTCAGGGCATGCTGAGCCAGAACTGTAAGCACTCAGACCACTGGCAATTATTAGTCCTTTAAAAGCCTTTCAAAATTTTTAATTAGCCCTTTAAAAAGCCTTTGAGAGATGTTTTCAGAACATGGATGGTAAAAGGGTTGTCCTTTTTTTAAATTGAAGACAACTGCAATAAGAATGGCACACTCTTAAGAGTACACTCACTGGGCACCTCTACAGACAATCCACTGACATGTCATGCTTTTGCACAACAACTAATATGAGATTCCAAGCTCAAGCTCAAAATAAGCTTGCTGCTAGACTATGTGGTAAATTGTTAATAGCTTTCTGAAGAACATAGCTCGTTTTTCCAATTTTCTGTTTCACACGTCAAACTCGAAGGTTCTGACCGTGGAAGGCAGTGTGCACAAATAGAATGAGGTATGTTCTTCAAAAAGCTATTAGCTAATATGAGAATTCTATGTGAGAAGTGAGCCTGCCATTTTCATGCAATCACATCATCTGGGCAGTTCTTGATACTCATATATCCAGTTTCTGCACATGTCAATGAGAAACAAATTATGCTATTGACAGAATGTAACAGTATTAATCTGTTTCTCATCAAATGCAGAGTGGACTCTTGACCAGTGGAAGACTGATGAAAATTAGTATATGTTGCTTTGTACTGACCGACAGGTAAAAGACTGGTTTAAGACACACAAAATCACAGATCCTGTATATCTGCAGCCAACCATTCTAAAAGCTGATATCACTATTCTTGTATGGTACACATTTAGAAGGCACAAGTCGGATGTACTCACTATTTGGAAGATATGCTAATTTCAGTGTATTTTTCTGGCAATCTACATGCATCCTTGTGAGCTGTACGTCTTTCCTGACAAACTGGGATGCTTGCCAACTTCCCATTGTGTGCAATTGTACATACATACATATGTAAGTACATATGTATGTATGTACGTACGTACATGTATATGTAGGTATGGTAGGTATATGTACGTACATGCATACATACATACATAAATACATACATATCAGTAACATATATCCATACAGCATTGCAAATGTCAAAAAAGTCACATAGCTGCTTAATTATTAACATGCTATTTAGACAATCTACAATTTGAGGTTACTCACTTTTATCCCAAATATCTTTTAGGTTTTCATCTCTTACACACATTTCCAACACATAACTTTCAGTAGTCACATCATGGTTCAAGACCGAAAAATGCACATCACACTCACGCAAAACTTCGTTTAAAAAAAAAAAGTTTTGTGTGAGTGTGATGTGTGTTTTTGGGCCTTGAACCATGATGTGACTACTGAAAATTACGTTGAAATGTGTGTAAGAGATGAAAACCTCCTAAAGGATATTTAGGATAAAGGTGAGTAACCTCAAAATGTAGACATATCAGTAAGTTCTTCTCTGAGATTCAGAGGTTAGCTCCTCAAAGAATGACCATGTGCCAAATACACATTTAACTGATAGAACTAGAATTTACTTACTGTCAGTGTATCAAATGTCTCCATTTACAACGATCTCGGCACACAGCTCAAGCTTCATTAACATACACATCACATGCTACACACAAGACCTTTTGTACTTCAGACTCATTATCTTTTTCTCAAGCAGACATTCCTGAATCTGGTCCTCCCATGATTTTCTTGGCCTTCTTTTACCTTTCTTTCCTGCCACTTGGGCTGAAAAAATTATCCTTGTCAGCACCTCATTACTCATTCTTTCAACGTGGCCAAACCACCAAAGAATATTAGTCTCCACCTCACTAACAACATTTTGACTGACAGTACACATCTGCAATACATCTTCATTCCTCACAAGATTAGCGCGTGTCTAACCTCCCCCCCCCTCCCGTAGTGTCTTACCACAAACCCCCCGTATTCCATGAGCAATCCAGACTTCACACAATTTCCATGGCTTCTCTTCATTAACAGAATTCAATCACATTAATAATGTCTGGAACCTTTTTGTTAAATAAATATACTGATACTGTAACTAATTTAATATCGGATGATAAATCAACTTATACAGTTGAGTTTGGATCACCATTTTCTTACACCTTTGAAGGCTCTGGGTTACACACATATCACTAAGCTGTTCTCTGAGATTCAGAGGTTAGCTCCACAAAGAAATACAAACTACCAGATAATTTTTTCTTACAGTTGCCGCATCAAGCTTCTCCATTTACAGCGATCTTGATATACAAGTCAGGCTTCACTGACATCCATCACAAGCTGTACACAAGATCTTCTATACTTCATACTCATAATCTTTTTCCTCGGGCAGACGCTCCTGAATCTGATCCTCCCATGACTTCCTTGGCCTTCCTCTGCCTTTCCTTCCTGCCACTTGGGCTAAAGAAAATGTTCTTAGTAAGCATCTCATCACTCATTCTTTCAACATGGCCAAACTACCAAAGCATATTAGTCTTCACCTTGCTAACAACATTTTGCTTCACATTACACAACTGCAACAAATCTTCATTCCTCACACAATCAGAATGTGTCTTGCCACAAACACCCTTTAAGTAATGCATTTCTCCAGCACACAAACGACTTCTATGTTTCTTCTGCAGTACCCAGGTTTCACTGCCATACATCAGAGTAGGAACAATTACACTTTCATACACAACCATGCGGGACTATTTTGAGAACCCATCATTCTTGTGAAAACCTCCCAGAGCAGCCATGACTTTCAAAGAAGAATTCACTCGCCTACTAATTTCACCATCCAATTTGTTCTTTCTGTCAAACATGCTTCCTAAATATACAAACTAACTCACCTGGTCAATCACTGTGCCATTTAGACTAATATTACATTCAGTACTACCAGTTCCTCTCTCAAAACCCATAACTTTGCAACAGGAAAATTTGTTTCAAATACGTGCAAAAATAATCCAGGGTAAGTAAAGGCACCAATATGAACAACAGGGTGGCATACGATGGGCTCGCCTGTATCTGCGGTGTTAACCGAGATACTGATGCAAACTCTGGAGAACACTATACTGTCGGACTATCCCCATTTACCGTTATTATATCTGAGATATACTGATGATGTTCTGTTGTGCTGGCCACACTCTTTGGATTTGTTAGAAGAATTCCAGGCAAGCATGTCGTCCTTTTACCCATTCATGCAATTCACTATTGAACCGGAATGCGAAGGTTCACTCCCTTACTTGGATTTGCTTATTACAAGGGGTACCTTCTCTCAGGCTTTGCATTACAGCGTATAGTGAAAATCATCAAGCTCAGCAAAAGTAATACCTTATGAATTGTATCATCCTCATAAATATAAAACTGCTGCTTTTCGAACTACGATACGAAGTGCTCATACCCATTCTTCGAAATTTTGAGCACGCAACACTGAACTCAAAAAGATTTTCCAAATAGCTTTGCAGTATGGATACCCAAGGGATTTCATTTTTAACTTAATCGCAGAATATAGAAGGAAATCATGTACTTACCTGTCCAGAATTAATAACACACCTAGGCTAGTTCGGTTTTATTGAATACCATCCAATAATTGCAAATGCTTTGAAAAGTGTCTGTAAGAAACACAGGCTCACCTTTGGAGAAAGAGCAAGTAACCTTTTTCAAAAAAAATGTAGGGATCATGATAATACTCATGAATTACAAAAATGTGGCATTTACTGCATTCTTGCAAAATCTATAGTGTCTGTGACCTCGAGTACCAGCTATTTGGGCTCTACACGCTAGAACTTATCCATTAGAATGGCGGAACACCAAAATTCTGAAAGAAATGACACCTTCAACACTGGCCTTGCTCGACTCGTCCAGAACCCGCCCCTTTGTGCCTCATATCAAGACGCTTATATCTTGCTGTGTACAAGGACAAAGTGTTTGGCATTGTTTGCTGAGAGCCTGTTCATTCAACACTATAGGCAACAATGCTGCAACGACGATATGCCAGCCTTTATTTCAAATATATGGAAAACCTTTCTGAATGACTTACAACCATTCATCCCTAGGAATTAAAAAAAACATTTACAGTAATGTTCCTAGAATGCAGTGATAACTTCACATGTTTTGGCATACTAAACTATTTCATGACGGTTAATCTATATATCACCGACAATATTACCCTTTCAAACATGATGACGTCACAAACCCGTCTATATATTGTGGTCCCCAGGGTGCCACAGTTTTAGTATTTCACCTGATGATGTAATGGACACCATTATGAAAAATCTAGTGTAATTTTATTTATGATATGTGATTTTAACTTGTAAATATTTTAGAATCTTCACTCATAAAAGTTTTATGAGTGAAGATTCTAAAATATTTACAAAGATTTATTTAGAATCTTCACTCATAAAAATGTTTCATTGTCTCTCCATCTGTGAGTTATTAACATGCATAAGGGTATTGGTGCTTTTACTTGGACCATAACTTTGGTTTCTCTCTCAGTGGAATGAAAACATTTTTCAGCTCTGTTGAAGAAATGGTCAAGAGATAACTGACAGGCAGCATTTTTTATCACCACATAGGTGAAATAATTAACCTTCTAATTTGAACTTCACACAATGGTTTTGCACCCTACTTTTTTGCACAAAAATAAGGCACAAAATCTGCAGAATTACTGTACGCACTACATATTGTCTGACTGAGAATGCGCAAGTGCGCACCCCCCCCCCCCCCCACACACACACTGGAATGTGTTCTAAATTCAGCACGATTAAACAAGCCAATCCCACCCACAATCAACAACATTGTATGCATACAAAATTACTAACTGCACCAGTTTTGCAATTATGTAGTCTTTATTCAGATTTAAAAAAAATTGTGTTATGGCAAAAATGCATAACAAAATCATGTTAAATGAGGCACACCTGTATATATGCAAAAAACTATATTTGATCAAAATCCCAGCTGTAAGCCAACTACAGTGTAATCTGTACAGTAAAAGCTTATACAGTGTAACCTCGATATCTCAAATCTCACAAGAACAGAAAAAAAAATTTGAGAAAAAGAGTTTTCAAGATATCAAGGTTCTATTTTAAATAAAGCTTTTCAGATCAATAATACATTTCACATTATAGTTTGCAAATACAAATGGTATGTATGTTACGGTATGTTGTATGAACATGTACAACATACCTTAATAAAAACAATCTGTCAATAAAGTCTGATGCCTGGCTAAGTCTTTCTGGGACAGAACAACTTTCTCTAAGGCCGCAATTGAGGCAAATGATTCGGGACCTATATTTTTCGGAGGATTCCAGAAGAGTACAAAACGTATTAACAGCTTTTTCTGTTTCCTTCACAGTCACTTTTTGGCACTCTCCCTGCTGTTCTAGTTCATCATCATCTTTGTCTGATGCTGCTTTTACATCAGCTACAATCTCTGCATCTGTTAAAGTACTGCATGTTTGAAGGGAAGTGTCAACTTACAAGAAATCATCAAATGAAATGGCAAGATTTAGGTTCTGTTTGATGACCATCCACTGTTCCAAATTTAAGCTATCTTCGTCTTGAGTTTTGATTACATTTAAATCGGCAGTCTGCTTTTGTTCCTCATTATTGCTTCTTTCTTTGAATCCTGCATTGATGAAACATTTTTTTATTTTTTATTTAGTAGCATTTCTCCAAGTGAAGTCAGCCAACCACATTGCATCAAGACATTGATGGTGGGGAGGGCATTACCTTCACCAATAATGTCTACAAGTTTCTTAACAAGCTGCTGCCTGTATCCGACTTTAAAGCTACGGATGATACCCTGAATGAGAGGTTATAACTTTGATGTTTTAGGAGGCAAAAATTTCACAGTGATATTTTTTAGACTTGGAAGATTGGAGTGGGCATTACAGTTATCAATAAAAAGGAGAATCTTCCTTTTTTCCAGAGCCATAGCTCTGTCAACTCCCTTCACCCAATCACCAAAAATTTCTCGTCATCCAGGCTATCCTGTTTGCTTTGCACGTCATGAGAAATGATTTAACCTTAGCGAAACACCTGGGTTTTTTGCTCACCCAATCATTAACAGTAGAAGTTTTTCACTACCACTTGATTTGGTGCTAAGAGTACAGTCACACGTAGTTTGCTTTGTTAACCACCACTGCACTCCTCTCCCTTGAAGGTTGCCGTTTTATCTTGCAAACACTGAAAAAATAACCCTGTTTCATCAGCATTAAACACATCATCTGGCTCGTATCTTTGTAAAAGAGAAACAAGCTCTTTGAACCACTCTTCACAAACACTTTGGTTAACTGATGCACTTTCGCCACAAAGCTTCCTAAAGATGATATTCTGCCTGTTTTTGAAGTACGTTCCAGCCACTCAGTGCTAGCTTTGGATTCACTTTAGCCAAGCTCTTTAGCAAAGTTCTTGGCTTTCTGCTGCAACAGTGATCTGCTGACAGGAGCTCCTTGGTTGCGACATTGCACAAGCCACTTCCATACACACTCTTCCACTTTGAGGTATGCTGATTTTAGAATTTTCTTCACTATTTCTTTTTTTGTTTTTATCATAGTTTCTTTTGATAGTTTTTTTATTTTTTATGATTGTTCAAAACATACTTGAAGGTATTCCAAACTTTGCGGCAATTTCATTTTTCTTTGTTGTTGTGTTTTCATTCAAAAATTTCCCAATTTTTACTTTTTGTTCAATTGGAAGCACATTTAACTTTTATTTTACTCCAGCTATTGTCGTGCTTTTTAACATTACAATCATTTAGGGTGGCCACTGACTACACGTGCACAACACTCAAGAACATCCAGGAATGCCTTACTGTGCCCACGGACTTTGCAAACTGAAATGATAGTGAGAATAATTGGCAGTGAAACACATAACACACAAAACATTAGAAAAACTCCTAATGTCATCATATCAAGCAAAAGTTACGTAAAAATTACAAGTGGTGGGGCAATGTTTTGGTAGTGACTTCTGTCTTCCTCAGTCATGTAATGAAACACGTGGTATAAGCATCAGTTGTTGCCAGATTTCAAAATAGCTCTCCAAACGATAGGTATGTTAAAAGGTGCATTTGTACTGCAGGTGTTAGGAGTAAGGAAGATTTCAATGCTGTCACGGTACCTGAGGGCTTTCCAATTGCTGAACGGAGAGATACGTTTAACATTTTACCAATCGGAAATTGCGGATGTATTGCTGATGGTTAAAATTGAAAGGGAGGTGGAAGGGTTGCCTTTCTTAACATCAGCAATATGTTCCTCCAATTGCCAGTTGATACTTCGGTAAGTACTACCAATGTAGTGGGTAATGCCAGTGGAAGTGTTGACAGGGATAGAGTAGACACCTTGTAACTCTAGGGGTTTATTGAGATCTCTGTCTTTAAGGATAAGGTTAAGAAGATGCGGAGGAGGTTTAACAGCAATCCTGTAGCCAAAAGACTTGAAAATGGAGCAAACTTTGTGAGTGAAAGTCAGGCTAAAGGGCAAAGTGCCAACAAACTGATGAGTGGTGGAAAGTTCAGGCAGTAAACTAGTAAATCTATTCTGTGCTTCAAATTTCTTAATTAGCCTATGTACTAAGAGGAGTGGAAAGCCATACAATTTGCCAATGTTGTTGATGTTCTGATATTCATTTTGAAGAGCAGAAGGGCTGTTGCAACTAAGCTTAGCTCTGTGGATGTACACCTTTAAAGCAGCCAATTTGTATTTACGAAAGGTGCAGGAATGGTAAGAGGTGATATGGGTGGCAGAAGGTTTCCTGTAAACAGAGAGACCAAGTGAGAAGTCTGAGTTGATGTTGATGTTAACATCCAGAAAACTAATATTGTTGTCAACCTGTTCTTGAGATGAGAATCTTATATGAGGAAATTTGGAAGTTATGGAGGACATAAGTTCAAACAGAGAGTGTTTCTGGTGTGGTCAAATGATGAAGATGCCATCAACGTACCATAACGAAATGGTGTTTAGCTTGTTATTCACATACTGTAACCCTTTTGCCCTTTAGCCTGGCCTTAACTCACAAAGTTTGCTCCATCTTCAAGTCTTTCGGCTACAGGATTGCTGTTAAACCACCTCCACATCTTCTTAACCTTATCCTTAAAGACAGATATCCCAATAAACCCCTAGAGTTACAAGGTGTCTACTCTATCCCTGTCAACACTTACACTCGCGTTACCCACTATATTGGTAGTACTTACCGAAGCATCAACTGGCGATTGGTCAAACATATCGCTGATGTTAAGAAAGGCAACCCTTCCACTTTCCTTTCAATTTTTACCATCAGCAATACACCCGTGATTCCTGATTGGTAAAATGTTAACCGTATCGCTCCGTTCAGCAATCAGAAAGCCCTCAGGTACCGCAAAAGCACTGAAATCTTCCTTATTCCTAACACCTGCAATACAGGTGCACCTTTTAACATACCTATCATTTGGAAAGCTATTTTGAAATCTAGCAACAACTGGTGCTTATACCACATGTTTCATTCCATGGCTGATGAAGGCAGAAGTCACTACCGGAATGTCCCACCACTTGTAATTTTTACATAACTTTTGCATGACATATCAACATCAAGAATTTTTCTAAACTGAAATAATTTTCACGAACAAAGAGGGAAGGAAAACTAACACTGGTCACGTGGTCTCTTATTCATAAGAAGTGAGTGAAACTAGAGACAGCTCTGAGTAGAACTGGTTTCGAGCAGTCTGAGTGACATCACGCTCTTTCTCTCTATTAATACTCCAAGAAAGATTTGCTTTGTCAGGGAATAAGCCTTCCCCACCCCCTTCCTGAACGGAATTCTTAGAAAGCATTCCTTTCAGACTCTAAAAAAATACCCTCATACCACTAAAGGAGATGAACGATAAACAAAAAGACATCTGAACACCTTTTTGTAAATGCTTTGCATTTCTCTAGCACAGGAGTCTCTAATACATACATACATACATATCACTAAGCTGTTCTCCGAGATTCAGAGGTTAGCTCTAAAAAGAAATACAAACTTCCAGATATTTTTACTTATTGTTGTCGTGTCAAACTTCGCCATTTACAGTGATCTTGAAAATACAACTCGTGCTTCACTGATATCCATTACACACCGTACACAAGATCTTTTATACTTCATACTCATAATCTTTTTCTCATGCAGACACTCCTGAATCTGATCCACCCATGTCTTCCTTGGCCTTCCTCTGCCTTTCCTTCCCGCCACTTCGGCTGAAAATATTTTCTTAGTAAGCATTTCATCACTCATTCTTTCAACATGGCCAAACCACCGAAGCATATTGGTCTCCACCTTGTTAACAACATTTTGCTTTACATCACACAACTGCAATACATCTTCATTCCTCACACAATCAGATCGTGTCTTGCCACAAACCCAACGTAAGTAACGCATTTCTCCAGCACACAAACAACTCCTATGTTTCTTCTGCAGTACCCAGGTTTCACTGCCATAGATCAGAGTAGGAACAATTACTGTTTCATACACAGCCATGCGGGACTCTCTAGAGAACCTATCATTCCTGTGAAAACCTCCCAGAGCAGCTATGACTTTCAAAGAAGAATTCACTCGCCTACTGATTTCATCATCCAACTTGTTCTCTCTGTCAAACACGCTTCCTAAATACACAAACTCACTCACCTGGTCAATCACAGTGCCATTTATACTTACATTACATTCAGTGCTACCCATTCCTCTCTCAAACACCATAACTTTGGTTTTTCCCTTATTTATACTCAGTTTGAATTTCATGCAAACTTCATGCATCCGAGTCAACATACTCTGCAACTCACTTTTGCTCTCTGCCAACAGGACAGTGTCATCAGCATACAGCAATCTGCACACACGGATATCACCAAGACATAAACCACTATTATCTATTTTGGCCTCACGCATGCATGCGTCCATAAATATATTAAACAGCCATGGTGACATTACACAACCTTGTCTAACTCCTGCACCAATGGAAAACCATTTTGATAAAACACCATTCACTCGTACACAAGCTCTACTACCAGCATGCATGGCTTTTACACTATTAAGTAGATTCCCAGTAACACTATATTCATTCAATACCTTCCACAAAAGTGTCCTATTCACTCGGTCGTAAGCTTTCTCTAAATCTATGAAGGCAGTAAAAACTTTCTTCCCAACAGCCAGATACTTTTCAATCATCATGCGTAATGCAAAAATCTGGTTAGTGCAGCCTTTACCAGGCATAAAACCACTCTGAACATACCACACTTTCTCTGATGTAAGACCCCGTACTTTTTCAATAACAACCTTACCAAACACTTTCCCTGGCACACTCAGTAGGCTAATACCAAGATAGTTCTTGCATTCAGTCTGATCACCTTTTCCCTTATACAAGGGAACAATGATAGCATCCTTCCAATCCCGAGGGACCATTCCTAACTCCCAGCACAACTGGCAAATTTCAGTTAACCAGTCAATTATAGAGTCACCACCATACTTCAACATCTCTGCAGTTATGCCATCAACTCCTGGAGCCTTACCATTCTGAAGAGATTTAAGAGCTTTACACACTTCTCCTCTTGAGATCCCTCCTGTGCTTTCATCCCTCATTGTGACATCACCTGCATCTGTCTCAGAATCATTTTTCCTCTCCTGATCTAATAACTCACAGAAGTATTCACCCCATCTGTCAACTCATTGGGCTCCCATATCATTTCCCCAATCTCACTCTTCACACAACTTACAACTTTGTTTCCCCTGTTTTTCCTGAGTCTCGTGTACTTCCAGAAGGACTTTCTATCTTTCCAAAAAGCCAGTTCATGCCTTTCCACTTTCTCTTTCCTATCTTTTGCCTTACTGTGGCGAACCAGCTTAGCAGCTTCACGCTTTTACAGCGATATTCATCCACAGGGACTCTACCTTGCAACATCCCCAATAGGCTTTCTTCTTTTTCTTTACTGCCTCATCAATCTCACTATTCCACCAAGCATCACCTCTATTGTTACCCACTATTGTGGTGCCACAGACCTCTTTAGCAGCAGTAACAACACAGTTCTTAAAACATTGCCACTTCTTTTCTACATCCCTCTCACAAGATTTCAGATCCTTCAGTCAGAATACCGCTGATGATCTTCAAGGAGCCTATCAACCTTTATTCTTTCTATCCTGGTTGTCTTCCTATTCCTTTTCCTCCAACCAACATTAAGTTTCACTCGTGACACTACCAAGTAATGATCAGAATCAACATCCGCACCTCTCATCACACGGGTGTCAACAACTAAGGGTTTCAAACGCTGATCGTAAACAACAAAATCTATCACACTCTTTTGACCAAGAGTACGATTTTCCCAAGTATATGTGTGTATATACTTGTGGTTGAAAAATGTATTAGATACACACAAATCATTCTCAATGCAGAGTTCAATTAATCTTTCACCATTATCATTCACACAAGGATCACTAAACTTACCCAGAACATTGTCAGAAATTGCATTCTGCACACCTACTCTAGCATTGAAATCCCCTGCTATTATAACTTTTTCTTTAGCACCAAATTGGCACAAAACAGCTTTTAGCTCATTCCAGAAATCTTCTTTCTTATCAGAAGGTTCCGAGTCACAAGGAGCATTCACTACAACAATTACAATTCTCTGAAGTTTCACTTTCAAACGAATCCAGAGAATTCTCTCACTTATGCAACTATAGTGAATCAAGTTGTTCTTCATCTTTTCACTTAAAATCACACCTACACCAGCCTGTCCTCTCATATTATCCAATACTCCAGACCACACACTCACCGTGCCATTCACTTCTACCCAATTTCCTTCTTTTTGGTTTCACTTACACACAGCACATCCATTCTATACTTATTCATCTCCTCAATCACCTCACTCATCTTGCCATTTATACCTCTAGTATTCCATACACCAATCTTACATTCACTCAGCCGAGATCACTTTCTCATACGCCGTTTAGAAAGTCCAGGTCGATTCCGTGGTAGGTCTACCATATCCCACACTAGAGTCATTCTTAATATTTCTTTTTGTCTTTTTAATCAGGTAAGTACATCAGTGTGGGGGATTAGCCCACAGCTGAGGGTTCCAGTTGGTCATTCAACCTAAGGATTCTGGAACAAAACCCAGTGAGTTGGGGTCGTTTTGCCAATGTCACACAATGTCAGCTTGCACGTCTCCAAGATTCACAGAGGCCCTAGTTGCTGTTGTGTGTGCCATTGTTACCACGGAGCGCCCCGAGGAGGCAAACCCATTGCTCACTATGACCGCCCGCCAGGAGTCTCTAATAATTTGAGATAACAAGGGTTTGAAGAAAATCATTCGAGATAATTAAAGAAAATACACTGACTTAATGCCCAAAGTGAAGGGAAAAAATATTTTTTCGAGATTATCATTGATTCTTCGGCAGAAAAAGGCATGGAATTGTGTGTACATGCAAAACAGAACTCATGCCTTTTCCTGTATGTTAGTTTGTGTTCTGCATAAAGAGGAAAAGAAAAGATGATATAACATAGTGTGTCAGTTGTTTATAAGACAAAAAAATGTCACATTTATCTCTGAACCAAGTTTCATAATTTTTCTTTCAACCATGGTATGTAACTTTGAAATCTTTCAGTTATTCAATTGATTCAATGATGCTTTGGAACTTTACCCTTTTAAATAGTGACACCACTGATATACTTTTAGTATGACATTAAGCTTACTTCACTTTCCTCTTCTGATTCTGCAGCAGCAGCCTGAAGTAAAGCTAACGTTGTATCAAGCGACATCTGCCTTGTAACTTCATCTGGAAAGATTAAAAAACAAAAAACATTTTTTTCATTGGCACAGTACAACAGATAACCTTTTCTTCAGATTTTTAAATAAGGAAGAACAGATAAGAAGAATATAAAATTGTAAGCCAATAAAATCACATCTTTTAAAAAAAAATTAAATGTATTACAGATGCAATTTTTCTTCATTTTGTTTTAATGTTTCACCAAAAACTACACAGAATGTTTTTATTGCATTTTCGGCCATAAATTCTTCTTTAAAATATAGTAAAATCAATGCAACTACCATTAAACTTCAGTAAGAATAAATTAATTCTATCAGAGATGCAAAGATATTTTTTTATAGTGTATCAGCAAATAAACAGAAATATCGCTTTTTCCAAGTTCCAGCATCACACAGCAACCGAAAAATTGTTATTCAGTCACCGCCGGGGAATTGAACCCACGGATATCTTGATATCTAGCAAAGCGCGTTTTACCTTACACCAAGGCTGGAACGTGGAAAAGAGCGATATTTCTGTTTATTTACTGATGCCACGTATTTGGAGGATTTTCACTTTGGATCTTGCCCTTGGATGTAACTGCTATAATTAATATATAGCCAGTGCCCTTAGTGCCCACCACATGGAGATGTCTCAGTAGCTGAGCACATGAAACGGATTTATGATGTCAGAAGCTGACTGAAATACACACTTAGCACCGTGGATTGTTGGCCACCGTGGTATAAGGTTAACGCGCTTGGCTAGATAGATATCAAGAGATTTGTGGGTTCAATTCCCCGGCGGTGACCGAATAACAATTTTTCAGTTGCTGTGTGTTGCTGGAACATGGAAAGAGCGATATTTCTCTTTATTTACTGACGCCACGTATTTGGAGGATTTTCACTGTGTATCAGCATTAATAAAACACACCACGGCTCTTTTAAAGTGATGATGTTTAAGAGTTCCACCTAGAAAAATGACAGTGATCTACTGTACAAGTAGATGCTCGAATGAATTCAGGTCAACGTTGGTTACCAAAGAAAGAAATTTTTAAGATCACAATGCTTTTCCATACCATGAAAGAGACCCTAAATATCTATGATGACCAAAGGACAGTGAAGTTATCTATACTAAAAACTCACCTTCTTGCCCTTAACTCCACGGAAATTAACATATTATAACACACGTATGACCTCCAACATTTTTGCTTTGGGGCAACTCCAGTGGGAAGCATGAAAAACACTAAACACAAACTCATTTAAAAATTAATTTCCACCTCAACCATTCTCTATTCATACTAAACTCTAATATTAACTTACAAATGAAATGAATGTAAGAATAAAAAAGTTTAAGCTAAAATTTACAGTTCATTTTTAAAATATCTTCATTACTAACACAACACCAAGAACACAGCATTCAAGCTCAGACAAAACATTACTATTTAGCAATTACTATTAAAATAACTTAATTTAAAAGTTCGCAAGAAACTTAAAAAACTTCGCTTCCCGCACTTCTCACCATCCCCCATTTGTCGGCAAACATTCACGCTCACTTAAGATCTTTTGCTCCCTCCTGGAGCATCTTCAAAAGCACAACAATGTCTACCAAATGACAAAGGAAGCTTTCTCATTATCTGTCATGCTGGGGGATACTTTTTTTACACCAATAGAAAATCAAGACCACAATGCCGGGCTTATACGTAATTCACGCCCGTGCTGCCATCTGGCGGGACCAAAAACAAATCCAAATAAGAATACTTACTTTTGTTTTTGATGATTAATAAGAATTTTCTATGGGTCAGATAAAGCTGTAGAATTGTGATTATTACAAACTCGCTTCTTATTTTTATTTTTTCAATGAACACAGACTCAGCAATTCTAAGTTCTTTTTCGTTTTTATATTTAGCGAATAATTTTCTCTCCTGAAATTTCAGAAATTCTTTATTCTTAATACAATACTGTATTAAAGCAATGTTTTTCTTCTTCTTTTTTTTTTTTTTTTTTTTTGCCAGTTTTTGATTTGTTGATTAAGTCTATATTTTAATTTATTTTTAGTACTACCAATATAAGATTTTTTTGAAAAGTTATGGAAATGGGAATTTCATATATACCAGCATTACCTAATATTTTTTATGAGGTTTATTATTTACTATCAAACCTTTTGGGTGGAAACTGTCTGTCCAAAAAAAAACCAATTATACTTTCGACTGATTTTACTTAGTTTTGTTGTTAGTTCTGTTATACATGGAAATAAATCTTGATATTTTTTATTTTCAACCTCTTCTCTCTTTTTTATTTTATTTCATATATTAATTTTTAAATTGTTTTTGATCCATATCTATATTTTGGGCTATTTTCGTGCTTCTGAAGCAGGAATGCCATTTCATGCTTCCCACCAGAGTTGCCCCAAAGCAAAAATGTCAGAGGTCATACGTGTGTTAATATGTTCATTTCCATGGAGTTAAAGGCACAAAGGTGAGTTTTTGGCATAGATAACTTCATTGTCCTCTGGTCTTCACAGATATTTAGCATTACTGCTATACATGCTAAAAATTCTTATAACCAGTGAGATAAGATTAAGCTTTTCTCATTGAAGTTTATAGTAAAGTATTATATGAAAGAGACCACTGCAAGTGGGAAACAGCGATCTCAGTACACTATGAGTGATTTAGCAGCTGGAGCTTTCATTTCATGTTCATATACAATCATTGGTGGATTGGACATATGACAGCAGTTTGTATAGGAATTGTCTCTCTTTGAAATTGTCATAGTTCCCATCAGATGATTTAAAAAGCCTAATGTGAAAAATGTATGTGTTGAGAAAATTTCTCTTTTTGATGAAATCCCTCACCATCTCAACATTCAACACACTTTTATACTTTTCAGGAAAGAGAGAAACGTTTTTTCACTGACTTGTTTTACTGTAAAGACATTTGAAATTGTTCATTTGTACTCCAACTTACAAGTACTTCAAATCTTGGTGGAGCCCAGTTACCTGTGGAAGGTTCTTTCAGAGTCTTTTATTCTATGTAATAGACATATAAATACAAGCCCAAAGCAATGTTATGCAATAATGTGGAACACAAGAAACCTTAAAAATCTGTTGAAAAAAATGCCCACAAAAATATTACCAATTCCGTTCAAAAAGTTCCGAGACTACGCCGACATACAACAAAGTATTTATGTTACTTAAGACTGGCTATGATCTCCCTCAAAGTAGTCTCCTTGGGCAGCGATACATCGCAGCCAGCATTGTTGTCACTGTTGGAATGCTCCCTGGAAGTCTTGTTTGCAAATTGTGTCAAGCACCGTCTGTGATTCGGGCTGGATCTCATCCATGGTTTCAAAACGATGACCCTTGAGCTTCAGCTTCATCTTCGAGAACAGAAAGAAGTCATAGGGGGACAAATACGGCGAGTAAGGCGGGTGAGAAAGGGTAGTCATGCTGTTGCGGCTGCAAAACTGGCGTGTTGCTAACGCTCTGTGAGCTGCTGCATTGTCGTGATGGAGCAGGTAAACGCCCCCACACCACATTTCAGGTCATTTGCGGCAAATGTCCTCCCTAAGACGCCGCAGAACATCGCAATAAAACAGAGTGGTGATGGTCTGGCCCGGAGGGACGAATTCATGGTGCACAACCCCACAAATGTTGAAGAGCACGATAAGCATGCTTTTGGTTGTGCTCCAGACCTGTCGGGCCTTCTTCAGCCGTGGAGATGCCGGACTCTTCCACTGTGACGACTGTTGTTTGGTCTCCAGGTCGTAACTGTAGACCGAAGCCTCATTCCCAGTGATGACCCGTGGCAGGAACATTGGTTCATTCACCACCTGGTGACGAAGATCTTGAAAGAGTTCAACACGGACGGCTTTATGTTCGGCATTCAGAATCTTTTGGCACAAACTTTGCAGCAATGTGGTGCATTTTCAAAACCAACGCGACATCAGAATTTCTTGGACTGTTCCGTATGATACATTGACGATGGTAGCAATGTCTTGAATGGTTCTCCGACGATCCTCATGCACCAGTTCCCTAATTTTGTCCACATTTTCGGGGTTTTGCCTGTGGACTGTCGCCCTGACCTCTTGTCGTTTTCCAGTGCCGTTCTGCAGCTCTTGAAGTGCGAGTGCCACTCAAAACACCTCACACGACTAATTGCTTCTTTGCCATAAGCCTGCCGCAACATTTCATGCATCTCCGTTCCCAATTTGCAGAGTTTGGCACAGAATTTGATGTTTGTTTACTGCTATAGTTTGCAGTCTATACTGAAATCATAGCTGTGTTCTGCACGTGGTCACCAAATATTGTGTAGCACGGCTCCCGATGTTCACAGAATGACGCCACTCGGCACAATGACTCACGAAGGTCACTTCCCTCAACTGCTGCTCGTGCATCAGTGTATTTCCATCTGTTGGCGTGCTACGTACCTAGTCTCAGAACTTTTTGATCATCCTACGTGTGTGTATATATATATATCATCATTGTCAACCATTATTAATCCACTGCTGGATGAAGGTCTCCCCAAGTTTCCTCCACAATGGTCTGTCTTGTGCCAGTCTCCTCCATGTCACTCCCGCATACTTTCGAATTTCATCCACCCATCTCCCATGTGATCTTCTTCTGAGTCTTTTCTTGGCCCTTGGAATCCACTCTAAAATTTCGGCTGTCCATCGATGGTCTGTCCTTCTAACAGTATGTCCAGCCCATTGCCATTTCAGGGATTTAACTCTGATCATGATGTCCCACTCTTGTCATTTTTCGGATCCACGAGTTCCTCTTCTTATCCCTCCTGGTTACACCAAGCATGCACCTCTCCATGCTTCTTTGAGTTGTCTGCAGCCTTTGTATGTCTCTTTTAGTTAAGGTCCACGTCTCTGCACCATACGTAAGCACTGGAAGGATGCATTGATCAAACACTTTTCTTTTAAGACATAATGGCATACTGCTCTTTAAAATTATGCTGTTTCTTCCAAAAGCTCTCCAGGCAAGTTTTGTACACCGAATAATTTCTTCATCAATGTGACCCTCACTTGATATCTGCTGTCCAAGATAAACGTAAGTGTCTGTTATCTCCAGCTTTTCTCCATCAATCGATAAATCTTCATTTCTTGAAAAAGCATTGAACATCACTTTTGTCTTCTAAAAGTTCATTTTTAATCCCACTTCTTTACTCTTGTCAGCAAGTTCCTGGATCATACACTGCAGCTCTGATGGGGTAGTTGCAAAAATGACTATGTCACAGCAAAACGAAGGTGGGTTAGATAATCTCCATTAATCTTTATCCCTTTGTTTTCCCAGTTCAGTGATTCAAAGACATTTTCCAATGTGGCACTAAAGAGCTTCGGAGATATGGTGTCACCTTGTCTCACTGCCTATCCAATTTTTATGTGTGTTGTATTTTCAAACAGCCGAATCTTTGCACTTGCATTTTCATAGATGTTATTAATAATATTAATGTATGCATCTTCAATACCGCAGGATTTCAGAGCCATTGTAACTGCTGATGGTTTCACCGAATCAAAGGCTTTTTCATAATCGATAAAAGCCATGCACAATGGAAGTTCATATTCCCTCGCTCTTTCAATTAGTTCTCTTAGTATGTGGATATGATATAGTGGGATTAAAAATGAACTTTCAGAAGACAAAAGTGATGTTCAATGCTTTTACAAGAAATGAAGATTTATCGATTGATGAAGAAAAGTTGTTGATAATAGACACGTACGTTTATCCTGGACAGCAGATATCAAGTGAGGGTCACATTGATGAAGAAATTAATCGGCATACAAAACTTGCCTGGAGAGCTTTTGGAAGAAACAGCATAATTTTCAAGAGCAATATGCCATTATGTCTTAAAAGAAAAGTGTTTGATCAATGCGTCCTTCCAGTGCTTACGTATGGTGCAGAGAAGTGGACCTTAACTAAAAGAGACATACAAAGGCTGCAGACAACTCAAAGAAGCATGGAGAGGTGCATGCTTCGTGTAACCAGGAGAGATAATAAGAGGAACTCGTGGATCCGAAAAATGACGAGAGTGGAAGACATCATGATCAGAGTAAAATTCCTGAAATGGCAATGGGCTGGACATACTGCCAGAAGGACAGATCATCGATGGACAGCCGAAATTTTAGATTGGATTCTAAGGGACAGGAAAAGACCCAGAAGACCACATAGGAGATGGGTGGATGAAATTCGAAAGTATGCGGGAGTAACATGGAGGAGACTGGCACAAAACAGACCGTTAAGGAAGAAACTTGGGGAGACCTTTGTCCAGCAGTGGATTGATAATGGTTGACAATGATGATGATATATATAGGGTGTTTACAGAAGTCGCAGCTCACTTTAATAATTTGAAAATAAATTGGAGTAGGAAAACAGAGTCAATGGATACTGATAACGGATGAATTAATCTAATGAGCATAGAAATTAATTAGAGAACATAAAGAATCACGTGTAGCACTAAAGTTCATTAAGTGGAAGCTTTCAGCCATTCTACAGCTTTGATCACCCGCGATCAACTGAATCCGAGGACTGGTTGCCAGAACTGTAATGTGAATTGGAGGTGCAGGAACTGTTGCCAGAACTGTAATGTGAATTGGAGGTGCAGGAACTGTTGCCAGATTTCAGTATAAAGATCCGAATAAATGAGATTGGATTGGGATTTTTGAACCATGAATTAATTTATTTAAGAGATATATGAATAACCTGAAGGCCCCCTAATTGGGGGCCAGGTGAGCTATCTCATAAATGAAAGGAGTTAGAAATAAAATTCCAGTTCCAAAGTTGCACAGAGTACACATCTCAGTGTAAATCTGCAGAAACATTTTCAACAACTCTCAACGTTTGGGCTGTGCCCTCTTGAACTACGACACAGCTACAAGAAAAAGTTGTTTTCCTGCAGCTCTTGAGATGTAGCCCTATCAGCGAAACGTAGGGTCTTAAAAGCACTCCTCACCAAAGTAAGGCCCCAGAATTTCTCCAGTTTATGCCAAGAAGCTGTAAACCCTCCTAAAGCTTTGCATAAAATCCCACTATGCAGTAAATTTAGGGTTTCAGTTCATGTATCTAGAGCTTCAGAAGGAAATCTAGGAGATGATTAACTGAGGAGGTGAAATTATGTCCCTAAGCTCCTGCAAAACAATTTACTGCACATGATTTCATCTTCTGGAACTCAACAGATACAAGAATCAACAGATAATAAATGTGTTTGCATCAGTTGCCTTTCGTTTTACGCAGTCATTTGAAGTCGGTTCTCCTTGGCTTAATCCATGACAGCTTCAACATTAGGAGATGCAAAGACTCATGCAATCGCTACATGCTGTCCTTTTGGCTTAATCCATGACAGCTTCAACATTAGGAGATGCAAAGACTCGTGCAATCGCTACATGCTGTTCTTTTGACATCAGAAAAAATGCACGCTTCAAAATTTACGAGTAAAACCACGCTTTTTAAAATACCACTTTCCCTTACCAAGCAAAATGTGTGTACTGAAAGTGATCTACATTGGTCTGTTATGGTAATCACAAATTGTAGGCAATTGCAAATTAATATGAATCTATGAATGTTTCAAAGTGGTTTGCGAAAACCCTCAGAGAAGGGAAAATTTGCACATCAGAACAACAGCAGAATCGTGTGCATTTTCGTTAAGTTAAGCCTTATAAGAATGCAGAAAAAACTACAGTCTTTTTAGGTGTGTCACTGCCACCTAAACATCATCACAGGTATAAAACACTGTATGCTCGTATTTTACAGCAAAACTACATGCAAATCCTGACAGTGCCGTCAATTTCTTAATGCTGGTATCTTTCATGGACAACTTGTGGCTTGCCTATGCCATTACTTGTTAACTTACATCTGCCACATGCCCATGGTTATATGAAAAGTTGCTTTTGACTCTGAGAATGAGACATGCAGAGGTAAAAGTTTGTTTGTGAAGTGCCTAACATCAACGGAGCACAATTCAACTTTTGATTTTGCATGTGTTGTTAGCCTTGTAAGGCTTTTAAGTCACATCTCCATCTTGTTAAAAACATTGCTTTGGAACCCTGTTGCTGTTTTTACGAGACAGTAAAAATGTTCATACTTCTAAGCTGCATGCTTAATGGCAAACCTAATAGAGAAGTATTCACTCACTAAATATTATGAAATGGCTTTACTTTAGAGTATCAACAAAATGCTAGCACTGCTCGTGCATCATTACATGCAAAACATTACACTAATTTGTGGTGTCCAAGATCTTCAGTTATAACACGTGTTGATGAGCCTCTATGAATGACAGTCATTATGATTCCTTGATTATGCATTGGAAAACCTCGAGGATCTGGTTTCCTTGTGCATGATCAAGACGTTGTCTCTTGTGCCCTTTTGAACAGCAGATCAGCACAAGAAAAATGAGTTTGGCATGCGACCTTTCCAATGCTAGAATTTGGAGAATATTGAATCAAAATGGTTTGCATCCATACAACGTCCATAAAGCAGGCTTGAGAAAGGCGACAGGGAATGGTGGCTGGATTGACACAATTTCATTCCAGAAAGAACTGATGCAAAACATTTTTTCTGCATGAAGTATTGTGGGCAGATGAGGTGAGCTTCTCTTGGGAAGGTGTAATAAACAAACACAATTCTCATTTCTGAGCACTGAATAATCCTCAACACACAAGAAATGTTTGTCATCAAAGGAAATTATCAGTTAGAGTATAGTGTGGGATACGGAGAAACACAATTGTAAGTCTGGTGTTCTTTGAAGATATGACAGCTCGAAACTATTATGTAGAATGGCCACTAAGGTCACAGGGGACCTAACGACAATGTATTTTGTATTTTGGGGGAAGGGATGTTTAAAATTGCTAGTTTATGCAACACCACCTCATGATAACAATGATCTGAAACAGTGAGTTTTTGATGCTTGTAAGAATATTTGTGTCAGTTATGTAAGTTACCCAAAACTGTACTTCATAGAATTCAAATATGGGTTGTTGCTGATGAGAAACATTTTGAATTTTGGGAATAATGTACATATGATATTTTTCTACCATTGTTACTAGCATACTTATTAGAATGAGTTATTACATTTAAATGACAGATTTGTTCAGTAGTATGCTATTTCTGACTACTAACCTCTGTGACCTGTGAGCACAACGGCTTTTCTGAATCGAGCTACCATATCAAAGGTAAAAAAATGTTTTCCCCTGTTTTGTTGCTTTTTAATGTATTGATTCACAATAGCCAGGATTGATCAGTTCCAATTGATCACCCCCTTTCCCACCAAATATTTGTCAATTTTTTTATTTCTTGAGATCCTGAAAGGGCAATCACGAGGAATAATTTATTTCAAAAAGAGCTTAGTGCCATAATTTCATATTCCAGACTTCCAAAGGTACAGATACACAAACTGAAACCCTAAATCTATCGCATAGTATGACTTTGCACAAAGCGGGATTTTACGCAAAGCTTTAGGTGTGTCTACAACTTTTTTGCATAAACTAAGAAATTCTGGGGCCTTACTTTGGTAAGGGGGGGGGCATTTAAGACCTTAAAATTTGCAGACACCTTTAATATAGGCTTTATCATAGGGCTACCTACCATCACTGCAGGAAAAGAACTTTTCCTTGTAGGTACATTGTAGCACAAGAGGGCACAGCCTGAATGTTGAGAGTTGTTGGAAGTGCTTCTGAGGATTTACACTAAGGTTAGTACACTGTACAACTTTGTACATGGAATTCTTTTTCTAACTTGCTTCATTTACGAGATAGCTCAGGCCCTGAAATTAGGGTCCTTGGGGGTCATTCACATATCTCTTAAATAGATAAATTCACTTTTTATCAATACCAATTGACTCAGTTTACCTGCTTCAATTTATTTTCAAGTTATCGAAGTGAGCCGTGACTTTTGTAAACACATGTCATCATCATCATCATTGTCAACCATTATCAATCCACTGCTGGACGAAGGTCTCCCCAAGTTTCTTCCACAACGGTTTGTCTTGTGCCAGTCTCCTCCATGTTACTCCCGCATACTTTTGAATTTCATCCGCCCATCTCCCATGTGGTCTTCTTCTGGATCTTTTCCTGTCCCTTGGAATCCAGTCTAAAATTTCAGCTGTCCATCGATGGTCTGTCCTTCTGGCAATATATGTCCAGCATATTGCCATTTCAGGGATTTTACTCTGATCATGATGTCTTCCACTCTTGTCATTTTCCTGATCCACGAACCTCTCTTCTTATGATTCCTGGTTACACTAAGAATGCTTCTCCATGCTTATTTCAGTTGTCAGTAGACTTTGTATGTCTTTTTTAGTTAAGGTCCATGTCTCTACACCATACGTAAGCACTGGAAGTATGCAATGATCAAACATTTCTCTTTTAAGACATAATGGCATATTGCTCTTTAAAAATGTACTATTTCTTCCAAAAGCTCTCCATCCAAGTTTTGTACTCCAATTAATTTCTTCATCAATGTAACCCTTGTTTGATATCTGCTGTCCAAGGTAAATGTAGGTATTGGTTATCTCCAGCTTTTCACCAACAATTGATAAATCTTTATTTTTGTAAATGCACTGTACATCACTTTTGTCTTCAGAAAGTTCATTTTTAATTCCACTTCTTTACTCTTGTTAGCAAGTTCCTGGATCATACTCTGCAGCTCTGAAGGGGTAGTTGCAAAAAATGGCTATGTCATCAGCAAAGCAAAGGTGAGTTAAATAATCTCCATTAATTTTTATCCCCTTGTTTTCCTAATTCAGTTACTGAATTACATTTTGCAATGTGGCATTAAAGAGTTTGGGAGACATGGTGTCGAAAAATGGTGTTTTTCAAAAAACTGCTTTCCCCGTAAATGTAAAAACTGCAATTTTGCAAATTTCAAGTATAATATTCAGCCACTGAAGTTTCTCAGAAGAAATAAAAACCTACCCTGAACAGATATATCTGAGCACTACAATTTTAATTCTTGCCCTATTTTCTTTCTTTTAATACTCAAGAAGCATTTCTTTGCTCTATATTTTTTTTTTTTTTTTTTTAATTTTTTAACATCTTACTACACATATTATGCTGTCTGTTTGGTGGGATATTTGGGGTGTTGTATTTTTGGAGCTGCTGCCTGACACCACCACTATCACCGCCGATGTGTACTCCGAAGGCTTGATGATCTGAATGCATCACTTAACATTGAAACAACCAGCACTGCTGAACCGCAATAGTGTCTTCCTACAGCAGGAGGGAGTGAGACTTCGCACAGCACAGGTGACCTGCCACAAGATCAAGGATCGGGGATGAGAGCTGCTGCCACTCCCAGCCTGGACATTACCCCAAGCAACTACCACCTTTTCTGGTCATTGCATTTCCTGGTTGGAAATGGTTCGTCAACTGAGACGATGTCAAACATACATGTACTCACTTCTTTGCGTCCAAGCCGCCGCAATTCTATAGGGATGGTATCCAATAGCTGCCCGGACATTGGGAGCAGGTCGTGGCAAACAATGGCGACTACATTTTGGACTGATTTGTACTTGTCATCATCATCATCATTGTCAACCATTATCAATCCATTGCTGGACAAGGGTCTCCCCAAGTTTCTTCCACAACGTGCCAGTCTCCTCCATGTTACTCCCGCATACTTTACAATTTCATCTACCTTGTACTTGTATATATGGTAATTAGCACTTTTCTGTTGCCTTGCATTTGCAGCCATTACTTTCTTTCCAACCCAATATGAGTCTCATTGTCCTGGTATGCCTGAACAGAAATCGGGAGATGCAAATTCAATTCCCGCTCCAGGGTGATGTAATTTTCAAGTTCTTTGATATGATGATATTTCATATTGAACAGTAAAACTGGTGTTTCAGGAATATCTGATTAATAGGTTAATAATCCAGCCAAGCAAAGTTCAAATATCAGGATGATATTTGTCAAGTTCCAACATCACAGAGTTTGCGACTGGCTTAGAAGGCATCTGGAAGCAGGGCAGAAAAATATTGTACATGAAAATCTGGTTAAACCTTCAAGTACACTGGCGTGCAAAAATTAAGGACGAGACGGCTTTTCAAATGTAACGTCATGCAGAAGTGCTCTACATCGACTCAAATCATACCATAAGATCCCCAAGATGTGAGAATATGGGACAAGTAAGCAAAACTGTCCAAACAAGGAATCCAAAGGATACAAAGGCACTTTATTGAAAAGGTAGCTTCGAGCACAACTGGACAGAAGACAGAAACGTCCATGTGACAGGCGGCTGCCAAGAAAAATCCAGTCTTTAGTAGGGGATATGATCACCCGAGTGCGTTGCAGGATTTACAATGTCTGTCCATGCTGAGGACGAGGATGTCAAGGAGCTGTTGAGGCATCGTGGCCCATTCCTCTTGTAGCGCCAATCGCAGCTGCGGAACCGTTGCTGGCGGCTGGTGACATGCTGCCAAGCGTCTCCCGAGAAGGTCCCACACGTGTTCGATTGGATTTAGGTCAGGGGACCTTGAGGGCCAATCCATGCATTGAATATCTTCACTCTCCAACAGCTCTGTGACAGCCACTGTACGTTGAGGTGTAGCGTTGTCGTCCATGAAGAGAAACTCAGGACCCACAGCACCTCTAAACAGATGCATGTGAGGCAGGAGAACCTCGGTACAATAGCGGACACCAGTGACTAAGCCTCCTTGGAAGATGTGGAGGTCAGTACAGCTACCAAGCATGATACCGTCCCAAACGAGAACTCCGCTAACTCCAAACCTGTCCCTTTCGATGATGTTGGAGGTGTTATTGCGTGTTCCCTGCTCTCTCCAGATGTGTATACGTACAGAATTGCTTGTCAGACTAAATCGGCTCTCATCCATAAAGAGAACTCTACACCATTGCTGATGTGTCCAGTTATTGTGTTCCTGGCACCACAGAAACCGCCGTCTCCGATGAGCAGGCGTTAATGGCACACACCATACTGGTCGTCGTGCAAATAGACCATCTTTGTGCAGCCTCCTGGCCACAGTAAAATGCAATAACGGACGTCCAGTTGTCTGTTGCATGTGCCTTGCGATTTCTCCCGCTGTCTTCCGTCTGTCTCTTCTTGCCTGTAGGACAATATATCGGTCGTCTGCTACCGTGGTTGCTCATGGACGACCACTGCTAAACTCTCGGACAGCTGTTCCGGTCGTTTGAAATGCTCTCCAAGCTCGTGAGACGATGCTGTGAGCGATCTCGAACTCCTCGGCCACACTAGTCACACTTCGACCTTCTTCCAACTTCCCAATGACGCGACCCCGGGTAAAGTCATCCAGATGTCGTCTACTGGATTGCCTGTTGGCCATATCACACGGTGGCAGCAACTCCTCGACGTTCAAACTGATGTACACCGTGCAATAGCTTTCACCGGATTGCTGAGCGTACACCGCTCGTGTGCTTTATACCCTTCCGACCCCCCCCCACGTCATGCTGCATATATGCGCATGCCCTTCCGTACTGGACCCTAGTCTATCTCCTGAGTGGTCTTTCGGTCCATTCTGCCTGCTCGTTCAGCTGTTATGCTAATTTCTCCTCTTCATTCTTAATTTTTGCCCACCAGTGTATGTACCTTCAACCATTACATGTTACAAAGTTACATTTGATAAGAATTTTTGTGAAGGATATGCAAAGAAATAGCAAAGACTCAGTATTTCAACAAAAAATTTCAGATGAGTGATGCAAAAATAAAAGGAGGTATATTTAGAGGACTTCAGATTCAAGAACTAACGAATGATACTGAATTTGAAGCGACTTTGGGAAGTAAGGAAACACAAACCTGAAAATGCTTTAAGGATGTTGCTTTTTTTTTTTTTTTTTTTGATTGGAGGTTTAACGACCACCGTGAGCAACTCAATGGGCTATAAGCAGTCGCCCGTCCCTAATTTAGGGTCACTGGTTCCAGGGAAGGGAGAGAGCCAGTGCCGTAAGACAAACACAACATCCATGCCTCACCGGGATTCGAACCCGGACCCCTTCGGACGAATGATCATAGGCCAACGCCTTAGACCACTGCGCCACCGGGGCGGCTAAGGATGTTGTCCTTAATTTCTTTGGAAACAATAATGCACAAAACTATAAATGCAATATAAAAAAATGTTAACTGCTGAACCAAGAAATAATGTGCCAGTCTTTGAAGCCACAATTTTTACATTTCCATTTAGATTCCCCAAACAATTTAGGTGCTGTTAGTGACCAACACTGATAGTGCTTCCACTAGGACATTTTGGCCCTACAAAAATGGCATGAGGGAAAATGGAACTCACCGATGTTGGCGGCTTACTGTTCATCATTGTTGAGAAAAATACCATCATTTTTATGCAAGAGAACAATAATTCATTTAGATTTGATAATTACCTGGGTATGCTGCAATAACACGAATTTCCTCAAATTGTGGACCTGCAACATAATAGCATCACTTTTCAATAAAATACAGTACCACTGCACTGGAATTCGGAAGCTTATGCAGTCCTTGATGAAGAATTTTCCAACCATTAGATTGGTGAAGATGGCCCAACCATGGCCACCATGGTTCATCCAAAATAACCCCGCTGGGTTGTGTGAAAGACAAGGCCATCGAAACACCGTTTCACAACACTAACCAACTGAAAACCAGAGTAACAGCTACTATTGTGACTGTTGATGCTACAATACTCGACAAGACTTGGCATGAAATTTCCTATCACTTTGAAGTGTCGAACTGAAGCACACATCAAGATGTATGAACAGACATGTCACAGTGTTCAAAACAACTGTAAACCTTTTACTGTTAAATATAGAATAAAAAAGGTTCGCATTAACTGAAAGAAATGCTTTAAAAAACTCTATGCACATTGAAAGGCAAGAGAACTTAAAAGACTCAATATGAGTTCGGAGAGAGTCGTATGTCATATCCAAAGTAAAAACACCAGTCATGAAAGTACTAGTTTAAAAATGTACTCACTTGAAACCATATGCGATGTGGAAGTCTTAATACACGTTATTTCACTTGTAGCAAGTGAGCCATTCACTCAGGCATGGATTAAAAAGGGTGGCCAGCTGAAATTTGCTGGTATGTAAAAATTGTCATATGGGGGGAAAAGTGCTAGAAGTCTCTAAGTGATTTACAATTTCCGTGAGGCCTAATTTCCCTTAAGGCTTGACTTCCTGCATTTTATACAAATTGTGCTGTATCAGGCTCAGAGAGAAATGATTGAAGTTGCGTTAAAAACAGTCACTGGAAATTACGTGAGGATTCAAACATATTAAAATATTGAAGAAAGTAGACGCTCTCAGCTGTACATACAAAGTGGGCTGCAATAGTGCACGTGACAAAGGGGCATCATGAAACTGCTAAAAGAAACTCCAAATGAAAGTTAAAAGAATTCAGCCCTGGTCTCGTAGCTGCTATGCATTTTGATGCCATCTAGCATCATCACCAGGCTAAAGTACTACTGACACCATTCCTCTGCATGAACAGTGAAGGAGTGTTGTGCTGATCAGGTGGGTCTGTTGTCTGCGCTTCTCATCACGTGTCCCTTTACGTAGGTACGTCCCTTGAAAATCCTGGTTTACGTATGTTGTGAAGAAGCTATGTGATTGGTATTTTTTTCTTTCTTTTTGTAGTCTTCCGTTTCTTATTTTTAATCAGTCTATTCTGTTCTGCATTTATTAGTAATTTCCAGGGTAGGGGAGGTCTATACTGTTATTTTTGTATAGACTGTTAATAACAGACTTCCACATCGCATATTGTTTCAAGTACATTTTTAAACTAGTACTTTCATGACTGGTGTTTTTACTTTGGATGTGACATGGGACTGTCTCCAAACTCATATTGAGTCTTTTAAGTACTCCTGCCTTTCAATGTGCATAGAGTTTTTAAAGCATTTCTTTACATTAATGTGAACAATACTTACATTTCAGCATGTTTTTACTAGTGGTATATCATAACATATTCCACAACAAATGTTTTAGAAAATAACAAGTCTCTACTGCTATTTTTTTCTGCTACTATTAACTCACTACCATTTTTATTTCTATTTATTTTATAAAGAGAGAAGATACTTTCTGGACACCTTGAACCATCATCAACTTCCACTATATATGGCCAGCTGCTTCATAGCAACATCTTTATTCACTTCTATTTCTTTCTTTTTTTTTTTATTTCATCAATTCCAAGAAATCAAATGCGAAGAAAAAGTTTCTCCATCTTTGAACTATGAAAATATCTCAAACAGAAAGAAATGGCTGTTAACAGTAAGTATAATGACATTAACATGTTTTCATATATTCATATTAAGATCTAAATTAACTTAATAACAACAAACATATTACTTTAAGAAGAATGCAGCATGCAGCTCTATTCAGACTTGGAAGACTATTTCGTACAGCACACAATTTTGCTTCCTTCTATGATCTTCAGAAGCCTTGTGCTCTTGGTATCCATCTTGTGCCTTGTGGGACATAACAAACAAATATATGTTCGTGTGTCTATGGTTTGCCTTTAACTGACATTATCTGCAGTTTCTCTGGGCTATTATTTGATGTGTGGTTTATACTCGGAAGTTTTCTTATGTAAAGCACTTTTCTTTATAAAATGAGGAAAAAGGATAACAAAAAGTAAATTATGTGGAATCTCAATTTCAGTTTTCCAATCAAAACTTTTAACCTGTTGATATTAATTAACTGGCCAAATTATTAAAAACACTCAGTTGTTAGATGTTAGTTAACACATTGGCTGTTAGGCATGCACTTAAGACATGTTAGTGCAATGGCAGAAAATATTCATCACAATCTACAAATGTCATGACAGCAATGGCAGTTAAAATCATAAATGCTACACAGAAGAAAACTAAGATTTGACAGATTTGGAGCAAAATTTTGTAACTGGAGCTCACCTAGCTCTAGCTATAAAACTTTGCACCATGTTGTACCATTGCTTGCTCTTGAGCTGGTGTGCCTTGTTCAAGGAACATAGAGCAACTTCCTTGGTTTGCTCAATCAGAATGAAAATCCTAGAAATGACAGTGGAACATTTAATTCAAGCCCATTAATTTCTTCAGACTTTCCAACCATGGACAAGTGTACCCAATACAATCCTGAAATTCCTACCCACTACAAAGTTATACAGGAAGTGTGACATCCCACTGTCCTACCTATGTTTCCCATTAATAAAGGCCAACAACATGCTACCTAGGTGTTTAAAAAATGACCATATCATGAATGCTCATATCACTAAAATACTTACAGAGTGGTAAAAAAAAAAAAAGTAGCACAAGTACTGTTGATGTTACACAGGCAGGAACTGCTGGACCATGGATGGATTTTGGAACAGGTATAACAAATAAGAATTAAACTCCTAGAACAAGAAACACACCCACCTAATTTCTGTTTTTGTCTTCCACATTATCTTTCAGTTTCATTAGCTGGTTGTAAGACTCCTTTAATTGATTTTTGGAGGTTGTGATGTTTGGTTCCTGAGAGAAATTGAACTCTGCCAAGCTTTTATTACTTGCTAAAAGCATGTCTCGCTCAGCTTCACTTCTCTTTACCTTAAAAGGAAAGGAAACATTTACTACATAAAGTTTCAGTGGAATGAAAGGATTGAAAAAACAAATGAAGATCATTATACAAATAGAAAATACAGTAAACAAGTAGAAGTAGCTGTAAAATTTTTCATGCATTAAGACTAAAATAATGATTATGACAAGCATTATTTATCTATGTCTTAAATTTACTGACTACCTAACAAATATCTTTTATGGACTTTTGAATACACAGTAGTCTTGGTTGTTTTAAGTACAAATAAATCATGTGGAAGAACTTATTCACATATTTGTTGCCAGAACAGAATTTTAAGTACCTGGAATATTGCAAAGATCATCACAGTCACAGGAGATGGAATCACAATTATTCAAATAAAACATATAAAGATTTTTCTAAACTCCAAATTTTTTAATTCAGACATGCACTAATATCATTATTTAAATTTCTTTATTACTCTTATTCTGAATATAGGAAAACGGTCATTTGATGATCTACAAATCAAGAATTTAAAGAAAAAGGGAAAGATGGGTATATAGAATATGTAAATTACTTTTAACAAATGTCACATCAAACACAAAACACTACTTACTCAACTCACACAAACATCATCTTCACTTTCATCTTCATTACCTTCATCTACTTCGTTTTCATCTCCTCTATTATAGGAAATATTCTAGTTGGATAATGCTTACCTAGGCATTCCGTTTCTAGCGATGATTCACATTTCTCACACGTTTCCCGGTCTTCATTGAAGTTATTGTCCGTTGTATGTGAAACAACCATTCACATCTAACACACTGTTTACTTTGGGTAGAGTCATTAGATCTTCACTTTAGGCTTCAAAAACATCAACTTTTTACTGTTATTAATGCTCTAAATTTTTCGCCCAGTCTTTGGGCATCCTCAGAGTGAACAGTAGCCTTTTCCGATCTAGTTCTAAGTCGGAATATGAACTGCTAATGTGAATTGTTCCTCTATTATCTTCATTATCCTTTTCATCTTTCATTATCATTTTCATCGTTCAGATGTTCTTCACAACTTGTTTCATATTCATGTTCAGTGCCATCCAAGGCATTTAAACTGCATCACTTTCTGGGTCACGTTATATTACTTTAAGAATGGCTTCCCAGGCAAATTTTACTTAAGAACCATGAAGATTTTTTGAAGGATGTTTTTTTAATTTTTCTCCATTGAAGTTCAAGAATGGATTCATAACAGTAACCAGTCCATATATTCCTTCTCAGGTCAGTTTTGAAAGACTTACATCAACAACTTCCTGAACTTGAAGCTGAGATGTCATCTGTCTTGCCAGGATGATTAAATCTGTGTTAGCTGCCTCAATCTAATTCTTCTCTATTATTGGACAGATGTCCATTCGTGGCATATAATACCAACATGCTTCTTCTCAATAATGCATCTAGATGTTTGTTCTATGTAGACTTTTGCCAGTTAATCATTTCATTTATCATCCAGCTATTCACTCTGTACCTGAAAATAATTTCTTTGGCAAGTTCATTGCCCAGCAAGATCCCAACCTTCAGATTACCACCGATTCTGTCACCTTCAGATTATCACCTATTCTGGTCCCTACAGAATCCCTGAATGGGAAGATCTTCAATTCCCTGGAAACCTATGAAAACCATCTGGAACAGTTCATTGCCCAGCAAGATGCCAAGCTCTGGGAGGATGGAATTCTGCAACTGCCGCACAGATGGCAACAGGTTGCAGAACAAAATGGCACATCTGCAGGGATCATAGCATACTTCTGGAAAATTTTAGGTAGGAATTTTAGGAATTTTTAGAAAAATTTTAGGATAATTTTAGGAGTGTATTTCAATAAAAACCAGATGTATATTTGTATACATCTAGTAAAACAACTTTGTATACATTGTAAAGAGTTTGCTTCATTCACACCTTTCAACCATATATACTGATAGACTGCGCATGGCATCAAAATTTCTGGCTCCAACATAAAATCACATGACATCAGTCAAAAAGATGGGTTACACCTGCTGTGCTTACGGTTGCTCTGAGCGATATAGTAAAGGAAGTTTTATGATTTTTCATGGGTAAGAAACGAATTAAATACCTAAGTCAATAAAGTTCAATTACTTAACCAGAAAACTTGCAGCTATTGACATAAAAATATAGTAACTTAAGAAAAAAAAAATGGAATGCATGTTCCAAATTCTATGCAAATGTTCATCACATTATAAATCACGAAATGTAAACAACCCGATCATGCATGTATATACCTCATAAGTAAACTTACCTAAAGAGTTTTCCTTATATATGAGGCGCATTCACGTAATACACCGAAAACACTGAAGTTCTGCAGCATAAATTAGTAATCATAACAACATTTTTACACGAAATTTCAAGTCTGATGATGACGTGCCCAATGTTGGAGCCATGGCAGCTTTGATGCAGCTATTGCCAATGCGCAGTCCATTAGTATATATGGTCGAAGTTCACACCCAAATTTTTTGCATAACGTCTAATGTCTAAAGTTTAAGAATGATTTTCTTCTAATGTTCAGTTCTTATCTTTTCACATGCTATTATCATATTCAAGTATATTTACCACAATCAAGTTTCACTTTGAACATTAATATGCTGTTGAACCAGAAGCAATTCACAATTTTCACAGTAAAGTTTTCAGGTTTCACATTAAATTATAATATCCTAAAAAGGTAATTGAAAACCAAGAACTATGTACAATTTGTTCACTGAATTACTTTTTTCATATTATTGTTTTAACCTTTTCCTGATAAGCCTATTTTTTTCTGCTTCCACCACAACTAATTTACTGTCAGTTTTCTTTATTTCAGCTGAACCTTGTATGATCAAGTTAGAGGCAACTGCTATTTCAACAGTATTTTGTTTTTCTACAGCTTTTCTCATCCTTTCTGTTCCCTCTTGAATTACTGCTAGGGAGGTTTCTTTATCTTTTTTAAGTCAATTTATTTCTGCATCATTTTCTTTTATTTTGTCATCAAACTCAGCTTTTCTTTTTTCTCTAGCTGCTTTTCCTTATTTTCCCTCTCTTTCTGCTTCCTTTCTTTTACCTTTTTTGATTCTTCTTCCTTCAGCTTATCAACATACTCTTTATAAAATGTATGTGAATCACGAACACTATTTAACAAATTTCTTGTTATGGGAACTTTACTTACACATCCATAGTGTTTAATGGCCCCTTTAACTATTCTTAATAATGTTATAGTTGAGTATTTTAAGTTAGCCTTGTCCTTCCTTAACAGAGCAGTGTTAACCGAAAATCCTATTTCTGCATCAGCATTACCATGAGGTAAAACTAAAATTGACTTGATGAGTTTAGCAAGATTTGAGTATTTTTCTTTTCCGCTAGAGTCTTTGATACTAAATATATTATGCCAGTAATTATCAATCCGCACTGGAATATGCCCTTCCTCGGAAAATTTCAAGAGTTCATCTAGAGTTGGCTTATCGCAATTTAAAAGTTTCCACTCTTCTCTTACTCTATCAATTTGTTCCTCAGAAAGATGCAAAACACTTGAAATTCTGGTTATTTCCGAAAGTCCTTCAGTGACTGAAAGTTGAGTTGACTCTTTCTTTGGTTCTTTTACCTTTAAAACTTCTATGTCTCTTAGCTTTTGATTGCAGAATGGCAAATTTGACTTTAAATATTTTGTGGTTGTAATTAATGATGATCTTACATCTAAGAGAAATAATTTCTGCCTGGTCTCCTGAACATTCCTGAGGATATTTTTTGTCTTCATACCAACTTCTAACTCCCCTAAGTTTTTTCCATGAATTTTTGTTTTCAAAATCTACATTCTTTAGGTCTTCTCCAAATTTCTCTGCAATAACATCATCATGGATAAACTGAGCCATAAGTATTTAAATCAGAATAAAACTGGTGTATTTTTGGTTCTTCACTTGGTTCTTGGTGTGAAAATGAAATTAATGCTAAATAGCAAGGAGTTAGCTCATTTTTCAGGAAACAGTGAATTCTTTTATACCTTGCCGAATTGCTTAGTTGTTTTTCAAATATTTTTTGAGATGGTAAGAAGTTTAAAAAATATTCTGTAATATTTAGCCATTGATCCAAGAGCCTCTGGGCTACAGAACCAACGGTTAACCATCTGTTGCTGACATGCCGCAAAAGAAATTTGGCTGTGACCAATGTTATATCCTCGACAGATTTATAATCCTCTCGTCTTGCAGCACTACTCTTTAAAAAGTAATGCATATCAGTAGCAAATTCGTCAAAATCTATATTTAAGCTTGTCAAAAAATTTTAAATGCATTACTAACAACATGCAGGTTGCAAAAACCTAGTTCCAAAGATTTCTGGCCTGTTTCTTGTTTTACAACTTCATTGAATTTGCGTAAAACGCACTTTTTTTACATTTGGGCTGTCCATAGAAATATTTAGGAAGAATAGTAAATTTTAGGTATAATATTAGGAATTTTAGGAGGAATGCGATCCCTGCATCTGTAGTTCAATGAATCTATGTACAGGTATGTCAACACTGTCTTTCAATTTCATTTAACCTACAATACAAACCAATACAATACATAAATAAGATTTTCTAATAAAGTGTAAAGTGCAATTTAGTGCCATAAATACTTAACCGGAATTATAGAGGATAAATTTATTAAGATACAATACCTCTCAAATTTTCGATTTATACACTAGATCAGGGGTCGTCAACTTTTTAATACCTACCGCCTACTTTTGTATCTTTGATGATGGTAAAATTTCCTTACCGCCCACCGGTGCAGCAGTAACTCAATTTAGCGCAAGTGCGAAGTAATTTTTAGAGAGGAGGGTTGGGAAAAAAATATTAACTTAAATTTATCTTTTTATTTATACTTTATGTATGTTTATACATAGATAATTTCAATTTAATGAATTTCTACATCTCCATCGATACAGTGCCTACTTGTGCGGGAGCTGCAGATCTACATCATTAATAAAACGTATTCTGTGTTATCCTCAACACTCTGTATTTACGGATTACTTTGTTTTAATTATTATTATCTATATTCAAAGTTTAGAGATGGAATTCAAAAGTAAATTGCAAAAGCATATTTTAAAAAGTCAAACTCGTGAAATTGTTAGCAATGTGTTAGATATATGGTAGTAGAACAAAATTTGTAACAATGGACAAAAAAAACCCACCACCCACCATGAAAGCTTGAATCGCCTATTAGTGAGCGGTAGGGACCAGGTTAACTACCACTTCACTAGATCATCGTCAGGAGTTCCTGCGTCTTAAATTTATCCTCTATAATTCCCATTAAGTATTTATGGTACTGAAAGTAATTAGAGGAAGCCATGAAGTCATTAATTATTAGCGCAATTTAGTCATTGTACAAATGAAAACAGTGCTGGAGTAGAACATAAGGGAAGTGAAATAGTACAATTTATCATGCTTGCTCTATTTTCTTAAGTGCTCAAAGGATTCCATATCTACTTTTTTTTTTTTAAAGATACATTTCACTCACTGTTTATCTCCACTTCATTTGTACCTTGGCCAAATCTTTCATCCTGTTCTTTGTTTGTGCTCCCAATGCTTTGGAGCACTGCAAATACAAGTGCACAGACATCCCTTATGACATGGCATACACAGCAACCCTGTTTTTGAAACTTCCCCAGCACAATTTTCACCATCATATTACAGATTACACCCTTGTCATTTCCCACAAAGTTATGAGTAACACTTCTGAAATAATTCCATGCTTGTTTTTTACAAAGTTCCATGATTTGTTTCTTGAGAAAGAACAACTTTTGAATTTGAGGGATATAACAGCTGATATTTCATTTTGTTGGATCCCATCTCCCATGTGGTCTTCTTCTGGGTCTTTTACTGTCCCTTGGATTCCAAGGGACAAGAAAAGACCCAGAAGAAGACCACATGGGAGATGGGTGTCGAAAATATGCGGGAGTGACATGGAGGAGACTGGCACAAGACAGACCATTGTGGAGGAAACTTGGGGAGACCTTCGTCCAGCAGTGGATTGATAATGGTTGACAATGATGATGATGATGATTTCATTTTGTTGACCAGGAGCAAAGGGAACTTGTTGCAGATATAATTTGAGCAATCATTTTCATTGTTCTGAACTTTAATAAACCATAACACGATATAACACATTGTGTATTTTTAATTCGTTAATAGGCGTAAAATTACAAAAATTTCACAAGCTTTCACAGTCAACAGACAGCTTCTTCAGGCTTCTGAATATAAACACTTAACAGAAACAAAAACACTTTTGTAATTTTACACCTATTAATGGATTAAAAATATACATTAATGTGTTATATCGTATTATTGTAAGTGGCGTGCAACCCACAATCCAAATTTCTATCTTTAATAAACCATTTTGCCAAGATCACTTTAATATCAGCTGTTATACCTATCATAAAAAAGGTACGGTTACAGAGTTGAATAAGTATGTAACAGTACCTTTTTTATAATCTATGTACCACACTTTCTCCACAAAAGTTGATGGTTTCCATAACATTCATTCAAATGCACAGGCATCAGTGGACAAACATAATCATTATGAAGCAGAATTCCTTCGACGTTTCTATTGAAAGGTCTACAAGCAATTACCATACAATCATTCTGTAATCAATTCCAGATTAATTCATTAAGACATAATAATCACCGCAATGCACCACAAATTTTACTTCAGAAAAATAAGGGACTAATGCTCATTTGTACACTGAAGTGCCAAAAGTCATGGGATACGTACCTAGTATCGTGTACGACCTCCTCTAGCCCGGTGAAGTGCAGCAACTCGACGTGCCATCGATTTCACAAGTGGCCTATAGACTTCTGGAGAGATGATGAGCCATGCCCTCTGAACAGACACCCACAGTTCCCTGGTATTTGTAGGTGTAAGATCTTGGGTGCTAATGGACCTTTCTACCACATCCCATAACTGCTCTATTGGGTTCATGTTGGGCGAACGTGGTGGCCATACCATCCATAGGAACTGTCCAGAATGCTCCTCGAACCAGTTTTGGACAACTTGGGCCTGATGACATGGTGCATTGTCCGCCTGGAAAATCCTATCGTTGTTGGGGTACATGAAGTCCATGAAGAAATGCAAATGGTCACCCAGCAGAGCAACAGAGTGATTACTGTTTATGAGGACCTAAACCGGGCCACGTAAAGACACCCCAACCATGACTAGCTTTCACAGTGCCCTGTTGAAAACTTGGGTCCATGGCCTCATGGGGTCTGCACCACACCTGCACCTTACCATCAGCTCGTAACAACTGGTAGCATGACTCATCGGATCACGCCATGTGTTGCCAGACTTCCAGGGTCCAATTACCATGTTCAGGAGCCCAGGTGAAGTGCTGTTAACAAAGTCACTCAGGTGGGTCTTCTGCTCGCATACTCCACGGACGCTAAATTATGCTGCACTGACATGATGGATATGTCTCTGGCACCTTCTGCATTGAGTGTGGATGTTATTTCAGCCAGTGTTGCTTGTCTGTTAGTATGGACAACCCTGGTCATGGTCATTCAGCACCTGTGGTCAGCCACTGCACTGTCCACAGTGGGTGGTAATGTCTTCCATGAAATATTTTTGGTACACACGTGACACCGTGGTTCAGGAATGTTGAACAATCACACAACTTTGGAAATCAAATGTCACATCCGTCTGGCTCCCACTACCATTCCTTGTTCAAACTACGATAATTCACGTCGGCTTGCCATAATCCTACTGGCGGTTGTTCAACCTGACTCACGAGATTACACCTCGCAACTGATAAAAATCGTGGTGTGCATTGAAGCCTTTATACAACAGCGCCAGATGAAAATTTACATACTGCTACCCCATGACTTTTGGCACTTCTGTGTATACCTCTATGACGAAAACACCATACTTGCACAGGGATGCAGTGCCTACCTTGCAGAAACCTGGTGTTTACTGTATCCACCTCATCAATGGGGACCCGAATGGTGCCTGAAAATACTATATTGGCTCTACACTTAGGACATTGAAGATCCGTTTGTCTGAGCATCAATATGCTCTACGCTCGGGCAACACCTCTACTGCCTTTACAGTTGCTGTCAACCAGAGAGGATATATTCCAAACTGGTCTGAAGTGAAGATACTCAACTCCAATGTAACCAAACAAACTGTATTTTTCACAGAGAGCCTGTTTATCTTAAAGTATGGTGAAACATGTTGTAATTTGGAACTTCCGTCATTTGTGCCCCGTCAGTGTAGACGTTTGTTTGAACCATCGGAGCGACGGTCTGAAGGTGAGGAATTATTTTGATTTCCATCAGTTTTTGAACTTTAACCATATCAAAATGGCATCACCAAAAGGTGGGGCTGACGACCAGATGTATTGTGGGTCTACTGCAGGTGCTTATAATATAAGCTCCCCAGGTGTCTTGTAGGCACTTGACCTGATGATGGAGCCTAGTGAGCTCCGAAAGATCTTGTCTTTTAACTGACTTTTAGACTTGTAAATAAATATGGTTTTAATTTGCAATTTTTGAATGTTAGGTGTTTTTCATATCATACGAAGACAGTGTGATACTCAAATGATATACTTCCACATAGGTGAGTCATGGCTCTTCACCAGAACCTACAAACTCTACTGATACTTGGTAGATTTAAACTTCTAACAAAACATAAAGATCTGTTTTGTGAGCAGTTATGGTACACTGTCATGATTTTCTGGCTGATGTTATTCAATTTCCTCCCTATAACCAAAAATCTGAAGTCTAGTACCAGTGGCATATTATCCAAAGTAAATATGGTTGGGTGGGGGAATACAATTCTGGTAGTATTTACCTTTACATAATCTTGACAACTTCTTTCTATGTTTTCACTAGAACTTTTTTTCTCTTCATGCAAAGAATTTTCATTTCATTGCACACAAATAAGATTTGATTCTTTTTACTACACTAAAGAACCAGTAAAGCTGGCTTATCAGAGTAATGCAAGAGATAGGAAGGAAAAGGTGGAAAGGCATGCATTGGGTTTTTGCAAAGATAGAAAAATATTCTAAAAGAACACAAGATGGAAAATACAGGAAATAAAGTTACAAGTTGTGTGAAGAAGAAAACTGGAGAAATGAAATGGGAGCCTAATGAATTAAGTGGAACTTGGGGTGAATACTTCTATGAGTTATTAGCACATGAAAGTAAAGGTGCTTTTGAGGCAGAAGCAGATGATACTACAGAGAGAGAGAGAGAGAGAGAGAGAGAGAGAGAGAGAGAAGGGCGTACAGCACAGATCTCAAAGCAAGAGGTTTGTTAAGCTTTAAAATCTTTTCAAAATGGTAGGGCTACTGGAGAAAATGGCATGACTGCTGATATGTTAAAATATGGTAGTGACTGAAATTAACTAGTTAACTGAAAATTTCCAGTTGTTCTGGAAGTTAGGAATAGTTGTTCAGGATTGGAGTGATGCTATTATTGTTTCTTTGTAAAAGGGAAAGGGTGATCAGACTGAATGTAAGAACTATTGTAATATCCTCAGCCTGCTGAGAATGCCAGGGAAAGTGTTTGGATAAGTCATTATTGACAAGGTACAAGGTCTTACACAGCAGTCGCTCTGTTTTTTTTTTAGTTTTCGCCAATCCATTCGTCAAATTCTATTTTTTCTTTTCGCCAAACGCAATCTACGTTGCCAGTTTTTTTCACCTTCTATCGGAATTATAAAAACCAAAAGAAACAAAGAGTCATTCCATCTCAGCTAAGGCGGGGCATGTTAGGTGACCAATTTAGATCTGTTCCAAAAAATTACAGTAGTTACAACTATTGGAGAGAGAAAATATTCTGGAAGGATTTTTCTCCAGCTACAGCGTTTTGAAGTTTGGCTAAAATCTAGCGATCTTTGAAAAATGGGGAAAATGCTGTATTTTAAAACGAGCGCTGCTTTAAAACTATTTAATCTATTCACTTAATTTTTATTTCATTTTGTAGCTATTGAATTAAATTTTAACTTGGCATAGTTTGAATAAGCCTGACTGACATTATTAATAAGGAAATAAAAACATTATTTCAAAAAAAAAAATTTTTTTGCTTTTTCGGAAATTTTTTCCCCCACTAAATAATTAATTTTCAGGTAAGTAAGGATGGCAATGTGAAACCCTCAATGGTAGTTTTACAACAAATTTTATTTTAAATCTGGGATGCATGCAGTTCATAAAATTTAATTTTAAGTTATGTGGAAGTTCAAAAAAAGCTCAATTTTTGAATGACATTAACTCAAAATCCCCATTTTTTAAAAATCTGTCCATTCGATGCCCTCTTAGTTGTTAATAAATTGCTCATTGCAGAATAGTGTATTTTTGCCTGGTTAATTTTATATATATTTTTTCAGCACGTTTTCAGCCTTTCAGCGTTGTTGCATAATACAGCACAAAATGCAACAGATTGTCCATATTTCACTGGAAACATCGTTTAATCAGTATTATCTTAATCTATATATCATTTGATCAGGTTTCAAAGTTAAAACATAGGTGACTGGTGTTTGATTAGTACAATTACATTATATTTTGAAGTTCAGCACAAAATCATACACTAAAAAATGTGCAGAACATAACATTATTATACTATAGTATCACTGTAATTCAATAACATAAAAAAAATTTTGACACTTGGTATTATTGCAATTTTTTTATTAATTTTACTTTCATAAAAAAAATAATTTTCACAAATAGCCTTTTAGATGATAAACAATTTCTTAGCAGTATATTAATAAAGTTACCTGTAAAAGGTTTATATAGAAGGATTAGGCACAATAGATGTGGTTGATTTTTCTCAGTTCCTGTTGGTCAAAAGTATGAAGTCATGCAGATGGTCCAAGTGGAGTAGGATTCCTTACTTTAAGCAGCACATTTTCTAATGACATTGGACATTCATCTTTCTTCCTTCCAGATTCCTCTGGCCACTGGTACCCTTTAGCTGGACCGTGGGGATGCATAAATGACACAGTAATGTCATTGAGCTCTCAAGATATACCTGCAATCTGCTCCATCCACCAATTATTGTCATAAACACACCCAACAAACTCACCTACCTGGAAATCACTTTTTGAGTAATGTTTTTTCACCTGGCTGGATGTTTCAACTTTTTCAACTTGGTGTGTTTAACTGTACGTCCCATATAAGACTCGTTATTTTTAACCAACCAGTAATGTTTTGATTGTATTCCTACACAACAGGTTTTACATTAGTCCCCCATTCTTTTCCCTTACAAGACCTGTAGGCTTGAACTGTTTTACCTTCAAGAATAAGTAGTGCTATATTTTGTAAAAGATGAGAAAATTTAGCAACAAATGAAGCTGCATCTCTTATGGCTTGCACAGACCCTCTTTGGAGATTAAACTTTGTTGCATAATGCTTACATAGCCCACCTATAGCATCACATGAACTTTTAACATGCCCAGTTGCTGAAAAAATCCACTTTTTTTCCTCAATTTGATTATTTTTAGAAAGTTCATAAATTTGGTATTTATTTTTGAAATGTCTAGCAGCCCCATCGGAAATGTAAACAAGTGATCTAATGTTTTCTAATTGGCACAACTTAGAAATTTATTTTTTATTATCTCTACAGGGGCAGATCTAGGAATTTTTGAAAAAAGGGGGGAGGGCTGACCGGGCGAATTTGTTAAAAAGTAAATATATATATATCATCATCATCATCATTGTCAACCATTATCAATCCGCTGCTGGACGAAGGTCTCCCCAAGTCTCCTCTACAACGGTCTGTCTTGTGCCAGTCTCCTCCATGTCCCTCCCGCATACTTTCGAATTTCATCCACCCATCTTCCATGTGGTCTTCTTCTGGGTCTTTTCCTGTCCCTTGGAATCCAATCTAAAATTTCGGCTGTCCATCGATGGTCTGTCCTTCTGGCAGTATGTCCAGCCCATTGCCATTTCAGGGATTTAACTCTGATCATGATGTCTTCCACTCTTGTCATTTTTCTGATCTACTAGTTCTTCTTCTTATCTCTCCTGGTTACACCAAGCATGCACCTCTGCAGCCTTTGTATGTCTCTTTTAGTTAAGGTCCACGTCTCTGCACCATACGTAAGCACTGGAAGGATGCATTGACCAAACACTTTTCTTTTAAGACATAATAGCATATTGCTCTTGAAAATTATGCTGTTTTTCCAAAAGCTCTCCAGGCAAGTTTTGTACGCCGATTAATTTCTTCATCAATGTGACCCTCACTTGATATCTGCTGTCCAAGATAAACATACATGTCTGTTATCTCCAGCTTTTCACCATCAATCAATAAATCTTCATTTCTTGTAAAAGCATTGAACACCACTTTTGTCTTCTGAAAGTTCATTTTTAATCCCACTTCTTTACTCTTGTCACCAAGTTCCCGGATCATACTCTGCAGCTCTGAGAGGGTAGTTGCAAAAATGACTATGTCATCATCCCAAAACGAAGGTGGGTTAGATAATCTAAATTAATCTTTATCCCTTTGTTTTCCCAGTTCAGTGATTGAAAGACATTTTCCAATGTGGCATTAAAGAGCTTCGGAGATATGGTGTCACCTTGTCTCACTCCTTTTCCAATTTTTATGTGTGTTGTATTTTCAAACAGCCGAATCTTTGCACTTGCATTTTCATAGATGTTATTAATAATATTAATGTATGCATCTTCAATACCGCAGGATTTCAGAGCCATTGTAACTGCTGATGGTTTCACTGAATCAAAGGCTTTTTCATAATCGATAAAAGCCATGCACAATGGAAGTTCATATTCCCTCGCTCTTTCAATTAGTTCTCTCAGTACGTGTATATGATCTATTGTGCTGTAGCCACCCCTGAATCCAGCTTGTTCTCTCGGTTGAGCCATGTCCAGTGTCACCTTCAAGCGGTGTGAAAGAACTTTAGTGAAGATTTTATAAACCACTGATAGGAGGCTGATAGGTTTGTAGTTCCTGAGATCCTCAATGTCATCTTTTTTATGTAGCAAGAACATTGCAGCGTTGTTCCAATCCTCAGGAATCTTCCCTTCATTAAGGCATTGAGTGAAAATTTGGGCGAGTACTGTTACGATTTCTCCACTTGCTTCTTGTATGATGTCTACAGTAACTCCATCTTCTCCTGGAGCTTTTCCTCACTTCATGTTCTTGATTGCATGTGCAACTTCTGCTGGGAGGACTGGAAGAACTCTGGTACCTTTCATAATGTCTGGAGTACATGTATCATCCCTTTCATATAATTTGGAGTAGAAATCTTTCACTCTTGTCAAAATTTCGCCTCTATTTCTTGTTACAGAACCATCTTCTTTTCTCAGTGCCATAATCTGTTTTCTTCCCTTACTGAGATGTCCCTTTGCTATCTTTAGGCTTTAGTTGTTTTCAATTGTTTTCCTTACTAGTTCACAGTTGAATTTCCTTACGTCGTCAGTGATACTTTTTCGTACTGTCTTGCATAGCTCTATATATTCCACTTTGGAAGTCACATCTTCTTTAGTTGTCCTTATCTCTCTTCTTTTTTGCATCAACATTTTGGTTTTTCCTGATGATTTGTTCACATGCAACTTGTTCTTAGACCCAGCTAATTTTGTTGCTGTTTCCATAAGAGCTTTGGTTACTTTTCTGTTAACTTCAGAAATATCCACTTCTTCCGATGTTAGGCCTTCTAAAGCAGAGAATCTGTTCTTCAGTTCCAACTTGAAGGTATTATGGTGTTTTTTAAGGTTGGTTATGTCAATACATTTTGTTTGTCTTATGAGCTTGCTACGTTCGAGTTTAGTGTTGAGGTGCATCTTACATCTCACCAATCTATGGTCACTACCTGTGTTGAACTTGTTTAGCACACTGCAGTCTTCGATGACGAATTTTTTGTTACACATAATAAAATCAATTTTACTTGTCGTCCCATTTGGATGTCTCCATGTCCATTTCCTGTGTGGCTTTTTCTTGAAAAAGGAGTTCAAGATGAAAAACCCTTCTGCCTCTGCAAACTCTACGAGAGTATTTCCACGCTGGTTTATGTTGCCGTGACCGAATTTACCTACTGAAGTTTCATTCTGTTGCTGTTGCCCTATTTTTGCATTGAAATCTCCCATAATTATCTTTAAGTGCTGCTTACCTTTATTATTTAGATGACGAATTTCCTCATAAAATTCTTCAATTTCTTCTTCAGGATGACTTGTGGTGGGTGCATAAGTTTGAATGATCTGAGCCTGGTATCTTCTCGAGAGTTGGATAACGAGACGTGCAGCTCTGTCAGAGGAACTTTCAACTTCTACAACTTTATCCTTCAGTTTCTTGTTTATTATAAATCCAACACCACTAGTTCTGCCAGTATCAGTCCCACGATAATAGAAGAGATGTCCACTTTTCAGTTCAATGAGATCTTCTCCTTTTCGCCTTACCTAACTTAGCCCGACGATGTCCCACTTGATCCTTTGTAGTTCCTCTTCCAATTCAAGAAGCCTTGAATCAGAAGATAGGGAGCGTCCATTATACGTAGCCAAGGTCAGCATCAGATGGCAGCCTAGTCCTGTCCTCCGGGGATTCTTAGCACCCTCTGCCTTCATGTCGCACTGGCCGCTGCCTTGGCCAGGTACATTCCAGCTGCCAGAGACTGAGGGCCAAGATTTAAGTTGTCGAGTCATTTTGGAGGGGTTTGGCCATAACTCACCACGCTGGCCAAGCGGGTTGGTGAGTGTGGGATAGCATTTCCTCTAATCCCGATGGTATAGTTATACCGCTATTGGCGGTCGTCAGAGCCCCTTTAGTGGGAACAGGATGTACCACGAGAAGGCGGGGTTGACATTTGTCAAGGAGAGACTGTGATGTTACGCATCACCTGACCTTACATCCCTTTGTTTAATATATAAATCATCATAATCATCATTGTCAACCATTATCAATCCACTGCTGGACGAAGGTCTCCCCAAGTTTCCTCCACAACGGTCTGTCTTGTGCCAGTCTCCTCCATGTCACCCGTGCATACTTTCGAATTTCATCCACCCATCTCCCATGTGGTCTTCTTCTGGGTCTTTTCCTGTCCCTTGGAATCCAATCTAAAATTTCGGCTGTCCATCGATGATCTGTTCTTCTGGCAGTAAGTCCAGCCCATTGCCATTTCAGGGATTTAACTCTGATCATGATGTCTTCCACTCTTGTCATTTTTCGGATCCACGAGTTCCTCTTCTTATCTCTCCTGGTTACACCAAGTATGCACCTCTCCATGCTCCTTTGAGTTGTCTGCAGCCTTTGTATGTCTCTTTTAGTTAAGGTCCACGTCTCTGCACCATACGTAAGCACTGGAAGGATGCATTGATCAAACACTTTTCTTTTAAGACATAATGGCATATTGCTCTTGAAAATTATGCTGTTTCTTCCAAAAGCTCTCCAGGTAAGTTTTGTACGCCGATTAATTTCTTCATCAATGTGACCCTCACTTGATATCTGCTGTCCAAGATAAACGTACGTGTCTGTTATCTCCAGCTTTTCTCCATCAATCGATAAATCTTCATTTCTTGTAAAAGCATTGAACATCACTTTTGTCTTCTGAAAGTTCATTTTTAATCCCACTTCTTTACTCTTGTCAGCAAGTTCCTGGATCATACTCTGCAGCTCTGATGGGGTAGTTGCAAAAATGAATATGTCATCAGCAAAACGAAGGTGGGTTAGATATTCTCCATTAATCTTTATCCCCTTGTTTTCCCAGCTCAGCGACTGAAAAACACCCTCCAATGTGGCATTAAAGAGCTTCGGAGATATGGTGTCACCTTGTCTCACTCCCTTTCCAATTTTTATGTGTGTTGTATTTTCAAACAGCCTAATCTTTGCACTTGCATTTTCATAGATGTTATTAATAATATTAATGTATGCATCTTCAATACCGCAGGTTTTCAGAGCCATTGTAACTGCTGATGGTTTCACCGAATCAAAGGCTTTTTCATAATCGATAAAAGCCATGCACAATGGAAGTTCATATTCCCTCGCTCTTTCAATTAGTTCTCTCAGCACATGGATATGATCTATTGTGCTGTAGCCACTCCTGAATCCAGCTTGTTCTCTCGGTTGAGCCATGTCCAGTGTTACCTTCAAGCGGTGTGAAAGAACTTTAGTGAAGATTTTATAAACTACTGATAGGAGGCTGATAGGTCTGTAGTTTCCGAGATCCTCAATGTCACCTTTCTTATGTAGCAGAATCATTGTAGCAGTGTTCCAATCCTCAGGAATCTTTCCTTCATTAAGGCATCGAGTGAAAATTTGGGCGAGTACTGTTTCGATTTCTCCACTTGCTTCTTGTATGATGTCTACAGTAATTCCATCTTCTCCTGGAGCTTTTCCCCGCTTCATGTTCTTGATTGCATGTGCAACTTCTGCTGGAAGGACTGGAGGAACTCTGGTACTGGTATCTTTCATGATGTCTGGAGTGCATATATCATCCCTTTCATATAATTTGGAGTAGAAATCTTTCACTCTTGTCAAAATTTCGCCTCTATTTCTTGTTACAGAACCATCTTCTTTTCTCAGTGCCATAATCTGTTTTCTTCCCTTAGTGAGATGTCCCTTTGCTATCTTTAGGCTTTGGTTGTTTTCAATTGCTTTCCTCACTAGTTCACAGTTGAATTTTCTTACGTCTTCAGTGATACTTTTTCTTACTGTCTTGCATAGCTCTATATATTCCACTTTGGAAGTCACATCTTCTTTAGTTGTCCTCATCCCTCTTCTTTTTTGCATCAACATTTTTGTTTTTCCTGATAATTTGTTTACATGCAACTTGTTCTTAGACCCAGCTAATTTTGTTGCTGTTTCCATAAGAGCTTTGGTTACTTTTCTGTTAACTTCAGAGATGTCCACTTCTTCCGATGTTAGGCCTTCTAAAGCAGAGAACCTGTTCTTCAGTTCCAACTTGAAGGTATTATGGTGTTTTTTAAGGTTGGTTATGTCAATAGATTTTGTTTGTCTTATGAGCTTGCCACGTTCAAGTTTAGTGTTGAGGTGCATCTTACATCTCACCAATCTATGGTCACTACCTGTGTTGAACTTGTTTAGCACACTGCAGTCTTCGATGACGAATTTTTTGTTACACATAATAAAATCAATTTCACTTGTCGTCCCATTTGGATGTCTCCATGTCCATTTCCTGTGTGGCTTTTTCTTGAAGAAGGAGTTCAAGATGAAAAACCCTTCTGCCTCTGCAAACTCAACGAGAGTATTTCCACGCTGGTTTCTGTTGCCGTGACCGAATTTACCTACTGAAGTTTCATTCTGTTGCCGTTGCCCTATTTTTGCATTGAAATCTCCCATAATTATTTTCAAGTGCTGCTTACCTTTATTATTTAGATGACGAATTTCCTCATAAAATTCTTCAATTTCTTCTTCAGGATGACTTGTGGTGGGTGCATAAGTTTGAATAATCTGAGCCTGGTATCTTTTCGAGAGTTGGATAACAAGCCGTGCAGCTCTGTCAGAGGAACTTTCAACTTCTACAACTTTATCCTTCAGTTTCTTGTTTATTATAAATCCAACACCACTAGTTCTGCCAGTATCTGTCCCACGATAGTAGAAGAGATGTCCACTTTTCAGTTCGATGAGATCTTCTCCTTTTCTCCTTACCTCACTTAGCCCCACGATGTCCCACTTGATCCTTTGTAGTTCCTCTTCCAATTCAAGAAGCCTTGAATCAGAAGATAGGGAGCGTCCATTGTACGTAGCCAAGGTCAGCATCAGATGGCAGCCTAGTCCGGTCCTCCGGGGATTCTTAGCACCCTCTGCCTTCATGTCGCACTGGCCGCTGCCTTGGCCAGGTACATTCCAGCTGCCGGAGACTGAGGGCCAAGATTTAAGTTGTGGAATCATTTTGGAGGGGTTTGGCCATATTCTGAATAATAGAGTAAGGTTGGCAGATCTGCTTTAATTTTCTACACAGTTAATAATATGATTCTGACTAATCAAAGCCGTAAGGAAGTTGGCTAGAGGATGCCTATTAACTACCTAAAGGAACCTTAGTGCTATGGATATGACGGTCCTATTAAAACAAAAAATTAAATAATATAAACAAAATCACAAAAAAAGCTTAAAAATCTGTTTATAAAAGAAAATAAAAACAAATAAAAAAGAAAACTAGTTATTCATCACTAGGATAGCTATACTAAAAATAGTAAAACCAACATTAAAATTAATAAGATTCTGATTAATCTATAGAAGCTCACTAAGGTGATTTAATACATGCAAAAATTATTAAATAAACTGCTCGTGTATTTTATAATATTTCTCATGTATTCTGGAGAGTTAATTCTGCTCTTTCTGATCATACAGATCCACAGTCTTAAGTTTATATATTATTTTCTCTGGTTAAAATCTCCGCGCGTTTGTTTCTTGCTGTATGAGGAGGCCATCAGCCCCACCCTCACTGCCCCCCAGCGTCTAGGGAGTGGCGGAAGAGGTCAGCCATGTTCTTCTCTTGTGAGGAGAAAAGTTTTTGTCACACAAGAGGTAAGCTCTCTTCCTTGTTTTTGGGTTCTAGGTTTTATAAGTTCAATGTTTGTACTTCATGTACTTTTTCTCTGTCGTTTTTTAGCTTTTCAGCTTTTAGGCATTGGTTTGTCTGTTAACATTTTTGCGGGTTTTATCTCTTTCTTTTCTTTGTAACTTTGAGCGTCTTTTGGGGTACCTAGGAACAGAAGATGGCTAAGCTTGTTCCTTTTCTATGCGCTGTCTATGCGCTGTTTTTTCAAAGTAGTTAAGTTCTTAATAACTAATTAATTATGCACTTAAAGCACTGCTGAAATACTTTGTACATATTGCAACTAACTGTTTAAGGTATATAACTTTCACAAAGTTTTCTTTAGTTAATTATTATCTTTAACTTATTCTCGTTTTCGTGCTGTCATAAATTGTAGAGTAGGGGGTTTTAGACTCAAGTTTTCTTTCAAAAATCTGTTCGTTAAAAATTAACATTTCCTTTTCTAATTGCAATGTAAAATTTGGATTTCTTTTGCATTGATTTTCAGGTTTAAATTCTCTCTCAAACGAACTTGGAATTTCGTTATGGCTGAAAATCATTTCTAATTATTATGTCACTCTCACAGCTTGAGTTCTCTTTAATCTTCTTCTCTCTGTTTAATAGTAACAGATGAAGAGCATGGGTCGGGCCAGGAAGGTTAATGGATGCAAGCGAAATTGTTAACTAGTGCTAGGTCATGCAACTCTACGGAGGACATGACTTATATATATTTTTTAAACTATTTTAGGTGGGAATGTTACTTGCATCTATGGCCTTGCAGAAACCCATTTCCAACTAGGTCTTTGTGGAAGTGAGAAAATGCAGAGTTTTTGCTGGTCCTTGATAAAGCCAAGGTTCAGTATTCTCGACACCTTCTACATTCAGTTGTTTTATTTTATTTTTTTATCTTTTCTCCTTTTACTCACACAGGTAGATACATAACCTTTTCTATGTTGTACTAGGTGTGAGTAAAAATTACATATGTATTTTTTTGCTTAGGTATCTTCTTTATAGAATGTGAATTCTGAATTTTCAAAACTGCAGCGTTGCGCGTTTTGATTTTCAGGTTATTTTGCAACCTTCGTTTTAAATTCTAAAGTTTTTCCTTAGTCTTCAGTTTTGCTCTTAAGTATATATATATACATATATATATATATATATATATTGTCATCTAATTGCAAAATTATTTATTAGTGTAGTGCAATATCAGTGTGCCATATTCAGAAAGCAAAGAAGTAAATGAAATCAGAAAGTTTATTTACTTACCCATTTCGACCCTTGAGAACTTCGGTAAGCTGGCTTTCAGTTTTACTTTATTAAATCACAAACACGAATTTGATGTACTCGTATTTCTCTAGTAATAAAACCATTTATAATTTCGAAATGCGAGAACGGAATCTAAAGTGATAAACGCTAGTAATAATTTTAAAAAGTTTAAAAAACAGTAGATGAAATCTGAAGCATTTGTTTTAAATTGAATATTAAACCCAGGATAAATTTTATTCCGAATAACTTTTGCACACTGACATAAAAAATATCACGAAAATTTTCCATATAAACATGGTTGTTAACTTCCAAAATGCTAACTTAATCATATTTTAGTTGCAGTCGGCGAGAATGCTTTTCAGCAAAAATGCCAATCACTTCTTCGGCCGTTATGGACACCTGACGGTGAATGTTCAAAATAGCAAGTCCGTTCAGTCTGTTTTCGCACATGGTTGATCGAAGGTAGTGTTTTGTGCATCTCAGTGTCGAAAACGACCTTTCTATAGAGCATGTTGTTACAGGAATTACACACAAAAGTTTTAATAGCTGCGCGATGTTAAAAAAAAGTTGCTGGCTACCATGTAACTTTGTATGGCGGATGAAGGCTTTTGTTTTTCATTTCTCCAACACTGTCTCTATAATTCAATTTCTCCTCGCAGTTCTTGCTCGGAGCCTGGCAGATCACACTTAAAAAAGAAGCTGCAGAGGTCATCTCATCAATATCAAAATTTTCTGCTAAAAATGACGGTATTAGCTTTTGCAGTTTATATATATATGTTTGTGTTTTCTAACGCAAATCTGTTAGTCAGTTCGCTGATTAAATGATTCAGAAAGGGAATACACATTGAAACTCTGTAAAATGTTTCTGGATCATCACACTGATAATTGGCTCCATGTTTTTGATGGAGAGCATTGCGAGGAAGCTTCACATCAACTCCCAAACTTTCCGATAATTGGGATGCACTCTCGAACATATTGTCATAAAACTAGCTGCACTGTTTTCGCGCCATTCTTTTAAAGTGTCTATTAAATGCTGAACTACACTGTAGGCTTGTGTTATGTCAATATTGGGGTCCTGGAGATGACGAGACACTGGAAGAGTTAACGAAAAGAGTTGGGCAGAAATTTCGACAGCGATTATAAATTCAAACCTTCAAATTGAGTGGATTAGCCCACTTGCTTTCAAGAAAATTTGGCACTGAGAGCTCTCTGCAATTACTTCCAGAGCTTCAATAATTGTCTGCAGAAGTTCTCTGAATTGAAGAACTGCATCATGTTTTTCGACCCATCTGGTCTCACACAGTTGCTTTAATTTAGTTCTCTTGACGTCAGGATGAGACAGCTTTATTTTTTGAGAGATAACATTAATTCTCTTTGGTGAATCCTGAATAAAATTTGTTACGTCATTGATTATGCCCAAAACATTTTGTATGGCTGATAATGTGCAAGCTTTAGTGAGGGACAAATTAAATCAATGCAAAGCACGGTGAACATAGGAAGCTAAACAGTATTCTTTTAAAATACGGGACTGCACACCCCTTAAATGTCCAGCCATATTAGCTCCTCCATCATATCCTTGACCCTTAACATTTTCATATCTAATCTGAAGCTGTGAAGTTGCTCAATGATTGTAGCAGACAGTCCTTCTCCTGTAAGATAATTTACTTGAAGAAATCTAACAAAATCTTCGTGGATTTGTTTATCTTCATCGTCTACATAATGAAGAGCCAAGGACATTTGTTCTTTACCGCTTATGTCAGCAATTTCATCTACTAGAATAGAGAAAATGCCACTTCGCATAACAGCTTCCAGTATTTTCCTTAAAATGACATCACCACAGAAATTTATTATTTCATTTTGTGTGGTTTTGCTAATCCACATACTATTTTTTTTGGGCAACCTTGCAAATGCTCTTTTAGTGCTTCGTCTCCTGCATCAACTCTGAATTTTAATAGAGCTCGGAAATTTCCTTCATTCGTCTCATCCTTTCCATCAAAATTTAATTCCCCATCATCGCTATGTCCTCGCAAAGCTATATTTTGCCTTCCACAAAAAATTATTGTTTTCACAATAGGAAGTAATCAATTCCTATTTTCATTGACAATGTCTCTGATATTAGAATTAATTGCTAATGCGATGCTGTCTTTCTTTGCCGACCATACTAAGCTCAAATTCTCAGCTCTAATTAGTGCTGCTTTGTGATATTCATTCTCTGCATGTGCAGTGAAATGCTGAAGCGCCTCCTTGTATTTTCTTAATGGTTCTTTAACCAAACATCCTAACTTTTGTTTGCTTCGACCGCCATCGTTCGGTCCGAAAAGTACGCACATCCGGCAATAAGCACCTTGATCTTTCTCACTGTAGGATAACCAAGGATAGTCAGTTAACCACCTTCTTTGAAATTCGCGATTTTGTCCTGTTTCAACGTTGGTTGGGAAAATAAAATTTGCTGGAGGAACCCATGCATTTGTCAAAAATTCATACCTGCTCTCTGCTGAAATATCCATTTGGCATACCGCCACTCCAATATCATTGTCGCTGAAAAGTCTTATACTCGCCGTTTGAACAGGATCCACGGAAATAAGCTTCTCAGATGAAATGTTCAAGAGACTTATCTCTAGCTTTTCAACATTTTCAGAAAAAATGCTTACATTCGCCGTTTTAAAAAACATACCGATATTTTGCTGGCCACCCTTTCTTTTAGACATCTTGTTATTACCAACTCAGTAAAAAGAAACAAGCAGAAAGAGTTTGTTATAAACGAAGCACGTAGTCAGGAAATTCCACGTTCAGACAAAGAATGCCAACACGGAAGGGAGTGAGCGACTCATCAGTGCCGGACGCCGAAATGTCAACCAGATGTGAGATATCTATCGCTCTCCTTTACCGCCGGCCACTATTCTATCCCAGCCCCCAGGCAATAGAAACAATGAGGGATGGGAAGAGGGCAGTCGCCAGCAATAGCCCTGAGTCGCCAGTCTGTGTTTTTATTTACAAACCGGCGTGCCAGGTTGCAATGCGATTGTTCTTCCTTGCCTGCATTTTTACTCTGTCTGAATAGAAATCAAATGCAGTGCAAAATGTTTCTTCTTCCTTTTCTTCTTTTTTTAAATTTATTTTTTGTGTGCGGCCATTTTTTTATACTATAGTCCAAGTTTCAATTTTAGAATCCCATTTCGGACAGCTTTGCCGGTTTCGGCGAAGACGACGGGGGGGTAAAGCCCCTTTAGCCCCCGTATAAATCTGTACCTGAATCTCTATATAGCACAGAGAGCATGAGCTGTGTCATGAGCTATATCATCAGACACTACAACAACACTTTTTATCTCTTTTTCAAGATATGCAACACATGTGAATAGTGAAATCTGAACATTTTGCCATTGGTAACTTTGTATTTCATCGGGCAGTATCACTGTCTAATTTTCAGCAAAATCAAAATGTAAAACTAGAATGTCAGAACTTTCTTTCACAGAGATTTTTGCTTCAGCTATTCCTTCTCTTTGGATTTTCCTGATTTTGCTATGAGAAATTGCTTTCTTCGCCCAATGTCTTACATCTTGCAGAAACTTTTGGACACATACAGATTTTCTTATGAGGTCACCACCTTCCCAAATAGCAAATGTAACTTCTTCATTCAAGCAAAGAGTTTCGACTGTCAGTGCTTCTGTGCCGGGGCAGTCACTACACTCTTGGAGCCAACAATCTTCATTGCTTATTCTGTCACATAAACACTTCTGTAAAAGAACTTCTTCCTCAATTCGTGTGTTTGTTATATTTTGTATTTCATCGGGCAGTATCACTGTCTAATTTTCAGCAAAATCAAAATGTAAAACTAGAATGTCAGAACTTTCTTTCACAGAGATTTTTGCTTCAGCTATTCCTTCTCTTTGGATTTTCCTGATTTTGCTATGAGAAATTGCTTTCTTCGCCCAATGTCTTACATCTTGCAGAAACTTTTGGACACATACAGATTTTCTTATGAGGTCACCACCTTCCCAAATAGCAAATGTAACTTCTTCATTCAAGCAAAGAGTTTCGACTGTCAGTGCTTCTGTGCCGGGGCAGTCACTACACTCTTGGAGCCAACAATCTTCATTGCTTATTCTGTCACATAAACACTTCTGTAAAAGAACTTCTTCCTCAATTCGTGTGTTTGTTATATTTTGGAGAGCTGTACATATAAGTTTTAGATTACTGCAATAAATACAAGTGCATACTGCTTGTATTGGCTGAATTTTGACCCACTTTGGACGTAGAGTGTAAAACTTTGAAAGCCCAATTTTTATATTTGGGTTGTCTTTTTTCATTAGCCTGTATGCCTCTTTGATTGATCATGTCATAAATCTTTTTACCTTTTTAATTTCTCATTATTATCATCTCTAACACAAACATAATTTTTGTTTGGACTATCCCTAGTACAGTCTATACTATCATCTAGGTAGTATGACAATGCCAGAGTTGCAGCTTCTGTAGACAATGGATGCCCACTGTAGGGATCAGGTTGACCATAGATTCCCCTTTCTCTTCTAACCTTGCGTGATTTATCTACGAGGTACTTTGATACTGTAGGTAACTCTCCCTTCAAATCAGTTTTACTAACAGTCTGTGGTAGCAATGTCAGTAATTGCACTTTTTCAGTGTACTTACAAGTATGAAGTGCTGTATTAATATTAGAAAACCACTGATTACAAGTAGAACAGTCATGCTTCTCAAGAGACAACTGACTTGAAACACCAACTCCATATATGTCTTCTACTTTCTGCACAGCTGAAGTTGTTAGTGTCTTCTCTAATGTCAACTTTTCCCTCTTCACATATTATAAGCTTCTCTCCTATCCTCCCTAACTTCTGAAGTGGCTTTAAATGGTGACACATTAACATCAAGCATTGTAATACAGCTATTTAAAACATCCACAATCTCATGACTGGGAATGAAAAAACCCTCTCTCTCTCTCATGTGGGAATTTCTTCTCCAGTTTCATTTGCACATTCCAAAAATTTTCTTTTGTAAAAAGCCACACAATTGCAACACAAATAATCATTTCTATTTACAGAGACAGATGGGCCTACAATCCTTTGAATTTCATCACCTAAATCACCAACACCACAGAGCCTAACAAGCTTAGTTTTGTACACAACTCTTTTGTGTCTTTTAATGTAGTCCACACATCTAACTCTCTCAGAACTATGATGATCAGACATTATAAATTATTCACTGAACAATACTGAACATCACTCATCAACAGACAAGAACAAACTGGAGTGGGAGAAAGGTGGGGAATTAGTAAATGAAGGACATAACAGCTGCTGATTGGCTGTTCAGAGAGCAATCAATGGACATGTTTGTACTTGCAAAAGCCTGTCATAACCTGTTGTTTCAGCATTGTGGCTTGTGCGATTTCATTACAAAATGCTATAAATTTATGAGGAGTATCAGTAGAACAGTGAAAGGTTACAAAATTAACAAGTTTAACAAAATAAATAATTTAAAGTATATATATAGAGAGAGGGAGAGAGTATGAGGTTGCAAATAATTCCCCTAGAAATTCTAGAAATGAAGCCAGCAAGAACATACTGCCATGTTCTGCAAATATTTTTTAGTATATGTTTTTGTGCTGAACTTCAAAATATAATGTAATTGTACTAATCAAACACCAGTAACCTATGTTTTAACTTTGAAACCTGATTAAACAATGTTTTCAGTGAAATATGGACAATCATTGCATTTTGTGCTGTATTACGCAACAACTCTGAAAAGCTGAAAACGTGCAATTTTTAAAAAATATATAAAATTAACCAGGCAAAAATACAATATTCTGCAATGAGCAATTTATTAACAACTAAGAGGACATCAAATGGACAGATTTTCAGATTTTTAAAAAATGGGGTTTTTGAGTTAATGTCATCAAAAATTGAGCTTTTTAGAACTTCAGCATAACTTAAAATTAAATTTTATGGACTGCGTGCATCCCGGGTTTAAAATAAAATTTGCTATAAAACTACCATTGAGGGACTTCAGATTGCCATCCTTACTTAGCTGAAAAATAATTATTTAGTGGAAAAAAAAATTCTGAAAATGCAAAAAAAAAAATTTTTTTTTGCAATGTTTTTTTTTCCTTATTAATAATGTCAGTCAGGCTTATTAAAACTATGCCAAGTTAAAATTTAATGCAATAGCTACAAAATAAAAAAAAATTAAGTGAATAGATTAAATAGTTTTGAAGCAGCGCTCGTTTTAAAATACAGCATTTTCCCCATTTTTCAAAGATCGCTAGATTTTAGCCAAATTTCAAAACGCTGTAGCTGGAGAAAAATGTTTTTTTAGGAAAATCCTTTCAGGATATTTTATGTCTCCAATAGTTGTAACTACTGTAATTTTTTGGAACAAATCTAAAATGGTCACCTGACACATTATGGTACTGTCTGCCTGAAATTGAGATGGAATGACTCCAAAGTGTTATAATAGGTCTCCTCAGTGATTGTGTTATTCTTTTCATGTAATCGCTTTCTGTATCATGCGCAATGTGAACAATGAAAAAAGTAACTAACATTTGAATTTCATTTTTCAAATAACAAATCAAATAAAAATTAAAGATTGTGTTTGCTCCAATATTTTCACCAAAACTTTTTATCAATTGCGAAAACTATTTTTTTCCCCCGCAAATTGCAAAGAATGCGATTGGCAGCACGACCCCTGTTACATCACAGAAGGTATGGAATCTACAGAGTGGTTTTACACCTGGTATGGACTGCACTAGCCAAATTTTTGCATTATGTATGATGATTGAAAAGCATCTGTCTGTTGTTAAGAAAGTTTTTGCTGCCTTCATTGATTTAGAGAAAGCTTATGACAGAGTAAATAGGATACTTCTGTGAAAGGTCATGAATAATTATGGTATAACTTGGAATCTGCTTAAAAGTGTAAAAGCTATGCATGCTGGCAGTAGAACATTTGTACAAGTAAACAGTTTTCTATAGGTGCAGGAATCAGACAAGGTTGTGTAATGTCACTTTAGCTGTTTAATACACTGGTGTGCAAAGATTAAGGTGGCGGAGTTCTCGTTTGGGGCGATATTATGCTTGGCAGCCGTACTGACCTCCACATCTTCCAAGGAGGTTCAGTTACTGGTGTCCGCTATTGTACCGAGGTTCTCCTGCCTCATGTGCGTCTGTTTAGAGGTACTGTGGGTCTTGAGTTCCTCTTCATGGACGACCTCATCGTGCAGTGGCTATCGCAGAGCTGTTGGAGAGTGAAGATATTCAATGTATGGATCGGCCCGCAAGGTCCCCGGACCTAAATCTAATCGAACACGTGTGGGACCTTCTCGGGAGACGCTTGGCAGCATGTCATCAGCTGCCAGCAACGACTCCGCAGCTGCGATTGGCGCTACAAGAGGAATGGGCAGCGATGCCTCAACAGCTCCCTGACAACCTCGTCCTCAGCATGGACAGACATTGTAAATCCTGTAACGCGCTCAGGGGTGATCATATCCCCTACTAAAGACTGGATTTTTCTTGGCAGTCGCCTGTCACATGGACGTTTCTGTTTTCTGTCCAGTTGTGCTTGAAGCTACCTTTTCGATAAAGTCCCTTTGTATGCTTTGGATTCCTTGTTTGGACCATTTTGCTCACTTGTCCCATATTCTTACATCTTGGGGATCTTATGGTATGATTTGAGTCGATGTGGAGCACTTCTGCATGATGTTACATTCGAAAAACCGTCTCATCCTTAATTTTTGCACCCCAGTGAATATTTATAGATGTGTGCATGTATGATGTTAAAATAAGCAATACTGATTTATGTCTTGGTGACTTCTGTGCGTGAAGATTGCTGTATGCTGATGACGCATCCTGTTGGCGGAGAGCAAAAGTGAGTTGTACCAGATGTATAAAGTTTGTATAATATTCAACATACATACATATCACTAAGCTGTTCTCTGAGATTCAGAGGTTAGCTCCAAAAAGAAATACAAACTTCCAGATATTTTTACTTATTGTTGTCATATCAAACTTCTCCATTTACAGCGATCTTGACATACAACTCGTGCTTCACTAATATCCATTACACGCCATACACAAGATCTTTTATACTTCATACTCATAATCTTTTTCTCATGCAGACACTCCTGAATCTGATTCACCCATGTATTCCTTGGCCTTCCGCTGCCTTTCCTTCCTGCCACTTGGGCTGAAAATATTTTCTTAGTAAGCATTTCATCACTCATTCTTTCAACATGGCCAAACCACCAAAGCATATTGGTCTCCACCTTGCTAACAACATTTTGCTTCACATCACACAACTGCAATACATCTTCATTTCTCACACAATCATAACGTGTCTTGCCACAAACCCCACGTAAGTAACGCATTTCTCCAGCACACAAATGACTCCTATGCTTCTTCTGCAGTACCCAGGTTTCATTGCCATACATCAGAGTAGGAACAATTACAGTTTCATACACAGCCATGCGGGACTGAGTACAAATAAGGAAACACCTTAAGTTTTGAGAGAGGAGCTGTTAGTACCGAATGCAAGATCAGACTGAATGGCACAGAGATAGATCAGATGAATTAATTTGTATATTTAGAAAGCATGTTTGACAGAGAAAACAGATTAAATGGTGAAATTAGTAGGCGAGTGAATTCATCTTTTGAAGTCATTAGATGCCTCAGGTGGATTTCATAGGTCTGATGGGTTCTCAAAAACATCTTGAATGGCTATGTATGAAAGTGTAATTTTCCATTCCTCTGATGTCTGGCAGGAAAGGCTGGATACAGCATATGAGAAATAGGAGTCATTTGTGTGCTGGAGAGATGTGCTAATTATGGGAAGTTTGAGGCAAATCACATTCTGATCGTGAGAGGACTAAAGATGTGTTGCAGATGTGTAATGTGAAGCAAAATTTGTTAGTTGGGTGGAGACAAATATTCTGGGGTGGTTTGGTTATGTCCAAAGAATGAGTAGTGAGATGCTTACTAAGAGAATTTATTCAGCCCAAGTGGCAGGAAAGAAAGGTAGAGGAAGGCCAAGCAAATCAAAGTAGACCAGATTCAGGAGTGTCTGCATGAGGAAAAGATAATGAGAATGAAATACAAAAGGTCTTGTGTGAGACATGTGATGGGTGTCAGTGAAGCTTAAGTTGTGTGCCAAAATCATTGTGAATGGAGACATTTGGTACATCAATATTAAGTAAAATCTAACACCATCAGTCTTTAACTTTAATCTGGCAGATGAGCTTTCTCCATGGACCTAACTTTTGAATCTCAGAAAATAGCTTAGTGACATTTATAGCAGATTGGCAAGAATCACTTCCCTGCAAGAGGAGGGTGATTGGAATCCAATTTGCAGCAATTTTAAGGTCATTTATCATAAAGCATGGTAATACAGATCAGGGAATTCATGCCCAAAATATGAGGATGTACTTTCATTGTTACTATCATCAGCTAGTTCAAGCTAAAGGTTGTTTGAACATTCACATTATGCGGCCTATATATTCATAACTTGTTAGAAGTCTAACATTGAAATTACTGTTTCTCACGTTATATAAATCTTGAATGGACGGGTTACCCCAAAACAATGACAACATGCGGTTGTTAACATGAGAAGAAACATTGTTAATAATACAATTCACTGAAATTCATAAGGTAAAAATTATATTACTTTCGATGGTTGGATGATATATCAGTATTACAACTCAACTAGATATTATCTTTAGATATTTCTGTTTAGTACGGCTTATCTGCGTACCTTCATTAGTACAACAGCATTTAATACAAAAGAACGAACTTCGCTCAAAAGTCTTATGCCTGTAACTTATCACTCAACTGAAGACAATATCTAAAGATAATATCTAGTTGAGCTGTAATAATGATATATCATCCAACCATCGAAAGTAATATAAGTTTTACCTTATGAATTTCAGTGAATTGTATTATTAACAATGTTTCTTCTCATGTTAACTACCGCACATTGTCATTGTTTTGGGGTAACCTGTCCATTCGATATTTACATAACGTGAGAAACAGTAATTTCAACATTAGACTTCTAACAAGTTATGAATTATGAGTTGATCAAAACTATCATGTAGCAAAGCAAATCTCACTCATCGTCTATGCCGTAGGATTACTTATGTTTACAACAAATTTGTATGAGTAGAAAAACAAATGAAATATTATTTGTGTACTCTAAAATCAAGCAACACAGAATACTGTTATATAAAAGATCTTGATACAAAAAAAAAAAAAAAAAAATCAGAGAAAACAAAGTATATCTTGATCATACAGAAATCTTGTTCTGGTTCATATGGCACTGCTCTAAACACAAGACGAATATTAAGATAAACAATATTTTGTGTTTGGTTTTTGTTCCACCTATTTTTATCAAGCAAACATAATAGTCTTTTCTGTGACTTTGAGGTTCCTTCAGTTATACATTAAGGATCACAAGTGGCATGGGTTTTTTCTTTCTTTTAACTCACTGACCTCTGACATAACATATTTTATATGCTATCTATGGCTTCTGATGTCTTAGTTTCATTCTAAAGTACAAAGTATGTTTTGTGTTTTTTACAGTCTCTACAGGGCTTTAAAAATACCATGCCCAAGATGCCCGGAGCATGTAAATTAATTATTGGCTTGGACAGGTAAATAAAAATCTAGTTGCCCGGTCCGGGCAATTAAATTTTAAAAACTTTGGAATAAAATTTTCTATTGCAAGAAAAAAGACAGTTGGCACATGTCGTGTTTCATTTCACTGCTAATCACTGCAAATTGTATTACTGTTATGGAGTGTTACAGACAGAAGAATATCACTTCCTTAATTACAGTATATTATGCACTAGGTCCAGAAATTGGAACCATACGTAGTTTTGCTCCAAATGTTGTTTATAATCAGTGATTGGATGCATGCCTCTGATGGAACTAGCCTCCAGTGTTTAGTGACAAAAAGTGAAAACTTCAATGAGAGAAACACAGAATCACTAAATTTCTCAAATACCAATTTCATCATCATACCATTTCATACCAATTTCAGCATCATCATCATCATCATCATCTTAAAACTTGAGATACACACTTTTATGCATTGAAATTAAAAAGGAAATGCAAAACATGTGAAAAAAAGTTTATAATTTTAAACTTTAAAAAAATGAGGGTTCTGACTTGTTATCTTAAAAGATAAATTTTTCTACGTATCTAGCTTTTAGTACCTATGCAGGTAAATAATTTCTGCACATACCTAGCTGGGCATGTAACTTTTTAGGTATTTTCTTTCTTTTAACTCACTTGACCTCCAAAAAGTAGGCTTTTAGAAGAAAGCCTACTTTTCTGCTTCCATGAAACATAACTACTGCATATGCACCAAAATATATCAAAACTACCTCTGTTGATGTGTTTTCATGGTCATAGTTCTAATACCATGCATGAATTACCTCACAATGACTTCTTGACTGTCCACCCAGAATACAACTGAGTTAACAAGTTGTCTGCCAAGTAGGTGTGCAGATTGCTCAAGGTCAAACAGTCAAAGAAGATTTGTAGGACAGAAAAGATAATGGGGGATTACCTGTTGCAGATCTTTAATCATAGATTCAAGTCTATCATCATCATTTAACAGCTGTTTTAACTCTTCTGTTGACAAATGCTGCAATAACCCTGTTGCTGGATTGTAATCTGGATTTAATTCATGCATATAGTACGGCATGCTGTAAACAAGAGATAAAAATGTTTAACACAATTTCAAATCAAGGAAAAAGTACTTAAACCACACTTACTATCTACTTTACATAAACATATATGTCAACTTTTTTATGGCATGTGTTTCCAAGTCAATAACTAATTCCAGTCAATTGAGCAGGTTTATACTATTAATTATTATTACATAGCAGGTACACACACACTTTAACTATAACATATCATCTGCAGCAAAAGTTAGCTATCATACAGTTGTGAAATTTAGCAGGCACACCATGTAGAACATAATCAAACAGACAGGGAACAATTACAAAAAAAAAAAAAAAAAAAAACACCATCATATGAACTAAACGGTGTGGCTAGTGTTTGACCAAAATGAATTACCTTGACAAAATGGGTGTTACACAGTTACGGAAGAAAACAATGGACATAAGGACCTCTATTACCCATAACATGAAACAAGTGGACAATATTTGCAACAGCATCACATATAATGCCATGTGGGTTTACATAACACATCACATGATCCTTGTCTTCTGGTATACAAGGCTGTGCAGTTCAGTTGGTGCAGACAATGCCTTTCTATGTGCCCCAAAGTATAAGAAAATACAGGTAGAGATTTTGGGAATGAGATGGTCAGACTGAGAGAAAATTTCAACATATAATCTTTCAAGTGTAGAAATAGGTACAAATGAACCAACAAAACAACACTGCTGATACATGGAGATGTTGCATTATGCCCACCATCCTCTGGAGAAATCTACGCTGCTGTTTAGAAGCAGTGAATAAACCAAATGGAAACATTTGCAAAACATACAAAGTAATTTTTATACTTCTCTGTGGCCTCAAAGACTAGATCACAGTTGATATTTTCACATCATCAGTTTAGTTCTGCATTGGTTACCTGTGCATATTTCCTATGGTTTAGTGAGCTCTCCTCTTCTAGTTGATGTATTTCACTGAGAAAAGGAAACAAATTAGGGTGATACGACTAAATTCTTGGTGGTAAATGAGCATATTTAAAGGACTCAAATTTAGTATACAAGAGGTATGTTAAGGTCTGTAACCAACAGTTATCTAAAAAAAGTATACTTTCTTGACAATTTTTTTTTCACTTTGTCTTTGTAAAGTATATCATATGAACAAAACACAAACATAAACTTAAGCCACCAAGAAGCAGATTTATGCATGTGAAAAATCTGAAAACATATAAACAATCTTGGGCCATTATTACATCAAAACAATACAAAAAAATTCTATTCTCTGGATGCAACGATAATGAGGAAAATACAAATATGCACATAGGTCACTTAAGTGGAAAAATTACAACACGGAAATCAGAAATTATGTGATAATTTTGATAACCGTTATAGCTGTAAAAAGGAAAAACAATTCATCAGAATTTTTGGAACCAAGAGGTATTGCACTAAATACGGATGTCACCAAGCAGAAAAATTATACATCAGGAAAGTGGAAAATGTGTGGAGCGCTTTACCATGGCTATGAAGCACTTTACGAAAGCTATAGATGTCTCATGCAAAAATATTTTTTTCTGATAGGGTTTCTCTCAGAAGAAATGTCATGATAAACACAGACGGACATTTACACCACCATCAGGAAATGCTGATAAATACAGAGAAAATCTTGATCATCTTAATTTCTACCCAATACAAATGCGAATCTGCTTTCTGAAAGTAGAAATATATCTACAAACACAGGGGCAGTTATATTTTATATATGCAAGAGATGCATTCCTGAAGACCTCGCATAATTCAACACTGATTTTTCCCTAAGGAATAAATGCAAAGTAATGTGTGCATTCTCAAAACGCATAAATTTAGGACAATCGTACAACACTGTTGCTTTTAAACATTCCTTTTCAGCATAAATAAATATCATATAAACAATAAACAATAAAAGTTGATTTAATATCAGTTTTATTATTTAATGCAGCATATTCCCTCAAGGGATGTAAGGTCAGGTGATGCGTAACATCACAGCCTCTCCTTGACAAATGTCAACCCCGCCTTCTCATGGTACATCCTGTTCCCACTAAAGGGGCTCTGATGACCGCCAATAGCGGTATAACTATACCATCGGGATTAGAGGAAATGCTATCCCACACTCACCAACCCGCTTGGCCAGCGTGGTGAGTTATGGCCAAACCCCTCCAAAATGACTCCACAACTTAAATCTTGGCCATCAGTCTCTGGCAGCTGGAATGTACCTGGCCAAGGCAGCGGCCAGTGAGACATGAAGGCAGAGGGTGCTAAGAATCCCCGGAGGACCGGACTAGGCTGCCATCTGATGCTGACCTTGGCTACGTATAATGGACGCTCCCTATCTTCTGATTCAAGGCTTCTTGAATTGGAAGAGGAACTACAAAGGATCAAGTGGGACATCGTTGGGCTAAGTGAGGTAAGGAGAAAAGGAGATCTCATTGAACTGAAAAGTGGACATCTCTTCTACTATCGTGGGACAGATACTGGCAGAACTAGTGGTGTTGGATTTATAATAAACAAGAAACTGAAAGTTTCAATTTACTTCCGATATACAGAAGTGTACTGTCGATACGTGGATGATATTTTCATTCTATCAAAACTGAACGAAGAAGAATTAAAAAAATTAACAAAATGTTACAGCGCTTTATATCCAACTATAGAACTCACTGTTGAAATAGAAAAAAATAATGCATTAGCCTTTTTGGATGTACAGGTTATCAAATCCACAGATAAGTTATTATACAGGGTTTATCGGAAAAGTTCATTCGTTCGGTCCTAATCCCGTACAATTCAGCACATCCTTATCCTCAAAAATGCAATAGTATAAAAACCTTAATTAAAAGAGCATATACGCATTCTGAAAATAGTCAGTTCATCAATGAAGAAATCAAATTCATAAAAAAAATTGCAGGCAACTTTGGTTATCCTAACCATTTAATAAAAAAATGGGACACTGAAGTAATAAAGAAAATAAAAAATAATGCTGTAGTAAATAAAAAAGATGTCAAATATTTAAATGGTTTTCCTTACGTAAAAGGTACTACCAATGAAATTAATAACATTTGTAAAAAACATAACATTCAAATTGGAGGAAAAGTAAATACCATCAAAAATATAGTAATAAAAAATGAAAAAATAAAAATGTTAGAAAAAGCAGGTATTTACTCAATTCCTATTACTGAAAATCCTCCAATGGCTTATATAGGAAGTACCAAAAATAAGCTTAAACACAGATTAAAACAACACGTAAAAAACTGGCAGAAAAAAGAAGAAAAAACAGCACTTATCCAATACTGTCTGGATAACCAAAAATATCCTAAATTCGAAAATATAAAAATCATCAAAAGCTGTAAATCCGAAAAACACCTCAGAATAGCAGAGTCGGTAATGATTGAAAAAAATAGGACAAAAGTTTGCAACCACAATGACCCTAATAATTTGAGAAACAGCTGGAAAAATTTAATTAAAATTGAGCAAAAAAATGAAAAAGTTCGAAAAGTGAGATCACTGACCAACAAGAGATGGCGCCACAACGCCCAAGAAGAAGCGATAGCCGATGACAGAAGCAGCCCGCGAGAACCACCGAAATGCCCAGCTGACACGGTCCGTGCTAGTCGGAGCAAAACGTCCCCTCGAAGACGGTAAAGGAATTTTACTGAAAGTACTCGGGTATGAATAAATATTGAAGTAAATGAGGATGCAGCAAAGGAAAAACTCATTTGGTGATGAGACAAAATAAATTCCAATGGGAAAAAAAAAGAAGCGGACCCGTGGCCAAATGAAAAACCCCCGTGCGGCATCCACATAACGGAAATAGGAATTGAAAGCCAAGCCCCACGTGCGGTAAGTGTTCATCGAACTTAACCAACTAAAAGTGAAGTTCAAAAATGCAAGAAACTGAAAGATAAAGTTGTAGAAGTTGAAAGTTCCTCTGACAGAGCTGCACGACTCGTTATCCAACTCTCGAAAAGATACCGGGCTCAGATTATTCAAACTTATGCACCCACCACAAGTCATCCTGAAGAAGAAATTGAAGAATTTTATGAGGAAATTCGTCATCTAAATAATAAAGGTAAGCAGCACTTGAAGATAATTATGGGAGATTTCAATGCAAAAATAGGGCAACGGCAACAGAATGAAACTTCAGTAGGTAAATTCGGTCCAACAGAAACCAGCGTGGAAATACTCTTGTTGACTTTGCAGAGGAAGAAGGGTTTTTCATCTTGAACTCCTTTTTCAAGAAAAAGCCACACAGGAAATGGACATGGAGACATCCAAATGGGACGACAAGTGAAATTGATTTTATTATGTGTAACAAAAAATTCGTCATAGAAGACTGCAGTGTGCTAAACAAGTTCAACACAGGTAGTGACCATAGATTGGTGAGATGTAAGATGCACCTCAACACTAAACTTGAACGTGGCAAGCTCGTAAGACAAACAAAATCTATTGACATAACCAACCTTAAAAAACACCATAATACCTTCAAGTTGGAACTGAAGAACAGATTCTCTGCTTTAGAAGGCCTAACATCGGAAGAAGTGGATATTTCTGAAGTTAACAGAAAAATAACCAAAGCTCTTATGGAAACAGCAACAAAATTAGCTGGGTCTAAGAATAAGTTGCATGTGAACAAATTATCAGGAAAAACCAAAATGTTGATGCAAAAAAGAAGAGAGATGAGGACAACTAAAGAAGATGTGACTTCCAAAGTGAAATATATAGAGCTATGCAAGACAGTAAGAAAAAGTATCACTGAAGACGTAAGAAAATTCAACTGTGAACTAGTGAGGAAAGCAATTGAAAACAACCAAAGCCTAAAGATAGCAAAGGGACATCTCAGTAAGGGAAGAAAACAGATTATGGCACTGAGAAAAGAAGATGGTCCTGTAACAAGAAATAGAAGCGAAATTTTGACAAGAGTGAAAGATTTCTACTCCAAATTATATGAAAGGGATGATACATGCACTCCAGACATCATGAAAGATACCAGTACCAGAGTTCCTCCAGTCCTTCCAGCAGAAGTTGCACATGCAATCAAGAACATGAAGCGGGGGAAAGCTCCAGGAGAAGATGGAATTACTGTAGACATCATACAAGAAGCAAGTGGAGAAATCGAAACAGTACTCGCCCAAATTTTCACTCGATGCCTTAATGAAGGGAAGATTCCTGAGGATTGGAACACCGCTACAATGATCCTGCTACATAAAAAAGGTGACATTGAGAATATCAGGAACTACAGACCTATCAATCTCCTATCAGTGGTTTATAAAATCTTCACTAAAGTTCTTTCACACCGCTTGAAAGTAACACTGGACATGGCTCAACCGAGAGAACATGCAGGTTTCAGGAGTGGCTACAGCACAATAGATCATATGCATGTACTGAGAGAACTAATTGAAAGAGCGAGGGAATATGAACTTCCATTGCGCATGGCTTTTATCGATTATGAAAAAGCCTTTGATTCGGTGAAACCATCAGCAGTTACAATGGCTCTGAAATCCTGCGGTATTGAAGATGCATACATTAATATTATTAATAACATCTATGAAAATGCAAGTGCAAAGATTCGGCTGTTTGAAAATACAACACACGTAAAAATTGGAAAGGGAGTGAGACAAGGTGACACCATATCTCCGAAGCTCTTTAACGCCACATTGGAAAATGTCTTTCAATCAATGAACTGGGAAAACAAAGGGATAAAGGTTAATGGAGATTATCTAACCCACCTTCGTTTTGCTGATGACGTAGTCATTTTTGCAACTACCCCATCAGAGCTGCAGAGTATGATCTAGGAACTTGCTGACAAGAGTAAAGAAGTGGGATTAAAAATGAACTTTCAGAAGACAAAAGTGATGTACAATGCTTTTACAAGAAATGAAGATTTATCGATTGATGGAGAAAAGCTGGAGAAAACAGGCACATACGCTTATCTTGGACAGCAGATATCACGTGAGGGTCACATTGATGAAGAAATTAATCGGCGTACAAAACTTGCCTGGAGAGCTTTTGGAAGAAACAGCATAATTTTCAAGAGCAATATGCCATTATGTCTTAAAAGAAAAGTGTTTGATCAATGCATCCTTCCAGTGCTTACGTATGGGGCAGAGACGTGGACCTTAACTAAAAGAGACATACAAAGGCTGCAGATGACTCAAAGAATCATGGAGAGGTGCATGCTTATTGTAACCAGGAGAGATAAGAAGAGGAACTCGTGGATTCGAAAAATGGCAAGAGTGGAAGACATCATGATCAGAGTTAAATCCCTGAAATGGCAATGGGCTGGACATACTGCCAGAAGGACAGATCATCGATGGACAGCCGAAATTTTACATTGGATTCCAAGGGACAGGAAAAGACCCAGAAGAAGACCACATGGGAGATGGGTGGATGAAATTCGAAAGTATGCAGGGGTGACATGGAGGAGACTGGCACAAGACAGACCGTTGTGGAGGAAACTTGGGGAGACCTTCGTCCAGCAGTGGATTGATAATGGTTGACGATGATGATGATTATTCCCTCAAAGTTATCTGTAACATGAAAGAGCGCTCTCTCCTACAAAAACAGCATGGAGAATAACAGCACAATTTGCCGTTTTTCATAGTATATTATCATACCTAACTTTTGTTTTGAAATCAGTGATTTATGGGCACAATTTTCAGCACTTAGACTAGCACCAATACTTAGTAACACTTGAATGACACTGATATATAGTATGTAAAAGCTTTTATGTTATAATAATGGTGAATATTAAAATAACAAAAGTCTAATGCAATTTTTAATACACCACAATGTGAGTACTCAAGAAACGCATATAGCATATTAAATCCATTTATTTTTATGGCATAATGAGCACAAAGCTTTGCCAAGCTTTCACACTATACTGGGAGGCTTTTTCAAGGCAATGGTAGACATTTTTATGTCTACCATTGCCTTGAAAAAAGCCTCCCAGTGGAGTGCAAAGCTTGGCAAATCTTTGGGCTCATTATACCATAAAAATAAATGGAATTAATACGCTATATGCGTTTCTTGAATATTAACAGAAGAGTCACTAAAATCTTTTGCGGAAGTTCTAATGCATGCATATCTACATGGTTCACACCATATGTGCTGGCGAAAGGTGGGAAGTATTTATGCTAACCAGCTACAGTATAGTAACACCACCATGTTGCAATAATTTAAACAAAGTTCACAATTTACCCACCCTACCAGATGAGAAATTGTACAACTCTTGACACATTTTTTTGCAATTTGTTTTATTTCAAGTTTTTGTGCATAAGGTGAGAATTCATTAACATTTTAATACCAAACTAAAATCGTATAAAATACTACCATCCTATACCAATATGGATAATATCAGCTAAACAAACACCTGGAATATAGAACCTTATCAAGTGCTATAATACATCTGTGTTGATTATTCATTTGCACATCAAATGTTCTAACACATGGTAAAGTGCACTTATTCATAATAGAAACTTCCTGTGGAGAACTGTAGTAGAGGCTTCAAGAGTAAAATTACCCAATAAATCAAATCAATTAGAAATCAGGAAATTTATCTTGCTATTCCCAATAATTTTAAATTGAGAAAACCTTGCAAAATTCTTGACTTCCTGACCAATTATAATTATTGTTTTGCATCTCAAACATCAGACCTTGACTGAATAAAAGAAGTGTGTATAATCTGTTTTCCACCTACAAGGTTTAGTGCAGAATAGTATTCTTAGAGAAAGATTGTTCTCAAGGTAAATTAGAAGAAAAAAAAAAAAATGATGAAGGGAAGAAAGGTAATACAGGTACCACCTTTTCTGTAGCTATGAAAGCTCTTAGGGTCAGGTGAGGTAAAATAAGTAATGGGGTAAAATACGTAGGTTTTAAAAATAAATTCCTAAAAAATATAAACAAACATTTTTAGCACGACTTTTGTAAAAAAAGATTGTGCTTATGTTACTGGTTTGTCCATCCGTCTGTCTGTACCCACGATATCTCTGCACCTATTAGCCTGATTTGAAAAATTCTTTTTGTATTGGGAAGCTTGAAATATGCGAATGATGATCCTTTATTTTTTTTTTTTTTTTACGATGTACAATTTTGCCGCTAGGGGCGTAAACGCAGATGATGTCGAATTCAAAAATACATTTCATTCTACATATTTGCTTCTAAACATCCGATTGAAAAAAATCTTTTATCTTTCGATTCCATTTAGGTCAAAGAGTATTTTAGATATAGTTACTTTTTCAAATTATGCATAAATTTTCCGTTATGGGGCGTAAAAGTAAATTACATTTTTCCCGATAACTCTTCTTCTAAAACTCCGATTTGAATTTTTTGTTTTCAGCGGATACACCTCCCGATGGAAAATCTTCTGCATATAATTTAAAATTTTTGGTAAAGAGTACTTTAGCCACCAGGGGGCGTTAGTGTTAATTTTTGCTTCTATGTATTTGCAACAAAATCTGAGCTTCTAAAATATCGATCGAAAAATATTTTTCGTGGACTGATGCCACTCACATCAATAAACATATTCAGAATATTTTCTTCTTAAAATATTCCACAGTTTCTCTGTCAGGGGCGTAGATGTATATCTTATTTTTGTCAATATCTCAACTTCTAGGAGTCTGATTTGAAAAATTCCTTCTTTGTTGGATAGTGTTTCCAGTGTGACACGTTTTTCATATAATTTAGAAATTTTCAAGTAATTCATAGACTTTCCGCTAGGGGGCATAGAGATAAATTGCGTTTCCCCCTATATCTCTGCTTCTAAATCTCCTATTTGAAAAATTCTTTCTGCACCGGATACAGCTCCTAATGGGAAATTCTTTGCACATAATTTCTAATTTTTGTAAAAAATGGTTTGGCCACCAGGTGGCATAAGTCTTAATTTCCGCTTCTGATGTATTTGCAGCAAAATATGAGTTTCTAAAATCTCGATTGAAAAAAAAAGTGGTTTGTTGACCGATACTACTCATGTCGACAAACCTTTTAGGAACATTTTCTTCTTGAAATAATGCATTGTTTCTACACCAGGGGGTGTAGATGCATATCTTATTTTTATCAATATCTCTACTTCTAGGAGTCCGATTTGAAAAATGCCTTCTTTGTTGGACAGTGTTTCCGATGCGAAATGTTTTTTCTATAAATTTAAAATTTTCAAGTAAATCATAGACTTTCCGCTAGGGGGCACAAAGGTAAATTGTGTTTTCTGCGTTATTTCTGCTTCTAAAACTCCGATTCGAAAAATTCTTCCTGTATCGCATACAAGACCTGATGGAAAATATTTTTCACATAATTTCTGTTTGGTAAAGAATGGTTTGGTCACCAGGGGCATAAGTGTTAATTTCTGCTTCTGACGAATTTGTAGCAAAATCTGGGATTCTGAAAATTTGACTAATTTTTTTTTCTTGGACCGATAGTGCTCATATGGAAAAACTTTTTGAGAATACTTTCTTCCTAAAATAATGCATGGTTTTCCCACCAGGGGACATAAAGTCACATCTTATTTTTGTCGATATGTCTGTTTCTAAGAGTCCGATTTGAAAAACTCTTTCTATGTTGGAGAGCGTTTCCGATTGTTAATGTTTCTCATATAAATTCATGTTTTTTTTAATGCACAAGTCTGCTACCAAAGGGCGTAAGCTCACGATTCCGTTTACAGCAATATCCGAGGGATTAAAAACCCAATTGGAAAACTTCTTTCTTCCGTCAGATACTATTGTTTTCCATACTGGTTCCATTGACTTTGAATAGCTTTGATAAATTTAATTTGCGTCAGAATGAATTCAAAAGATGTGCTTATTACACCCGAAAATTTGGTGTCATCTTTCTTGTTTCATTTTTGTTTTGCCAGTTTTATATATTTTAGGTATGAGTCATCATTATTTATTCAAAATATAATATTTATTGCTGTACTGTTATGCTTAGCAGCCATTTTGAACTTTATTGTTAAAGTAGCTTAGTTGTGTTGTTGATAAAAACTTTGGATTTAAAGTAAATCAAAGGTAAGTTTCAGAAAATTTATCCATCATATTGCATGAAACACTTATTCAGGATACACATACTGCATTTGTGTTACAAAATAATGATAAATTTATATTTTGGAGCAAAAAAACCCTCTGTGGGGTAAAACCGTTATACTGTTAGGCTTAGCAAACAAAAAGCAGGTGTTACATTTCTTACCTTTTGGATCATTTCAGGATTTTTTTAAATGCAAACCAGTAATGACATTTAAGCAATATATTGCTCTGAAGCTATTTCCTACACATAAACTACACTGTTAAAGAAGTTTGAAAAGCGCTCCGAGGAAAATGCTGTTAGTGGCTTTAGGGGAAGTCGCATATTTCCTCCAAACAAGGATGTTATTTAATGGCGAATACTAAAATATGTGAAAGGCATAGATGTAGAGTCAACTTCAACAGCTATGATTGATGAAGTAGTGGCATCAACTTTAGCAGCAATGGCCTATGAAGAAATGGAATCTACTTCAACAACAACGATCCACGAACCAGTGGCATCAACTTCAAATGCAATGATAGATAAACCTGTGGCATCCACAAGGTTAGCAGAAGATCAATCAAATAGGCCTATAGGTTCCCCGGATACACTTTAATCTTCGGGCCCGAATCGTCTGCTTAAGCTCACCTAACGCGCTGCTGGAATGCCGGGAAAAACATTTTGCGACAGGTGGCGCTGCAGCTGCGTCAGCGTTTTTTGCTCTTTTGCTGCGTGCATTATGTAATCGGTGTGTGTTGTGCAGGAGGAGTGGTAGGGACGCGAAATATGCGGCGAGGGGTATTTTTGAAAGGAATGGGTTTATTTTGTAATATGGCTGGCCCTGAAAAGGGCCTTTATGGAATGTCAGTAGTTCAGGTGTTGTTAAATATTTATAACAACGGAAAAGAAGTGTTTCCTCCTCATTGAGAAGCTGTCTATCTAGTACTAATATTTAAGTGGAAAACATTATGTACTAGGAAAGAACTGTTTGATGATAGCAATCATCACCTCAAAACAGTGTTCAGAGGAAAGATGGCAATTTCGTCGGAATAAATATTCCAGAATGTGGTCGGCCAAGTGGTCTTTGTGAATTCCATTAGATAGTGAGCGTTTGAGGGGCCGCCAATTGCTCTCAACACCTTGCGTATGCGCCCCAGTAGTCGGATCGATGAAATTCAGTGAGTGGTTTACTGACAGATGTTTGTTTGTTTGTTTGTTTGGAGGTTTAACGACCACCGTGAGCAACTCAATGGGCTATAAGCAGTCGCCCGTCCCTAATTTAGGGTCACTGGTTCCAGGGAAGGGAGAGAGCCAGTGCCGTAAGACAAACACAACATCCATGCCTGACCGGGATTCGAACCCGGACCCCTTACGGACGAATGATCAGAGGTCAGTGCCTTAGACCACTGCGCCACCGGGGCGGCTGACAGATGTTGGAAACCACAGGATGGGAGATTGCGGTACGCAGCCCACTGATCCGTCATGACAGTAGTTCCAGGTTGAACATGTTTCTGGATGAGTGGCAGCAATGTGTGAGCAGAGCGGTTATTCTGCGGGCAGATCTCAACCCTGAATCGTTTTGAATTTCGTTCAAAGATGCCAAGGATTCAGGTGCCCTCAACGAGACGACCACGATTATACTTCCGCTTCCCAACCTTAGCCTCATCCACTTCTACAATGACACCAGGGCCTCCAAGCTGTCCTTCATCTTGTTCGTAAGCTACCATAAGCTCTGCGACTAATTCTCTGCAAGACTGATTAATAGTAACTGACTGACGCAGAGGATGTGGAAACCCCACCCTGGGAAGATTCCTCAATTGCATCATCGTAGAGCAATCCTTTGGCGAAACAATACAAAAGAGTCATCACCTTATCAAGCGGAATACAAGCAGCTTTTTTTTTTTTTTTTGATTGGAGGTTTAACGACCACCGTGAGCAACTCAATGGGCTATAAGCAGTCGCCCGTCCCTAATTTAGGGTCACTGGTTCCAGGGAAGGGAGAGAGCCAGTGCCGTAAGACAAACACAACATCCATGCCTGACCGGGATTCGAACCCGGACCCCTTACGGACGAATGATCAGTGGTCAGCGCCTTAGACCACTGCGCCACCGGGCGGCACAAGCAGCTTCAAACTACGTCCCAAGTAAACGGGAACACTGCTCACTTTTCCCTGTAACGTGATTCTTCCTACACCTGAATTGTCCTAAACGATGATGCATATCCACTCGCAAACTCCTTGGATGACCTGCGGAACATCTTTTTTCGGTTGGAAGCAATCCTTTCCGCTCACACCATGCAATGCACATTTCTTCATCCTTCCCAACTTCGTCGAAGAAACTCACTCAGCAAACAGCGATTACGTAACACACACAGCACGGGAGAAAACGCCGACGAAGCTGCAGCGCCACCTATCACAAAACGTTTCTCCTGGCATTCCATTCACACGATAGCAAAGCAGACGATTGGGGGCTGAACTCTAAAGTGTAGCCGGTTCCCCTTTTAAACATATACAGGCAGCTATTATAAACACATTATCACCTGTGCAGCCTAATTATGTTAAACATGCTCCGAAAAATACTTCAAGAAAAAGAACCCACAGCATGCAAATAAAATCTGGAGAGGTCTTAACCGCCAATCAATCTATTGATCGACTACGTATAGAGAAAACCAACAGAGATGCCAAAACAAAACAGGAAAATATCAATTCATATTAACAGTTCATATTCCGACTTAGAAATCGATCGGAAAATGCTACTATTCATTTTTACGGGCATTATTTCAAAAACTTGGTTTAAAAAACCAGCTAGGTTTAATTAAGAAAAGTATCTAATACAGCGTATCGGACGAATGGCAACGTGGATTTTCGGACTCCATTGACGAGAAATAAACCACGAACATCGGTGGGAAAGTCGTAACGCTCCTGAGGATGCCCAAAGACTGGGTGAAAAATTTAGAGCATTAATAGCGGTAAAAAGTTGAAGTTATTGAATCCTAAAGTGAAAATCTACTGAAGCTACCCAAAGTAAGCAGAGAGTTGGATGTGAAAGGTGGATGCACATACAACGGACAATAGCATCAACGAAGACCTAAAACGTGCGTGAAAAGTGAATAATCGCTAGAAACGGAATGCCTAAAGTAAGCATTATCCAACTAGAATATTTCCAAGTTTAAGAAAATATCTGCTGCAAACCAAGCCAAGAAAATACTACTGCAACAAAGTATTTCTCCAGAAGAAAAAAATTTGCCTACTACTAATGGACGAATCATCAACATTAGAAAATGGGTTCAATTAGCATTTCTTGGGAAAACAACAAACCACTTATTTCATGGAATCGTTATTTCTCACCAAGATGAGGAATATACAGTCAAGTTTGCGAAAAAAAAGTGGAAATTCCTATTTTGCATTTCCAGAGAAAGAAGACGTATCTATAGTCGATGCATCACAAATAACAAAAGTCCTTCCTGATCCAATGATGGACCACAGAGGACACTATTTTTTTGCCCTAGATATATGTTGTGAAACATTTCCAACACTTTAAAACATCCTTTTTTTAGCCGCATGTACAATTATTTATATAATTAAAGTGATTGTCAGCATAAAACAGGTATACTTATTTTACCCCATGCATTACTTATTTTACCCCACACCATGGGGTAAAATAGTTAATTGACAACATGTTTTTAAATTGTATTATCAGTCCCAATCTGCAGTTTTTTCACTGAAATTGTTCTTAAAATATTATCAGACAAACTCATTTGTACACTCAGTACACTTTTTTTTGCAAAATAGGTGTAAATGAAAAATGCGCTGTTTTTCTAACTATTTTACCCCACCTGACCCTAGAAGGCTGCCTCAGAAAAAAGGGAGAGACACCTTGCTTGTGATTTTCTTTTATGTAAATTTTACTGACATTTTTTTACAAAGTATGCTTTAAACTTCCAGGAATACAGTCAGTGAGACAGAAAGTTAATTTATTTATAAATTAAAAGCGCACACATTCCTGATTTGGTCTTACTTTGTTTTTTGGGTGACTCTTTGCAAACAGTATGTTGTTTCTTCCTACATATGAAATGATCACATTTTGTAATCATGAAATCAGTTGTTAATTCTTTCATATCAGTTAACGATATTGCTGCTTCTGTGATTATTCCCTGGAATTTTGATCATCAGTGCTTCAAGTAGTCCTGTATATTAATATTAGTGCATTTTGTTAACATTTATGGGACAAAGATTTATATAAATTTTAGATAAGTTATCTAGTAACCAATACTTACATCTTAAACACACCAATATAGTCAAAACTATATAATTTGTCATAAATTGAAATGTCATGAAAATACGTGAAACATACCCTATGACCCTTCCTGACATTGCACATTTTACGGCATGACTACTAGGGTTTCTCTTGAAGGTTCTTTCAGGAGGGTATGTTTCTTCATATATTTATTTCTTCATCCGTGAATGTAGTATGTTCCACCGGGAGGGTACATTTTTTAATTTTCATAAATGTTTCTTCTTCATCGAATATACTATTTGTCGTGCATTTTCAACTTCATAAAACACTTTGCAGAAAATAATAATATTGAAACACAGTTAAAAGCAAGCTCTAAGACCAATATTAGGATTTAAACTGCGATCGCATTTTGAGAAAATGAATGCAATTCTGCTAAAATATTTATATTTCTTTTTGCATAAATGCGAAAACATTTAAATGGCGCTGTTTCTTAATGAGCGCTATTAAAATTCCGCGATTCCATCGAGCGTATACGAAATATCGTCATGGTGGAATTTCTCTTCTTTCATCATGTGACGTCAAATGATGCATAGAAACTAGTAGCCAATCCAGTTTCTATGATGTCATAAACCGAGCTGTTCCTTACATTCTTCCCGCTTTGGGTTTTTAAAAATTGGCACCACCTGGTCGCCAAACGTGGCCATCTCTCTCTCACGTGTTCGCTTTTGCTGTAGGTTTTTTTCACATGGCTTTATTCGTGTGTTGAACATTTTTCGTAGTCTAAATATGGGTAAGTGGTTAGGAATAAGTTCCAAACGAAAAATCAATATTGAAAATGTTACTACTACACAACAGCCAGCTAAAAAACCTAAGGTATCCAAATCTTTAGTTATAAGTGGGCCAAATGTATCCAAATCTTTCACTTTATAAGGGGGCCAAATGTATCCAAATCTTTCACTTTATAAGTGGGCCAAATGTATCCAAATCTTTCACTTTATAAGGGGGCCAAATGTATCCAAATCTTTCACTTTATAAGTGGGCCAAAGTAAGATGGCATGACGGTTAACCTTACATTCCGTGTGAGCTATGCCAGATATCCAAAAAGAAAAACATTCTTGCAACTGCTGAAGGTAAATTTTTTCTTCTTCATTTTTTTTTCTTTTAGTTAAATTAATTTTTTCTTTGTCACGCTTGATCGGCGTTCAAAAACAGCGTGTCCGCATTTGACAAATCAATCGCACAAGCAATCAATCTATGAAGACGAATTTCGAAACATCGCCATGTTTACAAATTTTGGAATAAATTCCACAAATTTAGTTTCAAATCTGAATTATTTTTTGTTTTTGTTTACACAGGGTAAATGTGTAGTTTAGTGTCCTAAATTATTTTGCCGCAAATGTTGAAGGATTTCGAAAAAGTGAGACGTACAAATTTTAAAGTATGTAACATGCCAACTTTTATGGATTTCTGCTTAATTTTACTGATTTATGGATAAGCTCTTTTTTTATGGAATTTTTAATATTTTGATTGCTTAATCAAAATATTTCAATCTCCAGCAACCATCCACTTAGTTCTACCAGACCTTACGAGCACTGTGCACTTATTTTCCCGCTGACTTAACGAAATGTTTGTCGGTTCTCATGGCTGATATATATACATTATGTGTCTTCTTTTCTTTCAGTTAAAGGTTAAAGCACAGAGTAGTGACTTCCTTTCTTTTTTATACTGTTTTGTTTGCAAAAGATTGGCGAATAACACCTGCGTTTACCTCCTGCTTGTCATTACTGCGCTTGCGCGCCAGCTGTAATGATACATTTTCTCACGCTCTGTAACATAAACAAACACACTCTAGCAGGAGCTCGGAGTGTGTTGTTTACGTTACTTCGAAAGATCCGTGAAGTACTTTTTCACATTTTTTTTTTAATTTGCTGCTCACCTGAGCGAAGATGAGAATTTTATGTTTGACATTTACAGAACGGGTCAAGCTTTTGGTTTTCGTTGTTTGCATTCAAAGTGATTTTATTTTATTTATTTTTCTTTTGTTTTGTCTTTACATTTCCGCTGTTTTTCATACAGAATTTTCTTACTAGAAATCGTTTATCAACAAAAAATGTAAAACACCTATTAAGCATTAACATAGAAGGGCCAGGTTACAAGGAATTGAATTTTAGAATTGAATATGAAAAATGGTTAAATAAAAAACATCGTCGCATTGTAAATTAATGAAAACATTTCAATATTTATTTTTAACTCGAGTGTTTTTATTGGTCTTTAAATAAATCTTTCTAAATAAATGCTAAATTGCTTATAAAAAATGCTAAAAGAAATTTCAAAATACTAAAATGTTTCTGGAAATTTTTTCTAAAATGCTAAAGGTTTTCAAAAGCCAGTTTTTTTTTTTTTTTTTTTTTTTTGTTTTTTTTTAAGGTTTAGGTCCAATTCACATTAAGTTGTATGGAGCGAAGAAGAAGTAGATAGATTTGGGGTAGGGTCCCCTGATTGGAAAGGTTGAAAGAAGAATAGGAAAATAGAGTTGTAGATTTATACTGCTAAAAGTGAGCGCAAGAGAATTGCACTTTTAACAGTTAAGAGAAAAGTAACAGCTGACGTCAACTGCCACGAAATTGCTTGTTCAAAAGCCAGTTAATACCCTGACCAATATATACCGAATATATGGGTCAAAGAACTAGCTGCACTATTACATTTCATGTGGAGTACTTGTTAGAATAAAAAAAAAAAAGGTACTGTAAATAGCACAATTGTTTTAACTTCGTTAATAGAAACTCACCCAAAGGTTGTTGCTTCTTGGCACATTTACTGCATATATCTTTCGGCCGACTTGTCATAATGCGTGTAGGCCTTTCGGGGTCGTCTTATCTCTTCCCTGTGTTTTCACATATACTCTTGACAGTTCTTTGTTTTTGTGCCAACATTTTACAGCCATATTCACATATTTCCCACATATAGGCACCTTTTATAAACTTCAACATATATTAAAAACTCTAAAACACTATACAGAACCCTCTCGTCATTCAAAACTTTAACCCTAACTCTCTTGGTCGTTAAATACCGCCCACGTCTTATTATTCACAACATCCATACATATCAATACATACATTCATATTAAAAACAGCATTTTATATACTCTATTTACAACACCCCTATTTTATCCACTCAATTCATTTACTCACTGGCTCAACCTTCTTCTCTTTACACTACTTAGTCTTCCGATGGGAAACGCAATACGCCAAACCACTGACACCACCAACTCCACATCAATGACCTCGTCTGCCTCGAGTACTTTCTGCCTGTCCCTGGCTGTCATCAGGAGGCTTGTTGAATCACAACCGTTCTTCTCTGCAGCCGCAAAGCAAGTAATGCAATCGTCTCTGGTCATCTGCTCTGTCGCTGTATCTCATAATGTTTGCTTATGGTGCCATCTGTTCTTTCTTTTGGTCAATTTCTAGTGTTTGAAAATATATTTTTTTCCTTTTTCTTTCTTCTCTATTCTGTTCAATTTTTATCAGGGCCTTCCAATTATCATTAAGTATATTTGGGTCGTTAGAATTACATAATATACCTCTATTTTTTTCAATAAGTACTGATTCAGCTATTCTCAAATGTCTTTCTGTTTTACCTTTTTTTTTATTATTCTAATGTCTTTAAATTTAGGATATTCTTTGTTTTCCAGTCAGTATTGAATTAATGCAATTTTAGTTTCTTTTTTTTTTTTTTCATATACACTCCTGCTTGTTCTAAACAACTCATCTTTTCATTGCTTTTTAACACCAAATTCTTAATTGTAGGCCTATTTACTTTACATTCAAGTTGAATGTTATATTTAGTACACATTTTATTAATTTCCGATGATACTCCTTTGAGATATGGGAAAGCACCAATATATTTCCATTGTTCTTTTTTTTTCTTGACATTGTACCTCTATTCAGGGAAGACTTTTGTTCACCCCTCCCCCATCCCAAAAGGAAGGGGGAGGGGTGAACAAAAGTCAGCAGGGAGATTCTCCCTAGATTTCTGTGATGATGAGATGAGAAGTCTTGAAAGTCAAAAGCAGCAGACAAAGTGGGTGGGCCACTAAGCCCTGGAGCAAAGGGGCACTGCCAGGAAAAGAAAGGGGTGAGAAATTTCTGTTTCGAGTAGCTCTGGGCAAACCCAGCACCAGACCACAAAGGAAAGCGAACAGTTAACACACTTTTAGAAGACAAATATAACATTAGGTGGGAGTGGGGAGGGGATCTCTCCCAGCTGAATTGGGTAGACACAGAGTGGACCGGTTTCTCTTCTCCTCTGTGGGGGCAGATTGACACTCAGATTTCCCAACTCCCAGTGGAATTGAGTTTTGCTTTGGCCACCAACCAAGGGAAAGGACAGTGACAGGCCTTGCCACTGGCCATAAAATAAAATTTCTAAAAAAAAACAAAAAAACAAAAACGGCGAAAATTCCGGTACAACGCCGCAAATTTCCGTGAAAAAAAAAAAACGCCGAAAATTTCCGGTGGGAAAAAAAAATAAAACCCCTGTGTATTGATATGTATGGATGTTGTGAATAATAAGACGTGGATGGTATTTAATGACCAAGAGAGTTAGGGTTAAAGTTTTTGATGAATGACGAGAGGGTTCTGCATAATGTTTTAGAGTTTTTAATATATGTTGAAGTTAATAAAAGGTGCCTATATGTGGGAAATATGTGAATATGGTTGTAAAAGGTTGGCTCAAAAACAAAGAACTTGCAAGAGTATCTGTGAAGACACGGCAGAGATACGACAACCACGAAAGGCCTATCACGCATTATGACAAGTCGACTGAAAGATACATGCAGTAAATGTGCCAAGAAGCAACAACCTTTGAGTTAGTTTCTATTAACGAAGTTAATTACAGTTTGCACATAAAATATAAGAGTAATTTTCGGGAATATGTATGTATTCTCAGGTTGTGTCTTTTGTTACAATTTGTTTTATTAAAAAAAAGGCTTCTTTTATGTGAATGACGTGTAGAATGGTAAGAGAACAGTATTTCCTTTTTTCTTTTTTGAGGATCAGTTATCTCAAAAGACTTTGTATGTTTTCTAATGAGAAATATGTTAGGGCAGAACTGTACATTATAAATACATAATACGTTAAATTGGCATCAATTAAAGAATGCTGGACTATAAAATATATAATTTGGCAGTTTTACAGCTATCAAATCATTAAAGGAAGCCAAAGCTGGGAATCTATACTTCTATGTCATAACACTTTGTTGACATGCTCTTGGAATTTTCGTTTCAATGCAGGTGCACCATTCAGATCCCTTTCAGGAATTGACCAAAGCTATTCATTCAGTTAGTAGAATGGAATAAATGATTCAGGAACATGATAATTAACTACTCAGGAACAAATAATAAACCTTCTGTGCAAGCCACAAATTTCTGAGTTGATTTTTTTTCTTGTTTTAAATATATTAAAAAAAAAAGTCCCAAATTGTAACATTTCTTTTTTTATCTGTTTTTATTGTCTTTCTTCTGCTGTAGAGCCAGATTTTTTACCCCATGATGGTTGTTCTATGCAGGCCTTCAGAACTACATGAAGTGCTGAAAATCAGAAATCCCTGCCCGATTCTCTACTTTGCCATGAAATAAAAAAATCCTCCTCCTCCGTGATAAAATCTAATGCCCTCTCAGAAAGAGGTTAAGAAGAAGCGGGAACTCAGAAAGAGGTTTAGAAGAAGTGGGAAAGTGAGAAATATAAAAGATCAGTTCATGTTTTGTTAGATATGCTTTGTGTTTTAAATATGTAACAAATAATTCCAGATGAACCTTAAAACAGTTTTTTCACAAAAGTGCATTTTAATAACTGGTACAAGCAACTTGTTTTATAACGTTTTAATAACGGAGCACTTTTCCTCTAGGAAAATAATCTGTGCTTAGGGAAAACCAGAAACTACAAGAAAAACCTTGGTCATAGTTATTATTCTCTACAGTAAATTGGAATTGCTAAATTTAAAAGAAAAGAGACATGACTGATTCACTGCTGAAAAACTTTTAAATTTTCTGAAAGAAAAACCAGAACTTATGTGAAATGCTGAATGTAAATGAAACTGATAGACAATTAAAAGTGCCAAGAAGTCGGCATGGATGCAAAGCTTTTAGGAAAACTGGTGAACGTAAAAATTTCTGCATACAAAATTGTTTTAAATAAAATACTGAAAGTTTCATGCTAAAAATTTTGTAATACTTCTCTAGCAAGCAGATTCCCTTCAGTTTACTGTGTGCTTTGGTTTTCCATTAAATTTGGTTGATTAAGAAACCAAATATGCAGTAAACTGAAGAAATCCAGCACAGCAAATTTTTGATGAAGCAAGAACAGCAGATGAGACATACTTAACAGATTTCAACAGTGTTTCCAGAGGATTTTCATCCAAACTTTCTACAAATTGAATTTTCAAACCTTGACTACATACAAGGAATCAAATTTTGTTAACATTATAAATAAAAATCTGTTTACATAAGTTCTGTGTTGATGCTGTGTATTATTGACAAGTGCTGCCTGAATAATTTTTCATATGTGCATTGACACTGAAAGTGGTCTGTTTTTATAAGCATATAAGAATTTCTATGAGTGGTGAAATGTTAATTCATGCATCTCTTCCTTCCACTAAATGATCATGTGATCATGGGTGTGTTCACCGGAAGTAAGAAGTATAACATTTTAATTCAAGCACTAATTGGGGTTCAGTGTTTTCTACTGAGCAATATTTGCATATATTTTATTTTTAAAATGTTCTTCCTTTGGAAATGGTATTTAGCATTTTTTTTTAATTTTCATTTATAATCAGATGAAGTTTCTGATGTCAAATGTATTATGCTGACGTAATGTATTTCCGTTAATCGGTTAATCGACATTTAAAGATTTTTTTCACCCCCATACTTGAATACATTAATTTGCTTCACAATATATACTATTTAATCAAATGACGCCTATAAGGTCTTTGACTAACACCGATTTACCTCCCCCCCCCCCCCCCATATGTCCAGTTTGTTTAGGATTTTGAATAAATCCACTGAAGAAGTGTCAAGAGCAAACATTAAGAATAAAAAGTTTCGGGAATATTTTATGACAAAATTGGAAAACTACATTCTTTAACTAAAATCCCGAGTGAAATCTGTTTTCAATAACACAGCCTTTTTTTTTTTTTTTTACTATATACATAAATATACGTTTATTATAGCGCATTTCTGGAAATTAAGATAACATCCTCATAGAAGTTTTTCTTATTTTGTGCTACGCAGGTATCACAAATTAATTTTTAAAGAAATCGATTAGATATTAATAAGAATAAACAGATAATAAGTCAACAGCTATTGCAATACATTAACACCATAAATTTTATACGTACGCAGTTAATCACAGAATATAATAATTTGACAACACAACCAGACGATTTACACAAGCAACGAAGACTATTTCTACCAACTAAATTGGTCCTCCTAAACTCACATGATTTTTTGTTGTTTGCATGTTTAACGAACATTGTGAGCAACTCAATGGGCTATAAACAGTCGACCGTCCCTAATTTAGGGTAACTGGTTCCAGGGAAGGGAGAGAGCCGTGCCGTAAGACAAACCCAACATCCATGTCTTACCCGATTCAAACCTCGACCCATCTCGCACGAATGATCAGAAGCCAGCTCTTAGACCACTGGGCCACGAGGGCGGCATTTGTTGAATTAAACCACTATCTCATTCTGATCTGATTGGAGGTTTAACGACCACCGTGAGCATTTCAACACTTTATTGACAAAAGGCATCATACAGCTCGTCACACTGGACAAGGAAAGAATACAGAGAAAAACATGAATGATACATGAAAATGATATATACATGAATAAGGGGCATAGCCACCCAAAAGGATAAATACAAAATGCTAAAAACCCACAATGGGGACAGACCTGTGACACTGAACACACGTAAAAGACTTTAGGTCAATGACCTGTGATACAATACATAGAGCTTGAGAACACATTAAAAATACAGAATGCACAATAATAAACAGTGAAGTTAAGTTTCGAACTCAGCACTACATAGGAGCACAGTGCATATAACATGAGTGGTGCACATTGTCATATCAGAATATCACAAAACAGTTCAGAAACCACGTAATATACAATGCTAAGAAAAACAAGAAAAGTGAAGAGCAAGTAACATACTATACATATTTACATGCAGAAGCACTGCCTGCTGGAGCAGAACAAAAATAAGTAAAATAACTCAGTAAGCAAGGTACTAGCAAGGTGAAGAGAACAGCCAAACACCAAAACAAAGACAATCCAAAAGAGGACACAATCAAGTCACCAGTAGGATGGTAGAACCATGAATAGAAACCAACCGGTGCACTGGGCCCAGGTGTTCCGAAAGGTGGCGATTGTGTGTGCGGAAGTTGCAGCTGTGAGTTCCAACCGTAGGCGCGCCACAAGCCGGCCCCGACAGCTAGCCCGCAGCCGCCCACCGGCCGACAGAAGTGATGGAAGTTCAGGAGAATTCCTGAGAGATTGATGAAATGAGTGAATCACTTGCTTGGTAAGTACGAAAAGAAAGCAGCAGGCATCTGGAAGGCGGGTGGGCGGATGTTTCGTGAGCAACAGCCACGGATATGCTTGAAACGGCAAGTCTTGGGAGCAAATTATGTCAGCTAACCGGAAAACAGGATGAAGAAGCGGCAGCAAGATAGGGCAGTGGCAGTACATATGAGCGACGTCTCCGTCAACGCCACAGAAAGGACAGAGAGGAGAAGAGATAAGAGACATGCGATAGAGAAGATGGGGGACAGGGAGTCGGCGGTGAAGAACCGCCAGTGGGTATTACGTTCTAGCGGAGAAGAAAGGGGGGAAGAAGAAGCAGACCAAACTGCCAGGGAGGAGGAAGGAGAAACCCCGGAAATGGGATGGGGGGACTCAGAGGGAGCTCGAAGGAGACGGTACAGGGCAGCGGTAGTAAAAGAAAGGACAGGGGCGACAGAGTCACGAAAAGGAAGAAAGAAAGGGAGAAGGAGGCTGGGGCCGGGGACGACGAGGAGGCCATTGTCAGAAACAAGAGAAGGATAGAGAAGCTGAAGAGAGAAACGGAGATGGGCGTAGTCGTTCTCAAGGGAAGGAGTTGGCCACCGTGAGCAACTCAATGGGCTATAAGCAGTCGCCCGTACCTAATTTAGGGTCACTGGTTCCAGGGAAGGGAGAGAGCCAGTGCCGTAAGACAAACACAACATCCATGCCTCACCGGGATTCGAACCCGGACCCCGTTCGGACGAATGATCAGAGCCAACGCTTAGATCACTGCGTCACGGGGGTGGCCAAAGCGAGTATGTATTTGCTTTGCAGAGTCGTAGGTTTCTGTCGGAGGTAGGAATAAGATGAGGCACTGTCGCCAACTCTTCCCATGAAGTGAAGCCGGTTTTGTACGCTTCCGCGGTGAAAGTAGTACCGCCAGCTTTGGCGTGATTACCCTCAAGATACAAAAGCAGACGATTTTCCGTAGGAAAGCATTAGTGAGATCCTGTTCGTTTTCTTAAGATTTTACATTGTCTCAAATTATAAGCGAAATGGAAAAGCAGTGGAATAGGTTTAAAAGACTTAGGTTTACATGAAAGGAATTTCAGTACAAAAACTTAGATTTTCATGGAGAAAAAGAGATCTAAAAAGCGTTTTCGTAATGACTCAGACGCCCCGGTGGCGCAGTGGTCTAAGGCGCTGGCCTCTGATCATTCGTCCGGAAGGGGTCCGGGTTCGAATCCCGGTGAGGCATGGATGTTGTGTTTGTCTTACGGCACTGGCTCTCTCCCTTCCCTGGAACCAGTGACCCAAAATTAGGGACGGACGACTGCTTATAGCCCATTGAGTTGCTCACGGTGGTCGTTAAACCTCCAATAAAAAAAAAAAATATGAACTGACGATTTAAAATGTGTTTACACTAAACATAATTTTATAAAGCGTTTAAAATCTTTCTCTATCTTAGCGAATTATCGTAAAACATTGTTTATCATAGAAATTGTAACGGTCGAGCTTCAGAGAATTTGTATTACGAGTGAAATTTTCAAAAGATCGCACTTTAAAGAGAGGGAATACTTCTGCCATGTTGTCAGGAGGAAAATTAAAGTAAACAAAAAGACATTCCACGTATGTTTTACTTGAAGAACAACAAAAATTCATGAAATATCTATATTTTATTTCCAAGCCTTAATAGAAAAAAATGGGGAACCTGCGAGCTTGTTGAAAGAAATTTAAAATATCAAACTCAAAATATGAAGTTACTATGTCTTCATTTTGTTTTTTATAATTGCTTTAAGAACTTGACTGATTTTAGTTTCTTCTAATGTAGGTAGAAAATTCCAACTGGTTTCGTTAGAACTGTGGTGGGCCGCCCTGGTGGCGCAGCTGGCCTCTGATCATTCACACGTAAGGGGTCCGGGTTCGAATCCCGATCAGGCATCGAAGTTGTGTTTGTCTTACGGCACTGGGTCTCTCCCTTCCCTGGAACCAGTCGGGCGACTGCTTATAGCCCATTGAGTTGCTCACGGTGGTCGTTAAACCTCCAATAAAAAAAAAAAAGAACTGTGGTGGGCTTCAAATGTATGAATGTAAATAATTTTAAAACTACAGGCCTTAATAGGAAGGAAAATTTTTTCGGAGGGGGGGGTACCTTTTTAAAGGGTGCAGTTTAAAAATATGGCAAGAAAATATACAAATTATTAGTTTGTGGAAATAGGATTTACAACTACTGCTGATAGTAAAGTAAATCTGACTTGATAAAATCAGATTTACATAAGCAGCAGAAATAATTCCTACTGTGAGATCTCTTTTAAAATAAATCCAACTGCATTCAAAATATTATACTTCTAATAAACATCACTATTAAGAGAGGCACATTCATAATGTAATAAGTTAATAGCTTTTAAGTAGTAGATGAAACAGACGTGTGTATGTAATAAGGATTTTTAATTTGGTTTTTGAAATATACGTATACCATTTATGAGCAAGTTTATATTTATTAATAAAGAACTCATTGAGGATAAATCTTGCAGTTTGTTGCTAGCACAACATATGTTCAAGAATAAGAAAATCTGATCACATAAGGTGTGGTTAATCAACACAACAAGGTGGTTAATTTTAGCTCTAATGAGAAAGAGCATTGTTAACGGCAGCCCATATGCTAATACACATTTAACCTACATTTCATGGGCGCAAAAATTAATGGATAACTAATCAGAAGTGCATGGGAAATATAGAAGTGCAAATTTTCTGCCATTAGATACTAAATCATCTTTAGTTAACTGTTATCCGTATAATGCTGACCTTTTAAGCTAGAACTACCATGGCTTTCTGCGATTAATCGTATCGATTAATCGCAGAAAGCCATGAGTCTACGGAGCTGCGACTCGGGTCGGGGCCGAGTCCCGGATGCTACAAGAGTGTTGTGCTTGTTCTACGGCTCTTATCTATATACATACCACGATGGTTACACATTTGACTTAGTTTTGGAGCTGATTTATTTGTTATAGGTAATATTTTGTCATTAAGGCAGTTCCATCTAAAATCTCTGCCCTATGTTTACAATTGTAAAACTTCTTTACATAGTTTCTTCGCAATTAATGTATTCCCAGAGATAAAAATTTGCACATTGATAAAACTGACTTTAAGTTATAGCATGCGATTCTTAATATTTTGCTAAAACATAACCATAATTAATCAATCCAACATTTGTTTGTCTACTGACGCCATCAGTGTACATGTCGCGCCATCTGTTATTAAGTATGAACATTGCTCAAACAAAAATGATTGATTTTTAATATACTTATGGTTATGTTTTAGCAAGTATTAAGTATCCCATGCTATAACTTAAAGTTAGTTTTATCGGTGTGCAAATTTTCATTTATCAGCATACATTAATTGCGAAGAAAATATGTAAAGAAGTTTTACCATTGGAAACATATGGCACAGATTTCTTTTTTTTTTTTTTTTTTTGATTGGAGGTTTAACGACCACCGTGAGCAACTCAATGGGCTATAAGCAGTCGCCCGTCCCTAATTTAGGGTCACTGGTTCCAGGAAGGGAGAGAGCCAGTGCCGTCAGACAAACACAACATCCATGCCTGGATTCGAACCCAGACCCCTTACGGACGAATGATCAGAGGCCAGCGCCTTAGACCACTGCGCCACCGGGGTGGCCACAGATTTTAGGTGGAACCACCTTAAAAATATTTTTTTTAAACTTCGGGTTGACGACCACCATGAACAACAGAGCTATAAGGGCGGGTGCCGCCCGGTGGCACAGTGGTCTAAGCGATGGCCTCTGATCATTCGTCCGAAAGGGGTCCGGGTTCAAATCCCTGTGAGGCATGGATGTTGTGTTTGCCTTACGGCACTGGCTCTCTCCCTTCCCTGGAACCAGTGACCCTAAATTAGGGATGGGCGACTGCTTATAGCCCATTGAGGTGCTCACGGTGGTTGTTAAACTCCAATCAAAAAAAAAAAAAAATAAGCGCGGTGTATACAGCTTGGCTATAGACGTTCGTCGCTAATTTATGGCCACTGGCTTCAGGGAAGGCATAAAGCCAGCGCGTCGGGACTCGAATTGAGGCCCATCTCGGACGAATTGTCAGAGTCCAGCACCTCAGACAACTCGGCCAGAGGGGTGGAAAGGATCGCTTTGGTGTTAGTGATTCAAAAGGAATTTCAGAAATAAACCACTCTCCTTTTCTCCGCAACCGCGATGTAGGTTTTCGGAAATCACTGTAGTCTGTTAGTTGAATTTTATACGAATTTGTTTTCATTAATTTTGTATCAATTACATTTAAAAAATTCTTTGTTGTGTTTGTTAAACTGTAAAAAAGGAAAATAGCGATACTGCTTTCCTTGTCAAGTTTTTATTTCTGACATTTTAGTATTGAGCAGCGATCCTTGTTTAGGTGAATGTTGTGGGGCGTGTCGATTTTGCTCCTCCTTATGTTCATGTGATTTTCTGTAGATCGTAGTTTTTGGCTTTCGGAAGTCGCAATGATACGCTGAAAAATTAAAGTGTACGTAGAAGATGTAAAACTCCTTTTCAGTGGAAATCTGATATTTAGAGGAAACCTGTCTTGTAAATAGTGAATTGAACACTTGTTCAAGGTCGAATTTTTTTGTCGTTTGGACTGTTAAGTAGAATTAAAAGAAATTAATTCATCTGGAAATAGCTATTTAAACCCGAAATTCTTCACAGTGCCTTGTATTAAAAGATTAGCTGTGTATCATGGGTAACATTCATACTGTTGGACCAAATGAAGCTTTGATTGTTTCAGGTGAGTAATGGTTAGACGACTATATATATATATTTTTATATACACTTTGAATTCAGTCATTTGCAAAAGTTTAAGACCACCTGTTAGTATTAGATTTCTACTGATTGTGTCAGCTACTGTCTGTATTACTCAACTTCCTGTCCCTGTTGCATCATCCTATAGCGGCCGCTATTGATAGAGTTGGGTTAAGCGTGCGAGCGTCAGTTTGCATTTGGTTTTCACACTCGGAGGTTTTGTACGTATTTTCTATATAGCGAGAAATGGGCAAAAAAGGCATCATTAAGTGTTTCTCAGAGGGCACAAATAATGAATATGTCATGAAGGATACTCCGAACCTGACATAAGCAGAAAGGTGATTGTGACAAGACTGCTATTCATAATGCGATCATGAAATATCGAAATACAAGTCAATTTAGTGACCAAACGAAAGTGGACGTCTAAGGAAAACAACCCATGTCATGACAATACCATAAGGCGAATAGTTATGCGAGGAGTTCATGCAACAAAATCAAAGCCTTTCTACATTCAGAAGGGTCTGATATTAGTATCAGCACTGTTTCCTGACTTCTTAGCAAAGATTTTGCATTAAAGTCTTATAAATCTTCACATGAACGTAGACTAACTTCTGTCTTGAAAAAGAAATGACTCCAGTTTGCAAAGCGTCATCAATCCCGGACTGCAGAAAAAGTTCTTTTTTTTTTTTTAATGAAACTGTGTGTCAATTTGAATCTGTTCGATGACCAAAAAATTTGATAAAAAATGCACTGTTAGCAGCATGAGACATCTGCCTAGTCAGATGATGTGGAGTGCTTGTCAGCATCCGGTACTGCTTCATTCTCCTTTTTACCAACAGGTGCTAACATGACTGGGCCTTTTTATGTGGAAATGTTACTTAAGAAGCTGTTAACACATATGCAAGTGCACAGATACACAGTCTTTATGCATGATGGTGCTCCATGCCACAGATCAAAGACAGTAAAGGAGACTACCTGTAGAGGAAAAACATAACTGCTTGACTGGCCCAGTAATAATCTTGACCTTAACCCCATCAAAAATTTATGGATCATTTTAAAAGACAAGGTAGCAGAAAAACAGCCATCAAATTACCAAGCTTTGATTGACGCAATAAAGTATGTGTGGTGCAGGGGAGGATTTCCAACTAGGTGCGCGTGCGCCTAGGGCCCCAGAGCGTGAAGGGCTCCGAAAAGGTGTAATTGCATTTCCAGTTTTGTCTTGGTTTTCACGGACTGAAACAAATCAATCCTTAAAGCGACTATTTTGTATTGTTAATTTATATTTTACTTTCTCATATTACTAATACACCGATAAGCCATTCTCTGCAAATGCATGATTTTCCATTGCTTAGGCATTTCTTGCTTATCATCAAACAAAATGGGCAAGCATTTTCCCTTTTGTTTACAAAAATAAATCAAAGGTAGAAAATCGGGACTTCACTTTCTGCCACCGTCTTGCATTCCACACAGTCGCGTTTCCTTTGCATGTGTGAAGTTCGCTAAACAACAACAAAAAGAAAAAAACTCTTGCCTGCCCCTTAATATGGTAAAATTTACTAAGGGATGGGTTAACACAAGTTTTTCAGCGAAATTATTAAATGTCAAAAACAGTACTGCATTGTTCACTCTCCCATGAGAGTCATTTTACGGGTCACGGAAAACGCTGATTTCATCACGTGCGGAATAAGTACCGATTTCGAAATTTAATTTAGCTTTAAAAAAGCGGAAAAGGAAAAATGCTTCCCGTTTTGATTAGTTTTGAAGAACAGGCTGTTAGAAATAACAAAAAACTGTGCTTCACTAGAAAAAACTTAAAATAGGAAGTCTTTTTCACTATTACTGAAGATATTAAAAATGAGAAACATAATCAGAAAAAAATATGACAAAGAAGAATATAACCAGAAAGTGAAAAAAAAAGCACATCTTGGTTTAGAATAACTCGAAATTTAGGAAACTACGGAACATTTTCATCCATGCTAAAACAATCATTTTCATGCGACGGACAGCATGAAGATGCCCAAATTGTATCGAACAAATGCTGTGACATTAAAAACGTCCAATAAACAGCCCCAAAAATGTTTGATGAATGTTAGAATTTTGAAAACATGAAAATAAACTTTGAACAAATGTTGCATACCATTATTTCATAGAGATTTAAAAAAAAATTCCATAGTATATTCGATGTTTCCCATATTCCGTTGTGATCAATGATTTCCATAGTGACTATGGAGAATTCGTAGCATTTGGAAGGTCTATGGTGGGCAAACAAGAAAAAATGACATCATTAAAATTCTACCATAAACTGAACGTTTTCTGAAAAAAAACCCCTAAAAGAAACCTGACACTGGGTTCAAAAACCGTACAGAATCCGATGGAATCAGGATACTCTGCATGTGTTCTTTTTTGTCATGACTATTTTTTCAACACCTGTGAAGGTTTGTCAGTGTTTTTAATGTAATATTTATTGGAATAACCCAGTAAATTACTGAATATTTTCTGTTAGTGGTCAGGAATCATTGCGAGTCTGTAAAATAAAGTGATCAGGTTGGTATCACATTTCTCCCAATCTCAGCTGTACCACAAAATGATTCTGCTAGAAGGTATGAAATTCATTTTTGAAAGCTCTATACAGCCAGTTTTCATTTTGATACCAAGAAGAACATAACCGAAAATAAATGGAATAAAAAGAACAATTTAGCAGAATGAAAGCAGCTTCAAAACATAATGTCTGAACATTTTTGACCATCAATAACTCCTAAAAACTGCTAGAGGAACTAAAAACAAGCAATTTTTAGTACATGAAGGTTATAGCACAAATTGTTGAAATACTGCTGACTGTTATGCCAAGCAATGCAGAAGTTAAGAGAATGCAAGCATTGTAGGCAATGCTCTTGATGACAAGATAATGCTCACGCAAAAAATGACTTCACGAAGATGAAATATGACGAAGATTTCAATAAAAACTCTAGAAAATTTGGTTGATGTGGTTGAAGAAAAATAACTTTTAAGATTATATTTATTCATTTAATTGCACTGGACATTAGACAGTGGGCCCTTTTAACTACTAAGCTTAAATTTAACTATGTATAAATAAATGAAAGGTATACAGTGCAGTGATAAAATGTGTATACAACACGTAATAGCCGTAAGGAAAGTAGCCACTAGATTTTGTCCACCCACTGGCCAATGGCCACTTGAAAAAATCACCAATTTTGATCTTTACTTCCCACATTTTTCATTGTTTAAGGCAAATTCTTAACTGGCCTGCTGTGTGCTACAAATTGCTTTCATGCTACTTTTTGCCAAGGGAACATTTTACAGCATCTGTGCTGGAACCTTTCCCCCGAGTTGCAATGAGGAGTGCTTGTAAAAACTTTCCTGATGATCAGGGGTGTTTTCTGTCAATTGTTTTTTTTTTTTCCTGTCGTGGATGGATAAAACAAGTTCTTTCTGAGCCCTAATCCCTCTAAACCATCTTAAACTGAAAGAGTTAACATTTAGGCTGAAAAAGTAAAGGAATTCAAGAATATCACACAATCTATCTTTTTCTTGTTTAATAGTGTTAAAAGTAATTTATATTGTATAGCAACAACATTTTCTTATTACTTCCTCTTCCCCTGGTTTAAAACTGATAATTATCAAGCGTTCTCACCTTTTCTATTCCTTAAATCGACATAAAGTAGTCCTGATGATGAACTAGGCTTTAGTTCAAAAATTTGACCACCAACTTTTTGAATAATAACCTCTGTAAGACCCGTAAAAAAGTTAATTCCACAGTACACTATAAATAGAGGTGCCATAAATTCATTCATAAAGCTAACTTTTGAAAAAGCAATGAAAACATGATCATTGGCATGAAGAAGACATAAGACAAGGTCAAAAGCTCCCAACTTACGAACTTTCTTGTAAAAGTTCTAATCTCTTTACGTAACTAGCATGGTTGATTTACCTTTATTTGTTAAGCAATAAAAATGTTCAGTGTTACTCAAAAAACTGTGGCCTCTACTTTTCCATTTTCAAACCGGATTTTTTTGCGGTCAATTCTTATGCTTTTGTTTCTGATAACTGCAGTGCAGGTATAAAAAATATATTGCGCATCTTTTTGACAGAATAAAAAAATGCAAACCAATTTTCCGATGAAATTAATATAAAAAAAAATGCTTTTAAGAAACTCTTCACATTCTCGCTTTCCTGTACTGACTGATAAAATTCTTACTGTCCTGCTTTCTTGGTCCATGGCATTCGTCTATACCATGTACGACTGAATCTCTTCGATTTAGGGAATTGTTGGCCCATTTTATTTTTGCTTGATACCATGCTCGTTGCCTACTGATTTACTCATAACGTAAAACAAGATGATTTTCCGAAGCTGAAGCAACAAAAAAGCATGTTTTGAAAATGAAACGCATTCAAATTTTATGACAAATTTAGAGAAATTCCATTTTGAGCATGCTTAATTAAATTTGCCAAGTAACTTGCAGATAAAAAGCTGCTAAAGTAATCAGTTTTGCCTAACGTATCAAATCCAAAAAAATTTGCTGTAACTGAAATGGTCTCTTTGTAGCGTAAAGCTAACATTTACTAAATTTCCACTTTGAGAACTCCTAGTGGGAAATTTATAAACTGGTAGTGAAATTTTAAATGAGTAAAATTTAAAGAATGTTAATGTCTTACCATTCACAAAGATAATGTTTCAAAAATATGTGAAAACCAAATTCTTTGAACTTAGTGCCTCTAGCAGGAAATCAAAAAACTAATTGGAAAGTTTATTTAAATATTTGAGAAGGAATAGTTAAGCCTAATCTGAGAGGCACAGAAATATTTTTTCCCTGTAAGTTGAATAGTTTCTTCACAATAGAAGTTTAATTTTTGAATTTTCGACTTAGATAGCCCTTAGCAGTAAATTTATGAAGTATATGGATGTTTAAAGTACCAAACTTAATGTCATTTGATTTCCTATTAGCCACAAAAATAATTTTTGAAATATCTCTATAAACAAAAAGTTCCATGTGCACGGACTGACAAAATGATTACACTAGCACTGTTTTTTACAGAGCATTCTAATAATAGGAAGATGGAATGGTATTTTTAAAAAATGCAAAAACTTTTTCCTCGACTCCTCCTGCCCCCTTTTTGTCAATCTGATGTATGAAAATTTTTGAGGCGATAATAAGGGGGAGGGGGCCACTGAATCTCGTAGCGCCTAAGGCCCCTAACTCTTAAGTTGCCTCTAGTGTAGTGCAAAGACATTTCAAGTGACTAGGCTACTGGAAATCCCTCATTGAGAGTATGCCACATCATATGCTGTCCTTAAAAGAATTCTTGAAATCGTCATAAGTTACGTTGAAAATTATAAGCAGAACATTTAGGCCTTGGAATGTGCCTCATTCCATGGCTGATGAAGGTAGAATTTGCTACTGAAATGTCCCGCTTATAATTTTCAATGTAACTTACGCATGATATGATGATTTCAAGAATTCTTCTAATGTTTTGTGTGTTATGTGTTTTCCTGCCAATTCTTCTCAATATGCTGTCAATTACAAAAAAACAAAGGTAGCCACACAAAGTACTGATTTCGGTCTTTTTGTGTTCTAAAGAATGTAAGTATTCATCTGTAGTGTCATTTTTTAAAATATATCTGACTAGTAATTAGTTGTTTCTTTGAAAGTCTTAATTTTCAATAAATTGACAGATAGTCTTTAACTTTTGCAAATGACTGCATATTTATATATCTGCATACATTCGTTTAGACATGTCATGATTTGTTTGTGTATGAGAAAACTGGTGAATAATTGATTTGTCACTGTGTCAATGGAACTTTTTTTTTTTTACAAAAATCAGAAAAGCTAAACCAAATTGTTACATAAATAGATAGTTTGTTACACAGTCTTCATAAATTTTTTTGGTACATTTTTGATCTTGAGATTCTGTTCCTTCATCTGCTGCAATGCGATATTTGGGATCCATGTGCTTTTAAATAAAAGGAAGCAGACCTACAATTGGCCGGTCAAATCTTTGCTTGAAACTTACTGGCTGAAAACTATCATAAATGCCAAGAATTCATATACCTTCCACAAGACAGCTCTGTTTGTACTTACCATGGCCGGTTGTGGGTCCATCCATGATCAGAGTACCTGGCTCTCTAAGTTTTACCCCTCACTTGTCTGCAACTACACCATATAATCCATAACCAGTTTCCTGCAGTACTGTTACCAGCTACAAACTGTCATGGAAGATGTGTATCTATCTGCTGTGATGATTAAGTGATGGTGTTCTGGTATGATGTGAACAACACATGACAAGCGAAACAAAATTAAGGTGTCTCCATGTCAAGAGGAAGCTGAACCTTGCTAGATTGTGGTTCTGTACTTCAGGCAGATTGCTTATCCTTTCCAGGTAAACGTTTCTTTTGACATGATAATTGCCAGAAACCTCAGTCAGGAACCTCCTAAATGAATTCATTGCTGCCAGAACATCTTGTTGGTAACAAAAAGTAATCCTTTTGCTAATGCCATCAGGGGTGGGTAACTTCATCAACTGCAAGTTTCTTGAATTTAGAAAGAAAAAACAAAGCTTTGTGTTGATCATAAGCTTTTGTCTTTTCTGTTTACGGAAATCCAATTTTAAGTGAAGAGAACAATGGGTAAATGTGTAGATTAGCATCCTAAATTATTTCATCGGAAAAATGTTAGTACCTGGAAAAAGTGTGACGTACAGTAATATTTACCTGTAAGTGCGGTGCTGTGAAGAGACACTGCAGTAGGCCTAAAGCATCACTATCACGACGATGTCAAGCTTTGCTCCGTTAAAAGGAAGGTTCGTTGCTGTACTGAAATGATGGGCGGAAGAGTACAAGAGAAAGCGTTTATGTTGTTGGCAAGAGAGTGATAAATCTTGTAGTGATACGCTACAGAAAATAGATCTAGATTTTCCACCCTTTATTTTGTTGTATCGTGTACGTTGTTGGCAGGAAAAACCAGAAAAAAACCTCTTGATTTGCAAAAAGTGCATATCAGTGAGATACAAAGTGACCTGCGAACAAAGTATTAACAAAATAACCAAAAGTACACTTGCACAGCAAATCCACTAGAAATGGAAGCCGTTCAAAGCAGAACCGAAAGTTATACTTCCCCAGTTTTCTGTACAACATAGAAAAAGATATTCGAACTTTCTATTTGGAATCAGGGAATCATATGCAAAAGAACAAAACATTTCTCAAAATCTGCTTTAAAAACAATGACAAAACATGAATGAACTATATTGTGTAGCGTATGAGTACATGATGCTTTGCTCTCCTGGCAAGAACGTACGCGGCTGCTCTTGTAGTCATCCGTGCGTGAATTACACGCCCGCAGCGAATCTTCCTTTTAACGGAGCAAAACTTGAAATCTTTGCGGTACCAATGGCCTATCCCAGCTTCTCTTTACAGCATTGCACTTACAGGTAAATATTATGATAAAAATCTTTAAAACTACATTTAAAATATGAAATTTCTGCATTTCCCATTAATTTCAATACTCTAAAATTTGAACGTCATACTTTTTACAGGTACTAACATTTTTCGGACAAAATAATTTAGGACGCTAATCTACACATTTACTGAACAATGTACTTCATGCTAGTTACATGAAGAAAAATAAAAAAGGCCATTTATTAGGATGAAACATCTACATGAATCGAACAAGTCAATACATTGTAGCGCCACCTCTGGCTCGGATACAAGCAGTTCCCTGGTGTGGCATAGATACATACAGTTCACAGATACTGTCCGGAGGTATAACACACCAGATGGTGTCCAAATTATGGGCCATTTCACCAACATTCCAGAATGGGCATAGATGGCATATCATCATGTCCCAAATGTGTTTGATCGGTTAGAGGTTGAATGATTGAGCTGGCCATGAAAGGGTGACGTCGACATTATGGAGGCAGGCCTGGGAGAGCTGTGTTGTGTGTGGCTGGGCATTAACCTTTTGAAAAATTGCTCAGTGATGTAGCATGGAAAAAATATTCTCATAATTTGTGGAAAATACGTCATGATAATTATTACAGCAATTAGACATCTCTGAATTGACTGTATTTTTACTGTTCTCACGTAATATCAATCACTCAGAAAACTTGAAAATTTCATCGCCCTGGAGGTAGAATCGAACCCTCATCTCCTGATTACCGTTCAAGTATTCTAACCACCGTTACACCACCCTAGGATGAAGTCCCAAGTATCTGAGTATTAAGGGCATCGGAATATTCTCCAACTGCATTCTTAATCGAATTTTCATTCAAAATTTTTATTAAGAATGAATTTTGAACATTCATGGAAAATACGTCGATTAAGACCACATTCTTAATCGATGTATTTTCCACGTATTATGGTAAGAATATTTCTTCCACGCTATATACCTGAACGACTGGTGATATGCTTAACAACACTAGATGGCAGCACTGTTTGCTTCGATTAAGAATGCAGTCAGAGAATATTCTGATGTTAATACTCAGATACTTGAGTCTTCTTCATCCTGGGTGGTGTAACGATTTGCATGCTCGAGCGGTAATCGGGAAGTTGTGGGTTCGATTCCCGCTCCAGGCAGGGTTTGAAAACCCAGCCAACTTGGGTTTTTTTTCGGGTTTTATTGGTTTTTCGTGTACTGTTGGGAAAAAAACAAAGAAGCAACAATCAATAAGTAAATTCTCTCTTAAAAGCATAAAAGAGCAAGAGGAATCTCTTGATGAAACAGTGGCTATTTTTTTTTTTTATGCTGCTAACATACCATTCAATGCAGCAGAATTGGATCAGTTTAAAATTATGATTGAAACACTGAGACCTGGACATCAACCACCTTCAGCAAAAGCCATTGGTGGAAAACTGTTTGATACTACAGCAAAAGAAACTGAATCTCAGCTTTCAAAAAAATAAAATTAGTCAGTTTGATTCTCACCATAGATTGTTGGTGCAGTGTGAAGAATGAGCCAGTCCAAGCTATTAGTGTCCATACCGGAACAGAGTTTTTTTGCTGTATGTTGATGATACTGGATCAGAAAAGAAAACTGCAAAATATTGTGCTTCTAAATTAGAGGCTGCCATAAAGGAGTGTAAAAGAAAATTTGGAAAACCTGTTTTTGCTGTTGTAGCTGAGAGCAAAAACAAAATGATAAAAATGTGGACAATTTTAAATGAAAGATATCCAACTCTCATAACATATGGATGCTCGGCACGTCTGTTGAATTTGTTAGAAAAAGATGTTTCCCCGAAGACTGTTTTAAAGCAGATTGTGGCAATGCAAAAATATTTTCGTAACATAGGCCTACATCAACCACGCGGATGGCTAAAAAAAGCCTGGCTTAATGCCACAACTACCTAACGAAACAAGGTGCAACTTTCATTCTGACTGTGTAAAAACATTTGTGGGCAATTATCACAAATACAGAGAATTATCTTAAGAGCATATTGAGGAATTTGATCAATCTATTTAAAAAATCTTGAATAAAATGGGCATTTATCGTGAAGCTATGAATCTGGAAAAGCAGTTATCCATTGTTGCTAGCACACCGGACACGCTCCAGAGAGAGAGACACAACATCTGTTTCAGTTGCTGCTGAAATATAGCCGGATTTACCACAAGAAGAAATCCTGCAGCCTTACCATTTAGATTTAAAAAAAAGTTTGATCAAGCAATTCTTGCACCACATTTTCTAGCAAACCTCATGGATCCGAAATACAAAGGTAAGAAACGTAACCAAGAACAGGAGAGTATTGCAGAAGAGTGGATATCCAAATTTCCCCCTGATTACACAGTTAAATAATATGACCACCCCAGGAATCACTGTGTACTCACCCAGGTGTGTCACAGAGTGCGTGTGACAAGGTTAACCACACAGAGACATAAGCAGCTGGCCAGGACAGATGAGCCATGGTGTGTAACGTGAGCACAATGGGCAGATGTAGTGATTTGATGGATGTTAAAAAAGAAAGATCATTGGTTACTGCGCCAAGGGTGGATGCATCTCAGAAACAGCAGACTTTGGGGTCTATTCGTAAGGTGCTGTAGTATGGGTATACCAAGACTGAACTGCAGGCACACCGAGTACCTCCTGACATCATAACTGTGGAGCCCCAAAGACCATCAACCCCAGAGGAGAATGTCACCTCTGTCAACTTGTAAAGGGCAATCTACATGCAACAGCGCAGCAATTGACCATGCAACTGAATGCTGGGGTACCGAAGTAAGTGCCCCAGATAACAGTAGAGCAAACCCTGCTACGCAGGGGTCTCCGGAGTCGATGCTGTGTCAAGGCACCCATGTTAACCCAGGGCCATTGGCAATGATACCTGCAGTTCACATGGGACTACCATCATTGGACAGTGGAAAAGGTTGCCTTCAGCGATGAATATAGGTTTCTACTCCACAGAAGTGACAGGCGGCGGTGAACACGGCTTCAGACACACGAGAGCCAACACTCGTACAGGCTTGTCGGTCAAGTACAGGCCAGCGACGGCAGTGTGCATGCCTGGGAGATGTTTTCCTCGCACGCCACGAAACTGCCGGTACCACTGGATGGATCCCTGAATGCCAATGGCTACCTGTCCGTTCTTGCAGACCACATGCGTCCCTTCACGTTGGACGTTTACCCTGGTGGAGAATGGAGACGGTATCTAAAGGACAACACACCCAGTCACGTCGCTAAGGCGGTGCACGAATGTTTCCAGGAACACGACGGCGACGTCTCCGTTTTCCCTCGGCCGGCAAAATCGCCCGACCTCAATCCCCTAGAGCACTTATGGGACTATTTAGATCAACAAGTTTGGCGTGCCAACCCACAAGCACGTCATCTCCGGGACCTCCACGTTCTGCCGCAGTCCGAACGGGCACGTGTGCCTCGGGCAACCTCGCGGGGCCTCGACGAGTCCATAGCACGCCATCTCACCACTGCCATCCCATTATTAGGTAGGTGGTCATATTATTCTGATAGGACCCTGTATTTACCTGGTGTAATGGCTTTCAAAATTAACGACGGATGACGCAGACTCTTGCCTAACATCAATGACGAAAGAAAGTGTCAACAGTCCGAACTTTTTCTTCCATAAAAGGATGGCAAGTCATGGCAAAAAAGTCTGAAAAGATTGAAATACAAAATTGCCTGCAGGATTTTGTAACTTTTTTGAATGCCTACATTGAACAGCAGCTTCATCTGTGGCCATTGAGAGAATTTTCTCTATGTTTCAAGTCAACTAGTTTGGAATAAGTTACGAAATGGGCTTGGGATAAAAAAAAGCCACAAAACTTGTTCAGTTTATACCTTTTTGGAGCCAAATTTGTTGTAGATTGGTAGTTTTGTTTGTGGCTGAAACCCCTGAGATTCCATTAATTATTTGAATGTGGCTGTTTTACAGAAAAACTCAAGAGGTTTCAAAATTGTGTGGGTCACGAAACTGATAATTTCAGACTGCTTTTAAGGGTTCTACTGAAACACAAAACAAAAATACTTTGTTTAATTTTTAAGCTATCTTTGTAAATAGGCAAAAACTATTGCAGTTTACATGCCGCACACAAATAATATCCCTTGTTATTGCTCTAAATCTTTTGCCCAGTCTTTGGGCATCCACTGGAGTTCGATACCCCACCCACGTTGCCATTCGCCGGATACGCTGTATTAGGTACTTTTCTTGATCGAACCTAGCTGGCTCCATTATGTTTCACTAATTCTATATATATATATATATATATATATATATTTTTTTTCTTCAAATGGTCATTGATGTCGTCTTTCCGTTTTCTTCTTCTTTTCATTTTCTATTCCTGTTTTTGTCGGTTTTTCTTTTGTTGGTCTTTTTCTTGTCTTATTAGCTCTTTCCAAAGGCTAGATAATGTATTAGGGTCATTCTGGTTACACACCCTTGTTTTATTTTTATAAATTAGGATCCATTCCTCCATTCTCATTTGTCTCTCTGATTTTTTTATTCCTTTTTAGCATTTTAATTTCATCGAATTTTGGGAATGTTTTTTATTTTTTTATTATTTTTTTCTTCCCTTTAAATGGCCATTGATGTCGTCTTTCCGTTTTCTTTTTTGTCAATCAAACATTCCCAAAATTCGATGAAATTAAAATGCTAAAAAGGAATAAAAAATCAGAGAGACAAATGATAATGGAGGAATCGATCCTAATTTATCAAAATAAAACAAGGGTGTGTAACCAGAATGACCCTAATACGTTATCTAGCCTTTCGAAAGAGCTAATAAGACAAGAAACAGAACAACAAAAGAAAAACCGACAAAAACAGGAATAGGAAATGAAAAGAAGAAGAAAACAGAAGGACGACATCAACAACCATTTGAAGAAAAAAATAAAATATAAAATAAAATATAGAATTAGTGAAACATAGATGGCACCAGGTAGATTTGATCAAGAAAAGTACCTAATACAGCGTATCCGACGAATAGCAACATGGGGTATCGGACAAAATTGGTGAGAAGTAAACCACGAACATCGGTGGGGAAGTGGCCACACTCCTGAGGATGCCCAAAAACTAGGCGAAAAATTTAGAACAATAATAACGGTAAAGAATTGATGTTTTTGAATCCTAAAGTGAAGATCTATTGACTCTACCCAAAGTAAGCACTGTGTTTGATGTGAATGGTTGTTTCACATACAACGGACAATAGGACAATAACTTCAACGAAGACCCGAAAACGTGTGAGAAAAGTGAATTATCGCTAGAAACGGAATGCCTAGGTAAGCATTATCCAACTAGGATATTTCCGAGTTTTTGAAATAATGCACGTAAAAATGAATAGTAGCCTTTTCTGATCTATTTCTAAGTCAGAATATGAACTGCTAATATGTATTACTAAGTTTAAAAATCAGTCACTTTCCTCTAGATATAAGAAAATCATTTCTGCTGATAGAACTAGGAATGTTCTAAACATTTGGCAAACTGAAAATGCGTAAAACAGATAAACCGTTACACATGATTGTTTCTTGCAAGTACTGATGAGAGCAGTGAAAACAGGAGACCTGTCGCCCTAGCCAGGTGTTTGTGAGAATATGTGATGTTGTATGACACATTTTGGAATCCTTACAAACCCAGTGTGCATATCAGTATTTGAGTAATAATAAAAGTTAATGATGGGCATTGGCTTCGCTCTACTTATAATTTCCTTTTGTTGTTTGTGAGTGAACAGTGGATAAATAATAAATTATAATGTGCTGCTCAAAATTTCATTGGGCACGTGAGAGAATTTTTAGAAGATTATCTCCAATTTGGGTACACACTCTGAAAAAAGTTTGCCACCCATCTCCTGTGTATGAGGTATCAAGTATGACCTACACATGCACTTAATGTACATACATATCACTAAGCTACTCACTGAAGTTCAGAGGTTAGTTCTTCAAAGAAAGCTTATCTGCCAGATTGAAGTGTGGAATTGATGATGCTAGACTTTACTTACTTCAAATGCCTCTATTTACAGCAAGCTTCACTGATATACATCACACAAAGCCTTTTGTACCTAATATTCAGTTATCTTTTTCTGATGCAGACATTCCTGAATCTGGTCTACTCATGATTACTTTGATCGTCCTCTACCTTACTCTCCTGCCATTTGGAGTGAATACATTCTCTTAGTAAGCATTTCACCTCTCTCTCTTTCAATGTGGCCAGGTCACCTCAGAGTATTTGTCTCCACTCATGTCAGCAAATTCAGATCCCCCACTTGCACAAAAAGAGGGTTGCCACTCAAAAGTTTGTAAATGTTTACATGTTCAAGTTACAGAAAATACAAATTAAAAGAAATCAATTGGATCAAAAATAAAATCACTCAAAAGTTTGTAAATGTTTACATGTTCAAGTTACAGAAAATACAAATTAAAAGAAATCAATTGGATCAAAAATAAAATAATAACTTTACACACAAAGGGAAAATTATAAATTAAGTAATTGAAAAATTAAACAACCTGTTAGTTAATGGGAGTGGGGGGATAACCAAGAATCCAGGAAACATTAAAAAGCTGTCTTAAATAGGAAATTATTTGACTTGTTGAACATAGGATAAAAGAAAAACGTGCATTCACTAGCTGCTAACTGTGTAAGCCACTCATCAGTAATCAGAAGGAAAAGAGAAAAAGTCTATCTATGAGAGGCATTAAAAATGGTCCTAAACATGGAATTGATCAACATGTTGAATATAGAATATTTTTTTGAAAAAAAGAACAGACCTATAAAATATTGCATTACAAACAATGACACTGTAGATTTTAAAAATATAAATATTTAGTTCATCAAAAAGTGAAACACCTGACCCATTTCCAGAATAGCAGAATGTAGGCATAGGAAGTGTTTTGACAGCCTTAGAAAAATATAGTAATGATGTGTAACACAGAAAATAAGTAAGTGTTCAATTGATTGTTATTTTATTTAAGTAACTGTGTATTTAATAAATTATTTTCCTTAATTCCTATGTTGAAGCTTTTTATTGTCATTTTGCCTTCTACTTTTAGTGTTTTAAACTGCTGTAACTTGGTTGTGGTAATAACTTTGTTCACAGTATCTGTAAAAAGAACAATTTTCTTTTTGGTTTAGGTGGCTGTTGTGGTGCAACAGAGAAAAGGATGGTGGTTGGTTCCTGGGCATGGGCGTGGTGGCTTGTCACAGATGTTCAGAGGTTAGCACAGGCATTTCATTTTGACACTTTGTAATTTCTTAAAAACTGACTGTACTGTACTGTGAATTAGCAAATATAATGGAGAGGAGGGGCATGCACAGATAACTCTGAAAAAACATGGATAATCTAAAATTCCTAAATGCTAAAAACAAATTGTTCATTATGTTATCAGTTAATCTGTAATTTTTGCTTGTTTCAAGTGTCTCTGGGCTTGTCACAGCTATGGTATCATTACATTTGAAGTCCTACTGATTCATATTTTTAAGTAATGAAAAGTTTACCTTATTTAGGAGCATTTCTGAGGTTTTGTTCAACTCCTTACATGTTTAAGTCACAGATCCTGTGTGTTTTAAGACATTAATGTTTAGACTTATTTCTTTGACAAAAACTTGATGTGAAATCTAGGTATTTTTGAAAGTGTGTGTTTTTCTGCTGTAGAAATTAAGTAGGAATTATCTAGAGGGCTCCAAAGGGGCCTAGCAAAGGTAACTTTTTTATGAGGAATCTAATGGTGTCGTTTAAAGTTGCTAAAATAATCCATTGGTTGCCAAAATTAGAACTAATGCTTATATTTTACTTGATAAATGATTTTAATGCTAAATAATGTGAGCTGATCAAGATTGGTGACTTCTCTGGTGGTCAAAATGTGTACTGTTGTTAATATTACGTAAGCTATTTGCAAAATTTGATTTGGTTTCTTCAGCTGTTGTTTTTGTTGGCTTTGGTGATGTAGTTTGCTGGTTTCCTCCTTTATTGAAAGTTCATTAATTTGTATTTTGCCTGCTTTGAAGAGTTCGACAAGAATCCACACACTCCGATATTCCTGTTTAGCCACATTTAAAATTTTGATTTTTTCTTTTAAAGTTAATTGTTTTTGCTTTGACACCATTTCTAAAACCAAAAAGGTGTCAAAAAGAAGAAAAAAAGTGCATACATTTGTAGCTGCACTAGCACAAAATCACAGTTTAACTTAAAAGCACAGTGATAGTTGGGCACGAAAGCAGATAGGGGATTGAGTCACTTTCAGAAAAAGATGATCAGCTACATTTACCTTTCATGTTCCGGAAGACAGAGTGTAAGCTAACTCAAAAAATGCACCACTTAGTAGTTCTAATTCTGACTATTATATAGCTCTAATTATTGTACTATTCTCTTTTACGTGCGATATTTCAAAGTAACTTGTACAAAAAACTAGCGGATAATGCTTACCTTGGCATTCCTTTCTAGCGACGGGAACATTTCACGCACGTGTTTTCCGGTCCTTTGTTGATGTTATTGTCCTAAAGTCCGTTGTATGCGATGACTGGCTTTACTTCTCACACTTTTCGCTGGGTATACTCATTGGATCTTTGCCTTAGGATTCAAACATCAATTTTTACCGTTCTTTATACTCGAAATTTTCGCCCATACTCTGGGCATCTTCAGGAGCGTGGCGACTTTACCACCGATGTTCGTGGTTAACTTCGCGCTAATGGAGTCCGATACTCCTTGTTGCCATTCGTCGGAAAAACTTTCCTGGATATATTTCGTTATCAAGCCCGGCTGGCGCCATCTATGTTTCGTTAAGAACACTTTTTTTTTTTCCCGTATTTTTTATTTTTTTAATTTTTTATTTTTTTAATTTTTTTTTTTTATTTTCTTCTCCTATCCTGGTTTTCTTGTCTTTTTTTGCCTGTTTTTCTTTTGTTGTTGTTTTTCTTGTCTTATTAGTTCTTTCCACAGGCCCGATAATGTGCTAGGGTCGTTCTGGTTACATACCCTTGCTTTATTTTTGTAGATTAATATTGCTTCTTCCCTCCTCATTTGCCTTTCCGATTTTTTATTCTTTTTTAGCATTTTAATTTCATCGAACTTTGGGAATGTCCGGTTTTCCAAGCAGAATTGCACTAAAGCAGTTTTGGCTTCTTTTTTTTGCCAGTTAGATATGTGTTGTTTCAGTCTTTTTTTAATCTGTTTTTCGTACTTCCAATGTACGATATTGAAGGTATTCTTCCTGGACATTCAACTAAAGAAAAACAAAAATAGTTTTGAATACTCTGTGTTCAGAAAAGCAACTTACATACCTGTACTGATACCATACTCGTCGCACCATCCAGTGATACATAAAAAAAACAGCATAGTAAACTTGATACGGCGAGCTTACACACACACGTCTAACAACAGGCTAAAAAATCAAGAGCTAGAGTTTATCTCGAAAATATCACAAGAGTATGGGTACCCGAGCAAGCTAATTAATAAATGGATACATGAGAGTAAAAAGCATATGACTCAGAGTAAAGAAGGCCAAGAAGTGCACAACCAAAGGAAGATAAGAAATAAAAAATTGAAATACATTGGAGCTTTCCCATACCTGGAAGGAGTGAGTAAAGAAATCAATAGGCACTGTGCTAAATATGACTTACAACTAGGAAGCTCAGTGCACACTGTGAAAAGTATGACTGTCAACAAAAAAACAGAGGAAAAAAGCTAGAAGAATCAGGAACCTACGAAATTCCAATAGCACACATACCCCCAATATCGTACATTGGAAGTACGAAAAACAGATTAAAAAAAGACTGAAACAACACATATCTAACTGGCAAAAAAAAGAAGCCAAAACTGCTTTAGTGCAATTCTGCTTGGAAAACCGGACATTCCCAAAGTTCGATGAAATTAAAATGCTAAAAAAGAATAAAAAATCGGAAAGGCAAATGAGGAGGGAAGAAGCAATATTAATCTACAAAAATAAAGCAAGGGTATGTAACCAGAACGACCCTAGCACATTATCGGGCCTGTGGAAAGAACTAATAAGACAAGAAAAACAACAACAAAAGAAAAACAGGCAAAAAAAGACAAGAAAACCAGGATAGGAGAAGAAAATAAAAAAAAATACGGGGGAAAAAAAGTGTTCTTAACGAAACATAGATGGCGCCAGCCGGGCTTGATAACGAAATATATCCAGGAAAGTTTTTCCGACGAATGGCAACAAGGAGTATCGGACTCCATTAGCCCGAAGTTAACCACGAACATCGGTGGTAAAGTCGCCACGCTCCTGAAGATGCCCAGAGTATGGGCAAAAATTTCGAGTATAAAGAACGGTAAAAATTGATGTTTGAATCCTAAGGCAAAGATTCAATGAGTATACCCAGCGAAAAGTGTGAGAAGTAAAGCCAGTCATCGCATACAACGGACTTTAGGACAATAACATCAACAAAGGACCGGAAAACACGTGCGTGAAATGTTCCCGTCGCTAGAAAGGAATGCCAAGGTAAGCATTATCCGCTAGTTTTTTGTACAAGTTACTCAAAAAATGCTGTAGCAAAAATGCTAAAATGGGTGGAAAAGTTGTAGCAAAATGCTAAAGTTAGCTGCTTTTGTCGTTCTGAAAATAATAACATTAAGTGAATCGGTCACATCAACAATGCTTTGGACATTAGTCGAAAACTAAAGCTTATGATGGCTTTGGGTAATGCCGTAGACGTCACAGCTGACTCTGGTTTAAACTTGAACTTTGAATGGGAAATGGGATCCAACTCCTCTAGCTTCTATGATCTTACCCCACCCTTTATGGAGTGCTCACGGCTCTACAGTGTATGGAGGGGGAGGGGGTGATTGAGCCAATAGGTGCAGCAGGAACATAACTTAAGGATTAAGGCTGGCGCAGTGGTTTAAACGCTGGCTTACGACCACTTGTCTGTGAAGGGTCCGGGTTTGAATCCCAATGAGGCATGGATGTTGTGTTGGTTTTATCGCACTGGTTCTCTCTTTTCCTGAAACCAGTGATTCTAAATTAGGGACTGGCAACTGCTCATAGACCATTACGTTGCTCATGGTGGTTGTTAAAGAAAAAGGATTAAGAAAATAAAATTAGCAGAGTGCGAATCGCTGCCAGAATTGCGGAAACTTTAGTTTTCACAGAAATAGAAAAGCTGCAGCGCAGAATCTGCTGATGGGTCAATATTTAAATGGCTCACACCATGTTGCAATGAAAGCTAACTTTTTTCTAGCATTTTAGATTAACTCATCGCATTTCGCGAAAATAGCGACCATAGCTTAACCTCTGGTTCAAGATATTATGATGGTTCTCCAAAAAAGTGAACTACTGTGGACCGACCATGTTGGGATTAGCTTGTGCTGGTGTTAGAAGAGAATGGGAGTTGGGTTAGTGGATTTAATCCTCTTAGGAATGGAACAATGAGGGATCAGAAATCTGCCTCATAGGTGTTTGGATTTATGCAAGAATTAAAGGGAGCTGTATTGTCCAATTCTGAGAAAAGGTCAATCCTATTGAAACCACACAGCAGCAAATTTGTAATAAGAATTATCAGGACAAAAAATCATCCCGCTTTCATCCAAAGAAACTAAAGAAATTCTTCACTGTAAAAAATTGGATATGTTTCCCCCTTAAAATGTTTATTGTTTTTAAATATTTTATGATTAAGATCTCTATCTATTATTATACAGAGGGTCCATTATTTACAGGTAAACATGCAGACCCCCACCATATATAGTTCGGGACTGTGGGTTACAAACTATCCTCCAAATGGAGGTGCCCTCTAATCGGGAAAGCCCGTTAGGGAGATTTTTCTGCACATGGAATCAGTATACCATGGAAACAACTTAATGAAAACTGGATGATAGTTGGTGCCATGAACCCGAGGCCAAATCACCCCATGGTGCCTATAGGGTCTCTCTCTCTCTCTCATTATCATACATATCTATAATACAGATAATTTTTATTTTTACAGGATACTTATTTTGGCTGTTGAATACTTTAATCAGTCAAAAAACTCTTATGTAATTTAGATCTAGATAAAAAAAGATCAGTAACGATACGTAACATATTAGCCCTGATGAAAGAAGGAAAAAGAATAGCAATAGTGGCAATGAATTAAAAACAACTTACTGACTTTGCTGATTAAAATAATTTGATTGTATTTTAACTTGAAGTGCTTTAAATTATTCTTCATATCTTTAAAGTTATTTTGTTAAAATATATAATTAATAGTAGCAATGAAGCCTTCAAGACCTTTTATAATTTTTTTATCCTTTAACTTTTTTAATTCCTACCATATCTTTTTGCAGTGAATTAATATTTTTGCATGAAGTTTTTGACAAAGAAACGAGTTCAAAGGGACAGTGCAAACATCATCTTCCAATATGCGGGACACCAGCAACTGAAAAATGTAAAGAGTTGAACAAAACATTTAGAATACTCCAAAATAATTGGAAACTTCTGATTATGTTGCATTAATAAGTTAATAATAAATCAGCTCATTTAATTTGAAAGTAATAACTGACATACATAGGTCATTAAAAAAGTAATGAGACTGACATCATATCGCCAAAACAAACCCACACAGAAAAATGTCATTTTCTGTGTCGGAACACCTGCAAGGTCAGTCACGTGATGATATGTCAGTACAGTGCTCCGCTTTTTCAGTTTTGTAGTAGATGGCATAGAGTTCAGACGTGTTTCTGGTACCCAGTATGGATTTAAAACTGGAGCAAAGAGCAGCTATAAAATTTTGCATGCGTTTGAATGAAACCACCACAGAAACACACAAAATAATTAAAACAGCATATAAGGAAGATGCTTCATCCCATGCAAGATTGTCTGAGTGGCACAAAAAATTTGTGAATGGTGAAGAGTATCTGAAAGATGTGCCATGCTCAGGTAGACCTCCGACATTGACTGCAGTGCTTAATGTCGATACCATCAAGGCACTCCTGCGTGAAGATCGCCTAATGACTATTGTGGAGGTTGCTAAACTCATGCAGATGTCCGTTGATTGCATTGATGCCATTTTGAGAAACCATTTAGGATACCGAAAAGTTTTCACAAAGTGGATTCCCCACTTGCTCATGGATAAACACAAGGCAGATCGTGTTAACACTTGTCGCCAATGGAAGTGCCGGCTACGATATGAGCCACACTTTTTGCATCAAGTCGCCGCCACATGTGATAAAACATTTTTTCACCATTTCAATCCAGAAACGAAACAACCACAGAGTCCCCAATCCAAGAAAGTAAAGGTTCAAGCAAGTGTAGGGGAAATCATGTACCTGGTTTTCTTTGAAAAAAAGGGAATTGTGTATGATCAAAGTGAAAATCCTCGAAATATGTGGCGTCAGTGAATAAACAAAGATATTGCTCTTTCCATGTTTTATCAACACATGGCAACTGAAAAATTGTTGTCCGGTCACTGCTGGGGATCCAAATCCCAAATCTCTCGACATCTGTCGGAGTGCATTAGCCTTACGCTACAGTGGCCAACAATCAACGGCGCTATGTTTGTTTTTCTGTCAGCTTCTGACATCATAATTCCATATGATGGGCTCAACTACTGAGATTTCTCCATCTGGTGGGCATTAACAGCACTGGCTATATAATGTATGATCATGTTGTTCACGCAAGGGAAAACTGTTACTGGTGCCTATTATTCTGAAGTTCTCAAAGGTCTTCTAAAGAAAAAATTTCCCATGGCACGCCCTCCGATATACTAAAGTATGAAAAACCCAATTATTATTGTAGAGTTTTGTGAAGTAGATAAATCAGGACAAATTGTCCAGATAAGTACTGCAGATTATAATAAAAATGATAGAAGTTATTAATGATTTGAATTGTGAGATTATTTCCACAGATCCTACTGATAAACAAATTAGATTTTTGGCCTGGGTTAGAAATCACAGTAGCTTACCTAAAATTAAAAAAGCATACCTCCTTATGGGGGCCAGGGTTCCATCTCAAAAATTAAAACACACAAGCCAGAAGATCCATTGCTAATAATAGTATCTAAGCAAAAATCACCATTAATTAAACTGGAAAAAAAATCTGTAATTTTCTAGCTCCTTTTTTTATGAAAAATAAATATACATTAAAAAACAGTTATGACTTCATAGATAAAATTAAGAGTATAAAACAAGATCTAAGACAATATTAAATGGCCAGTTTGGATGTTAAGGCTCTTTTTCCCAAATACACCTGTGCAGTTGGCAATAAACATTATTATAGAGGAACTTAAAAATCAGAGATGTTACTTTTTGTACAGCCCTTGTACTTTCAGAAAGTTTAAACACAGAATAGCACTGTGTTTTAATGCATACATTTGTGTTAATTTCTCTTTCACTGGCTTCCTGTTCAGGTTATTTCATTACAGCAGTAATGATATCATCATCACTCATATAGTATTGTAATCCTGATTAGTATGAAGCACTTTGCAAACACTCATCAAGGATTCCTTTGGCTAAATTTTCAAGTTGTTTTTTAATATAATGTCTGATCATCTCTGCTTTTGTTCTTGTGCAACACTTGAAGTTATTTGACTGAAAAGTGAAAACCTTGGATACATCACAAATAGTTTCTGGTCTTCTGGAATATTTTATTTATATTAAAACCAATTCTGTTCTTTTTCATTTTATACAGTCATGAGTCTCTTATAAATACACTCATTGTCATAAAAATCCTCACACCAAGAAAAATCAGCGCGATTAACGTGAAACTCGGTGAATAACTACGGGGAGGTCAGGCATGTAATTGTTTAAAGTTTCGTGCGATTGTGCATGCCCGCGCGTCCAAGACTGGTGCTGCAATTGCAATCCTTGGGGCCTATAAGTCGCTGCACAGGGGACTCCACATTTCTGCCGAAGTGCACAGTTAGAGTCTGGTGAGATCCCTGAGCGATAGACATGCTGAGGAGCTGCTGTCGATGTGAGTACGGGCAACTGATGGAGTTTGAACGAGGCCGTATTGTCGAGATGAGAGAGGCAGAGTGGCCCGTGCCAAATTGGCCACCATTTGGGCTGGTCAGACAGTACGGTGCGATCGTGTTGTGAGGAATGAACATGGGAAGGCACCCAGACATGGCGGACTGACTCTGGATGGCCCAGACACACCACTAGCAGAGAGGACCGTGAGAGCGGCAAGCACAGATGCAATAACGTTCTTGTCCAGAGACATGTGGCGGCTGTTCAAGGGACTGCTGTGTCCACCAGAAACATTTCCAGATGCCTGGCAGAGGCAAACAAGATGATGCCCGTCCGCACACGGCTCAGGTTTCCCAGGACTGTCAACGTCCTAGGTTCCCAACCGGTGAGGCGTGCCTCCCTTTGGAGGCGCGGAGCATCTGCAGGGGAGGCACGAGCCTTGGCTATAGATTTGAAAAATGTAGTTTACTCAACAAGTAGAAGAAAGTCAAATATTTGCGTTGCAACTCGATGAATCAACCGATAAGAGCAGCGGATCGCCTAGTGATCAACGTTCATGACTGTCACGGAGGAATCTCGGGTTCGATTCCAGGCAGGTACGAATGCTCGAATCACTAAATATCCGCTGTGCGTCGGATGGGCACATTAAGCCGTCGGACTCCAGGTACTGTCCTCCCAGTAATAAATAAGAGCGTCTTCCTCCCCCTTTCTACCTTGCTTCCGTGTCACTTTCCTATCGGGCACTCTAGCACAAATCTCCTAGCTTCCTATTTCTAAAAGTTGTATAAGACCTGGGGTCAGACACTCCCTTCTTAAAATCCTCCATGTGTGATCTAATCTGAATCAACCGATATTTCATCACAGGCTAAGCTTACGTGTTACGTGAGATATGCCAGGGAAGGAAATATAAGAGAAGAGTTACTGTTTTGTTAAACAATCCCAATATCAACTACAGGTGAAGTAATTTTCGTTGTACTTAATGAATTTGTCTGTGCTGAAGGCTTGACTTGGACTAATTGTATAGGTTTATGCACCGACAGCACTGCAGCTATGACAGGAAAGAATAGTGGCCTTTAACTTGAGTGAAAGCTGTAGCTCCAGCAGTAAAATGGACTCATTGTATGACACAGCGCGAAGCTGTGGCTGCCAAAAAAAAAAAAAAAAAAAAAAAAAAAAAAGCGACCACATATACATAGTGTTCTTACGGATGCTGTTCAGATTGTTAATTTCATCAGTCTCGGCCAGTGCAGGCTCATTGCTTTACTGAACTTTGTGAAGAAATGGGATCTGAACATAAGCGTCTGCTTTTTCATAGTGAAGTTAGGTGTCTGTCGCTTAGAAAAGTTCTGCAGTGTCTTTTCGAGTTGCGTGATGAAATTAGAATTTTTCTGCTTGGAAAAACGTAATTAGCAGAACATTTGTGTAATGTTGAATTTTTAGCTACACTGGCCTATTTGGCATTCATTTTTGAAAAACTAAACAGTTTGAATGTGTCACTACAAGGAAAGAACTCAAATATTCTGGATGCGCAGGACAAAAAGGAAGGCTTCATGAAGAAGTTAGATTTTTGGAAAACTCATATCGACTGTGAGGTTACTGAAATGTTTCCATTGTTTACAAAATTCATAGCAGAGGAAGCTGGTGATAGCTCTACTATAAAGTCAGTTGTGAAAAGAGTAGCGGTATACTTATCAGCACTGAAAAACCAGTTTGAAGACTACTTTCCTCAGATTGACAGCCACACCCATGATTGGATTAGAGATCCATTCTCCATAACAGTGAGTGATATGCTAGAATTAAGCATGGTTGGTCGAGAGCAATTACATGAAATTTCGAGTGACAAGACACTAAAAATAACGTTTCACAAAACCCCACTACCAGAATTTTGGCTTTCAGTTCAAAGCGAGTATAAAGAACTTAGAAAAAGTGCTGTGGAAGTGCTCCTTCAATTTCCAACAAGCTACCTATGTGAAGCTGGATTTTCGGCAATGGCTGTATTTAAAATGAAGTACAGAAATCATCTTAATGTGAAAAACGACCTGCGTGTGGACTGATAGAGTTAGAACCAAACAATGATCGTTTGTACCATTCAAAATCAAGCCCAAGTTTCACGTTGATGTGTACAGTTTGTGAAAATACAGGAAACATTTTTTAATTTACATTATTATAACTTTACTCAAGAGAAATAAACTCCTGATTGTATACTATGTACAGATATTACGCACTTTATGTGTGCAAAGTGCTGTAGGTAGATAGGTATATTTGTATTTTTAGTAGTGCAGTTGTATTTTTGCTTAATAATTTCAATCAAGCATTACCTGTATCACTGAATTTGTAATAAAAGTAAATAAATACTGATTATAGAGCAATGAACACCCGTGCGTATAATGTGGGGAGAGGCGCCATTTCAAGGTAGCCCCGATGTGGGAGGAATACTGTAGAAAAGGTTGGGAAGTGCTAGTTTATGTCATGCTTCGACGCTTCCATGGCCTACCAGATCGCCTGATCTCTAGCCCATTGAGCAGGTGCGGGACCAGATGGGACATCAGCTTTTTCCGTGTCCCAGTGTCCGTGATTTAGAGTGTCAGTTGCAAGAAGTGTGGGTCAATCTGTCCCAGGATATCATACGGTGTCTCTTTGACTCCATGCCGGACCATATCATCGCATGTATCCAAGCACATGGTGGTCCAACGCGGTACTAACGCTGACCTGAATGTGTACCATATGTCCATGGGAAATCATCCTGCTACTGTAATATTGTAATCATTTCTGTCCTTGGTATGTTCCATCTCACTACTAAAATCTCATTTCAATCTGACACATCTTTCTTGGTGTGCAGATTTTTTATGATGAGTGTATTTGGAATGTGAATCTGCATGTGAAGCAAAACACAGGCAATTTTCTGGACAGACAATATAGTTTCATAGTACACTGGTGTGCAAAAATTAAGGACGGAGAGGAGAAATTAGCATAACAGCGGAACGAGCTGGCAGAACGGACTGAAATACCACTCAGGAAATAGACTAGGGTCCGGTACAGTAGGGCATGCGCATATATGTAGCATGACGTGGGGGGTGAGTGTCGGAAGGGTATAAAGCACACGGGCGGTGTACGCTCAGCAATTCGGTGAAAGCTATTGCACGGTGTACATCGGTTTGAACGACGTCAAGTTGCTGCCACTGTGTGATATGGCCAACAGGCAATCCAGTAGGCGACATCGGGATGACTTTACCCGAGGTCGCATCATTGGGAAGTTAGAAGGTTGAAGTGTGACTAGTGTGGCCGAGGAGTTCGGGATCGCTCACAGCATCGTTTCACATGCTTGGAAAGCATTTCAAATGACAGGAACAGCTGTCCAAGAGTTTAGCAGTGGTCGTCCATGAGCAACCACAGCGGCAGACGATCAGTATATTGTCCTACAGGTGAGAAGAGACAGATGACAGAGAGCGAGAGAAATCACAAGGCACATGCAACAGACAACTGGACGTCCGTTATCACGTTTTACTGTGGCCAGGAAGTTGCACAAAGGTGGTCTATTTGCACGACCACCAGTATGGTGTGTGCCATTAATGCCTGCTCATTGGAGACGGCAGTTTCTGTGGTGCCAGGAACACAAGAACTGGACACATCAGCAATGGGGTCGACTTCTCTTTACTGACGAGAGCCGATTTAGTCTGACGAGCGATTCTGGACATATACACATCTGGAGAGAGCAGGGAACACGCAATCACACCTCCAACATCATCGAAAGGGACTGGTTTGGAGGTGGCGGAGTTCTCGTTTGGGGTGGAATCATGCTTGGTTGCCGTACTGACCTCCACATCTTCCAAGGAGGTTCAGTCACTGGTGTCCGCTATTGTACCGAGGTTCTCCTGCCTGACGTGCGTCTGTTTAGAGGTGCTGTGGGTCCTGAGTTCCTCTTCATAGAGGACAACGCTACACCTCATCGTACAGTGGCTGTCGCAGAGCTGTTGGAGAGTGAAGATATTCAACGCATGGATTGGCCCACAAGGTCCCCGGACCTAAAACCAATCGAACACGTGTGGCACCTTCTCGGGAGACGCTTGACATCACGTCACTAGCCGCCAGCAACGATTCCGCAGCTGCGATTGGTGCTACAAAAGGAATGGGCCACGATGCCTCAACAGCTCCTAGACAACCTCATCCTTAGCATGGACAGACATTGTAAATCCTGCAACGCAGTCAGGGGTGATCATATCCTCTACTAAAGACTGGATTTTTCTTGGCAGCCGCCTGTCACATGGACGTTTCTGTCTTCTGTCCAGTTGTGCTCGAAGCTACCTTTTCAATAAAGTGCCTTTGTATCCTTTGGATTCCTTGTTTGAACGGTTTTGCTCACTTGTCCCATATTCTTACATCTTGGGGATCTTATGGTATGATTTGAGTCGATGTGGAGCACTTCTGCACGACGTTACATTCGTAAAACCGTCTCGTCCTTAATTTTTGTATGCCAGTGTAATATCCAGCCCCGCCCCACATCTGCCTATGCTTCACTTCAAAGGAAAAATGAGTAAACTAGCATTTTTTTATATACTGAGATCTTAGTGCAGTGAACCTAATGGCCAATCCAAGGCTGATGTTGTTCTTGAATTCAGATTTGTTTGACTGCTTCTTTTATTTACCTATTTGACCTGTGAAGGGAAATAGTTCATCCTGCACACTCTGGTGGAAAGCTGAAGGAAGAACTTGAGTTTTTTCCCGTGTTCCGAGTGTTGGCGTACGACATGGAAGAGCTCCAGAATGTTATTATGTGAGTGTTTCTATGTGTAATAAAATTTTGTGAAAGAAAGCTTAATTTTTGAATAACAAAAATGAGCATTTAACACTTTCACTGCAGTGCGACGCCGAACGGCGTCATACAATACTTAGACCAGGTGCCGGTGCCGCCAAACGCCGTTGTAATCATGGCTTCATATTTCGCTTGCTAAAACCTTCGGCACTTGAAGAGAGTTATCTATTTTGTTACTGGCACTGAAAATGAGTCTCCAACTGTCTAAAAGTGACCGCGGTTTTGGGATAGCGGATTTTTTCCCATGTGATTTAGAGAAGGGAAAGTAAGTTGACTTCCCATAGACTTAACACAGCATGCGCTTTTCAGTGCAATGTTTATTTTCCTTTGAACGTCACTGGTTTTGCGGTGAAGGGAATTATCAATAAATAAATGCTTGAGTGGCAATAAAAAGCATTTGCTACTTAGAGTTTATACATCACAGGGAAGCTTATTGAGGAGGCTAAAGAGGTTTCAAAGAAACCCATATTCACTTCAGTACTTTGTTTTGCAGAAACAATGGATATATTCTAATTTGCTATCGCCGGTCCCTCTCAACTAAAAGTTCCTCGTCGGGCACATTCTTCCGTGAAAATAGGAGATAATGCCGATAATCTGTCATCAAGTACAGAAACATATTCTTTTACTAGCTGTAGTACAACCAGCAGTGAAAGTGAAAATGAAGAATGTCGCGTTCTTTCTCATACTCCACCTGAACGAATTTTGGCTGCACATTGGTGTGATGGTCCCGACATCATGAGAAGAATTCTGTTCACTGGTGTACCAGGACTGAAAATTAATATGATAGGTACTGAGCCAATCGATTTTTTTTTATCTTTTTGCAAATGAGGAATTTTACGATCTATTAGTTAGGGAAAGTAATGCATATGCTGTAGAAGTTTTTATCTCGGAAGTTACTGAAGGTTCACGAATAAATGAATGAATGGAAGGATGTGTCGGTAGATGAGATGAAAGTTTTTCTGGCCTTTTCTTTCATATGAAGATTACTGGAAAACAGATCCATTATTCAAAATGGACTGCTTTTCTTCAAATATGAGCAGGAGCCGTTTCCATTTGATCATGCAGCGCCTTCATTTTGCAAGAAATCCTCAACCTGGTGAAGCAATTACAACCAACCGCCTTGTGAAAATAATGCCTTTACTGGATTTATTTATTTAATGATACCATAGAGAGCATATACTATCCTGGAAAAGAACTTATGATTGATGAATCAATGGTTTTATGGAGAGGTCATTTGATTTTCAAACAGTACATGAAAGGAAAATGTCATAAATATGGGGTGAAACTTTAAATGCTAACGGAACCAAATGATATGATTCTAAAAGCTTTGGTTTACACAGGGCAACTGGACCCCCGGGGGTGGGTGGGTGGGGGGGTCATGCTGCTAATGTAGTTTTAAAATTGATGGAAGGGAAGCTAAATGTTGGTCATGCTATTTATATGGATAATTTTTATAATAGTTACAATCTTGCATTGCAGTTGTTGAACAATGACACTTATTGCACTGGAACTCTCCATGCAGACCGACAAGATCTTCCTAAGGATGTCACGAAAGCTAAACTTTTGAAGGGGAGACAGAAATGCCAATATTCTAATGCTGTTGCAGTGTGCAAATGGAAAGATAAAAGGGATGTTATCTTCATTACCACAGAGTTTAGGGACGATTTAGTTCAAACTGTAAATAAAAGGGGACAGATAAAAGAAAAATCAAAGGCTGAAATTTTCAACTATAATAAATTGTCAGGGGTAGATCGTCAAGATCAAATGCTAGCGTACTATCCTTGTGAAAGGAAAACCATAAGATGGTACAAGAAGCTAGAAATAAATATATTTCATATGATGATAATCACTTCCCACAACTTGTATAATAAATTCTCAGGGAAAAAGATAAGCCTCTACGACTTTAGGCTATCCATTGTACGTCAACATTTGAATCAAGAGCCATCAACTTCCCGAGCGAAGATATCTAAATCATTAAAAGTATGTGGCCATCTTCCAGTCAAAAAAAACAAACAAAAAAAAAAAAAACCAAAAAGGGACATTTTTAAGGAGACGGTGCAAAATGTGCTCTGCCAAAGGGATTCTCAGGGACACTCTCTATTACTGCGCCCAGTGCCCAGAAAATCCTGCACTGTGCTTTCTTTCAGTCATGCTTCGAATTATACCATCGTAGATAAGGGATAAATATTTTGTCTTCTTACTTTTCTAAAAAAAAAGTACGTTCCAAGTTGAACTGCATGTTTGTGTGGGTGGGATTTTTACCCTACCCAAATCAAAATGTATGGATTTTGTATTTATCTAGTTATGCATCATAGCACTATTTATGGAATTCTTTGGCGTTTGTAAGTATTATTTCTCTTGTTTTATATGCAACAATGTTCAAAATATGTATCCACTAAATGTCTATTTCAGTATCAAAATAATATTTAATTGCTGGCAGAATTATAATTACGAATATCAATTATGGATAAATTTTCTCGTATTTTAGAATTGCTAAGTCATGCAAAGCTATGAGATCCGAACACACGACTGGTTGGTCCAAACGCATAAAAGCTCAATCGTGGTGCCGCGTGATGCCTTGTGGCATCGTGGGAGATTTGCACGGGTTTCATACCTGCACCGCGTGCTTGCCGCTGATATAGTACGGCGGCAGCGAACGTGTTAAAGAGGCTGACAATTAGGCCTACCTATCTGTAGCAGTTCTTTCTTATTTCGTAAAAGAACTAATCATCCTTATATCTGTACTAATAATCATAATTTACTTGTATAAGGAATGTGCAGCTTTTGTATCTGTGGCTTATCAACATCCACAGTCATAACCAAATTTACCAAATTTAAGAACTAGCTGTATTCTTGTATGCATGTTTTTTTTTCTGTGTTTGTTGTTGTTGTTTTGTTTTTTTAATCTGTTACACATTATTTCTTTGGGTCTCTCAAAAATATATATGAAGATCATTTTGCAGAATTTATTCATTTGTTGTTCTTATCTTCAGGTTGTCTCTAGAAGTCATGACACTGACACCACGTTGTGAGCATGTGGAAACAGCCCAGGGTGTACCACTAACCGTTACTGGAGTAGCACAGTGTAAAGTGATGACAGAAAAGGAATTTTTGTCCACTGCAGCAGAACAGTTCCTGGGCAAGCGAGTGGAGCATGTGAAGGGTGTAATTTTACAGACCTTAGAAGGTCACCTTCGTGCCATTTTAGGTAATTATGTCGCTTCCATAGTGTTCTGTTGCAATAGAATGTGCTGAACAAAAAATACATATAGTTTTAAAACAAGGTAGGTTTAAAAAACTCCAGGAATTGTCCCCAGCTGTGGAAAAGAAGAATTGTGCTGGGGATTTTTAAGTTTTGGAGGATGGCAGCACCTATGATGTCGTTTAATAGCAAGATGTACTGTCCCATTTACTGTCTGTGTGAAACACCATCAGTATTTTTTTTTTTTTTTTGTTTGTTTACTCAGGGATGAAAGAGTTTCACCAAAAGAGGGAATTCTGTCTTTTGGAAGTCCTCTGGGGAGTTTCTGACATTGATGCAGAAATGCAATAATTTTCTGTTTGTGTATGTGGAGGGGAGGGGGTCCATTTAAACTGTCTCGCAAAGCTGGAGGCAGATAAAGCTATCGCAGGTCAGGAGGATGAGTCACAATCTTGAGCAACACCGGCATCATGTTCTCCAGCCCAGACACATCTGGGCTGCAGAGCTTGACTGTGATTGGCTGCAGCATGCCAACTACAAAGGCAGTAAGTAGGTGGGGCTTCCCTGGTGAAGGTGTGGTCTTACAGCTGATTGGTGTGAGACTAGCGTGGGTTCGAGGATCATTGGCGCACCCACGGAGGGGGCTTTGGGGGCTTAAGCCCTCCAAGGCGATTAAGAGCGATGTACGTCACAAATTAAACATTCAAAAATATTATTTTATATGTTCAAAACATTATATATTGTCTTCCATTACATGGTGTCTTCTTCCCAAAGCGCCAAAGCGATTAAGAGCGGCATATGTCATAAATTAAACATTCAAAAATCTAATTTTATATGTTGAAAATTACATAGTGTCTGGCATGGTGTTTTCTATTACATGGTGACTTCTTCCCAAAGCCCCAAAGAGATTAAGAGCAATGTACGTCACAAATTAAACATTCAAAATTATTATTTTACATGTTCAAAACATGTAGTGTCTTCTATTACATGTTTTTTCCCCCAAAGCCCCAAAGAGATTAAGAGCAACGTACGTCACAAATTAAACATTCAAAAATATTTTACATGTTCAAAACATTACATAGTGTCTTCTGTTAAATTATGTCTTCTTCCCAAAGCCCCAAAGAGATTATGAGCAACGTACGTCACAAATTAAACATTCGAAAATATAATTTTGCATGCTCAAAATTGCATAGTGTCTGGCATAGCGTTTTCTATTACATGGTGTCTTCTTCCCAAAGTCCCAAAGAGATTAAGAGTGACGTACGTCACAACCGTATATGAACTTATAGGCATGCATTGTAAACTAACTATATATATATATATATATATAGCCCCCTCCAACAGGAATTCCTGGGTGCGCCACTGGCGAGGATGTCGCTGACTTTGTGCTGACCGCAGTTTTCTACATGGCATAGGGGATTGTGTAACTGCTTATTCAGGATGCAGTACAAAGATTATGATGCAAAATTCAGGGATGAGAAATTTTTTAAAACTGTGACGTACATCCTTTTTGAAATCAGAAATGATGTAAAATAAAAAAAAAGTTCAATGATACAGTCATTTTTGAAAAAGTTTTATGTAAAATTTACCTATGTAAGCGGCAACGATGGCGCTGGATTACCGGGCGTGAAGCGGCAAGCAGGAACGGCACGAGCGCCAGAGATAAATGCGAAAGGATGCCGCAAGAGATTAATGTTTTCGTGCAGCCGCGGCCCCGCCTGAGCCAGATGCCATTGCTCCTCGCTGTTGTCGCTGATTGAAACCTACCTCCGCTACATCAAATAGTCCCTAGTGTTAACAGAAAAAAAAAGCAACACAAGGACTGTTCACCCCCAAACTTGGAAAAAAAAAAAAAAAGATAAGAATAAATAAAACTTTGCCACCAATATGGGCTCTGTATTTCGGTCGGGGGGGGGGGCTGGGCTGGTGGCCCACCCGTTAAGACGCCATTGCCGAAGACATAACCCCGCACGGGGATAACTGGTTTTCCAGTTATTTGGGGAGCGAGCGCCCCCACGGCCCGAGCTGACCTTGTGACGGATCATTTTGTCATTTCGTCTTGAACGATTACATCACCGAAGGGACAGCTGTTCATCCAGCTGATGGGGGATGGCGTCCCCACGGCCCGAGCCAACATGTACTATATGTGATGATTTTCACATTTTTTATGTTTTCTCACTTAACATGAACCCGCCTCAGTTGTAGGTTGCTGAGGTTGTGATTATGCGCCAGCTCTGGATTTTAGTTTCTCGTTTTCTTTCCTGTCTTCTCCATTTCATGTTCCTTTCTTTGTTTTTCCGAGGTGGTTAGCTAGACCTGCCTGCACGTTTGCCGTGTGCGGTGACTCGTAAGGTGGAAAAGGGGATGCTGGAGGCTGAGGTTTCTGGTGGCCTGGGTGTTGTTGTCGCCAGTTGCCAACACTCCTCTTTGCCCCCTGCTTCACCCTAAACGGGCGGCTGGGAACTAACCCACTCCTAGTCAATGAGGTCTGTGGCCGAGTGGAGCCCAGACCTCTAACGGCTTGTCGCCTCGTACGACAGGGTGAGTCTGGGGATAGGGTGGGCATGCCAAAGGGGTGTTCCCCAGGCATGGGAAAGTCTGGGTGCTCGCCGAGCGCATGTCTGCCCTATCAACTTGCTATATCCGTTTGCTATCCCTAGAGCCGTGTCCTGCGTCCACTTGGGCTTGCGGACCTCCGGTTCTCCCTTGTTGGGCTCGATTGTGGGTGGGGAAGTTGGCGGATGAATCCTTTAAATTTTTTCATGGCTCTCAATGAAATTTCCCATGAACCCAAAACTAAAAGAGGTATGGAGGAAGGTTCAGGTCCTTCCGCCAAAAAATTTGTCGCAGATGTTTCCAATGCTAGATTCTTTTTGTGCACTCATTGGACCCTTCAAAGCCTTTGAGTGCCAAAAGTCCATTTTGGATCCACAAAGCACTGTAATCAATTGCAAGCTCTCCTAAGAGCGTCAAGAAGCTCCAGTCTGGAGATCTTCTTGTTGAGATGTCTACAGTGGCCTACAGTTCCACACTTATCAACACCAGCATGCTGCTCGAGAGGCCTGTCAAAATAACACCACACGGTTACCTAAATTCATCTCGAGGTGTTGTCTCCTCTCGGGATCTTATTGATTGCTCTGAGGATGAACTTCTCGAAGAACTGAGGAGCCAACATGTTACGGGTGTGCGACGCATTTCTTTTAGGAGGAATGGGCAGTTTGTCCCATCCTGGAACATTATCTTGACTTTCAACTGCCCTTCCCTGCCTACATCCATCAAGGCAGGGTATCTCCACCTCGAGGTACGCCCGTACATTCCCAACCCGTTGAGATGTTTTAGGTGCCAGTCGTATGGCCACTCTCAGCAGTCATGTAGGAGTACTCCTAGGTGTGGATGCTGTGGTGCCACAGAGCATCTCCTCTCAGAATGTGTGGCCGAGGCCGAGTTTTGTGTGAACTGCAAGGGTTCACACCCAGCATCAGCCAAAGATTGTCCCAAGTGGAAGGAGGAGAAGGAAATCCAAAGGCTCAAAACGGTGGAAAATATTTCCTATCCTGAGGCCAGAAGAAGAGTGGTTCCTGTTACATCTGATCGGCGATCATACGCTTCAGTGGTGGTTGCCAAATCTACGGTAGCCATTCAGACCGACATTCTGATCCCCCTAAATGTCCATTCAATATGGAGGAAATCATCGCAGCCGGACTAGAGGCACTCCAGTCGCGAGCTAGGGGTCTGAAAGCGGCACCCGCCACTTCACCGAAGCAGACTCACTCCAACACCAGCAAGGGAACTCAGGCCACTTCTTCTGGCAAAAATGCCAACACTAACACCAACACCAACACCAAGGTCAAGGATAAGAAGAGCATTTCTTCTCCTTCAAAGTCTCAGCCAAACAATCAACGGCGAGCAAATCCCGCTAAGACACTTGGGACAAAGCATTCACCAATCTTGGCCCCTGGTCACACACACCCCCAAATCTGGGGGAACGCTCACCAGAGGAAATGGAGGCTGACCAAGTTTAACCATTTCCTTTTTCATTTCATTTTTACCCATGGGTTCAATAATTCAGTGGAACTGCCGAGGTTTTCGCACCAGTTTTGATGACGTGAAACATCTGCTTTATTTGTACTCTCCGGTGTGCCTTTGTCTTCAGGAGACAAAGCTTAAACCATCGGACCTGCTTTCAGTTCGAGGCTACAGTGCATTTCGGACAGACCACTCGTCTGGAAATATAGCCTGTGGGGGTGTCACTATTCTCGTCCCTCACAGGGTTCCGGTATCTTCCGTCGCGGTTTCCACAACTGTGCAGGCCGTGGCGGTTTGTATTTCTATGCCTGTGCCTCTTACTGTTTGCAGTGTTTATCTACCACCGGATGAGGATGTTAGCGTCTCTGTTCTGGAGAGCTTGATTGATCAGTTGCCTTCACCCTTCCTTCTTTTGGGTGACTTTAATGCTCATCATCCTTTGTGGGGTAGTGCCAGCGCTAGAGGTCGTCGCATAGAGTCTCTTCTGTGCTCGGCCTCTGTGTGCCTTTTAAACACCGGTGCTGACACTTACTTCCATGAGCCGACAAGATCCTTCAGTGCAATCGACTTGACCTTGGGTTCACCATCGATCATTGCTGACTGGTCGTGGACGGTGTGTAAGGATCTCCACAGGAGCGACCACTTCCCAATCGTCCTCTGGCACCATGCAAACGTGCCATATTCTGCCTCCCGCCCACCTCGATGGAGGATGGATTGTGCCAGATGGGAGGTCTTCACATCGTCCGCGGTGATATCTTCTGAAATGGTGACCCAAGAGTCAATCGACGCAGCTGTACTTAAAGTTACAACTTGTATTCTTCAGGCAGCTGATCTTTCAATTCGTAAAACATCTACGAAGCTCCCCAGAATTCCGAAACCTTGGTGGAACCCTAAATGCGCAGCGGCTAGGAGAGCTCAACACAAGGCCTGGTCTACTTTTCGGCGTTATCCAACCGAGGCTAATCTCGTTGCTTTTAAACGTGCTAAATTCTATTCTCGGTTGGTGCATCGACGTAGCAAGAGGCAGTCTTGGATCCAGTATGTATCATCTCTTACCTCACGTGCCAATTCGAAAACTGTGTGGGAAAGGATTCGTAAGATCCGGGGTACCTACAGTTCACACCAGATTGCCATTCTCGAGAGTAACGGCTGCACATATGCTGACGTCGGGGAGATTGCAGATTGTTTGGGGGAGGCGTTTGCCTCCGTTTCGAGTGATCTGGCGTATCCGGCCTCCTTTCATAGGATTCAATCCTCCGCGGAACGCCAGAGAATCTCTTTTGCGCCGTATACCGACACTGGTTATAACTCCCCCTTCAGCATGTGTGAACTTCGGGTGGCTCTGCATCGGTCCGGGGCTACTTCTGTCGGTCCCGATGACATCCACTACGACATGCTCCGTCATCTCTCCCAGTTGTCTCTCGAGAACCTTTTAATCTTATACAACCGCATCTGGTTAGAACACAGTTTCCCGGAGTCTTGGCGAAAGGCTTTTGTTCTACCTTTTCCGAAGCCTGGCAAGGATCCTAAGTCTCCCTCTAGTTATCGCCCAATTGCTCTCACTAGCTGTCTGTGTAAAGTTCTCGAACGCATGGTTAACTCACGATTAATTCATTTTTTAGAACATCATCAATTACTTTCACCATCACAAAGCGGTTTTCGGCGTCATCGTTCACCTCACGATCATCTCCTGCACCTTGAGACATCTGTGCGCGAGGCGTTCGTGCGTAGGCAGCACCTGGTTTCTGTATTCTTTGACATCGAGAAAGCCTATGATCGTGCGTGGCGGCACGGGATTATTCGTGACCTCCACGCATGCGGATTGCGAGGAAATCTTCCGACCTTTATTGTAAATTTTCTTCGCAATCGGGTGTTCCAGGTGCGCCTGGGTACGACGCTATCTGCAACATTCCATCAAGAACAAGGTGTTCCTCAAGGTTGCATTTTATCTGTCACATTGTTCATCCTTCGCATTAATTGTCTCCTCACAAATCTCCCTCCTGCGGTTTCGGCTACTGTGTATGTCGATGACTTGCACATCTTCTGCTCGTCATCGAGCATGCGTTTCATTGAAAGGCAGTTGCAGTCTACTATTAATCAGATTTTTAAAGCGGCGAATAGCAATGGTTTCGTTCTTTCTCCCGACAAGACAGCGTGTGTTCATTTCTGCCGGAGGCGTGGCCTCCATCCTGACCCCGAGCTGTATTTGGACCGTGCAGCCATTCCAGTTTTGCCGGAGACCAAGTTCCTTGGACTGACCATCGACCGTGCGCTTACATTCCGTGCGCACGTTCGGCGGCTCAAGATTTCCTGCTCCCGCACGGGGATAACTGGTTTTCCAGTTATTTGGGGAGCGGCGCCCCCACAGCCCAAGCTGACCTTGTGACTGGCCAACATCTGATGTCATGCCACCGCTTGTTTTTTTATTTTGGTGCTGATGGTGTTTGCAGGGACGGCTGTTCATCCAGCTGTTAGGGAGTCGCGGCCCCACGATCCCGAGCTGGTCTTGTGTCTCGCTTTTTTGTTTTTATTTCTTTTCTCCACTGGCTAGTTGCCCGTGTTGTATACTTTACCTAATCGCTACCACGTTATGTACTAACACCCCGGTCTTGTGGTTTTGTTACCCTCCACCACTAACTGTTTTATATTAACCGCTCAGTTCGTAGGTTGCTGAGATTCCGTTTAGGTTCCCTTCCAGGATTTGTCTTCTTTGGATTTCTTTTCTCCTTTTAGCTGGTTTGGGTGCTAGACCTACCTGCATGTTTGCCGCGTGCGGAGACCCGTGAGGCGGAAATGGGATGTCTGGCGGCTGAGGTCGCAGGAGACCGGAGAAGTGCCTCCTGTGTACCAACACTCCTCTTCGACCCCGGCTTCGCTGTAAACCGGAGGCTAGAGACTAACCCACCTCTAGTCAGAAGTCTTGTACCAAGTTGTGTGCAGGGCTTTAGCGGCTTTTTTTCGTATAGCACGGCAGGGTAAGCCCGGGGGCTGTGGGATCATGCCAAAGGCGTTGGCATGACGGTACCCGGAGGCCGAAGTGTCCGCCGAGTGCGTGTGATCACAGCCAACGGACTATATCTGCAACGTATAAGCTCCAGAACTGTGTCCAGCGTCATTTTCTTGGCTTGCAGACCTCCAGTTCTCCCTTGTAGGGCTCGGTGGTGGGTAGAGTAGTCTGCAGACGAATCTTCCTCCTTTTTTCCATGGGTAAACACAAGAACAAAAACTCCAGATTAAAGTCACCTGAGAAACTGATCGTTGACAACGACTCTCCTTCGTCTTCTCAACCTACCAAGTCTCATACCCTTAAACGGTCTTTAGACCTTGACCTGGACCAAGAATGTGGAACCTCTTCTTCGGCAGCTGTACCAGTCGCTCCGAAGCGTTGTCTCCCTCGATTGCTGTGACTACGCATGCTACACACTTACTTGTAGAATCCATCGATCCGAATGAGAGACTGTCCACCAGATCTCCCTTTTTCATTTCTAAAGCTTTGGGCGCTGCGGTTGGCCCCTTGAAGTCTGTGAGGAAGCTTCGCTCTGGGGACCTGCTTGTCCAAACTTGCAGTGTTTCTCAGAGTAACACTCTTATGCACCTCACTAGTCTTCAAGGCATTCCTGTCAAAGTGGCACCTCACCCGTTTCTTAACACCTCTCGGGGTGTTATTTCGGAGTTTGATCTCTTGCCATGCAGTGAGGAAGAATTGGTGACTGAACTTGCAGATCAGGGTGTTATTGCTGCACGTCGTATGATGTTCCGGCGCGATGGTTCCTTGATTAAGTCTAAAAATGTAATCTTGACTTTTAACTCCCCGAAAGTTCCGACCGAAATCAAGGCTGGCTACTTGGTCTGTGGAGTTCGCCCGTACATTCCCAGTCCTCTGCGCTGTTTCCGGTGCCAGAGGTACGGGCATTCACAACGATTTTGTAAGAGTTCTGCTCGTTGCGTAAATTGTGGCTCCAGTGCACATGACGGGGAAGGTTGCACTTTTGCGGCCTGCTGTGTTAACTGCGGTGAGGCCCATGCAGCTTACTGCCGCAACTGTATGAAATGGAAGGACGAGATGGCGATCCAGCGCCTCAAGACCCTAGAAGGCCTCTCGTACCCTGCTGCCAAGGCCAAGTTGGGTATTCCCAACAACCAACAGCGTACTTTTGCCGCAGTAGTTCAGTCTCTCCCACAACCCGTGCAGCCCTTTGTTCCGCGCCCTGTAGCTCTCGCCGCACTTGCCAAGCGATCTACAGCTGAACAAGCGACACAGGTGGATTTCCCCGAACTCCAGGTTTTTGAATAGCTGAGTCTGCGCCTTCTCTTTTGAAGACGACCGACTCTTCCAGTTCCCAGCAGAAAGCCTGCACGTGCGGAAGACCCGGCCCTCAATCCGCAAAGGTGTGCAGTGTCCATCCAACTGTCGCGGTCCACCTGACCAACATTGCAACTGTCTCGGACTCAGCGAGGTCCCCACCCTCAACCAACATTATAGAGGAACATCGGGGGGAGGAGAGTGACAGTTCGTCCCCAGCCTCAACCAACATTGCAGAGGAACACGAGGGGAGGATAGTGACAGTTCGTCACCGCCCTCGGCCAGCATTGCATTGGAGTGTGTGGGGGAGGAGAGTGACTCATCCTATGTGTAGTTGTGTTCGATTTCGTAATGTGTTTTCTCATTCTCATTCCTCAGTTTTACTTAATCGGCTTGTTTCTCACCATTGTACCATGTTTTTCATACTGTTTGTTTCATTGCCTTTTTGGCCCTTCCTTCGTACTCATGGTTCGGTTTTACTTGGTCAGCCAGATTTTGCGATTTATGCCCCGTTTTTTAATTTTGTCTGTTTGTCTTGTGTCTGGCGCTCTTTGGCCAACCATGGCCCTTGCGCCAATAAAATCTAATAACCAACCAACCAACCAAGATTTCCTGTCTGCGGGCTCTATCTGTTCTTAAGATCCTTTCGAGAGTCTCATGGGGCGCAGACAGGATGTCTTTGATTCGCATTTACCATTCCTTAATACGGTCGAAACTGGATTATGGTTGTATCGTGTATGGCTCTGCGCGTCCTTCCGTTCTCCGGCCTTTGGACACTATTCACCATCAAGCACTGCGTCTTTGTTCGGGAGCATTTCGAACATCTCCGATTCCCAGCCTTTACGCTGATGCGAACGAACCATCGCTTGAATTACGCCGTCTGCAGCTGTCTATTCAATTCTACCTGAAACTTAGATCTCTTCCAGACCATCCTTTATACGATGCAGTTTCTCATCCCCAGCATGCTCGTTTATTCGGGAACCGGCCCTCGTGCATTTCAACCTTCGGTCTTCGTATGGTGGCCGTAGCCCGTGATGTAGGGCTCGACTTGTCACTTGTTGGAGAGACCAGGGGCTTTGGGAATCCGCCATGGCACCCACTTGGTGTCATGGTTGATACCACCTTTACATCTTTCGATAAATCCTTAACCCCTGCGTCAGTGTACCAGCAGCTCTTCGCTGAGCACCGTGACCTAAATTCTGATTACACTCCCATTTTTACTGATGGCTCCAAGATGCATGGAGTCATTGGATCCGCGGCTGTCTGTGTAGATGACGTTTCAGTAGCGCGGATTCCAGCTGAGGCCACTGTGTTTTCAGCGGAGATGCATGCTGTGTATCTCGCCCTTCTCCATGTTCAGTCGAGTTCTCATCACTGGGTTGCGGTGTACACTGATTCTTTGAGTGTTTTACAGGCTTTGTCATCGTTGGACTGCTGTGACCACCCTTTTCTTTTTACCGTACGAAGGCTTCTGTGTTCTTTGCTCGAGGCCGGTGTCCAGATACAATTTTGTTGGATTCCCGGGCATGTTGGAATCTCGGGTAACGAGTGTGCTGATGTGGCTGCTAGATCTGCTTCCTCTTTGGTCGTCACACCCTTGCCACTGTTTCACCGGGATTTCCGCTTTCTGGTTCGCGACCATATCAAGCGAACGTGGCAAGGTCTGTGGGACCAACAGGTGGAAAATAAACTGCATCGTATTAAACCTAATCTTGAAGTCTGGAAATCCTCATATCGTCGGAACCGTAGGGAGGAAGTGGTGCTTGCGCGTCTCCGCATTGGGCATTGTCGATTCACTCACCGCTTTTGCTGTGTGGCGACACTGCGCCGGTGTGTGAGACGTGCAACTGCCGACTCACCGTCATTCATCTTCTGTGTACCTGTGTTCGTTTTCGTGATGTACGTTTTCATTTCTTTCATTCTCATTTGTTGAACGAGGACGCCGCTACACTGCAGCGGCTGCTAAATGACCACTGCAATATTGTTGCTGTTTTTTCATTTTTAAACAAATTGACTATTTTAAACGTATCTAGATTTTAGCCCTATCATCATACTCATTTTTCAGTTTTACTGAATCAGCTAGATTTTAATCATTGTATCATGTTTTTAGTACTGTTTGTTTCATTATCATTTTTAGCCCTTTCATCGTTCTCATTCTTCAGTTTTATTTGATCAGCCATATTTTAAGCTTCATAGCACGTTTTTAATACTGTTTGTTTGTCTGTCTTTTGTCTGGCGCTCTTTGGCCAAACATGGCCCTTGCGCCATAAAAATCAACCAACCAACCAACCGAAGACATAAAATACGGGGAACATCGATGTTTTCACCGATATTATACAAACATCATCATTTCTCACCGATTTACAAATTCCTAAAATAAACCACTGAAGAATGGGAAATATTATAAAGTAAAAGATGGAGGCCCTCCCATTGCTTGTGAAAGCAAAGCCAGCATGTACTGCTGCATGTGTGTCACGGCTAGGCCTAATGTGTTTTGTGGGGATGCTTCCACTGAGACCATGGGCAGATGTTCTGCCAGCAGTCACAGTGTTATCGTCGCTGCTGACTGGATTTCTGCGTCCCGCACAGACAGGTAAAATTTACGTAAAACTTTCTCACAAATGACTCTATCAATGAAATTTTTTTTTTGTTTTACATCATTTTCGATTTGAAAAAGGATGTATGTCAAAGTTTTTTGAAATTTTTCGTCCCTGAATTTTGCACCATAATCTCTACACATTGACCGTTTATTAATCTTAATCACCATCATAATCGTTTTGTAGTCTAATTTGGCAGTTCTCAGTTTGTAACGAAGCACGTGTGTGTTTTTAAAAGTAAATTGGATTTTTTTTGGTTTTGTGTTTTAGTTCCACAGAAATGGCTAATTTAGTTACAGTATCAGATGAACATAAAGCTCAGATGTGTGATGATTGCGAGAAAAACAAGTTCCGTTTTGATTGTCTTGAAAAAGTACTGGTTATTGATGAAATTAAAGTAACTGTTGGAGAAACTATCAAGAAAGTGGATGTAAGTGGTAAAGTTTTGTGCACTTTATGTGGAGATTTAATATATTCTGGAAGTAGAGGGTTCTCTGCTATTTCAAATCATTTGAAGAGTAAAAAACATATTAGCAAAAAACGTATCAAGATTACAAACTATACCATGCCCAGCAACTTTTTCAATAAGACGGCAATGCCATCAACAGTAAGTGACTCCTTTCCCAGCACAAGTGATGCACCACTTAAGACATCTGTTCCAGTGAATGTGCCTCTTTGTGACAGAATTGTTAGTTTTCAGAGTTTAATTTTGGGGGTTTTGGCTGAATACAATTTGCCCTTTACTGTATCACCAGTGCTCATAGAGTTAAGCAAAGTGTTAGCTGGTGATAAAAAAGCACTTGCACACTTATCCATGGCATGTACGACCGCATCATATAAAATGAGGCTTGGTTTAGCCAAGACATTTTTAGATGAGACTATCAATAATATAAACAAAGTTAGGTTTTCATTGAATATTGATGAAGCTACTAGCAGTAATTACAACAGAGTTGTGTATGTGCTTGTTAGTTATTTTTCACCAGTAGTGAATAGAGTAGTTGTGGAACATCTTCAAAGTATAAGTGTTACAAGAGTGTCCTCTGAACGTCTGTTTAGGGAACTTTCTACTTTATTTAAGAAGTATAATATCGGTTCTTTTGGACTCTTGCAATGTGATGCATGGTTCCAAAACTGGTCTCGAAACGAGGATCCGTGAGAACGCTACCCACCTGCTGGACATAGATGGTGATTCCTGTCATCATGTGCACAATGCGTGCAAAATGTTTTGTAAACCTTTTGATGTCTATGTAAAAAAGTATCTCAGTGATATCTTTTATGATTTCCAGTGGTCTGTTGATCAGAAAGAAAGCTTGACAGAAATATGCCTGATACTGGGAATAAAATTTACCCAAGCTGATAACATGGTGCAACATCATTGGCTATCATGTTATGATGTCTCTCTAAATAACTTGAGAATGCAGGATGCTCTCACTATTTTCTACTATGCCTTTCTAAATGCTGATAATGCAAGCATCTATTTTTCAATTTTATGTGCAATATATAAACAAAGAAACATCAGTGAAGGAAAATCAAAAATAAAGGAAATTTATAAATATTTTTCTGATAAAAAATTGACCGTGGAAGGAAGAGCACGAAAAGTAAGGATTATTGCAAAACTGTTTCACCGAAGGAGGAAAACCAAACTCATCATGCATTTTTATGATGCTGTTCTGTCCCTTTTAAAAATAATATGTTTGTTTGTTTCATACTAAGAAACCACTTATACACAAACTTCATGATCAACAAGAACAATTGTTTTTGGACTTACAACAGAGTCATGTTTCGTTAAGCAAGAAATTTTGAAAGATAAAACAGCAGAACAACTTCTTCTGTTGGATGTTGTTTAAGACTCACAGGTTGAAGAAACACAAAATGTTTTTGGGTGCAACTACAGAATCTATTGTTTCTGAAAACCCAAATAATGCCACAGTAAGAGAATTCTTGGAAAAAGCTAGTGAAGCATATGTCAGGTGTGCTCAGCATCTGCAAAAAAAAATTGTCATTGACAATTAACTTTTGAAATGCATTTCAGCAATTGATCCAACAGCAAGAGGACATTCTCTTACTCTGAACAGATCGAAAAAGTTGCCTCATCTTGTCTCAAATGTTTTGTCTGAAGAAGAGAAGGAACAGTATGCACTTGACGTGCACCTCTACCAAGTTGACAAGTCCCTATCTCTTTTTTGCGATGAAACTGAAAGTAATATGCAAATTGATATTTGGTGGGGTCAAGTATTTGCATTGAAGAAATTCTTAAATTTATCTAAAATGGTTAAAGCACTTCTGAGTTGCTTTCATGGGCCTCAAGTAGAAAGCTCCTTCAGAGTGATGGCCGATATACTTGATAAAGAGTCAGGCAACATGAAAATAGGAACTTTTTATGCAATTCAAACTGTAAAATATAAGCTGCTAAGTCAGCAATAGAATATTTTGGCAAAAAAGATTATTTGCATGATTCTATAAACCAAGGTTTAAATGCCAAAACATGAAGTCCTCCCATACAACATATAAAGCGAAGTTGCTAGAAAATAAGGAGAAACTGGAGAACAAGAGGAAAGAACTGAGCATCTCATCTAAAAGTTTGTGTGGGAAAAATAAATCAAATGAAATAGTTCAGAATATTAAAAACAATAGAAGGCTGCAACATAAAAGAAAATTAGAACTCCTTGTAAAACCTAAACAGCGTAAAAAAATTAAAACATAATAAATGTAGACATTTTTTGATTGGGTGATGCTATACATTATACACTGCCGGACAATTGCTAAGGACGGATGACAATAGCAACGATAGCAACCATAAAATGGAAGGCAGGAAAATGTGGAAATTAGCATAAGTGCGGGATACAGTAAGACGTGTTGTGCGTATGCAAATTTTGGATTGCCGAACTTGTTCGTGACGTCACAGCGCTGATAAGAGATATAAAGGATTTGACGCGTATTGACCGTTGTTGTTCAAACGCAAAGTTGAAAGGGAAAGAATCAATTGACGAACTTGCAATTTTCAGTATGTCTTCCTGACATCACCTAGATGATTTTACGCGTGGCCGTATTATTGGCAAGATTGAAGAAGGGCGAAAAATAACAGATGTTGCCAGGGAGTTCGACGTCAGCCACAGTGTTGTTTCAAGGCTTTGAAAATCATTTCAAACAAATGGAGAGTGTAGCAAACGTCGCGGGGGAGGTCGTATTCGCAGTACGACACCTGCAGAAGATCGGTACATAGTGTTATCAACAAAAAGACACCGGCGCAGCACAGCTAGTGAGGTAGCAAATCAGTTTATGGCTGCTACTGGCAAGCACATCTCCCGAGAAACTGTCGCCAGACGTTTGCATGAAGGAGGACTATACGCCCGCCGTCCAGTTATGTGCATCCCATTGTCCAGACGTCACCGTACCGCCCGTTTGCAATGGTGCCATCAACATCGCAATTGGCCCGATAACGACTGGTCTGCTGTCCTCTTCTCAGATGAGAGTAGATACAGTCTATCGTCTGATTGTCAACGACAACTGATCTGGCGTGAAAGTGGTACTGTATATTGTCCAGCAAACATACAGGAAAGGGACCGATATCCGACATGTAGTGTCATGGTATGGGCTGGCATCATGATCAATGGCCGTACGTCCTTCTATGTGCTTCCAACTGGGACTATGACTGGCCAACGATACATTAATGATGTTCTGCTACCTCATGTTCGCATGTTCCGTGGTGCTGTCGGTGATAGATTCATTTTCATGGACGACAACGCAACATGTCATCGAACAGTCGCTGTCCAGGAGTGTCTTGAGAGCGAGGATATTCAACGCCTTGTATGGCCAGCACGTTTTCCAGATCTGAATCCCATTGAAAATGTGTGGGATGCTTTGGGGAGGAGTCTTGCTGGTCGCCAATGCCCTCCAATAAACAAGGACACCCTCATCCGAGCACTACAGAGGAATGGGATAAATTACCCCAACAGCTGCTTAATAATGTTGTGCAAAGCATGACACGACGTGTGGAATCTTGCATCGCCCTCCATGGTGGCCATATCCCGTATTGACATCTTACGCCGGAACGCCTGCGGACGGTAATTGCATTTTTTTCACCTTTACGTATTCTGCACAAAATGGCTTGTTTGTCCCTTGAACACGTTGCAAAGCCTTCTGGATTTCAGAGCACAATAAATTGTCTTTCTTGTAATGTCCTGGCATTTTGACATTATATTATTTCACTTGGCATCCAACCACACTTACTTTTTTATGCGCTATATAGCCGTTTATGATCCGTCCTTAGCAATTGTCCAGCAGTGTAGCAAGTCTTGCAATGGGTTTTAATTTCTTTAACTTTTATGTGATTGAACTTTCTTATTTCATATGTAATTTGAACACCATTAACTTAACATGTAGCAGGTGTGTGTTGGGGGGGGGGGGGGGGGGGGTCTGACCTGAAAGTAATTTCAAATTGTCTTCTTATTTTTGGAGTTGTTTGTGATGTCATCAGTGTTCCAAAGGTCACACGCTAGTTTATAACAGTAAATTACATAGTTGCTATTTGCATTTATAAAAAAAAATAGCTCATATGTTGTCTTATAGGTATCAGACTTCGAGAACTTGTGCCTGCATCATGTAAATCTTTGTGTCGGTAAAATATCTAATTACTCAAATCTGAAAAGGAAAACAAATCAGTAGAAATATGGGATCCATATTATTGGTTTAGTGTAAGCACATTGACTAAAATAAAATTATTATTCCTTCCAAAAGAAATGTTAGACAATTTTATGGCTGTTATATATGCATATATGGTGTTTAGAGTAGTTAATAAATGCTGAAAGGTTAATTATTTTTGCATATTCCTATGACGGAAAAGTTCAGTCTTTTTCTGCCATGACCACTTTCATGCCTGTTTACTGTGTGTTTGGTAATGTTACAGTTGAAAATGTTGGCAATTAAGCAGTGTGCAGATATCAAATTTTGTGTTTTGCTTTGAAAATCACCATAAGAGACGGCCATACCTTAGCAAGCATACAGTGAAATTGCAATGAAGAAATCACAAGTTTATGCATGACATAAGTATTTCTGTGAGTGTCAATGATGATATGCATAGTGGGTGCTTGTGTACCTCTTCAACTGCTTAAAAGATTGAGCCATGTACATAACATTGTCCAATCTGACTGAAGAAAAAGTATAGCAAATGCATCAGAGCGGAATATCAGTTGTAGCTGTTCACAGCATTCTCCACAATGATTTGAACATGCATTACGTTTGTTAACATGTGGTATCAGAAGAAGTGACTCCTGAACAACAAGAAAGATGAATGAGCCTTGCCAAAGACCTAATCACTATGGCTGTGATCAAGACAAAAGTTTTCTGAGAAACATAATCACAGGAAAATCCTGTGGTTATATTGCTTGTTTTCAATCATGTTAATGGAAATCAACATCGTCACCCTAAAACCAGAAACACTGTTTGGACAAGACTAAAGGGAAAGTAATGTTGGAAGTTTTTATGTGACTCTCAGTGTCCACTATGAATTTATTCCAAAATGGAGGACTGTTAATAAAGAAATGTATATCAGTATGCTCTCTTGCCCCAGGGATGCAATCAGAAGAAAATTTCCAGGAAAGTTGGCAATAAGCAATTGATTTCTTCTTCATGACAATGTTGCTGCACATTGATTCATAATGGTCATGTGTTACCTCACAAAGCACAGTGTGAGCTGCCCCAATTCCTCAGTGGTCTCAGCGCTGGCTTCTGACCATTTGTCCACAACAGGTACGGGTTCAAATCCCGGTGATGCATAAATATTGTGTTTGTCTTACGGCACTGGCTGTTCCGTTCCCTGGAACCATTGGGCCTAAATTATAGATGGGCCACTATTTATAGCCCAATCAGTTGCTCACAGAGGTTATTAAACCCTGAAATTAAAAAAAAAAAAAAAAAAAAAAAAAAAGCACAGTGTGATGTTGCTAGTGCAACCTCCATATTCTCCTGACGTGGAACTACCTGATATTTTATTGTTTCTGCAGTTGAAATCTGCTGTAAAAGGATAATAATTCACTAGTGCTGAGAACATTATTAAAAACACGACAAAGGTGTTGATAGAGGTTTCAAAGAATGGATTCCAGGAATGCTCAGACAGCTTCAATAGACATTGGCAAAAGTGTCTAGCTGACCACAGAAACTATTTTGAAGGAAATGCAGTCTAAACAAAGGTATTGTTATTGCTTTCTGTATGACAAGGAATTTTTTTAACCTACCTTGTACAAATCAAGATACAATTTCTTAAAATGCAAGAATTTTTTCTGGAAATATGTACTTTGTGTCAATTTCAATGTGAAAAAATATTGTTTGTATGTAGTATTTTGTTGTAGCATGAAATGTGCTTGTTACAATTGCTTGCATTGGGTGTTTGCACTCTTGTCTTTCTTATGTTGTGGTTAAATTCAATTTTGCTGAAGTGTTTGTTGATAGAGGATATCAGAAAACAGTTAAATTTAATGAGATTTTACATACTTATTTGTGGCATAGAAATGCGCTGTCATTGTCTGCCATCCAAATGGTAAAAAACTAAGAAAACTTGAAATCTGTGACATCTTGGAGTGGGAATCACTCTCTCAGCCTCCGATTTTTGTATGATTTTCACATTGCATCATCTAAAACATTGATTTCCAAGAATTTAAGTATTTGCAAATCTGAAAGAGAATGCTCCTTGTAGTCGCAAAAATACATAAACATATCAATAAGCTGTTCTGTGAGATTCAGAGGTTAGCTCCTCAAAGAAAGTCTAACTGCCAGATTAACATTTCACTGACGGAACTTGATTTTACTTCTTGTTGCTGTATCAAATGTCTCCATTTACAGCACTCTCGGCACACAGCTCGAGCTTCACTAACATCCATCTAATGTCTCACACAAGACCTTTTAAGTACTTATCATCTTTTTCTCATGCAGACATTTCTGAATCTGTTCGTCCCTTGATTTCCTTGGCCTTCCTCTACCTTTCTTTCCTGCCACTTGGGGAGAATATATTCTTTTAGTAAGCATCTCATCACCCATTCCTTCAACATAGCCAAACCACCAAAGAATATTTGTCTCCACCAAATGATGACTTTGGCCTCACATTACAAATCTGCAGCAGTGGCAAACCTTCTGTCATGATAATAAGCACTTGCCAAGTAAGATGTTAGTTGATGACTGCATTTTTGTGCCAAAAGTAATGACCTTAGTATGTGCTTCCAAGATATTTTCACTAATTTTTATCATGTTTATGATGGAAGGACTGGCAATTTTCAACTCATGTATTTACCTCGATTGGGAATGAACATTCATTGCTACAAGCAGCCCAGAAAAGCTGTGACTATTTAACTTTTGGTTTTTGTTGAATATGCCTGAGGGCTAATTTGAAGGAAGATAAAGAAATGAGACTGGATCAGGTGAGTAGCAAGCTGTAAAAGAAGTGTGAACTTCTTTTGATGGCAGATAAGTGCTCACAATCAGTTTACCTTATCTATACTGCAGGGGTATATGCGATTCCATTAAAATTCTTAGATTCCTCTATAAAGTCTTACATTAGAATAATGAAAAGGTCTTTATGTGTGCGACATGAGAGACATAAGTTAAGAAAGAGGAATGACTGCTTTAGCAAAAGAGATAATTTTCAGCACAGCAATTCCCATATGGAATGAAAGAAAACTAGCGGCCCCATTCTCTACTTCTAAGGGAACTATGATCAGGGAGTCCATTGACATAGTCGCAAGAAGCAATGTATGCTGTGATGGCAGCGTTCGATTTGCCCATTGGTCCGCTGGCCAATTGGCCAGTAAAACTTCTGTCAGACCACTGAACTACTGATTTTACCGGTCCAGATGGCTAGTAAGTTGTTTTTTGTTTTTGTTTTTCTAATTTGTCGCAAGTTAAAAAAAGAATTTCTATTTCTTTTATCTTGCTGTATGGTTTTCTTTTTGGACTGCAAACTAATGATAAGTTTAAAAACAAATATTGGAGATAATTCCATTGAAATATGTTATTTTTGTACATACATTGTAAATGTCTTTATGTTTATTATTATTTTTATTATTTTACGGACCAGTGGGCATTTTGGTGGACTAGTGGTTTGCAAATTCTAGTGGTCCGCTGGGCCAGTAGAAGATTTATTTCTAATTCTAACACTGGATAGGGTATCCATTGAGTTGCCAGCACTGTGAACCACCATTTTCTGCAGGCTCTGAGATAGAGACTAGTATAAAATATGACTTGATATTGTATGTTACTTTGCATGAGTATTGGACCAATGCAATAGTTCACATTTTTGTGATGCATTATGTTTAATACTGTACTTGTGCTATTATTTGATTTTAAACTCCAAAGGGATTGTTATTTTAGTGTAAGTTTGCCTTGGTAAAACCTTTTGTAGGAAGGCAAAAGCTTGGCACAATAAAATATTTTTTGCTATACACCATTTCATGAATTTTCAATTTACTTCCGATATTGGAGGTTATATTATTTAACGTGCATTAATGCATTTGCATTTTTGAACTTCACTTTTAGTTGGTAAAGTTCGATGAACACTTACCGCACGTGGGGCTTGGCTTTCAATTCATATTTCCGTTATGTGGATGCGGCACGGGGGTTTTTCATTTGGCCACGGGTCCGCTTCTTTTTTTTTTTTTTTTCCGTTGGAATTTATTTTGTCTCATCACCAAATGAGTTTTTTTCCTTTGCTGCATCCTCATTTACTTCAATATTTATTCATACCCGAGTACTTTCGGTAAAACTCCTTTACCGTCTTCGAGGGGACGTTTTGCTCCGTCTAGCACGGACCGTGTCAGCTGGGCATTTCGGTGGTTCTCGCGGGCTGCTTCTGTCATCGGCTATCGCTTCTTCTTGGGTGTTGTGGCCCATATAAAAATAAATAATTTATATAAAAATAAAAAAAATTGCAGGCAGCTTTGGTTATCCTAACCATTTAATAAAAAAATGGGAAAAAAAAAAAATTGGTTTGGTTATCCTAACCATTTAATAAAAAATGGGACACTGAAGTAATAAAGAAAATAAAAAATAATGCTGTAGTAAATAAAAAAGAAGTCAAATATTTAAATGGTTTTCCTTACATAAAAGGTACTACCAATGAAATTAATAATATTTGTAAAAAGCATAACATTCAAATTGGAGGAAAAGTAAATACCATCAAAAATATAGTAATAAAAAATGAAAAAATAAAAATGTTAGAAAAAGCAGGTATTTACTCAATTCCTATTACTGAAAATCCTCCAATGGCTTATATAGGAAGTACCAAAAATAAGTTTAAACACAGATTAAAACAACACGTAAAAAACTGGCAGAAAAAGGAAGAAAAAACAGCACTTATCCAATACTGTCTGGATAACCAAAAATATCCTAAATTCGAAAATATAAAAATCATTAAAAGCTGTAAATCCGAAAAACACCTCAGAATAGCAGAGTCGGTAATGATTGAAAAAAATAGGACAAAAGTTTGCAACCATAATGACCCTAATAATTTGAGAAACAGCTGGAAAAATTTAATTAAAATTGAGCAAAAAAATGAAAAAGTTCGAAAAATGAGATCACTGACCAACAAGAGATGGCGCCACAACGCCCAAGAAGAAGCGATAGCCGATGACAGAAGCAGCCCGCGAGAACCACCGAAATGCCCAGCTGACACGGTCCGTGCTAGTCGGAGCAAAACGTCCCCTCGAAGACGGTAAAGGAGTTTTACCGAAAGTACTCGGGTATGAATAAATATTGAAGTAAATGAGGATGCAGCAAAGGAAAAAAACTCATTTGGTGATGAGACAAAATAAATTCCAACGGGAAAAAAAAAAAAAAGAAGCGGACCCGTGGCCAAATGAAAAACCCCCGTGCCGCATCCACATAACGGAAATATGAATTGAAAGCCAAGCCCCACGTGCGGTAAGTGTTCATCGAACTTTACCAACTAAAAGTGAAGTTCAAAAATGCAAATTTCATGAATTTGTATGACTTTGTCATCTTCTTGATCACCTTATCTTTTTGCCTTTATGTCAAGTTGTGTTGAAGTCACTGATCAACTGCTAAACAATGGAAATGAAACGGAACTAGCTGAGATCCACAAGTTATTATTCCTGTGTGGAGTTGCGATAGGTATTGTTGGTATTTCTGAAACTTGGTTGGATTATAGTTAGCCAGTGTTATGAAATATAAAAACTTAGGAGGCTGTTTCTTTAATATCTCTGCAGTTATTTTTAATATATATACATCTGATGCCATCAAATTGGTTATATTTCTTAGAATTAATTATTTGTGTATTTCTGTTTCACAGATTTAAATTTTTCCATATCTGTCTTTAATGAACAAACTGATCAATAAGATAGTATAACTATACTAGTTATCCAAATTTATTGGCATAGGTGAAATAGATCTACGCCAATAAATTCAGATAACTAGTATAGTTATACTATCTTATGTATAGTTGGTGTACAGTTCCTTGCATTATTATTTAAACTGATCAGTGCTTCTCTTTATGTTTTTATACAGGATATTGTGCTTCCTTTATTTCAGCATTCTGTCGTTCCTCTGTACCTCTGATCAGCTGCCATGATGCTATGATTTTGACTACTCTGGTTGTTTGTCTTTATCTACATCTTATTTTTATAAAGTTTAATTAACTTTCTGGTCTTCTTTTCTAGTTTTTAGTCTCAAACTTTCTTTTCTGATTTTGAGTGGCTGTCGTTGTTTTTTCTCTGATGTCAATCTTTCCTACCCTTCCCCATCCTCAAAATATTAATCCTGTGCTTAAGCTTTCTGCGTTTTATTGTCAAATACATCTTGCATTTACACAAGCAGGTAACGTTTAATTGTCATCGAAGTGTGTGCTGCTGTGAGCTATAACCTTGTGCCAGTAGTTGGTAAATGGTGTCGTGAAAGAACTGCACTGATTTCAGTGCACTAAAATTGTCAGTGCATTTTTAGAGATCCTTAATTTTGGAGAACTACTGGCCGGACACAAGAAATGTTGCATCGAGCAAAGCAGGGGGAAGTCTGATGGGGCCGATTCTGTGAAGTAAGTCACATGAGGGAAGAACCTTAATTTTGGGGAACTACTGCCTGGACAAGAAATGTTGTGTTGAGTAAAACAGGTGGAAGTCGGATGGGGCCGGGTCTGTGAAGTAAGCCACATGAGGGAAGAACCTGTCACCCAGCTGCATGATAGTTTCTTAGGTCACTGCAGACATGGGCTCATGTGATATCATGCAATAATGAAAAATAGTTGTTTCCATTACAATTCTTTGTTTAAAAACAATGCTTGAAAACTGTAGTATTCCATAGTCACTGTTAAACCTGGTGGCATAAGTTCATGACACACCACACCTTGCAAGTCCCACCAGATACAGAAAGGAACCTTCTTACCACTGAAGTTGAGCTTTGGTGGTTATGCCATTGGCTGGTCGAGGTCTACTCATGACCTTTTGGATTGCATGCTGCTATAGGAAACCCATTCTTATCAGCTGTAATGATTTTCCTCAGAAAGTCCTTATGCGGCAATGTCTCACAAGCAAAGAAACATGTTCAGTTTCTGACTCACGTTGCACTCAGTGAGTTTATGTGAGATCCACTTTTCCAGTTTTTAAATCTTTCCTATGGCATGCAACCATCAAACCATGGTAGACTGATTCATGCCTAAATGTTCTGTGGTTGACTGGGTTGCATCTTCGTCCAGAAGTGCTGGCACATCTATGCTCTTCATCTATTTTGCTGTTCACTATGCTGTTTATCCTCCATGCTGCAATTATCACTTCCTAAGTCATGAACTACTCATTACTCATGCTTGCATGTACAACAGCTTTCTTTGCTATATGCTGAATAGATCCACTCTCATGCAGTGGTTTTCTTGAGATTAAACATGAACAGCAGACAGTGACGAATATGCACCTTGTCAGTCCTAACTCAACTAACCATACATGTAAGCTGTTTACCAGCACATGTCATTCAATACAGTTCCCACAGCAAAAAAATCTGACAAAAATTAAACCGTTTAACTTTTACAGCATGCTACACAGTGAACTGGAAACTCTTGCATGGACCTAATACATGCTGGGTACTACTGCATTGTATTGTCAGGAACTGTGAAAAGTGTACCTCTCTGAAAAGAAAATACATTTGACATTTTAATAAATTCAGTTGTAGTCTTCTATGACTTCTGCTTAACTGAGACATACTCTTCCTATTACAGAAAACATAGCTTATGAGCACAGATAAAAATATAGCATATCATCAAAAAACATTTTAGTTAAAAGGTCTTATGATATTATAGTTACTTGGAAGTACTGTGAAGTGAAATTGTGCACTCTAGTTTTGTCTATTAAATGCAGGGGTTTTAAACCTTACCTTTCTGAACCTGTCACAACAACTAAACAAAAAGTACGCCCATTTTGCCAGTTCTAATTAATATTTACTACATCATTAGCTTAACAAATTCATCTTGCAAGATTGCACAAGATTATTCTCAGATTGCTAATGAGAGCAAAGACTTAAAAAATCAAAATACACCATGACACCTAGCAACAAAGGTATAACAGAGTGCCTGTGTATCACACAGGAAACATAAACAACAGTTCTTGACTCACTTGTGAGGTCATAGTACTCAGGAGATAGGTGGGTAAAGTTTTATTTTATTTTATTATTATTATTATTTTTTTTTTTTTTTTTGCCAGTAGAGCCTCAAGGCAAAAAGAAAAAAATTCAGTTAATGCCTCTTCAGGAAATGCATGAAGCTTAATTTTGTTGATCCAGTAATGTTTTCTGATTTGAAGTTGACGGGAATGATGTTGAATATCATTCAGACTTATTGAACAAATTAAAAGAATTTGGAAATTCAGTTGCAAGGAAATTTTCTGCCTGTGAAAAATATATGTTTTCACACTGCTAAATTACTTGCTGTGTTGTGTTTTCAACAACAAATGTTTATTTTGTAGTTTCCCATGTCTGGAGACAAGTGCTGCTCCCTGTCGAATTTCTGCTGAACACTGAACTTGGATTCAGAGTTTAGTATTACAGGGTGGATACAAGGGAGGCTAGTCTTGCCATTGGTGAAACACCTGAATATGTGCATGCTCCCTGTTTTTTTTTTTTTTTTTACATCTGAATTTTGAGTCCTTTATCGTATATCATAGTCTATATTTCTTTCGTATAGAACAGTATTTAAAGAAATTGATAATTTAAAATCAGTTTCATTGTGATCTGTTTCCTGTACACATCATATTATAATAATTCCTTAGAGTTTAGTATTTTGATTAACGATCTCCTTACGTGGTTAAAATAAGTATTTCCTTTGTAGGTACTTTATCTGTGGAGGAAGTGTACAGGGACCGAGACCAGTTTGCATCTCTTGTTCGTGAGGTAGCTGCTCCAGATGTTGGCCGTATGGGTATAGAAATCTTAAGTTTCACCATCAAAGATGTGTTTGATCAGGTTGACTATCTGGCATCTCTTGGAAAAGCAAGAACTGCTGCTGTTAAAAGAGATGCTGATGTTGGAGTTGCCCAAGCAGAGAGAGATGCTGGAATACGAGTAAGTTTTCTTTATATTGAATTGTATATTTACCTTACATCATGACTGTCACAGATGTGTGTTGTGTACAAATAATAATTAACAATCATTTGTAAAGTTTATTATATTGAGTAAGGGGTGGGATTAATGGAATGTTTAGTGCTGGTTCTATCTTCTTAGCCATTGCTGAACGATGACTTATATAAGCAACTTCAAGGTTTTCATTGACTGACAAATTGCTGATTTAAGAGCAAAGACTTATTCCAAGACTGGTATGGCAATCCAGCAATAAAAATGGAATTCACACATAAGTTATGTGTGTGTGTGTGTGTGGGGGGTGCAATATGGTAGCTTTGGAACTATATTTCTAATCTTGTTTTCAACCAAAGGTTTGGATGGAAATGTTTAAGTTGTTGCCAGATCTCTATCTTTATGTTCCTGTACACAGTTGCCAGAATCAGAATCATTTTGTTTTTTTAGACTGAAAACAGATTTCTAGATTGTGGGGATGCAGTTATTGGAGGAAAGATAAATTTCTAGGTTTTCCTGGTAATGAGGTGTATGCCAGTTTAAGAATGGAGCTATTCTTTTAAGAGTTTTTTTTCTTTTCTTCCCTCCAACAGGGTTCTGCTGAGGTATTTTCCAAGGTGTGGAAAACCAAGGCAGTGTTAAAATTTGTAATTTTTATATCTTTCTTGATATTTAGTCAATCCATTTTTGATATTTTGATACTATGGTTTTCCCAGTGTAGGAAGTCTGTCCAGAAGAAGTGTTTATTGGGATAGAATAGACTCCATCGTGCTTAAGGGGATCCACTGAACTCATTATGCAGTAACTTTAAAGTGGTGGGGTTAAAACCAATTGTGTGATGGTAACCAAAAGTTTTGAAGACTTATATACATATCATGAAGGTCACTAATTTGAATAATCTCATGTTTAACATGCGTTTATGACTATTATTAGTATTTGTGGTAACAAATCTTACTTCCAAAACCTTAACATATGTAGTACGTTGCTATTTCGACAGAAACGTGTTCCCACCCCGAGCGAGGCCTAATGCTACTTAGTTATTTGTTATTAAAATAATGTATTTACAAGTTAAAATGAACTATAAAAAACTATTATTTATATTCTTAGTTAATTTTAATTCCATACTTTAAACATTCGAACTGTTAAAACTACTAAAGTTAAACATATGAAACCACTATCTCATCGGGCTGGGAGACATCGTTTGCACTGACACTCAATTATCGTTACGAGTGCTTTTGTTAACCCTGGGTCAACATATCATCAGACAGTCCATGATTCCACACCAGGATCACCTCGCCTTTGCTTAATTCGAAGTTGCACGCCAGGAAGAGGAAGGGATGTGGCGCAAATCATTACGTATTTAGAACGCATGTTCCTCTACTGTGCTTCCATCTATTAGAGATCAGATTTTTCATTTATAAATGTAAAATGCCAGAGTATAGATAGCGTTTTTTGTTTTATTGTCAAACAATCGTGAAACCTCTAAAATTTCAAAATAAACTTATTAATTTTTATAAAATTCTTTTTTTTTTTGTCTTATATAATTTTTCACTTTTTATAAATGTTTTCCAAGCTGTATCCAAAGTGGTAGGGGTCAGAATTTATCCTTTTTTTTTTTTGTTCTATTATAACACTCTCTGAGATCCTCAGCTCATTTTCTTTGGTGTGTGTAGTTAACATCTTAATGATGAAGAATCCGAGGCTGTTGTATGCACGATTGAATAGTTAAAAACTTGCATTTAAAACATGATATTTATTTACAAGATAAAATCAGCTACACTGACAAGCACTTTCGAGGCTACTTTAGCCTCATAATCGGGCCCAATTGCGCGAAAGGATGGTTACAAGCATTTATATACAATCATGGAATAACAAATGGTGTTGCCAAACTGGAAATGGCATATTACAAATAATTTAAATGTAATATACCATTTTCAGTTTGGCAACACCATTTGTTATTCCATGATTGTATATAAATGCCTGTAACCATCCTTTCGCGCGATTTGTGCTGTAAAATTGCAATGCGTTATGATTTATAGTTTGCCGTATATCCATTTTTTTAAATAGATCCCATCGCGAAATAGAGAATTTTGTGAAATTAAAATTTTTTTTCTCGTAAACTAAATTAAAACTAAAAAAAAAGGGCGACGAGGTGCAAAAATTTGTCCCTGGCCCTAACATGCCTACAAAGCTTCGCGGTTGTGTTGCTGTTAGTGTGTCCAGAACATGAACTGATTGCATTGTTTTGCTTACCTTAACTTTGAAATACAATAGCTCTTAAAGTAACGACAGAGTCAAAAAACGGTTTATTTCAGCGTGTTCTCCAAACAATTCTCTACAAACTATGTAAATTTCATATTTTTGTGTTCAATACTTTTTGCGCTGCGAGCTAGGAAAGCGCAAGTGTCATGAAATTTCTAAAACGGCGGTGGCAGCGGCAGTTATTTTTTTAGAATAGAGAGATTTCTAATAATATCAATAGTTCTTGGGACTGGAGTGTTAGGAAATAAGGATTTCACATCTAAACTTGCTTTATATAAATTATCTAGCTAAATATATACAGATTTTATTTTTTCAAAGAAATTCAAACTATTTTTCAAACTGAATTTGATTAGTCAGGAAAAAAGGGACTAAAAATGTGTACAATTTTTTTTCTAAGTTTACTAATGGGGAACTTGAAACTATGACTCTAAATGGGTTTTCAGGTTTGTGAGTTTTAATTTTCCCAAATATATTTCATATCGTTCCACCCGTTGGAGGAAAAACATTGATAATCTCTGATGGAAGTGAACTATGGTTTCTAATTTTAGCTAAAAAATTACCCTGAGAATCTGCAGGTTCTTTTTCTACTGTTCCACACTGTAACTTTTCAATAGGTGCAGTCATTTTTTCATTTTAATCTTTTTTATCTAGAATTATTAATTGATTAGATTTATCAGCTTCACAAACTATTATGTTAGCAGAGATGCCAACAACTACGGAATCTCCGTAGTTCCTATGGAAAAAGCTCTTGTACTACGGAATACGGAAAACCGTGATTTTTCTACGGAAAATTAACGGAAGTTATTAATTTTTATTTTGCTTGTTCCCCGTCCCAACGCAACAGCGGCCACTTGACAATCTGTCATTCGTCTTGCTTTGGATGCTGCCTCCAGTTCTGCCTCTCAAAGCGGCTCGGATCTTAGCGCTAGCGGCCAGCACTCGAATCTCGATGACTGTGGCCTTGCTCTGAGTCATGCTAAGTGAAAACCCTCCCTCCTCAGCATGCAACATTCTGGGGATGTTGAGCTTAGCTCGCTTTGGTGGACGTGGGCGGAGTTCGGCCTGAAGCTCTTTCGCAGTGCAGCGAGAAGCTGTTGAAAATTGTTTGGTGCAGAACGTGAGTGTCATTGCCTGGCATTGGAGGGGTTTTTTTAATCGTGCTTCGACCATTCATGTCAGTAATTAATATTTTGAAGTTTTTTTCTTGCGTTGCAGAAAAGTGTGCTTGGATTTCGTTGAAGAGTTCGCCAAAATGCGTAATTACGCGTCTACCTAGTACCCATCAAAATTTTACCAACGCGTAAAAATATGTATCGGGAATCTTTCGCAACGCGTAGAAATAAATACACGTCGTGAAGTGCGTAAAGTATGCATCAACACGTAAAAATACACATCGAGAAATGCGTAAAAACACATCGAGAAACGCGTGAAACTACGCATCGAAGAATTTTACCAGTGCATAAAAATACGCATCTGGACAGCATTTCGCCTTTCAAAAATGGAAGTAAATGAAATAAAGATTTCTTCCGTAATCGGAATTTCGTTTTCCTGCGATGTTGTCTCTGTCCAGTATTGTTGTTATACGTAATTTTATTCCATAAATCTTTGTATTTCACTTTGAAAATGGAGGGAAAATTTCCGAAAACGGAAATTCGACCGCGCAACAATTCCTGTGTAATCTTCGGCTTCGAGGAGTTTCTGCCTTTTTGTCGTAATTTGGTTATCCACGAGATCGATGCATAACTGAATAGAAATTTTGGGGCAATTATCTAAACTTTCGAAAGAGGAAGTTTCGTCTTTCAAAACTTTCGGAAACGAAAGTTAGACGCAGTGAAGATTTCTCCCGTAATCGTAATTTTATTTTTCAAGTGATGTTTCCTCTGCCTAGTATTATTGTTAAATATCATTTTATTTCATAAATATTTGTATTTCAACTTGAAAATGGAGGGAAAATGTCCAAAAACGGAAATTGGACGTAGCAAATATATCCCCTGTAACTGTAATTCTTCCCCCCAACGATGATCAGAACATGTATCATGTATTCTTAAATATCCCCCCCCCCCCCCCAAAAGTTTTGCATTTCAGTTTGATAAACATAGTCTGCATTTAGAATAACTTTTTAAACATTAAAAATGCTATGTACCAATAATACTACTTCTGGGAAATTGCATCTGAAAAATGTCGATAAAAAATAGCGCTCATGTGATTTTATAAGCTGTAAAAAATCTCCCGATTTTTAGATTTTGAAGGTTAGCACGTCTGCTTATAGGGAAAATCTGGGTGGAAAGGGATGAAATCTTATTTCTATTAAGAATGAGGTCAGATAAATTCATTGTCAATCAACATAGTAGATCCAAAAAGTTGGTTGAAATGTGGGGGTTTGAAAAAGTGTTTTTTCAATATGTTGCAGGTATGTTTCAGCAATGAGAGGGCATAATGGCAAGCCCATTGATAAATCAGTTTTTGTTTAAAGTAGGTTTTGTTGTTGTAGACAAAACAGCTATGTTCTTAAATTGTACATACATACATATCATTAAGCTGTTCTCTGAGATTCAGAGGCTAGCTCCTCAAAGAAATGCAAACTATCAGATAATTTTTATTTACTGTTGCCTTATCAAACTTCTCCATTTACAGTGATCTCGACGTACAACTCGGGATTCACTGACATCCATCACATGCCATACACAAGATCTTCTATACTTCATACTCATAATCTTTTTCCCATGTAGACACTCTTGAATCTGATCCTCCTATGACTTCCTTGGCTTTCCTCTGCCTTTCCTTCCTGCTACTTGGGCTAAAAGATTTTCTTAGTAAGCATCTCATCACTCATTCTTTCAATATGGCCAAACCACCAAATCATATTAGTCTCCACCTTGCTAACAACATTCTACTTCACATTACACAACTGCAACACATCTTCATTCCTCACACGATCAGAACGTGTCTTGCCACAAACCCCCGTAAGTAACGCATTTCTCCAGCACTCAAAACAACTCCTATGTTTCTTCTGTAGTATCCAGTTTTCAGTGCCATACAGCATAGTAGGAACAATTACACTTTCATATACAGCCATGTGGTACTCCTGAGAACCCATCATTCCTGTGAACACCTCCCAAAGCAGCCATGACTTTCAATGAAGAATTCACTCACCTACTAATTTCACCATCCAATTTGTGCTCTCTGTCAAACATGCTTCCTAAATACACAAACTCATTCACCTAGTCAATCACTGTGCCATTTAGACTTATATTACATTCAGTACTACCAGTTCCTCTCTCAAAAACCATAACTTTGGATTTTCCCTTATTTATACTCGGTTTGAATTTCATGCAAACTTCGTACATCTGGGACAACATACTCTGCAACTCACTTTTGCTCTCTGCCAACAGGACAGTGTCATCAGCATACAGCAACCTGCACACGCGGATGTCACCAAGACATAAACCAGTATTATCTATTTTAGCTTCATGCATGCACGCATCCATAAATATATTAAACAGCCATGGTGGCATTGCACTACCTTGTCTGACTCCTGCACCAATAGAAAACCATTTTGATAAAACACCATTGTGAGGAATAATAATCACCTTTTCCAAGGTAGTAGCACAGTTTTGTTTCATTGGTGATGTGATTTTTAGAGTTGCAATTCAGAGATTAGTTGTGATGCTACATATATAATGATTTTGCTTTTATTATAGGAAGCCGAGTGTGAAAAATCTGCTATGGATGTCAAATACGCAGCTAATACAAAGGTTGAAGATTCCAACAGATTGTATCAGCTTCAAAAAGCCAACTTTGATGCTGAAGTCAACACAAAAGTGTGATTCCTTTTTTGTTTTAAAAAAGTGTGATTCCTTTTTGTTGTCTGTCTTTCTTTTTATGCATGTAAATATTGTACTAAGTTAAATCTTACTATAGTGAACCTTAAAGAACTGCAGTTTTTGCTATATTGAAATAATATAATTTTAAGTGCATATTCTTTTGAAATAATACTCTTGTTACTTTCTCGAAAATTCCAAGCAGTTTAGTTAAATTAATGCTATTTTATGTCACCCCAGTTGTTGAGTGGTCAGAGGCAATTGGTTACTGGCTAGTCATCTAGACTGGGCCTGGGTTGAAGTCCCAGATGGGTCATATGGATGCTGTGTTTATCCCATGGCAGAGGCATTTTCCCTTTCCTGAAACCAGTGGCCAAAATTAGGGCAAAACTGCTGCTTATGGCTCTCAGAGTTGCTCAGGCCCCAAAACAAAAACAAAGAATGTCATTTTGTGTATTATTAGACCAATGACTCTGGTCAACAAATTTTGACTTTTTTCTTTTTTAACTTCTTGAATGAATTACCTGTTCTTGTAGATTTTGGGTCACTAACTTAGAATCTGCTTTCGAAAATGTTCTGTCATGTTAGGTTTCTGAGAAATCTGTGAATTAAGTTTTTTAAGGTTTTAAAAAAATTAAATGCTGTTGTGTGGTTCCAATATTATGCATCAATAATATATAAGTGAAGTAGAAAGTTAAAAGTTTTTACTAATTTTCTTATTAAAAAAGACTAGCAAAATGTAACAAACTAAATGAATCACAAAGCATACCCTTCACTTAACAAAATGTTTTTTGCTTGATTTCCTCTTGTATTTACAGATATGCCAACTACTACGGAAATAGCTCTTGTACTACGGAATACAGAAAACCGTGATTTTTCTATGGATAATTAACAGAAATTATTAATTTTTATTTTGCTTGTTCCCCTTCCCAATGCAACGGCGGCCACTTGACGATCCGTCATTCGTCTTGCTTGTGATGCTGCCTCTGCCTCTCAAAGCTGCTCGTATCTTAGCGGGAGCGACCAGCTCTCGATGAGTGTGGCCTTGCGCCGAGTCATTCTAAGTGAAAACCCTCCCTCCCCAGCATGCAACATTCTGGGGACGTTGAGCGTAGCTCGCTTTGGTGGACGTGGGCGGAGTTCAGCCTGAAGCTCTTTCACAGTGCAGCGACAAGTTCTTGAAAATCGTTTGGTGCAGAATTGAGTGTCATTGGCTGGCATCGGAGTTTTTTTTTTAAAACGTGCGTCGGCCATTCATGTCGGTAATTTATATTTTGAAGGGGTTTTTTTCTTGCGTTGCAGAAAAGTTTGCTTGGATTTTGTTCTTATGTGCAGAGTTCGCCAAAATGCGTAATTACGTGTCTAGTACGCGTGTCGAAATTTTACCAACGCGTAAAAATATGCATCAGGAATTTGTTTGCGACGCGTAGAAATACACGTCGAGAAGCGCATAAAATACGCATCAACACGTAAAAATATGCATCGAGAAGCGCGTAAAATACACATCAGTGCGTAAAAATACATCGGGACAGATTTCGCCTTTCAAAAACGGAGTGAACGAAATAAAGATTTTTTCTGTAATCGTAATTCCATTTTCTTGCGATTTTGCCTCTGTCCAGTTTTGTTGTTATACATCATTTTATTCCATAAATCTTTGTATTTCGCTTTGAAAAAGGAAGGAAAATTTCTGAAAACAGAAATTCGACGGCGCAAAAATTCCCCTGTAATCTTCAGGAAAGAGAGTGCCACGGCTTCGAGGAATTTCTGCTTTTTCGTCAGAATTTGGGTTATCCTCAAGATCGATGCATAACTGAACCAGAAATGTTGGGTTAATTGGTAATGGTCAAGGGTGCTTTCCGCCTGAAACTTTCGAAAACAGAAATTTTGTCTTTTAAAACTTTTGAAAACAGTGAAGATTTCTCCCGTAATCGTAATTTTATTTTTCACACAATGTTTCCTCTGCTTAGTATTGTTGCTAAATTTAATTTTATTTAATAAATATTTGTTTTCACCTTGAAAATGGAAGGGAAATGTCCGAAAATGGAAATTGGATGTAGCAAAGGTTTCTCCCGTAATTTTAATTTTTTTCCCAGCTTGTTCTGAATGTGTATCCTGTGTTATTAAATATTCCCCCAAAAAAGGTTTGCATATCAGCTTGATAAAGGGAGGAGAGTCCGAAAACGAAAGTGACAAAGCTGAAAAATTTGTAAGAATTGATGCACGATATTCAAAAGCATTCATATTCTCCAAGTTATACGATCTTTTATCTAAAATAGTGAAAGCTATCATGCATTTCATGGTCCTCAAACTGAAAGTTCTTTCAGCATGATGGATAAAATTATCATCCAACAGATTTGTGAAGCCTACTGTCGTAGCTGATGGTGATGTGACCCTTTCCATCTCAATTCAGGCAGGGGGTGTTAGTTGACCACCTCAATTTTTTTTTTTAATTGTGGTAGTTACTCCTAATAGAGGTATAAAAAGTACCGCAAAAGGATTTTTCATAAAAAAAAATTTTTGGTCGAGCTACATCATTTTGAAAATAGGCAAAAAATACACCCGTGACGAAAATCATGTGGAGCACCAAATTTTTAAATGTACACTACTGCTGTTCTGTAACAGGGAGAGACTCAAATTTTTTTTTATTTTGAAGCTATTGAACTGTCCTTTCTTTATGTTCGCAGAAATTGATCAAAGGAATGTTGCTAGATAGCAAAAAAAGTTGATATTTATTACAAAAAATTTTTAATTTTCCACAAATTTAGGAATTTTTTTTTTTTTAAGAAAAAGATTTATCAGCTGGGTAAGTGTGCCAACCTGCACTCCTACTAGGGTTGTCTTAGCAGTAATTTTATTTTTATCCTGTGATGCATGCAACTCATAAAATTAATTTTTAAAATATACAAAATTTCAAAAAATCAACATTTTTGAATTGCAATATAACAAAAACCCTATTTTTAAAAATTCTGAAATTTTGTCCAAATAATGTCCTAATGGTAGGTAGTTAACTGGGGGAATCAGGTTACTGGATTTTTGCCTTGAAATTTTCCTACAAATTTTTGAAAATGCACTTCTCTCCTGCTCGAACCTCACAGTTGGGTTATTATTTAAAAAAAAAAAAAAAAAACTTCAAAAGATATTTCTGAAAAGTTTACCTGAGTATATATTTCAAATTGCAGTGTCAATCTAATTTTAAAGTCATTTTTATGATTTTTTATAATTGTCGCCTGTGTACATGTTTAATTTTTTTAAATCCATAGTCTATACACATACAATACGTTATTTCAGTTGCAGTTAAGATTCAATTTCTATTTACATAAGAAAAATGCCCTCAAAAAACAAAATTATGAGCTTACCATCGTAACTACAAATTATTCAAACTGAGAAAAGCTGCTGGATTTTATTGATTTCCTTCTCATCAAAGGTATGAAGTTGTGCAGAATGTCCAACAGGAGTTGGGGCATTCACCCTTAGAAGTACATTTTTAAGGGCACTGGACACTTGTCTCTTTTCTTGCCACATTTGTCTGGCCACCAAAAACCTCTGGCTGGTTCATGAGGGTGCATGAAAGATGCTTTATGTCATTGAATTCTCTAGATATGTTTGTAATCTGTGCCATCCACCAGTTTTCATCATAAATGCATCCTATAAATTCTCCTATTTGAAAATCATTCACAGAAATGTGTTCTTTTTTGTTGTTGTTGTTGGCTTGAAAATTGCACTGCTTCATGTGGGTGCTGCACTGTTCTAGCCATTGATGGTTTATTTCCTTGTATTAACCAGGAATGCTGTGACTCTATCCCAACAACAGATTTTATTGTATCCCACTCTCCTACTTTGCTGGTTCGGTAGGATTGAACTTCATCAGTTGTGAGGAGTAGAAGTTTAGTCTTTGGGATCAAGGGTGTGACATTTTCAACAAATGAAGGTGCATCTCTTATAGCTTGTGAAGCTTCTTTCTGTAAGTTGAATTTAGTAGCAAAATGTTTGCACAGGCCGCCCACACCATCACATGCACTCTTGCCATGGCCTGTGGCTGAGAAGATCCACTTCCTTGTTACATTTGGGTCCCCCTTCATAAGTTCATAGAACCGATATTTGTTTTTGAAGTGCCCTGCTGCTCCATCTGAGGTGTAAACAGTTGTTTTAAATTCTTACAAAGGACAAGTCTTAGCAATTTCCCTTTTTATGACCAGAATGGCACATAGAGCATGTGCTGTGTTATGGCTTATATCATTGCATGCTACCACAAAAGACTTAGTCTCATTTGGAAAGTATGCAATGCTTGTAAAGAGTGAGATCTGGCACTTCATCAGGTAGAATTACAGACCAGCTCTGAGCAAAGTCGAAGTGCAACACCAACACTGGACTATGAGCTGCAGACTATTTAACATCTGCTGTCCCATCTCTCTGGATCCGCTCATTATAAATTACAGAAGTTTTTCTTACCTCCTGATATCACCACCTTCAGTAGCTCTTATTTTCATTGACTCCCCCAAGACTCTCAAGTAGCCTTGATAAGTGTTTCACAGTACTCCATAAAAATTGCACTGGGCAGTACCATTTTCAGGGCCACAGCTTTGGAAAATCAAACTTTGAAATCATAGTAGCTGCAGTTTAACCCCAAAATTAATGCAAATTGCAGTTTACCCATGAGTCAAAAATTGCCTAAGTTTCATAAAATCATTCACCATCATTTTCACTGTTACTAATTTTTTCTCGCCATTTTCGGATTTAGTCACATTTGGTGACTTGGCGAATGCTTAGCGAGCCCTGCCGGGAATTGTGTTCTCCTGCAATTAAAAATTTACTAAATAATGTTTAAAGTCCTCTTTTTTTTTTTATCTGAATTCAAAAATTTGAAAAACAAGTGCCATTTTAAAAAAATTGGAAAAAAAAATTGAAAAAAAAAGTGTCATTTTCATAAATATGTAGGAAAATTTCAAGGCAAAATCCAGTAACCTGATTCCCCCAGTAAACTACCTACCATTAGGGCATTATTTGGACAAAATTTCAGAATTTTTAAAAATGGGGTTTTTGAGATATTGCAGTTCAAAAATGTTGATTTTTTGAGATTTTGTGTATTTTAAAAATTAATTTTATGAGTTACATGCATCACAGGATAAAAATAAAATTACTGCTAAGACAACCCTAGTAGGAGTGCAGGTTGGTACACTTATCCACCTAATAAGCCTTTTTCTTAAAAAAAAAAAAATAATAATAATAAATTGTGGAAAATTAAATTTTTTTGTAATAAATATAAATTTTTTTTGCCATCTGGCAACATTCATTTGATCAATTTCTGTGAAATTGAAGAAAGGCCAATTCAGTAGCTTCAAAATAAAAAAAAATTAGTCTCTGCCTGTTATAGTTCAGGAGCAGTGTGCACGTAAAAATTTGGTGTTTCACATGATTTTCATCACGGGTGTATTTTTTGCCTATTTTCAAAATGCTGTAGCTCGACCAAAAAAATTTTTTTATGAAAAATCCCTTTACAGTACTTTATACCTCTATTGGGAGTAGCTACCAGAATTTTTCAAAAAAATTGGATGTGATCAGTTGGCACATGTTGGTCAAACCTGCCTGAATTGAGATGGAAATGGTCATGTTGAGCTTAATTTTTCAAGTAACAGTTTTTCAAAAAAGAAAAATCAGAGAGGACACAACTAGTAATTGGAGTAAAAACAAGAATGTATTTAAGCGAAATCATTTTAAATGAAAATGAACTTTCTAAGTTCTATACATCTGTCGGAAAATTTTACGTTGAAGAATGTTCTTATATTCAAAAAAAGAGATCTATGATGAATTCTTAAAACATGCTGGAGTAGCAGATCCTTCACTTAGAACCAGAATATCATTTACTTCTTTATTATACATAGTCAAGTACTTTTCATTTATAATAACTGAAAATGAACTTGATATACTGGAAGCTGAATTCCTTGTTATCAAGCTGACAAATTAGAGACCATAGCAGTAACAGATAGAATAGATGTCACTTTGTCAGAAATATCAAACTTAATAGGCTGTAATGGAGCGGTTAAGTATACTATTCTCTCGAAAGTAATGGGCCAAAACTACTGAAAAATTGTACGAATACTACTGAAAACATCTGAAACAGGCTGGCATCTCTGTATTTATAAGGAGCCTCTCTTTTGAGCTTCCCCAGCAGTTGTCAACCAAAATGTTTGGAGTCCTATAATGTGGGAGAAATATTCTTCTCATAATACTTGGAAATATGTCATGATGATTCACACAGCAATCAGACATCTCTGAATTGACTGTATTTCTACTGTTCTCACATAATATCAGTCACTCAGAAAACTTGAAAATTTCATCGCCCTTGAGCAGGAATGGAACCCGCATCTCCCAATTACCATTTGAGCATGCTAGCATCTCTCGATTACCGTTCAAGTACTAGCATGCTCGAACGGTAATCGGGAGATGTGGGTTTGATTCCTGCACCAGGACGAGGAAATTTTCAAGTTTTCTGAGTGATTGATATTACATGAGCACAGTAAAAATACAGTCAATTCAGAGACGTCTGATTGCTGTGTTAGTTATCATGTTTGGAGTAGCTACTGTTGCCTTGGTAGCACTTTTTTTTTTTTTCTTTCACCATGTTCGTCACACTGATATCTCCAAGGTTTTCTGGGAAAATGTCCAAATGAGAATGGAGGAAGTGCAGCTTCAGCGACATGTTGCACCTTGACTGTATTTTTTCATCCCATCATTCTGTAGGGATCAAACACTTTCTTTACAAGTTTCCTGTAAACAGGGGCTTTGAAGTTGCCTACAACCAATTTAAATGCTTCCCAAGCTGTCTTTTCAGTTCCTTTGAGGGCTTTAACAAAATTATTGTATTTCATCAGGTCCCTTACCTAAGGACCAATGAAAATTCCTTCTTTGATTTGTGCATTGTTGATTTATGGAAACTAGTGTTGCAGGTACTTAAACATTCCCTATTTTGCTTAATCAAACATTTAATGTGGGTATTTTCTTCTAGGAAAATAAGTTAATTAATTAACGCAAATTTTCAAAGAAAACTCTTCTCCTTCTTCAGGCAGTCTGAAAATCCTCCAAATACATGGCATCAGTAAATAAATAAATACATCACTCTTTCCATGTTTCAGAAACACATAGCAACTGAAAAATTGTTTTTCAGCCGCCGCCGTGGAATTGAACCACGGAACTCTTGATATCTAGCCAAGCGATGTATTTATTTATTTCAGGCAGTCTTTTGTTGTCTCTCTTTTTCCATCACTATTGCGGTTACGGTTAACTCCAACAGTTTTGGTTATTTTTTACCAAATCTTGCCAGATATTAGGCAGGGAGAAATCTTTGAAGTCATTGATAATGGAAGTCTGATTTTAATTTAAGTAACTAGGAAGCCAGTTTTCCTATTTTGGTTCATTGCCTTTACGAAATTCTTCATCAGTCCAGGCTTGATGTGCAAAATAGGTGATATTTTCTGTGGATCTACTAGTGGTTCATTTGATGTGTTCATTCATTCACGCACACAAAACAGCAATATTAGATAAAGCAGGTGTTTACAAACTTCTTATCAGGCAGTAATTTGACAATAATAATGCATATTTATGTTCGCAGCACAAAAAGAAATTTATGAAATCGATTAAATGAGCATATGAAGAACTGGAATCTTGGAAGAATTCCTACTTTCTTAATTCAATGCTGCTATGATAAACAAACTTCACCAGATTGAGAAAATATTAAGCTTACATGTACCCACTTTAAACACACACACACACACACACACACACACACACACACGCACGCACGCACAGAACATCACCACCAGGAGGCATGACTGTAGAAGCAGCAAGTAAGCACATTTGAGCCACGATGTCAGCACCGTACAATGCAAGGCACAAGCCACATTAACCACAACTACCAATGATGGCCCAAAACATGTGGCTAAAAATGCATCTAGTTGGCATAGCTCAGAGGGGGTGATTTTAACCATCTTTATTTGTTTTTAGCAACTTTCATATTCTTTTTGCTTTCGACTGTTCATGTTTTTTTGTTTTTTTTATCACTTATAATATTTGTAGTTTTCTTCCCACTGTTCAGTGGTTGAATTGATTGTTCAGTAGCTGTTGTTAAAAGCTGACCTGCTGTTGACTTCTGATTATGCTGATGTTAGTCTGATCACTTGCCTTTGTTGAGAGTTCTTTAGAGATTGAGAAAGTGTCTTCATACAGTTACACCTTGATTGTTTCAGAGTGTGGTATATTTTAGGAATAGTTTCAACCTCAAGATGTGGGGACTTCATCAGCTAAACTGCTACCATCCTTATGAATTTGAAACTGCCTGTTACGGAAGATTTGTTTTTATTTCTGATTAATGATTTAGAATATCTTTCCATGCATGGGATATATTGGTTGGCATGTTCGTGTGACAATTTTTGTGGGCTATTTTTTTTATTGTAAACTCTTCAGCATATCAGATGTCATTAACTTTTTTCATGCTGAACTATATGTGGAATGTTGTCCCAGCTGGGTTCTGCTTGATATTGGAGGACATATTCCACTAATGAAGTTTTTTTAATTTTTGGTCCAGGTTCTCACCATGTCCTTGCAATTTTGTATTGCAATTGCATTTAGTACTGCCAATATAGAAGTAGGTGATGTGATTTGCTTTTTCTATTGCAATTTTGCATGTGACAAATTTAGTTAGGGTGGTTGGGGTTTTCCATGTATAGTTTCATTATAGCCTATCTCTTCTTGGATATTTGTTTGCTAAAAATTAAGTTGCATTTTGAGTAGATATTTTTCAGGGTTTTTTGGGACATAAACAAAGCATTCTTTTACTTGTCCAACCACCAAAACCTTCAGAAATAGCTGAATTGGATCAGATAACTGGCAATAGAAAATGGATAAAAAATGAAAATAATTTATAAACTCATCAAAGAAATACGAACTCTAGAATCAAAAACACAGTTTAAAATAGTAGAAAAAATCAACTGAATAAATAATGAAATTCTATTCCACATATTAAAAGTTTCACAAAAACCCTGAAAAATATCTGCTTAAAATACAACTTAAAATTTGGCAAAAAAAAAAAAAAAGTGGCATATTTTCTCCAATACATGTGGAACACTAGCCAGCTACCACCTTAACTAAATCTGGCATGCACAAAATTGCAACTTTTCAGAAAATCAAATCACCTCTTCCTATACCAGCAGCACTAAATGAAATTTAAATACTAGACTGCAAGAACTAGGACCAAAAATTAAAAAAATTCATTAATGGAATATTTTTTCCAATATCAAGCAGAACCCAGCTAGGACGAAATTTCCCATACAGCCGGTATACTGAAGCGTTAATCATTGAAAAAGCAATCCACAAAAATTGCAATAGTAACGTGCAAGCTAATATCTTTTACACATGATAATGCATAACACATTCTAAATCACAAATCGGGGGGGGGGGGCATATCTTCTCTGTGAGAAGTACAAAAAATGCAGTACTTAACAGATGGTGGCTCCATCAGAACAGGTTATTTTCAAATTCATAAAGCTGATAAGAAATGTTTAGCTCATGAAAGCCTCACATTTCAAGGTTGTAACTAGTTGGGAAATATAACATCGTCTGATCAAGGTGTAATTGTGAGAAGATATTTCCTGACCCCCTGAAAGGACTCTCAGAAAAAGCAAACCATTGGACTAACACAAAGATAATCAAACGGCAAAACTCAGTTTTCAACACAATGAACTTGGCCATTGAACAATGTGAGACGGCAGAATGATACATATCATATGTAGCAAGATCGTGTTGACAGCCTCATGGTAAGACTTCAATGGTTTTTCTATCAACATGAACAGAATCAAGAGATGGCTCTGCATTGCATTTCCTGTTTAAGTCTTCTTACCACCAAGTAAACTTGTGCATACTTCTGTGCCTAAAGATGGTGTAAGTAATTGTAAGTTCTTGTCTTAAAACACACCAGTAGACCTTTCCCCATTTGCATTTGCCAAATGGTTTTCACCAGATTGACAGATTATTTCTTCAGTTTTTCTGATAGGAATAGTTCTTTCCTGCTCTTTTTTAGCCAGCAAATTTAAATTTTCAGAAAAATGGAGAAAAAATTTTTATATATGTAAAAAATATATCCATGTTTTGAGATCTAGCTTAGCCTGCAAGATTCATTTAATATAAAGGTTGCTAGTTTGCTGCCCTGGAAGCTGTAGTGTTATCAAAGGCTAAGGCCTCACAGCTTTTGTCTGGCCTTTCCTAACACTGCAGCAAATCATGCTAAATCTGTCACCAAGGTTACGAATTCTCATCATATGAGCTTGTTGGCTTCACTGATGCTGACTATTTTATGCACAAAGAAAAAGTACTGTGTGTACTCCACCATCAAAATGTCGTGCTGTTTGCTCAGTTTGTGAATGTGAGTGCATAAGTGTATGGTTTAGATTTTTTTATTTGTGGTAAAAAAGAAAACAAGCTGCTATTCAGTTTCTCTGTAGAGGTATTTGAGGGAATGCAATTTCTGATGTCTGCTTCCTCTTGTGGTAAGGAAGCGTTATGTATGTGAGAAAACATATTATTTACGAAAAAACCATGAGGAATAACCACTCACTCACCATAAAGATCATGGTAACCTCCAATGACCACACACTTCCAACACGTTATTCATCGTGATGTAACTGGGCTTCCACAGGTTTACAGGCTTCTTGCTTACGCTTCTTATTTTCGGGTGTGAAACATCGTTTTTGTTTTTTTCCTTTGCCTTATAAGATGTTACTATAATGCTTGTCAATTCGATAAAAATCACACATACAACTCATTCATACAATTCAAGTAAAAACTATATACATAAACCTTACATTCACAGGCGATTAAACCTTGGTCAACTCTAATTATGGAACTCCTCCTTCTGTTTCACAACCTCTGCTACTCCCACTGCAAGTGTCACACCCATTCAGCCCCGCACATCCAATCCTCTAGTACTTTCGACAGGTCCCTGTCATCTTCAGGAGGCAGGTGTGTCTCACCCGCCCACCACAGCTCAAGTGAGCAGAGCCATCGAGGCCTGGGCTCCAGTCGCTATCTCTGAATCGTTGTGTCTCTGGCGCCATCTATTGTCCCTGCTGCTCTTTTTTCCCTCTTTCTTTTTATGCTGCTGTTCAAGGCCTCGATGGCTCTGCTCACTTGAGCTGTGGTGGGCGGGTGAGACACACCTGCCTCCTGAAGATGACAGGGACCTGTCGAAAGTACTAGAGGATTGGATGTGCGGGGCTGAATGGGTGTGACACTTGCAGTGGGAGTAGCAGAGGTTGTGAAACAGAAGGAGGAGTTCCATAATTAGAGTTGACCAAGGTTTAATCGCCTGTGAATGTAAGGTTATGTACATAGTTTTTGCTTGAATTGTATGAATGAGTTGTATGTGTGATTTTTATCGAATTGACAAGCATTATAGTAACATCTTATAAGGCAAAGGAAAAAAACAGAAACGATGTTTCACACCCGAAAATAAGAAGCGTAAGCAAGAAGTCTGTAAACCTGTGGAAGCCCAGTTACATCACGATGAATGACGTGTTGGAAGTGTGTGGTCATTGGAGGTTACCATGATCTTTATGGTGAGTGAGTGGTTATTCCTCATGGTTTTTTCATATATGAATTGCACGTAAACTATGCGCACTTTGCAAGAGGTTAATACCTTAAAAGTGCAAATATAATAATATTATTTACGCTTTCCAACTGTAGGTTGAAGAAGCGTATATGCTCCAGCTTTGTCCATCTCTCTGCGCGATAACTCGTGTAAAAATAGTTCGATTTCGATGAAATTTTAGTATGTGGTAGGGAACAACCTGGGGACGAACCCTATTGGAAATGGGGTCAAAGGTCAGGACATGGGAGCAGGATCCATTCCACCACCCTTATGCGTCATAACTTATGTAAAAATGCTTCAATTGCAACAAAACTTTATCATGTTGTTCCGGAGGTATACTGAACCAGTTCTGTTGAATATCATCGAAATGTGGTCAAAGGTCAGGGCACAGGAGTAAGATTTATTCCACAGCCATTATCCTCATAACTTGAGTAAAAATACTTCTATTGCGACGAAATACAATATGTTGTTCCGTAATGACTTTGGAAGCAGTTCCACCAAAAATGTTTTTTGTCAGTAATTGCGAGCAGTGCGCATGTGTGAGATTCATTAGCCATTATTTTTTCACTATAACTTCTGTGAAAATTGCCTGATTTAGATGGGATCTTTAATTATAAAATGACTTATGTGTGGTAGCTCTTGATAATAGAAATAGGTAACACGGGCACAAAGAGATTTAATTTTGATATATGTGAACCTCAAATGCTATACCATAGTTTAGTCCCCTCAAAACCAAGGCATTTTCCTATGATTTCTGGTACGTTGGAAAGTGTATCATGATCAATGCATTGCATGATTTTACTAACTTGTTTCTTCAAAAATAAATTCATGCCTGTGTTGATTGAAAAATATATAGAAATGGGACTTGCATGAGTAGTAGATCCATTTTATTTTACATGTGCATTGTTTCGGTTAGTCTTAAATTTGCATTAGATATAATATATTTGTGTAATTAGTTAAAAGATAAAGGGTGTTGGAAATTTCTGATTGTGTTATAAGTTTATAATAGGTTTGTTTTCTGTTGAATTGTATTTCTGTTTCAGAGATCGATGATATTTATGGTAACAAATTTCTCTCCTTCCATGCTATCAGAAGTAATGCTGCTGAAATTAAATTTGATTTTTAAGTGCTTATTTCAGTATATTAACGAATTTTTTGTGTGTGTTTGTAAATAGAAAGCAGAAGCCCAACTTGCATATGAACTGCAAGCTGCAAAAATGAAGCAGAAAATAAGAAATGAAGAAATTGAAATTGAAGTTGTTGAACGACGAAAACAGATTGCAGTTCAAGAAAAAGAAATTATGCGTAAAGAAAAGGAATTAACTTCTACTGTCCGCTTGCCTGCTGAAGCGGAGGCTTTCAAAGTTGAAATGATAGCACAAGGTAAAAGGTAGGTGACTGATCCTCGTCATATCTTACTTTTGAGTTTTTTCTGTTCTGCTATCATTTGCTTAATCACACACACACACACACACACACACACACACACACACTCTGTAGGTGAACACTGCTGTTGTGTGGTTATTTTGCCTGTATTTGATAACAAAACTGACATCTTATTATACACTCCACGATCAAAAGTATCCGGGCACCGCTTTTCAACAGTGGATTCGATCATAATACGTCACGTCACAGCTATGGCACATACAGTTGTAAAAAGATGCACATGGCCAGGAGCAGATCTACTATGAAACTAATGAAGCTTAAGCTTCAGGGCCCCTAATCCCAGAGGGGCCCCAGAAGCGACTTTAGTCCACATTGCTTAAAATTTTGGGTCTAGTCTATGAGGTGTATTTAAATAATGAAAATACTAATAATAATGATAAAGTGTAATTTAATACAAAATAATAGTATTGTGTTCAGCAGTTGGCAATGGACTATAGAGCGCATCTCGCTTGACCTGAAACAGAAGACTACAGCCTGGCGACGTTCCTTGCACACTATCGTTGTCAGTTGTCAATAGCGGCAGGGACACTGGTGTCCATATTAGTCATTACGAACTCAACTTTTCAATATTCTTGCAGTTTGCATGGTTAAAATTAAATTATAGTGTCTTTGTATTTGTATGGCATTATAAGATCGGTAGCAACACTAAGGAACAATTTGAAACAAACTATAACACAAAGAACTTGAAAAATGAAGAGGTTAGTGCAAATGTAACATATAATTAATTTTTTAGATGGCCATTGATAAAAGTAGGCTTTTTAACAGTAGACGATTGCGTTAAAAATAGAATATTACTGGCAAGCACATCAAAATTAAAGCAACTTTCTGTTATTTTCTTCAGTGAGGTTGTTGAACAAGATAACACTGGTTACCCAAACCCTATTGCTGGTTGTGAAGGGGCCCCCACAACAGTTCAAGCTTCAGGGCCCCAAAAATGTAGGTCCTCCACTGCATATGGCTTGTCAAACGTCATGAACAAGCATGAACAGTAGCATGAGCCATACGACAGATCTCAGTGACTTTCAGCGTGACTTGGTTGTAGGATGTGATCTTGGCAACAATTCTGTTGAAGAGATTTCTGCCCTGCTGCAGCTGTCCCGATTGACTGTAAGTGATGTTGCTGTAAAGTGGAAATGCTTGGAGCAACAACGGCGTGATAGCGACTTGATAGGCCATGTAAAATGACAGAGTGTTGAAGCAGGTGGTGTGACAAAATCGCCTGCCCTTGGTTGCAGCTCTCACCACCGAGTTCCAAAATGCCTCTGGAAGCAATGCCAGCCCCATAACGGTTTATTGTGAGCAGAAGGGAATTGATTTCCATTGCCAAGCAGCAGCAGCACACAAGCCTAATATCAGTAACATCAACACCAAGTGTCGGTTGGAGTGGTGTAAAGCTTGATGCCACTGGACTCTGAAGCTGTGGAAATTTGTTCTCTGGAATGCTAAATTTTGCTTCACCATCTGGCAGTCTGACAGACAAGCCTGGGTGTGGAGGATACCAGGTGAATGCTACCTGTGTGACTGTTGTTCCAACTGTCATTTGGTGGAGGAGGCATCATGCTTTGGGGCTGTTTTCCATTATTTGGTCTGCCCCTCCTCCCAGTTCCAGTGCCTGAGGATCTTAATGCTGCTGACTATAATGACATTCTTGACAATTCTATGCTTCCAACATAATGGCAACAGTTCAGTGAAGGCCCTTTCCTTCACCAATAGGGCAGTACCTCCACCCACAAAGTGAAGTCTGGGCAAGAGTGATTTGATGAAACAGTTATGAAAGAACTTGAGTGGCCTGCACAGAGTCCCACTCGCAACCCCATGGAACACCTTTGGGATGAATTGGAATGCCAACTGTAAGCCAGGCCAAACTGCCCAACATTGGTGTCAACATGACTATTGTTCTTGTGGCAGAATGGAAGGCAATTCTCTCAGCAACGTACCAAAATCTAGTGAATAGCCTTCCCAACAGAGTGGAGGCTACGTTAGCAGCAAATAGTGGACCAACACAGTATTAATTTCTTTTCCTATTACTGGAAGTTTGTGGACAAGCAAGTGTCCTGATATTTCTGATCAGATAGTGTATGTTTAAATTTCATTATTTATCTGTTCTATAGGAAAGAATCGTGAATTTAAAAAAATAGCACTGGGTTGCAAACACCATGATCTTGTTCTTATAACCTGCCACTGTATAAGGGAAAACCTTGACAACCATTATTTATTTATTTATTTTTGAAGAATGGCAGCACTTGTGTGTGCAGCTATAGATTAAATCAAAGGCTGTAGCTACAACAGTAGTGGACAGTTAATGGATTCAAAACTCACAGTATAGTTTGAACTTTTATGGATTAGATTATTAAATGGTTCAGAAACTTAATGTAAGTCTATGCTAATAGCATTATATAAATACCATTTTAGGGTCATTCCATGTTAAATTAACCAATGAAATAGCCATTTTCAACTTGACCCCCTTTGATTTTCTTGAAATTTGGTATGATTGTTTGGCATGTAGACTTATGCATAAATCCCAAATTTTTAACTCTGTCCATGCATGTGGTTTAAATTACATGAACTTGGAAATTGAAAAATCAGGAACTCCAGATAATCTTCAAGTAGTTGTGTCTCATTGTGCCTAATTAGGCTGGAAGGTTGAAATTTGTGTTTTTTATAGCATTTTGTAGGAGCTTTTAAATCACATGCTGGAAAAATGAAAAAAAAAAAAAATTGACCTTTTCAAGGTCACA